>OV050031.1:220344193-221594193 GCA_920105625.2 Clusia tigrina
AAGTATATCAAATATATACAGTATACCCAATATATGAAGTATACCAAGTATATCAAGTACATCAAATATATCAAGTATATCAAGTATATCAAATCTATCAATTATATCAAGTATATCAAATATATATAATATATCAAGTATATCAAGTATATCAAGTATATATAAGTATATAATCGATTTCTAGTAGTATTTTTTTACAAACCAGTTTCTTAGTTTAGGAGATTGAATATATTCCTTAGGATTAGATTGCTTTAGTGTTTTAAGGATCACTCTCTGAACATAAACAAGTTAAAAATTCTCGTGATTAAAAGTATGTTTGAGGACATAACATAAAAACGATAATCTGGAGCTCATTATCAGATCCTTCTAGATTATATACCCATCTGAAAATCACTTTTAAAAGACATCCAATAATGTATTCCATATACAAGTACAGAGACCATACGCTTTGCTTTGCAAAGTAAGAAAAATAAGACCTCTAAAGTTTAATCTTGAACTAAATGTGCGAAATGTGGGAGAAAAACTGTTCTTGATAATAATAATGATCCATATAATGAAACGAATTGTTTTGGAGATCAAAGCATAGCATAGTGTGATGAATTTTTTCTACAAGTATTTGATTCTTAGCTCCCATAGCTTTGAAGAAGAGTTTTCATCAACAAAATCGGCTTATATAATGAGGAAGTGTTTATATTTAGCTCCTATAGCTCTGAAGAATAGTACTCTTCTCAACCTAATCAGCTTATATAAAGAGGAAGTGTTAATGTTCAAATATTTACCAATCCTTTGGCTCAGCTCGTTCGGGTGCATTCAGAGTTCATACAGCATTTCAGCAAAATAACTCTTTTGGTTCTTCAGATATTTACCTTTCAAAAGTCTGTTTTGATTGTTAGGATATGCTATTCTGAAACATATAGGGTTTTGGAAAGCTGATACTTTGTTGGAGCTGTGAATTTCACCACATTAGTCACAGCTCTAATGGATATTCAAGGCCAACTCACAAAAAATTTCAGCAAAATATCAGTTTTAGTTGTTGAGATATGCTCTTTTGAACCAAGTACGTTTATGAAAATGAACCTATTGGTGGTCTGATTGTGACCAAACTTGACACAGGTCAAACTGGTGTTCATGCCCGACTTCATTTATTAAAAAAACAATTCTTTTGGTTCTTAAGATATGATATTTTCAACAAACTAGGAGTAAGAGACGCCCACGTTAGACGACGGAACTATCCCAGAAACTACGAGTATACAGCTCAATTATAAGGGAACCTATTCTTCATTTAAATGTCCAGCAAAATAGATTGAGATGGATAAACATGGTCAAGTAACTGACTCAGCACGGAACTGATCGATATAAATATGTGCATAGCTGCCACACCTCCTTTTGGGTATTACAGATATTTGTTTATATCTAATATAGACTAGAAGGTGAATGTGATAATAATAGCATTAACATTTCTGAAATATTTGAATTGGTAATGAAAGATAATCAAATTATTTAGAAAATTGAATACGATGAGGGATCCATAAAGAACCTACAACTTTCTTTAGGTACCTTGGTACAGTCACTTGACATCAAAGATCTATTGAGTAATATTTGTAGGGCAATCCATACAGAACGTATAACTTTCTTCAGGTACTCTAGTACAGCGAATCCGTCAAGGATCTATTGAAAAAGTTTTATAGGTAAATCCATAAAGAACCATCAACTTTCTACAGGTACTCTGGTAGAGTCATTTGACTTGAAAGATCTATTGAGTAAGTTTTATAGGGTAATCCATAGAGAACCCACGACTTTCTTCAGGTGCTCTGGTACTGTCACTTGACTTCAAATATCTATTGAGTAAGTTTTGTAGGGCAATCCATACAGAACGTATAACTTTCTTCAAGTACTCTAGTACAACGAATCCGTCAAGGAGTTGTATATATAAATTCATAAAGAACCAATAACTTCCTTGAGGTACTCTTGTAGAGTCACTTCACTTCAAACATCTATTGAGTAAGTTTTGTATGTCAATCGATGAATAATCTTCAACTTTCTTTAGTTACTCTGGTACCCTCCAAGGATCTACTGAGTAAACCTGATACGACAATTTGCTGCAGAAAGGCGTTCTACATCTTTGGTTTTTTGGCTGAAACTTGGGATTTGTTTGAATTATTGAATGCCAATTTATGGAATAACACTGAAGAATTATGGTCTAAAATCAACTTTCGATCGAACTCGGTCAATGGCAAACTTCACAGAGTATTTCTATCTCTAAGTACAGGAATCAAGAAAGACTTCGGGGTCCCCAGATAAAAAAAATATATAAAAGGCAGAGTTGTATGAGTGGATTGTTTCCGTCATCCTTTCATATTGAGAGACAAATTTAATCCTGGTTCTGTTAACTATACAACGGCTTTATACGCACACACAGAAGCGCAACAGTTGTATCAGCATAATTGCTTCATTTCGATTGAATTGGGGTTGGTTTGCACGAAAGGGAGCTGGTAAAATATAATTTAGCGAGTGAAGGCAGCGAAGTTTTATTAATATTGCAAGTAATTAAATATTTTAAAATTGTTCAAAGATCCTGGCACACCCTCATAAAAAAGTGTTCATACTATTAACATAAATTTGCACTTCCCGCAGCGACGAACTCGTAATTAAAAAAATAAAAATATGCTAATTGGGCGATGTACTTAAAAGTAGTTGAGGCAAAAATCCTACATGAATACGAGGATGCATGAATAGGAGATTTTTAATATGTACTCGTGCGCTGCAGCAAGAATTCATCAATACCTCTCATAGAAAAAAGTGCTCACCTTCCTTTTTAGACTGCACACAAAAGTGCGCACAACACACAGACACGTGCTCAAGAGCAGCTGTCGGGGTGACAATGTGAAATTCTTAATCAATATCGTGTGGTTTGATTACAAGGCGGCTGAGCGTATGCCACTGTATAACAGTTTTCCATTAATATCCTTGTAAACGCTGCAGTCGTACCTCTCTGCCTACAGCTATAAATAGCGCAGAGATAATTACACAAAAGGTGTACGTGGAGGGGCATCTAAAGATACACTATCTTTTTATATAGAATTATGAATGTGTGGGTATACCAACACATACACACACATATATAAAACAGTTCCTCATACATGTAAATGTCTTGCTTGCTATTTCATATACTCTTTTATTAAGTATGTATGCAAACATTGCTCCTTGCTGCGTTTCCTCCGCCAGAGGAAACAGGATATTTTGCTGCACTCAACGGATGTGCCTCTGATAGACTGCTTTAATCAAGCAACATTTCATTTCGAGCGATCGGAATCTTTTCTGCGCTTTGTTTGCTAAGCAAAACAGGATCCTGGTGCACATACGACGAGCCTAAGAACGAGTATAGAAGGCAACAGCTGCCAGCTGTTTTCTTCTGTGTCTCTGCTCGGTCCTCTTTTGACTGCACACTGATCCTGATAAATGTGACTCGTGCCCTAACGGCTGCAGTTGGCAGCAGCGCAACAGCGAACTCCACACACGAGTTGATTGCCTTGCTTTTCATTTTTCACTGAGCCGACTGCCAGCATATGCTCAGGTCCTTTAGAGTCGCTCCTTGGCATTGCTTTGCGTTGCGCTTCTGTTGTTGTTGGTCGATTTGTACATCTTTGAATGCCTTTTATTTGTTTGAATGGCATTTGGTAGGTTTTTATGACAAAATGTGTAATTTTTGTTTTGTTTTATTCGTTGGCTATAAAGTAGGAAATATTATTTCTGACGCAGAACTTTTCGTCCTTTAAGTATGGCTCTTAAATTTCTAAAAGGGCAATAATCTTATCAATATCGTTAACTGTAAAAATAGAACAAACAGAGAGCGATTTGGTTGGAGTTACTTTAGGATATGTTTGGGTAGCAACTGCTTCAACTGTAAGGATATTCAGAGTATTCGTTCTTAGCTGTGTGTTAAAGGTATTATTTCTTCAGTCTCTTAGATTCGTGTGGATTCCAGTTCGATATATCAGTTAGACCAAATGAATAATGCAGTCAACACTGTTGAGAACAAGAGGGACATGAAGTCAGATCTGCTTACTAGCCCCAAACCCTGCCTTTACCCACGAAAAAGGATGAGCGATTGCTGCTGTGAAATGTTGTGAGAATTCTATTCAAATATTTTGATGAAGGACCTCATTGACTGTCAATGTTTTGCTTTCAGTATCATATCTTAAGCATAGACAAGCGTACCTTTAATCGATGGTTTGTCTTTCTTATAAACATGGGAGTGTGCTGGGGATTGTATTCTTGTTTGAATTGCCTAATTAAGTAGTTATATGAACAATTTCAGAGTGTGACCAATTGTTCATAGGTATTCGGGGCAATGAATAAGCCGACGAACTTCCAGAAAAGGGGCCTCCATGGCAATGATTGGCCCAGAACCTTACTGTGGCATAGGCAGAGGAGTATGGCAAGAAGTACTTAGGGAACAAGAAAGGCAAAAAAGGCAGGAACTTTTTGCAAGTTATATGGGGCTAAGACAATCAAAACTACTTTTGGGCAACTACAACTGCAAAAGATTCAAATTTTGCATTGACTTGCCCAAAAACAGCTTAAGAATACTGACCGGGCTTTTGACTGGTCACTGTAAGCTCAAGGGACACCTAAGCAACTTAGGAATCGTTTCAAGTTCATTGTGCAAATTCTGCGACGAGGAAACAGACTCGCCAGAGCACATATTAGGCAGCTGTGGATCACTGATGCACAGCAGATCATATTTGATACCAGGTAATGTAATAGCAAAGCTAGATCCAGCTGATATCCTAGAATTTCTAAGGATAACAAAGCTGGATGAGTTTCTATAGGGTTATCCTATATTAGCAGAGGGTTGTACAATAGATCTTTTAGGTCGCAGTACTTGATATACATCCCTTTTACATTACATTACATTTACCTAGATGGTTGGAATACTTCGCCCATATTTAGCATAAATATTGATATTCCCTCTAGGCAGCACTGAAGTCAATTTCCCTGAGAAATGTTTTGTGGATCTCGAGTATTCTGTATTCTGTATGTTCGTGTGGTGAAGGAAGTCCTCATCAACACATCCGTATTTTCTTCATGTGGAAATATCTTGGTCGTGTCAGTGAAGCGATCCTTCTTAACAACGCAATGTGGTCCATAAGGTGGTCATGAAAGTCAGCATATTCCTTTCGATGGTTAGTCAGTGGAGTTATCTCACGTCATCATATACCTTCCGGTGGTCATGATAGAGGAGTTATACCTCATTACCATATTCCTCTAGGTGGAAACCAATGTGATCGCGGTAGTGGACTTATCCTTCGTATATACTGAAGTTATAAATTTCTGTAAATTATCGGATAAGTAGTTGAAAATGTAATAAAAGTATCTTATCATATTCGTCCTTCACACTTATTCTAAGTGAAGTCCTCTAAATTGGAGTTGAGATTTAACGGATGGTTTCTTATATGAGAGTACTCAGCAAACCAAATCCATAGTGGCACTTCAGAAAAAGGATTGCGGAATGATTGTAGACATACCGACATATCACTGTATAACGGCGGTGCATGGTAAAAGGATGGAACTTAAGAACAACGCCGACTGTAAGAAATGTAGGGAGCAGAGCCCAAAGGAAACTTTGGAGTATCTACTGTGCTTATACCCTAAAATGTCAAAAACTCGCCTGCCACACCAGAGAGCCCCCTGGTTTGAGGAACTGGATGAGGATCTCAGCGCTAGAGGTGCCTTCGCTCTTAAAGTTTACTGAAGGCGTACCACTTTTTACAACTTTATATAACAACTATGAAATGGATATTCATCTGGCACCGCAAAGGACCTTAGAGGTCTATGTGTAAGGCCATTATAAACTATCCTAACCTATATGAGAGCTGCATGTGACATGAGCTCTATATTTGTTTTGTAGTTGTATAGTTGTAGTTCACGGTTGAAGCAACTCAAAAGCCAAATTTCAATGAAGTAAGATGGCAAAAGGACGTAGCTAAATATACTCAAGCACATATAGTGTCTCAATACATATAGTATGGACATAGAATACTTGAGTGTATTAATCTACGTCCTTCTGGCTTCCTATTTAATTGAAATTTGGCTTTTGAGTTGCTTCAACCGGCATTAGCATTGTTTGAACCGTGCTCAGTTTTATATATAAGGAATATTCTCTTAAAGTGAGCATATAATTGTAGCTCCCTTTTGGGTGTCTAGTAAAGGACGTTTATTCACCGTCAAATGGCCAAAGTAAAATACAGCTCATAAGTGGACTTCCGGACTTAGTGTTTGCTTCATAACGCAATCCTTAGTAAGGCAAAGTTTGCTCTTTTTCATTGCAAGAATGACTTAAATCTAGTCAGCATTTGGTATGAAAATTCTGTTACTATAATCACAGCATGGCAAAGAAAATGTCTTTAACAATATTGTCGTATATATCTGTAACAATATATGTTTGCCCAACTCCTATATTGAAGTATATATCCTATATTGGAGTATATATCCTATATTGGAGTATATATCCTATATTGGAGTATATATCCTATATTGGAGTATATATCCGTATGTATTCAGGACACAATAATTCTCAAAATATGTGGTGTACCCATTGAAATGACAAAAAGTCTTTGTTTCTAAGGTGAGTGGGAGACACTATCAAACCCTTCTTCCTTAGAATGGATGAAGACATCCATAGAGCCTTTAAATGTTCTTCTCTGGGCTTATGTTCTGCTACTAACACCCTTGATACAATGGTTGATTGCTTGGATATCTAGTTCTTTGGTGGTTCTCAAGCCTACCCCATTTCTATATATTTACAAACACCCAGATGCGTTTGTCAATTGTAATTGAGGGTGTGTATCTCCGAGCTACTCTTATATCTGCTACCAGTCTACATATTTATTTCTAGTAAATATTGATGACTTGAGTAACCTGAAACCTTTCGGAATTATTCAAAGTAAACAATCGTTACCTTCACATGTTTCCCTTAAATACACTTCTGACATTCGAAACTAATCAATCGTATTCAAATCGCGGCACCAACAGAAATGTTTCAGCTGTGAATGTGGCAGGCTTTGTGTGTGGGGTGGAGTAACGAGACACCGGCGGACCGTGCCCAACCGAATTACGAGTAGAATAACTATGTAAAACTCTCTCCTGCTGATCCTTTTAGTGCCTGGATTAAAAGCAGCAGTTCCGAACCAACACAGACGCAGTGGAAAAAGTAACGGTCGCAAAGTTCACACTCACGTTGAGGTGGGGAAATTGGTATATAAGAGACGAGCACTCTTACGAGTGTAATGTAGACTGTTTTTTTGTTTAATAAAAATGCCATATTAAAAACGCTTACTTCAGCGATTACGCTGCCAACACAACCTCACAACACACAATATACAGAGCAACGCTGCCAAATGCCGGCTGCGAGTGCGCACACCGCGCAGAGGGAATCGTATGGAACGGCAAGAAATTTCAACCCTCCGAAATTGCGCACACGAGTCAAGTCAACGACACATAGTGGCAGCAGGAGCAGATGTTTCCTCAATGGAACGCGCGCCAACTTATGTACTAGTCGTGAACGCATGAGTGTGACTGTGTGTGTGTGTGTGGTTGGTTTCTATGTGTTCTTGGGTACGAGTGCCTCGCCTCGCCTTGCCTCGTCATTATTAAGCGGCGCAATTATTGTACGAATTCCCTGTGTGCAAGGGTCTTTGGCTACTGTGGCTGTGGAGGGGGAGAAATCCACACTCGACTGGGTTTTAACGTACTTTCGAGTCGGGGTTGAGCAGTTGCTAGTTTGGCAGTTGGAAGCCAGCATTCAGTCAGTCGTAGTGAGCAGTTGCGATGAGGAAGTCGTCGGGATCAGTACTGAGAACGGAAATTTTGTTGAACAGTTTAATATCTAAGGAACATTTTTGTAGACTATAAGTTTAAAAATTTATATATAAGAGAATCGAGACTTGATCCATTGAAA
Source organism: Clusia tigrina (assembly GCA_920105625.2). Taxonomy (NCBI): domain Eukaryota; kingdom Metazoa; phylum Arthropoda; class Insecta; order Diptera; family Clusiidae; genus Clusia; species Clusia tigrina. Next base: position 220,352,154 of record OV050031.1, read on the forward strand.
TTTGGAAACGCAACCATGTCGAAGCACAACTACACAAATCCGGCATTCTGCCAAAAGAGCGAATTCTATCCTGTGCCTTCGGCTGCGAATACTGAGTCACCACACCATGGAGTCGAGGCAATCTACAATCGTAGCCTGAACTTGAACTTTAGTGGAACGACCACGGCCGTCGCAGGCCGGAATCCACGTGATGGGCCCCTACGCATTCAGCGGAGCATGTCGACGCGTTCGTTTGTCTCGCAAACGGCAACGACGCGTAAACCCGCAGCCACGCCGACACCAGTGCACAAGCAACGCCAGCAAATGCAATTGCAGCAACAGCAGCAACAACAGCAGCAGCAACAGTACCAGCACTTTCAGCAGCAGCAACAACAACAACATGGGCGCTCTACATACCAAGACAAACGTGTGGCTGACGCACCTCAAAACCCGGAGGGATTCGATACACGTACGAGCTCCGGTCGCTATGCCTTGGTGCCTGTTGAAGAACTGTCCACCGCGGGCAGCAGCCGTTACGCCATTGTACCCGGTCTGGCGCTGACCAACGCCAAGCGTTACGCCAAGTCTCAGGAGAACTTGGATCGGTACAGTTCGCACTCGCGTCTGCCAAACGACGAGGAGCCGCTCTCATATCACGAGCCTCCAGCGGAGCAGTACACCAGTTTGCCGCCGGTATTCCGCGAACTGTCACCTCTGCGGCCGCCGCAGCGTCGCCCTCAGCCAGTCACGCCCAAGATCAAACACGCCTTCTCGAGCGACTTCGGCAGCAAAACGTTTCTGATTGTGGACAAGAACAGCAATCAGCGCTACCAGATGGTGCCCACCGCCGAGAACGAGGAGCTGGTCGACGACAATCACGAGATCATACAGATGCACAATGGACGCGCCCACCGTTATGCCGTCATACCAACCGAGGACGAAGACGACGTGGCTCTGGCTCGGACTCAGGAGGAGGAGGAGGATGATGAGGAGGAGACCTGCTTGAGCAACACCGATTTGAATCAGAGTGAAAACTTTCAGCCCCTCAACTATGAATCTGCACGCACCCCGCTGCGCACCTCCACACCACAGAAGGGTGTCTCAATGGCCAATTTGGCCTCGTCATATCCCAACACACCGCTGAAAAATCCCGCAGCCACCAAAAAGCTGCACGAGCTGTTGTCGACGCCCAGGAAAATGCCCCTGCCACGTAGCGCTCAAACCACGCCGCACAGTGTCTCCCAAACGTCCGAACAGCTGCAGCGCAACCATCAGCCGCAGTACTACCAGAGTCAGCAGCAGATTTACTACGCCCCTTCGGTGGTGCGCCACAGGGAGTTGTCGCCGCAGCGCTTGCACTACGAAACAGTGAAGCCCGTTATTGCGCCCGATCGCAGTACGGCGGTCATACAGCCGCGAGTCGCCGGTTCCAAGGTGTATCCACAGCAGCTGCTGGAGGACTGCAACTCAAGCAGTATCCATGGAAAATCGTCCATCACCAACAATTCGTACCCGCAGAAAGTGGCCAATGCCACCGTCACTCTGGCGGTGGTCTCACTGATGCTGGTGCTCGGCAGCACCATGAATTCGGCGCTGATCATTTACATGATAGCTCACGTAAGTTAAAAGAGAGTTGATGCCACAACCATAATTGAATGAAGGGAAATTACGGGAACTGAAGTGTGTGAATTCTGTTAGTGAAGGTTACAGAATTTGTATCCTCTCGGTTCGTTGGGTGGCAAAATTTGTTTCGAGTTGGTTCGCCGGGAATCCAGTTAGAGACACTTGGCAGATATGAGTGACTTGTGAGAACTTCGCTTAATTCAATTGTGGTTTGGTTTAGAGCGGGTTTCTAGAAGGTGAAGTCTGCTTCAGAGATCAAGACAACATGAGTCAAAGGATGAGTAAATAAACCCATATTCATGTATCATCTGCTTTAAGCATGAACGAGAATTATTCACTTTGAATTTATGTCACTCTCTTGTGGATCCAGATGTAGCGACGAGCGATGCCTCTACTGCCATTTGATGGTGCCAATTCAGATCCAAGGACTTTCGGCTAAACGGTGAAGATGCTGTTCACATCTTCAGCAGTGTATCAAAGAGGCTGCGTACACTTCCGAGCTCAAAGGAGCACGACTCAAACGGAATATACTCAAAGACAGAATACTTGCAAAGAGTATACATAAATAGAGCTCGCATGACGAACGAAGTTATTGTTGCAAAAATTTTGTTCAAGGTGTTTTCTAGTAAACCCCTCGAACATAAATACACGCATTGCATCTCACTTCCTCTTGCCGCTCACCGATTTTTGTGAAATTGCCTTCACTTCCATTTAAAAAAATTTTGAGAGATGCAATCTCTATGTATGTATACTTTTTGATACTAGCAAGATACATCAATTCTCTCTTCACTCAAACTTTGAGGTTTTTTTTCGGTGGTCATTAATCGTCCGGCATTTGAGAGAAGAGAGAATTTATGCCTCTTGCTGGTAAATTATATTTGAGTGTAGCCATTTTGAGTTCCGCATTTGAGTGAAGAGAGAATTTATGCATCTTGCGATTATATTATGTTTGAGTGTATTCAATTTGAGCCTTTCTCCTTAGAGCTCGAATGTGTACGCAGCCGGTTTTACATATTCAACTAGTAAGATACATCAATTCTCTTTTCACTCAATATTCGTCCTGCATTTGAGTGAAGAGAGAATTTATGCCTCTTGCTGGTATACTTTCTTTGAGTGTATTCAATTTGAATCTTTCTCCTTTGAGCTCGGAAGTGTACGCAGCTGTGTTTAAACATTCGCATAAAGCTTCAACTTGAGTTAACTTGGACCTGTGATTGCTCAAACACAGTTCTACTTTGAACCTCACTTGAGTGCCGTTTATAACACCGGTCCTGATGATACTATGAGTAGTTTTTTTCTTTACACATTTGCTGACTTCACCTTCTTTAATTTCGCCCTTCAGTTTCCTTTTTGCCATATTTTTACCACCTCTTAATATTAATTCTCCTCTTTCCCCCCAACAGTTTGGCAAATCGTTTTACCTGCAATTCGGTTTGGTGGCCGCATTCTGTGGCGTCGGCCTCGGTTTTCTCGGTTTCAGGTCGCGCCATTGTGAGTGGCTGCCGAATCGCAGCTACACGTCCGGTTACATTTTGGTCACCATGTTCTGTTTGCTCAAATGCTGCGGCCTGCTGGTGATACTCGTCCTGGATCCGTTTCCTGGCCTGCCGCTGCACGATGTAACGACGGGCGTCATTTTGGGGCTGTCAACGTTCACCATGTTCTTCATTGGACTGGGCGTGATCGGCTCGTTGTGGTGCTACCGTCCGCCGCCGGACAACAGGGTGAACGTGGTCTAATCGTCTAAGAGCGCGTGGCTTCTCGTAGTTTAATTTTTAATTTAGAATCTTTGATAATATTCGATAGAAGGCATTACCCAGACGGCTAAAATACCAAAAATTAATAGACAAATAGTTGAAATGAGACACATCGAAGCAAGACTGTATATAGCTATAGTTGCGACGGACTTGTGTGCACACGGCTCCCCGTGAGGAAGAGAGTGAGGAACAAAGGTTGTAAAATTCAAACATTGTATAGGTACGCGTACTCGTATAAATATCTAAGTTATTTATTGTTTCTGTATAGTTTAAGAGATATAAGGTTGTTTAGTTTAAGCATGTTATATTTGAAGCAAATCATTATAAATAAAAGCGACTAAAGCTAATTATCCTGAATGTAAGAGTGCCACAAAAATGGTACTCCAATTTCTATGAAAGATTGGGATGGTATGATGATCGTATGTGTGTTGGATAGAAAGAGTGTTTGCTATAAAGTTTGGATAAGAAGTCATATGTTTTGGTGTTCAAAGTACTGAAGAAGGTGTTCGTTCGAAGAACAAGAATTCTTATTATCATATTCCAATAATTTTATAAGGTGTTTATACGATTAAACAAGGTATTCATTGCAATAGTGGAAGATTTTGTCATTAGCTTCAATGCCGTACGATTTGGTGTTGAATCTACTGAAGAAGGTGATCAATTTTATAGTGGATAGCGGGTATTTGTGATTAGTTTCTAGGTGATCTCTTTTGTTGGCCAAACAACTGAAGAAGGTGTTCGTTCAATCGAATAATAATAATTCTTAGTATCATCTTTCAAATCATTTTATTTGGTGTTCATACGAGTGAAGGAGGTATAAAAAGAGATTTTGTGATTAGTTTCAATGTTCTACGATTTGGTTTTGAAAGGACTTAAGAAAGTTGTCATTTGAATAATAAGAATTCTTACAATCATCATTTTATTTGATGTTCATATGATTGAAGAAGGTATTCATTGGAATTGTGGGAGATGTTTTGATTAGCTTCAACGTCGTAGGTTTTGGTTTTGAAAGGACTAAAGAATGTATTCTTTCGATTAGTGGAAGTATTTGCGATTAGTTTCCAAGTCACATATTTTGGTGTTCAAACTAGTGAAAAACGTTTTCGTCGATATAATAAGAATTCTTTTCATCTTCCAACGTCATTTTATTTGGTGTTTATACAATTAAAGAAGGCATTCATTGCAATAGTGGGAGATTTTGTGATTAGCTTCAATATCGTACGATTTGGTGTTCAAATAACTGAAGAAAGGGTCAATTCGAATAGTGCGAATCCTCTTATCATCTTCCTAGTCATTTTCTTTGGTGTTCACATGATAGAAGACGGTATTCATTGGAATAGTGGGAGAATTTATGATTATCTTCAACGTCGGATGATTTGGTGTTGAAGTGACTTAAGAAAGTGTTCATTCGAAAAATAAGAATTCTTACAATCATCTTCCAATGCATTTCCTTTAGTGTTAATATGAGTGAAGAAGGTAGTCGCTGGAATAGCGGGAGATTTTAAGATTATCTTCAATATCGTATGATTTGGTGTTCAAACCACTGTTCATTCGAATGGTATGAATTCTTTTATCATTTTTCTACTCATTTTCTTTGGGGTTCATACGATTGAATACGGCATTCTTTTCAGTTGTTGGGAGATTTTGTGATTATTTTTAATATCGTGTGATTTGGTGTTGAAGGGATTGCAGAAAGTATTCATTCGATTAATAAGAACTTTTATTTTCATCTTCCAATTCCAATTTGCTAATATGATTGAAGAAAGTATTCATTAGAATAATGGGAGAATTTGTGACTACTTTCACGGTTGTACCCTTTGGTTCATGCGGCAGAAGAAAGTGTCCATTTGAATAGTAGGAATTTTTGTTATCTTCTTCTAAGACACTTCTTTTGTCACTGTTTTTATTAAGGGATGTTTGAGAAGTACTCCATGCATCTGAAAATTCATGAAAATATAATCTATAATAATATGTTATAAAGCTAAAGGAGTTCGGCTTCTCTGTTTGTTCTGGGTGATCTCAGAAACGGCTTCCCTGAAAATGGTGAATCTGTCACTGAGCTCTAGTACAGTACTTTCTGAGTCACTATGAGTATAAATATAGTACGACAAAGCGACGATTCTCTTCCCTCACAATAAAAACATGTGAGGATCAGTCGTTTCATTCTCAAGTAAAGCACAGCTTCAAAATTCTATATAGATATCTTAGTTGTTACTATATAAGACTAAGTGGAAACAAAAAATTAATACTATACTTTTTTTGTTTTTTAATGATAATCTTAAGTAATTAAAATATGAATTGTAAATAACTACAATGGTAGACAATCCCGAGTTTACAATGCATGCTCTCTGCGACTTGGTTCTTCATTGTTTTTCTCTTCAAAATTCATTGTTTTCCCTTACTTTGAGTGACTGCATCGAGTTACTCCTTAAAATTATAACACCAATCCACAATATTGCTAACATAAAAATAGTTATAATCTCGGGTATTCTGATACTACTATTAAACCCAGTGAAGGTTTCACTAAAACCCAATGAAGGTTTCACTAAAACCCAGTGAAGCTCTCACTAAAACCCAGTGAAGGTTTCACTAAAACCCAATGAAGGTTTCACTAAAACCCAGTGAAGCTCTCACTAAAACCCAGTGAAGGTTTCACTAAAATCCAATGAAGGTTTCACTACAACCCAGTGAAGCTCTCACTAAAACCCAGTGAAGGTTTCACGAAAACCCAGTGTAGGTTCCACTCCATCCAATACGCAACAAGTTTTTGTGATGATTTAAGCATCCATCCATCAGGATTTGTCCGCTACTGGGATATTCTCTTCAATGTGATTTCCTGTCATATTTAAAGACTTTCCTGTGCCTGGTCAACTTCCGAAATTCAGTCCAATGACTCATGTTCTGATGATGGTTTCTCGATTATATTTCCACTTGAGTAGTTTAAATTCATTTGACCATGTGAATTATGTTACCTTTTGATAGTGTTAATTGTTGAAGTTTGTACATGGCCTTCAGATTCACGTGATATGTCTGAGTCTCGCTATCCATCTTCCGAGTCTCTCGGCGGCCCATCGTAGAGACAATATACTAGCAAGACGTATAAATTCTCTCTTCACTCAAATGCACGGTTTGCTGCTTTATATCTTGCGCGGTTTCTCTGATATTTTTACCCATCTTAACTTCCCATAGGTAGTTGCGTTCGAGGGCCGAGAGATAGATGGGGTAATTACCAGACTTACCGGCTCCGACAGACTACGGGTACACTGAAGCCACTCTCAGATCTGAGATTCATTGCACGGAGGATAACATTTTCCTTCAGGAGTTGTTCTCCTGAAGGAAAAATAAAAAAAAATATGGAGACGAGGAATGTGTGGAAGTGTACAGACATGGAGAGCAAGGAGAAGTTCCTTACAAAATTAGCCATACTCCCTGAAGGTTCATCGTTTTTTTACTAATCAAGGATCCTTGTGGAGGGTGTGACTTATAATTCTTTTGTATGGCAAGCTTAGAATTTTCATTGTGGTGTGTACATCTGACCATATCCTGTAATGTGTGCCATTTTAAACTGGAACGTTGTACAACGCTGCAATGACTGTAAGAAAATTCAGCGTTGTTAATCATGCTCTGTCCTTTTCGGCACTTATTTTCCTTAAAAAACTTCTCCAGTGACGCGGTCTTTTCTTCTTACATTGTAGTAGCAATGATGGCACTCTCAGTTGGTGATAAATATATGACAGGAATTTGACGACATTTATTTTGTGTTCAATTTTATCATAGTGACAAGGGAGGTGGACCGACATTTGTAGGTAAGAGAGAAGTCACTTACAATAAGAAGGGAAGCCACACTCACAATAAGAATTGAGCTGCAGGAGTTATATCCTTGGAATCAGATATACCAAATTGAGAATAATTAGCAGAGTTGCCGGCTCCGATTCAGTACGGTACACTGAGGCTACTCGCCCCACAATTTGCTGCCATACCTCAGAATGGAGTGCGTTGTTGCCATTAAAAGCTTCCTCTTGTTGGGTGTCGGCTTTCTAATATTTGACATTAGTCTGCTGAGAGAAGCCGCTACCCGTGCCGCTTTAGCCGCTGCATTTCGCCGTATTAAGCTGAATTCCCAGATACTTTATGACCTTTCTTGTTGTGGTGGTATCGAGGCAAACTCCCATATTAATTTAGATTGGAATGTGCTTTCTCGTAAGGAATAGCAGTTCCGTCTTTTCCGTGGTCAGTTTCAGACCAGGTATAGGAAGCCATCTCTGCGTGCTTATTATGACTTTGTTCATTTTTCTTCAACTTCAGATCGTGTGTAGCAAGCCACCTCTGCGTTCTGATCATGATCTGGTTCAGCTCTCATTGGGCTTCTTTCGAGTCGTGTGCAATGATGTCAGCCGTAGTCGAGTAGATGAGTGTCGAGTAGATGAGTGTCATCTGGCATCTCTATACACAAAATGCCTTCATATTTGCTTCGATATTCCAAAGGTGCGGTCGAAGGATGGCCCCTTGTTCTGCCCGCGACTTGATGTTATTACTTCAGGTGCCATTGTTGGTCTCTTATATTAAATAGCGATCTTTCAGGTAGCTCCGCATTATCTTCTTCAGGTAAACTGGTATCTGGAAGCTGGTATGGAAAACGATTGAGTGCAAACGTTTCAACAGCGCTAGATGGGTCGACGTGATCAATGGAGTGCATCGATCGTGTCTACCCATCGATCATGTCCACCCATCGATCATGTCCACCCATCGATCATGTCCACCCATCTAGCGCTGTTGAAAGCGTTTCTCACGTCTAACGTATCTAGAAGTACCACTCGCCAGGAGTAGTGATTTCCTTGTTGTATCGCTAAAACACTTTCTATGACGTCTTCCACGGAGCCAATTGTGGACTTTCCTGGACGAAACCCGTGTTGTCGGGTGGATAATGCCCCAGTCTTTTCAATGACTGCTGTTATTCGGGGTTTAAGGAGTCTCAGCAAAAGTTTTCCCGCGTTGTCTGGCATACACAGTGGCCCTTATGCTGATGGTGTTTTGGAGTTTCGTTTTCCCTTGCTGATGAGCACTAGTCAATGTATTTCCATGCGTCTGGGAATACTCCTTCTCTCAAGCAGGCGTTGTACATATCAAGAAGTGCATGGGTGTGGCAAATTGATATTATCTTTACTGACCTCTGATGGAATACCGTCGATACTGGGTACTTCGTTTCTCTGCAAGCGGTTACTTTAAGTTCATCTTCCGTGAAAGGAAGTGGGGATAAAATAATTAATAATACAAATAATAATAAACATAATGTTTAAATTTATAGTTATAAATATAATAATTATAATAGAATAAATAATGATAATATAAATAACTATAATATTTCTCACATATTTCCTTACTTGACATTTTTACAACTGTTTCATTTGCATTTCGCCCCCTATTTCGAGGCGTTTGGTCCCCCTAATCCTGTAGTTGCCATGTTGATTTCTCAATTTACTTCATCTGCAATTAAAATTACTTTCACAAATATTTATTTTATTATTTCCGACCTTAATTTTAGGAATTTTACACGTTTCTATAATAATAATTTAGCCGCAAAAAGTTCCGAAAAGCACCAAAAACTCTCCTTAAGCAAAACACTCCCACATAAAGTTGTACGCACACCTCCTACAGAACTCCAATTCCTTGTATATTTGTGGTTGGTTGAGCCACTGAGCAGCTTACAATGAACTTCCTAATTATACACGAATTCCCCGTAGCGGAAACTTTCTGGGGTAAACAAAACTTTGCTACCACTTTAAACTTGGCCCACTTCCAATTAGTGCTCCTTAAAAGAGCTGCGGGAGACCGCACTTTCTGAGTTTGTTCAGTGCATTTTCGTGTTAAGCTCTCTTTTGAGTTGAACTCGGGACTAATTGAAATATTTTTGCATTTCACTCGTTTGCAGTAAAGTGAAGGAATACCAAAGAGAACATGCGGATGCCTCGGAGGACATACAGACGTACCTGTCGAATCCCATCAATGCGTATCTCCTAACAAAGCGACTCACCACGGACTGGCGGCAGGTGGAGAACTTGATGGCTCACGATGTCGGCAGTGGTAAGTACGCTCGGTACGGCTCTCTGCTGAATGCATAGCATTCTGGCCATACGAGCACAATACACAATGGCAATGCTCAGCTACGAGCACAGTTCCTTTCAACAACATTGACATATCCTTACATACTTTGCCATTCCTGCAGAATTCCTGAGCAACGTTACAAACTATCGGCACGTGCTGAAATTTCCCTCGGATGAGGATTTGAATGGAGCCGCAGTGGCATTGATGCGCTTGCAGGACACCTATCAATTGGACACGTCGAGTGTGGCGCGCGGCGAACTCAACGGCATACAATACAGGTGGGTTAATGCTTTGGAAGAGGAGCGTCATTTTGATATATTTCTCTAATAAAATAATATAAAAAACTAGCACTGAAATGTCCTCGGACGATTGTTTCGAGCTGGGCCGTCAGTCATATGTCAATCATGATTACTATCACACCGTCCTGTGGATGAGCGAGGCCATGTCCCGTCTGTTGGAGGAGCCACGCAATCAAACTCAGAGCTTCTCAAGAGCTGAAATTCTGGAGTACTTGGCATTTTCGACATATAAACAGGGTAAGTAAAACGACCGTAAAATTTCTAATTACATTTATTCCGATATTTGAACATGCCCGTTGTGTGGGTGGAGGCCAGGATAAATATCGTCCTTTCCCTGCGCGAGCAAACTGACTTTTGACGGAATCCATTAAATTTAACTTCGCATTTAAAATTAATTAATAAAAGTTCAAGCGTCATATGGCAGCTCGGTTGACTGCCCCCCACCTTCAACTCTGGCGTATTTCATGTTATACTGCTGTGGTTCTCAATGTGGTTGTTGTGTTTGTTGTTGTTGATGTTAATGTCACCGTAGTGTATTTAAATTCTGAACATTTACTTTATTTGCTCTGCGTGGGGTTTGAAACTTTCTCAACAATTTGCGAACATTGGCGCAGTCAGGACCTGAACATGGCTCCAGTGTGTTCAGAGTAAGTACTCGTACACTGCACAGGAGCGGTGCTAAGCTGAAAGCACACAGTTTTTTGAATTGTTGCACGTTTCGCAGTCGTAACTAAGCGCACTTAACTAAAAATGTCGCGTATGTAAAGCCAGGGAGACACAGAAAAAAAAAGAGAAGGTCGTAATGGCAGAGACCTGAAATAAAATCTAGTTTACTGGTAGCCCAAAGTACAACAGTAAAGGTGCAGGTTGTCCCAGTCACGCAGAGATGAAGGTGTAAAGTTCTTGAAAGGAGCGCTAATACTTTGCGCAGAATTAGGAACCACAAATGATACTCACAAGGACATGACACTATGTTTGAAGTTTTGCCTGATATGCAGTCAGTGAAGTCCTTTAGATATTAGAGTAGACATTTGTTTAGTGCTCTGTAAAAGTCCGAATTACCTTCATTTGTGACAGAGCTCAATCATTAAGAAATCTGTGTTTGATTGGCAGACTCATGAACGGATGAGTAGAACACTTATTTGAAGGAGTAATTCTAGAGTAGTTCACAAGAGGCCGTACGTCTATGAAGGAGACACAGTTTTTTTTGTGGCATGATGCAGTTCCGAGGAACACATGAGTATACTTATGTCCCTCTAACCGTTGTTAAGGAACATATATGTATATATAATCACTTCCTCCCCAAGGTTCAGAAGAGACACTGCATGTGCCATTTCGGGAATGACAAATCACCTTCTTAATAAACCAGTATACACTATTAACAACTTTTATAGCTGTCTACACGAGCCATTGGACTATCGGCATGTACGCTGAATAAATGAGCATTCCATTCAATGCTCATTGCAGAAGCTCCAAGGACTCACAGGGAGAGAGAAAATGTCGCCCACGTTCTTTGTGATTGTCCGACCCTCGGTCGCTTGAGACTCAAATATTTCGGAAGTCCTTTTCTGGTGAGTTTGTGGCATTGCTCTAGTTTGAAGTTTTCAGTTTGAAGCTAGGCAAAACACTGACAACTCTCGGGCCGTCCCAATTAGCAATAGTGACATATCTTCGCCTGCCTCAACATGGTGATAAACTATGAACTACAACCAGCCGGAGTTGTTTAGAGTTGTTTGTTAGGACAAACCCGAGGGTTGTCAGCCATTTTACCCACCTACCTGACTAAAGCACCACCACCAAACTAAATGACTTTTATGTACATAGCCAATCATAATTTAAAATATCGTCATCATCCATCATACTCAGGTTTTGTGTTATACCCATTGACAAAGAGTGAATCATCATCATCAATATTGGCGGACAACCATTTTTGATCATAGCCGAGTTATTAGTTTTCGCCAGTCATCTCTGCATGCTGATACCAGTGGGAAATACCGAGTGCAGCCAGGTTTTCCTGAACGTGGTACTTCCATCATTACGGTGGTCTTCCCTTTCTACGCCGCCCACCCGTTGGCATCGATTCAAAGAGCGAATATGTTGAGTAAATACACATTTGTACAGAGAAATTAACTACAATCACAGCAAATCGAAGAAACTGACCATCAAACATAGTCAAGGCTCTGATCATACCATTTGGTTCGATACAAACAACGGCGTACAACTTTTTTGTTGGATCATATTATCAGCGAACATTTGGGAGTAGGTTGTAAGCTTAAGCGATCACTCTTCTTGTGTCCTTTTTCTTAGCTATGGTCCTAGAGTGACCGACTCTCTCAATTAAAGGTTTTTCTTGGATTATTTTCTCATCGAACATTTGGAAGTTGGTTGTAAGTTTAAGCTGGTTGTGTCCATATTCTTAGCCAATGTGCTAATTGGATCAACTCTAGCAACATAAACTTTTGTGTGACATCATTTTCTCTTCGAACATTTTTGGTAGTCTGTTGTAAGCTTAAGCGATCTCTTCGGTTGTGTCCATTTTCTTAGCTTTGGTCCTAATGGGACCGACTCTCGCAACATACAAATTTTGTTGAATTTCCCATCGAACATTTGAATGGCGGTAACTTTAAGGAATTCACGCACTCTTTTTATGTCCATTTTCTCAGTCATTGTGCTAACTGGAACGACTCTTTTAACTGAACTTCACTTGGTCACCACACTAAGGACGAGTTACTAGCTGAAACTATTGCTAGATGATGTCCTGATTTACCACGCCCATATTCTTTACCATTTGAGTTGATTCTGCAATTTGTATTCGTCATTCCAGACAAGCCCAACGTTTACTACATACTTTCCCACATACTTTCTCACATACTTCCCCACATACTTCCCTAAAACTTTCCCACATACTTTCTCACATACTTCCCCACATACTTCCCACATACTTCCCGAATTAGTTGCCCACGGACTTCCTTACATACTTCCCTAAATACTTTCCCACATACTTTCTCGCATACTTCCCCACATACTTCCCCACATACTTCCCCACATATTTCCCACATACTTCCCGAATTAGTTCCCTACGGACTTCCTTACATACTTCCCCACATACTTCCCAAAATACTTCCCAACATACTTTCTCACATACTTCCCCACATACTTCTCCACATATTTCCCACATTCTTCCCGAATTAGTTCCCCACGTACTTTCTTAAATACTTCCCCACATACTTCCCCACATACTTCCCTACTTACTTCCCTACTCAATTCCCCACACACCATGAAACACCAGTCAAAGTAAACAAATTGTGACCATTTCATTTTACTGCAATTTAAGTGAACTTTGATTGAATTTTTCAAATTGAATTGAGTTCCATGCGCGCTTCTGCCATACCGCATTCATTTGGTTATGCATACATCCTGTCATATCATCCTCGTACATCATGCATATTGCACAAATATTCCGTTGCTAATGGACGTCTCTTACCACACACGCACACCCGCACACATCCAAACACAGGCATATACACATTACCGCACTGGCTGGAACATACACACAAACACACCCACACCCAACTACAAGGAGGAGCATAAAATAAAATTGAAAATATTTGTGCATTTTATGTTTCATTTTATTACTGGCGTTGCCATGGCGTGCAAAGTCCTCACAGCAAATTTAATAAATATGACGCCATTTTGTTTTAGGGTTAAAACAACAAAATTAACAGCAAGCGCCGCAACATAAGCTGCATTATTATGGAGAATTTTACACTCTAAATAAGAGCCAATTGAATTTATAAACACATCGTGCAGGAAGAACATAAAAATGTAAGGATAAATGACGTGTAATAATCAATAGTCACGTTTATGTGCTTGGAATAGAAGGCCACCTTCACTGTTGTCAGCTTCTCTCACCTACATTACCTTTCAAAAGCAGAAGGTTCCTTGTACCTATGTTAATACTGGTGAAGTCACCAAATTGTGAAGTCACATTAAAACCAATTGGATCCGTAGGTGGTATAATTGGAGGAGACCAATGAGACAGAAAGTAAGGGGTGCGTAGGTACAGAATGATACAGAAAATAGGGGTAGAAAGAGCATTTTTGTTCACTTTTCTTAGAATAGACAGTTTTGGAGACTAGTCAGTGACATTCAGAAGACACTCAACTGAGGTTCTTGGAGTATGATGAATGCTGGGAGCTGGTGTCGAGCGCTTTCCTTGAAATCAATGTGACCCTTGGAAGTGTTTCTACGAACTGGTCGATCTGAGTTGCCCAATTCTCATGCATATCACAGTGCAATCTATGTTGTTATAGTTTGAGAGCAACACCAAACGTTATTGTTATCACGTGAAGATGAAACAGTCAGCAAGAGCACAAGTGGTGGCTGACAACTTTATAATGAATATATTTCGGAGCTCACAACGAACCTGCAGCTGCTCATTATCTAGCACTGAATTTGGCAAGTTTCAGTTAGTAACTCGTCGTTTGTGTGGTGCCCAAGTCAATTTCAATTTCCCAAGTCCTTTCAATTGACACTTTGGCTAAGAAAGTGGACATACAAATTGGTTAAGAAAGTGGGCATAAGATTAAAGTCCTTTAAATAATTACCGAAACTGGACATAATAAGATTGAGTAAATTCCTTAATCTCACATCCCCAAGGTCGGTTCTAACAGCTTCTTTGATATGTAGAAGAGTTTCAGGTTCTTATTCGTCTCCTGGACTATTCAATGGAGTGTATATTCCACAGTGAGGCTTCATAGATTACTGCAGAGTTCGGTGCGGAGCGAATGTGATATCGAAACGAACTCGGAATATTTTCTCAGAAATTATCCATAACTTGCCCCAAACTCCCTACACAAATTAATTTACTTCCAAAGGTACAGATAAATGTGAGTTCCTTTGAGATTGAGGAGAGTTTCAGATTCTTAGCCTTCTTCTGGACTATAGCACAATGGACTTGAGCAGACATACGATGGTGAGGCTCAATACAAACTTGGGAAGTGCGAACTTGATGACGAACAAGATTTGGGGTTCCTCCTTGAAACCAACTCGCTACACAAGCTCAGTATGAAGCCAGAGCTGTGTCCGGAACTCGACATTAAAAGTAGTTTGGGTCTACTGGACAGAGCTCCTTTGGTATGGAGAAATGTGTTTGTTCTTAATCGTCTCCTGGACTATTGCATAATGGACTTGGGGAGTTACCCATCATATCAGTACTAAACTGTGCAGTGCCAATCTGTTACAACACTTTGTTTGGGGTTCGAAGTGAACTAGCAACATGAACTCAATTCGAAGCCAGAGCTGTGTCCGAAAGTCATTACTAAAAGTAGTTTGGCTCTACTGGACAGATTAGTATGAGCTTCTTTGGTATGTAGAAATGTTTCAGGTTCTTACTTGTCTCCTGGACTATAGCATAATCGATACTCAAATAGCTCAGTACAGTGCCAACAGCTTATCGAACTTTGTTTAGAGTCCCCCCCATAGCGAACTCGCAACATAAACCCTGTACGAAGCCAGAGCTGTGTCCGAAAGTCGTCATTAAAAATAGTTTTCCTCTACTGGACAGATCAGTGTATCAGTGTACTGGACAGATTGGTTTAGAGGAATGTTTCTGGTTATCAACCATCTCTTGGACTGTAGCACCATGGATTTGGAAGTCAGTACGAAATCAAATCAGTGCCCGTATATCGCTGCTAAGAATAGTTTTGCCTCTGCTGGACAGATCAATGTGAGAAATCTCCTTCGATTGGTTTCAGCTTCTTACTAGTCTCCTGGGTGATTGGTTTGATACCAAATGGAGAGACCTCAGTTCTGATCCGATGTGATACCGAACTTTGTTTGGGATTCTCAACGTACTTGCAACATAAATTTAGGATGAAGAAGGGACTCTAATGACACTTTTAGTGACCATCAAAACATGAATATTATTTTGTGCCAGGACCTTATTTAGCAGAAATGGAACTGAGCCATCAGAAAGGGACTGATCCATTGGAAATTTGACGATTTCTTTCTTTTTTGTAAGTTTCTTGCACTTACACCGGAAAGTATTCAAACAGAGTAATCCTCTCACTAGCTGAAAAAGTGAGATCCCATTTTAGTTTCCTCTACGACCATTTTTCTATGTGAGCTCCTCCCTCATTTTCTCTCACTTAGAAAGGGTTAATATTACATTGCTTCACCAACTCGATGCTGCTTTGTGTGTTTAACCCTGGACGCACGTATCATGTCTCCAAGTCCCTTTCTTGTCATGTTACTGATACTTCCCATTGCGGCCATTTGCTCGACAGGCCCAGTCCTTACAGTTATTGTGTGTGTGTGTGTGTGTTTAGTATTCCCGATGTTCTCTGTTGCGGAATTGAAAGGAAAAAACATAAATAAAAATTCGAAGTGAAATGAAAAATGTCCGCTTATTTTTTCTGCTCCCAGCGCAGGGGTCCATGACTACTCCAGCCGAATTGCATGTATTTTTGTGCAAGCCAGAGTTTTGCTTACTCCTTTATTTCCTGTGTACGTGCAGCGTACTCAAAGAGGATCTATTTTTTGTGTGTAGTTTTTGCTCTGCATCTGATGCGCAAAAACTGTTGCGCCATTGAAATTACATTTCTGGTTATGCTGCAGCGAGGCGCAATTTCCCGGCAGCCACCCACGCTAACAGGAGGTTTGTTGATTTTGTTGTCTAAGCCCACAGCACAGCAGCACTGCCCGCCCCCTTTCCTGCCGCCCCGCTGCAAAAGTGCGGATACCACATCGATAGCGACGTTGTAACACTGCAACAAAGTTTGCATATGGCAGGAGAGTTGTTGTTTGTGTCCTCTTTTCATGCAAGCGCTGCATCCTCTGCTGAAGTGAGAGCATGTGTGAGTGTGTGTGAGTGTGTGTGTGGGGATTGGTTGTGTGTTTTGTGTGTGGGATATGCTGGCATGTGGGTGTGTTTGTGTGTGGGCTGTGTGTGCTTATGTGTGTATCGTTGAAACTTCACTTTTGCAATTTCAATTGCAAATCCTCTTATGTTTTGTGCTTGTGCTTTCATCCAAGTAAATGCGCCCACATGTCATCGCCACCATCACTATCGCCACCATCACCACCAGCACCATCACCACCACCGTCACAATCATCACTGCCAGCGACAGCGTTGCTCCACCGTCGTCCATCAGTGACCCTGAATTTGTATTGCCCTAGCTACTGGTAACAGCGTTGCTATGGCAGCTTTATTGCATTTAGCTTGACTTAAGCATGCATGTATTCCATGAAACATCGAGTTTAACATGTCCCTGGCAGCAGTTTTAAATGTAGATAAATGTAAAATATTTATGTGTGCATATAATGGGATTGCAAAACGAACTGACTTCACTTGAATTACCAAATTAAAGCCAGCAGGCTACCTCAACATGACAGCAAAATGGCTCACAGGACACCCGAAATGCACTTGAATTTCATGACTAAAGTGAATGGCAATGGTTTGCCACAAATTCGTATGAACAAAAAGGCATAATAAGGAATCTCACACAGCGAAGGAAGCTTAATTAAAATGTATAGATTCATTCAGGTTTTTCAGTGGAGAAAACATAAATGAACACACTGCAAGCAGTGGAAGGAACACGTGCGCATTGGCCGGAGGCAAACTGTTGTGGCCATACCACAATAGCTGGCAGCGTTGTTGACAATTTGGTTTTGTAATTTTGGTTACCGCAGCTGAGCCAAGTTGTTTACCTGGCCAACAAACAAACAAAGAACTTTCAAAGCAAAATATTGGCAAAGTTAACGCAAACAGTGTAATATGGTACAATGGCAATAGTGTACGGTGTAATACAATGGCTTTGCAAGACCGTACAAGTACCTGGGATTTGAGTTAAGGATATGGAAATGGAAATAAAAATAGTCTCAGATGTTATGTGGAATGATATGTAAAACCGTTTGGTGAAGCAATAGAAATGGGGTTTGATTAGGCGCTGAGGCACTAGGTACCGTACTAGATAGAAAACTGTCATGGAGGTCCCACATCTATGAGACAATATGAGAAAGTAAAGCGAAAAGATCTCTCATGATATGCAGATCAATCGCGGAGAATCAATTGGGGATGCAATCCCAAGATCATGATAATACGCTCCATTATCACTTATGGAGCGGTTCTGTGGGCTAAGAAAGCAAGACAACTAAACTTTGCGCAAGCTCTAGCTAAGGTGCAAAGGTTTGCTGGCGTCTGTATAACTGGGGCTATGAGAACCTGTCCTATTGCTACCCTAACCGTCATACTGGAACTTAACCCCTGCACATTTTCGTGGAAGCACAAGAGAAGAGGGCTCTCTGTAGAATGACGAGGGCAGTAAACGGTCCTGAAACTCTGATCGGGAGTCAGATGGTCGAAACTTTATCAAAGGCCATTCCAGACATCTGTATATCGAAAGACTTTACAAACACGCGCTACAGTTTCACAGAGTGGAGCAAGAAAAACGCATGGAGTGGTGTCAGCAAAACCTACAGCTTAGATCAGTCCACGATCACCGGTGTATCGCCGGGTCTCACACAGAAGAGGGTTCCGGCGCGGGGGTATTTGGACCTAGATACAAATACTATGAATCCCTAGGCAACTAGCATCTTCCAGGCGGAAAGGCACGCTATTGAGAGATGTGCACATTTCAACATTGAAAAGGTTACGAGCGCAAGAAAATTTCCATCTTATCGGGCAGCCAAGCGGCCATTAGGACACTGACTTCTGGACTTTTAAGAATGCTGGCTTCTGGACTATTAAGGATGCTGCAGCACCCTTCGTTGCAAGTTCATCGGCAATCTCGATCCATTCTATACCAGTATGTCCTGTCCTGGAACCCATAGAATGGTACCTTTGTTGCGTGAGCCAAGAGCATTAAGTTTCGAATTTACCTGAGAAGAAAATCGGTTCAATTGCTCTTAGCTCACGCAACAAAGCTACCATTCTATGGGTTCCACGACAGGACATACATGAACTTGCAAGGAAGGGGGCTGCAGCATCCTTAATAGTCCAGAAGCCTTCTGTGTGTAGGCAAGGGCAAGTTGATCAACCAGCTTAGGATTGTTGAGGCACACGTAAGGCACAAACACTCGGTTACCATACCAGGCCTAAAAGTATCAAAGAGTCTGCTAGGGACATACCACCTAAATAGATTCGAATCACTCATCAATCTCTCTAAGATTAATATTAGGATGATGACAGGCCTACTCACAGGACACTGTAAATTGAACTCACTTATGGTGAGGATGGGGGTCACCTCGGAAGGCTCCTGCAGATTTTGTGTGGAGGTAGAGGAGACGTCTGTGCATGAGAGCCGAGCATTGTGTCAGCAAATGCACAGACCTCTCCTCTTTTTTCATACAGAATCTGCAGGAGCCTTCCGAGGTGGCCCACATCCTCACCATTGCTGACACAATGTTCAGCTCTCATGCAAACCCGCAGGAAATACTTGGGATTCTTCCAAGGTTCTGCCAGTGATGTAAAACCTTTGAAGCCAAAACTTATCATCACGTTTATCCAGAGGATAGGACTCAAAGATGTTCATTGAACCTCTGATGGGGGCACAATAGATCGAAAGGTCGCGGTGCTTTAAATCCCCTACACTATAATTATAATAAGTGCTCTGGCTTTAGCCCCCTATTAGTGTAAATGACTTGGAGTGTCTTGTCGTTATTTATGTTGATTCCAAGATAAAGTTTTGTCAAGTAGTTGTGGGAGCTTTTTTGCAGCTATAGCCATCCATACTTTTGTGCGATGCAAGCGGAACAGTATCCTGAGCTAATGTTTCTATCATGTCGTCATCTGTTATAGGAGTAAGGAGGTCAGCTGTATATAAAACATATTGAACATATAGGATTGGTGCTAGTACACTACCTTGTGGTACTCCAGCCTATATTTTTAGGATATCAGAGCATTCCTCTGAATACTTGATGTAGGCATATCGGTTGTTTATGTAGATTCTTACAAGTAGGTAGAAGTCTAGAGGAAGCTATTGTTCTGTTCTTTGTGCAGGCATCCTTTGTGCCATAAGCAATCAAACGCCATTGCTACAAAATCACACAACATATTAAAGAAAGGCATAGAAACAAGATTGCCAATTTTTGTGGACAGCCAGGCTACTATAAAGGCTCTACAATCAAACACCATCAACTCCAGGTTGGTCAGAAAGTGAGGGGAGGAACTTAGGGCGCTATGTCTTCATGGTGACATCAAAATAATCTGAGCTCCAGGTCATAGCAATATCGATGGAAATGAGAAGAGTGACGATTTAGCGCAAAGGGGTTCTCTCTCATTCATGCTGACATCACAGTCATCTAAGCCCTAAGTCATAGGAATATCGATGGAAATGAATTAGTGCACAGGGGGTCTCTCTCGATCTAACCTATTCGGAACTAGTATCTGTTTCTCTGGGTGCGATGAAGAGGGGCATCTACCTGCACTGTCTCTCCTTGGCGGGCAGAAGCTGGGGGACACTTACAACGTCCAATACATCACGGGCGACCTGGTCAATCTACAATGTAACTAGGTCTAGGGATCTTATAAACAGCGACCGTAGAGACACCAGCCGACTAACGGCGGTTTTTACAGGTCACTGGCTTGTAGGTACGCATGCGGAGAAAATGCACAAACCTTTGAATATCTATTGTAGAGTTGTAAAGACTCGGACGAGAGAGAAACAATAACTCACTTTCTTTGCAAATGGCCAGCTCTAGCGGTTGCAAGAAATAGGGCCCGAGGAAACTATTTTCTAGTAGGACTATCCGATATCTCGGCTGTAAAACCGAAGGATCTTTCAAAATACCTAAATTCCACAAAGTGGATCTAGATAAAAACCCATCTTGTTCTAGCGTTTAGGAGGAGTAGTGACATTAACAAGGCGCTAAGACGATAACTGTGATTCAGGCGAGGATGCCGTGGGTCAACCAAAGGACCGAATGAACGAACGAACGAACGAGCTACATCAGGGTAAACTGCCACTCAAGTATTTTGTATTGTCAATTTCAGTTGCCAATTTATACGTTACTCTAGGGATTTGTTGAATTGTGGAGTGTTCCGATGTGATGGCAAGGGATTATTATTCTTCTTTATAGGAAGGGGTTCAGGCGATCACAAGGCAATTTTTAAAAGATTTTGCATAAGGGTTTGATAGATAGTAAACTAATCGGTCTGTACTATGTGGCGACTGAAGGGACCTTATTTTGCTTCGGAATAGCAATAATGTCAACAACTTTCCACTCTACGGGATACAACTTTCGCATTATATTGGCATCAAAGAAATTCCTGATGTATGTAAATGCTTTGTCAGGCAGTTCTGTTAGAATTTTACCTGTCAGTCCATCATATCCTGTATTTATTTTTATTTTAATTTTTGTGTTGATAATACTTTGAATCTCTTTTCTTCATTACATTTTTAATTGCGATGTTTTTATTGTTTATTTGATCACTTCCAGAAAACACAAATGACATGAATTTGTAAGTGCTTTCTGGAAGTGATCTAACAATACTTTATCTATCTCCAAATGAGTTCAAGCTCACTTGTTGAATGAAGTTACAGGAAGTCTTTCTCGATCCGTACATTGTGAAGGTGTCTCGTGAAAAGTTCCGTACACTATATTGAAAATAGACACCCTGCTTCCCATTTCCAACTCTTGTAGCGCACAATGGAATCACTAAGACTACTCCCACACATAACTGCATTGCTGATTTGGCATTTATGAGTACCACTGTGCCTGCCTTCTCCAGTTTCCATGTGTCTGTCTTCTCCTGTTTGCGTGTGTCTGCCTTCTCCAGTTTGCGCGTGTCTGTCTTCTCTAGTTTGTGTTTTGCTGCCTGACATTTGTATTTATAATTGCCTCCACTTACACAAATAAAATGTTGCCTACTTTCAGGCTGGCAGATATTGTTGAACTTTTGTAATTAACTGCTGTGTTTGTTTGTTTGCCGTGCTTTTTAACAGGTAACGTGGAAAGTGCTCTGACAATGACCAACGAGCTGCTTCAACTGATACCGGACCATGAACGCGCCAACGGCAATAAAGTTTATTATGAGAAGGAAATATCGGAAATGAAGGCAGAGAAGCGGGTAAAAGGCGACGATGGCTCCGATGATACGCCAATTTCCGATTTGGTGAGTGTCATCATAAGCGTTGTTATATTTGTTTATTGGTTTTTAGGATCAAGATGAGTATTCTTTTCGTTGTTAATTTTTATGGAATTTCTTTGTTAAAAATTATGGTAATTTCTTTGCTAATTTCTTTGTTAATTTCTTTGTTAATTTATTTGTTCAATTATTTCTCAATTTAGTTGTTAATTTATTTGTTTATTTTCTTTGTTAATTTTTGTTAATTTCTGTTAATTTCTTTATACATTTTTTTTGATAATTCCTTTGATAATTTCTTTGTTTAATTTCATTGTTTATTAATTTCTTTGTTAATTTTTGTTAATTTCTGTTAATTTCTTTATACATTTTTTTTTATAATTCCTTTGATAATTTCTTTGTTTAATTTCATTGTTTATTTTCTTTGTTAATTTTTGTTAATTTCTGTTAATTTCTTTGTAAATTTTTTTGATAATTCCTTTGTTAATTTCCTTCAAATTTCCTTGTTGATTTCTTTGTTTAAATTCTCAGCCAATTTCTAAAGCTGAGCCTGCTCTGTTGGATTTTTCTGAGCGGAAAGCCTACGAAATGCTCTGCCGTGGCGAACTGAAAGCCACCGCGGCGGAACTGCGTCCTCTGCGCTGCCGCTATGTCACCAACGATGTGCCATTCCTGACCATCGGGCCACTGAAGCTGCAAGAAGCCTTTCTGGATCCCTACATTGTGATATATCACGACGCCATCTACGACAGCGAAATTGAGTTGTTGAAGAAATTGGCTCGGCCGCGCTTCCGTCGGGCCACTGTGCAAAATTCGGTGACCGGTGAGTTGGAGACCGCGAATTATCGCATCAGTAAATCGTCCTGGATCAAGACTGAAGAGCATCAGGTGATAGCGAACATAGTGCAGCGCACAGCAGATATGACGGGGCTCGATATGGAGACCGCTGAGGAATTGCAGGTGGTCAACTATGGCATTGGAGGGCATTACGAGCCGCATTTCGATTTTGCCAGAGTAAGTTGGCGGCTCAATTGTGTTGTGATTGTACGCCGAATATATGAGTTTATTTTCTTTTATTTCAGCGTGAAGAGGTGCGGGCTTTTCAAGGACTCAATACGGGAAATCGCATTGCAACTGTGCTCTTTTATGTGAGTATTAAAATTGTGTATTAAAAATGCCAACTTAAACGGAAATTATGTGCAGATGAGCGATGTGAAGCAGGGAGGCGCCACAGTGTTCACCACCATACGCACGACGGTGTGGCCACAGAAGGGCACCGCTGCGTTCTGGTATAATCTGCACAGATCGGGCGAGGGCGACTACAGAACACGACATGCAGCATGTCCGGTGCTGACTGGCTCCAAATGGGGTGAGTGGGTCATGGGTTCACTGCGGTTTAAGGATACTCTTAACTTTCTTCTTCATAGTTTCCAACAAATGGATCCACGAACGTCGTCAGGAATTCAGACGTCCTTGCGGCTTGGAGCCCGATCACGGGGAATTCGCTATATAGTGCAATGGAAATTCATATTCTCGCACATAGTTATGCACTAGAAATTCCAAATTAATAACATATTTATATGGAACTGATGTTTGAGGTTCGAGCGCACAATCTCGCTGCGTAGCTTTAAATTAATCTGTAATTTTTTCTGATTCTCTAAAATCTCGCTATCTCTGCCACAATCGCAACCTTTCATAGAGTATGCTTAAAATTATTTGAGCTCCCATTTCCGCCTGCCAACACACGCCTCATGTACATAAGTGTGTTTGCAGGGATCTGTGCTGAATCCAATTAAACGCATCTACGCAATCAAACTTAGTAAATTATGTTTTATAATTTTTTATGAATTGTTAAATAAAAGCAAATAAATTTAATGAATTGTTAATAAATCGCAGAGTTGTTGTTTTGCATTTCTCGCTGTACAAACGCGGATGAAGTAAGTATGCGTCTGTGTGCAGATAAGGTTGCATACGACCTCTTTCCTAATAGATGGGGTAATTAGGTTGTTCATATTGGCAATGTCTGCTTTGCCGAGCAACATGGCATCAAAGGTTGGCATCCAAGGAAATGCAAACAAAATGCATGGAATTCCTATGCCAACACAACTGAATTGGCAGTTAATTTGTGCGTGCCAGCTCAACTCAATCCCAGCAGTGAAAAGGGGCGAACTCGTAGAAGGACTTGCAAAGGCTTCAGAGTGGAGGTTTAAATGTATGCAAAGGTATAAGAATGGAGGTATAAGTGTATGCAAAGGTATCAGAGTGGAGGTGTGGTTTGAGGTTTCATTGCTATATTTTATATGAGGACACAGAACTCCTTTAAAGATTGGGACATAGAACTCCCATAGTAATCATACCAAATGTCTAAGGAGTTGTCTCATTGATAAAGTGGTCGACAGTATCGGATTTTAGAGTACCAGAACAAAAAAAAACCCTATAAAGATAACACAAATAGATCGATTATGCAGGCCGTATAGTAAAAGTATCCAGATATGATTTCTCGTTCATTATTTTCATTGGTAAGTTTCCTGTTATAAATCAAAATTGAAATAAATATTCGATTCATTCACAAGAAAGTAATAAAATGAGGTTTATATCAGGATTGTGCACAGGAAACGTCAGCAGCATCAACAAAAATAACAACGACAAAACCCCGCAATTTGGTTTATACGAGGATTGTCCACAGGAAAACCCATAATGTGGTTTATACCAGGATTTCCCTACAAGAAACCTCAGCAACAACAACAAAAATAACAAAAGCCCACAATGTAGTTTACACCAGGATTGTCCACAGAAAACCTCAGCAACAACAACAAAAATAACAACTACAAAAAACCACACTGAGGTTTATACCAGGATTGGCCACAGGAAACCTCAACAACAACAACAAAAATTAGAAGAAAAACACGCATTGTGGCTTACACCAGGATTTCCCCACAAGAAACTTCAGCAACAACAACAGAAAACCACACTACAATGTGTTTTATACCAGGATTCCCCAGAGAAACCTCAGCAACAACCACAATAATAACCACAAAAATCCGAATCCAACCCTGACTCATTTTGCAATCATCCAACCAGCAATGCCAGAGATGCAATTCACAGTCAAGAACAGATCTTAAAGATCTACCAACTTCAGAGAGTTGGTGATGGGTGTTCCCAGAAGACAAAGAAAGAGACACAATTTTTGCCCCATCATGAGATGAATTTGTGTGTGAGGTTTTCAGTGCTGTAAAGGAACGAACTAAGACGTTTTGAAGCTGAAGTAGTATGCGTTTTTTGTTCTTTTGGTGTTTGTTGTATTATTATAATTAAATGGGGATCTTGTACTCCGACCTATCTCGACGAGATCTATTCCCTATCTAGACCCTTCTTGGATTCAGAGTATTTATCTGAGTCCAGTTTCCTTGACAAATTTTTGTTTTAATCCTATTTTCCTGAGTCTTATTTCTTCATCCTGCCTTAGAGGAATACCCAAATGCTTCTTTCTTTTGTGGAGTTGGGCTGGGCATGATCCCAGCACATGTTTCGGGGCCTCATCTTCCTCCTTGCAAAACCTGCAAGCCCCATTAGAGTAAATTCCCAGTTCCGTCAGGTGATAATTCAGCATACACTGCCCTGTTCGAATTCCTGTAATGGTTATTCTTATTTGATTCAATACAATCTTTGGTACAATTTAAATTAAAGGTAACTAGAAACGATTTGAATGCGATAGCCCCGGTGAATTATCACAGTATACAATTCTTTGTTTGTCTTCTGCTTCCTGAATAAATGACGAGAAGTTTGCTCTTTCCTAAGCCACAAAATGGTTCCGGTCTATAAGCCGAGACCTTCCTTACCAGTTTTCTGCTACCTTCCTTACCAGTTTTTTGCCGTTCCGTTACCAGACAATTCCCTCGTGACTTGGAACCCATAAGATACTTATTTGATTGTTTTGGCCAAGGATGTTCAACTCATCAACACACGCCATCACCATCCAGGTTTGTTGAATTATAACGGATATATCTCAGAGCATTATTTAGCTGGTTTTTATGGAACCGTCATTAAAGTAAAGTATATCTTCGTGAGATTTGGTACCAGCTTCATAGTATATGAGAATGTGCGGATCTCTTTATATTGTCTCATGTGCCTGCAACAGTCTTCACATAAAAGACAATTAATCATTCATTCTAATAAGTCTATTCCCATATATTCTCCTATTCTCTCCTATCTAAGACTTCCAATTCTCACTGTGTTATCACTCCTGTGGTATACCTCGCTACCACTATGGGAGTACTTATTTTCCTATCTCATCATTCATATTCTCAAAAATTATAAATAAGCAAACAAAAATTGAAAACCTTTCACGCAGTAACTCAGAATTTCTCTGTTGGGTAGCACTCGCCCATGTACACTGACTCTCATATCTGAATGCCGTATTCATTGCCATGCAAAGCCATTTCCATTTGTATGCAGCTTGGAGAATGCTGTGCAAATTCCTCTTGCCGATGAAATCAAATCGACATGGAAAATCTGGCAATGAAGTGGGTGTAGACGAGGAGTAAAATCATTCAAAACATTCCAAGCATTTTTCTGTGACATCGCATTCGTGTGCGCGTTTCATGAATGATTTGAGTTCTATGATTTTACTAATAAGCTGGAATACTGCGGGTTGCCATGGCGCTCCACCCACAGACGCATTTCTGAAATGCAACAAGAGATCTATTTAATTTTTAGTTGGGAGTCTTACAGTAATTTTGATCTATTTTGTTAGAATATTAAGTGCATTCTTGCCTCTGTTGAACATAAACAAAGACAGCTGTCTTTTAATGAGGCAAACATAGCATCGAGCAAATAATGTTTTAAGTGGAACATTCCGAACAATTGACAAAGAGTCGGTGGAATTTGAAGGTGCTGATTAAGGCGTTATATTCCCATATTGGTTTTGTGTGGAAAAAATCGGAAATACCCAGACACCTCGCATGACTCCAGATG
This sequence comes from Clusia tigrina, assembly GCA_920105625.2. NCBI lineage: Eukaryota > Metazoa > Arthropoda > Insecta > Diptera > Clusiidae > Clusia > Clusia tigrina. The sequence continues at coordinate 220,378,973 of OV050031.1, forward strand.
CTAAAATGCCCCAGATAAATGCTTCTTCTGCATAGTATTTTTCTGCATGTTTTCCTCATCTGTATCGGTGATTTGAAGGCGGATGTAGGCTTCAAGATTTCCGATCTATGGTCAGAACAATGAATGAAAGACCACTTGTATACGAGTATGTGGATTCGAGTCGTTTGTTAGTAGGGGCGTGGCCAGAATCATACACTAAAATGTGTCCTTAGGCTTTCAGACGTTTTCATTGTTCTGGTTCTAGATTCGAGACTATAGAACCAGATTTAGGTTGGATCTGTTTGGAGTGGCTGTGGAGAAGACTGTAGAATGCGATGTCATCCTAAGCGCTCACTCTTATGGTTGAGAACTCGATTTAGTTTGGATCTGCTGCGAGTGGAGACCGGCTGTAGACAAGGAATGTTGAAGTGATCCCATCGGAATCGTCCACTTGTATGGCTGAGAACCAAATTTAGGTCTGATCTGCTGCGAGTGGAGAAGTGGCTGTGGACAAAGAGTGTAGAATGTGATGTCGTCCGAATCGTCCACTTTTGTGCTTGAGAATCAGATTTAGGTTGGATCTGTTGCGAGTGGAGAATCGCTGTGGACAAGAAATGTTGAAGTGATGCAATCCTAATCGTCCACTTTTATGGTTGAGAACCAGATTTAGTTTGCATTCGTGGTGAGTGGAGAAACGGCTCTGGACAAGGAATATAGAGATATTGTCATATTGATCGAAAAGATAAGTAAGTACAAATGGATCCATAAAAATCCCCACACGAAAAGTATTCGAGTGAATTCACCACTGCTAACTAAATACAACCTGGAAACGTCACATGGAAAAACAAATCGATAATTCTATTGAATCGATCAACCAAATCAGAGATTTGACAAGAAAACGCAGTGTTACTTTAAAGTTCGACTTTCAGGGAAGAAACAAAACATCCAATGATAATGATGAGATTAGAAGAAGATCGACTGTGCCCAGAAGAGACTTTCTGTAATATATGTGAGTAGGCTTGAGGGGTGGCGTAAGCTCTCCCACACAAAATCTCTCCCACACAAACTCTCCGAGTCACAAACTGATTGTGGGGTTTCTGCTACTTTTCTCTTTGAGTTGTAATCCAAGTAGTCGAACGCAATGAAACTAAATGCCAAATGGATATATGATTCCTTGATACTCATACTCATCTTTGATACTCATATTCATCGTTGACACTCATACTCATCTTTGATACTCATACTCATCTTTGATACTCATACTCACCTTTGATACTCATACTCATCTTTGATAATCCTATATAGCAGTGGCTCTTCTTTGATAGTCATTGAGGGGCGACAAGAGCCATCCAATCGGACTGAGCGAATCATGTCACACTTTTGTGTACCGAACTGCAATCCAGTTTTTTCGCCCTGACCTAGTTCAAAGGAGCTTTATAGCCACTTTGTCTCCCTCAACTGCATTACTTCAGTCTAAATCTGCAAAATGTTACCTAATTTCTGTTGATAACACGGAGTGATGACCAACACGTACACTTCCATCTCTCATTGTACATGCTCCAACTTTCCAGTGTTAAATTAACAACAAACAATAAAAATATTGTGTTATTTACCCAACGGCACGTTGTGCAAATAAAACTGTTAAACTGAGAGTCTGGTAATAACGCTCACAATAAGCCTACAAAAATTGACTATTTTGAACTAAAAAATTCCCAACAAAATAGTATCTTTTCAACCACCGTTCGCACCACCGGCGGAGTGAGTGAGAGAGCAAAAGGTTCTATTCTTAGTTTCCACGTCGCCGCTTACAGAGACAGACAAGTTTTCATTGACAATAGACACTGACATCAATGTCATCAGCGTTTAATAGTATTTTCTCGTCATCGTCAAAGTCAATGTCGGCAATGCCTGCACCGTCGAAGCTGCAGGGACATGTTCGTGTCGGTAAGGTCGCCCTCCTGTTTGGCGTTGTCATCGCCTGCTTCGCATGTGTGCCACAATGTGAGGCTGAGTACTTCTCCTCTGTGGATAGCCTGCAGAAGCTCGGTCACATTGAGCTGGGACTGTTGAAGATGTTTCGAGAATTCCTCGAAACGCAGCAGCAGGAATTCGCCAGTTATCGCAAGTAAATTGCTTGTAATTGTCGGCGATAGATTAATTAACTGATCGTTGGATTTTGGTGTGCTTGCCACCATCTTCTTTTGCAGATTTATTGAACATGTGAAGGCGGAGCATAGCCTGGCTCTAAACGATTTGGAGGGGTACCTGGGGAATCCTATAAATGCGTTCACGTTGATTAAACGCCTGGTGAACGACTGGAATCAGTTAACGGAGTATGTGAAGCAGAGTGCCGCACGACAAGGTAAGTGTTTGAGATCCAGTGTAGATGGGAGTGCGTCCACAAGGGTGCAGCTGGCATAGATGCACTCTAAACTAACGTAAATTATTGCCTATAAAATGGGCACTCAGTTTTAGAGCAAACTCTTTCGGAGTACAGCACCAACACACAATTCCCGGATGACGCGGAACTGGGCGGCGCTATTAGAGGTTTGGCACGTTTGCAAAATACCTATAATCTGAAAGCCGAGGACTTGGCCAAAGGCGATATCAACGGTGTGAATTATGGGTGTGTTGAGAGCTCCTAAACTAACCTCACCCTCTCATTAATATATTTGTGAAACTTCTCAGCTCCGAATTGTCGTGGCATGACTGCTTTGAAATCGCCACCTACCTGTTCGATTCGAAGCAACTATCACTGTCAATTGAATGGTTTCATATAACTCTCGACAAACTGGAAGATGAGGACAACGAACCTGTGAGGCAGAAATTCGAAATGGATACGTTGGAGTACTTGGCTTTAGCTAGTCATGAATTGGGTTTCATTGAGGAAGCCCTCGAGTACATCGATGATATATTGGATGAATTGCCCGACCACAGTGCGAAGGACACAAGGGTCTATATACAGCACAGTGCATCGAAAAAAATCCAGGGCACTGATGTGAGGACCAATTTTCCGTGGTACAGGAACTATACACGCCTGTGTCAAGGTCAACAAGTGCCCGAAGAAGCACCACAGCAGTTGGAGTGCAGATTGGAGACGAGAAACAATCCAATATTCATATTGGCGCCTCTACAAGTGGAGGAAATAAGCTTGGATCCAGAGATCACTCTGTGCCATGGCCTGCTGAACGACAATCAAATTCAAAGTATTGTTAAGGAAGCGGAAAGCAATATGCAAAGATCAGGCGTTGTTAACGGTACTGGGACTGTGATAATTGAAGGGCGCGTAAGTCAACAGTCGTGGTTGCAATTCGAGAGTCCCTTGATGAAATCAGTTTATCAGCTCATGTCAGCAGTCACCGGTCTGGATATGGTGAATGCTGAACAAATGCAAATGGCAAATTATGGTATTGGAGGCCTCTACGAGCCGCACCATGATTTTTTCGGTGTAAGTAGTCACTGAAATTTGTGGAAAAATGTACTCATGTTATGTTGAATTTTTAGGATGCCAATGGAGCCCCTGGTTGGACAGGCGACCGCATCATGACCAATATGTTTTATGTAAGTGTGATGTAAGTTGCAACTACGCCTACCAAATTGTTAACACATTCCATATTCCACCAGCTCTCCGATGTGGAGCAAGGCGGTTACACAGTTTTCCCACTTTTGAATGTGTATTTGCCGCCCGTCAAGGGTGCTTTGGTGAGCTGGTACAATTTGCACAGGTCCTTGGATCCTGATCATCGTACATTGCACGCTGGCTGTCCAGTAGTTAAAGGGTCGAAAAGAAGTGAGTACTGGTGGAGCTGGAGCGTGGAGCTTAGGGCTCGTTTGCAGTGGTATTAATAATTAATTGTATTTTAGTCGGAAACATTTGGATACACGCGGGTCATCAAGAGTTCAGACGTCTTTGTGAGTTGACATATGACACGAGCTCGTCGGATATGAACAATTATTAGAAACTTTCGACTGGACAAACTGTTCAGCATGGAGTAAATCTATTGATAAGCATCATATTCAGATGATCGAAATTTATTATAGTAACTTTTATGGTGTTTAAAATCTTTTTTTTATGGTAAATAAAATCTTTATTTTATGGCAAATAAGATCCTTCATTATGGTCAATAAACTCTTATTTGAAAGTATATAAAATCTTTGTTTCAAATGATTACAACTGAAAGGAATCCTCCAAAGTGGCAAACAACAGTGGGGTTACTCCAACGTTTCTCTTTGATTTGTAATTAAAGTAATCAACCGAGAGAAATCTGAAAGCCAAATTGAAACACGTATCCTTGATACTCATACTCATATTTGATAGTCTTAGAGAGCAGTGGCGGAACACTTTTCTAACAACTAATAGAGATGAGTCTAACATCAAGGAGAAGGTCAGTATTACAACATGTTTTGGTACTAGTCGTGATAGTGCTTTAGGGCGTAACTGTCCCACTTCTCTTCTAATCAAACCAAAGATGCTTCCTGACTTCTCCTAAACCATATTTCCAAAATTTCAAAACATATTTGCTACATCCAGGGTAGTTTTATCACCATTCCTCTTTATAATCCAGAAGGAAGTATCACGAAGTAAGCACGCATTTTGATATCACTTTATATGGCAAATACACTGAGGCATGGAGAACTACCCGTAGTTTGGTGGCATTTCTTCACTGAATTCAGAGGATTAAGGGGGGCTGAGAAATATCAAAGACTCGCCGGTGTTCTCATTAGTGCCGTTACTCGCTCAACTTTAAGTATTGTAGGGGTAATGGCGATACCTACCTATAACTAGAAAGAAGACTCCCTAGGTAGGTAGGTATGTAGGGCAGCCGCATCACCAATTAACCAGTGCTGCCACTTAGACCACCAGTTGGGTGCGTTGTGAGCCGCGGATGCGAGGCATAACTACGCTCCCCCTCCAGATTGAACCACCCTGAGCCTTTTACAAAGCGAAGAAGGTTGTTTACACCTGACTGGCATAGACCATCCATACTTGTTAAGAAGTGGTATCCTAGTAAACGCTCCCTATTTCTAGCAAAAGCTGGACATGTACAGAAGAGATGCTGGATCGTTTCCAGTTCCTTCTCGTTCCTGCAGATTTAGCCTCGGCCATGACTCTCTAAGTCAGTACAGAGATTATTCTCCCATAACTTTTGATATGGTCGATCAACACCCACCATCTCTTTGTTGATTATAAAGCAGCGTTCAATAGCCCGATGCGGAATTGCCTATACAAAATAATGTCTGAGTTGGATATACCTGAAAAGTTGATAAGACTCTGCAGGATGGCGTTGAGCAAAACGAGCAGCTCCTTCAAGGTAGGAAATAACCTTTCCGAAACCTTTAATACTGAACGAGGTTTCAGACAAGGCGACCCTTTATCCTTGATCTCTTCAACTTCATCATGGAGGGGATCCTACGAAAGGTCGGTGTGCATCGCAATGGCACCATTTTCTACAAAGTTGTCCAGCTCCTTGCGTTCGCTGATGATATCGATATTATCGGTCGGACCAAGAGAGATGTTACCGCTGCTTTCAATGCTATTGAAAAGGAATCAGCCAAAGTGGGCTTGACGGTAAACGAGGGCAAAACGAAGTATATGAGATTTTACTGCTAATTTCAATGCTATTAAAAAGGAATCAGCCCAAGTGGGCTTGAGGGTAAACGAGGACTAAATAAAGTATGTGCTGTCTGCAAACAGTGGAGCGCGGCGTCTAGGCTCTCATGTTTCAGCGGGCAACTACAACTTCGAAGTAGTCAAGGAACTTTCATACCTTGGCCGTTGACACCAATAATGATGTCAGAAAAAGCGAAGAATCACAATTGCTAAAAGGTGCTACTCAGGACTCAGTAAGCAATTGAGTTGCAGAGCCCTCTCTCAATCTACGCAGCTGAATCCTATATAGCAGTGGCGCTTCTTTGATAATCTTTGAGGTGCGACAAGAGGAGCCCCCTCTCGATCAACGAAGCTGACACTCTACAAGACGCTCCTTCTACCTGCGCTTCCTTATGGCGCTGAGGGAAGGGTGGTATCGCAAACAGGTGCAGCCGCTCTTGGGGTGTTCGAGAGGTAAGTTCTTCGCAACATCTTTGGCCCTGTGCGTGCTGGCGACGACTATCGCATTCGAATGAACCGCGAGCTGTATGAGCTCTACGCCGAAAATTCACATAGTTCAGCGTTTAAGCATTCAGTGACTGCTGGGTCATGTACATCGTAAGAAGAAGCTCCGGCGAAAAAGGTATGCGAAGCGAGAGCCGAAGGACGACTACGAAAAGGGAGACCGTGCCTCCGATGGATAGACCAAGCTGAGGAAGCACTGGCCACGCTTGGTGGGAGTAATTGAAGAAGGCGCTCACGAAGCAGAGGAGCGCGTGAAGCAGAGGCGCGCGCGAAGCAGAGGCGCCTGGCAAGAGGTATTCAAATCGGCCGTAACCCGACCACGGGTTGTAATGGCCACCTAAGAAGAAGAACTTTTGAGGGGTTGAAGACACCCTTCACTGCCACATGAGTTTACTAGAGTTAGGCTTCTGACTTAGAATAAAATTATTGTGTTTCTCGTGCTAACGTGAAATTTCCTCGAGAAAACTTGGATTCTTACATCACTTCATCTTAACCGGGTTCTGTCCACTTACTTTAAAATGGTTGAGAAAACTGTATCTGGTATTTCTGTAGCCTAACTATGCTTAATACTCTGACTGATATGTTTGTAATCCAGAGGTGGATTATTAGATGGATTGAGCAGAATAAACTTGGAAGTACTTCAAGACTTGTGAGCCACAAATTTCGTTTTACTCCATTGGACCATTGAACTCCATATGACGGCTATGCAAGGTCCTACAAATTAGGCAAGAAAGGTCTTTTTGGAGTCAGAAAATGCGACTCAAACCATTCGAGTTTAAACAGGACTTATTCGAAAAAAACATACCTTCTTCTAATTCAAAAGGCTTGAAGTAAATTCTGCAGGAATTCTACTTAAGAAGTTCAACACTTCTGCTGAACTTAAACTGCTCTACATGATATTATCTCCGCAGATTGCACTACTGTAAGATTCAGTCGATATTTGGTCGATAGATTTTGCAATGAAGAGTATGAATCCTTGAAGCGTTTGCTAATTAGCTAAGATTCAGTTGACATATTCTGTAATGAAGAGTATGAATCCTTCAAGCGTTTGCTAATTAGCTAAGATTCAGTTGACATAAGAATGTAATGAAGAAGAGAAGTCCTTTAAACATTTGCTAATTAGCTAAGATCCAACTGATAGATTCTCTAATGGAGAGGATGAGTCCTTTAAACATTTGCGAATTAGCTAAGATTTAGTTTATAGATTTTGCAATGAAGAGTATGAATCCTTGAAGCGTTTGCCAATTTGCTAAGATTCAGTTGAAATATTCTGTAATGAAGAGTATGAATCCTTCAAGCGTTTGCTAATTAGCTAAGATTCAGTTGACATATGAATGTAATGAAGAGGAAGAGTCCTTTAAACATTTGCTAACTTGCTAAAGTTCAGTTGATAGATTCTGCAATGAACATGAATGAGTCCTTTAAACTTTTTATAATTAGGTAAGATTCAGTTGATATATTCTGTAAGAATAAAGTTGAGAGTTCTATAATCATTTGTTAATCAACTGTTCAGTCTTAGAAGGCACACATTTTTGTTGTAGGACCTCTTTTTTGTGCGATCTTTGTCTGGGATATACACATGACATACTGAAACTTCTCAGGTCTATTTCTGCACAGTCAACCTCGACTCTAATGAGTGCTTATTTCGTAATATTTCCCACTGGATTATAAAGAGGAATGTTGATAAAACTACCACAGAATCATTGAAATATGTTAGGAACGTTTTCAAATGTGGTTTTGAAGAACCACAAACGCGTTTCCTTTGATATTGATCTCCCTGAATCCACTCTACTGCCATTCAAATGCCTTGAACTAAACGGTATCTCAGCGTGGACTACCCCACGTCCCGGTTTCATGTTCAATGAAACATTGTAACTCACTGAAATGCTTTTTAAATTCTGAGTATTCAATTAATAAATAAAATATGTGTGTGCCAATGTGCGTGGCTGAACGTCACGTACACCGCAATTTCCCGGTGCCGATGCTTGCATTACCGTCTGCATATGAAGCAGCATTGTTTGGACGACATCACGTTGTGCCACTGCAGAAGTGTGCTCAAGAGTGCTCGTGTCAATTACCAGAAATGTTGGTTCACAATTTCGGAAACAGTTTCGATTCAAGCGCAGCCCGGGAGAAAGCAAATAAACAACGTCACGCCTGCTCTGCAAATAAATAAACCACACGCCGGTAGTGAAAAGCGCACAATTCCAATGCGAGCAGACGTCAACACAACGAGCATCTCCACAGTTATTGCTACCCTCAGAGCACCCACCATGCCTCCCATGGTGATGTTGCACGGAAATATTCGTGTCATTAAAGCATTCCTTGTATGCTTGGCTGTCAACGCACTCCTCGCATATGTGCCACCATGTGAGGCTGAGTACTTCTCCTCTGTGGATAGCCTGCAGAAGCTCGGGGAGATTGAGCTGGGACTGTTGACAATGTTTCGCAAATACCTCGACATGCAGCAGCAGGAATTGGCAATTTCTCGCAAGTAAATTGCGTGTAACCTTCGCCGATCGATTGATTAACGGAGCGTTGGATTTTCGTTTACTTGCAGATTTATTGAGCGTGTGAAGGCGGAGCATAGCCTGGCTTTAAACGATACCGAGGAGTACCTGAGGCAGCCAATAAATGCGTTCACATTGACTAAACGCTTGGTGAGCGACTGGAACCAGCTGAGAGCCATTGTAAAGCAGAATAAGGCGCGAAGTGGTGAGTGAATTACAAAGTGGCTTGAGTAAACATTCATTTAAAGTGGGAGGGGGAATGGAATTTATTAAGGATGTTGATTTTTTTATCCTAATAAAATTCTGCCTTAGTTTTGCAGCAAACATTGCTGGAGTTCACCAGTCGCCCGGAATTTCCCGACAACAAAGAACTGGGTGGCACTATTATTGGTTTGGCTCGTCTCCAAAAGGTCTATGATTTGAAAGCTGTGGACCTGGCCAGAGGCAACATCAACGGTGTCAATTACGGGTGTGTTGAGAGCTCATAAATTTAACTGACTTTCTTTGGAACTAATTTGCTCTAAATTTAGCTCTACCCTGGTGTGGCATGAATGCTTTGTAATTGGCGCCACTCTCTCCGACTTGAAGGAACATTCACTGGCCATCGTCTGGTTTGAGGTGACTCTCGACAAACTGAAGGCTGAGCACAACCAAGTAGTGAGGCAGAAATTTGAAATCGATGCGTTGGAGTACTTGGCTTTAGCTAATCATGAATTGGGTTTCTTTGACAAAGCCATCGCCTACATGGATAGCATACTGAAAGTAAAGCCCTACCATAGCGTAAGGCATACCAAAGATTATATCCTACACAGTCCAAGGAAGCAGCCACAGTATGGCTTGATTTGGTCTTGGTACACGAACTATACAAGCTTATGTCAGGGCAGGCAACAGCCGGAGGTAGTTCCTCAGCGACTGTCATGCAGATTGGATGCGAAAGACAATCCGTTTTTCTTGCTGGCCCCGCTAAAAGTGGAAGAAATAATCTTAGATCCAGAGGTGACGCTCTACCACGGCCTCCTCAATGATCAGCAGATTGAAAATATTCTTCAAGAGGGTGCGACAAACATGCAGAGATCGAGCGTTACGAGCGGCTCGGAGAGCGTAGTGCTTGATTCACGGGTCTGCCAACAGACGTGGCTGTCTTACAATAGCCCCACCATGAGGGCGGCACATCGGATGGTCTCAGAAATCACCGGTTTGGATATGAAAAATTCTGAGGAAATGCAGTTGGCCAACTACGGTATTGGGGGACTCTACGAACCCCATCACGACTTCTTCGATGTAAGCATTCTACTTATATTTTGGAGAGAGGGATTTTATTTACCTTTACTCTAATTTAGGATGGAAAACCCGGAACTCGCTGGAAGGGTGATCGGATTATAACAAATATGTTTTATGTAAGTTGGAGAGCTGTAATTCAAATGAAGTGACTATATGGGTGTTCTTTTCCTTTCATAGCTCTCCGATGTGGAGCAAGGTGGTTACACAGTCTTCCCTTATTTGAATGTGTATTTGCGGCCCGTGAAGGGTGCTTTGGTGAATTGGTATAATTTACACAGGTCCTTGGATCCGGATTTTCGCACATTGCACGCTGGCTGCCCAGTCGTTAAGGGCTCGAAAAGAAGTAAGTCTTGTGTTCCAAATCGATTTAAGGTATGGTCTATATTGAATTTTTTTATAGTCGGTAATATCTGGATTCACTCGGGCATGCAGGAGTTGAGACGTCCTTGTGGCTTAATACGTGATAATTTCTCTTAGACTGCCTATTCTTATAAATTTTTGTATATTTCCTAGATAAATAAATACTTTACAATACTTTTCGTCTTATTTTATGCATAATCCTTGTACTTCAGAGACAGTTCATGATCATCTTCAAGGCCGCAAGGCCATTCACGCTCCTGATTGCGTATACGTATCCATATGTTGCCAACTGCAAAAGGATTTGAGAATCAGTCTCTGATATTTGAAAGGTATGATTCAGAACTCACTCCACTTGGATCCTTTCAGGACAGGACAAGCGGCATGTTTGGTGCGATAGTCCGGCTCCCCCGAACGGTGCAGATTGTGCCAGAAAAGCACGCTGCCCTTCTTCGGCTTTACTAATATGGGCAGATATGGAAATGCTGTGGCGCCACCTTCTTCGACATCTGAAAGCTACGAGTAAGTGAAGGGGATTGCATTACGAGTTCTTGATGTCCAGTGATAAAGAGACTTACATAGTAAATACCCGTGGCTGCACGATTTCCTTCCTCCTCAAAGTATGAAAGATTCTCCTAGAAAAGATAAAATGAATTGGCTGAAAGTCAGGGAAAGTTAAGAAAGGACATTTAAAGTCCAACTCGTTCAAAAGTCCAACTCATCCTTGAACTTTCCTTGAGATTTCGAGTATTTCGATCGAGTATTTCGATCGAGTATTTCGATATCGAGGTTTCTTATTTACAACTTACCAAAAAGAAGTCATAATGGGGCTCATAATGTCCGCCTATGCCATAATTTGCCACCTGCAACTCCTCCGCGTAGTCCACATTCAAGCCCGAATACTCTTGCAGATGTTGCCGCATCTTTTCCATATAAGGATGCTCGCTGTAGGGGAACCAGGCGCTCTTGCTGGTGCGAAACTGCGATGTCAGTTCGTCGCCGCCATCCGGAGAGACAACCATGGAGCGTGCGAGTCGTCGTCTGGACAAGCTTTTAATGGTGTTTATCACTTTATCGCTGATAACGTCATGCAACTGCACTATGTAGGGATCCAGATAGAGTTCCTCCAACTGGAAGGGTTGCAGCAGACGGTAGGCTACGTTATTAGTGTGGTAGCGGCAGCGCAAGGGACGTTGTTGGGCGGGTGTAGCAGCAACTTCCTGGCGGCACACCTTTTCGTAGAGCAAATATTCCGAGCCTTTCTGTGTGGGTGGGAGGTTGCGTGTGTGGATGGATGGTGAGTGTGTGGATGGATGGAGAGTGTGTTAATATATAAATTGTATATTGAGAAGTGGTGGTTGAGGGTGGAAAGTGTTTATAAACTGAGTGTTCCGAAGTCATTCTACGAGCTACTTACACGATAATCGTTGGGGCTTGCGGCTGTCTCATGTATAAGTCCCTGCTTAACACCACCGGTGATCATGTCCTCCAGAAAGACTTTGGTGTCTTGTATATTCTCGCGCTCGGCATCGACGGAGAGTATGTGATTCATTAGATTGAGAGCAGTTTGAAAGTCACCTACAACAATGGATGACATAGATTAACAGAATCTTAAGGAAGAGGCGGAAGAACTCACCCATTTCTTGGTGATAGTTCGCCACGGACTCTATGAAATCCAGCGACAGCGGGTCATCTTGGTATTCCTGAGCGATTAGCATGTCCATGGACTGTTTCATCCAGGGTATGGTGTGATTAAAGTCTCGCATGCTATACAAATGATGGCCCAGCGTAAAGCAATCCTGCCAGGACATGGCGGGACTAAAGAAGATTAACCATTATTATACAAAAATATGGAAGAGCATAATGCAGTAGCACTTAAAAGAAGATTCCTTTCATCAATAATTTGTGGAGTTGGCATATAGTCGGGCCAAATTATTCTATGTCCTCATGTACAAAAGGACTCTTCGAGTGTACTCACCCATATTTAACGCCATTCAGTATGCCACTGGCTATCTGAGCCACATCCAATTTGTAGGTCTCTTGTAAGCGCACTAAAGCCACCGTCGAGCCGAGCACATCGTCCTGCGTGGGAAAACTTAAATTCTGTCGATGCGTTGCCATAGCCTCGAGGAAATCTAAAATATCGTACACAAGTATGTTTGTGTGACTGTGTTTGTGGCAAATAGTAAACAAGTCTACACTCACTGCTGCGACTGGAGTCATCGTCACGTATGTTCTCCTCAAAGGTGGTCCAATCACTTTGCAGACGTTTCATTAAACGATACGCGTTCACTGGATTGTTCAAATAACCTTCCAAATCCTTTGATGCCGTTAGATGGTCCGCTCTGATGGCATCAATTTCACTGTAAGGCGAAGCAGAGTCAAAGAAAGTGGTGTCAATGAAAGCAATTGCTAGGTGGGTGGTGAGATTTGAATCAATACAAAATGGTCATTTGAGACACTAAAAGAAATTCCATCAATTTTGTTTGGCAAGAGTATTAAAGAAGATGATGGCGTTGAAGAACAAGAAGAGAAACATGATCAAGCATCAATCACTGGATAAGATAGGTAAACTTAGCAAGTTGAGAAGGATAAGGAATAAGGGTTGAGAAGGGCAAGGAATAAGCGTCTTCTATTACTTCAGGGGTCAGAGAGGCTAATTGGGGGTGAGGCTAATTGGGGTTGTGCTACTGGGCATTTGGATGTGGCATGTATCGAAACAAATAACAAAAGTACGAAATTCTGAATGGAAATTATGTTGAAGGCACGATTTGGAAGTACCATTAACAGAACAGAAAGTAGGCGCAACTATATGACTTGGCTTAGGACCTCTCATAGCTATAATTATTATAACTTACATCATAAATACATACATTATTATAACTTAAATATACTGGGGTGTGAGAAAAGGAGGACTAGGAAGTAAAGTTTTCGCCTCGAAGAGCAAAACATTTAGAAATATGCATTTGGAGACACATGTGTGGGGTAGGATTCGTACCTATGACCCCAGGACTGTGATACCGTGTCGGCACTCATACTAAAATATAACATATTCTTAGATCTGTCATCGGTCAGAGTGGGTAGAAACACTCTCAATAGGCAGAAGATGTGTGTGCAACACTGATTACATGACTCCACATTTTAATTGGGAAAGGAGGTATCGAACTACATTAGAAGAGAAGAGATAGCGTAAGGGTATCAGGCCCAGCCGAAGGACCTTTAACGTTTACACGGATGTCTTCGCTGTCAGGAAAGCCGCAGAGCTTGCCTACACCAAGACAGGAAATGAGTCAAAAACAAACATACGAGAGTATACGTGGACAGCCAGGCAGCGATGAAGGCGATCAACTCATATAGTATAAAATCCAAAAGAGTCCTACAGAGCAGGGAAGCCATAGAAAGACTAGTCTCAAATAGAAGACTGCATTTCTATTGGGTACCTGGTCATAAGGGCATATAATGGAATGAAATAGCAGATGAAATTGCAAAAAACGCTGTCTGTTTACCACTCGAAGAACACGATATACAGAAATCTGTTAAAGAACTATTCAATGAAACGGTCGGACACATGAGTAGGCAGGTGAAAGTAAGGTGGCACAGTTTTAACACCTGCAAAACTGCAAAAATTATGTGTGAGGTCAACGATAGGAAACAAATGCGATTTATACTCGCGCTCTCACGAAAATACTGTAGAACTATCATAGGTACAAGGACAGGCCACAATTTGCTGGCGGCACAAGCACCCAAGATGGGAATTACGGACAAAGACGAATGTAGAAAATGTACGGAGGTTGGGGTAAGGGAAACTATTTCAACTCTTACCACTAGGAGTGTTCATGCAGGGTTGTGCCGCCAAGTGTGCTCTCAGACTAAGGGAGTGAAACACGTGGAAATCTGCCAACTATGGACACTGTACAATTTTGAGCGAAATAAAACGGAAAGGTCAAAGGATAGTTACGGCTGACTTAGAAACGGGTGCAGACTACACGACTTCTACTACAGATTTTACAGCTAGAGTTCTCTCTATATCCAACCAGGGAAGACTGGGAGTCAGGCTCTGAGACGGGTAATTCTGACATTATCATGTACACTGACGGCTCAAAGATTCAGAGTGGAACGGGGGTGGGTGTCTTCTCGGAAGGCTTGCAGGCAAGGCAGTCATATCGGCTGCCTGACGCATGCAGCTTCTTTCAGGCTGAAGTCTATGCAATTGAAAAAGCGGCCGGACTGATACAAAGTAGTACAATTCGAACTTCGAATATAACTATTTGTGTGGATAGTCAGTTGGCGCTTAAGGCAATAGATTCCAAGACAGTTAAATCGAAGTTGGTAATGAAATGTCGTACCTCACTACTGAAAACTGAACCCCACAAGGTCTCACTTTGCTGGGTTCCCGGACATAGCAATATAGAAGGTAATGAATTAGCCGACGAGATGGCCAGAAGGGGTTCCGAAATAGACATTAACGAAGCAGATACCTCAGTACAAATCCCGATATGTGAAATGTTTAGGAACATAGATGAAGTCACTATTGCATTGACAAACAACTTATGGACCAATCGTGACGACTGTGAAGTCTCAGGGGCCTTATGGCCTAGGTTAGACATGAAGGGAACGAAGGTTCTCTTAGGGCTCAACAAACCTGCAGTAAGGGTGCTTACGGGGGTCATTACCGGGAATTGTGTTATCGCACCAATGCTTCAACATTGGCGTATTCCGCCGAGTGGGCTATGCAGGAGTTGCCAAGATGAAGAAGAGATAGAATCGATTCATTACTTTTTATGTCAATGTCCAAGACTACAGTTGAAACGACTTCAATGTTTGGGGGCACGCTTCTTCACAGGATTGCAAGAGATAAAGAAGGTGGACTTGTCGGATCTCCTCACTTTCATCTGGAAAACCAAATGGTTTAATAGGGATGGTACTTCCAATGTATACGGAAATCGAGGGTAAGGACGAGTATGCTTCCGCTTGGCATTTTTGAAGGCTGTCACAATGGACATAGATGTCTCCGAGTGGAAGTGCGCACACGACTTCACAACCTAACCTAACCTAAGGGAAACTCTAGAACACCTCCTTTGTATATGCTTAAAATGCTTAGGAGCCCCACAATTTGGGACATCTCAGAAATGAAGCTGACAGCACTGCATAATTTCGCAAAAAGCATTGACATCCTAAAGGTCAAACCCCATCTGGTAGGGACCAATCGATCTATGCGGGGCTTTACGCCAGCCAGGTTAACCTAAGGTATAGTAGTAGCTAACCTACTATACCTTAGGGTAACCTGTTTGATCATAATACCCTGAATTTTCGCCCGAGTTTCAGTATAGAGTTTCTTGTTTGAATGTGAGGTCAAAGGTGATTAGTCGACCCTTTATTTATGTTATAAGCTAATGTGATTTATGTCGAACGGGGTACCCAGATTTGTTGTAGCTTCCATAAGAACCATAAAAGTTGAACATATTGGTCCTGTTTTTGCTTTGTATCAGAAAGAAGGAATATTCACCAAAATTTATGTTTATAAAGGAATGCTCCATCTTGAAAAATACAATTTCTATACATTTTTTCTAAAGGTCATCAATTCAGAAATTATTCAATTTTCTTCCAAATAAATTTTTTAACTATAATTACTATCAACTTTTAATCATAATTACTAACAGCTTTTAATCATAGTCACTACCCACTTTTAATCGTAATTACTATCAACTTTTAATCGTAATTACTATCAACTTTTAATCGTAATTACTACCAATCATTGTAGTTGCTCCCGACTTTGGTTGCGACCTTAACATTTGTCGGTAATTATGTTCATCTGACTTCTTTTCATAGAGGAATTTCGGACCAAAACAAATAATGAAAATTTTTTCCATCATTGACATTTTTATTATAGTTATTAAAATATATTTTTTATGTTATATTAAATTATTTTATATTATATTGAATTTAATTATAAGTTTATATTTTAATGATCGTTATTAAATACTAATTTAGTTGGCATTATCATATTATTTCGCTGTATCTGTCATCATTAAAGTCATTAAAACTGTCAGTTCTGCCAAGAAAGGTCACTTGATATATACAAGAAGAGATCGGATTATGCCAATAAGCAAATATGTAGAGGGAAGACCTCCCCTGAAGCCACTGCTGTCTTCCAGGCAATCCCTCATACTCCTTTCTCCTTTATACGACCATGCACCGCTCTTCGCCCCATGTATAGACTCTCTCTAAATTGTCCCGATTTACTAATTTATTAGACCTAAACCGAAACAACACTCGGCATCTGGTTTGCCATAAATTTGCATCGAATTGGCTTCGAATGACAGTTCATAATTAAAATTACTGTATGTTTTTTTTGTTTAAGCTCACTCGTAGTTGTCAGCGACACTTCCATTCCACTTTTATACTCTTTGTCTGCAGCGCAAAAACACTTTCGTTTTATAGCTTAATTATGATAATTCGCTTCGGAAGATAACCGTGGCTGTGATTCGGTCAGCGGAGGGAGGGAGGAGAGCGGAGTGTGCGCTCGACAGGACCAACAACAACCTTTCGCGCCGAACTACATGCATGACTGCGTGAGGAGCTGTTTGGGGGCACGTGCATAGTAATAAAATTAATAAACCTGCTTTTTAATGGAATTATTTTGTAAATAGCCATGTTGGCATTTATGATGCGGGAGTGTGGGCGTTCGCAGCAGAAGCTTTCAAGCATTTGCGGTGTCATAATAAACAATTTTGGCTTGGCGTCGGGTCGGCGTTCACAGCGCTGCCAACAACACGCAGATTGCATTGTCTCCCGTACACTGTAACCTCGGCGCTCAGGTTTCTTCATTTCCCATACTGAGGTGGACTATTGTCGGCAATCTCTCGCACCACAACAATATGGCGCATTCTCATATTTTAATGGGGCAGCATTTAAAATGCTTTATGTTGCTTGAAGTGCCATGAATAGCTGGGAACCTACGAGTAATTTGTATACTCTATTCTTATAATTCGGCCTTTAAGTTCCTGTGAAAACTGGGTTAAGTGTTAATTTTGATAACAATTGGTAATGTTAGAACTTAAAAGTTATCTCGGGGGAAAAGGAAACAACAAATGAAGGAGTCCTTTAAGAATGTTACGGTCTTTAGCTATGGTCGAACTCTTTTTCAAGAACTTTTATATTCAGAATAATGGTTATGGTGGAACTCATTTCTAAGAACTTAAATCTTCAGAGCAATGCTTATGATGGAATTCAATTCTAAGAACTTTAATCTTTAGAATAATGGTTATGGTAGAATTCACTTCTAAGAATTTTAATCTTTAGAATAATGGTTATGGTAGAATTCACTTCTAAGAATTTTAATCTTCAGAAAAATGGTTAAGGTAGAATTCACTTCTAAGAACTTTAATCTTCAGAAGAATTATTATGGTAGAATTCACTTCTAAGAACTTTAATATTCAGAAGAAAGGTTATGGTTGAATTCACTTCCAAAGAACTTTAATCTGCAGAAGAATGGTTATGGTGGAATTCACTTCTAAGAACTTTCATCTGCAGAAGAATGGTTATGGAAGAAGTCACTTCTAAGAACTTTAATCGTCAGACGAACACAATCAGTACTAGGATATTAGAGAACATGTTTGATATAGTCGTATTCAATATGTAGGGAGTTGGTATCCTGGATATTCAGGGAATATTTTATTGGTAACATAATCTGCTTTGAGTATTGTTATCCTGGGTATTCTGGGAATATTTTATGGATAAAAGCATCCGCTTTCAGAGTTGCTATCCTACATATTCAGGGAACATTTTACTGCTAAAACCATCTATTTTTTGAGTTGGTATCCTGCATATTCTGGTAATTTTTTACTGCGAAAACAATCTGCTTTCTTATTACAAGAATTTTAGTCCTGTATTGTTACTATTTAATTATTTTATTTATTTGTTTTTATTATTTTTTTTTCTCTTTCAAATCTTTTGTTCTTTGGAATAGCTTAAAATGTATTTTGACTTGATTAATCGTCCCACAAACGACTCTCTTGATAGATGATTTGTGGCACACACTTCGTCTTGCAGGATTTTATTGTTCTAACATACTTGAATATAAATTTATGATATCATAAAATCTACGAGCAAGAAAACAAGAAATCCCAGTTCACGATATATTGCTGCTTTATGCGAATTTATATTTGATGAATTTATAAAAGAAGTTACTGGGTGGGATAAAACTTTGAGAGTAGGACAATTGAGGCACTTTAGGGAGTTTTGAAGAATTTTGTTAAATGAATTACCATTACTTCGGAAGCAGTTGAAAATAGGAAAGGTCCAGACTACCGGACGGTTGTTTAGATGGTCCAAGAGATCAATGGTTGGACAAATATATAATAATAATAAACGTATAAATACGTTAAAATCTCGATTCACATTTCATTTACATGAATATAAACTTTTGAGAGCTTACGGGATACCAAAATGAATCACGTTTCATTACCTTCAGTGTGGAGTACTCAAAATATGCATTCTATGTCGAATAATTCTAAGTATTAATATCTTCAGATATCCTTTTCATCTCGAATTCCGACAAAATTTTAATACTGGGTATTTTGAATCACATTACAAGGTCACAATTGTTCACAGTGAAGCAAACACTCAGCAGGATAACGAATCGAGAACTTAACGATTAATTAAATACGTAACGAGTAACTTAATCAGTAATGCAAAGTTTAGTCGAGTTTGAGAGCTCATAAATTGAATATTTCAACTTCCACCACAACTTCCATCTGAAACTGTGAAGTACCAACACTGCCTACGATATCAAAGATGACAGCACCTTCGATTAAGATTCTGATTCTGACTGCAATTCCAAACAAGTTACTAAAAGTAGTTAGTTTACTATGAGTTTTTACTGTTTCGTAGGAATCAAGACTGAAGCCTAAATTTTTCCACAGTTTCGTGACTATAGGTGCAACCAAAATAGACGAGACGTAACCATAGCAATTGGACGGACGTCTGCACTCGTTACTTCGATTTTGACATATAACCCAAAATATGAAGCTATAAAACGCAACGATGGATGTCTTTTTACATAAATTGCGAGCTCATTCTTCACAGCGGCGATTAAATCGTTGCAAAACTCCGTCATTTTAATTGTGAAAATATCAATCGACTCAACCGAGCTGCTGTTGTGACGAGTAGCAGACGTTTGCAGTTCGGTTCTTACGGAACAGAACGTCACGTCTAAATGCTTCGTTCAGTTTCGATCAAATACGAACGACCATTTTGGTTATTAACATTGGTTCACATATTCTTGAACTTACTCGTTATGTTTCGTCTCGTCTATTTTGGTTGGCCCTTAAGCTATGATATTGTTACGTCTGTCTGGGTATGTCCAGTTCAGATACCCCAGCGACTCTATGCAGCATATAGCGAGGGAACGCGCCAAGGATGAATTTCAATAAGTATTGTAATATTCATAACAACAGTACTTTACCTGATAGTGCCACTTGATTGGGTTCATGGGTGAACGAATGGATGAAGGTACGGACATGCTTCCAAAATTAAGGTTGTACGGAATGCTTGTCTCTCAAAAACGTTTAAATACCTAAAAATCTCGAGTTTATGTTTTTTTGTTCATGAATATAATATAATGATATCGTAGGGGGATCGAATATAAGACACTTCCTACCACTTTCATAGAGTCCTTCTATTATTTCAGTAGTTCTTCTTATCTGTATAGACTCCTTAAAAATGTATTCACTACGTTCAGAGCTCACAAACATCTCTCAAGAGTTCATTGTAAAAAAAACTCATACACACAAGCTAAATGTTCCATGCCTGCATGTGTGCCACGCCTTTATAAACTCTGAATTGCAGGCTATAAAAAGGTAAGAGCGAGGCTTCCATCACCCTCAGAGATGTAGTAGAAAATTATCACTGGGCGCTGTTCCAGCAGAATTGTGTTGAAGAAACTCCACAATAATTCTATCAAACCTATTGGCGCGAGAACAATGGCTAAGATTGTGGCAGGTCTCTTTCCACAGAATGCCGAGCTTAGTGCACAATGGGAAGTAAGCAAAGCCGAAGGCCCAATCCCAAGAGTCACAACAGCAGAGGTTCCAGAAGCGGCTGGAAAAATGAAAAGCAACAGGGCTCCAGGCCAGGACAGGATACCAAATATGGTAATTAGACCTGCCATAAAAAGGAATCTAAATATTTTCAGCTGAGGCACCGCAAACAGATGCAGCTGCTCTTGGGGTGTTCGAGAGGAAAGTTCTTCGCAACATCTTTGGTCCTGTTCGTGTTGGCGACGTCTATCGCACTCGAATGAACCGCGAGCTGCATGAGGTCTACGCCGACATTGACATAGTTCAGCGTTTAAACATTCAGCGACTACGCTGGCTGGATCATGTCCATCGTATGGACGAAGAAGCTCCGACGAAAAAGGTATTCGAAGCGAGAGCCAAAGGTCGACGACGAAGAGTGAGGTCGTGCCCAAGGTGGATAGACCAAGCTGAAGCAGCACTGACCACGCTTGGTGTGACTAATTGGAGAAGGCATGTGCGAAACAGAGGCACCTGGCAAGAGGTGCTCAAATCGGTCTTAACCGGACTACGGGTTGTAATGGCCATCTAAGAAGAAGAAGATATATTTTCAGCTATCTCTACTCGGAGTATCTGACAGCAGGAACCTGTCCACAAAGATGTGAACCGCAGCGACTGGTACTCCGACGAAAAGGTGATACAACTGTGAAAGAACCCACATCGCACCGATCTCTGTGGATGATGGGCGCAACAGGAAAGGTCCTGGAAAGAATAATCTGCACCTGTCTTGAACGCTATACTGAAGGAATATCAAATTTGTTGATCCTCCTTATTTTACTAGCATATGGAGTAATGCCACAGACACAAGAAGAGTGTTAGTTCAGTAGGAACTTTTTTTCACTAAGAACTTTGATATAAGTTTCATCACTAAGAACTTATATCAAGGACTTTTTGTGTGCTGTTCAAGTAGAGAGTCTTTTTGCAGAGTATGTCTCTTTACACCACCAAATAATCAAGCCAAAGACAGAGGGTGGGATTGTTTAGTAGGTACTTTTCTACACTATCTCTTCTATTACTTCTATCAAGGACATATATTTTGTGTGCTGTTCAAGTAGAGAGTGCTTTTGCCGAGTATATTTCATTCTTTCCCACTTTAGCCTTGATATAAATTAAGGCATAAACGTCACTAATTGTCTCAGGCTCCGGTAATGAGCATAAGACCCCAGTCCCTTTGTCACAAAACTGTGCACTTCTCTCCTGCACTCCTCTCCTGCACTCCTCTCCTGGACTCCTCTCCTACACTTTTTCCCTGCACTCGCATTCGCGTCACATCATTAAAACAGGCTCAATCGTTCCGTTTAAACCCGTTCTGATTATTTGCACTTACATTTTTTCTAACTGCGCAAGTGCAAATTTTATGAGTCTGTTTTTCAAAATTTGCATTCAAGGCAATTAAAAATATTTTGTTTTTATTTTTTATCCGACTTATTGAAGCAAATAAATTGTATTTTTTATATATAATTCTAAGAATATATATATTTTTATATTTTTTATATAGACTATTATGAAATCTCTTCTTCCCTCTGCGCTAACCTTTGCAATACCTCGGCCTGATTTATCACCGAATCAACGTAATCCTGCAGCTCGGCCAATATCACAAGCTCAGTTTTAAGCAGCTCCTCCAAGCCGGCTACGGAGGAGAAATATTCACTTGCCTCACAATTAATACGCCCACAATTTGTGATTAAAAACAGGAGCACAAAAATAATGCGCCCTTTGCTAATTTCAAGACGCGACATTTCACTTGATCTTTGCTAGAATATGCCGTTGGATTCTTTTGATTATACCGAAGAAGATCGCCGCAGATCTTCTAAATTAATTGTGCGTTCATCACGGCGCACCAAAAACAACTGATTCACTAATTTAGCCACACATTTTTGAATAATAAACGCCGCAAAGCCATCAGTCGACCGACGAGTAGCAATCCGCGTAGTAGCAGGGGGCTTGGACCAACAGCTAAGCTTGGCAATCAGTGGCCAGGTAGTACCTAAGTCACTCGCTTAGTGAATGCTCTGCCGCTGCTTAGTACTTGCTTTGGGCTGGCTGGCTCACGTTCTTCGCCAACGGCACTAATTGACGGACAAACAAAAGAACAAGTCTTGGATTACACAACAACAACAATAACAACAACAGCAACAGCATCAGCAGCAACAACAACAGCAGCAAGCGGTCGCTCAGCACGCAAATGACTGGCAGAATTGTTGTAATGCCTGTCCAAATGAGCTGAGATGAGTGGAGCTGCCTACCAGAGAAGGCCGCTGCTGCTGTTGCTGCTGCTGTTTATTTGGCAGACTGAATGTGTGCCAAGTTTACACAGCTTCGGGCCAACACTATTGCCAAGTGTGGACCAAGTGTTTCGCGTGTGCCTTTACAATGCGAAATAATTGGGAAATATGATTTATGACCAGTTGTGGTATTGGAAAATACTTTACGATGATGCTGCGATGCGTTCCGCATTTGGTTTGTGGCGAGTGAAGTTAATGACACGGGTGAGAACGATTTTCTTGTGCTGCTTATGGAAGGCAAATACTCGTAACCTTCTGATTAGTTGTGAACTAGTATACATAATTTTCTCATGGAGACCATCATATAAGCAGAAATGGATAATGTAGTTGTTTGATTCTTAACCCCTGTTTAATGATAGAATTGAAGAAGAGTCCTTCAAGGCAATGTGGAATGTTTTTAAGCAATCTTAGGAAATGGAGATCCATTAAAAAATATCCATTTAACGAAAGACTTGATGAATAGTTCTTCAAGGCTATTTGGAATAGTTTTAAGTAATCTTGTGCAATGGGGTTCCATTAAAGAAGATCCATTTTATGACAAACTGGAGTCCTTCAAGGCAATTAGGAATGGTTTTAAGAAATCTTAGAAAATGGAGATCCATTAAAAAATGTTCATTTAATGACATACTTGATGAAGAGTCCTTCACGGCAATTTCGAATGGTTTTAGGTGATCTTGCGAAATTGGGCTCCATTAAAGAAGATCCATTTTATGACAGACTGGAGTTCTTCAAGTCAATTTGGTGTAGTTTTAAACAATCTTACAAAATAGAGATCCATTAAAAAAGATACATTTAATGACAGAGTTGATGAAGAGTCCTTCAAGACTATTTGGAATGGTTTTGAACAATCTTAGAAAATCAGGATCCACTAAAAAGGAACATTATTTTAGAATGGTTATAATTATTATTATGTCTTGCACCATCAATAATGGTGTCGTCAACGCTTGGGAGAATGAGTACCAGCTACTAAGGCCTGACACTCAAAGAGAAAAAGATTTAGAAAGAAGCATTTGAAACCTGGCCCAGGACAGGATTCGACGTCATGAATAAATGACTAAATTTAGTAACTATATAATATTAGAAAAAAGGGAATGGAAAATTGAGCAGGACACACTACTTGGTTAATCATATTCCCGGAATTATTTGAGGGTTTCTTCTAACATACCAAGAACAGCCAAGTATGATGTTCTTCACCAGCATCCTAACCTTCTATGGTTGTTCACACGTTCATTGAAAATTAGTCACTTTGTTATATAACCCGCTTGGGCGATTGTCTCATTCTGCAGCCTTATAAGCTCTCAACTGGTCCATCGTAAAAATGGAGTCCATAATTTCTTAAGTTTATTACTTTCTCTTTCAATGTGCGCACGAACATTTCTCATTATTTAATCCTATTGTTCTTGTACAAGATTTTATTAATTTAATGTTAATTTTTCCTATAAAAATTATTTAAAGACATTTTTATTGTTCGGCAGTAAAGTTCGCGCGGGCGAAATTCACATACCCTACAGCTCTTCGGAGCTGTTACTATATACCATCGTAGAGCATATTTATGTTCTGTTGAAGAGTGAGCAGTGAAAAATTATGACTGACTTTCAGCAATTAATGGATTGATTGAACTTCAGTTGCAGCAACTATTGCTGAAAATCAGTCATTGAGTTAACATTGATTAGAAATGGAGTTTCTGAATATAATTTAGAATCTAAATTGCCATCAGGATCAACATAAGGAAGACCAAACTGATGAGAGTGGAAACATCAAACCAGTTGCCACTTGCTCTGAGCTGTGGTGGCAATGTTGTCGGTGCAGAAGACGTTGAAGAGTTCAGTTGCAGTAACTATTGCTGAAAATCAGTCATTGAGTTAACATTGATTAGAAATGGAATTTCTGAATATAATTTAGAAACTAAATAGTTTCCAGGATTAACATGAGGAAGACCAAACTGATGAGAGTGGACACTTCAAACCAGTTGCCACTTTCTCTAAGCTATCTGTTATCTGTGCAGAAGACGTTGAAGAATTCTGCTATCTTGGTAGACAAGTTTGCAAAGCTGGTGGAGCCACAACTGACGTTAAGCTGCTTGAATAAACAAAGCTAGAGGAGTCTTATAAGAGCTAGAAAAGGTGTGGGGATCATGGGGAGTTATACCTGAAAACTAAGCTACAGATTTTCAACTGCAGCGCAAACCCATTGCCCTTATATGAATCGTAGACATGGATGGTTTCAAACTTTATCTGTAATGAGCTCCAGACCTTCGTTAACAAGTGTCTAGAGTCCTTACGCCGCTTCTACTGGCCATCTAACATCTCCAATGAAGCTGTGCTAGCTCTCACCAACAATGAACCGATGAACCTGGAGATCAAGAGAAGGAAGTGGAACTGGATAGATCACACTTTGCGAAATGTAGATGACAACATAGCAAAAATAGCATTCCAGTCGAACCCGCAAGGCATCAGGCGCCGAGGTCGTCCCAGGCACACATGAGAAAAGAACAATCCTAGCAGAAAGCCAGCATGGAGCATCATGGATCGAGATAAGAAGCATTGCTCGTGATAGAAGTCGTTGGAAGGGAGTTTGTTTGCGCTCTATGCTCCGACTAGGGGCGATATAAATTATACTGCAATATGTTGTTATTTAAACTTTGTTTATTAAACTTTATTGTTTATTAAAACTTTGCTAATTTTCAGTAATTATCACTGATTTTCAGCAATTATATTTCATGTGTATACACGGTTTCCGCAAATTTTTTGTATATCCCCAAACAATTCACTCATATACGAGTATCCACTTGTATTGACTCCACCTGCGGCTGCAACTTTCACTTATTGCCGTCCTCAGCAGCAGTAGAGTATCGCTTGAATGAAGTCATACACACTCGTATGTAAATATTCAAATTCTAAACACCGAATGATTGAGTGTTTGCTTAAGCTTGATTTATTGCTACCAGTCCAAGTGCTGGCTTCACTGCTGACTGACTTCAACTGGTTGCTGAATTTCAATGAATTGACAATCAGCCACGGGCCGATACGCTTAATTCTGCGCGTGGCATTGGCTCCACAAGTTGAAACTATGACCAATTGCTCGCTTTATGATTCATTGGACGTTTTGTGGTAATTTGCATGATTTGTGCCAAAAGTCTGATGCGCGCATAATCGCAGCTGCTACTCCCACCACACTCAAAATTATGCAAACACTGTTTTGTGTGTATTTTTCCATTAACTTCGGAATAAGTCTGTGTATTATGTGAGTTTCCTGACAAATGCGGTGTCTCCTTGTCTGTCGTTATTGCCGGCACAGCTAAATAAGTGCCTCATTACGTGAGTGATGCGTTTACCGCCTTTATTGCCTTCGTTTGACCACCATAAAATATGAAATTTAATAGTTCCAAAATGCTAATTCGCTAATAGTAGCACCGGAATTAGCCATGTTTCCTAACGATCTTCAACTGGTTTGCTAATTTATGTACATTTCTAGAGTCAATGAGATTTGAGCTGCATTCGTAGAGGAAGGCATGGTGGTCTTCACATTTCCCCTCCTCCAGAAACTTGTCTGAGTAAATTGGTGAAAGTCACTCCATAATTTGAGAATTTCTAAATTTGTTTACACTCTCGTTTTCTGTGAAGTGTATTGAGTGGAGCTTTAAGTACCCTACAGCAAAAAGAATAGACACAAAGAGAGCAGAATTCAGCCAGAAAAATGACATCAAGTGGAACGCAATTTGATAGAGCCATTCTTTCAAGAGCTACTTCACACCTCTTTTTGTCTATTATTTTTTGCCTACAAGGTAGGAATCAGAATTTGGGGGATATTCCCTGAGGGCACTTAAAATTAGATCAGTAGTTGGCGATTTGCTTATTAGATGATCGCTGGAAATGCTTCGAGAGGAAGTATGATTCATTTCTTTATTACAACTTACAACTTTATGAAGTGTATCTGCAAGTCTATGGAAAAATGGGAAGAAGGAAGGCCTTTGACTCGAAGAGAAATAAATTTATAAAGAAGCTTTTCGCGACTGTGTCCTGAACGGGATTTGAACCCACAGAAATAAATTTATAAAAAAGTACTTTGGGAGTATGTTCTGAACTGTCTTTGAACCCACAGAAAAAAATTTATAAAGAAGCATTTCGAGAGTATGTCCTGAACGGGATTTGAACCCACTACTCCACCAGGGGAAATAGAGTGAATCTGTATTATGTAAATAATAATATACTATCCCAGCTTCTTGAAAGTTTCATGATCTATACCGTTACGGCCACTGATGTGTGTTCATGAAGGTTACTATCCCAGCTTTTTGAAAGTTTCGAGATCAGAAAACGCCCGAAGCATTGACACATTATCTATTGGACCATAGGCCTTTCGCAAAGCTAAGATTCTTGGGAGTGAATATGACTGAATTAAGTAGGTTGGAATACCTTGCTCAGGACAACTCGTAAAGTTTAAAGAGGATGGTGAATTACTCTACGTTCCTCAACGAACTATAACATATTGTTACGAAATCAACACGCCATCTGATTGGTGGATGGTTTTAAGGTTGAGTGTCGATTTCAACCCCTAAAAATGCACACGCGAGAAGGCATGCGTTACTGCGTTCAAAGGCTAGTGGAAGTTATTGTATACAAGAAGTATATAACCGACTGCATAGTTGAAATCTGGATCAGTGAACAAGTGAAAGTGACCAAGTGAACAATGGAGTAGCAGCAGCAGTGACCGTAGCCGAAAGAGAACATCGTAGTAGCAGATCAGTTAACCAGTGACAGTGGCAAAGTGATCATAGCCAAATCCTGAGAATGGTAGCAAGCAGCATAAGCATCGTATTAGCAACGAGAGTCAACAAGTGATCGTCGCAGAGCGGACTTCTTGTTAGCAACGAGAGTTTACAAGTGATCGTTGGCAGCAACGAGCAGTTGAGAGTGATCATCGCAAAGCGGACATCGGTCAGCAACGAGCAGTTGAGCAGTGATCGTCGCAGAGAGGACATCGTGTTAGCAACGGGAAGTTGAGAGTGATCGTTGCAGAACGGACATCGTGTTAGCAATGGGCAGTTGAAGCGGATGTAAATAGAAACGTTTGGTGCAACAACTGACTAACTGCGGCACACTATAAGCGAAGACGAAGTGTGTGAAGCGCGCAAACTTTTAAAGGCAATAAGTTGGAAGAATACTAATAAAGCCAATTGTTCTAACTAAAGAGGGAATTGTTTGCTTACTACACAATCCAGCGATACGAATCCAAGTATAAAGCTTGGTAAAAATTGTCTGAAAGGCAATTACGTAACATATGAATGTAGGTACCTTCTTAGAGGAGTTACAATGAAGCCTCTGTAAACTTCGTATAGAAGCGGGTAGGTAACCACGATTGCACTGGAGCGAGTAAAGGCCTCATGCACAGTTCTCAACAATTCCTATTGTTGAAACTGTTTTGTACTTACTATGAATGTAGGGAGTTGGGTTTTCATGCTGATCGTTGACAGGTCGAGTCGGCTTAATTAGCAATAATGCCATTTTGTTGTCATGTCCTCGAGAGACTAAGAAATGGTAATACTCGTATACTTTTGTAACATTTACAACCAGCCGGAGTTGTCAGCAAATTGGGATAGGTCTGAAAGTTTTAAACTAGAGCAATGCTCTAGAGTGGAGCCCTCAAGGCCGCCGTCGCAGAGGTAGGCCAGCACTGACCTGGAGGAGGAATCTGGAAGCTGACGTATTCAGGACCAACAAAACCTTGAGCGAAATCAAGAGGTTGGTGCATGACAGAGGGAAATGGAGGAACCTTGTTGCAGCCCTTTGCTCCCCCTCTCCTAATGCTCTAGACTCTCCTAAATAATTTGAGTTTCAGTGACAGGTCTGTATTTACCTCTCCTATATTCCTTTCTCTTCCTATAGTCAGTTGTGCAAATGCACACCAACTGATGAATTGACTTCTGTTCCAACTGAAGAACTGACTTTTGCTCCTCATCTGTGCAGTTGTTTGGTTATCTAACATAATTTTTCTAGTGTGACCACCCTGAATGCAGTGATAGGTGATAATCTGGACCTAGAGAAGATCTGCCTCGATTGGGTAGACTTTTTGTACTGCCTACTCCTGCCAGATTCCGAGTTTTATACGTTCAAGAAGCACACCAAACATTATTTGCTATATGAACCACTGCCCCCGTTCGAAGGTCAGTCTGAAAGGAATTGCTATGGTAACTAAACTCTACGGGGTGGGTTTAGCATCTTCCATAGTTCCGATACTCGGTGATGAAGTGTCACCAAAGCGGCGCTAAAGTGCTAATTATGATATGTATCTGGTAGATGGGTATCAACCGCCAAAAAAACCAACCAACTAATCACTTCCTTCCATATATTCAAAGCAAGCACATTAGGATATGGATGAACATCCAAAACAGAGAATTTAGAGTTCCCACTTGAGCCAGATCGCTCAGCCTGCAAGTACTAAGGATGTCACTAATACCATGCAAGCTCTGTTCAACCATCTACTTAGCCGTATACTTAACAGAATAATACATAATAGAGTAGAGTGTAGTAGGACAGTTTACTCGGGTGATGTGAGTCTTCTTCTGTACCCTAAAAACTACCTCTCCATCATTTTAAGGCAAGTGCGATTCTCATGGTTGAGGGTATCAAATCCATTATTATTTTAATAAATCATTCAATATGTAAAAAAATGTTAAAAAATATATATTTATTAGAAACTTAACAACTTAAATTATCACATATTATTTAATTACGGCATATTGCCGCGAAATTTCATCATCTCTGTGCAGTGCACAAGGCCGTGCGAAGGTCTGTGTTAATTCCCGTATCCAAACATTCGCAACTGTAAAGGAGAAGGAAGACCCAATTTAGTATGAAAGTTATACGTGTAAATGTCATGAAGAACTTACTCCACTTGGAACCCTTGAGTACGGGACAACCAGCGTGTTTGGTGCGAAAATCTCTGTCCAGAGAACGATGCAAATTGTACCAGAAGAGTACGTTGCCCTTTTGTGGTTTGACGGCAATACCCAAATAGGGAAATGCGGTGGCGCCTCCCTGTTCCACATCAGAAAACTAGAAACAAAAATTAAGCATAGTGTAAGGAACGAGAAATTAAGAGTGTAAGGAACGAGCTGATTCTCTATGCAAGGCAAAGGGAATTGATACATAGTGTTGTTCCTTAGGCTAGTTGAGCCCTCTACGATTAGTATTGGAATTGACTTGAGAAGGCAGTGCATGTATGCAAGACAACTTGCCGTCAAGTTTGAACCTAATCTAAGAAAACTCTGAGTACAAATTTCAGCAAGTATGGAGATAATCCTCATCTTTCAAATAAATAGGGACATCACAATAGATCTTTCAGGTCGCAGTGTATAACACCCTATCTATCTATCTTTCTATGGAGTATTTACAGTCGGTCGTATGGACTATAACACATGCATTACACAGCTATGCACTTTTTTACATAATTGGATTAGATTTATATATATATGAGCATTGGGTATCCAGATTAGTATGGGCTTGGATAGCGCTAGAAATCTTCTCTAAAAGGAAATAGTTGATGGGAGCGACCTTCCTAAATTCCAAAGAATATAACCTTATATAAAGAGGGAGTGTTGGTGGTTCGCTTTTCACAGATCTTCACATTGGTTTATATATAAATGTATATGATCGCTGGGTATCCAGAACAATATGGACTTGTATAGAGCTAGAATTTCCCTCTATAAGGAAATATTTGATGGTTCCTATCTTACAAAGAGAGCTCAAAAATATAAAGTTATATAAAGAGGGCTTGTTGGTGGTTCCATTTTCACAAATCTTCACATAATAATTGCTTTATATATAAATTTATATGAACATTGAGTATCCAGATTAGTATGGGCTGGGATAGTGCTAGAAGTGCTCTGTACAAGGAAACAATTGATGGGAGCGAGCTTCTCAACTTCCAAAGAAGAGTTTTACAATATAACCTTATATAGAAGGAGTGTTGGTGGTTCGATTTTCACAGATCTTCACATTGGTTTATATATAAATTTATATGAACATTGGGTTTCCAGAATAGTATGGGCTGGGATAGTGCTAGAAATTCTCTCTACAAGGAAATAAATGATGGTTCCTGGCTCCCTTTCTTCCAAAGAAGAGTTCCACAATATAAAGTTATATAAAGAGGAGATGTTGCTACTACGATTTCCACAAATCCTTACTCATCTCATAGCGATGTTCAATTTCTCACGAAATTTCATCATAATAACTCTGTTGGATTTTAAGGTATACTCTTTAGAACCAAGTCCCTTTGGAATTTTAAGATAGGTATGTTCTTGTGAAGGAAGTACCTGAATGGAAAGCTGGTCAGTTGGGGGTCCGATTGTGATTAAATTTGTCTCAGATTATGTTTCAGAGAATCTCCAAGAATAAGAAAAATAATGAAATAGATATTGTAACGTTATCATAGCAAAGTTATCGTTATCATTTCGGATCATACATTACATTACAATATATAACATACAATTGTATAAGAAAAGTGTCCCTTCTGGTTGTTGGGATATGCTCTTCTCTAAAATATGGGCATAAAGGAACTGAGCTTTGTTACCACCTACTTGAAACCAGCTTATACCGAATATACTGGGCCTCTATATGTCCTTGAAGTTCCTGATATATGACTTTCTTTGTCATTTCAAACATAAAGAAGCATAAATAAAGCCTGAAAAAGATTTTGTTGTGGATTTCTGCTGCATTTATGACACAAATGTTGTGTCATAATAATTTGGAATCACAAATGATGCTTTATCAAGGATTTAAGGATACTCCAACTATTTGTAGACAATCTGCATACTAAGCAGGCGATATACTACTTATTTGGCTATTAGAAAACAAAGAGTTCAACCTTCATTCTTCCCAGAGTACCTCTAGGAATGTCCTAGATATGCTCTCTCTCTATTATTCGTATTTTCTTGTTGTCATTAACTCTGCGTGAAGGCTTAACAACTTTGCCGTAAAGAAAGAATCTCCCACACTCAACTAGTAACAAAATCGTCACATATCCAGCGACGTCCACTTTCGCTGAAGTTAATAAATTAGATTTGCCAATAAACTCCTGAATTATATTAAGGACCACACACTCTATCGAATCGATTTCGGTTGCATACTCACATAAAATATAGCCGTGGCGATTCGGTTGCCTTGGCCATCGGGAATTTGTGCTTCAGTCTGGAAGTAATATAGGCGCGAATTAGTATGCCACACAGCACAAACGAGAGGGCCACCATGTGAGCTTACCGTATAGAAATCCCAGTGGGGTTCATAGTGGCCGCCCAGTATGTAATTGGCCACTTGCAACTGCTCACAGTAGGTCGTGTCCAAGCCAGTGACATCATGCAAATCACGCAGCATGTCTACCATGTACTTGTGTGTGTCGTATGGCAGCCATGTGTGCTTGCTGGTGCGGTACAGCGACGTCACCGAGGAGTGGGCGGCCTGGGAACGCACGGTGGAGCGCTGAATGTGCGGACTGGCCATCTGCGTGAGGGTGTTAATCTTGTTGTCGGATATAATGTCATGAAACGTCAACACCAGCGGATCAAGGTGGTGCTCTTCCACTTTGAATGGTGCCAGTAGGCGGTATGGCACGTTGTTGGTGACATAGCGACAGCGCAGTGGGCGTAATTGCGTCGCTGTTGCTGTAATTTGGCCACGACAAATCTGTTTGTACACTTGGTACTCTTCGGTCTCCTGAAAGGGGAGGGAGTAGTGTGATATATGCTACACTCAACAAGTCATATTAAATTGTGGCACTTACATGATAGGAAGCCAATTTTGTAGTTAGACCAGGCGGTTGGAGGTTCATATTCTCCATTACCATTTGGGTGGTGCCTTTTATACCCCAGGCCTTCACGCGAGCAGGATCAACGTGCAACACCTGATTGCTGAGGTTTAAGGCTGTGCTGAGATCACCTGCGAAATGTGCAACTCACTCGTTATTTATAAACTCCTCTTATATGAGTATTTCCTACCTAAATGGTACAAGCTCTCCGCCACACCCTCCATAAAATCCAGCGATGTCGGCTCAGTGGCATATTTCTCTTGACTCAAGCGTTGCATGGATTCCTTCAGCCAAATTTTGGTGTGATTGTATTCCGCCATGGCGTACAACTGTTGACCCAATATCAAACAGTCCTGCCAGGACATAGCGTTGCTGCATTTCGCAAACATGAAAATCATGAGGATTACAATTTTTTTTTTTGTTTTAATTAAGTTTCTCATTTCTGCTTTACCCGTATTTGATGCCATTTATTATGCCAGCCGCCACTTGCGCCACATCCAGTTGATATGTTTCCTGCAAGCGCACCAAAGCCGACGCCGCTCCCACAGCATCCACTTGAGTGGGAAAGTTGAGGGTTTCCCTGTGCGCCGCCATGCGTGCCAGAAAATCTGTGCAAGAGAAATACATCAAAAATGCTATGCAGAAATGTAGAACAAGGTCGTGATTCAAGGACTCTGTAGCAATGTGTTTTAAGGCTATAAAAAATGGAGAGATTTGCATATGCGGCAAAAACATGGAGGATAAAGAATGATTTATGTTATTTCTGCAAATCCACGTCCCACTTTCATGCCACATTTTTGCTGACTCATAACTTTTTACAAGCGTTCTTTAACCAAGGATCAGGACAACTCACATTGGCGCGTGTCTGTTTGACGTATGCGATCTTCATGTAAGCGCCAATCGGTCTGTAGGCGTTTTATCAGGCGATACGCATTGACCGGGTTTGTCAGGTAACTCTCCACATCGGCAGCAGCGGTGGCATGCTCTTCTTCAATCTTCTGCAGTTCACTGGAAGGAAACAGAATTTTAAATTAATTGAATGAACCGGTTTGAAGCTGAAGCTTAAATGCAAAGTGAAGGTCCTAAGGGCAAATATTCTTCCTTAGTTCCGTCAGGAAACCAAATTGTAAATGATTATCCTAACGGACGAATTAAGTTTTTGCTCTTACAACGGGGTCTAGTCCGCTCAACTGTCGGAACTGCTCCACCAACCTGACTTTTTACCCGAAGATGCCGGCGGACTTTGGGTAAATATATCCCGCTTCATGCGTACCGCGGCAGACAAAACTATTGGCTTCAACAATCATTCATTCAGTTTCATCAACAATGATATGATCAGAACTGTTGGAAAGCTACTGCAGTGAAAAACGCTCCCGACAAATGAACGCTGCAGTGTGCTGCAACGTGAGCTGCACGTGAAAATTATCAGGTAAGGAGAACGGAAGAGAGGCTCCTTGTCGGAAGAAAGAAACACGATCAGAAAAGGCGTGAGTGCGAGGATCTCGAGATATACCCGGACAGAATATGGGCTCAGTGGCATGATGCTTGAAAATTCTATCAACAGGTCAGGCTTCTAACTCACTCTTTTTAGCCCGTTGCATCGTTGCATCGACCAGTAGAGATAACAATAGGAATCTGGTTACGGATACGCAGTGCACGCTGAGATTATGGAGGGAACATTTCTCCAAGTTAGTTGCAGGCGACGATGCCACCAATACCGCGTCTGGAAAATTTACTAATTTACGATGACGGAGTGGTTCTCCCACTACCTAGCCACGATGAGGTCCAAGTTGCTATTCAACGACTAAAGAACAACAAAGCAGCTGGGGTCGATGGACTGCCTGTTGAATTGTTCAAGGCCTGCGGCGATGAGCTCATCGGGTGCATGCGTCAGCTCATCAGTAAAATGTGGCTCCTGTCCTCTCTGTCCTGTATTGAAGAAAGGTGACCCGATGATATGCGCCAACTACCGGGGAATCAGTTTTATTGCCATCTTTTATAATGTTCTGTCCAGCGTATTGGGTGATAGACTAAAACCATATGTCAACACACTGATTGGACCTTCTCAGTGCGGCTTTAGACCTGGAAAGTCCACCATTGACCAGATCTTCACGCTGCACCAAATCCTGGAGCAACCCCACGAAAAACAGATCGACACCCATCATCTCTTTGGCGACTATAAAGCTTCGATAGACCGATAAGGGATTGCCTATACAAAACAATGTCTGAGTGCGGTATTCCTAGAAAGCCAATACGGCTCTGTAGAATGACATTGAGCAGTACGTCCAATTCTGTCAAGTCAGGAAGTGACCTCCCCAAACCCTTTAATACCGTGCGAGGATTCAGACAAGGGGATCCACTGTCATGAGACCTCTTCAGTTTCATCATGGAAGAGGTACTGCGGAAGTTCGGTGTACATCTGAATGGCACTATTTTCTACAAAAGTGTCCAGCTCCTCGTATATGCTGATGACATCGACATCAATGAACGTTGCAAGCGAGATGTTAGTGCTGCATTTGCCGCCATTGAAAAAGAATCAGCGAAAGCGGGTAGGATGGTGAACGAGGGCAAGACAAAGTATATGCGGTCCACCAGCAGAGAGACTCGGCGTTTAGAATCCCATGTTACAGCAGACAACTGTAGTTCGGAAGTTGTCAAGGAATTTATATACATTGGAATGACCCACCATGAACTCTACGAGCTCTACTATACAACGTCTGCGCTGGCTTGGACATGCCGTGCGTACGGACGAAGAAGCTCCAGCGAACAATTTCCTTGGTTATTATTAGTGTTATGATAGGAATTATTGGGACATGATAAAGTACTTCTAAGAAATCGTTTGAAACTTCTCAAACAGAGAACATGATTCTTGGAACTTTGCATGTTCAACCATGACGCAAATGCAATGTCGATATTGCCATTTAAACTTGTTTAGCTACGTAGAAGCTTGTTTCATAGAAGATTTTCTCGTTGAACGGGTTTCCTAGTATGCAATTTTTATTGGGAATGGAACGTGTGAAGAAATAGTTGTCTATTTAGTTACAGTTATTGCAGTTGAGTTACAGTATAGACAGGTGTTAATGTCCTATATGTAAACTACGGGCAACTCTACTAAAATTCTTCAAAAATACAGAGGACCATCTTATAGAGCATCCTGGTGGAGCACGGCCCTGGGTCAAGCTAGTATTCTCAATCAGGACTGCCCTACCCCCAGCTCTGTTGACTATGTCTGTTCGAATTCCAACCTTAATTGGGGGTTCAGCGTGTTGTGGTTACGTCGGCTTTGTCAATGTAGCGGAGCGGAAATATTGACCAAACTGTTCAAGTGTTCTTATGCAATGATAGCAGGGGAGGTCCAGAATGAAACGAGCGCAACGTCATTTGACTGACGTGTTCATATTTTCTACGAAAGCCTTTCCTTATTTCCTTCAACGGCCTTTGACTAATATGCTCACATTTTGTGAGACAGCGTTTTTCCATTTCCATCCTTGACTAAATTGTTTATATTTTTAAGGCAGCGTTTCAATTAGCACGTCGCTGGCTTTCCCCCATCCCAACACTCTTCTCATATGCTTTTGATACTCTCTCTTTTTGTTGTGTTCATGCAGCCTATGGCTTGTGCTCTTAGTGGACTATCTGGCTTCACAAACTTTTCCAATCAGCTCTCGCTGCAGTTAAGCTCAGGAATGCGTTATAAACATTTTGCGGAGACTCATGCAAAACTGCTGATTTTGCACTTATACCGAGTCTTTGTAGAGTTTCTTTTTGGAACAAATTTTTCTCTTTTTGGAAAAAATTCGTCGTTCATACGATTTCCACCAATACTTGAGAGCAATATGGGAATAGTTCCTTGTATGTCATCCCTCTAAACTCTCTCACCTCATTATATCTCCTGATAGTGAAAATTTCTATTTGGTCTCCTGGGAATAGTTCCTTGAATGTCATCGCTCTAAGGTCTCTTACTATTCACCATAGCGTTCATTCCCATAAAATTGTTTACTATGGAAACAATTCTTTATCCGAAGAAACAATTCCATCTCTCAATTCATTCTGCCATCATGTAAATATCAGTCTAAGAATAAAAAATATCCTTGATAGCGAAATTTTCTCTTTGCTCTCCTAGGAATAGTCCGTTGTATGCCATCATTCTAAAGCTTTTTACTATATTTCATATCATTCCATAATGAATGAAATGGTAGAAAAACGAGTGAGAGACTTCTGTCACTATTTTTGAATATGTTAGGAACAACTCCATCACTCAATTTATTCTATCACCATATAAATATCACTGCAATTAGTAAGCTGAGGATACCAGCCACTTCCCACTTCATACATCATTAACACTATTTGTATCACCTGGTGTAGAAATTCAACTATTATTTGAGACTTCACCTTATTAAATATCCTTAATAGCGAAATAGCTTTCCTGGCAATTGTTCCTTGTCATCATTCTACAGTTTCTTACTAATTTTCATACCATTTCACTATTTCCACAATATATATTTTTTGACTATAGAAGGAACAATTCCATCACTCAATTCATTCTGCCACCATGTAAATATCACTGTAATTTTTAAGCTGAGGATTGAGGCCAGTCCCTACTTATCTGTGCTTTCCAATTTCACCACTGTTCACTGGGGCACAATTCACCTCACTTGACTCTCCACTTTCACTACGAGTAGCACTGAACTATCAGAACTGAATATCATTTCTTTCGATTCCTTCCACTTCCAGTCCAATTAATGCAAAATCGTTTTGCGTGCATGTGTCTCAGATGTCGTTTAGCCAGCATTGACTTAATTATTGCTTGTTTATTATTATTGTATTATAGTTCTAGCACATTATTTTTGGTTGTCACTGAAACCGGTAAAACGGATCATCGCATGACGTGCGGATTAAAATTATTTGCTCGCCACCAGATGCGACGAGGAGGTGCGGGTGTGTGCGCGGCCAACCCGTTGCCAATGATCATCATAAATTTAAAATAATTAGTTCAATTGGCTAAATTTAGCACTGATTGTTCTCCGTCAGGTGTGGTGCCTGTAGCAGATGTTTAAGCTGAACCCACCTTTCTAGTGTTGCAACGTGCAGCTTGGTGGACGCGACATACGCCCGCAAATCGTGCCGCAACAGCTGTTCTGTCCTTAGCAGACTCTCCAGGCCCGTTAGCGAGGAGAATAGCTCATCGCTCCGCACACAGCTGACGAGCGTGAATAGGGCCAACAACTGGCATTTGAGGCCTGGCCTTAAACTACAACTACACATGATCGTCTTTCTGTAACCATGTAAAATGCTCCCAGTTGGTGGTGGTGGCGTGCACCTGTCTAAGTCGTTATGCGCGTTGCACTTGAATGTTTGGGCCCAGTTTGTAAGATCGTTTGCTCGCTCGCTCGCCGGCTAATCTTCACAGTAACGCGCTTTAAACTCAACTAAGCAAGAAGCTGGCAGTTTTGGATACAATTTCAAAGTAGTTTCACTTCAGTGATAGCTTTCAGTGGTGGCCGCCGCAGCCGCCGCCGCCGCCGAAACGAGGCTTCAGCTATTTAAGCCTGTTGCGAAGTAGCACATTTGATGAGCCCGTTTCGTGCGGCTTGTGCGCATGTGCGCATGTGCGCTCATGAAACATCAATTCTGGACACTGGGTATTGGCGATCGTTATCAGACCTTGTGTGCAAACTTTGGCTTATACTGTTCTTTTATGCAAATGTCCGAGTTGGCAGATTACTTGTTTATGACCAGATAAGAAATTTGAAAAATTAGTGCAGTAGTCAATATTCTAATTTGTCGCTTATCTCGCTAAATTATGCGAGTTTATTGGAAATGCCTTAATTGAGTCAGAGTGGAAGCAGTCAACGGATGTGTATGTCGCCGAGGATGACTGCGGCTGACAATGAAATGACTTTATTTTTTAGCTGTCAATCACTTCAGACCACACAATGAGGGAGCGTCGTTCAGGGGTACTTAACGCTACTGTGCATCAACAGTAAAATTGTTTATTGATTTTAATGAGCTTTTAAGTGAATCTCTGCTATCCAATTGGCACTGTTTTATAGACCAGCTTTAAGTGGCACACTTGAAATCCAATCTGAGTACGTGAGTACAACTGTGTTGATAATGTGAAGGCTACTTAACAAGAAGACGGCTAATTAACCAAATGCAAAGTTTCAGATCTACAAAAGATTTCGAGTTGAATGCTGCAAACAAAAAATTAATATTCCTTTTGTTGTTCAATTTGTTAATTCAAATTGCCATTAGTAATTTGCATAAGTATAGAAAAAAATTGAATGTGTTGTTTATAAATTATTTTAAAAGGATGTTCTCTATGCTAGAATTGAACTCTGATCGCCGGGATGGCAGACAAAATTACCACAATAACCACTGTGATATGCCCTTAGTGAGTTCTAAACTTGTGTGGCACAGCATTGGGAAGCTAAACTCCCTAGTCAGTATGAACAAGTTATCTCTAATGTGGGTACCAGGCCAAATAGGAGTAGATGGAAATGAGAAGGCTGATAGCTTAGCTAGGAAGGCTGCGGCCTCTCACTTCAACGGTCCTGATCCCTTCTGTGGACTATCATCCAATACCATTGGAGGTCTGCTGAAGAAGTGTACAGATGCAATAAGAAGTCAAACCTGGAAAACTCTTCCGGGATTAAGACAGTCCAAGGAGTTAATAAATATGCCTCGGAGTAAATTAAGAATCATCACAGGCATTTTAAGCCGACACTGTGGACTCAATTATCACATGAATAAGTTGGGTCCTTAGCAGATGCCATCTTTGGATTCTGTGGAGAAAGTGATGATACCACAATGCACCTGATCACAGACTACAGACCTTTGGCACACAATAGACTCAGGTGTTTTGGAGATTATATCTTAGATATGAGCAAGATCCCTCAACTTGTTTCCTCCAAAATACATGAATTCCTGTCGGAAATTAACCGGACAGAAGATCTGTAGATGAGACTATCATCATCTTTCAAATAAATAGGGGCATCACAATAGATCTTTCAGGTCGCAGTGTATAGCATCCTTAAATATATCTATCTATCTAACCACTGATATGAGTACTTAAAAGTATGCGCCATAGATTTCCAAAGGAAACGTATAAAAGTACAATCACACATCATCCATATCTACCCGGTACTCATCTAGGTTGGGTTAGACTGACTGACCGAATAGGCCACGCATAGACCTAGAGTTAGGTTCTTACTGATACCAGATGAGTGTCCATTTAGAACTCGCGGAAGTAGAGATCATTGAATAGGGAGTTGTTTTTTTGTAGTCTCTTAAGTGAAGCCATTCCCAGGGTGAAAACCTCTTCTAGGTCACCACACAACAGTTCTCCCCTCATTTCTCATCTGCTACAATAAATTCAGTGCAGTTCCTCAGTATGTGCTCTGTGGTTTCTTCTTCCTCGAGACAGAGCCGGTGCTCCGCGTCGTCAAGAATGTGGATTTTAGTCATGTTGAAATATCACATGACTAAAATCCGGATTCTCTTAGTATTGACCTGAGAGAAAGTCCACTATTTTCCTTATGTCTGCTTTTCACATATTGCTCAGTTCCCTGTTGTAGGTAAATGGCCTTACCAGCCTTTTGGCTTGGCAAAGCCCTTGTATCCCTTCTGAGACTATGTTCCCAGCTGTCTACCTTTCATTTAGTTTCCGCCCAGTAGATACCACAGTATGGCTCTGGACCTACGAAGCTTGCTGCGGAAATGGCCGTGGCTAGTTCGGCAGCAATTTCACTCTCTTCAATTCTGGAATGTCCTGAAATCCAGCAAAGTTCAACTTGGTTAGCGACACCTAAAGATTATAGGTTATTGAAGCATCCACAAGCTTCGATTCCAAAGAATATGAAGCTAATGCTTGTACTGCACCCTGACTATATAAATAGATAGATCTTGATGCCTTTTTCAGATTTTTCCTTACGCAGACTGAAATTGCTTGAGTTTCAGCCACTAAACCACCTTCCCATTGGTTCTGACATTTTGGTTCTGGACCTACGAGGCTTGCTGCGGAACCGGCCCTGGCTAGTTCGTCAGCAATTTCCTTGTCTTCAATACCGCAATGACCCGGAACCCAACAAAGTGTAACCTTATTTGGAGCCCCTCAACATTGCAGGTTATTGAAGCATCCACCACCTTCGATTCCAAGAATATGAAGCTAATGCTTGTACTGCACCCTGACTCTCTGAATAGATAGCTCTTCAAGCCTCTTTCAGATTTATCCTTACGCAGATTGAAATTGCTTGAGTTTGAGCCTGAAAGACGCCAAGCCACCTTTCCATTGGTTCTGACATATTGGTATTGGGTCCAAAGACCCCTGCACTGACTCCAGTATTTGTTTTTGACCCATCTATGAACCATTATAGACTTGTAGGATCGATCCATGGTACTCGAATGGCTCATTCATCATGGTCTGGATATTAGTCTCAAAATTATTATCAAAATATCGTTTTGGGATCATATCAGCCGTTATTGAACAGATTATTTCTTCAACCGTCAAATTTTTAGAATATTGATATGACCAAAGTCCGGGCTCTTGTCGAGACAAGATTTTCATGTTCCATGCACTTCTAGCCGTACATTTTTTCACGAAGATGTGCAATGTCCTATTTCCGGTTTGGCAGTTTCGCATGGCACCCGCTTGGTAAAACGGGTCTGCCTTTGAAAACATCTCCCTTAGTGAAATCTCATATCTCTGGAAACTTAAGAACTATGGACACTATAATGGTAATGCAATGAATATAAGGATATTATACTAT
The DNA here is from genome assembly GCA_920105625.2 of Clusia tigrina. Taxonomy (NCBI): domain Eukaryota; kingdom Metazoa; phylum Arthropoda; class Insecta; order Diptera; family Clusiidae; genus Clusia; species Clusia tigrina. The sequence continues at coordinate 220,420,142 of OV050031.1, forward strand.
AAGCGTAGTCATGGTTCTACTTACGCTCAAGAATAACCTAATCATTATAAGTAGTTTTCGAGATTACCTCCTATGATCCTTCTATGCATGTTTTCTCACAACTTCAATGAATCAAAATTCTTCCACGAATTACTCATTTACATATTATGTGCTACTTTGTCGGTAGATAGGCATTTGGAAGTGATTATGCCGGAGAATCTCTATAGAAAGAGTTCTTCAAATACTCTTATAACTGATGCATATTGCATATAGAGGAATGAGGAGACAGATGGGGAGATACTACGTGTTCTTCTTTAGGTAATATGCTCAGGCACTCCATCGAATATTTATTGTTTTCACAGCACGCAATCAGACTATACTAAATCAGGTCTAAGGAATCCATCCTGTTGAGGCGTCTTGTAGAGGGAAGCTCTAATAAGCTCCTAGCTAAGCAGTTAAGTTGATTTTCCTATTTAAGAGAGTGGGTTCTGCAGGGGTTCACTTATTAATTTTCAATTGTGGGTATATTTAGATCACGTTGGTTGTTTAAGTTCCTGAAGTACCATGAAGCACCAGACACCATACTCAAAATTTCCTATTGGAGGCATTGGAGTTTCTCTCTAATTGACGGATATAAGCGGGGGCCCATAATTGAATCATATATGTCCATACAGGCTAAATGAAACTGATATAAATAAGTACCTTATATTCTAAGGCAGCTCAATTTAGTAGAGCTTCAATTTGATCTGAGCACACGTTGAATCAATATGTTTAGTCCAGGCTAATCATCTGTCAAAAAGGATTCCGAAGAATTTTATGTCAGAACATTGAGGAATGTTTCGATTCTGTGGAGAAAGTGACGAAACCTCACTACACCTGATCATAGCCTGCGAACCATTAGCACAAAATAGACTCAGGTGTTTTGGAGAATATATCTTAGATATGAGCAAGATCCCTCATCTTGATTCATCCAAAATATATGAATTCCTGTCGGAAATTAACCTGACAGAAGATTTATCGATGAGACTATCCTCATCTTTCAAATAAATAGGAGCATCACAATAGATCTTTCAGGTCGCAGTGTATAACATCCTAAAATATATCTGTCTATCTATCTATCTATTGAGGAATGTTTTCATTATTGATGCGAATAGGAGGGCATGTAGTCTTCCGTAAATTAAATGTTAAGTAGGCACATTTGCTTCATTACCTTTATTTGTTAAGCCACTGTTTAATAGACAGTAAGGAGCTCGATAGCCAGTGGAAAGATGGAAATGGCAGCTGCTTGTACTCAGTATGGAGGCAAAGAAAATTGACAATAATATAATAAAACTTGGAAAAAATTTCTCTTGACTTGATTTGGGTTCACTATTGTGACCTTGTGGAAGTATCCTTTCGCATTTTGTTAGCTAGTTGCTTGAAAGTCTTACATATCCAGGATTCTTCATCTGTTAGGAAAGTTTTCATGGGTGTAATCGTACGATATTTATTGACTCTTTAGGAACCTTTTTCTCCCTGCTTTTTTGGAAGGAACATACATTTTTTCAGAAAAAGTCAATTCTCATACCCAAAACATCAACTAAAATGATGCTAACGCAATTGTGAGATGTCCTGAGAGTTATTTATTGTGAGCTCCAATAACATTTTCTATCATAATTTCTCTTGGAGCGACTTTGACTTGACTTGATTTTGTTTCTATTTCATGTCTTTGTCAAACTGTCTTTTCTAGGTTGGTTGGCTAATTTGCTTGACAGTCTCACAACCTCACATCTTGTCATCTGTCAGGAAGGTTTTCATGAATACAATTTTTAATGTATGATTCAATGATCATTGAGTGATGAAATTATTATCTTCTTTCAAACCACCTAGCAAGGCTCTAAAATTCACTTCTTCTTTCTCTTCTGTTCTACATCCTAAATATCACTGATAACCCTGTATCCCTGCACTCGATGAGGAGTCTTCAGTCAGCACATATTCTGCTCTTCTACTAGACCTGTTTTAATGGCCAGGATTATCTTGTTATGAGCCGATTTACATGCGTTTAATTGCTTGTGCATAAATTAAGAGCCTTCTGCTGAGCTCAGTCAATATCCTGTCGCAAACGGACGTCAGTGAACGGTCTGCCACTGCGTACTCTCCACTGCCGGCGGATTAGTTGGACACGACGCAATTGCTGCCATGGAGAATATTAGCATTTCAAATTAGTTAAGATCTGTGATGAATCCGCTGTCAAGTGTCTCCTAATTGACAGTTGGCAATTATTTTTAGCTTGCAGTGCTGTCGTGCATGACTACGGCGTCGACGGTAATTACAATAAATAATGCGAAAGTTACGCTCAAAGAGTTTTTCTCACTCTGTGCAAATGCCAATAAAACGTCAATGCCTGCCGCCACACTCGCCGCACCCAGCCACCTACAGACAAACGCACACACACATCCGCCGTTTCGCACCTACACAGAGTTTGCTTGAAACCCGCCGCCGAAGCAAACGCTAATAAAAACGCCAACAAAAAGTGATTAAACAATATTTTTGTATATTTATTTTAGGAGAAAAAGAGAAAAATAGCAAAAATCATATTCACAGCATTTTAATTATAATGAACCGACCCGGCCAGCGACCGATCTAAGCGCGGCTGATGGCAGCGACCGCAGCTGAAAATGTTGGACAAAAAGCAATTGCAGCAAATTTCAATTAAAAGTTTTACAATTACGCGCCTTTACTTACAGATCTGAGTGCCCGCAATAACCGGGCAAACATATGCCAGGCTGCGATAGTCGACCTCTGCGAACTCGTTCAGGTTCGACCAGTACAGCAGAGCTGTGGGCGGCACGGCTACGCTGAACTCCAGCTGTGGGAAGACAATGGCGCCACCAAGTCTCGCATTTTGCAGCTGTGGAGACGAGATTTAATTATCAATGGAAATTTTTGTGTTCTTTTTTGATATTTCTATTTACATTGAACAACGCATTTGCCACAGTCCGCTTGTGTCGCGTTGAGGGATGCATCACTGCCTTCTGCTCATCGGCATTGTGGTAATTGCTGCGCTGCACTCGCCACGCGCCGAACAAATCGCTCGCATGGCCTGTGACGTGCTGCAACTGGCGGCGTGTGAGTCGTGTCAGTTTCCTTTTAGCCATGTTGCCAAATTTTAAATTGCACTCTTCACCATCGTCATCATCGCCAGCACCATCACCATCGTGTGAGTCATTGTCGGAGGCTTCTTCGAGCAAATCTCTCAAATCCTCGATTTGCGGCAACGTCAACACATTGTGGTAGACGACTACAAGCGGATCGGCACTCAAATGCTCGACACGGAGCGGCTGCAGCAGCAGTTGCGCCAGATTCCCGTGCGTGAGTGAGCATTTTAGTGTGTCGCTGCTGGTGCTGCTGCTGCCGTCGCTGGTGGTGGCAGCGCGACAAGCCTCCTCAATCAGCAGCTCTTCAGTGGTTTTTCGTTTTTGCTGTGGAAACGAAGTGAAGTTAAAAGGTTTCTCAAGTGGCAGGGAGCAGATATGAGGCAAATAAATATGTTTACTTTTATAAGTATATTTACGAGACTGTGCTGAAGGCAGTGAGAGTGATGATATGTGAGAGTGATGATAAGCGAGAGTGATGATAAGTAAGAGTGTGTGGAAGTAGCACAATGGGGACGAGAATTTGGAGATAACAACAAAAGTGAGGCAATTCAATCCTTCTATAATCGTCTCGATAAAATATGTGCTATTGTAACATGATTTCTTTATTATCGTTTCAGTTGGTCATTCGAAACGTGACTTGAGAGTCTGCAGCTTGCGGTCGTGACGATAGTTTTATACCAGTACAGCATCCATCATTCCGTTGGCAAGAACTAGAATGAACATATTCCACCGCGAACAGCTGGCTCTGGAAGAAAAGAAGAATGCTCCTGTTATGGACATTCTCAAATTCATCCATAAACCGGAATGATAATGAAAGAACATGACTTTCAACTACAAGGACCTGATGACTTTGATTGTGACGCTTTAACATCACCAAACGGACGAAATGCTATCGCATTACGGAAGAAATGTCGGTACTGAACCAATAGGGTATAGTAGATCGGACAGTTTTGATCACATGGATCATTAATAACAAATCTAGTATGACAGAAAAGATCTTTTAGGTCGCAGTGGCGGCCATGGGGCAAACTACTAAAACTAAATTATGAAACATCCATCATCTTACACGGTGAAATAACTTGCTATATTTTCAAGAACATGCGATGGTTTTAAGAGTATGGATTAACTGAAATTGTGATACAGATGTTTATATCTGTGACTGAAGAAGCACTTCAAGCTCAGCAAAGGTACAGATTTCCCATACCAGTCATTTTTACACCCTTCAAATATATTACGTATTTTTGAAAATATCGTCAGTTGAAATGTATTGGAATGGATTATTCGTACACCCCACCATGCAAAAGAATACACCTACAAAAAAGGGGACATCTTCGAACTTTGAACAATTATAAAGGAACATGATAATCAATGGAGAGCTCATTTCCATTTTAATGGGTACGGTACTAAGAAAAGAGGTTGGAATAAAAGAGGTAAGAAGAAAAGAGGTATAAGCAAAGAGGAAAGAAGAAAGGATGTTAGAAGAAAAGAGGCAAGAAAAAATATGTTAGAAAAAAAGTTAAATGTGTTTGGTTAGAAGCAAAGAGGTAATAAGAAAGGAGGTATTACGAAGAGGTATTAAGAAAAGAGGTAATAAGAAAAGAGGTAATAAAAAAGAGGTAAGAAGAAAAGAGGTAAAAAGAAACGAGGCAAGAAGAAAGAGTTAATAAGAAAAGAGGTAATAATAATGGAAGTAAGAAAAAAAGACATAAGAAAAAAGGTACAAAGAAAGGAGGTATTACGAAGAGGCAAGAAGACAGACGTAATGAAAAAAGAGGTAATAAGGAAAGAGGTATTAGAAAAGAGATATTAAGTAAAAAGTTAAGAAGAAAAGAGGTAATAAGAAAACAGCTAAGAATAAGGAGGTAATAATAAAAGAAGTAAGGGGAAAAGAGGTATAAGAAAAAAGGTAATAAGAAAGGAATTAATATAAAAAGAGCTAGGAAATACGGAAGTAAGAAGAATAGAGATATTTAGAAAAGAGGTAATAATTAATGGGGTATTAAGAAAAGAGGCCAAAAGAAAAGAGGTGATAATAAAAGAGGTAAGAAGAAAAGAGATGAGAAGAAAAGAGGTAAGAAGAAAATATGTTAGAAGAAAAGATATTAGAAGAAAATAAGGTAGGTTAGAAGCAAAGAGGTAATAAGAAAAGAGGTAATAAGAAAGAAGGCATTAAGAAGAAGTAAAAATAAAGACGTAACAAAGAAAGGTTAGTAAGAAAAGAGGTACTAAGAAAAGAGTTAAGGAGAAAAAAGGTAATATGTAAAGAGGTGTTAAGAAAGAAGGTAATACGAAAAAAAGTAAGAAGGAAATAGATAAGAAAAATAAGTAAGAAAAAAGAGATAAGAACAAAAGAGGTAATAAGAAAAGAGATAAGAAGAAAAGAGGTGGGAAGAAAAAGGTAACAGTAAAAGAGGTAAGAGGAAAAGAGGTAAGAAGGCAAGAGATAAGAAGAACATAGGAAAAGAGGTATAAAGAAGAAGAGGTAATTAGAAAATAGGTAGGAAGAAAAGAGGTAAAAATAAAAGAGGTAATAAGAAGAAAACAGGTAAGAAGAATATAGGTAAGAAGAAAATAGGTAAGAAGAAAGTAGGTGTTAAGAAAAGAGGTAAGAAGCAAAAGATATAAGAGAAAAATTAATAAAAGAAAAGGTAATAAGAAAAGATGCTAGACGAAAATAGATAATAAGAAAGTAAGTATTAATAAATGATGTTAGAAGAAAATAGATAAGAAATAAAGCGGTTAAGTGATTCAGAACGGTTTGTTAAGTACTGAGAGAGTTACTGTTTGGTACGGTATCTGAATTGGTGACGTCATAGAAACACACTTCTGCGAATATTCTGCAGGATTCACTGCTGTTGTGTCCATGGAATGCACTTTAGAAAAATTGTAACTGACTTTACTGTCAGCTTTGGAATATTTGAATGGTTTCAACATGACACCACATGACACATTCCTCGTGAAACAATATGACAATTGCGGTAAAAATTAGAAGGAATTTATATTCCAACAATAGTTGGTTTTAAGAGTCCACTACGATTGTGTGATTTGACAAGGTTCAAATTATTTTTGGGGGTCATTTTGTGGGGTTCGTGAAATGATGAATGTCTATGTTAATAAGTCGCACACTATTGACTCTCCTAAGGGCAACATCTGTAGAGTTATACTCGAGGCAAAGCCCGATATATGAGAATTCATTGAAATAAAATGTAAGAGTGACATCAGTTGTGAGACATCTCGAGAAGGATATGTGAATGACATTGAGTTGTATGTGTAATTCATGAGACGGGGATATCTATTTATAGAAATTAATATATTAAAAGTAATTTAAAGGATAAATTCACACCAAAAGTTCGATAATTCTTTAAAGCAGTCTATTCTTAGACCAAATTTACTCATTTTAATCATACCAGTTATTCATCTTCACATTAAATGTCAATGCATGCCATTCTGTGATTAGATATAAGAGAGCAATCCATTTAATATCAATGCATGCCATTCTGTGGTTAGATATAAGTCAGTATATAAGAGATCAATCCATTTAATATCGATGGAAGATTCTGTCGTGTTTGAATGAAATATTAAAGTGATACAACGGGGATACAGTTCATTCTTTATTACTCGTAATTTAACTCCTTAGTTTTTATAAGGCGTTGGATGGTAACAGTTTCTCATATGCAGCTCACAAATAGACTCCCAACGAAACAGGGAATGTAGTAAATACTTTCTCATCTATCAAAAAAATTACAATTATCTTGGCCATCCCAAATCATGATTATAGTGAAAGCTTGTCTCAAATACACTTCACTCATACTTTTCCACCTTATCCCCACTTTCACTTCCATTGTGTCAAGTAAATGCCACGAAACTTCATAATTAAACTTTCACTCAAGAGCGATTCGTTACTTCTTTGTGGTCATTATTTTTAGCCAAAGAGCAAATGTATGTAAAGTTTTATTTATATGGACCGTTTTTAAACCCTGTATATTACACATGAACAGGGATAAATAATCATCTCCATAAACTAGGTTCATCAATTGACACGTTTCGGGAAAGTTTAACCAAGTATAAAAAAAAACTTATTATTAGCTCCTTGTTAGCTGCTCAGTTTTGTACCGATGACACAAGCATACTGTCACTACTGATGCAATAACTCTGATGCTATTAATCCAAATGTCATGACAATACATCAATGAGGGATCTATCTACCTTTCCGAATCATTTTTGATAGCCTCTCACTAGAAATATCTATTTATACAAAACTATTTAATTTGGATTGCTCCTTGTAACTCAACACTTTCACTCAAGAGCAATGTGTTATTTCAATGTGCCGTTTCTTGTCCATAGAGACTGACCAAAGAGTATACATACATAGAGAATGAATCACTAAAAATTTTGTGAAATGGAAGTTAAGGCGATTTCACAAAAATCGGTGAGCGACAAGGGGGAGCGAGATACAATGCGTGTATTTATGTTCGAGGGGTTTACTAACAAATATATATATCCTCTTTGGCCTGACATATTACTCAAATATAACTCAAAACTTTTACTCAAGAGCAATGTGATACCTCTTTGTACCTACTCTTTATTATATAATCAAGTATTTGAGATGAAATACTATGTGAGGGTAAAAAGTAGACTAAGGGATTGGGTGACTAAACTCACTCATTTACGAGTTGGTATAATGAAGAATAAAACTAGATCTGCGTTTCTGACCTCTGTAAATCACCTCACCAGGAATATTTTTTTTATACAAATATAATCCTGTTTACTTTGGATTGCTCCTTGTAACTCAAAGCTTTCACTCAAGAGCAATGTGTTGCTTCTATGTGATCTTTCTTGTCCATAGATTCTCAAATATAACTCAAAACTTTTACTCAAGAGCGATACGATACCTCTTTGTTCTTAGTCTTTTTGGTATAATCAAGTAATTGAGATGAACTAATATACGAGGGGGAAAACTAGATGAAGGGATTGGGTGACTAAACTCACCCATTTGCCCGAATGAGTTGGTATAATGAAGAAAAAACAAGATCTACGTTTCAGACGTATGTAAATCGCCTCACTACAAATATTTTTTTTTCATACATATATAGTCCTCTTTACTTTGGAATGCACTTTCCAACTCAAAACTTTCACTCAAGAGCAATGTGTTATTTCTAAGTGCCTATAATCCTCCTTTCCTTTTTTTGGTATAAACAAGGAATTTGAGGTGTGGAATTATATGAAGTGATAAGAGGATTAAGCGATTGAGTGACTAAAACCATAGAGTAAGGAAATAAGAGTCACAATCTCGAACAAGAAACTTTTCGTATGGTGGCGCTGCTAATAGCGCCAATTACTCAATAGCTCTTATTTTCATATCGAAGCGCCGCTCTATTTACTACCCCCGACCGATCTCTTCTATGTCGAAAAATGAGTGACATTTCAGATAGTGACTCTTATTTCTTTACTCTATGCTAAAACTCACTCATTTAGCCACATGAGTAGGTAGAATGCAGAAAAAGGAGATCTACAATTTTGCTCAGTGAGAATATTTTGCTAATTATGAAGACATTGTGTCATTCCACTGGCGTCCTTCGATATCCAATCGAAGCAAACACTTTCTTGTATATATCTGAGATGTATATAACTGACATGTATATAACTGACTTGTATATAACTGACATGTATATAACTGGCATGCTTATAACCGACTTGTATATAACTGATATGTATATAACTGACATGTATATAACTGACTTGTACATCACTGACATGTCCGTGGAAGCAATTTCTTTTTACGGGAAATTTTTTACTGTGTACAGGTGTGATTAATGCGCTTGGAGCTGTGCACTTGATTAATGGACCTACACTCTGCTGATGTCGGCAGCAGTGTTATGGCGTGAACTATACGGTTAATCATTAATCAGTTGCTTAGTCTTACTTCCATGCTCAGATGGACACAACCTTTGTCTTTGCAACTCTCAGAAGTGACGGAAAGTAACTCACTTTAAATATACAGAAATAGGATTTCAAAATTATGACCACCCTCTCACAGTGCCACACAGTACTCTTTGATGGTTTAGCCAGCAAGCCTAGGGTCTACTTTTAATTATCGAAGGTTCTTTTTGGCCACTCTGGCAAATAACAAATATTTACCTTCGCCTTTTGCTGCTTCCTGCGCTGCTTTAATTTTTCATTATACTGCTGCTCAGATGATTTCTCCTTAATGGCAGCTTCAATGGTTGCCTTCGCCTTCAAGACACCCTTGTGCGCGGGCCGCAGTCGCAGCATTTCGCTGACAATCCGTAATGCAGCCGCGGTATCACCTGCCACAGCGGCAACGCAGAAAAGGAAAATATGCAAAGAAATATAAAATAAATAAAAAAAATAGAATATATAAAAAATGCAAAAGAAAAATACAAAATAATTTATGCTAAAAAGTTTCCACAAGAAAATTTAGCAAATATTATTTTTTTGTGTCTGCCGCGCTCATTGCGTAATGCAAATTGAAATTTAATATTTTATAACTTTTTACGTTTCGCAATAGCTCGGAAGGGGCACCTCCGCTCGAGCTCTCTGACGAAATCAATTCAATTTGTATTAGAATCGCATTTCTTTGTACGTTTTCCTGTGAGATTTCCCCCATTTGGCGGCAACCAGCCTGAGGCAGTTCCTAAACACTCATTCTACTCATTCTCCTCATTTTGCTCCTATAGTAAAATCCTCCGCCACCAGCTCGTCACTCCGCCCCACTCACCCATGCGATGAAATTCCGTGTTCAGCAGCGCCTGCAAAATCTCAAATCTCGCCTTTGCCGTCACGCTCCTTTGCGCTTCATTTGCCCCGTTCGTTTCATTTGCCACGGCAGCTGGCAACTTTCCCAACGCCGTCTCCATCCAGAATTTCGCAAGCGTATAATCACCGTTTTTATCAGATTTGCGACCGATTTCCAGGCAGTCACTCCAGGACATTGACGAGCTGCAAATTCGTACATGAATTTCGGTTCTTGTAGCACCATTTGCAAACACATTTGCAGCTGGATCCCAGCACACTTCCTCACTCACCCCAGCTTGACGCCGTTCACCTCTCCCACGGCCAAGCGCTGCGGCTCCAGCTTGTAGATGTCCTGTATACGCAACAGATCGCCCACAGCCTCGTCCAGGTCCTGTTCGCTGGGAAAAGTCAATGTGGCTGTTGTTACGGTTAAATTCTTCACAATTGCTGCGGAATGGACGGTGATTAGGAGGCTACTTAGGTTGCCTTTCATTTGATTTCATTTGATGGGATTGGCTCACCTGCGGTGCTCTCGACATTGCCGGCATATTGCCGCAATGCATTCCAGTCGGCCGTGAAGCGCTTCAGCATGGTAAGCGCATTTATGGGATTGTTCAGATACGCATCCGTATCGTTAAGGGCCACTTCGTGTCCATCCTTAATTTCCAGCGTTTTGCTAAGTAGAGATTAGGAGTGCTTCAGTAACTTGCCGGCTGTGGCCTGGGTCACCACTCACTCACCTTTTGATTAAAGCAATTTTGTTCGCCAATGTTTCCGTGTAGCGGCGCAGCGCATCGACGAGCACGCTTTCGGTGCTCAGCAGTGCCTCCAACTCGGTTTGTTCCAGCTCGGCTGCGGCATTTGCATATGTGAACGACGGCTTAAGCGCGAGCGGCATTAGCGCGACCAGCACCACCAATGCCAATGGCACTGCGGCTGCGGCGTTGCTGCTGACTCGCGTGTGTGGCTTTGATGGGGTCATTGGCACTTTTCGATAGAGTCGGCTTGACTGCGTGAGCTTAGCGGCGCTGCTGGTCAAGTTCAGGGTACCACAGTATTATACAATATCGTATTGTGTTGGTATACGAAATTTAGTGCCTGATATCTCTGTTGTTGTTCTAAATTATTGATGGTTGTTTTTTGGATTTAGTTTTTTGCTGGAGAGTGTGTTTAAAATGTTTGTCAATTTTGTTGCCAATTTTAGTTCTGCGTGGTTCTTGCCCCTTCGAAGGCTTAAACCTAACTGACTCTTTAAGATGCTGGCTTCAAGATGAGGGCTAAATGTGTTTTGGGTTTCGAATTATGAACTTCTAACAGTTTAAAACAAAAGGTGGCATAAATTGTGATGAAGTTAATTAGTAGCTGAGGTTGTTCTTGAGTCACCTTTTGGCTTCATGGCTTCTTGCAAGTCCAGTTTTGAAGCAGTCGCTGGGTTAAGCGCCTTCTCTCTATTAACGAAGGTGGAACCTGCTTAAAGTAGCTTGCTTTTTTTAATACAAGTTCTACAGAAAATTGATTACAACCGTTTACAAAAGCTTGATTCTTGAGTGTTGCTGATAGATTGGATGTATTCATTTATCTATCAATGTTATTTATTGATTTATTATAAAAATTCTCTTCCACTTTTAGTTTTTTGTTGAATTAGAGAGCAGCTGCTTTTCATACTCTAGTTAAAGTAAGTCCACAAGTCACTACGGCGACTTGTGGGCTTCGTTTAATATCCTTGAATCTTCGAAGACTTTTTGTTATATTGGACAATTGCTGACGGTGTTCACCATATGTTGAGTTACCGCTCCAGTTTAGATGCACCCTCAAACTTAAGTTTTTTCTGAGATCAATTGCAGAAAAAACTGGATTTAGGTGGACTTCTCGATTTGTAGATCCTGGATCACATATTGGGAGAAAATATTATCCAATATTTAGAAATATGCAATATCATATGATTATATGCACACTCCGCTGAAGGTTTCTCAAGGCAGGCTTCTTGATCCTCACATTTTTATACATTATATATATAAGACTAACATCCTGTAATCCTACACTCTTCCGATCCAATGTAAGACGGAGATGCAAAGCAGAGATAGAGATGCAATGCTTATATAGAGATGCATTGAAGGTATAGAGAATGTGTCTAGTATCATAACTCTCTGAAAGATATTCCTCTCTCTCTCTCTCTCTACGTCTATATCTCTACCTCCATCTCTCTATGTATCTCTGTCTTTCTCTGTCTATATCTCTACCTCCATCTCTATTTCTGTATCTATCTCCCTCTATCTTAACTCTATCTCCATCTCTCTTTTTTACTATGTTTGACATCTTTGATCTCTAACAGATGGACACAGGAATTGAACTATCGAACTATGGGCAAATTTTTGTCATCATTTTGTTCGCACTTGAAACTTGTTTGATTCGAGTCCTGATCAAACTTTGCTTAGGTGTCATTTTTCCGGTTGCCAAGGAAATTATGGACAATGCTCCTGAAAGATGCCCAAGCTGCCTTTTCTGTGGGTGTTAAACCTAGCGTAAAGTTGTCGTCAGCCATCAGTTTTTTTATGTCTGGTCCAACGAAAATCCCTTCTTTTATGTTGGCGTAATAAACCTTCGGGAACAGACGAGTGAAGTACTGGAAAGCCGCTCCGTCGTGGTCGAGCGCTTTAACGAAATTCTTTATGAGGCCAAGTTAAATATGTAGTGGAGGAAGTAAAACGTTATTTGTATCAATCAGTGAATTGTTAGAGATGTTTTGTCTTCCTGGTGAATAATGGTCTCGAGAGGGCCATTCGTTTTTACGCTGTTGCTCGACTATCCCACAGACAAAGAGAGTAACAGTATTTCGTGAAGCCTGTATGCATCCCCATCAGCATATCAATAACCTGGAACATAAGAGAAATCAATTAGTTTAAATTAATATATATTAATATATATAATATCCTACTTCGAAATCATCAATGGCCTTTACATCGCCGCAAATTTTCCATTTATGCTCGTTGTACTTGACAAATCCCAAAATTCCTTTCATCGATTCGTAACTTTCCTTGGTGCTGACTGTTTGAGCAATTGGAATCGACGGCTTCTTATTTTCAATATGCAGGAGAGCTGCCTTCAAACTGTATTTTGAACCGTCGCCATTCATTTTTGACGTGTGGTTGATTCATTGTTCAAAATAAACCATTGATGTCTTTGCAGAAACAAATTTGATGTGTCTTCGTGAAGAACGGCAATGCACTTTATTCCTGTCTTTAAAATGAGTGACTTTTGTTTCGCTCGAGAGAACCTTCCACTGTTTCAAACGTGATCCCAGTATTTCAGCTTTTCCTTTGGATAAATGCAAATCGCGGACCAAATCATTCAGTTCAGCTTGTGTTACTGAATGTTTTTCGTTTAATACCGTTTTGCTGCCACTGCTCCAATTGGGATCAGAAGTTTCCACATCCCTGAAGTTCGATAATTGATATTGTGTAAACGTTCAACTGGCTTCGATGCTAATGAAACGTAGGCATAGTTTATGTTTCGTGGATCAAAGATAATTCCATTCAGTGCAATTCTCTTCATACGACATACAATAATCAAACTTGTAGTTGCACCAATAAAGGCAACAGTGCGTACAAGTTTGAAGCAAGCGGACCAGCGATCATGCATGAGTTGTATTGGCCTGTAACTACACTACGCAATGAATGTTCAAGCAATGTACGATCAATGTTCGATCAAGGTACGATCAATGTTCGGTCCATGTACGATTAATGTTCGATCAATGTACAATCAATTTTCGATCAAGGTACGATCAATGTTCGATCAAGGTACGATCAATGTTCGGTCCATGTACGATTAATGTTCAATCAATGTACAATCAAGTTTCGATCAAGGTACGATCAATGTTCAATCAAGGTATGATCCATGTTCGATCATTGATCATGCGCTCAGCCCTGAAAACCATCGTCTTAAGGCCTGAAATTAGCTTCGAGTGGGAGGAGTACTTAAATAAGCCGCTAATGACCAGTCCAGCACTTTCTTGTGACTCAGCTTTTCATTTTATAATCTATTCTAAATGAATAAAAGAGACAAAGACAGCCCTCGACTTTGTTGCTCCAATTGATGATTGATCGAACTCCTACAGTATGCAAAGTGATTGTGGCTTTGATTTTATACCACCGATCCATAAAAAATTGTAGTGGTTATGTTGAAGATCTGTGTTGTAGGACCCTTTATGTCTCCTCTGAGGTGTGCATCTGTTCTTACCACAATATTGATTTTAGTGATAGATAAAGTCAGATAGATAGAAATATAGCTATAGATGGCAAATCCTAAGATAGATCTCCTCAGGTTCTTGTAGTTTAGTTGTGCACAAAGTTGGAAGAGTGAGCTTAATGAACCTTTCAGTTATTGTTGGGAGAGTGAGCTTAATAAACCTTTCAGTTATTGTTGGGAGAGTGAGCTTAATAAACCTTTCAAGTATCGTTGTGCACAAAGTTGAAAGAGTGATATCATATCTTTGAACTTTCCTGGTATCAAAAGTCTCTTTAACACGGTTCGTCCATGCTACTTTATGCACTCTGTCCCTTTAACACTTTGAGCCCATGCTACTTCATGCACTCTGGACTTTATCACATCACTCATTGTGCACTTCTCCATATATTTAGCCCACTTTTCAGGAATTCCGGACTTGTGCCTAGCATTATATATCAAATTCTTCTGATAGTCGCATGCATAAAGGATCGTATATAAAATATAATAAGAACCCTATTAAAAATATTGTTTAATAAATATTTATTGAACAATTATTTAACTATTTAAAACAAATTGTACTATTATACATTAAACTATTTAAAAATCGCTTCTTAAATCGTCGAAAAATGCTTTATGTTTTCTTGATTTGCCCTCATCTGGACTCAGTTCACAAGGCCTTAAAAATTCCTGACCTTCTTCAAAAAGCCACGCATTACAAACTGGAAACCAAAGTAAACAATTATAAATAGAAATATAAAAAAACTCCAAATACTGTTAAAGCGTACCCCATTTTGTGCCCCTGATAACAGGACATCCCGCGTGGAGAGTGCGAAAATCGACCGAGCCGGACTTATGCAGATTGTACCAAACCAGTAAATTCCCCTTAACTGGCTGCACTCGCAACTTCAGCAAAGGAAACGCCGTGGCACCACCCAATTCCACGTCACTGATCTGCAAGCAGAGTAGAGTACAGAGAGAAGCACTCAGTGTCACTTTTGCATACTCACATAGAACATGGCCGTCAATATGCGCAGCTCCTCTCTGGTGTCATTCTCCTCGGTTGGGTCCTGTGGACAACAATTGTTATATTATTAACATTTGAATTGCATTGATTTGCATACTGATTCGTCATAGTGTGGTCCATAGAATCCGCCTATGCTGTACTGAGCCACCTGCAACGGTTCCGAATTGTCCATATTCAAACGAGTTATGGCCGCCAAACGCTGCTGCAACTTGCGCAAGGAGGCATGTTTGGCAAAGGGTACCCAAGTGTTTTCGCTAACGCGCCACACATCCTCATCGCCTTCGACTCCCGAGACTTCGAGTGATCCAGCGGACGCCTCAATCAGATACGCCATTTCATATTCGTGCATGGCATCGTGATACAGTGCTATGTACGGATCCAGACTGAGCTCCTCCTCCTTGAAAGGTGCGATGCGGTGAAAGGGCACATCATGTGAGGCATAACGACAGCGCAGGGCACGTTGTTGGGCGGGTGTGGGCGACACTTCTCCGCGGCAAGTACTCTCATAGAGATTTTTTATTTTCAGATCCTAGAGAATGTGGAGTAGAAGCATGGGTAGCAGTATATTCTGCGGCCAAGTAAACCCAGTGTGACTTACGTTATCTATATCTATACTTTCCTCCTGTAGTTTTTTCATGTGCAAGTGCTGCACAATGGCAGTTCTGCGTTCCGATCTGAGTTCCTCAGTACAGGAGTCGAGAATCTCCAAGGCTTTTTCGTCTAACGGCTTTTCCTCGAGTATGTCTACGGCGATGCGTATGGCTAATTTGCAGTTTTCTGGAACGGTGAGGAAAGGAATTTTCAGCTGACTTTGTTAGTAAAGATGTGGCGAAGGAACTGGTTGGTGTCTCACCCAAATGCCATGCGGTGTATGCCATATTGAGCTGTATATTCGATAGCTCCAGTTTGGTGTGATCGCCACCTGCGGCCGAGTTGGTGTCATTGTGTTGCTGAGTAAATAGATTCTTGGCTTGATGGAACCAGGCCATGGCCATTTCAAATTCCTCGGCATTGTACAGCTCCCTACCCAGTTCATGGCAGTCTCCCGGCGTCAATGGTAAGCTGTTTGGCAAGGATGTTAGAGTATGTACTATTTAGTCGGTGCTTGAACGGCGCCACACCGTGGTATCACAATAGGCAATTATGTGTGCTCAAGTGTGCTTTTGGCAAACTGGGCGGCCATTCCTACCTCCCTACCTACCTAGAGTATGTGTGTAGGCGAAGGCAGAATATAAATGGAGTAGGCCCGAGAACCTCGGAAGAAGGAACTCACTAAGCTCTCAGGCTTTGATGCCCATTCTAATATAACAGACAACTGCTTGAGTCGAGTATTGAGCCACATATCTACAACTGAGGGTTGAGTATGCCTTTAACTCTGCGTTTACTAGATTATTCCGACAAAAAAAATGCGTTTAACTTTTAGTGGTGAATATAATCAAGATCCACAAGCAATATTTGAGTCAAAATATACTGCAATATATTGAATGGCTTGACTATCTCAATTAACCCACGCAGTTCTCTGGTGTTCAGTGAATATTCTCTTTGTAAAATACCCATAACTTACCTCACGTCTGTCCCCCTTAGCTTCCTATTGGCTAAGTCGGCTGTGGGTATATTTTTGGTTTCCTGCAATATGAGTACATCCAGTGCGGCCTCTCTCAGATCATCGTCATTGGCCATGTCCAATGCGGTGCTGTTCTCCAATAACTCCACTGCAGCTAAGAAATCTGTGAACGCAAGCAAGAGATCAGTTTGCTGCCAGCTGCGGGTATGAAGACTTATGTCACTTACCCTGTGAATGCGTGTCGTTTAAGACGAAGTCCCCGAACTCCACCCAGTCGAGTGTGATCCGTCGTATGGCTTTATAAGCGGCAAGGGGATTAGTTAAGTCGCCGGTATGCTCGTTGTTGAAGCTTAACGAAACTTTCTCCTGCCTATCTAGAAAGCTAAGTGAGTAGTTTTACATTAAAGCGAGTCATTTTGGTGTTGTTTTATATATGCTAGAACCCTGCAATCTTGAAGGATGTATAAAGGGGTTGTTTTGAAGAGGAGTACACTGTAGGTCCACGTATATATTTTATTTTTAGTGTCAGGATATTGAACAAGAGATCCAATAGAGGTCTCAATAGTTAGTGTTTAGAGTAGTTTCTGTTCTATAGCGTGTAATTCTTTGAAATTTATGAAGCAAGGACCTCTTTGATGCATGGTTTCTAGTATAGGAAACTGCCTGGTCGGTTTTTGTCATAGAAGAGATTGGGTTATATAGTTTCGTTAGGCGTGGGGAAAGGGTAATATACCATAATATATAGTATAGTTTGTAAAATAATTGTAAAGTGTCTTGCGTAAATATTACGATATTTTAGTTTCAATATTACGATATTCAATTACGATATTCACTTGACACCGAGTTGTTGACACGGTTCTTTGAGTTGCCAGGTTGGCGACTAAGGAGGTGTATTGCATAATATTGCGTTCAACGATTGAGGGGAGGTTTATTGCATAATATTGTGTTCACCGATTGAGTGTTATTGAGTTAGATTGAAATACATATTTTCACAAAAAACTAACCATTCAACATACTAGAAGTTAAAGGATCCAGGAGGATAGTTTTCAAATATAAGCTGACAATTTTAACCGACATTTCCATCATCGACTACATGATATTTATACAAGAAATTCTCTGAACGCCTACTGCGACTTTAACTACTCGTGACGCAGTTGATTTCTAAAATCCTGACTTCCACGCCTACTTAGAAATATGCCTTAAACTTACGAAAGTGTTACAATCTGCCTTGCTAGGCATGAACTTTAATCACATAAGTTCGCCGCTGTTCAACCGACACATCCATTTTCTTTGCATACTCCTACACTAGTCAGCTAAATTCGTTTAGTGAACCGTGCAATCTGCCGTATGTGAACTTAGCCTTGTTTACGGTATATTTTCTTTTTGTTTGTCTAAATATGTTCCCGTACTTACTCTTTCAGCACCTCCAACCGTTGCGTCTCCTTATTCAAATACGTTTCTACATGCTTCACCAGCTGTTGCTCTGCCCGCAGCAAGGCCTCGAGACCCTCCAGAGGTGAGTGTTGGTCGGAATTGCTCCAGCGCAGAAGAAGTGTCAATATTAGCAGAATGTATTTAATGGACTGTGCTGCCATTGTGAGTCTGTGCAGTTGTTGCTTGGGCTGCTTACGTCTTACGCTGGAATAGTGAAAAGAATATGAGCGCTGAAAAACGCACAAGTCGCTTGATTTTGTCTGAGTACGTGACTGGGAGTCAGTTTCGTAATTTCGTTTCTAAGTACGAGTTTTTCGTTTGCATTTGTGTGCAGCAGCGAAGGTCTCACCTCATTTATTACTATTTAATTCTGTCTGTTCTGAGGTGGTGTGCGTTAGAAACGTGCCTTCACAGAAATACTTACAAAGATAAAGCAACACTTTTCCAAACAATTGTTTAAACATTAATCTAGAAGCCGCAATTTGCAAAGTTGGAATTAAATTTATTTTGTTATGAACAATTTTTATTAAAAACTTTTAAAGTTAGTCAAGGCACTTAAATTATGTCGGAGAATGGCATCACTACTGAACCGCCACATGGAACCGCACATTGCAAACTGTTGGCAAAGAAGGGAAACCATTTCAATCACTTTCATTTAAGTTTATCAATAAAGAATTAGAAAACACTCACCCCACTTTTGGCCCCTTGGAACGGGGCATCCTACGGGGTGTTGATCAGCTGCCAGCGGGCCCTGTGAGCTGCGCCATACCAGTAGGTTGCCTTTTATGGCCGGCACTCTCAGGTGTAAGCGTGGAAAGGCAGTGGCACCACCGGCAATCACATCACTCAACTAGAAAAGTCTCAAATGGCTCAACTTGTAATATGAGTATAGCAAATGAATTCGTGTCTACGTACATGGATTAACGTGTGCACTGAGTGCTGTCCTCTGCTGCCATAGTCCTTGGTTATGCGCTAAAAGAATATGTTCTTCACTAAAAACTTGCTTCTCTTTCCACAATTTGTTATAAATTCTTACACCGGACAAGTCGAATCTATGCCCATTCTGTTCCCCTGTGCGGTATTTGTAGACCTGCAAAGACTCCTCGCCATTTAGGCTCAGACCTGTTATGTCCTGCAGGCGTTGGGCCAACTTATCGAGGCTGGTGTGCTGCTGATAGTCCAACCAAATGGAGCGTCGCTTGCCCTTAACTGCGGTTCGCGCTTTCAACTTGGCTTCAGCCGCTGTTCGTATATATTCAACCTCACTGTCGTAGATGCTCTCATGATAGTAGGCTACGTAGGGATCCCGACTGAGTTGCTCCAACTTAAACGGTGCTATGCGGCAGTAGGGCACATCATTGTGTTCATAGCTACAGTGCAGTTGGCGCTGAGTACTCGGCGCTGGCTGCAGCTTACCGCTGCAGGTTCGCTCATATAGCTCCGAGCGCTGTGGGTGCTGCAATACGAGACGGGCATATACAAAAATGTGAGCTTACATAAACCGGGTTAGCATTGTGGCGTTTTGTTGAGTGATTCTCTTTATTAGAGGTGGAAAGAAAAGAGTTACATACAAGAAGAAAGCACTGTGTGTGAAACAGAATGTGAAAGTGGAGTTATGGTCTCAACCCAGTGAAGCAGTGGGGCTTCTTCTACTGACGGAGTCTTTCTTCCATTTGGATGGAGAGAAAGTCTTCCATGGATTTTTGTATGAGGAGAGACTTAGAGCGTAGGGAAGGGATATGATGGAGTTCCACTGAACTCTAAAGTTGCGAATTTCACATGCTGCGAGACCCAAATGTTGGGAATGAACTGAGAACTTTAGTATGAACGGAGACCCAAAATGTAGGGAACAAAATGAAGGAGTATCACGGAACACTAAAGATACGAATTTCGTATGCTGAGAGACCCAAAATGTGGGGAATGAACTGAGAACTTTAGTATCAACACTAAAGTTGCGAATTTCACATGCTGGGAGACCTAAAATGTAGGGTGGGATATGAAGGAGTTTCACTGAACACTAAAGTTGCGAATTTCGCATGTTGGCAGACCCAAAATGTGGGGAATGAAATGAGAACTTTAGATGGAACACTAAAGATGCGACTTTTTCTTCATTTTCTGTTTAGTATGTTCACATTTGCCAAAGTATTTTATACCATTGGTCTAAGCCAGAGTTTCATTATATAAAATATCATCCCAAGGATTTTTTATATCAATGGACTATCATAAATATTTTTACTCTCCTTTCTATTGACGGAACTGACGTTTACTGGGGGTTGAGGCTATTAGTCTATGAAAAGCAAGCAAAATTCTACATAAATGAGGATCGATCTGTCAGTCATCATTTATATAATTAGACTAATATCAGATATCTGTCAGTTAGAAAGAATTCTTTTTAGACTGATAAAGTTATCCTCGCTGAAGATACTGATATCTGACATCTCATATCTGACTCATATCTCATATCTGACTCATATCTCTTATCTGACTCATATCTGATAAAAATGTCACTTCTCTCTGATGACTGAAAAATCGTTCCGAACTTGGAAAATTACTTCAGATCTGTGCTCCTTCCTTTGCAGTTGCTTTATGGTTGGCATAATTATACGTTCTTCAGTTAATATTTGTGCATAGCTCTGGAGAGTTTCCTTTACTTTTTCGTCAGTCGGTTCTTGTTTCGCTTGCTCCATTGACAACCAGTGTGCTAATTTTGTGTTTCCTGTATTATAAATAAGTTTAGAGTTTAAAGGCTCACAATACTATGTTCAAAGATGTCCACCATTTAAATAAGTAGCGGCCAGCAACTGTTGGAACACCATTTCATCCTCAAGATACGGAAATAAACGTGGTTCTGTGCCATTTCTTGCTAGTGTCTCCAGGGTCAATCTGTGGCGTGCCTCCAGCAACCACGGCACGGCGATATTATAATCCTTCGTATGCACCAAACTCATGCCCAGATCGTAGCAATCGACAGCTAATAATTCTGAGCTGCAAAAGAGGGAGTATACTAGTAGATTAGGAAGAGATTGCTATACTGGATACTTATATGTCAGTCTCAATGGAAATGGTTCCATATATTCGATTCTAGTATAGAAGATATTTAGTGTTTTTCGTTTGGTTTAGGACCGCAGAACACAACAATTAAGTTTCTGGCTTTATAGAGAGAAGAAAGCGGAAAGTGTTGCTGATGATGATTGATATTCAGGTTTTCTGTTTGAATTATGCAGAATACCCCTCTTGACTCTTTGGTACATTTAATACGAGTATATAGAAAACCATATGTATTCGCAGTCAGACCTTCTCCTATGAGACTGACATATCTTGGTAAAATAATGTAAACAATATCCACCTCTTTTTATGTTTGGGGAGAACCCCACTCGCCAGTTGCATCACCTCCAATTTGTGCGTAAGCTGCAGGCTGCCCACCTCTTTGGCCGCATCGATCAAATCTGTTAACTCCAGTTTAGTTGTTGCAGTTCTATTCCACACATGCTGCGCTGCTCTCCCGTAGCCTAACAATAGAAAGCAAAGTAGGATAAAACGAGCTCGAATCCACTACGAATATGTTTGCCCATTACCCTCCTCATTGTACAAATTCATGATTGTGTAGAAGACCGCCCGCCAGTCCTTTCGAATGCGTTTGTACGCCTTGAAGCTGTTTAAAGGATGACCAAAGTGAGCCTCGGAATTCTCAGCGATGTTCTCCATTTCCGCTTCAACGAATCCTATAAACCTGAGAGGCCCTTCTATGTATGAAAGCGATGATTGATTATGTAGGCACTCATATTACCTCCGAATGTGAGCACTCTTAGTCTCCACCGCGAGTAGGTACTTTTCGAATTGTTCCACCAGCAAATGCTCGGTGTGTAGCAGCTTTTTCATTTTATCCATCACAGCCGTGTTGGAGTCATCACATTTTCCCGGAGTTACGCAGAGTGCGATCAATAAAATTATGAATACTGACAAAAGCGGAATGGGAACCATGTCTGTCACGTGTTGTACCAGGCGAATATCTTCGAAAACTATTCGCAGGTAAGGTTTTCAAAGATCGGCAGTTATTATTTTGATACTCGTACATGGGCAATTCTTAGTTTGTATTTGCACAAGTGTCTTCATGTAGCGTTCGAGTATTCACATTTGCGTAAAGATTGTGTTGAATTTGCCACAAGAAGTTTGTTTTACTCGTATACTCGAATTCTTCTAGTATTCTGCTGTTTGTTTGGTCTACGTCAGTACTTTCATTACTCATATTGACTTTGTTCTAAGCTAAGCTAAGCTAAACCATGTCTACACTGACCTGTATAAGGTGCTGAGTTTAGAGAACAGGTTCTAATTGTTCGGTGGTTTAATAGAGTGAAACAAAAGTCAGCAAATAAATATCTGACACACGAAAATATGGCAGAATATTCCTATTTTATAAGAAAGATTAGATTGGAATACTATAAAATCATATTTAGAATATCACTTCATGATTGAGAGATGAATGAGATGATGAGTACTTAAGTCTGGCTACTAATGAAGGCTACTTCTGAATTCAATTCTGAAATTTTGAATCAGATTTAGTCGACTGTCAAATAAGCTTCGCATCCACACAAATGGGATTGAAATTTGAATGGGCTTCTGAGCTATTAGGGATGGATTAGGATTCGTTTCTCAGTCCAACCCAAAATCCATGGAGCAAATGACAAACAATTGTAGCTGAACTATGAGAGTGGGTCAATAAATGCCTGGAAAATTACAACAGATTCCGTTTCCACCTCAAATCCAACATTTTGCTTGTCAAGAAGCATCTTTCAAAATAACGCACTCTAATTTTCCGACTGATCTGTCAAATAGTTTTGCTTTTGACAGCCTTTTGAAACAGACTCCTACGAGCACTTTCGTAAAAATGGAAAAAAGTGAATTTCGTGTGCTTATTCAACACTATTTTTCACGCCAAAAAACCATCATCCAAACCAAACAAAAGCTTACAAAGTATAAAGGGACTTTTCACCATTGTTTGGAACTATCCCCCACTGGTTTACTCAATTTCAGAGCGGTCGTTCCAGCACAAGTGACGCTGAACCTTCTGCTCCCCCAATTGAGGTCATCACCAGAAATGATCGATGAAGCTACGCTATGATATTGGACAATCGGAGAGTGAAGGTGCGCGAACTTGAAGAGTGAAGAGAGAACAGGCTTATCACATGAGAGAACAGGCTTATCACATGAGAGAACAGGCTTATCACAGGGATCAGCGATTTCCATATTACATAAATATTTGGATATGGAGGAGCTATTCACAAGATGGATGCCGTATTTGCCCACAAATGACAACAAACTCAATGGTTTAACAACTTCAAAGGAGTGTTTGGCAATGTTTCATCGCAATCCGAATGAGTTTTTGCTCCATTTGAAATCCATGGACGAAACATGGATACCTCACAGCACACCAAAGAGCAAGGAACACTCGAGACAGTGGACTTCCCTTGGTGAATCGAAGTCGAAGAAGTCCAAGGTGGGTCTGCCGGTCAACAACATCGTGGCGACAGTTTTTTGGGATACATGCGGTGTCATTCACATCGTTTACCTTGAAAAGGGTAAAACAATCACCGGTGGATGTTCAGAGCTGCTGGATCGATTCCAGGCCGATGTAAAGTAAAAACGACCGCAATTGGCGAGGAAAGAAGTTCCCTTCCGCCAGGACAACTTATTGCGGACAAGTGCGCAGTCGCTCTAGCAAAATGGAATGGATTAGGTTACAAATGGATCCCTCATCCAGCATTTAATATTAGGGACATAGCAAGGTTATTGAAACCATCAGGATGGTTTCCTGCAACATAATGGGGGAGTCGTGCCTTTCCCGGCGCTGTTCTTGCGCTTACTATCACCATCCCAAGTAAGAGAACTTGTTAGTCAGTGCTTGAACGGCGCCACACCGTGGTATCACAATGGGCCATTAGGTGTGCTCAAGTGTGCTTTTGTCAAACTAGGCGGGCCACTCCTACCTACCTACCTACTAATCCAGCATATTCTACACAATTAGCGAGTATATCCTGTTTCCGAATTTGAACAAATGGCTTGGCGGTATATGATTTAGGTTGAATGAAGAGTTCGCCGTTGAATGAAATGCCTCTTTTGAGGGACTCGAGAAATCGTATTATTTGGAGGGTACCAAAAAATTGGAGAAACGTTGGATCCAGCTTATAGAGCTAAAAGGAGACTACGTTGACAAATAAAACGTTCTTTTTGCCGAATAGTGTTTATTATTTAAATTTTCAGGGACTTATTGACCCATTTTCGTAACTCTGGATTAGAATTAGCTTCCCATATTTCACTACGACATGCATGGAACATTTATTCCGATTCAAATATGGATTTTATATTGTCTTTCAACTCTTTGGTTCTCGGTTTGAGTACCTTTCAGGTGTTAAGGCATCTTTTTACTTGCTGAATAATGATCTGAGGATCCTGCAGTTCCAACATCAGCTCTGAAATAGAGACATGATTCATGGTAATAACATTTTTTCGGAGATATTCAAAATTGATACTAGAATTTTTTGAAACAGTCTGAAACATATCGCTATATCCATAAATTCATTAAAAAACAAAGTCAAAGACAATCATAACAAAGAAGTGAAGTGGAAGGCCAAAGGTATATACATATATTTAAAATCAGCCCCATGAGGTTTCTTTGGATCTTTTAGAATCGAAGGGACCCTATGAAGTGTCTTTAGATCTCTTAGATCCTCAGGAACCTTATGAAGTCTCTTTAGATCTCTTCGATTCCAAGGAACCCTATGAAGCCTCCTTAGATCTCTTAGAACCCAAGGAACCCTATGAAGTTTCTTTGGATCTTTTAGAATCCAAGGACCCCTATGAAGTCTCTTAAGATCTCTTAGAATCCAAGGAACCCCATGAAGTTTTTTTTAGATCTCTTAGTATCCAAGGCACCCTATGAAGTTTCTTTAGATCTCTTACAACCCCAGGAGCCCTATGCAGTCTCTTTAGATCTCTTAGAATCAAAGTAACCCTATGAAGTCTCTTTAGATATATTAGAATCCAAGGGACCCTATGAAGTGTCTTTAGATCTCTTAGATCCTCAGGAACCTTACGAAGTCTCTTTAGATCTCTTCGATTCCAAGGAACCCTATGAAGCCTCCTTAGATCTCTTAGAACCCAAGGAACCCTATGAAGTTTCTTTGGATCTTTTAGAATCCAAGGCACCCTATGAAGTCTCTTAAGATCTCTTAGAATCCAAGGAACCCCATGAAGTTTTTTTAGATCTCTTAGTATCCAAGGAACCCTATGAAGTTTCTTTAGATCTCTTACAATCCTAGGAGCCCTATGAAGTCTCTTTAGATCTCTTAGAATCAAAGTAACCCTATGAAGTCTCTTTAGATATTTTAGAATCCAAGGGACCCTATGAAGTGTATTTAGATCTCTTAGATCCTCAGGAACCTTATGAAGTCTCTTTAGATCTCTTAGATTCCAAGGAACCCTATGAAGCCTCCTTAGATCTCTTAGAACGCAAGGAACCCCATGAAGTTTTGTTAGATCTCTTAGTATCCAAGGCACGTTATGAAGTCTCTTTGGATCTCTTAGAATCAAAGTAACCCTATGAATTCTCTTTAGATCTCTTGGAATCCAAGGAACCCAATGAAGTTTCTTTAGATCTCTTACAATCCTAGGAGCCTTATGAAGTCTCTTTGGATCTCTTAGAATCAAAGTAACCCTATGAAGTCTCTTTAGATCTCTTACAATCCAAGGAACCCTATGAAGTCTCTTTAGATCTCTCACAATCCAAGGAATCCTATGCAGCTTCTTTAGATCTCTTAGAATCCAAAGAACACATTTGAGAACCGCTGCTTTGGCCCACCGAGGTCAACCGCTTCATAATGTTTCTTTTTATTATTTTTAACGGGCATGACACAGATCAGAACCACATTTCCATTTCTTAAATGCTCCACATAGTAATAAAACTGGAACTGGTCCAATCTCTGCGACTTAAATAATAGTCGAAATGGATAATTTACACATTCAGTGCAAGTTTTTTATTTAAATTTAAAACATTTTGCTCACATATTTATTTATGTCTATATTCAATTGATTTGTTGCCGTTGCGCTCCAAACAGCATGGCCTGATAAATTCTTGACCGATCTGATGGAACCACTCGTTGCAAACTAAGGAGAGACGTGATTAAGTAAACAAGTAATCTATAAACATACCCAAATACAGAACAACTTACTCCACTTCGAGCCCAATATGACTGGACAACCAGCGTGCAGCGTGCGATAATCTAACTCCAATGATTCGTGCATGTTGTACCAGACTAAAAGACTCCGACGTATTGGTTTAGCGGCGATATGCAGGAAGGGAAACGCTGTGGCGCCACCCAATTCCACCTCGTTAATCTGGAAAACACAAACAAAAGTTAACTATTAAAAAGTCCTTTATAAACTCGGCGTATACTTACGTAGAACAACGCGGTTAATATCCGATTGCCTCTGTTATTGTAGGTTGCATCCGGATCCTATATATAGAGTATGATATCATTATTTTTATATACCGAAAATATCGCAAGTACCTCGGAAAAATCATGGTGAGGCCCATAGTGTCCCCCAATGCCGTAATTGGCCACTTGTAGAGGCTCTGCTGATGTCATGCTCAGGCCAGTGATGTCCAATAATCGCTGTTTTATGTCCGCTATGAAGGTCGTGTCCTCATACCACAGCCAAGTCTGCTTGCTGACGCGTAGATCTTCGTAGCGTTGGAATCCGATGTCACCCACCATGGATCTTTCCAGTTCGGTTTCGGCGACATCCAAAATTTGCTGTATTTCACTGTCATAGATGGCCTCATGGTAGAAGGCTACGAAAGGATCATGGTTAAGCTCCTCCATCTTAAATGGCGCTATCAGGCAGAATGGCACATTGTTGGTGAAATAACGACAACGTAAATCCCTCTGTTCTGCGGGTGTTTGAGTCAGTTCGCCCCGACAGACCTTCTCGTAGAGAACGGCTGATAAAATTTTCTGTGGAATTGAAAAGGGTGCTGCATGAATTACACAGGACTCTGCTGACTTGTTATGAAAACTCACATTATCTGCTGCCGTGGTGACACTTTTCACAGTAGTCGTTTGATGACGCTCTTCAATGATGGTCTGCTCGTACAGCTGTTGATTCTTTAGGCCGTAGAAGTTATTGGGATCTTCCGCTAATAGCTCCGAATTCAATAGCAACGCCATTTTTGGGTTTCCTTTTGTGGAAGGAGTTTTGTGCTCAGTACTCTAAATCTCAAAATCGATTAGTACGCACCTGTGTCAAAGAATGCTGGCGCTAGAAATTCCAGTATATGCACATTGGATACGTAAGGAAAGCTTAATTGGTAATTCGTGGCATTCAGTTCCTTTTCCAGTTGAGCTTTAGCAAAGATGAACCATTCGCGGGCTCTGAGTTTGTTGTTCAGGCCGTACAAGGCGCGCGCCAAATAGAAACAATCACTGGCGGACAATTTGGTGCTCACTATAAAATCCAGTAGAATGCCGTCCACGATATCTTCCGTTTTTAGCTTATAGGTGCTCTGTAAACGATCGATACCTTTGGCAGCACCCTCCAGATCATCATTTGTGGGCATCTCCGATGGCAACTTGTTGATGTTTGCTTTCAAAGGACACTCAACGGACTTAGATAAATTATTCTTATGGAAAGTAGGCAATTCTCACCATCCTCACTGACTGTCGCGTTTACCACGAGTTTTTCTATTTGCTTCCAACCGTGAACCAGACGTTTAATCAGCCTGAAGCCATTCAGGGGATTCTGATAGTACCTGGCCGGGTCTTCTATCGCTTTGCCCGCGAGTTGTTCAATCTCATCGAGGAACCTAAACACACATTAGGAGGGAAAATTAATGTATCTTTGCTTAAGCCCACTTCAATAATTCTCATGTTTACTTGCTGAGTTTATCACTGACTTTCTCCTTCTCTGCCAAATAGTTTTCGAACACATTCACCAATAATTCTTCGGATACGAGCAACTCCTCCAAACCGGTGACCGAACTGAAGTAATCCATTGGTGTGTCGGCTGCCAGGAAAGGCAGAGCCTGCAATAACATTAAATATAGTAATCTCATTAGGTGCGATGTCCAGACTCGGGAACGTTGAAAGTTCAACTGAAGTGCAGCTGGAAATTACTTTCGGCGGTTTTTTACTGCGGACATTTTATTTATTTTATTACTTGACGTTTTTTTATTATTTTGTTACTTTCTTCTCATTGCTGGGAGTAATTTTACATCACCGACATAAATGAAACCCAGTCAATATTTGCGCAGTTGTTGGGTTCTTCGACAATTATGTGGAAGGCTTCTGTTATACTACAGATCTAAGCATGTAATGAGCTCTTTTTGTGTGGAAATGTACGGACTGAGGAAGGTTCCATGCTGTCTTCTATCTCTGTACTTTCATTCGTTTTATTTACAATTTGGTAATTAATCGTGCCATCAACATTAACACTCCGCCTGCAGTGCATACACTGACAGCTCATATGAGGCTGGGAGTAGGAGCACACACTGTACTGCTGGATGGTTGATGGAATTATGCTCTCTTAGTTGATTGCAGCATAAACTTCATTCTGTGTGTTGCTGCTTCAGTAGTCAGTTGTCACTTGCATCGTTGAGATGCTGCACACAGGTGCATGGAGTGTTTAATGTTAAAGAAACTGCAGTGAAAAGCGGAATTAAAGGTTTGGTGATGCGAGGAATTAAAGGTGTTGTGATACCTGACCAACAAATTGGAGTTAAGAGCGGCACATGTGACAATTGGATATGGAGGATTATAATGAATGTTGGTTATGATCTTTTGTTTTTGATCTTTAAACACGTCTCGATTTAAATATGTTTATTTTTTAGAGATACTGGATATGTAAATAGAAGAGACATGAAGTCAACTTTTCATTTCGAAATGAAATAATAATCCGAGGCTTACCTTACGACTCCTATCCTTACTATACTACAGATAGTCTCTTTGGAAGTAGTTCATTATCTACTGAAATCCAGGCTATGATCAAGTTTTAAAAGATGTTTTAACATATATCCTGTTGCCACAATCCTTAGTAATATCCAAATCCTTAGTAATATCAAAATAATAATATCCACACAATTGATATTCATCTCAGACCCATCAACTTAAAAAGGATTTTATTTATTTTCTCCATTTCAACTTTAGAATTTAATAAATATTTAGAATACGATTCGGAAGGAGCTGATCTATCACAGGACTTAGTAGCTGAAGTTTTGCAGAGTACTAAAGGGGCACAAGAGAAAGAAATGGGGCACAAGAGAAAGCAACGTGGCGCAAGAGAAATCAGCAAAGCGAACAACTTAGGTTCGGGACTGAGAAAATCTGAATACTACTGAGACATGCATATTCAGTCGTTCCCGAGGAGGGGAGGAGATGTGAGGAAGATAAATTAAATTTATTTAACGTATATAACAGAAGAAATATATGGTAACAAGATGAAGGCTGGACTAAAGACGGGCCTCATTATGAACACTGGACAAGCGTCAGGACGAAATCTCAACACTAGGGATGGTCTCGCTCTTAAAGTTTGCTAATATCTTTTTACAGCTCCATATCACGACTCTTAAATGGATATACATCTGGCACAGGACCTTTGAGGTCTATGTGGGACCTTTACTGTCAGCCAGTGTAATCTAACCTATCCTAAAATGAAGGCTACGGCAGCCTTAGCAGTATCGAATTGATATGGCGCACACATTTGTAAGGAGTTACTCCACTGGTTAGGTAAGGTTAGGTTGGAGTGGCAGCAAGAAGCACACTCAGGCACAAATTGTGCACTCAGGCACAAATTGTGGTACCACGAAAGGAGGCGCTGCCTAAGGCGTAAGTGATGTGTTTAAGGACAGTCGCAATAACCAAGCAATCCACCAAGTAAGTCGAGTATTTCGCCTATTTTTTATTGGGAAACATTTTCCTACACTCTTCTCTTATTTCTGTGACCAGCTCAGCGTGGATATGATTTACAGCGTGCTGGTGTTTGAAAGTATCCACAACTGAGTGAGTAGTACGACTCTGAGATGCTCTGTAACTGATTTTTAATGGTTTATTTCCTAGTTTAGGGAATTATTTTATTCTATAACGGAAACAGCTCAAAGTAAGGAAAGTACCATGGGCTTGGTTTAAAATATACAAGTGTGTAAGTAGGTCTTTAAACAATTTTTAGGATGTTTGTTAATTGTGTTATTCGGTAAAAGTTATTCACAAATAACGCTAGCAAAACATGTCAAGAGTTGGCGGATATTTCCAAAATATTCTCCAAAAATCTGAAATCTATTTCAAGCCCTCCAAATTCAGATACTGTTTCTTCTACTATAATGATTCGGTACTTGGCTCCTTGCTCTAAATTAGGTTTGTTATGAATAACTAATTTTATATTCCACAATAAGTATGTATGATGGAAAGATTGTCTGTAAAGAAAGATTGTATTACGGGGGCTGCAGTTGCTCTTACTCTCAGTCAGTTTATTCTCAGCGACAACGCTCGGAAATCTGATTCATTTTTTCTCCTATGCCTGTAATGGAATTTCATTACAAGATTATACAACTCATATATTGTAATTCATTATAAGATTATGGTCTGCGCAATGGAACTCTGTGATAAGCCTTACTCAAGGTATACTAGGAAGGTGTACTGAAGGTGTACTGGAAAAGTGTACTGGAAAGGTGTACTGGGATGGTCTACTGAAGGGGAGATGTACTGGGAAGGTGTACTGGTGAGGTGTACTGGGATGGTCTACTGAAGGGGTACTGGAATGGTATTCTGGGGAGATGTACTGGGAAGGTGTACTGGGAAGGTGTACTGGTGAGGTGTACTGGGATGGTCTACTGAAGGGGTACTGAAATGGTATTCTGGGGAGATGTACTGGGAAGGTGTACTGGGAAGGTGTACTGGTGAGGTGTACTGGGATGGTCTACTGAAGGGGTACTGGAATGGTATTCTGGGGAGATGTACTGGGAAGGTGTACTGGGAAGGTGTACTGGTGAGGTGTACTGGGATGGTCTACTGAAGGGGTACTGGAATGGTATTCTGAGGAGATGTACTGGGAAGGTGTACTGGGAAGGTGTATTGGCAGTATCCCTATGGGTACTCGTATATTAGCAAAACAATCACCAGATAAACTTGAGCCATCTTTCAT
This sequence comes from Clusia tigrina, assembly GCA_920105625.2. NCBI lineage: Eukaryota > Metazoa > Arthropoda > Insecta > Diptera > Clusiidae > Clusia > Clusia tigrina. The sequence goes on from OV050031.1 coordinate 220,451,448, forward strand.
TTAATTTAAGCTTTAACATTGTTGGGGAAACTTCTTCCATTCCTTATTAGTGCATCTCGACTTTTCGCATACTCGAGTGCAACAGTTTTCCATGGATGTCAGCCAGGTTTGCAGTGAGTTGCTCCTAAATTTTATAGAATGCAAATAAGGCCGATATTGAAGATGCGCGTATATAGAAAGTAAGTTCATTATAGTTTCAGATGAAATTTTCATAGACTTTCCAGTCGAGAGTCAACATCAGCTTTTTCCATGTACGACATGCCATAAAGTTCTGCAGGAGGGCAGACTATCCCCTTCATTGTTAACCATACTACTCGAAATAAGTGTTGTTAGGGTCACTTTCATATGTAGATAGATAGATATATCTAAGGGCGTTATACCCCGCGACCTGAAAGATCTATTGTGATGCCCCTATTTATATAGAAGATGTATTTAGTCTCATCATCATAAATCTTCTGTCAGGTTAATTTTCGACAGGAATTCATATATTTTGGAGGAATCAATTTGAAGGATCTTGCTCATATCTAAGATATATTCTCCAAAACACCTGAGTCTTTTGTGTTTCAATGGTCCGCAGTCTGTGATCAGGTGCAGTGAGGTTTCGTCACTTTCTACACAGAATCGACAGATGGCATCTGAAGATATACCCAAATTGTTCATATGCTAGTTGAGACTTTAATATGGTGTTGGAAAAAAAAAATCCTTAAATGGAAACAAATTAATGTTTTTTATAAAGCAAGCATTCCAGTTACTTTCAAAGAATTGTCTTATCAAATATAAATAAACAATTTCAAATTGACTTCAGGCCTTTCTATCATTCAATAAAATTAATATATATTTTATTATAACATCGTAAGAATATCGCTTGTTTACTGGAGCTGCTTTGATGTGAGTCTAACGTCAGGCTTAATGTGAGTCTTACCATGGAAGCTCACGATCTACCAATTTGGATTACGATCAAAGGCTCCCGTGTTAACCTGTGGTCCTGTAATCCTTAAAATCACAAAGTAATATCTTTGGTTTTTGCTGGTATTTGTCGAGCAACTTTTCCATCAAAAGCAGAGAGATAATTCTAGTCTATACCCAGTGAAAACTAATTCCTGTCTACACCCACTGCAAACTGTACTGATGTGTTGCTCGTGAGTTTCGGTAGAATTGTGACTTTCGTGGAAGTGCTCGGCCACTGACATCCAATGTTGTAGCGTGCTTATGAGTAACATATTTGTCAGCTGCACTATTTGCGTGGACTATTTTCGTTTGTTTTTCCCAGACAATGCCATTTGTTTGCTCAACTGGTCAATGCGAATGCATTTATTAGAAGCACTCGTAGCTGCAAATGATGACAATTGTATCAAGTACTCAGGGGCTCGATGGCACAGCATGCAATTTGCATTCACTAAAAAGCTCTACAAAGTGCGACAGTCAAACAGAGTTTCAGAATTTCAGTATTTTGTGAGGAATTGGTGAAAATTTTAAAGCATTTCAATTGCAGTCCTTTAATTAGAAGCCACCTTGTTGTCGGTTTGGGAAGGCCCTTGATTTCTTTTGTTGGTAGCACAAGCCGTGAATTGTGTATGGGCCTCGTAACCATTAAATTTGAAGTGGACGTGATGTGAACTGACATCGAAAGAAGCACATTTTTAAAAGTATAATAAGAAGCACTTGAAATTTGGTGTTGTTCTGTGATTCAAATTTACTTTAAAGTGATAACGCTTTGAAAGCATTTTATATAATCTCAGGATCAAATATCGACAATCACAAAAATAGTTGCCTTTCTTCTTGTAGAAGAGACCCAGGAGAAGTTTTCATTTGGACGTATTCGAAGCATATTACTTCTATATTTTATTCCGATACCATGGATACGAGCATAGATAGCTAATATTAATTTCAGTTCGGAAAGTTCCTGGAAGAAAAAGTTTTCTTTTGGACATACTCGAAGCATTTTCACTTGTATTATATTCTCTTCTAATTGTTCACTTCTATATTTGTATATATTGAATTTGATATTTTATAGTTTTATATTTTATATTTATATATTTCATATTTATATATTTTATATTTTAGAACTCCGAACATGAATTTTGCTCAATTGTCGCGTCGGACTCTTTTCTGTGCAGTCGTTCTGGACTTGAGCATTCTTCTGGTCTCACTCTGGTACTACTCGGAGAATGGGTAAGCGTGATGGTATTATGACTTGTAATACTCTTATGTAGGAAAAAATGTCTGGATTGTAGTCCAAAATCGACGTCGTAGTCTTCCAAAAAGGGCTCATTTCTATCTAATATCATCAGAGAAGGCATATTGGAAAATTATAATTAGTGAAGGTATTTAGCTAAGTCGTTCTAACATAGAAGATAAGTAAATGTAACTGTGATAGCTAGGACAAGTAAATGTGACTGTCTAGAGGGGCATCACTGAGGCTTAGGTCCATTGTATTATAAAGAGAAGCTCGGCCCAGCTCAACTTCCCGCCTCAGTGATTCATTTACTAGCTCTAGCAAATATAAATATAAATTGTACTGATATCTCCGAAAGGTGCTTGAAGAAGTACTCTCCCAGGTAAAGAAAGCTCCTCTTAGCCAGCTCTGGGCCTTTACATAATAAGTGGGCCACACTTTATTCTTCCTCTTCAGTTCCGCCGCTTCTATTTAAGCCGTTATGAAGGATTCAAAGTCTGTCCGCATGCTTGCCAACAAGGCAGAGCCCCTTTACGATGCTTACTAATATTCTGATAAATGGGTTGTTTAGTATCATGAGTTCTATGGAACTGCTTGGAGCGATTTGAGGACAGAGTTGCCTTATGTTTTTGCATGTCGCTTCTCCTGGGTATCTAGTATTAGCTATAGAAGGAACTTATGAACTATCGTTCAATATTATTTCAGGATCCAACTCTTGGGCAATTATTTCAAGTTACACCATCTTAACTCCCATTGATGATAAAAACATATAAGAATGACACATGATACTAAAGTACTCTGGCTCGATATTATTTTGGATAATAGCTTTCATTTGCCATGCCCACAATACATACATATTGATGACTAGACCCCCATATGAGACTCATTGAAGAAGTTTTGTATGATGTATAAAAGTAGCCGTTTAAAACATGGAACAAAAATGGGCGGGATAACTCTAGTACCATGCCCACAATCGTTTTATATGGATATCGTGAGATCTGTAAATGATTTTTAAAAATTCTCTCTCTCTATATATATATATATAATTCTATATATAAATCATATTATAATATATACTAATTATACATGATATACTCGTATATGTATGCCACAAAGTTTAAGTATGAAACCTAACTACATTTCATGTCATTCCATAGTCATGTTTAATATTAGCTTATATGGATCCAATATAGCCTTGGTTCAACTCGCATTATCACTTCTTCCATGGGTATAATTTAATCAATTATTCTAGGATGTCTTCATTCCTTCCAGAATGTGTTCTTTACTTGTGCTGCTCTGCTTCTGGCAGGAGTATTTACTCGTATTAATCTACTTCAATTATTTAATCAATTATTATATACATTGCCAGGTTGGGAATCAGTACCTACTTGGGTAGCATATCCAAATATTTAAATTACCAAAATAAAGTAAAAGGAGGCGTTCAGACAATGAGGAGCATATCAACATCGGTTGCCGGTATGGAACAACTGCTGTCATTGGAGAAATTGCTTTTTGTTAGCTTGGAAAAGTATGCGGATGAATTGCAGCAGAAAGTGGACACAATACGCAGGTAGTTAAAAGCTATAAAACCATAATAAAACAGTTATAAGTATATTATGAACATATTAATTACAGCGGAGTGGCCTCCTACCGCTATGAACACGAAAAAGCCCACTTAAATATAGAAGAGTATCTGTCCAATCCATTGCATAGTTTCGCACTGATTAGGAGAATGCACTCCGATTGGGATAGTTGGTTAGTGTATGCTGCAAAACCAGTGGGAAAAGGTGCAATCCCTGGGGCCAGTATACACACAGCTGACAACAACAGGCAATATCCATTCAAATTTACATAATTTTGTCTAGATTTTTCTGTATTCAACGTGTCAAAATGGCTTGTTACTTGTTGCTATGTGTATACATACCCATTTTTCTATGTTCGCAACTCATTGGCCTAGTATACACACAGCTGACGAGCATACTCAATGTGCATTTAGACCAGAGAACACAGAGAAAAGAAACTCTTTTTCGCTGCCACCGTCGGTAGCGGACACACCACGATTTGTAGTGGATTCACCACGATTTTTAGTGGATTCACCACGATTTTCAGTATTCATGTACAACGTCCGTCTACTTTATTTCGCTGCTTTTCCGTTTGACGTTTAAGTTTCTTTACTCTGTACACTCTGATTTAGACTTAGATTTTCGTAAATTTAAATGCTTCAGTGTTGTTGTCTGCTATGTGTATACAGACCCATTTTACTAGGTTTGGTATCCAACAATCCAATGACTCTAATCCTCAGCTCCACTTAATTTTATACGCACACAACTTACGATTCTGCCCACTAGCAGTGAACTCGCTGAGGCGATCGAAAGCATGCACCGCCTGCAGACTACCTACGATCTAGAGCCGGACGATATGATGGCTGGACGTCTCCAAGGTAAACAATATAAGTGGGTGTGCCAGTAATATCTCTACACTTGAAAACATAGTTTACAATCCCTGTTAATCTTAGCGTGACTCTGTCTTCGCTGGATGCGTACAGTATTGGTGTTGAGTTGTACCAACGTAAGAACTACTTTGATGCCAGTTTCTGGCTGTACACAGGAATACATGTACACCAGGACACTGACTTGTACGCGGCACTGGATTTCAACATGCTCTCTTTGTTGGAGATTTACGCTGAAGTAATGATCGAGCAAAGTAAGTGACCGCGTAGGCGTGGACAATAGAAACTCTTCTAATATTCCAAATTTTCAGATCGACACTTGGAAGGCTTGCGTGTTATTAAAATGGCTCTGAATATGGATAAGGATAATGAACGATTTTTGCGTAGAAGAGAAGAAATTGAAATGATTCTCAGGAGTAATGTCACAATAGTTCCAACCAAGGCAGTAGCTAAGCAATTGTTTCCATAAATTCACGTGTTAAATATATATCCATTTCTTATGCAGTATCCTCCGATAATTCCGACGTCCTATCAGCGTGGCTGCCGTGGTCAGTATAATGGCCTAACAACGAAACTTCATTGTCGCTACAATAGCACAGTTTCGGCGTTTTCGAAATTGGCGCCATTCAAAACGGAGGAAATCCAATTGGATCCGTACATGGTGCTCTACCACGACGTTCTCTACGATAGCGAAATCGCTTTTGTCAAATCATTGGCTCAGCCCAATCTGAAACGTTCAACCGTCTTAAGTCCGAATGGTAAGAGTAGACAATTCACCAAAGGACGCACATCGAAATCCTTCTTCGTTAAGAATGACATCGATAACGTGACACTGCGCATTAATCAGCGTATAGCAGATATGACTGGATTCAATTTGAACGGTTCGGAGAATATACAAGTACTGAACTATGGGCTGGGAGGACATTATGATGTGCATGCCGACTACTTTGAGCTGCCAAAGGTACTCGTCCATTTAGTCGGTTCTGCAGAGACTTAGTTAATCTTTGGCATCTTTCAGACACACAAAGTGATGCGCGAGCAAGGAAATCGCATAGCAACAGTACTTTTCTATGTAAGCTTATTTACATACTTCCTGGCATGGTGAGAAAAGCAGGTGGTGGGTGTCCCAAGTTAGGCTGTACTGGCAGGAAGTTAAAGGGTGTTCGATCATATAAAGTATGTAATGAATTGCTGGCTAGAAGCTAGAAGCAAAACGGTGATCTTTGATCAAATCATATTATATATGAGTATACACTGAATTGGTGGCTCCAAGGAAAAGGGGGGTAATCTTTGATCAAATCATATTATATATGAGTATACACTGAATTGGTGGCTCCAAGGAAAAAGGGGAATCTTTGATCATATCATTAGATATATGAGTAAGTCCTGTAGTGTTCGGTCCAGTACTCTATAATGAAGTGACCATTTCTGTGGCACATTATGCTGCACCCTTTTCATATGGCGATGAATCATAGTACCATTCATCATGCCAGATTTCATTCATATATATTATGTATAGGTGGTATGTCATTTGTGGGTGCGGCAATTCATATTTTTTCTAGATGTTGAATCCCTTGCCGGTTATATTAAGATCAAATTTTATCCTTGCACTAGTGCCATCGATATAAGCCATATAGGGACATTTTATATTCGGCCTCTGTAGTTGCATGTATGGAAAATGGGCAAGTTTATACGAGATTGCTTACATTCTCCGCAGTATTATCTGGTTCCATCTCAAGTTGTAGTTTATGTTAATACCCAGATTCATAAGAATGTCTCTAATGGTATGGATAAAGGTGCCCCCAGATCGACTCTAGTAAATCGTTGCTTCAAAAAATGTTGATAACTACACAGGTAAATCGATGCTACAAGAAATGCTCATAATAATGTATCCTCTCTTCTGAATGTTGCATCCAATTACACTAAGTTAGCCTGGTTTTTTAAAGTCTTTATACAATTCAAGGGCTGAGAGTAAGGCAAGCACCACCACCATAATATATTCCACCATGCTTATTAGTAGTTTGTTCAAAGTTTTTACATACAAATATTCTGTTGCAGATGAGCGACGTGGAACAAGGAGGAGCCACTGTCTTCCCTCATATACGCACTGCTGTGTTCCCACGCAAGGGCATGGCTGTGTTGTGGTACAACCTGAATAACAGAGGTGATGGTGACGTCAATACTGAGCACGCCGCTTGCCCGGTATTAGTTGGCTCCAAATGGGGTAAGCAGGAATTATGCGATAATAATTGATTTAATATTGATGTCATGTTTGCAGTCTTCAACAAATGGATTCGTGAACGCAATCAACTCTTTACCAGACCTTGTTTCAATTAGTTTTCATTTGTGATTTGAAACATATTTTATGCATCTATTTACATTGTTTTCAAATAAACGACATTTCATCTAAAAACGAACTATGAAATCGAGGTTCGGAGACTCCAATAAATTTATAAAATTATTATTATTATAATTTGTACAAAAATGAGTTAGTCTACAATTTGGAAGAGGTCATAAAATATAAATTCTATGACTTCAATAAAAAATTGTCTATATTACAAAGTGCTATTCTACTCAGCATTATGAGGGGGTTGTTATCTCGGCACTTACCAATGACTACTGTACTTGCAGCTAGGAATGTAAGAGACTTAACGGTATGTGAAAGTGTTCAACAAATGGCACCGTTAAGCAAAAATGACGTCATCTTTCTTTTAATTTCAATAGTACAATTGGTTTTCTTTGGATAATTACAGAGGTTTATACTGAAGTGAATATAAACAGAACGGAATATAACTAAAAGATATTGCCTCGCCAAAGTTTAAAGTACACACAAATTGATGATAATATCCAAATACTCCGCGTCCTTGGTGATCATATTTCACATGAAAACAAGTGATGCAATATTTTATCTCTTAAACTATGTTCATGTTGAAACCTTTGTTGATGTTTTTCTACTGAACTGCAGCTTCTGTTCTTAACAGATTCCCGATCAATCAAATCATTGAAAAAAATTTGTGGTTAGGTTAGGTCAAGTGGATGTCCTTCGGCTAACTTACTCTCTAGGTAACGAAGTTAGGTATCTTTAACAAATCCACAGTATGGCTTAAAGAGGATCTAGAGGTGTAAAGGTAATACTCCAGGGGTGCCACAATGGGCCTTAAAGAGGTGAGCCATTGTGGCACCACTGGAATATTTCCTTTACACCTCTAGATCCTCTTTAAACTATCCTGCGGATTTGTTAAAGATACCCAACAGCCGAGAAACCTCTGAAACACTGCCAAAAAAAGTGAATCCAAGCGTGGATAACCTTTTCTGTAAAGAGCCATGCATCGTGTTCTGGACGTGTTTCACGGTCTTCTCTTTCTTCTCTTCTTGACAGCTTCCACAAAGATTATAATGTAGTACTCTCAGTATTCTTGCTTGTCTACGAATTGAATACTGACACGTCAGTACCACTGTGGTACTCCTTACGTCCTGCCTATTCAATTTCCATAGCAGTTTAATACGATCGCGATTCCTCTCTTGCCAGGTTTGCCTACTTATCAGACAAGATGATAACTGTCTCCAGCAAGGAATTTCAACTTCGAGAACGTATCCATCTATAAGCAGTTTCCATGTAGCTAAAGGCATGGTCACCTTATCCGGAGGGAAAGTTAAAATTGTACCTTCCCTCAGAGCATCAGCTTTATAATTGCCTTCTAAGTGTCTATGACCTGGCACCCACACCAGGTTTATATTAAAGTATAGCGATAATTCGCCTGATAGTGTATGGCATCGTACTACTGTTTTCGACGAGTATCTCACTGACCAACGATTTTTTAATGCTGGCTGGTTGTCTGAGTTGATATAAATTTTCTCGTGGATAACGAACTATTCTTTATAAGAAACTTACCCTCTCTTATAGCTATAAATTTTGCTAGAACTACACTGCAAAGAACCGGTAAATGGAAGGATAAACTGACACCTAGCTTTTCAGAATATACACCTCCACCCACATGATTGTTGAGTTTTGAACCGTGAGTATAAAGCCCAACTTTATTCTTACAATGCATAATACCACTACCACAATACTCCATTGAGGGAAATATAGTGGTAAAGGACTTGCTTAAATGCAGCTCTACTAGATTACAATAACACAACATAGTATGGTCGAATGACCTGTAATTAAAAGGGAGACTTCCGTAAGTCTCGGAGCCAATTTGACTGCAAATGATTTGCCAATTGTCAGTATAGTCTTACATAACGTTTAATGAAACTGTGGGAGTCGTTTTGAGATCTCTGCTTATATATGAGCTAACTGTTCTCTGAATAAGATCTAAACTTTTCAGAACATAGCTTTTATCAAGTGAAGGCCACTATACTATCATACCGTACATCATCGATCTAACCACTGTTGTGTATAGCCAGTATACTATTTGAAGGGCCATACCCCATTTAAATCTTACGGCCTTTTTACACGAATAGAGTGCTATTATTGCTTTCTTCACTCTATTCTCTACATTTAGTTTCCAATTAAGCTTTCTGTCTAGAATCAGTCCCAAGTAGCGAGGTCCACCATTAAACGACATTCCATTCAATGAGGAGGACCTTACATCTGGTAATCTATGTTTCCGAGTAAACAGTGCCAGTTTTGTTTTGTTAGCAATTACGCCCAATCCACATGATTTGAACCATAGATGTAGGTCATTTTATAAGCTCTGCATGACTTCGGAAAGAGTGTTGGGGAAATTACCGCTTACTGTGATAGCTACATCAGCCGCATAGGCAACCAACGTGGATTGTTCTATCCTCTAAACTCTTTAACAATTTTTTCATTGTTGCACCCAAAGGAGAAGAGACAGAACGCCACTCTGAGGAATACCTAAGTTGACAGGTTTTTGCATTTCCGAGGCCTCAATGTTGAATTCAAAAACCTGCAGATAAGCATTTGTCTCATGAAACCCACAAGGTACCTGGGGATGCCCAATCCCGGTAACGCACTGGTTACTGCCCTGGGCAGGATGTTATTAAAGGCGTGCTCAATGTCAAGGAAAGCTACTAACGTAAATTCTTGGTCTTCAATTGATTTCTCAATTTCTATCACTAGCGAATTCGGAGCTGTTTCTGTGGATTTTCCCTTACTAGGCCAAAGTCGGAACTAATTAGATTTTGTGTCGTTTCGTAGTGTGTGTTATGATTTCAATTTAGTTTCGGAGGTGATTTGATTGAATGAATACAAACATATGTTCATCTTTCAAACCGCGAGTAGTTCTCTTTGTATATCTTTAATACCCTTCCTAGATCACTATGAGGCCTTTGAGGCTTAGCGTAACTGTTAGGTTAGGGAGGTGGTTTTAGTGAGTAAAAATGTCACACTCTTGGGTGGTGCGTACCCCCTCGTGTCTTTTTGAAGATTTCCCCTCCCTCCGGAAAAAGTCACTATTTGAGAAGGGATTTTTTGATCCTTAATATACGCTTCTATTAATCTTTCTAAAGTTTTCTATAGAAATTACGAAAAACTGATAGCCCTGAAATCCTTTGGACAAACGTGTGAATTTTCTCCTGGCTTTGTGTTCAAATTAACAGCCAATTTTTTTATATTCTTGATATTAGAGTAAGTTTCCCTTATCAGGCACTCGTCATACATCAGTTAACAATTTTAATTGATAGATCAGAGTACCTGAGAATATTTTCACCAGTGAAAATAAAAGTGTGCAACAACAACGCCGATGAACACACACTTCGCGAATTGATTAACAACTCGCACTCTAAGTAAAACCTGAATTACCGCTGAAAAAGTGTTGGAATGGGCACGAACTGGCAACAGCGCTATGATGACATGATTGTCTACAACAATAACTGATAAAGATATTTCAGCTATATGTGATTTGGCTAGAAATGTAACACGTTTCAAATTAAATCTGCCAAACTCAGCGGGGTTGCTTATCATATTTATCAATAATTACGACAGAAGCGGTTCAATACCTGCAGTGACTGAGATAAGGGAGCCTTAAGTGACTGCATGCTACTAGTGATGTCAATGATGTTAGGACTCCAATCAGAAGATTGCAAGAAGTCATGAATTTAGTATCAATAAAAGCTATCAAATGAGTACACTTTCATTGCATATTTGCAAATCTTTAATATACCAAAAGCATTGCTAACCTAAACCGTTCATAGGTCAGGGGGAGTCTCTAATAACTAAAAATTATTGAGTGACTACTTAGAAAATTTCACTCATTTACCCTAAGATATGAGTTCTTGATGGAATTAAACCTGACAGAAGATCTATAGATGAGACTATGTTCATATTTTCAAATAAATATGGGCTTGACAATAGATCTTTCAGCTCGTTGTGTATAACACTCTAAAATAAATTTAAACTAATCTAATCTACCTGAGACAAAAAGTTACAGAATCAGTAGAAAATATAGGCAAAAAGATATATGGAAACTCTCTCTCGCTCAGGAGTGAAAGTTTTGAGTTGAATTCGGTGGCAAATCTTGAGCACTAAGGCTGACTTCCATATTCAATGGTATAAACTCACTCTGGAGTGAAAGTTATGAGTCAAATTTGGTGGCAAATCCTGGGCACTAAGTATGATTTCCATATTCAGTGGTAAAAAATCGATCTGGAGTGATAGTTTTGAGTCCAATTTGGTGGCAAATCCTGAGCACTAAGGCTGACTTCCACATTCAGTAGCAACAAAGCGCTCTGGAGTGAAAATTTTGAGTAAAATTTGTTGGCAAATCCTGAGCACCAAGGCTGAATTTCACATTCCATGGTGTAAACTCACTCTGGAGTCAAAGTTTTGAATCGAATTCGGTGGCAAATCTTGAGCACTAAGGCTGACTTCCACTTTCAGTGGTAACAAATCGCTCTGGAGTGTGAGTTTTGATAAAATTCGTTCTCAAATCCTGAGCACTAAGGCTGACTTCGACATTCAATGGTATAAACTCACTCTGGAGTGAGAGTTTTTAGTTAAACTCGGTTGCAAATCCTGAGCACTGAGGCTGAATTCCACTTTCAGTGGTAACAAATTGCTTTGGAGTGAAAGTTTTGAGTCCAATTTGGTGGCAAATCCTGAGCACTAAGGATGAATTTCACATGCCATGGTGTAAACTCACTCTGAAGTGAAAGTTTTGAGTCCAATTTGGTGGCAAATCCTGAGCACTAAGGCTGAATTCCACATTCAGTCGAAACAAATCACTCGTGAGTGAACATTTTGAGTTAAATTTGGTGGCAAATCCTGGGCACTAAGGCTGAATTCCCCATTCAGTCGAAACAAATCACTCGTGAGTGAACATTTTGAGCCCAATTTGGTGCAAATCCTAAACACTAAGGCTGACTTCCATATTCAATGGTATAAACTCACTCTGGAGTGAAAGTTTTGAGTTGAATTTGGTGGCAAATCCTGAGCGGTAAGGCTGAATTTCACATTCCATGGTGTAAACTCACTCTGGAGTGCAAGTTTTGAGTTAAATTCGGTGGCAAATCCTGAGCACTAAGACTGAATTCCACATTCAGTGGTCAAAATGGATCTGGAGTGAAAATTTTGAGTTAAACTCGGTGGCAAATCCTGAGCACTAAGGCTGAATTCCACTTTTAGTAGTAACAAATCGCTCTGGAGTGAAAGTTTTGAGACCAATTTGTTGGCAAATCCTGAGCACTAAGGCTGAATTTCACATCCCAGGTATCTCATCTCAGTCTGAAGTGATAGTTTTGAGACGAATTTGTTGGCAAATTCCGAGCACTAAGGCTGACTTCCACATTCAGTAGTAATAAAGTGCTCATCAGTGAAAGTTTTGAGTCATTCAGAATTCATCTACTATGACCCATATTCGCCACCAACTATAACTCAAAATATTCACTCAAGAGCGATGAGTGATGCCTCTTGGTATATCTAATATGTTTGCCTGACGTCAAAGAATGCGTAATGAAGTGATTGCAATCTATTGCAGCTATAATCAGCAGGTGAGTGTAAACAAAAGCAAAGTTTATTAAGTTCCTGTGATTTCTCTTCGCTGAGAATTATCAATTAATTGAGCTGTTATCTCCAGAGTAGAAGGCTGTGGCCGTGATAATGAAAACCTACAACAAATACAGACGGAATGAAGAAGTGCGTGGCGCTTATCGGCCAAGTAGATTGATTGGTGCGCGTATCAACCTCACTGAAATTAATTGAATGTTAGTATGAACGTGCTAATATGAAGATTGGCAGTGAGTGTGATTGAAGCAGAAACTGCTGAGACCATCTTCAACCGTCACCGTTGAGCCTTCAACCGTCAGTTTGGCCGTGTTTTCTTCGCTGTAGTCGTAGTTAGTTTTAATTGTGGTACTTACATATCTACGAGCGTAGAGTTATGAGCATTGGCGCTATCTCAACAACAACAACAACAACAGCTACAAAAATTTGCTCGACAATTTTTTGCTTGGCATTTTTATGTTTTTATTCGAATTGTTCGGTGTCAACACTTGCAGAGTTCGCGTAGAACGCCAATTTCAGTTAGTTGCACGTAGACCAACCTCACGCAGAGACTAGCAGCAGCTGAGCCAACAAAATGCACTTGCGAACTGCAACATTTCTGACGATATTGTTTATGGCCAGCAGCATATGCGGCAGCAGCGATGATCGAAGCCTTACCACGTCTATAGACGGCATGGATAAGTTGCTGGAATTGGAGGAGACACTGGTGCAAGCCCTGGACACGTATGCCAATGAGCTGCAAAGAAAGCTGGATACGATACGCAGGTGGGCGAGAATCCTATGCAAACACCAACTTTTCACACCAAGTAAAGTAAATTTTTCCCAACAGTGCTGTGGGGAACATGCGTGAAGAGAATGCCAAGGCAAAGAACAACACTGAGGACTATTTGTCAAATCCTTTGAGTGGATTTTCGCTGGTACGCAGAATGCACGCCGACTGGATCAATTGGGAGTTGTACATGCAAAAGCCGGTGGCGGAAGGTACCAAAGATTACCCACTCATATATACTCTTCGTATACGTATGTTCCTCTTCCTTAACAGATCAAATTGAAATTATACGCAAGCACCGCGCTGATGTGCCCTCCATCACTGACATGGCTGAGGCGGTCACGGCGATATATCGGCTGCAGGCAACGTACGACTTAAAGGCCGAGGATTTGGTGAGCGGGCTGCTCAATGGCAAGCAATACAAGTAGGTGTGGTACAGAGTGGAACTATAAAAGGATACATGGGATATGAAATTTAGTTTTCATTGTCCAAAGGAACTGTGTCTCTCACATATTTCTGTAATGAAATTAAGTTGTCTTTCAACTGGTTCCTTTTCTCTATTGCGACTGATTCCTAAGCAGATTCTTTGACATTATTTGTTTATCTTACTTCTTTAACACAGCGCCAGCCTCACTTCCCTGGATGCCTACGCTATGGGCACGGAGTTATTCAATCAGCAACAATATTACGCCGCCGGTTTCTGGTTTTTCAAAGGCATAGAAATCTATCAGGACACTGAATTGCATGCAGCACTGGGCTTCAGCTTGCAGCAGTTATTTGAAATCTACGCGGAGGTCATGCTGAAGCAAAGTAAGACTCAAATTGTGAATTTTATGTGTATGGGTTTTTTTTTGAGTAGTTATGAGCGAGCACCTTCAAGAGTAGACTTGACATGTTAGGTGCCAAGGTAGGGTCACCCGGCGCTAAGGTCAAACAAGTCCTGTGCTTAGTTAGAGCTTCAAAATGGTTTGACTAGTAAAGCAGAGGTGCGGTGTTCTGTAGTGGTATCCCAGTTGACGCATATTGGTCTGAGTGAGTTTATCTGAGTGAGTTGGTCTGCGGACCGTCCGCCACGATAACCTAACCTAACCTAAGGTAGGGTCACAGCTATGATGGTTGGCCAGGTCAGGGTTTGCTGAAGCTTGATACTGACTGTCACGATCCTCTCGGTGAGGTTTTGTTTTATCAAAACAAGAATAAAAATTAAGGGAACTCTTAACGTTTCAATACCTTCTATTCTAAATAATATATATCTAATTTATCACAGCCAAATCGAAGCGAGAAGTTCTCGACGGTACTATCGTGGTATCATATTCGTATCCTTCGAGTTTAGTGCCTTAAGCCGAAACATATAAAAAGCTTGTATGGATAAGAAAGTAAGGATGTGCTTGTATAACAGGCAAACATGAATGATGAGCTTTGAACTCTCATCAAGGCATGTGTTATAACATTTTTAAGATCCATCGAGACTTCCACGCTTCTTATGTTCATGCTTTACCCTTTAAGCACACCCAAGGAATCTTCACTTACATCTTAGTCTAGTGAGAGAAACGTTATTTATTCATCTCTAATATGCTTCTTATATGTTTCAGCCCTTCTCTATCAATTATACCCAGAGAATCTTCACTTACATCTCAGTCTTGTCGAGAAACGTTATTTATTATAATGAAGACTCATCTCTAATATACTTCTTATGTGGTTCAGCCCTTAGCTATTAATTATACCCAGAAAATATTGACTTATACATAATCCTAGGAACACAAAACGTACTTAAGACTCTTCTCTATTATGCCAATATACCTATACTTGCAGATAGACCAGGAGATGCTTTACACATTATCGACCTGATGTTGACCAAAGATCCACACAGTGCGAAATTGCTGCGCAAAAGACAGGAAGTTGAGTTGCTTCATAGAACTAATAATGGACCACCTGTTGTGGTAAGTATAAGTAAAGAAGGAGCCTCAATGATACGACTGAATGTACACCATAATATTGTAAGATTCCACACTCAGGGATTCATACTCCAGAAAGATAAACATTCTCTCCCCCCAATCATCATTCTCATCCTCCAATTATCATTCTCATCCCGCAATTATCATTCTCATCCCCCAAACATCATTGAATTTCTCACCTTTTATATAGAACATACTCGTACATAGTTGCTTCTTCCTTTCTTCCATAGTTTGGTCCGCAAGTACCCACATCTTACGAGCGTGGGTGCCGTGGGGAATTTGCTCAACACTTATCCAGACTGCATTGTCGCTACAATAGCACCACGAGTGCGTTTCTGAAATTAGCTCCGCTGAAAATGGAGGAAATTCAATTGGATCCTTATATGGTGGTCTACCACGATGTCATCTCTGATAGTGAAATCGCCGATCTGAAGCAACGGGCCAGTCCCCAACTGAAACGTGCCACTGTCTACAATGAGCAGACCAAGAAGAGTATGGTGGTAAGCAAGCGTACATCGAAATTCGCCTGGTTCCCCAATGATGCCAGCAGTGCGATTGAGCGCATAAATCGCCGCATAGCGGATATGACCGGGTTTGATTTGGAGGGTGCCGAGATGTTGCAGGTGATGAACTATGGTCTGGGTGGCCACTACGATACACATTTTGATTTCTTCAATGTCTCGTCGGTGAGTGGAGAATGTTTATAGTGTAGAATATCATATTAATATGGACTATCTTTCTGTAATTTCCAGACGGAAGAAGTGGTGCGTACTCAGGGCGATCGTATATCAACTGTACTCTTCTATGTGAGTACTCGTACTGTGCTTACATTTTCTCAGCTTTCTTGAATATTGACACTGACTAATCCCAATTAAAATTACAGCTGAGCGATGTGGAACAGGGCGGGGCCACTGTGTTTCCCCGTTTATATACGGCAGTGTTTCCACGAAAGGGCTCGGCTGTGATGTGGTACAATCTGAATAACCAGGGCGACGGTGACTGGAGAACCATGCACGCCGCTTGTCCGGTCATTAAAGGATCCAAGTGGGGTGTGTACGAGTAAAGGGATACCTTCCCGGCAGAAAATCGTAACCAGCAATTGAATGAAGTTATGACTTAATCAGGGGACCTGTTGTCTCATGCGGTGGCACATGGGTCAATGATGGCCTAAGTGCGCCCATCGGGCGACCGCTTTATCTACCTACCTATGACTTCATCAATTTTGTCATGTTTCCAAGTGTTGTCAATTGTTGTTTGGAAAATTTGCTCACTTGTATCAGTCGAAAAAAAATGGTTAGAACACAAATTTATATGGAATTGTGTATATTTTTGTTGAAATCTTCCTTTCGTTTCCTGTGTTACGTTTTTCTGCTGGGAATGCATCGTTACCACTTTTTTACACTTTTCACATAATTTCCTCTGCAATTTCAGTGTGCAATAAGTGGATCCATGAGCGCAGTCAGATGTTCACCAGACCGTGCTACAAGCAGTAATCGAAGTATTTAATTTATCGTCAAATTTGATGGGCATAATTCGAAATTTATGTGATAAGTGATTCTGTATGTGCCTGAAAAGTTAATACAAATAATGAGCTGTGTGCCAATGTGCTGGCAATCCATTCTCTTTTCCTGTGGGTGCGCGGAGTGTGTGGGAAAAGTTTTGTCTTTGACCTTTCTAGCTAAGTTTGAGAAGAAGTGCTGAGCTGGCTGTCAAATTACTTGACGGTCTTATGTCTATGAGGGATATTTTTATATCATTTGGGAGACATGATTTCAATGCGATATTTCGAGGATTATTTTCCTACGACGGCTTATTGATGGTTATTATTGAGTTAAGAGGGAATTGGTAATATAGGAAATTGCTACTTCGGCAGTTGCTTTTTAGCCAAACTAGGGAATGTGCGCTTGTGTGCATTTGTGTGTGCTTATGTGTGTGTGGGTGCCTGTGGCAGCGTAAGTATGAGCAAGTGAATGTATATGCATGTTCGGCTGTATACTAATTCCTCTTTATTATATATAAGGTAAAATATGAGTATGTGAGTATATTGCTTATACATACATACATATAACCACCTCATACCTCATATCGCTGACATCAGTTGGAGATTCCCAAAGGTTGACAGTTCCTGCATCTCCAACGGAGACATGGTCTTCCTCTTCCTCGTGTTCCTTATACTATATTAGAAAGTTGACAGCATTGTCATAGAATTTGGTGTTGAAGTAGTCATGCTCAAGCTGAAGTTATATACGTGTACGGACATCTGAGACACACACTTCACATTCAAAATACAAAATCCTCCACTGATTTTGATATATGCATCAAATATTTTCTATTGATACCCACATATATAGATACAGATACCGTTCGATCAAAGGTATGATAAGAAATAATTCCTTTTCACATCCAGAATGACTTTTATTAATATACAAGTATTGGCAACTGAGGCAAAAATCCCCTTAGAAACAGAGACACCCCCAAAAAAGTATTCAAATACGCGTTGGCGGCCTGAAAAGTTACTTCTATGGCCAAATTTCTGAGGAGTGACAAATACATTCTGTCAAATATTGACCTGGAATTCATTGGTAAAACACAAAATGGGGTTTAACGTCTTCAAATATTGACTTGGAATTCATTAATAAACCATCAAAATGTGTTTTAACGTCTTCAAAGTAGGGTCCTTTTGAAGCAATACACTATGCCAACGATTGACGCAGTCATCCATACACTTATTATAGAATAATGTCGGGATGGCCTTTAGTTAGGTTAGGTTGCGAAGGCGTGATATATAATTATTCATAGAATATACTTAGGTGCGATATGGGTAACCCTCTAAGACCAGATGAAGAAATAAGACTCAGCAAAATAGGCTTAACACGAAAATGTACGTAGGAAACTGGACTCGGAGAATCTCGACTCTGAATCCACGAAGGGGCACAATATAGCTCTAAAGTCGGAGTGCAAGATTCCTCCCCTAAGTTGCGTTAGGCTACCGTGGTAGCCGGCCTACGGACCAACTCACTCAACCCACCATGGGTCCATTGTGATACCACCGCGTAACAACGCACCTCTGATTTACTCTTCAAACCATTTCGAAGCCCTAATAAAGCACCCTCCTCTAATGGATAATAATACTTAGGGGGTGACAAGTTTAGTGCCACGCCTCCATAAGAAATACAACATCCGCCCAGCTAAAGATGAACTAAACTTTCTACAGTACTGTCAAAGAATAGAATGTACTTTCAATGGAGAAATCGCGGATATCCGCACATTCATTTCAGCATTCATATTTTTCTATAAAGATGTGGTGTTGCTCGTGACCTTTTGAAGAAACAATGCCAAATGCTGTACACAGAGAATGTGGTTTCTGCTACGACTCCTTACACAAAGTGACGCCCAACTTCATGTCGGAATACTATGTCGAAACCTCTAAGGTATGAAGTCTTTACACAACAAACTTGGTTCAATAATTTACAGTAATGTAAGATTCTATTATTTAGGCTGATGTTATATTGCCAGCTTCTGCTTTCATATTATATTCTCATGAAATACAATTTTTGAATGTTGACATTTTCTTTTTATATCGTAATCGTACATCTGGGGTGACCAAGTCCAGATATACGTAGAGCTCTGATAGTCTACCATACATTTATAGAATATAAGTTAGTGAGTCTCTATCATAAAAGGAAACCCTTACTGGCACAACACTCATCACAGGCATTTTAAGCGGGTATTTTAGACTCAACTGTCATATGAAGAAGTTGGGTATATCTTCAGATGCCATCTGTCGATTCTGTGGAGGAAACCTCACTGCACCTGATCACAGACTGCGATCCATTAGCACACAATAGACTTAGGTGTTTTGGAGAATATATCTTAGATATGAGTGTGAAGAAATTGGTAATGGAATAGAGCTAGCACAGATACTAAACATCTCTCACGAATCAGTTCGTACCATATTAGATGATGTTTTAGGCATGAGACGTGTCCCAGCAAGGCTGGTTCCAAAAGAAGTGAATTTGTTGCAAAGAGTACATCGAAAATATGTTGCCGAGGATGTGCTTTCTCGAGTCGACAGTGATCCTACATTACTGCAATGCATCGTAACTGGCAATGAAATATGGGTTTACGAGTACGTCATGCAAACAAGTCCACAGTCAGCGGAATGGAGGACAAAAGAAGAGAGGAAGCCGAAAAAACCACGTTGAAGTCGGTCAAAATTCAAGGTCATGTTCACTATTTTCTTAGATTATCCTGATAGGGTACATGCTGAGTTGCTTCTGCAAGGTCAAAGAGTCAATAAAGAATATTAGTTGGCAGTTATGAAGCGTTTGCGTGAGAGTGTTCGTCTTGGGAGGCCAGATTTATGGGAGCACAACAGTTGGTTTTTGCTTCATGATAATGCACTATCACACAAGGCTATCATTTTTTTCAACTCAAAACTCAACGAATACCATCGGATCAATTCCAGCGCTTCATATATTTGTAATATAGTTACAAAAAGATCAGGAAAAATGGTTTGTATATAAAAACTTCTTCATCTTCTACTTTCTCTATACATACCTTTACATCCATGTGAAGATTTGGTATGAATTAGCAGAGTATCACAGTAGTACTCACCTAGTACAGCACTTATTCTGATGGAAAATGGTGTGAAATAGAGTTAAGAGTTGAAGTCTCTGTAAAGTGTTTATATTGGGAGAGTCTTTGTTAGTCATACAGAAGACAGTACATTAAAAATATTGTAATTAAAAAGTACATTCTTAATCCCTGGACAGACTTCTGAGATTCATAAAAGAGTCATAGAACTTTGAAAACATGTAACTTCCCCCTTCACAACGCCTCTATCTCCTCTCATTTTCTCTCTTCTATTCTCTCTCCTCGTTCCCATATCATCAAAGTTCGATAGTCATCTCAGTGCTTTGGGAAGTGCTTTCTTCAGCGTTTCCCCGGCCTATGCCACTTATATTATATTTTACTGTACCCCATTCTTAAAAATGCTATCAGAAACTTTCCTCCCCACTGAAGTTGCTAATGTAACATCAACTTTAGGCTATTAATATGCGCGAACTAAACAATTTACGCTGCAAGCAAATTGCTATCTTTGTAGCAATTTTACTAATAAGCTAATCACTTAAAAGTTCTTCAAAGTTCTCCCCAGGGCAAAGCACAATGACCCTCCCAGAAGCATTTCGTAGACGCTGACTTAGCTCCAGAACTGGTTCTTCTCGTGCCGTTCCTCAGGTATGTAAGATTCTTGGAGAGAGTTCGTTGCTTGCTAGTATAAGCATAAATTATGCCATTGGCTTTACATCTGTTCGTGGCGCGGCAACGTTCTCTTCTTGCCCCTTGTGCTGCGGTTTTTGTTGCCGCAGCATTCTCCACGCTGAGGTCAACTCACTTAACTCTGGCGACGTGATTTTCAGTGCATAGGCAAAACTTTGCCAAATTAGTCAGATTTCAGCTCAAACTCCAAGACCAGCTCGGGTTATTCTTTTGTGTGTGGTATCAAAAATGCTGCTGCAACAAAATTCCAAACTTTTAATTAAAATATGCCTCGTGGCGCTACTGCAGAATGCGCTTAATGTCAATGGCGAGTTCTATTCGTCGGTGCATGAAATGTCTAAACTGGTGCAGTACGAGAGCACTTTTCTGCAGCACATGCAAAACTTCATTGACGAGAACGAGAGCAAGCTGGAGTTCTTGAAAGCGTAAGTACCGAGCGGTATGAGTGAAGCGTTCTGGGCAGCTCTTGAAACTCTTGCAGGCGTTTGGCGGAATTCGAAATGGAGCGGGATGAGGCGCTGGAGACGGGCGAGGAGACCTACTTCGACAGTCCCGTGAATAGGTATCTGCTGACGAAGCGTTTGACCGTGGATTGGGAGCGTATTGGAAACTTACTGGAGACTAATGCCGGTGAAAGTGGGTGATGGGCTTTAAGGAGCCACGGACCAGAAATTAACTCAACTACATTTGTTTCTATTCCCTACTGCAGAGCCTTTAATAGCCATGGACAAATACAGAACCGATACAAACTTGCCCACCGACGCGGACTTGGAAGGTGCCATTGAGGGCTTTCTACGCTTGCAGGAAACTTACCGGCTAAGCACGAAGGACATGGCCGCTGGCATATTGCAAGGAGTGAAATATGCGTAAGTCAGATAAGTGTCCTCTCTTTTATACACTGTATACTTACGTTTCGCAGCACTGCTCTGGAGGCTCGTCACTGTTTCGATATTGCCAAGCAGGCAGCTACGCAGAATAAACAGAAATTGGCTCACTCCTGGCTGATGGAAGCCTGGCACCGCATGCAAAATGACAATGGCCCTAATTATGAACTGCTGCAGGAGGCCCCGGATGAGACGGACATACTGATGGGTCTGCTAGATACTAAGCACAAATTGGGCGACATCAAGGGCGCCAATGAGAGTTACGTTCATTTGTTGGCACTGCAACCGGACAATGAGCGCTTGGTCCAAGGTTACATGGTTTTCTATTTGGAGACCGCCGACAAGGAGTCTCTCGACGTCGACTATAGTCAAGAGCATGAGGTGAATTCAGTGTTTCCTCGTTTTCAGTTAATATCTACATCAATAATGAATAATTTTCTGAGCAGCCCATTCCCGAGAATCTCCTGCAAACAGACCAATTCGCTCGTTTCAAGTACACCTGCAGTGGTCACATTGCACAAACGCCCAGTGAGGAACGCCATTTGCGTTGCGGTTATTTGACAGAGACGCACCCGTTCCTGCTCTTGGCGCCGCTCAAAGTGGAGGAACTGAATCTTGACCCGCTGCTAGTGGTCTACCACGATGTCATCTCGGATAGCGAAATAGCGGTTATAAAGAATCTGACCGAAAACAAAATACAACGCGCCACCGTGCTCAGCGACAACGGTTCCATAGTGTCACCGGTGCGCACCAGCCAGTTCACCTTCATGCCGAAAACAGTGCACAGAGTGCTGCAGGACATCGATGTGCGCGTGGAGGACATGACCAACCTGAACATGACCTACGCAGAGGACCATCAATTTGCCAACTATGGCATCGGTGGACATTATGCGCAGCACGTCGACTGGTTCAGCAAAGAGCACGTGAGTCCTTGAGCAGGTGGTACAGTGAACCGAATCGTTAAAGTGTCCCTTTTATCTTTGCAGTTGGCAGCTCAAACGTACAGCAAGGAAATGGGCAACCGCATTGCAACTGTGTTGTTCTATGTAAATTGATAGTTTTGTTGGTAGTTGTGTCCGCACAGTTTCTTAACGGTTCTCATTGCAGTTAACCGACGTCGCTCAAGGTGGCGCCACCGCTTTTCCATATATGAAACGTTTGCTGTTGCCCAAGAAGGGTGCGGCAGCATTTTGGCACAATTTGCATGCCTCTGGCGAGGGTGATGAGCGTTCTATGCATGGGGCCTGCCCAATAATTGTCGGCTCCAAATGGGGTGAGGAGTCTTCTCTTTACACAGTTATCAAGCTTGTTATGCCTGTTTTATCTTTCTAGTCCAAAATCGCTGGATACGTGAGTTTATACAGTCGGACCGCCGACCTTGCGAATTGTACAATGATAAGGTGGAGGGACCTTACTGAAAGCATGCCTCCTTGTGGGAGTAATGTTGTAAATATCTTGTGAAACGAAGTACTCTTTATAATTATTATGGAAATGATTGAAAATATATGAAAGCAAACTTTAAAATAATGCAGAATTTTTCCTTTCATAGAATCGTACATTATCGTACAAACCTTCAATATGTAAACTCATTCTTGACATACTGTATATGGGGACAGATCAGATTTCTAATCGTCTAATCCGTATTCCAATAACTTCCTCACAGAAAAAAACTCTTTTCTCTATGTGAAACTTTTTGAAAAGGTATTTTGGCATACCAAAAGAGCTTTTTTATGTGGCGGGTTATTCAATCAGACGATTCGACCCCTATTAAACGAATATTATACTGTATGAAATAGCCGAGTTTAATACTTATAGTTTATAAAAATCCTTGAAGGGAATAAGTTGTAAGTATCATAAATTGGTCCCGGGCATGTTGGGAATAACTACTCATACATATATAGAACTCAGATCACAATACACCCATTGTACTCTATTTGATGTTCTATTCGATTTTTCTTTGATTCTACTGATTTACTAACAAATCTCACTGCAATGTAGTTGAGTAGGTGGTTTGTAGTGAACTGCTTTATTTAATCCCTTTACTTAATACAACACCTTAACCTGTTCTTATACCGTAAAGAATACTTAACATATCTGTAAATAGCTCAATACTTCACAACTCACTCCCTAGCAAAGGTTTGCACTATTTGGGATGCCAATGCCAAATACTTCGAACCTGATTCTAGTTAACGCGGGGCATACGCACAAAAGTGGTCCACCCTCTCATCTTCTTCTCCAAGTCTGGCAACGTCCCCTGGCTGCAATGAATATCATTCGCATATGACCCGTCATCAGTCCCACCAGAAGCCTGCAGTCTCTCCTACCAAGTGACAAAAGAAACCTTGACGTTCTATCGGAAATAGCAGGTAGCATAGCCTTTGCTCAGCCTGCTCAGCCTGCTGCAATCTTCGTCCAACATAACATAAGAATTACCATAATGACCGCGGAAGAAAGAATATGGCAAATAACTGGCCACTGTCATTGAGTACGGTTGAGAGTAGCACCTGCGAGTGCAGCTGAATTTTCGTGGTACTTCTCTTCCGCAGTAATCGGAGTCACTGAATCAGATCTAAGCTACAACAGAACCTTATAGAGAACATACTTCAAATAGTTCTTGAAATATAGTAACCATTTCAATTTAATGACTAAGTATGACGACACGTAATTTAAAAAAAAATTGAGGTCAGTGTTCTAAGTCAGTGATATATGATACCTTGAGTATGTTTCAGATATCTATCGTACACATAGTCACCTGTTAGCTTGTTGTATGGAGCCTATTCTCCATTTTTGTATTCCTCCCAAATCTTCAAACTGTCCGTTTGTTTCATGGATAACCTCATCATCAAAGCAGTTGCAAACAGATATTGGTGTAACTCCCTCCTTGGTGCTCATACTACCTCTGAGCCAATAATGATAACATCAATCATCATCAGATTAAATTTTAACAGTATAACCTTTATAGTGGAGAGTCAAGAGTTTTTGTGACATGTGGATCATTAAATCCCCTCGACCATCTTTTTAAAAAGGTTATTACGCCATTTCCCTTATTTACACAGGTGTTAATATGAAGGTTCGGACCCATCGTCACACCAAGATTAACAAAACTGATGACTCCAGTGTTAGAGACTTCTTACAAATAGTATATTTATAACGCAAGAGGTAACTTCTAGAGAAAATCATATATTTACACGATTAAGTGTCATTAAATTTGCTGAACACCCTATGAAGACGACAATGAATAAATATTATCCTGTGGGATAAATAAAGCTTCACGTCATCAGCGAACATTGAAATGTTAAATAATTCAATTACGGATGGAAGGGATAGTTATAAAAGGTATGAAAAGGACTGGACTTATATGACTTCCTGGGGAATGCCAAAATTAGCATCCATTCTCTCTTCCACAGCATCGCTGAATAAAACCATTTTAGTGCGACCACTTAAATAAGATTTAATCCCAAGAACAAGTTTTCCGGGCATGCCAATACAATTTAGTTTCTTAACTAGCAGGTTATGGTTAACTTTGTGAAAGGGAGGTATGTATAAATTACATCAGTTTGCAGACCTGCAGAGAAACCCTGAACAACTGAAGAAGAGAATTCAAGAAGATTTGTAACAGTGGATTTTCCTTTGAGGAAACCATGTTGACATTGGGAAATTGCAGACTTTGCCGAGAATGCTAAATGAGAGGTTATAATGGACTAAAACAATTTAGGAAGAACACGTACTTTAGCCATTCCACGGTAATTCAAATTCATCTTTGATTGTGTAGAGCTAATCAGTGACTCCCTTATGAGAAGCTCAAAAATATCAAGATTTATCAATATCTGATGGGGAGGGGTTACAGAGAAGGGATACGGGATCATCATATTGAAAGATATAATATCTTAAGCGGTTCAGTTCTCACGGAGGTCATGTGATAGGATACTGTTAGTAGTTTGGATAATGCAGATGCATATGGACTCTGGTTCAATATTCATCAGGTGTCCGTGAGAAATATTTGAATATTAGAAAATCGACAAGAGAAATTCGGTTTGGGTGTGTATTTATACGAAGGGTACAATTTATATTTCGGCAATAGAAAATAAAAACAAGCATTTTTAAATGAAAATAGCTTTATTGTTTTTTAAAATAATCCCCTTGATGATCAAAACACTTTTGCATTCGCTCAAACCATTTGTCATAGCAGTTTTTCCATTCCTCTTGAGACACCTCCAAAACATGGTTTTTGAACGCTTCAACTGCTTCTTCGGCGCTCGTAAATCGTTGACCACGCAGTTTACCCTTGATATTCGGGAACAAAAAGAAGTCATTGGGTGCCAAATCAGGACTGTACGGAGGATGAGTCATCAATTCGATGTTTCGACTGCTCAAAAATTCACCTGTTTGACGAGATGAGTGAGAGCTCGCATTGTCATGATGGAGAATGATTCGTCTTTGGTGGTTGGATTTACGAATTTCTCCGAAACCTACCGGCAAACAAATAGTCGTGTACCACTCAG
Organism: Clusia tigrina; assembly: GCA_920105625.2. Taxonomy (NCBI): domain Eukaryota; kingdom Metazoa; phylum Arthropoda; class Insecta; order Diptera; family Clusiidae; genus Clusia; species Clusia tigrina. Next base: position 220,477,432 of record OV050031.1, read on the forward strand.
AATTGACCGTCCTACGTTGCTCAAGCGGAACAGTGGCCACATGACCCATTCGGCCGAAGATTTAGCTCGTCTGGGAATACCCACACGGTCGATTGTTGTTTGGTTTCCGGCTCAAACGCATATATCCATGATTCGTCACCTGTTACGATTTTATACACGTCTTTTGAAGCACCACGGTCGACTTTTTAATCATTTCCTTACATCAACTGACACGAGCCTTTTTTTGAGCGATTGTCAAATTATGTGGGATCCAACGGGAACAAATCTCTTTTACAGCCAAATGTTCATGCAATATTGAATGTATGGAAATGGAAGGAACGCCCAAGGTGTCCTCTATCTCACGACATATCACATGACGATCTTGCAGTTCACACACTGCATCGTTGTGTTGTGGCACAACATCCGATTTTGGACGACCTTCACGGAGTTCGTTGGCGACCGAACTACGACCACGATTGAATTCACTATACCAGCGATATACTGTGGTTTTTGATGCTGCTTTATCGCCATACAAAGAACTGAGTTCATCGACACATTCTTGTTGAGATAATCCACGTCGAAAGTTGTGAAAAATAGTCCAACGAATACCTTCTCTTGAAATTTCCATGTTTTGGCCAAATTGATTTTCTTAACTCACTGTAAACAAAAGAAATAGCACTTGTACATCAACACGTTGTAAGTACGTTTATGCTAAAAAATGTCAAACTTTATTATGGTGTTGCCAGATTTTAGCCATTGACATTAGTGTTGCCAGTTCCCGAAATATAAATAGTACCCCTCGTACCTGGTTGAGGTAACGTTCCAAATCTGCTTATTTTGATTGGTGTGGTGTACTTTCAGGAAGTGTTTGATGTCGGAAAAGTTATAGTTAGGAGTAGAAGTCACAGGAGCAGCGCAAGCGAATTTTGCAGCGTGATTTGCGAATTCATTACCTTGTATTTGAATATGACCTGGAACCCAAATTAGGGAAATTTTTGGGTGTTTTGCGTCCAAAATGGATCTAAAGTGTGTAGCAAAGAATTCATTGTTCTTTGAATTAGATATGGCGTGAAGGGAGGAAAGGGAATCGGTACATATGGCAAAGTAGCCGTATCTGTATTTGGCTTGAATTTTATGGCTTCGTTATGGCTAATTATTTCGGATGAAAATACAGAACTATAGCTATTAATAACTTTTGTTTGTTTCGTCAGTGATGCTGTAGCTTGTAATTTCTTCTGATTTTGAACCGTCTGTATAAATAAAGAAGTGATCTGTTAATTGTTGCCTTAGCTCAAAGAATAGGGAAATATTTACGCTTTAAGTAGTGTATTGTGAGGAGCAAATTTTAGGCGTAAATTTGCCCCTACATACATATTTAGTTTTGCCATAACGCCCCAAACGTGTATATTTAAAATAGGGGCCAAGTGCTTAAACAACCAACCCTAAAATATATACGTTAATTGTCCTAAGAATTTGGCACCTCCCACTTTCATTGCTAAAACCACACACACAACCGCCATCATATTTAGTGCAGCAGCCATCATACAAGTGAGTCTAAGACACCTCCCACCATAGTAATGCTACCAACAACAAGTGTTATACTCTGCATTGGGAGGACAGAAGACACAGCCACAATTAAGTCAGACAGTGGAACCCTGTGATAAGCGACGAAAAAACATGCAACGAAGTCAACAACGCAAGATAACACAGGAGAATATCACACAAACAATTGTGCAACCGGCTGACCACAGTTAAAATAATATGAATTTACAACAACAATGCCCAACGCACTGATATGAATTCACAACAACAGTGCCTAACGCAATGCTAGAAATTTACAAGAGATCGCGACAGAAGTTGCCGACTGCATTAGTTCGGAAAATAACCCACTAACAACACCCAAAAACGAAGGCCAAGCACAAAGTGGAACACGACAGACCGATCGCTAAGCACACCAACAGACCGGACAAAGCATAAAGAGGAGAAGCAAAATTAAATATCCAATATTTAATATTTTTAAATATTTTATGCCATCGATATAAAATATACACAAAGTGCTGAAGGTGGCCGAAGGACAAATAGCAACAACAACAAACAACACAAGGAACAACAACAAGGTAAATCATCACAACAACAACACAATATTGAAGGTGGCCCAAGGGCAAAAACTTACAAGAACAACAGCGAGAAAGCAACAACAATGTGCTGAAGGTGGCCCGAGGTCACATTCAAACGAGAAGAACAATGCGGGAAACCGTAGCAACATGCCACAACAAACTTCAGTTCCCGCACAACAACAACTATTGGATGATCTACGCTAAACCTGGAGCATAAAAGCAGGAGCAACTGGCAACCCAGTCTCTTTCTTTCATTCGGCATCAGGCAGACCAGACGCATCGTACTAAACAGAGTTATACACACTGACAAACGCAACAGAAGCTAGGGGAATCTAGAGGAGATTATGGTTTATAATCGATTCTCTGCTAGAAACCCACACTGACAAACGCAACAGAAGCTAGGGGAATCTAGAGGAGATTATGGTTTATAATCGATTCTCTGCTAGAAACCCACACTGACAAACGCAACAGAAGCTAGGGGAATCTAGAGGAGATTATGGTTTATAATCGATTCTCTGCTAGAAACCCACACTGACAAACGCAACAGAAGCTAGGGGAATCTAGAGGAGATTATGGTTTATAATCGATTCTCTGCTAGAAACCCACACTGACAAACGCAACAGAAGCTAGGGGAATCTAGAGGAGATTATGGTTTATAATCGATTCTCTGCTAGAAACCCACACTGACAAACGCAACAGAAGCTAGGGGAATCTAGAGGAGATTATGGTTTATAATCGATTCTCTGCTAGAAACCCACACTGACAAACGCAACAGAAGCTAGGGGAATCTAGAGGAGATTATGGTTTATAATCGATTCTCTGCTAGAAACCCACACTGACAAACGCAACAGAAGCTAGGGGAATCTAGAGGAGATTATGGTTTATAATCGATTCTCTGCTAGAAACCCACACTGACAAACGCAACAGAAGCTAGGGGAATCTAGAGGAGATTATGGTTTATAATCGATTCTCTGCTAGAAACCCACACTGACAAACGCAACAGAAGCTAGGGGAATCTAGAGGAGATTATGGTTTATAATCGATTCTCTGCTAGAAACCCACACTGACAAACGCAACAGAAGCTAGGGGAATCTAGAGGAGATTATGGTTTATAATCGATTCTCTGCTAGAAACCCACACTGACAAACGCAACAGAAGCTAGGGGAATCTAGAGGAGATTATGGTTTATAATCGATTCTCTGCTAGAAACCCACACTGACAAACGCAACAGAAGCTAGGGGAATCTAGAGGAGATTATGGTTTATAATCGATTCTCTGCTAGAAACCCACACTGACAAACGCAACAGAAGCTAGGGGAATCTAGAGGAGATTATGGTTTATAATCGATTCTCTGCTAGAAACCCACACTGACAAACGCAACAGAAGCTAGGGGAATCTAGAGGAGATTATGGTTTATAATCGATTCTCTGCTAGAAACCCACACTGACAAACGCAACAGAAGCTAGGGGAATCTAGAGGAGATTATGGTTTATAATCGATTCTCTGCTAGAAACCCACACTGACAAACGCAACAGAAGCTAGGGGAATCTAGAGGAGATTATGGTTTATAATCGATTCTCTGCTAGAAACCCACACTGACAAACGCAACAGAAGCTAGGGGAATCTAGAGGAGATTATGGTTTATAATCGATTCTCTGCTAGAAACCCACACTGACAAACGCAACAGAAGCTAGGGGGACATATAGTTCAACTGTGTCTGTATTTAAGTTTAGTAAAAATAATTGTATCAAGTAGTTAAGCCTTTTTTTTAAATTAATAAATAAATAAAATAATTAAATCAACGTAAACAAGCTTTGAATACTTTAGAGATTTTCTGTAAACGACTCCTGGAAATCCGGCGAGCTTACCCCGGCGAAAACGAGTCGTTACAGTATTTGTGTGTTACTACCACAGGGCAACCAAACATGGCCTGGTATTTGCTCCCTTAGTCGCTACTCACCTTGACCTGTTTTGGCTAAATAGGCTGACCTTCGATCCCCCGCCTGTATATGCAATGAAAACAACTCGTTAATTTGTATGATTTCGATGTTCGCATTAGCGATACATCGACAAAAGAAGTAGTTTTTATTAGTTTTTAAGATTGGATTTCTGGTTTGATTAACACAATTAATAATTAACTATGGAAATTGAAATTTCTTACATCTCCTTACCAAGGTTCGCCCTTCTCACACCTCCCGTCTAAATATATGTCTGTGTGTATATATTTCAAATCATTTCTCATGCTGTGTAATCGCTTATTATAAAGTTCAAAAATATTTAACATACATTTATATATCAGTAAATGAGCTCTTCTCTAGGGAGCTGTTTGCTAAGTCAGACATCAATAGATAATTAAAAACAATTGTTATTTTTATGCTTGATCGTAGTTATAATTATAAATTTTTTTCAAAAATCTCATATTTGTTTGTTGTATTTTTTTGTATTTGTTTGTTGTATTTTTTTGTATTTTTTTGTTGTATTTTTCAATAGTTTTTTAGTTTGGTTTCCATTGGTACAGATAGTTTTTGAAAAGGACACCAAAGTGAAGTACAAACAAGTCAATATTTGGTTTCTTAATTTTTTTTTTTATATTTTTCAAATAGTTGCTAAATTCGCTTAAGATTTGATTACAGTTTTAAAGAAGTGGGATGCGTTATTATTATTTATTAATAATTTTTTTTTTATTTTTATTATTTTTTTGTTAATTTCAATGTGTGTGTGTGTGTATTTCAATTAACATGTTTTTTTTTGGCTTCTTCCAGCGGTTTTCTTGAGAGTTATGAATTGTATTTTGTTTTTTTTTTTTTGTTATAATTTTATTTATGAGTGTGTGTAAATCATTTTTGTCTGTTTTTCTTAAATTGCTTCCATGCATTAATCAAAAGAATTTGTTTTAATTTTTAAGTTTTTTTCATGGGTGTGTGTAAATCATTTTTGTCTGTATTTTTTTGATTATTATTTTTAATTATTTTTTTTTTTGTTATATAAATATTTTTTAATCTTTTGTGCTTTGCTTTTCTATGCGTTTTAATTGCTTCCATGCATTAATCTAAAGAAGTTTTGTTTTTTTTTTGTTTCTTTTGCAAATTTCCTTCAATGTATGTGTGTAGATAATTTTTTTGCGTCTTCCCTTTCATTATATTTTTTGTGTGTTTCTTTTTCAATGATTTTTTTTGTGTTTTCTTTTTCAATGATTTTTTTTGTGTTTTCTTTTTCAATGTTTTCCTTTGCGTCTTCCCTTTCATTTATTTCTTTTTGTGTTTTCTATTTCAATGATTTTTTTATATTTTCTCTTTCCATAATTTTTTGCGTCTTCTCTTTTATTAATTTTTTTGTGCTTTCTTTTTCAATGACTTCTTAGCGTCTTCCATTTCATACATTTTTTTTGTGTTTTTCTCCTCTATTATTTTTTTGTGTTTTCTTTTCCAATGATTTTTTTGTCTTTTCTCTTTCAATAATTTTTTTTTTTGTTTTTCTCTCATATGAATTTTTTATGTTTTCTCACTTGTCTTTTTTTATCTGTTTCCTTCCTGATGACTTTGAATGTTCTTCCTCTCATTTTTATTACAAGTAAAGACTGTTTTTTTGTGAATCAATTTTTTATTTTCTCTTAATTGTTTTTTATGAGTGTGTGTATCTCATTTTCATTTTAAAAAAAAATTATAATTTTTTATGTATGATTTTTTGCGACTTAATTTTTTTTCAATTAATGTTTTAATTATTTTTTGTTTTGTTCTTGTAATCAAATTTTTTTTTTTAAATATGTGTTTGAATTTTTTTTATTTCTTTGTTTTTCTAACTTCTATCTTTTTTTTCTTTATATGATAAATTCTTTTTTCTTTTTATATGTGATTTATTTTTTTTCATTTGTGTTTTAATTTTTTTGTTTTTGAAATGTTTTTATGCCTGTATGCAAATAATATTTGTGTTTTATTATTATTATTTTTTTTTTTAAATTTTTCTTTAAAATTGCATTATAATTTGTTTTAATTTATGTGTTTTAATTTTTTTTAAATTTGCATATATTTTTATACTTTTGTGCAAATAATTGTTTTCTTTTTAATAGAACAATTAATGTATATTTTGTGTTTTATTTAAACATTATTGTGTTTAATTTTTTGTGTGTGTTTCATCCTTAATTTTTTTCTATGTTTTTGTTTATGTGTTTCATACTTTATTTTTTGTATGTTTTTGTGTGTTTCATGTTTATTTTTTTATGTTTTTGTGTGTGTTTCATACTTTATTTTTTGTATGTTTTTGTGTGTTTCATGTTTATTTTTTATGTTTTTGTGTGTATTTCATACGTTACTTTTTTGTATGTTTTTGTATGTTTCATGTTTATTTTTTGTATGTTTAAGTTTTTGTGTGTTTCATAATTTATTTTTTTTTGTTTTTGTGTGTTTCATGTTTATTTTTTCATGTTTTTGTATGTTCTTCATACTTTGTTTTTTTGTGTGTTTCATGTTTATTTTTTGTATGTTTAAGTTTTTGTGTGTTTCATAATTTATTTTTTTGTGTTTTTGTGTGTTTCATGTTTATTTTTTCATGTTTTTGTATGTTCTTCATACTTTGTTTTTTTGTGTGTTTCATGTTTATTTTTTGTATGTTTAAGTTTTGTGTGTTTCATAATTTTTTTTTGTGTTTTTGTGTGTTTCATGTTTATTTTTTTATGTTTTTGTGTGTGTTCCATACTTTGTTTTTTTGTGTGTTTCATGTTTACTTTTTTGTATGTTTAATTTTTTGTGTGTTTCATGTTTAGTTTTTTATGTTTTTGTGTGTGTTTCATACTTTGTTTTTTTGTATGTTTTTTTGTGTGTTTCATACTTTATTTTTTTGTATGTTTTTGTGTGTGTTTCATACTTCATTTTTTATGTGTTAGTTTTTTGTGTGTTTCATAATTAATTTTTTTATGTTTTTGTGTGTTTTTCACACTTTATGTTTTTTATGTTTTTGTGTGCTTTTCATACTTTATTTTTTTATGTCTTTGTGTGTGTTTCCTACTTAATTTTTTGGTATATTTAATTTTTTGTGTGTGTTTCATGCTTTATTTATTTTGTGTTAATTTTCTTGTGTGTTTTTCACACTTAATTTTTTTGTATTAATCATTTTATGTGTGTGTTTCATACTTAATTTTTTTGTATTAATATTTTTTTTGTGTGTTTCATGCTTAATTTATTTTTGTGTTTAATTTTTGTTGTGTGCATTTTACACCTTCTTTTTTTTGTTGAATTTTTTTTGTTTTTTATATTTTCTTATGTTTTATTTGCATTTCCGCAGGTAAACTGCCGTTGAGGTTTTGTGTTTTCTTGTGTCTCATTTGGATATTTTGTGTGTCTTCGTTTCAAGGTGGTTTTGCCATAGTTCAATTAAATTCTATTCGGGATTGTCGTAAGGGGCACATCTAACACTGATATATTTCTTAGTTGTAGGTGTGAATAGTTTCTCATATAAGTTATATTTAAATAAATAATGCAGTAAATATATTCTCAAGTACGTTCCATTTAGATTTTTGTTTTCTTTTTTTTATTAATTCTTACTTCATATAATTGTATATTTAAAATATATGTCCGCCAACTCTCCTGGCCCGTTTATTGAAATTACAGTTTCTTAATTGTTTTCTTGGTTTTTTTCTTTATGTTTCACTATACATTTAAAATTGAACATAGAATGCACATTTAGATAAGTTTAAAATGGATATGCTAAAATTCATCTAATTCATCGCCGACATTTATGTCCTTGCTCTCTTTCTCTTCTAAATCCTTGATACTCGCAGCTTGTAGCCACATATAAATTAATTAGGTTAATGCATGCAATAACTTTAAATAGTTTCCACAAATATAGTTATATGTATATATATAGTATATATTTCCATCAAAAACATTTAATCTTGTAGTTGTATTTTAAGTAAGGATCTCGCTAAAGTTTTACATTTAATAATAACATTTTTATATATTATGCGATAAATAAATTGGTACACTTAGTTATGTAGAGTTGCTTAAAATTGTATAAGTTTCAAATGACAAAAATTTCTTGCTTTGCAATTGCTTGCTTAGATCTCATAATTGCGGAACTTGTTGGCCACGTCGGAGTTCTCAGTGCCCCATTCGGCCTTGCGGCTGCCGTAGTAGAGAGCGGCGCCCCCCTCGGATGCACGGCGATGAGCCGGATTGGGAGAAGCGGCCGATAGCCCGCCACTGCTCCCGGCCCCAGCAGCTGCAGCTGTAGCTGCGCCAGTCTCCGGCAACATGCGATCTTTGGTCTTCGGAGTGGCCCAGTGCATGGACTGAGGTGAGCAGCGAAGTAAATTTGTGTGTGGAAGAGAGAAAAGTTGTAAAAAGCTGCCTTTGCTTGATTCGAATGTGTGATTATGAGCGTTTTGTTACGGATGTGGACATGCTTTTTGGACAACAACAAGTGTGTGGATACTAATGGATGCAGAGGAGGGCACACGTACACGTACTTACTGTGATTTGAAGAAGTTTCTGTTCATGCTAAATTATTGTTTAGAAGGGAGAGAGTAAAATGATGCCACTAAATATGATGAATGATGGAGCTATGGCATAGTTTATAATTGGTGTGCACTTCTACTTAAATGAGTCTCGGACGGCAGAGTGTTTTAATGCAAACAGCATGAGATTGGGGGGAACCCAATTGAGTCTTTTAATAAAAACAACATGAGACTGGGGGAATCCAATTGAGTCTTTTAATACAAACAACATGAGACTGGGGGAATCCAATTGAGTGTTTTAATGCAAACAACATGAGACTGGGGGAATCCAATTGAGTGTTTTAATGCAAACAACATGAGACTGGGGGAATCCAATTGAGTGTTTTAATGCAAACAGCATGAGATTGGGGGGAACCCAATTGAGTCTTTTAATGCACAGAACATGAGATCGGGGGAATCCAATTGAGTGTTTTAATGCAAACAACATGAGACTGGGGGAATCCAATTGAGTGTTTTAATGCAAAAAACATGAGACTGGGGGAATCCAATTGAGTGTTTTAATGCAAACAACATGAGACTGGGGGAATCCAATTGAGTGTTTTAATTCAAACAACATGAGATTGGGGGGAATCCAATTGAGTCTTTTAATATAAAAACATGAGATTGGGGGGCATCCAATTGAGTGCTTTAATGCAAACAGCATGAGATTGGGGGGAACCCAATTGAGTCTTTTAATGCACAGAACATGAGATCGGGGGAATCCAATTGAGTGTTTCAATGCAAACAACATGAAACTGGGGGGAACCCAATTGAGTCTTTTAATAAAAACAACATGAGACTGGGGGGAATCCAATTGAGTCTTTTAATGCAAACAACATGAGATTGGGGGAATCCAATTGAGTGTTTTAATATAAAAACATGAGATTGGGGGCATCCAATTGAGTGCTTTAATGCAAACAGCATGAGATTGGGGGGAACCCAATTGAGTCTTTTAATGCACAGAACATGAGATCGGGGAATCCAATTGAGTGTTTTAATGCAAACAGCATGAGATTGGGGGGAACCCAATTGAGTCTTTTAATAAAAACAACATGAGACTGGGGGGAATCCAATTGAGTCTTTTAATGCAAACAACATGAGATCGGGGGAATCCAATTGAGTGTTTTAATGCACAGAACATGAGATCGGGGGAATCCAATTGAGTGTTTTAATGCACAGAACATGAGATCGGGGGAATCCAATTGAGTGTTTTAATGCAAAAAACATGAGACTGGGGGAATCCAATTGAGTGTTTTAATGCAAACAACATGAGACTGGGGGAATCCAATTGAGTGTTTTAATATAAAAACATGAGATTGGGGGGCATCCAATTGAGTGCTTTAATGCAAACAGCATGAGATTGGGGGGAACCCAATTGAGTCTTTTAATGCACAGAACATGAGATCGGGGGAATCCAATTGAGTGTTTTAATGCAAAAAACATGAGACTGGGGGAATCCAATTGAGTGTTTTAATGCAAACAACATGAGACTGGGGGAATCCAATTGAGTGTTTTAATTCAAACAACATGAGATTGGGGGGAATCCAATTGAGTCTTTTAATATAAAAACATGAGATTGGGGGGCATCCAATTGAGTGCTTTAATGCAAACAGCATGAGATTGGGGGGAACCCAATTGAGTCTTTTAATGCACAGAACATGAGATCGGGGGAATCCAATTGAGTGTTTCAATGCAAACAACATGAAACTGGGGGGAACCCAATTGAGTCTTTTAATAAAAACAACATGAGACTGGGGGGAATCCAATTGAGTCTTTTAATGCAAACAACATGAGATCGGGGGAATCCAATTGAGTGTTTTAATGCAAACAACATGAGACTGGGGGAATCCAATTGAGTGTTTTAATGCAAAAAACATGAGACTGGGGGAATCCAATTGAGTGTTTTAATGCAAACAACATGAGACTGGGGGAATCCAATTGAGTGTTTTAATTCAAACAACATGAGATTGGGGGGAATCCAATTGAGTCTTTTAATATAAAAACATGAGATTGGGGGAATCCAATTGAGTGTTTTAATGCAAACAACATGAGATTGGGGGCAACCCAATAGAGTCTTTTAATGCACAGAACATGAGATCGGGGGAATCCAAATGAGTGTTTTAATGCAAACAACATGAGCCTGTGAGGGGTCAAATTGAGTCTTTTAAAAAAAACATGAGATTTGGGGAACCCAATTGAGTGTTTTAATGCAAACAACATGAAACTCGGGGGAATCCAATTGAGTCTTTTAATACAAACAACATGGGACTGGGGGGAATCCAATTGAGTATTTTAAGGCAAACAACATGAGACTGGGGGAATCCAATCGAGCCTTTTGTTGCAAACAGCATCATATTGGAAGGAATCCCACTCAGTTTGATGTATGTACTTCGAACGATTACTAGGTTTACATTCATTACTATAACAAATAGACCCATCACAGTCTGGCCACCTGGGACATAAGTTCAAAGCAGCTTAATAATGCTCCAATAAGCACGCCAGCATGTGACACTCATTTGGGTTCCACATAAAAACATTTGTGTGGCAAGTACACTAAAGCCACAAGGTATGTGTCCCGTTACCTTCATATCTACACAACTCCCACCTGACCACAAAACGCAATTAAGCGGAACATATGCCTGCGGTTCCGGGATGGAGCGCCAAAAAACATGAGATTAATTGCCCACAAAAAGCGTTTGTGGTGCAGGCTCAGCCGTGGCTGGTTGGGTTGGAATTCTGTTGGCAGCAAATGTGGCCACTGCTCCACACGGTTGGAATTCCAACATCGGCGGTTGAAAGACAACGGGAGACCACACGTACACGTTGGCTTCTGGATGAGTGACATGTTAATAAATAACATTTTTGAAATTGATGGCGTTGGCGGTGATGGGGCCTCTGCCGGTCTGGTTGGTAGTTGTTACGTAGTTGCGTTGCACAACTCACTCACAGGCAGCGGGAGGTTGATTGAGTTTGCTCTGCTTTCCGCGGTTTACTTACTTAATTAAGCTACATGTCAACTGGCGGAAAAATGCCTGCCGCTGCGAAATGTACTTAAATAACGCAATTTCGCCGATGTGCAGGTGTGCGGCCGCAGCAACACGAGAAGGTACTTAAAAGCGGGACGATAAGGGAAACTTCAACGACATGTGTGTGTGTGGAAACAGGAAGTGGCTGATTAAAAGTGACCGCAATATAAACAAAAAATGTAGAAATAATGTTGAAAAAAATTGCAAAAATGCTTTTAAAAAATGCTTTTAACAATTGGACGTGCACATCAATGGAAAGGATTGATTTATGGGGGAGTGCTATGCTACCTATCAAGGAATTCTGTAGCGAAATCGGTTCAGTTGCTGCAGGAGCACTCTTTTTAGTTCATTCTATTTACACTGTTTGTTCTGCTTATTACAACAACTCACATGTTGGGGGGTCTAAACAATAATTGATTTTGGGTGTGGGTCTACTAAGTGTGTTTTCAATTGCCTCGTACCTCCTTATCCACTTTCTCTGCAATAGTGTATCGTCTCACCTGACCGACATGCTCCTTCATGCCCAACCAGTTCTTGTAGCTCATGGCGATGCCACTGTTGCGCCACTTGTCGTAGATGGCACGCTTCTCCGGATCGCAAAGAGTCTCCTTAGCTTCCTGCGAATGTAAACAAAAACAAGATGTGGATTTGAAAGAAAATAGACAGTAATTATTGAGAATAAAAGTATAATGAAAGAAGAGAGAATGAAGAGAGTAATTGCTGAGATGCTCTCTAATGAGGAATTCAATTATTTTTGGTTGTAGAATTCAAAGCTTCTTAAATTCTGTGAGAGGAATATCATCAGATGTACCAACCTAGAAAAAATGTTGACTATATCTCAATCGCGGTTCGGTGTATTGACAAATTCCGGATAGTTTTTCAATTCCGGATTTGATTGGGGTGTAAAATATATTAATGATGATACTAAGGAAGATCATCATTATTATATTTTACACCCCAATCAAATCTGGAATTCAAAGAGTATCCGGAATTTGTCAATATAACGAATCGCGCTTGAGATTTTGTCAACATTACTTTCTAGGTAGGTACATCTGTCAGTTGTTTGCATGTCAATTTTGACAGCAGTCTGTTAGATAGTGTGTGCATAATAGCTTTGTAAGCAAGTCATTGCTCGGTGTATTCTGCGATTTCCGAAATGTCTAATTTAGTTGAGGGAAGAGACTGTCTGAAAGTTTGTGTTTCTAACAAAATATCATGTGCGAAAGTGTTGAAAATGTTAAGGGTAGTTTACGGGGACTCGACAATGTCGAAAACACAAACATACTAGAGGTACAAAGAGTTTAATGCGGGCCGGGCCGTACTGTGGTTGATGATTTGCCTCGTTCCGTTCATCAATCCATCTCTGTGATTGGCGAAAACATAAAAAAATTTACGAAAATTGTACTCGAAGATCGTCTTATTAGCAGTAGAGAGATAGCAGCCGATATTGGTGTCTCGCTAGGATCGGTGCAGAGTGTTATGCACCAGGTTTTGGGGATGAGACGAGTTGAAGCTTGACTTGTGCTGATGAATTTTTTGCAATAACAGCTTCGCTTTGCTGTCGCTAGAGAAATGCTTTCTTTGGAACAAAATGTTATCGAAGACATCAGTACCGGTGACGAGAAAAGGGTATATGAAAATGACATCGAAACGAACCAACGAATGGCGTTTTCCTAAACTACGACAAATCAAGGTTTGATTGCCGTGATTTGGTCCAGTCCAAATTGCTTCCGCCAGGCCAAACAGTAGATAGATGGATTAAAGTAGGGTAGACCGGAGAGTCGTCGAAGAAGGAGGCCTCCAAGCACTCATGCATTGATGCCCATTATACGAAGCCTGGCCAAACAGTAAATACGGAGTATTATGTGAGAGTACTGTAGTATTTGAGGCAAAACGTTCGTCCCAAGAGGTCGGAATTATGGAGAAAAACTTTTACTTTATTCACCAGGACAATAAAGCGGATCGCACATCTCCTCTTGTACGCGACCTTATGACAAAAAACAACATGAATACTGTTCCGCATGCTCCACATTCACCTCACATGGTCCGAGTGATTTCTTCCAGTTCCCACGATACAAGTTACCACTTCGCGGAAAGCGGTTTGAGTGGATTAAGGCGAGAAATGAGAATTTGTAGAAGGAGCTGAAGAGGTTTCCAAACTCAGCATATGAAAAGTGTTTTGAAGATTGAAAGAAGCATTGGTACATGTACACTAATAATGCTTTATTTCTCTAACTGTGCGAGGTTACCACATGTTAGTGGCTTCTAAATAAGTTGCTACTAGTTCTGTTTCAAGTGATTGTGGTCCAGTGAATGTTGGTACCTACCATATTTGAAAATAGTAATGATTCTGATTCCTTCCTTTCTAATTTACCACATTTATCATATGGCACCGTGCAACTTTTTCCTGCTCCCACGATTCAACTTATCACTTAAAGGAAAGAGGGTTGAGACGATTGAGGCGAGAAAGGAGAATTTGTAGAAGGAAGAGCTGAAGACGATTCCAAAATCGGTATATGAAAAGTGTTTTGAAGATTGGAAGAAGCGTTGGAATATGTGTATCAATAGGACTTTTTTTCTCTAATACTGTGCGCGGTTGCCACATTTCAGTTCCTACCAAAACTAAATAAGTCGCTAGTACTGTTTGAAGTGAACATGGTCCTGTGAACGTTGGTACCAGCCATATTTGAAAATTCACGATGATTCTGATTCCGTTATTTCTAATTTACCACATTGATTGTACGAAACCTCCTGCTGAGAGCATTTCCCTCTTTCATACATGTATTCTATCTCTATCCTCATCAATGTGTGATAAGAACTCATGGAACTTCATGATACCTTCACCTTCTTCGGATATCCAAAAGAAAGTATAACTATGTTTCAGCCTCAGCCACCAAAAAAACATAAGCTGAAAATTGGCAAGTGACACTGATAAAGAAGAAACGAGCTGAAGGAGAATCACCAAAAATTATTCCCAACTCTATTTGAAACCGACAGAACTGAAATTAATGAATTGAATCATTGGAGAACATAATATGTGATCTCAAGTTACAGGGCTCAACGCACACAGGAATCTAGTATAGGAATCAGTGAACATAATATGTGATCAAGTTACAGGGTTCTACGAACACAGCAATCCAGTATAGGAAGCAATGAAGGCCAATTACATAAGTATATGTATATGTTACTATCATCATCAACTTTTAGCGTTACAGCCCGGGGTGGGCTTTAGCTGCTTCAGCAATCTTCTTCCATTCAACACGAACTAGAGCCACTGACTTCCAATTTTTCACTCCAAGTTTCTTCAGGTCTTCGGAGACGACATCCAACCAGCTTGTATTCGGCCTCCCGCGATGCCTTACCCTTTCATATATGATTTGTGAATGTATCATATATCAATGTTCAGTAAATTCACGGTGAGGTCAAATGATTTTTGGGTGTCTTAGCTTAGGGAAGCTCTGATCCAGAGACCACAGAGAAAAGAAACTTAAACGTCAAACGGCAAACCAGCGAAATGAAGCAGACGGACGTTGTACACGAATCCACTCAAAACCGTGGGGAATCCGACTCAGAATCGTGGTGAATCCACTCAGAATCGTGGTGAATCCACTCAGAATCGTGGTGAATCCACTCAGAATCGTGGTGAATCCACTCAAAATCGTGGTGTGTCCGCTACGGACGCTGGCAGCGAAAAAGACTTTCCCTTCTCTGTGTTCTCTGCTCTGATCTCGCGCATTTTCCTGACTATCATTATTCCACAATAATAATTGTTTATATATACCTCTCTTGCTTTTGAAATTATTTTATTTTGTACCTATCCTTAAACTCACTATGAAAGTTGCTCACGCTTTTCCACAATATATTTATGTGGTCAAGAACACTTTTTCTTTATATAAGAGTATAAATATAAAACTACTCACATTGATTAAAATAGGAAAGAGGGTTATTAATGTAAATAAACATTCAAGTTGACACTATTAAGCGTAAATAAATCAAATGCGGAGGTGAGTATGACACAATATTTACGCCATCGGTTGCTTGTGAGTTGGCGATACACGTATAGGGGAGCACCCTCATTCATATATGAATGAAGTATGCAATGAAATAGCGTCAACAAATTTCCACCTCACCAAGCACGGGAGTATCAGCTACTTACATATGCAGATAATTTATGATTTGTTAACTTATCATCTACACTTAATATTTGTTGTTCTAATAATGAAATAACATTCTATATGGCTTGGTAATATGCAGGAGTTCTGATTGATATGTCACTGCCTAGAACTATGCTTGCTTTTTGCCTCAATTTCAAATCAATAAAAAATGTGGTAAACAAAATCAAAGCTTATTAATCAATTTCCATTGCATACTTATTGGGATGGTTCTACGCGTAATTGCTAGCAGGTTACTGCGTCACTCATCACCGCTATAAAAGTAATAATAATAATAACAACAACAATAATAACAATAACCACAACAATAACAACACATTCATAGAATTTAGAATCACTTCGAAGCCGTGTGCCTTGCAGATACATTCCCACCCAACAACCAACGAACGTCAGCCAGCTCGCTACAGGCAGTCAGTCCGCAGTCAGCCATCCGTAGTCCACTGCCAATTTACCCATGAGCCTAGCTACATATGCCCACCTACCACCCACCCCCACGCAGATAGGCACCTTTACCGTTAGTAGCACATGCATGAAAAGCGGCCGCATTTATTGGTGTTGTTGGTAGTAAAAGATAAGCAATTACGGTATTTCTCATTGAATATTTGGGTCAGCTTAGCAGAAGGTGGTGGTAGGGGTGGTTACTAAAGAGATTTTCGCTTTCGCTTCTGCTTTTGCTTGAACGCTCACTAGTGCTCCTTGCTGAGGGAAGCGTTTGTCGAGTGTTTGTACGCTGCTTTTGTTGCTTCCTCAATGTGACCAAAAGTAGCAAGAGTTCCAATATTTGGTAAATATTTAATGAAGGAAAAAAGCTTTTGTAAATACGAGAAGACAATAGAAGTAGCCTTAAGGGTAGCACCACCATACAGGACAATGCGCTGGTACGTGCCTACTCAGCAGAGCAAGGCGATTGCTGTAGGGCTTTAAGACGGAGCGTCGTGGCGACCGAAGTGGTCGTCTTCAAGCAAATCTAATTGGCAGTGAAATTATTGTTTGCTTTGGAAAATTTAGAAAACTTTGCAGGCGAAACTGTGTTGCTGTGGTGTTAAGTAGCGAAAACTTATAGCGCAGCATTGCCAAAGATTGATCTCTTATTTCCATTGTTGGTCACATCCGCTGTCAATTGGATGACGTCCACACCAAAATTAGTTTGTGGATTTATGAAATTTTGTGGTCAGTTGGGACACAGCCAAATAAGCTCGTGGCCAGTTTGATGGTTGATTTTACCATAAAAGCCCATGGCAACTGACACCCATCCTTCGGTGTTAAATACACAAGGATATTGTTTTTTCTGACAGCTCCATTCAACTGCGCACTTACCCCCATCAACACGCCCACACCCACATAAATACGGAAAATTGTCACGGAAACTCCCATTGTGAGAGCCGTGATGTATGTTTCTGGTATATGCCCCCAGCCATGCCACCATGCTTGGCGATTATTTTGTAGCAATACTGATAAAGTTCTTCCTTTCGCCGCATAAAAGCGAGCAACGCATGAAAAAATCGTAAAATAAACAGACCAGCACGGTCAAAATGGCTTGTATCGATTTTCGTCACCAAACAACGCCAACAACACCACCGCAGGAGCAATTATGATACGGCTCATTGCCAGTTGATCCTTCGCTATTCCCATAGAAATGCATGTCATACACGCAGAAGGCAGGAGGCTGGCCTGCAGCTTTGCAACAAGTGGCCGCCTGCAGATTTGACTTATTTCATGCCATGTCCTCAATCCCTTTAGTATGCAAAAAGTGTCCTGGGAATTAATTTAGCATGACATGTAAAAATACGGCTACATAAATTGCAGAATTCCCTACGAAATGCCGGGCACCCAGAGCGGAAAATTTATGTGCCTTGCGTGTGTCCCTAATAAATTATGTAACAGAGTATGCCAACTTTATGCTAGTGACTCTTTTATTTTCCAAAGAAGGCTGCGTGGAGCCCAAACCAAACAACCAAGGACCGCAAGCAACAGAACATGAGAACAGGATGTACATTAAATTGCCGTTAAGCTGCAGCAAAACTTTTGCACTTTTAATGCCGGGCAAAAGTTTTTCCAACGAAGTTGCGCTTAAATAAATGAAAGTGTTGCCACGGATATACTCAGACGCAGTGGCAGTGGCAGTGGCAGCGGCCGTGGCCAAGGTAGTGGGAGTCCCACTGACACTGGCAGGTAAGATGGTTGAAAGGTTTTGTACGCTTTCACATGCTACAGCAGCGAAGCTCTCAATGTTCTGTACCAATTAACAACAAAACTTCAAACTATGTAGTTGAAGAAACTGAACTGATGTTTCTGCTGAACGCATCATCGCAAAGTTTCGCATCGTAAGTTATTTTCCCACATTTTCGTCAGCTCTCTTTAAACGGAAAATTCCGGAAAATCTCACAAAAATCTATTTAAATTGCTAACTGCGCCATTTGGGTCAGCTTACCTTCATTTTCTGGAATTTTACTTCGGCATCCTTGTCACCGCTGTTCTTATCCGGATGATGCTGCAGTGCCAAGACCTTATACTCCGCCTGGATTTGCTCAACCTGAAAGAAAACAAAGCAACACAATCGATAAAATAAAAACAGCTTCTTTTGTTTACAAGCCTCAAGATATGGGAGGATACAATTTCATTTGTGATTCTTTTTATTTCAAAATTAATTTCAATTCCGCACTTATTTGGGTCCTGTCACACACACACACACATGCACTCACACACTCAAGCCTACAAACATATATGAGGAATTTTACACATATTGCTGGGGAATTACTCGTCTTTTATCTCCCATATTTGTACTCTTAAATTATGAATATATTAAGTTCCAGCAGCAGAGCAGGGTCTTGGCCTTAACTTTTGAAATGCTTTTTTAATAGAATGGAACGGCATTTTCGGGCAAACAACTTGAGAGAAATTTACATCACAAATGACAGCCGCAAGCTAAACAAGGGCAAAGGTGAACGAAGTAGATACTCATATGTAGTAGGGGGGGAGTAGGAGTATGGGCGACAGGGAGTGGGGGCGAGTGGCAAGCGAGGCGACTGAGAGTGTGGGCAAGTGAAGAGTCGAGGAGAGTGCGAGTCGAGGCGGCGGAGAGTGTGGGCAATTGCGAGCTGAGGCAAGTGGTAGACGGGGAAAGTGGAGAGTCAAGGCAAAAGGCGAGCCGAGGCAAGAGAGGAGCTGAGGCTAGTGGTAGATGGGGAAAGTGGGGGCCCGCGGCAAGTGAGGAGCCGAAGCAAGTGGGAAGTCGAGTCGCCGGAGAGTGTGGGCAAGTGAAGAGTCGAGGAGAGTGCGAGTCGAGGCGACTGAGAGTGTGGGCAATTGCGAGCTGAGGCAAGTGGTAGACGGGGAAAGTGGAGAGTCAAGGCAAAAGGCGAGCCGAGGCAAGTGGGAAGCCGAGGCAAGTGGGGAGCCGAGGCAAGAGAGGAGCCGAGGCCAGAGGGGAACCGAGGCAAGTGGGGAGCCACGCGAAGTGGGGAGCCGCGGCAAGTGGGAAGCGAGGCGCCTGAGAGTGTGGGCAAGTGAGGAGTCGAGGAGAGTGCGAGTCGAGGCGGCTGAGAGTGTGAGTTTTTGGAAGCCGATGCAAGAGGAGAGTCGAGGCAAGTGGAGAACCTAGGCAAGAAGAGAGTTGAGGGGAGTGGCAGTAGAGACATTTGGTAGTGGGGCCTTTGCGGCTCCCATATGACATTCGCACCCACCGCTGCGGTCCTGGTGGCACTTCTCCGGGCGTTTTTGTGGCAGTAAAGCTTATAAGGAGCCGCACTTTAAAATAGATTAATTTTTGGCTCAACTGACAGTCGCTGCGCTGTTGGGGATGAATTGCCGCCACTTTATTTTGGGGCATGTGAGCACACACAAAAAAGACAGCAAAATATGAACAACAAAAAAAAGAACAAAAAAGCAAAGAAAAACAGCGCTGTAAAAATATGAATAAAAGATACAAAAGTTAAAAACAAAACGAGGTGCTAAGGTTGACAGTGGCAGGCACGCTAAGTGCTTTTTATCGTTCACGTAGGCAGGGAAATGGGTGTTTAGGCGTATGCAAGTATTTCAAACGCATTACAGGTTAAATGGAAGCCTACGGACTGCCAGCAAATCTCATTGGGATTGGCTAATAATACCTGCTTAATGGTATCCAAGCTGATGGACTATCCTTTCATTGTAACAACTTATTGGTCTGGTTGTAAGTGCCGAAATTTAGATGGAGATGATACGAATTAAATATGCATTTTATGAATTTAGAATTTTAAATATCTCTGTATACGTTTATTGCAAAGGATACTTTCGTCCTTGTGCATTTTCCAACAAGAATAATCTAAGAATCATTACAGGAATCCTAACAGGGCACTTTAGGTTGAATTATCCTCTAACAAAACTGGCAATTTACTCTAAAGGGGTTTACAGGCTTTCCTGGGAAGAAGATTATATAGCGAAATATGTGCTGATATTATGCTAATCACTAATCTATAATCGAAAGAAGCATTTGGGTAATCATCCAATACAGGATGAAGGAATAAGACCCAATAAAATAAGCTTAGTACTAAAATTTGTCGAGGAAACTGGACTCAGAGAAATGATCTTATTCCATGAATTGGCACAATTGAACTCTAAGCTAGGAGTGCCTCCCAGGATAGGGGCACAATATATCTGTAAGGTTAGAGTGCAAGATGCCCCCTTAATAATAATAAAATAAATAAATCTGTAAGGTTAGAGTGCAAGATGCCCCTTAATAATAATAATTGGTCGTGATACAAACATGGACCAGAAAATCATTCAAAAGTCTTCTGTGTCCAGTTTCCGATTCGTTTGAGTTAATTTCCAATGAGTTTTTAGCACATTTCTGTATCTATCTCGATCAAACGCCCTGTTTCGGTATTGTCCTTAATCAAATTAGATGTTTGCATGTGGTTTGCAGAGGCACTGTTCCACAAAAGTGGTTCAAAGGTGTTAAAAAATTCGGAATGCCTAATTAGCTGATACCTTTATTTTCGTGGCCTAATCGCAGAATCTGCGAAACAAACAATTAGCTAATTAAAGTCTCCAAATTTTGAAACGAAACGCCCATCGAACTGTTCCTTGCAGTGGTTTCCTTCAACAATTGCCTGACACGTGCTTCAAAGCAGAAACTTCCAATTCGGACAACAAAAAGGGAGCTTTTCATATACCAATTGGGCTCCGCAAGCGCCAGGCCAGCAAAAACGGACTTGCTACTTTTTCGTAGGAGTATAGAGTACACGATCCCGCCGTCGAGACTACCAAAGCTGAACAACAGTAGACTAACTCTGAAAAGCCATTCCATATAATTAAGGGTAATAGCGTTCAGGGAAGCTCAATGTAGAATAAACGGTAAAGAAGGCTACAAGTGCTCTAAACGCTTGCAAAAGGATGCTTAGATGCACTTGGGCATATCTCCCTTTCTGATGTATTAGTGCTATACCAATAGCTAGACCAATATTGCTGTATGGAATTCTGGTGTGGTGGACTGCTGTTTGGATGAAAGCCTACTCCAAACCTATGGAAAGAGTCCAAAGACTTCCGACACTGTTTTCAACTTATGCGACTCCTATTTTCAGCTTTCGAAAAAATATAAAATTAAGTTCATGGAATCTCAAAGTAGAGTAAACAGTAAAGGAGGGTTGCAAAATGATGATTGGATGCACTTCGGGCTTATATCCTTCTCAGATATATTAGTGCTATGCAGCCTTAGCTAGACCAATATTGCTCTATGGTATTCTGATGTGGTGCACTGGCGTAAGGGAAAAAGCCTACTGCAAACCTACTATGGAAGGAGTCTAAAGACTTGCGGGACGGAGCCTTTAGAACTACACCAACGGCAGCCCTCCACATCATCCTCTTTCTATCCCCCACTGACCCCAACGTACTGATGCCTCAACAAATGATAAATAACCATGTTGAAGATAGCATGATCAGGAAAGCGGAAGCAAAGGTGGATTATCTCCTGCAAGGTGGAGAATCTCTCCTCCTATCATGTAAAATCGCAAGGCTCCTGTGCACATCATATTATACTCACCAAATCAAATCCATACTGGCACTCCAAAAAAAGGATAGCAGAATGTTTGGACGCTTATTGACAGATCACTGTCTAACGGCGGTATACGATAAAAGGATAGGACTGACGATTGTAGGAAATATGGGAAGCAGGGCTCAAAGGAAACTTTGCTCTCCTGTGGTTGTGCCCCGGAATCTCAAAAACTCTCCTGGCACACCTGGGACCCACCTGGTTTCAGGGACTGGTTGAGGTCTCAGCACTAGGGATGGTTTAGCTCTTAAAGTCCGCTCTTTTTACAGCTCCATATTGCGACTCTTAAATGGATATCCATTTTGCACCACAAAGGACCTTGCAGGGCTATATGTGGCCTTCGAAAACACTGACTGGTTTCTTACTTAACATAATCTATACTTAAGGGCGACTTTATTAACCGTAAAGGTGACTTATCACTTGGGATGAAGAATACTCTTATGATGCAGCCAGTCAAATGGTTGACTTTGTACTAAGCCTGCGAAAAAACCGCTCGCTGAATGATAAATGATAATAATATTTAGCAGAACTCTTAAATCCCTATTAATAGTCCGACAATCCTGTTCAAACAGATGCCTAGGAGACCCCTTTAATTTAAGTGAAATTATAGTTTGCTTTCAAAAACAAGTCCTTGCGAACCACATATGAAGGTGCTAATTTACAGCATATAATCTACAATCAATTCTTTACCACAACTATCCTCAAATCTGCACATATTTAGCAAGGACCTAATAGGGACATATGTTCTAGTACCGAAGATCTAACAGCAGATCGTCCAGAAGAGACTATTGCAACTATAAAACTGTTGCATGAAATGCTCAATGTACTCACTTTAGTTAATAGCGTGACTTGCCAACAAAACCAACTCCAACACACGAGTAATTGAAAACCATTCCACTAAATTAGTCCATTTAATCAAAGCACGTAATTTGAACGAACAAATACACAACCACAGCACTCTTAGCAGCAGAAGATGTAAGTTTCGCCCAACTACTGATCCCAGGCAACCCTTTTAGTTTTCCTCGTACTCACTGCTCTGGGGAGAGAAGCTGCCATACACGCATCTACTTGAGGCAGCATACATGCGAGTATAGTAATCGCAAACTTTTAATACTTTAACACAGATAGCCGAAGATTGCTGCTGGCCTCTCAGTTAATAACGCAAACAACTTGGTAATCAAAAAGTTTCTTTTGTGCTTTTAGGACAGGAAAATCGACTCGGATACTTCAACTTTGTGGAATATTTCAAGCAAAGCAACTCACGTCGACTAATGGCATATCAATCAATTCGCACATTAGTCCAGGAAACTTTGCGCCCAAAGCCACCAATCGTGATGCTCAGAGTAATCAAGAATAATAAGTATAATTTATTTAAAAATAATATATAATATAATAATCAATTCCTATAGTTCCCCGGGGGAGCAAAGGACAATATAGTAAAATAATATTTAATTCGAAAGAAGAATTCCAAATGCCAAGGAAACATTTCTAAATCGTTTTATATAGAATCGGTGTATTTCAAATGGCACAGATTCTGGTTCCATTGCATGAAGATTAGAAGAGGACTTTGCTGTAATTTTCAAGGAAGTTATATAAAATCATATATGTCGATTGGATCCTTGGATCTGAGAGTAGATATATAGATAATAGTGGGGTAGGCCGGAGAGCCGCCGAAGAAGGAGGCCTTCAAGCACTCAGGCATTGATGCCTATTGTACTAAGCCTGAATATAAATATTAAAGGAAGGGGTGATATAGAAGATTTTGGAAAGGAAGTTGCACCTTTTCAAACTTCTTTGACTCTTTTATGAACCTCAGAAGTATGTCCAGGGATAAAGAATGTACATTATCCATTCCCAAAACATCTGACCTTAATATGCGCCTCCTTATTCTAGTAAAAGCAGGACAAGCACAGAGAAATCCGAGGATGCTATGGCTATAGTAGTGGTAGATAACAGGATGATATGCATATACGAGTAGTAGTAGTGGATCATGGGATGCTATGACTATAGTAATAGTGGATCAAAGGATGAAATAGCTATAGAAGTCTCTTGATGATATGGCTATAGTAGTGTATTAGATCCCAGGATGATATGGCTATAGTGGTGGTATATCCCAGGATGTTATGGTTATAGTAGTAGTAGTTGATCTCAAGTTTATATAGCCATATTAGTAATAGATCCCAGGATGATATGCATATAGTAGTAGTGGATCATAGGATGAAATAGCTGTAGAAGTAGTGGTTCACTTGATGATATGGCTATAGTAGTGGTAGAACACAGGATGATAGGTCTATAGTAGTATTAGCTCCCAGGATGATGTGGTTACAGTAGTAGCAGTTGATCCCAAGATTATATGGGTATAGTGAGTATATTTAGCTTTGGCTTCTTGATCCAACACTTCCTTTATAAATGCTCCAAATTCAAGGCTGTTTTGAAGCTTCCTCACACTTTGAGTTAGTACCAAAACGATAAAACCAGCCCACACATTGCTTAGGAACCCCCAAAAAAGCCTGAAAATCCACAGGAAATTTCAATTTAATAATGACTAAATTGGCCATAGACTATCGAAAGAATAACAGACGATTACTTCGCTGATACAGGGTAATTTAAAGACACGAACAGGCTTATACAGAAAGCCAATGATTAAGTCCCACAAACTCGTATCTACTGAGAGGCCTTTGGATAAATTAATTTAAGCATTCTGCAAACAAGAAGTTAAAAGTTAAGGAGTGAGTTTGTGAGAACCGTTTCACTGCTCCAGCAATCAAGTGAGTATTTTGCTGGGTGTTTGTTAATTTTGTGCGTGTGCAAATGACTCCGAGAACAGCATCAGTAAAATCGCTTGAAACATTGTATCCTTGACGGTTCACCATTGAGCCAGAGGCAGACGTAGAAGTATGCATTTTAAACCAGCCGAGTTGACTTCTGATATGCACTGGCTTTGCAGTTGACAAGCACATCAGCTGCCGGGGGCGTCATAAGCTATAGCTCAAGAAATTTTTAATTAAAAAGTTGAAAATTCTTAAGAATAACGAAATCAATGAAGAGGAAAAAAGGACAGCAAAGCACACAGGCAGGAAGGCTCATATAAACAAGTGGCAAAAAATGAAAGAAGAAAATACGCCTGAAAATGCCAGCTGCAAATACGCGTAGGTGAGACTGTGTGTGAGGGTGTAAGTGTCCGTGGGGGTGAATGGGTTTAAGTGTCCGTGTGTTAGTATGCGTGTATGGCTGTGTTGGTGAATGCCTTTGTCTATTTGTTTGTGGGTAACGAGAAGCTGCGTGTTATTTACCATTACGACGTGAAAGCATTTGAACCTTTTTCTCTGCTGTCTATTCGTTTGTCTGTTTTAATGATTCTAAGTAGACACAAATAAATCTGCAACCCTTTTTTTTGTTTACGATGTTTCTGCTGTGGTGTGTCGGTGTGTATTGAAGTGGTGGTTGCTCCATTGTGATAAGGGTTGAGCCTGGTTACGCTTTGAAATGTGATGCCCTTCACGAAGTGTAAACTAATATTTATGCGAATTGCAGCAATTTGTTGACTACTTTAATTGCTGGGCACAGCTTCCCAAGGCCCTCCAGGCGTACGATAAATTTCCACGTGATTAATATTACAGTCACACACACACACACACACCAACGTCAACAGAACTAAATTATTTAGTATTTATTATCGTGCAGCTTAATTGGTTTATTCATGATTGTGAATTATTCACAATATTAATTTCAAAAAGAATTTATACACCAAAAACACACACAGCCACACTCAATTACTGAAAAGCCTACATACACACACACCCACGCATACGCCCATGTAAACACACTCACACTGAGTAATTAAGAAAACATTCTTGCTGGGAGTCTCCTTCAAAACGCAATGAATGAAGCGAAAAATTGTAGCAAAGCCCAGAGACGTGAGGGAAACGCACGCCTGTGTTTTGATTTAATGAACATGCTACGAGCTATGCAGGGTGTGTCTTTGTCTCTGTCCTGTTTATAAGCAAGCATCCTGCGTGAATAAACAGGGGCGGTAACCAGATTTTGACAAGGGAGACAATTTTCAATCAAATAATAATAAATGAGAAGCTTTACATATAAACTCATATAAACTTCTGCAACAGTGTCAGTTCCGATTGGAAGCAGCACCGTTACCGCTGTAAGTTGGTGATTTTGTTTTCTTCTCTGCATATATGAATCTAAGAGTTAAGAGAGACCTCTTCGGTATGGAACCATACTTCCTCTTTGATCTAGGTAGGTAGGTAGGTAAGGCAGCCGCCCGAAGGGCCCACTTAGGCCATCACTGACCCTTTGTGATACCGCATGAGACATCAGGTACCAGGCTTTTCAAAGATCCAGCCACTTGGAGATTTTATTGAGGCAGTAGATGGAGCTAATCTTTTTATTTGAGATATCTCCTAAAGAGTCCAGAAAGTAGTCGCCTTGGAAAATGCTCCTCCTTCTAGACAACGCCGGACACGTGCATAACAGGAGAGCAATGGACTCTTCCTCCTCCATGCAACTCCTGCAGAAGTCGTTAGAGGCGATCCCCAGTCTACACCCGTATGTGCCTAGAGTCCAGTGTCCCGTTAGGACGCTAGTCACGGGACCTATACTTTGTCTATTTAGAACCATTAGGTCCTTTGAGCGCTTGACATTGATTTCTGGCCAGATTTGTCTAGCTATTTTATATCCTGAAAATTCAGACCAGCGCCAGCCCGCTGTGCCTAAGGATCTAAGGATATTGTATTTACTAAGAGCTTACATGTGGCTCTTTGAACTAAGATTCTTAAGATTGTCATGAGATTAACTCATCTGATTTGATTATCTTAGTCCCTCGTTCCCACATAATTTATAAATTGTTGACTTGGGAATACAATTTTGTCGTAGGTCTCCCATTGGAATAATGTTGTTTTCATATAAGAAGAAAATAAATAGTTAAATAGATTATATCTATATATACTTTGTGACTTCCTGGTAATATTAAAGCAGTATAGTCCTCGTTAGATCAAAATTACACAGATTGTTTTCCTGTTTTCCACCAAGTTATTCAAATGACTCTGGAGGGTGAACATATTCCGGGAGAATACTTGTTGTACCAATGAATTCTTAATTGTGGTAAGGTAACAGAGTAGGCTGGATTTTCAAGTACTCTATAAGAGTCACATAGTGTGATAAGGTATCAGAGAAGGCTGGATTTTCAAGTACTCTATAAGAGTCACATAGTGTGGTAGAGTAGCAGCGAACTCTGGAGTACTCTATTAGAGTCACAAAGACTAATTACTTTTCATACACAGTTCTACACAAGATTACGTGAGGTTGTGATTTATATTTCTTTTCCCAGATTAGTGCCAAAGATCTGTTGAGAGTATACTCTTGAGTACATTGGAGACACTTGGCAATATGCTGCATACTTTCCTCATAAATTACACGTCATTTGTAGGAAAATTTTAGCCTACTTTTAGGGGCCACAAAAACACTATTGAATGTACTCACTGGAAGATCTTTGAAGGTAGCCTCCGCATGTTCTCTTAACGATTTTGAACATGTAGGACACTGCTTCTCTATTAAATGGCAGACAATGTTTCTTAAAGTAGCAATAAAATAAGTTAAGGAGTAGAAAGATGAGGTATATATATATAGAAGTAAAGACAGTTCAAGGGTTCAAGAAATTCACAGAGAAATTGCGTACATTTTTTTTTATAATTATACCTTCCATCATAATTAAGTCAGGACTTAACTCCGTCGCGAGATGGAATATATTTGAACTTAAGTGGTTTCGGGGACATTGTGGTGTAAAAGAAACAGCTGAAGAACTGATAAACTGTGGACTGCGGGGACTCCAATGGGGCCAGAATCATTTATCGGTATGAGTTTATCAGGGACTTTTGATTGAATCCAGAGCCATATGGGACTAGAAGATAGTAAATGGGAAGTTACTCCTTTTCAAACTTCTGTGACCCTTTTATGAAACTTAAAAGTCTGTCCAGGTATAAGGAATGTGCATAGCCCATTCCTAATACACCTGATATGCGCGAAGTGAGAATCTCCACCTTGAGGTAGGTATAAAAAGGGTTCCAGGATGGGGAGATGTTCAATTGCCTGCAAAACAATCCAGTGCTTCCTAGAGACCACAAACAAAAGAGTTGCAGATTTCCTTCAAACATTACGAAGGAATGATCTTCGATCATTGGTTGGGGTAATCAAGGGGCTAATCCATGCTTTTATCTATGGTGACTATAGGTATCATCGATGGTCTGAACTACGGTTCCTGTCTGGAGCAAGAACAGGATGGCACAGAACACTTTTCGGCGCTTGTCCTGCTTTTGTCAGAATGAGGAGGCGCATATATTTTTTTCTGATAGAGAGGGCAAAAATGCTAGTCGCATCATCAAAACTGTCGTCACAAATTCAGTATGTGAGGATTGCACTCACTAAAAGATGCCCCTCCCTCACTGAGAACATCTCCCACTTCTTTTATACTTCCTTCAAGGTGGAGATTCTCACTTCGCGCTTATTAGGGTCAGATGTATTAGGAATTGGGCTGTGTACATTTCTTATCCCTAGAGAGACTTATGAGATTCATAGAAGAGTCACAAGGTGGAACTTCCCTTTCACAATTTTCTATCTCACCTTTCTCCTAAATACTTCCAGGCTTATGGTGCAATTGGCATCAATGACTCAGTGCTTGGAGATCTTCTTCTTCTGCGGTTCTCCGGCCTACCCTAATTCTACGTTTTTATATTTGAAGGGTTTTGGAGAGAATCAATACTGATGCACAACTAAGACTCTCGCCTTAAAAAGTAAATTATTTATTAAAAAGGATACTGTGACCATGTCCTGGACAGGTTTTGCTCCCTCTAAGCTTGCTCAAGTTTAATATAGAAATCCTCTCTTAATGGATTTAGGGTAATTTGAGTGCATAACTTGTTGATACCTTTTAAAGAATTCTAATAAAAGCTTCAGTGCTCAGGAATCCGCCACTGTGTGCATGTGTTTGTGCGGCGCGTTAATCACGAATTTATAGCGATTTCTCCTTTGCCGTCTTATATACCCGTGGATGTATCCAATTTGGTGATGAATGAGGTATGAAATGTTTTACATAATTAAATGTTATAGCTCTGTATTCAATGCATAGCAAGGATACCATAATACAAGAAAGGATTTAAGCTGAACGCACATATGTGTATCCATATACAATTGTTCTTATGTGTAGCTATACATAATTGTACATATGTATGTGTCTATATACAATTGTACATATGTTTATCTATATACAATTGTACTTATGTGTCTATATATGTACATCTATAAATGAAAGTTACCACTTTTTAAGCGTTGTGTACACTCAATTGCCATGCAAGTACTTTAAAGTAAATACATAAATAATATCCCCCACGACAAGCAACGCCAATAAAGAAAAGAAAACGGTTTCATTGAAGTTTACCACTTAAAATTAGCGCAAGCGTTTTGGTCCTTTGCAATGACTTTCAAATATGGCCCAAAAATTGCCTGTTCAAAGCAAACTTCTTCGAAGACCCTCCGAAATACGTTATGTGGTGCCTTTGTGAAAGTTTGCGCTTTGTGTAAAGGATCTTTTCAAGCTTACTTAATTTGCGATTTTTACACAGCGTTGGCTCGTTGGTGCGGGTAATTTCCTTTTAAGTAATTAACGTCCCTCATACCATCCGACAAATTTTAAGTGTTTTTTATTATTTCCTTTCATACGAATTCATTTCGGCTTGACTGAGAATTGTGCATAAAATTGATATAATAAAATATTATCAAAAGAAGGCAAAGTCGAACGCACCCCCTCCCCCACTTAGCCATAGGCACGCGCTCGCTCATCTTAAGCAAATACCCAAACCCACACACACACTAATAGGGACGAGATGTCCTTCCTGGCTTAATATAATCCAGAGAATTTTGTATCTTTATTTTGTTTTTTGTACTTGGTGGAAAAAAAAACAGGAAGTTAAGAATAGCGTCTAAGGAAATATTTCACAGTTCTGATTTGAGCTGCGTGCCGCCCGCCAGATTGTGATGGTATGTCAGTGAGTGTTCTCACGCAGCGGTACGCTAATGTTTCTGTTGTCTTTGTCAGCGCTGAAAATTTATTAAGATTGTTTACGAGTATCTGTGCTGGATCTGAGGCACGCAAATGATAAATATTTCACATAGTTAAATTGAGTGGCAGAAATGCTGTAATGAAACAGCAAAATTCCTACCTGCTAGAGGGGCGGGCGGTGCAAAAGGTGCGGGGTGGCAGTGGCATTCCGAGGTAGGAGTTTGCTGAATGTGTTCAATGTGCCATCTGCCCAATGAGTCTGCAATTTTTTCATTTTAATAACAACATATTTCAATTGAATAGGGAAAATATTTCAATATTACTTTAAATTAGGAAAGTGTCAATTTACATATCGATCAGATTGGGTTGTTGGGTTGCTTTACTTGCTGTATGGTAGGGAAGCATCATTGAAAAATCGAAGGCATATGTTAAGTGTGCCATTAGTGTGCCTCTCAGAAGTGGGCTGACAATGGCTGAAGAAGTGGGTCGACAAAGTGAACTTTAGCATGACTGAATCAAAAATGTTGAATAGTATCAGTTTAGTTAGTAGAATTTCCTTTTGCTTAAAGGAGGAGTATATACATAAAGGAAGAGTAGCATCTGGGATCGAATTGAATAAATAATGATGTAGAGGTTCCATTTGCTATATACATAAAGGAGGAGTATATACATAAAGGAGGACTATATACATAAAGGGGGAGTATATACATAAAGAAGGAGTATATACAAAAAGGAGGAATATATACATAAAGAAAGAGTATATACATAACTGAGGAGTATATATATAAAGGATGAGTATATACATACAGGAGGAGTGTATACATAAAGGAGGAATATATACATAAAGAAGGAGTATATACATAAAGAAAGAGTATATACATAACTGAGGAGTGTATATATAAAGGATGAGTATATGCATAAAGGAGGAGTATATACATAAAGAAGGAGTATATACATAAAGAACTAACATATACATAAAGGAGGAGTATATACATAAAGGAGGACTATATACATAAAGGAGGAGCATATACATAAAGGAGGACTATATACATAAAGGAGGAGTATATACATAAAGGAGGAATATATACATAAAGAAGGAGTATATACATAAAGAAGGAGTATATACAAAAAGGAGGAATATATACATAAAGGATGAGTATATACATACAGGAGGAGTGTATACATAAAGGAGGAATATATACATAAAGAAGGAGTATATACATAAAGAAAGAGTATATACATAACTGAGGAGTATATATATAAGGGATGAGTATATGCATAAAGGAGGAGTATATACATAAAGAAGGAGTATATACATAAAGAACTAATATATACATAAAGGAGGAGTATATACATAAAGGATGAGTATATACATAAAGAATGAGTAAATACATAAAGGAGGAGTAAATACATAAAGGAGGAGTAACATCTATAAGCTTACTTTACATATAGAATAGGGCTTCTATTCAAGGATGAAACTATTCGTTTCTGTACGAGGGTGCGTCAGTAAGTGCCTGAAAATTACAACATTACGTTTTCCCGGAGTTACGCAGAGTACGATCAATACAATTGTGAATACTGACAAAAGCTGAACGGGAAGCATGTCGGTCACGTGTCCTATAAGGCGAAAGCCTACGAAAACTATTCGCAGGTAAAGATAGGTAAGTTTTTCATAATTCGGAAGTTATTAATTCTATTTTCAGAAACGCGTACATGGGCAATTCTTAGTGGACAAGTGTCTTCAAGTAGTGTTCGAGTAGTCGTATTTGCGCAAAGATTGGGTTGAATTTTCCACAAGAAGTCTCTCTTAAATACTCTTATTTTTCAGGTATTCTGCTGTTTGTTTAATCTACGTCTGTGCTTTCATTACTCATATTGACTTTGTTCTAAGCTAAGCTAAGCTAAGCCATGTCCACACTGACCTGTATAAGTTGCTGAGTTTAGAGAACAGTTTCAAATTGTTCGGTAATTTAATAGAGTGGAACAAAAGTGAGTAAATAAAAACATTCAATGTGACGCATGAAAATATAGCACAAAACTCTTATTTTATATGAAAGATTAGATTGGAATATTATCAAATCATATTTAAAATATAACTAAATGACTGAGAGATGAATATAAATACTTCAGTGTGGCTAGGAATGAAGGCTACTTCCGAATTGATTTCTGAACTTTCGTTCCAGATTTAGTCGACTGACAAATAAGCTTCGAATCCACATAAAAGGGATTGAAACTTGAATGATCTTCTTCTATTAGGGATGGATCAAAATTTGTTCTAAAAAGTCCAACCCAATATCCATGGAGCAAATTCTAATACAAAATCGTTATACAACTGTAGCTGAAATGAGAGAGTGGGTCAATAAGTGCCTGGATAATTACAACAGAAGACGTTGCCACCTCAAATCCAACATTTTGTTTGTCAAGAAGCGTCTTTCAAAAGGACGCACCCTAATTTTCCGACTGACATGCCAAATAGTTTTGTTGTGACCCATTCGAAACAGACTCCTACGAGCAATTTCGTGAAAATGGAAAAGAGTGAACTTCGTTTGGTCATTCAACACTATTTTTCTCGCCAAACAACCATGACGCAAACCAAACAAAAGTTTGCAAAGTATTATGGAGACTCTTCACCATCGATTGGAACCATCCCCCACAGTGGTTTACTCAATTTCCGAGCGGTCGTACCAGCACAAGTAACGTTGAACGTTCCGGTCCCCCAATTGAGGCCAACACACCAGATATGGTCGATAAAAGCCACGGTATGACATTGGACGATCGGCGAGTGAAGGTGTACGAATTTGAAGAGGCTACAGGCTACATGGATCCGTGACTTCCTGAGGCTACATGGATCAGTGACTTCCACTCTAGGGCCCACTATCCCCGCGCCCACGACGTTTTTAATTCATAAATTCCATCCATTATTAAAAAGGGTAAAACGATCACCGGTGAAAATTATGCAGAGCTGCTGGATCGAAGCAAAAACGACCGCATTTGGAGAAAAGGTCTCTTCCACCAGAATAAGACCCCGGCGCACAAGTCCACAGTCGCAATGGCAAAATTTGCATAAATTATATAACGAATTCATCATTTTATCGAGATTTAACCTTCATCCATCATATTTTCCAGATTTAGCCCCCTGCGACTATTTTCTGTTTCCAAATATGAAGAAATGGCTCGGTGGTAAATGATTTGCGTCGAATGAAGAGGTCATCGATCGAAGAGGATATCATGAAACAAACGCCTATTTTGAGGCCCTCGAGAAATCGTATTACTTGGAGGGCATAAAAACTGGAGAAACGTTGGTTGAAGTGTATCGAGCTAAAATAAGACTATGTTGCCGAATAGAGTGTTCCTTATATCTATATATCAGAGACATAATGATCTACCTTCATATTAATATATTTTAGTAGTACTCAGATTTACTTAGTAGTACTTTATAATGCATTTATAGCATTGATATATTGTAATTGTACCCAGATTCAATTGGTAGTATCTATAATTCCTTTATAGCATTAACACATTCCGTCTATAAAGTTTCTAAATTGATACTATGTAAAATTCCGCTTGTAAATTTCCCACAAACAAGCTCCGATTGAATCATTTGATACAACAGCATTTGTAATTATCCTGGCCCGAAGTTGCTCTGTATAAAATTTATATATAGTCATAAAAAAAGGTAGTCACTCTCCACAGAATGAACTGTCAGTGGCTCCTCCCTGTACAACCTTACCACAATTTCCACATAATTCTATGCATCTAACATCTCTTCTCCTCTCTGCATCGTTGTAACTTAAATCCTCAGTAGCCGAATTCACACGCCACAAATGCGGCTGACAACTGTCAATCAATTCTGTTCATGGTTTCGGCCATTAATTTTCACATTTCTGCTTCTGCAGCCCAACTGATAGTGGCAGTTTCCGATTACCGCACCAACATGCAGGCCCACATTAATTAAGTCTGATATGCTCCCCGTCCATCCCGGTGGCGTTCCAATGACATGACTCGATGTTCAATTTAACATGTTTAAGCGCACCATTTGTTCGACTGATTCTTAATGATTTTTTAAAAGCACGTTTAATGGCATTTTATGGTAAAATATTTAAGCCCGCCGCGGACTCAGTTTCGTAGCTCCCTACGTAAAGTTCACTGCAATACCGCCGGAATATTGCATAATGCAATTTAATTGCCTCAATTAAGAGCATTCTCTTCCGAGCCAGTCCAGTCGGGCGGAATTTTATTTTCACTGCTAGTTAAGCTACCAGATATATTACTGCAGCAGAGCCCAGAGATGGAAATGCATCAATTTGCATTCGATTATGAAAGCGACAGTCAGCGATGCTGCTGTTGCGGTAGTTGGAGTACGAGTATGTTCTGCAGTTCAAGTTCAGTTCAAGTTGCGAATAATGGCGCACATTCGCAAACTGCCGCCTTCAATTAAGCGCATTAGCAGAAAGACGGGGCACTTTAGCTCAATTGAGAAAACGTGAGGAAATTTACGCCTTTAACAAGCTGGTCAGGTCGTATTAATGCAACTATAAATGTAAGTAGGCTTAGTACCAGCATAGAACAGGCAGGAAAATAACACTTTCGTTCGGAGAAACCAAACCCCACTGCCAGGCAGCCTCATAAACAAAAAATTCAGAAAGTCTTCGCATGCACGAACACAGCAAACTCACGTAATCTGTGCAGAGCTCATTCATGCGAGTGCGATTTTCATTGCAAGATGGCTCTGTATACACCATCACACATTGCTCACACACGCTCACACAAATGCACACAAACCCAGAGACACAATTTTAGGTATATAAATACTCGTCCATGTGTACATATTAATATGTAAAGCAGTGGCGTGCTTGTATGCAGTACATCGCTGCCTTTGACTGGCACGGCATGTGCTTCTCTGATTTATGAGCATTTTTATTTCCATGAATGAATTACATTTCTCTCCATCTCCGTACTCGCAGCACTACACTAGACAAACGCATTACTCCGAAGCGTTCATATTTCAAGGCAAGCAATTTAAAATGGCATTCATTCGTCTGCGTGGCGCACTCCTCCAACAAACAGCAATTGCTTTGATATATTGCAGGCAACACGCCACACTTCGCTGCTAATCCTCGTAATCATAATTCTTGTATAAAATTGCTGCAATTTGTGACGCGGGAAGCGAACATTCTGAAATTTGCAAAAAGACACGCGTACATATAACGGAGCAAATGATGAATTCTTCGAATACGCGCACACTGGACTTGAATAATTCAGCAGTTTTCCTATAATAGACTAACAAAACCAATTCTATCACTTTGAAGTTAGAGGTGCTTCCAAAGGATATCGTACAGCCTGAGAACTCTCTGGTGCTGCTTCATTGTACTCCTATTAGGGTGGAAAGTTTTCAGTGATAACTCAGAAATTAGCAGCTGCGTCGGGGCGGGTATTTTTCATCAGCTTTTTGGTACATAATTGTTGAGCTTTTTGCGGTTTCTGGATTTAGACTGTTTCATTAGACTTTTTCTTATATTCACATAGTTCAGGCTTACAGATTTATACCGTCGAAGCCTGTAGTAGCAGTCAAATCCAGCAAAACCAGCTGAGGACAGTAACTACTTTTGCATTACTCTGACTTCAATTGAGATCGTTGAATATAGTGATATATACTGTAGCATAAAGTATTACATAATCTAGGATATAGTGTTACTTACTGTAAAATATAGTGTTATAGACTCTAGGATAGAGTTTCATATACTCTAGTATGTAGTGTTCTATACTCTAGGATATAGTGGTATATACTTTAGGATATAATGTTCTATACCCGAGGATCTAATGTTTTGTACTCTAGGATAAAGTGTTCTATACTGTAGGATATACTCATAGTCTTATATATTCTAAGATATAGTTGTATATACTCTAGGATATTATGGTATATATTCTAGTATATTGTGGTATATACTCTAGGATATAATGTTCAATACTCTAGAATACTGTGGTATATACTCTAGAATATAGTGTTTTATAATCTAGGATATATTGTTCTATACTCTAGGATATAGTGGTATGTCCTTTAGGATATAGTGTTATTTATTCTAAGATATAGTTGTATATACTCTAGGATATAGTGTTATATATTCTAGGATAAACTGTTATACATATATTCTGGGAAATAGAGCCACATACTCTTGTGGTGTATACTCTAGGATATAATGTTCTATAGTCGAGGATCTAGTGTTATGTACCCGAAGATAAAGTGTTAAATATTGTAGGATATAGTCTTATATATTCTAAGATATAGTTGTTTATACTCTAGGATGTAGTGTTATATATTATAGGGTATAGTGCTATACATATATTTGCAGATATAGAGGTACATACTCTAGGATATATTGGTATATATTGATATAGTCATCTATACTCTAGGATAATGGTGTTATATATTCTAGGATATAGTGTTATACATATATTCTGGGATATGGAATTACATAATCTAGGATACAGTGCTCCATACTCTAGGATATAGTAATATATAGCCTAGGATATAATGTTATAGGCTCTGGGAGTTACTAGCATATAGTTTTATAGACACTAGGATATAATCTCTATGATATAGTGTTCTATACTCTAGGATATAGTAATATATAGCCTAGGATATAATGTTATAGGCTCTGGGAGTTACTAGCATATAGTTTTATAGACACTAGGATATAATATCAAATACTCTAGGATATTGTGTTACATACTCTTGCATATAATATTATAGACTTTAGGATATAAAGTCAAATACTCTATAATATAGTGTTATAGATCCTAGCATATAGAGTTATATACTTGCATATAGTGTCATACACTCTAGGATATAGTGTCATATAATCTAGCACATAATGTTATATTCTCTAGAATATGTGATTATATACTCTAGGATATAGTGCTCTATACTATAGGATATAGTATTGTATACTCCAGCATATAGCGTTCCATACAGTATGATATTCGTTCATCTACTCTAGGATATAGTTTTATATACTCTAGGATATAATTTTATATACTCTTTCTGCAGTGGAGAGTGATACTTGAGCATTTTAGCTCCTGCTATGACCACACTTCATTGTGTGGTCCAGTCATAAAGATGTTGGGCTGGACGAAGATAGTGAAAAATGATTAGGAAAGGGTACAATGTTCTTCGTACTTTGGCAAAACTAAATTTGAGTATCACTCTGATAGTAGAGATGGAGTCCTACATATTTTCCTACTTCCAGGAAACATATTTCTGCAGTACAGACCAGTACTCGAACATTGTAGCTCCTACCTTGGTTATATGGTTCTCTGATAAGGCCGTTGAAGGAAATGAGATAGTGACAAACTTATCAAGCGACGGAAAACCGTTGACTTTACGTTGGCGAAACTAAATGTCAATTTGATACTCGAGGTAAAGGACTCACTAATTTTTCTTATTTCAAGAACTTTGTTAATAGATGGGAGAGAGACTCTATATTAGATTTCGATCGTGATTGTTAATGACTCAAAATACATAAAGTACTGGCATAATACACACATAAAGTTGAGTGTGGAACTAGTTTTGACACGATTTTTGTTTCTGAATTTCTTAGAAAATGGTTTTGTAGTAAGATCTCGTAGTAGCTTAGCTCAAGATGAGAAGCATATTGTATTATTATTATATCTGACACCATCATTAATTATAATGAAAGAATTTAGAGGAATGGTTATAAGCTACTGAGGCCTTCGACTGGAATAGAAAATATCTTTTCGAAAGAAGCATTTCTGAGACCAAGTCCGCAGCAGGATTTGAACCTGCGGCCCTATGAGTGTCAGTCTAGTATGCTTACCATAAATAAGTATTTTTGATACCAAGCCCGGGGCAGCGAGCCTCTGAGTGTGAATCTACCATTCTTGCCACTGGGCCACAGAGGGCGGCAAACAGATTATAATTTGTGAATCCATATCTGAAATATTGTTTCGCCTCTGTGGCAAATACTGAAATAAATCTCCTTTTTTGTTGTTCTGATGTTCTCCTCTTCCTGTCCTGTTTACGTTGGAATGCACCTGTTAGATTGGTCCATAATAATTGTATATTGAGTAATGAGCTCTCCTAAATTTTTCTGTTGGGTTTGAAATTTCTTTTAAACAAATGATTTGATTGTGATGTATGCAAATGATACGAGTCCTTAATTTTGGAATTAGTGATATGGAATTGCGTACTGTTTGAGTGGTAGAATCTGCAGGTGTGTGGCTTCAGACGGATTTAAAATACTCAGATTCCTAAGCTTGTTTAATTTAGGTCGAAAAAGTTTCTTGTATTCTGACTAATGCTCCTGTCATAATATCAGATATATCCCTGTTTTGGAGAATATATTTTAGATATGAGCAAGATCCCTCAACTTGATTCCTCCAAAATATATGAATTCCTGTCGAAAATTAGCCTGACAGAAGCTCTATAGATGAGACTATCCTCATCTTTCAAACAAACAGGGGGATCACAATAGATCTTTCAGGTCGCGGTATATAACACCCTAAAATAAATCTAATCTAATCTAATCGCTATAAATCTTGTATTTGATGTATTCCTGTAAAAAAGGTTTTGTTCACACGACAGTGTAATTTCTATATTACATTTATTCCTGTAGAAGTGTTGAACATGTTTTGTACCCACGACTTAAGTGCTCTCCTTGCCACTCACAGTATACTTCCTTTATTAGATTTATTCCTGTAGAAGAGATGAAGATGTCTTGTTCCCATAACTTAAATGCTCTCCTTGCCACTCTGAGTAATGCCCCGATTGCTTTTTCCTTCTCCAAGCTATTGGTAGATCCTCGCAGCTAAAGAGCAATTGCCATGGTATTGCATTTTCCTTTGTCAACACGCCCCGAATTTTATGGTTTCTAAGCTCAAACATCTGAGAGGACCTTTTCTTTCACAGTGCATATTAGGATATTGATACTTTGGTGTATATATCTGCAGGTCAAAGTAGTTATAATTTGAAGAATAACTTCCTCATAAGCAGAGCTGAAAATTATTTATACTTCGTAAAATATTTATATTATTATTTATATGTGACTCTGTAGATATGCTTGTAAATATTACTCCTCTCAACACGACATTTTTGTTTGCTTTTAGTGGAGCAGTGTTAATATGAGTTGTTGAACATATGCAAGAGTAGACACTGAGGTAATCTATGTATTCAAAGGTGTGTTATCCTCTTTAAACTACTTTTTAACATACTAATAAGGTCAACATTTGGTAAGTATTCGATTCTTAATAAGCATATAAAAGTCATGGAAATACCCAAAATAATGAATTGATATAGTCGAATCCACCCTTTTTAATATACTTACAAAATTTCTCTCTATTAGTAAAAAGATGCCGCAACCATTTTCTACATGTGGAAAGTCGTATAAAATTCATATGTAGAAAATTCGGGAAAACATTGGCACCATCAATTTCAGAAAAGCAAAAAGCAATATCCAAAAGGAAACAATTGGGTTGTTGCATCACTTTTATATGCTTAATAATATAGAATTCGTACCAAATTTTTCGCCTCTTAGTATGCTAAAAAGTTGCCACAACCATTTTCTACATGTGGAATATCATATAAATCACAGACGTAGAAAATTCGAGGAAGCAAAGGTACCATCAAATTTAGAGATACATAAAGCAAAATCCAAACGGAAACTATTGGGTTCTTCCATCACTTTCATTAGCTTAACAAGAATCGAATACTTTCCAAATTTTCCGCCTATTAGTATCTTAAAAATTACCCACAACATTTTTCTACCCGCGTATAAAATATACGTGTAGGAAATCGTGGCAATATTGGCACCATTAAATTCATAGAAGGAAAAAGCTAAATCCAAAAGGAACCAATTGGGTACTTCCATCACTTTCATTAGCTTAACAAGAATCGAATTCTTACCAAATTTTGTCCCTGTTAGTATGTTCAAAATTACCCACAATATTTTTCTACCTGCATACTGTATATACGCGTAGAATATTCAGGGAAACATTGGCACCATCAAATTCAGAGAAGCAGTCCCATTACAAAAACAGCAGCAAAATGCTGCATTTACGTTGATTTTTGGCAACTTTTGAAATACGTTTCTGCAGGCCAGCATGCAGATTGGTTAATGCCAGCAATTTGATCTGTGCATCGGCACATCGGATTTAAAAATGGGTGCTAAAGAACACACGCACACACACACACACACATGCTCACACCTGAAACTGAACTGAACCGGGACTGTGAAGTTCGTTCATAAATGACAGCAATGCTGAAATGTGTAAATTTGCGTAAAGCAATTTGCTGCTGACGACGCCTGCATCTGACAGCTACGGAAAGTAACCTCATAGTTTGGAAACTTGGGCCGAGCTACATTGGAGCGCTGCGGGCTGCGAGCTGCAGTCGAACAAGCACAAAGCCAGCCAAGTGAGCTGCCGCCTCGTATCTACGCTCATACGTATGCACATATACACGAGTACAACCACCACTTCCACGGGGCAGAGTCAAAGGTGCACACTTAATTTATACCAAATTCAATCTTTTGTACAGCAAAATGTGAAGGAAAATTAAGTATAAACAAATAAAGCAATTTTGACGCAAACTCCCCAAACTTGGCAAATTGCTTGAAGCCAGTTTTGGCACAGAAGCGCTTCAATAAATGCGTCGTGTACTTGGGAAGTTATCGTCTCTGCGCGCCTCTGATGTGGGACTTGGCGGGACGGCCACGTTTACCTGGCAAGTGGGCAGACGCAGAGCGGGACAACCACGTTTACCTGGCAAGTGGGCAGACGCAGCTGCAACCACATCACCCAAAGTAACATTGTGGCTGGCACATTGTGTGTGACCTGCGTAAATACATAATTCGATTTCGTTGGCTGCTGAGTGCAAAGTGTGTGGCCAGCAGCAGGAAGCCTCCCGACCGCAGCGCCGAATATTGCCAGTAAATAACTTTTAAAGTAATTGGTATTTATTGATGTGGAATTTATGCTGGCAAAAGTGTTTTTTCCCAGATTAAATTTACGCTGTCACAAGCTCACCCGAACAGCGCCCAGCGGAGGTGGTGCTCGAAACGGGCCAAGGAGATGAGGCCAGGTACTGAGATGCAGATGGGAGCTGCTTGCTTTGTTATGCAAAATAATTTTCCTGACTTTCCTACTTGGTCTGGCGTTCTTTGTCAGAATAATAAAAGTAGCAAAAAGTATCCGAAAAAGAAACTGTTTACATTATTTATCCGCTGCGAAGAATTTCTCATGAATTTTCCATGCTTCGGATTCGGCTTCGCCGGCGCGTAAGGAAATTAAACATAATGGCAATGTAACTTTTAAGCTTTCTTTTCCTCTCGCTGCGGTACTTGTTTCTTAATTTTATTTGTATTTGATATTTAAGAAATAAATTAAGAAAGTTGTTCTGCTTGGTGAGACGAATTATAATTGGAGTGGTGGAAACTGAATGGAATTTTTTAACAAGTGGGGAGGGGGTTCGTTTTGGATACATATTGATTGATTTCTTATGAAGCTAAAGGTGACCAGGTGTGTGGGTCCCGATGGATTTAAAATACTCAAACTTTAAGCTGGTGGAAGTTTAATTCAGTTCGAAAAAGTTTCTTGTGTTCTGTCTAATGTTCCTGTCATAATATTAGATTTATTTCTATAAGTCCTGGATTGGTGTAAAAAAGTGGCTTAAATGCTTTCCGTGTCACTCACAGTTTAGTTCTTATATTAGATGTATTCCTGTAGAAAAAGTGAATATATTTTGTATCCACGACTTAAGTGCTTTCCGTGCCACTCACAGTATAATTCCTTTATTAGATTTGGTCCTGCAAAAATGGTGAATTCGAGTATGCCTAGTACCCACGACTTAAGTGCAACTCCTATTAATTCACTGAATGCTTTTTTTTATCCAAACTACTGGTAGACCCTTGCAGCTAACGAGCAATTACCTTGGTAATGCATTTTCCTTTGTCGAAGTGAGCCGCGCTATTCGGTGTCTATGCTCAAACATCTCAGAGGACCTCTTCTTTCACAGTGCATATTAGGATATTGACATATATATTTTAGAGTATATAGAATTTATAGTGAAGAGCGATATCAGTACCAAGCTATCAACTTACGGAATGAAGCTTAGGATTCTCCCACCATTTTATTTCTTTTCTTATCCAAGTATTGAGGGAAGATCGATAGCAGTACCAAGCTCTCAGAACTACGACCAAACTTACGGAATGAAGCGTGGTCTTATTCCACCATTTCATTCCTATTCTTATCCAAGTATTGAGGGAATATCATATCAGTGCCAAGCAATCAGAACTACGACCAAACTTACGGAATGAAGCTTAGGATTCTCCCACCATTTTATTTCTTTTCTTATCATAGTATTGAGGGAAGATCGATAGCAGTACCAAGCTCTCAGAACTACGACCAAACTTACGGAATGAAGCGTGGTCTTATTCCACCATTTCATTCCTATTCTTATCCAAGTATTGAGGGAATATCATATCAGTGCCAAGCAATCAGAACTACGACCAAACTTACGGAATGAAGCTTAGGATTCTCCCACCATTTTATTTCTTTTCTTATCCAAGTATTGAGGGAAGATCGATAGCAGTACCAAGCTCTCAGAACTACGACCAAACTTACGGAATGAAGCGTGGTCTTATTCCACCATTTCATTCCTATTCTTATCCAAGTATTGAGGGAATATCATATCAGTGCCAAGCAATCAGAACTACGACCAAACTTACGGAATGAAGCTTAGGATTCTCCCACCATTTTATTTCTTTTCTTACCATAGTATTGAGGGAAGATCGATAGCAGTACCAAGCTCTCATAACTACGACCAAACTTACGGAATGAAGCTTCGACTTCTCCCACTATTTTATTCCGCTTCTTATACAAGTATTGAGGGAAGACCGATATTAGTATTGTACTCTACTGAAACGACCGTTTGCTTTCGATGTTACTTGACGACTGACTCTTTATTCTTTCTCCTTTGTTCAAGGTTCGTGAAATATATATATATATATATAAATTAATTCTTTACAATGGGGTTAACTTGCTACAGTATCAAGCTGTCGGAACTACGACCAAACGTACGGAATGAAGTGTAGTCTTATTCCACCATTTCATTCGTGTTCTTATCCAAGTATTGTGGGAAGACCGATAACAGTACCGAACTGTCAGAACTAAGACCAAGTTTACGGAATGCAGCTTAGACTTCTCCCACGATATTATTCTTATCCAAGTTAGTCTGATTGGAAGTATTTACTTTGTTAGATTGGTGGAGCTCCTCCATTGAGCATAGTAAATGCTTTCTTTATACCCCAATATATCATATTTGGATTTCAGACTTAATTTCAATCCATCCAGAATCTAATCCAATAAGAAGTTGTTAAGTTCATTTTTACCTTAAACAATTCTTTCAGGTCATTGAACGGTTCAGATTTCTGAATATATGGAAGCTGGGTTTTACGAAAGTCGCACATTAAGAATACTGCATTATATTTCCAGCAGCATGTAACTGCAGTGACCCGAGAACTTATGAGCCCAGTTATGGGGAATGAAGTTGCAGATAAACTTAGATCCAACCAGTTTTACTGGCCCCGAACCTATTTTACCCAAATCGTTTGCTACCTTTAATCTCACTATTAGTGATTGGGTTGCTTGGGCACAGAAACGCGAATGGGGGACTGTAAGATGCAGCAGATGGGCAGAGACTATGCTACCTGTTATTTCCGATAGAAAGTCAAGGTTTCTTTTGTTACTTGGTAGGAGGGACTGCATACTTCTGATAGGATTGATGGCGGTTCATGTTGCATGGGCTAAGCATATGCAAATCAGGGGCATTGTAGATAGTGTTCTTTGTCAGGCTTGTGTAGAGGAAGAGTGGACCACTGGTTCAGCGTACGTGACGCTTTCACTAGAATCAGGTTTGACTTATGTGAAACTGATATTCAAAGTAACGGATAGGGACACAGGATCCACTGAGGTTTGTTCACAAATCAGGCAGTATCGAAGAAAAGTGGAGTGGAACATCAAATATAGTACGATTAGTGTATTGGCAATAAATTCGTTGAGAGATAATCTTATTTATATAAAAGTTTTATAAGTTCACAATAAACCCAAACAGAATTTCTCTTGTTGATTATTTACCTCGTACCACAGACACAATCAGCAAACTGGACAGCATAAAATTACTAAGACTCAGATGAGGTCATTCAAATATTTCTCACGAACACCTGAGGAAAATTGAACCCAAGTCCATATGCAGCTGCATTATCCAAATTCCTAACAGTATCCTATCACATTACCTCAGTGAGTGTCCAGAACTGAACGCTTAAGATAGTATATTTTCAGCATGATGATTCCATATCCCTTCTCTCTAACCCCTCCCCGGGAAATATTGATAAAATCTTGAAATTTTTTGAAACATCTAAATTATATATATATATATATATATATATATATATATATATATATATATATATATATATATATATATATATATATATATATATATAATAATCCATCCTCGTTGACTCACTCCTTTTACCCATAAGCAGCGGAAGGCCATTGTTGCTATTGCTGCTATATTTACAATTAGGTATTAATTCAGTTAATTCACTGATTTTATTAATAAAGTAAATAAGTTCACAATAGTCGTTTCGTGTCTTATGGCATGCTCTTCTAACTCGAATTCCACTAAATTCATGATATAGAAATGCTTCATTGTACA
The DNA here is from genome assembly GCA_920105625.2 of Clusia tigrina. Lineage (NCBI taxonomy): Eukaryota > Metazoa > Arthropoda > Insecta > Diptera > Clusiidae > Clusia > Clusia tigrina. The sequence continues at coordinate 220,522,037 of OV050031.1, forward strand.
TCCATTTTCTTTTGTGATTGATTGCCCAGCCCTCCTTCGCAAGAGACTCAAATATTTCGGAAGCCCTTTTCTAGAGAGTCTGGAGCATAGCACTAGATTAGAACTTTCGCACCTAATCATATTTGGAAACAATTCCGGCTGGTTGTAATATATAGTACAACACCGTCTTTAGGCTCGTGACGATAGGGCATCAAAACGGCACTAGTGCCAATTGTGGCACCCGAGGGTTGTCAGTCATTTTACCTAACTACATACATCCCTTTTTCTTTGAGTCACAGACCTTAGATGCTAGTACGCAGTTCCCCAAACCAATGCATGCATATTGAATTATATTGTAGTGTATAAAAATAAGATTAGTAAATAAAATAAATTATTTACAATAACTGAAATATACTCTCGAAGGCTGGCTGGGGGTGGTTATCAATACAAGAATAGCTTCACTTATTTTGGACTGCCGTTAAATAATTGAAGCTAATGATAGATTAAAAATAAATGCAAGCCTACGACAATCATCAACGAATTCCAATATCCCTCTATTAAAATGCCAGCTTTCTGCTTACCTATTGAATGGACACCTGAAATAAATGCTTCGCGGCTTCACTGAAATCAATATTCCTAGATAGACGATGGAGAACAATCGTCAATTTTAACAATTACCATACATACCACACTATGCATACAAGCAATTGTGCACGAGGGCGTAGTGCTATTTTAATAAAAACAACTCCCAAATAGTTTAAAGAAGGAAAAACTTGCAGAGAGGAATTCCAGGCAACTACTGTTGCCATTGATACCGGACAAAAATGTTCACTGCTGGCTGTATATAGTCCTCCAGGACACAATATCAAATGCAGTCAGTATGCAGATCTTATGAACAAATGCAAAATAGTTTTATTATATGAGAAGACTTCAATGCAAAGCATACACACTGGGGATCGAGGCTGATAACTACTAAAGAGAGAACTTTTCAAACCTATTCAAAATAGAGGATGTGACTTTATCTCTACTGGTAAGCCAACATATTGGCCCACAGATCCCGAAAAAGTTCCTGATTTACTAAATTTTTCATAATAAAGAAAATTTCTCCGTATAACTTTTCAACTGAACATGGATTAGAAGTTAGTTCTGATCATTCACCCGTGTATCTTACCTTAAGCGAGACTACCATCGAGTTAGAAAAACCACAATTTTTGTCAAACAAAACAAAGGACTGGGAATATTTCAGAAAACTCCTGGTGGATCAAGTCGACACATCAGTTGAGTAGCGCCTTAACTCTTGAAAAAGAAACTCTTAAGTTAAATAAAATAATTCAACAGTCAGCATGGATATATAGCAGAATTGTAAAAGGACGTAAATATCCTAAATTTATAAGGATCTAATACAAGAAAAACGAAAAATCATCGAAGGTGGCACCAGACGAGGTCCCCTTCTGATAAAGCAACTTTAAATAAAACAACCAAAGAACTGTGTTTGGTAATAGAACAAACAAATAATGATGAATTCAACAGATATATAAGTCAGTTAACTAACGAAAGAAGCTCAAACTATTCCCTGTGGAAATGTACGTGTAATTTAAAAAGACCAGTTTCAGAAAATCCATCAATCAAAGATAACATAACAAATGGGCAAGAAGTGATGCGGATGAAGCTGAAGTATTCGCTGATCACCTTCCAAGTATCTTTACAACTAACGAAAAACTAAGCGACACCTTCATCAAGCAAAAAGAACGTCTAGACCTAGACACAGGAATCCCATGTGCATGTGACGAGGAAGATGCCGAAATCATTAACAAGGAGAGTTGAAAGACAATAAAACAAACAACAAACAAAAGAACATAGTAACAGTACATAGTAGAACATTATTATTAAAAATAACATAAAATGACCACAAAACTTGCCACGTTTCCAATAATTTATTTATTTATTTAGAAAGATTTTATTATGTAAACTTTATTACTATATAAATAATGCTCCATAAACAAATAAATAATCAACTACAATATTAGCATTCAAATTAGGCTTTCATCTACCAAAGTTCACACTAAATTCAATATTTAATTCACACCCAGGCCACTCCTCCTAATTGAAAAACCATGCCTTAGAAAAACTTCCTACACTTTGACTATAAATTCATTTCTCCGCTGAAAGCAAATTTCTACCACCACTCATGAACAGAGCCGAGCGATAACATTATTTACTTCCTCCACTACAGACAGGAAGGAATTCCTTCCTCCAGACTGGACTCTACCATCTAATTGCTCCTGGTGGCACCACTGGCGTAGAGTATATGGGCGTACTCAACGTCAGAACGAATTTGGCATGTTTGCTTTTTAGTGGCTCATGTTCAATGTTCCAAGACGTGGATTAATATCGCTTCAGTAGCCCACCAGCATACTCGTCAGCCTCAAGTGTCAGCCACAGAAATCCATACGCACTGAGTGCGAGCTGCGTAGTTCCCCTGCGCTAGTCTCTGGCATAACAGAGGAAACTGCCCGGAGCCATCGTCTGCCACAAATACACTTTTAGCCACATTAGCTGTCGTTAACACAGCCAGCTACATCGCTGCTGAAAGGCAATTCACTCACATTTATGCGGCTCCACGATAGACACTCTTAATTTAGTTGCTCTAATTTCAGCGAATTTGGTTAACAAGTTGTCGATAATTAATTTTCGGTCGCCTGAATTGACGCTGCAAATGGAATTTTTATTCTTTTTTGTATCTTCGCACATATCATTTACAATTAGGAGTGATGTGATGAAGGTGGCTGAAATAGTGGCAGGAGGGGGGAAGTCTTTCAACAGATATTGCTACTCGTATACAGAAAATTGCCAAATGATCCGTGAATTAAAGCCGTCTGTGTGCTGGTGGCTTGATTACATTGGAAATTTTAATGGATGTTGACTTTTGTTTCCCAACACAATATCTCTGTGTATGAATGCGAATATCATTCAAGAATTACATTAATTAAATTTATTAATTAGCTGAGTGCAACAACGCAGCTTTGTGCACGAACAGAAGCCAATTCCTGAACACTCCACGTCTGGCAAACACAGCGTTGTCTCCAGTCAAAATAGAAATTTATTTCTGTGTTATTCGAGTGGCGCAAAAACTTTCTGCAACTACACTCGTGTCGGCGGCTGCTGCTGCTGCCAAATTGGTGGCTCCTTGGGGAAACTTCAAAGCAAAACGCTGTTGCTGCCTTTTTCAAGTATCGTGGCAAGTTTCACAAGCAAAACGTGATGGCACTCGTATTTCAAATGAGATATCATCCTGGTTGTTGCTTTAAATTTGCACAAGTTGTGTTTTTAAACTCCAGTTCCGTTTCAATAGATGTCAAACGGAACCGCTTCCAGTATCAGGCCAGTGACATTAAGAGGCGTTTAAATTACAAACTTCGCTTGGCGAATTATGAATGAAACTTTTGTGATCTATTATTATTTATGTTCCCCTCACAAATCACTTGAATCGCTGACACTTTCTTTTATTGCAGCGTATGCATAAATACAGTAATTGAGCTCATTTACGAGTTATACACGTAAATTGTGGTGGGTAAGTGCGCGCAGCCATAACACAGTTGATTGAGTGCCGTGGCTGCTCTTCTATGAAACACCAGTTCTAGTGTGGCCGTCATAAAAGTAATAGCAGTAAAATAGTTATAGTTTGCGCCAGATTCCAGAGGAATAATGATAGGATATGCAAAGGTAGGGACAACCACAAAGCGAGTGGAGAGAAGTGAGTGAAAAAATTGAATATACTCAAGTTGTTTCGTTATGTGACCAAATAATGGACTTTATAAGGACTATAAGCGAAATATGTTATATTACACTGTCAGTTGATTATATTTATTTGAGGAGGCTTTTGACAACACTCCTCACAAATATGTGATTAGGACTGTTAACAATAGAGGAATAGATAATACCACTTCCAATTGGATACGAGCTTTACTCAACAGTAGACTGACTGAAGCTGAAGCAGGTGACAAAACTGTTAAAATCAAAGTCAATAAAGGATGTCTGCAGGAAGGGGTATTATCACCCATTTCATGGAGCATAGTAGTTGATGATCTTCTGGTAAAACTCACAAATCTAGGCATATGGTATTATTTCAAGGATATGCGGACGATATTGTGATAATAGCTAGAGGAAAATCTGAATCCACTCTTTGTGATATTATCCACAGGGGCTTATTAGCAGCTAATGAATGATGCAGGGGAACAGGATTGATCATCAATGCCTCAAAGACCACCACTAGAAAAAGATCTCTACCATATATGAAAACTATTCTTCTAAATGGTACACAGGTCGATATTAGCTCCGAGACCAAATATCTCGGAGTTATTTTCGACAAAAAGTTATTGTGGAAGGCTCTCTTGACAGCAACTACCAAGAGGGCTACTGATTCCTTAATGATATGTAGACGGCTTGCTGGTAAATCTTGGGGATGTAACCCAAAAATCATTCGCTGGATGTATACCATGATGGTGAGACCAATCATCACCTATGGTTCTGTAGCCTGGTCAAATAGAGTCAAACTTAAGACAGCAAAATCTGCATTAAGTATAGTACAACGCCTTGCCTGCCTTGTTATCACTGGAGCTATGCGCACCGGTCCAACGGCAGCAATGGAAGCTATACTAGATCTAACACCCTTATATCTAGTAATTCAAGACTCGGCAAGGAAATCTCTTACCAAATACAAGAAATTATTTCGAGAGAATCAAATTACACCGGAAATATATGGGGTAAAAATTCTACTCAAGAATATGGTACACTAAAATATCACAAGGATTTTATGCCAAGAAAATTCAATTTTGCACACAAATACTTACTGTACAATGATGAGTTGTAAAAAAGAATGGAAAGGTCTAACTGAGACTTATAAAATTAGAGAAAATTCCCTCTTATGGTATACTGACGGTTGTAAGACAATGGACGGAACTGGGGCAGGAGTATTTGGGCCTAGAACCAACTACTGGGAACCAATGGGTTCTTTTCCAAGCATTTTTCAAGCGGAAATTCACGCTATTGAAAGATGTGCCCAGATCAACTTTGACAGGAAATATCGGGGGAAAAACATCGTGATACTATCTGATAGTCTAGCAGCACTCAAGAGTCTGAGCTCACCTTTGGTGAGGTCTAAACTTGTATGGGACTGTATTGGGAAGCTAAACTCCATAAGCAGTATGAACAAGTTATCTCTAATGCGGGTACCAGGCCACATAGGAGTAGAGGGAAATGAGAAGGCTGTTAGCTTAGCTAGAAAGGCTGCGGCCTCTCCTTTCAACGGACCATTGGATATCTGCTGAAGAAGTGCAAAGATGCAAAAAGAAGTCAACCCTGGAAAAATCGTCCGGGATTAAGACAGTACAAAGGTCTTCTGGGAGATTTAATCCTCAAAGAGCTAAAGAGTTAATAAACATGCCTCGGAGTAAATTTAGAATCAACACAGGCGTCTTAAGCGGACACTGTAGACTTAGAATCCAACTATCACATGAATAAGTTGGGTCTATTTTCAAATGCCATCTGTCGATTTTGTGGAGAAAGTAACGAAACCATACTGCACCTGATCACAGACTGCGGACCATTGACACAAAAAGGGCACAGATGTCTTGGAGAATATATCTTAGATATGAGCAAGATACCTCAACTTGATTCATCCAAAACACATGAATTCCTGACGGAAATTAAACTGACAGAAGATTTGTAGATGAGACTCAATAAATAGGGGCATCACAATAGATCTTTCAGGTCGCGGTGCAGAACACCCTTAAAAGATTCAAACTTTGACCCATTGTGCCACTTCTTTAGGATTTAAAATCAGTTTGAAATGTTTTTTTTTTTTGTTTGTTTGTCAATGTTTAACACTATTGCACTTCTTCACTGTGTTAACTGGTTCACCACTGAACTGTTTGGATAGTTTCCCGAAATCTCCTTTTAACTCATTCATTTCGCCTTTTCAGAGTTACATTACATTCCTTGCATTATACTACTAAGATCAATATTATACCAGCCACTGCTTCCTTACTGAATATTATAGAAAATAGATGTGGGGTAGGCACTGCTTCCTTACTGAATATAAAAGATAATAGAAGTGGGGTAAGCAGGAGAACCGCCGAAGAAGGAGGTCTCCAAGCATCCCTATTGACTCATAACTCTAGTAAGGACAAGAGAGCAAATTCAAGTCCCATGTTCTGTTTTCACATGAACAACGTAATGCTTATCCATACTCGTATCTAGTCATGAATGTTGACCACAATTTTAGTCTTACTACGATTCTATATTTATACATGTTTAGTCATAAATGCTGAAGCACCACTTTCATTTTACTAGGAATGTTTATTCTATTTTTATACCCGTTTAGTCAAGAGAGTTTTATCTTGTCTCATCTAGCCACCATTTTCTTTTTACTAAGAATATTTAATACTTTTTCTGACTTTTCGGATATCGCTGCTGAGAACGATCTACAAATTCTTCAATGAAATTTTTACTATTATGTCATTGAAATTTTTTTATTTGAATTTTCTTTTGGTCTTTTGATCCTTTTAAATATTCCGTTTCGGAAGGCATTTCATTTGATTCAGCGTTTCTTGCATTGGGACATGTTTCACTGATAGCTTTGATATTTCTGTAATTAATCTCCTTCATTATTGGATTTTTGGATTTATTTTGGTGCTTGTCTCAATGGAAGTGGGGGTTATTTCACTTAGTCTCGATTCGCAATGGAATTGGGAGCTATATCACTGAGTCTCGATTCGCAAATCAGAATGTTTGTGGATCGTACCTACTCATACCAGACCATTATGTGAGAGAATATTTGTTTGAGACTCAGGCTTCGAGTAGTCTACCGTACTATTCACGTATATTTCAAACTCAAGTCAATGTCCTTTTTTAAACTTCTTTTGTTTGTTTCGTTAAATATTTTATTGAGGTTTTTGAGACATATTTCTGTGTCTTGTATATCCATTTTCTCTTTACGAGTTGTTTAATTTTTTGTTTCCTTTCGCTCATCCCCCTGAAAGGCAATTCTATATACACCTTGGAGTAGAGATCTAACTCATCTTAGTTCTTTCCTCTTATAATAGCAAGCCCGTCGCTAACTTCACCCAAACAGGGTGTGGCTATATATCGACAATGAAGAATTAACTATATCGAGTTAACTAATATTGAGACTGAAGTACTAGCTACTTTCCGGAATGGTCTTTTAACAATGTTTTCAAAGCTCTTTCCTAATAGAGAACCCTCCTAATTCTAAATGAAAACTTATTCGCTTCCATTGCCACAAAACACCAAAGAGATTCTAACACAAATTCTCTAAATCACCCACAATTCCACCGTAATTATAATAGCTTAACGGGTTTCCCCAGCTAATTCCAGTATTTAATGTAATTGAAGTTAATCGTAATAACCAGCGAGAGGACGCATGGGCGAGCATGTGCTGTGCCAGCGCTGCAGGATTTCAAATGATTGCATTCATTTTAGTTTCGTTGCGATTTTGATTCTTATTTTTGTTGCAATTATCGATTTTCCTTCGTATTAGTACGCTAATGGCCCAATTACCTGTTCGCCTTGGGAACTTTTCGTTTGGCAAACTCAGAGTGCGAGTGAGTCTTGACTGCTTGCTTGCCTCAGCATTCTTTTTGATTTAATCATAGTAAGTACCTGCGGCATATTCGCACTCGTCGAATTAATCGGAATACAGTTCCAAAGGTGTTTACTACGATGAGTAATTTTACTTCACGCTTTGTCGATTTGCTTAAACATGTTTTATTTAACTGAATTTTAAAACAGTGCTACAGTTTTTTAAGTGCCCCCAAGTCACGAGCCATGTTTTTCTTTCATTACAGTCGAGAAGATTGAATTTCGTGACTAACGGAGCGATATTAAAGCAATAATCACGGAAACAAGTAATTACATTTTATGTGACGAGAACGCAGCAAATAAGAAAAATAATTGAAGAGAAATTGGTGTCCAGAAGTGAACAGCGTCTGATATGAACAGAGTTTGATATAAACAGAGTTTCATATTAAGAGAATCCGATATAAACAGAGTCCGATAAAAGCAGAGTTCGATATAAGCGGACTCCGATATGCATAAAGATCGATATGAAGAAAGATCAGTATGAACAGAGTTCGATATAAACAGGAGTCCCATATAAAAAGAGCCCATATGAACAAAGATCCATAAGAACAGAGTTCGATATAAACAGAGCCCGATATGAACAGAAATCGATATAAACAGAGCCCGTTATAAACAGATTCCGATATAAAGAGAGCCCGACATGAACAAAGATCGATATGAACAGAGTCTGATATAAGGAGAGTGCGATATGGATAAATATCGATATGACCAAAGATCGTTATGAACCAAGATCGATATGAAGAGAGCCCGATATAAACAAAGTTTGATACAAAAAGAGTCCAATATAAACAGAGGCCATTATAAACAGAGTCCGATATAAAAAGAGCCCCATATGAACAAAGATGCATATGAGCAGAGTTCGATATAAACAGAGTCCATTATAAACATACTTCGATATAAACAGAGTCTGATATGAACAAAGATCGATATAAACAGAGTCCATTATAAACTGACTTCGATATAAACAGAGTCTGATATGAACAAAGATCGATATAAACAGAGATTGATATAAAGAGAGTCCGATATCAACAAAGCACGATATGAACAGTGCCCGATATGAACAGAGATCGATATAAACAGAGTCTTAAATGAACAGAGCCCTAAATAAACTGGGTCCGATATGAACCAAGATCGATATAATCAGAATCAGATTAAATTCGAAAAATAAATGGCCAAGAATACTTGGTAAAATGTTCCTACTTTAGCGAGAACGGAATCCGGATAATACCGAATCAGCAATAATAATGAATTGTTTCACTTGATCGAAGAAGAAAATATGACAAAATATTTCAGTATATCTATAAAACGAATGAAAGAGTCAAGTTCAAAATGAATGAATGAAAGAGCCAAGTTCAAAAGGCACAGAGGTGATGCACTTGATCGAAGAAGAACATGTAACACAATGTATCCACATATCTATAAAGCGAATAACAGAGTCAAGTACGAGGGGCACAGAGTGATAATAAGTGAACTGTTTAGCTTGAAATTTATTAACACAAGACATAAAGGATTCATAAATGTATAAAGATTACGAGAGAAGGACGCATTAGAGGAATGAGAGACTATCGACCGAGTGTACAATACTCGCGGACTAGAAGCCTGTCAGGGTTCTATAAACTAAGGGACTTCATATACGTTTAAAATGCCTTAACATGCTTCTCATATACTAGCACGATAGTGTTGAAGGAGATCTGTACAAAGCTGGAATTAATAACCTGAGAATTTTGATCCTAAATAATTCGTATGGAAGATTTTGTAAGTGAATTAACCTCATTCTGAGCTATGAAGCAACCCGTTGATGATGCAGCAAAGGACGTTGCAAGCACGGGAGGTTTATATTCTGCCTCACATAAGCAACAATGCTCAGCTTATTGAATATATGGCAGAAATTTTGACTTCTACCAAAGTGGTATTAAGTCCTAACTCTGTATCCTTTTTGAGGACTATTTTATGTATTACAATTTTTTAATGCATAAAACATTTTTAAGTTAAAAAATATTTATCGCAAAAACAAAATCCAGTAAACACAATAAAAAATAGCAACTAAAGTTTGCAATATATTCCATTTTAAAATTATCGTATTCACCCACTCTATCGAAGTATCTTGTATGGTAGTGATTGATGTCATAAAATTCGATATGATGCGAAATTGATTGATGTGCGTTGTGCTTTGAAACATGACTGAATTATATTCTCTTCCGTCTTCTCATTGTAATATTTTTACAATCTTTCGAAACAACGCATGAGAATGTCGGCCAAAAAACCGCAAAGTTGACGCCGCTTTCCACAATGAAAACTACTTGTGGAGCAGATGGGGTTGCTCATGGGTATGTGGTATAATAACACAAACGAGTTGAACTTTCCCCAAAGTGAATGGGGAGAAAAACATTAAATTTAAATAAAAAATAAATTGATAAATAATAAAATTTAAATAATACAAAAACAGAATCAAACAGACTCCCACAAAAAACTGTTGATAGACAAGTATAAAAAAGGAAACCCTTTTGTGTACATTTTATCCACACACACACGCGGGTTTCCAAAAACATAAACTGTGCTTTCGATAAAAAAGTAGCTCTCAATCAAAACTCTCCATGAAATGTTTGTGGCGATTTTGGCCGAAGGACCTTCAATGCTCAAATTGCCGTATGCCAAAATTTAATTCAATAATAATTGTATTAATCATTATAATAAGATTGAAGATTATTACTATGACACTAGTTTAGGGAACCTCTGAGTAATTAAACCATTCATTTTTCTTAGATACCGATATCCACTATGCCACTAGTAGCCAGTTTAGGGATCCCCTGAACTATTATGATTATTATTAATTATTACAAACGTTGTCTGCACAGGTCATTGGACTATTGGCACACACGCTGAAAAAATGGGCATTCCGCTCAATGCTCATTGCAGGAGCTGTAAAGACATACAGGAGAAAGAAACAATAGTACACTTTCTTTGTGATTGCCCAGCCATTGCTCGCTTGAGACTCAAACATCTCGGAAGTCCTTTTCTGGAGAGTCTAGGGCATTGCTTTAGCTTAGAACTTTCAGACCTATCCAAATTTCTCAGCAACTCCGGATGGTTCTAAATGTACAAAAGCGTATTACCATTTTCTTTAGGCTCGCGAGGACATGGCAACAAAACGGCACTATACGACCCGTGCTCGCCAGCCATTTTACCTACCTACCTCTAAACGTATTTCTCAACGAATTTGTTGTCTGAGAAGGAAACACGGTGGGTGCAAATGTGGTTATGCCACCGTGATAATTGTCATAAGGAGAATTATTGAAAACTATGTTGGCAGCTATTTCGAACACGCTACTTGACTTCATCAGATATCTTTCAATGAATGGCAATTTTTCCCAAATATGTCTCAGAAAGCAATAGCATTCCAACTATGAACCCTACCAGGAATCGAATCTGGGCCTTCAGTTATTAGAATTGTGCATCCGGACAGCTGGTCTGACTAAAGGTAGAAACTCTTTAACTTCACAGCCCATTTTGTTACGGAAGTGTTTTTGTTTCCATATACAAAAACCCTTCTTAGCAGACTATTTTAGAGAGTAGCATAAATTTCATTCAAATACCTTCAATATTAGTTGTGAATGATCTGTTAAATGGACAATTTGGGACACACCTCCTGCTATTACATTTATCCATCCAGACAACCAGAGAACACAGAGAATGGAAAGTCTTTTTCGCTGCCTGCGTCCGTGGCGGACACACCACGATTTTGAGTGGATTCACCACGATTTTGAGTGGATTCACCACGAATTTGAGTGGATTCGTATACAATGTCCGTATGCTTTATTTCGCTGCTTTGTCGTTTGACGTTTAAGTTTCTTTTCTCTGTGTTCTCTGCAGACAACTACGCTAACTGCAGATGGTGAATTCACTCAGCAAAATATGTCCCTGTACTGTGTAAGTCCACCGTACTCTAAACCAGAGAATACAGAAAATCTTAACGTTTAAGTGTCGCTTCTCTGTGTTCTACGCTCTAAACTCCTGTGTCTCATTATTTCTTTCTCTCTTGTTTCAAATTCGTTGAGAAATACTTTCATAAAACTGAATTCAACGACTAATTAATTAACGATTAATTAATTATTATATAAATTGTATGCATTGTTTCTAGATGTCGATATGCTGCAAGAGCAAGAGTAGTCTGACTTCCTGTTTCTCCTTTTCTCTCTCTAGTTTAATTTTTAAATTTATTAGAATTATTATATCTTAAAGCATACTGAATTATGTATGCAAGGGTTTAGGAGAATGAGTACTGAGGCTTTCTACTCGAAGAGAAATAGATTTAGAAAGAAAGAAGCATTTTTTGACACCGTGCCCGCGGCAGGATTCGGACCCGCGACCAACGAGTATGAGTCTAGCAGGCTTACCACTGTATCGACTCAAATTACTGCCGGGGTATCCTCAGCGGTGACCAGGAGTCGTACCCAGAAATTCTTCACACTTTTAACCATCTTCTCCTTATTTGCTTATTTATTATGAATAAAACTTTCTGGTTCACAATAAGTCTCGGATTTATTTAATTTGTCCTTATGATGCCTCTGCCTGTCATTTGATCCTGTAGTCGCTGACGTAGCCCAAGTTGCTTATGTTCGTTATGTCACTGATCTTCCTGGTGTCGCTGATGTAGCCCAAGTTGTTTATGTTCCTTATATTGTTTATCTCGGCCCTTTTTTTAAATTTTGTTGGGATATTTTTAAGTTAAATTTCAGTATATAGTTTACTACTCTAATCGATAGGACTTCAGATATTGACTATAATGATAATTATCATATAATCGTTGTTATAATAAGCATGCTAGACTCACATCCCGAGGGTCGCAGGTGCAAGCCCTGCCACGGGCTTGGTCTCCAAAATGTTTCTTTTTATAAAATCTTTTCGTTTCGAGTCGAAGGCCTCTGAGGCTAGTATTCATTCCCCAATTCCCTTGCAGTCATAATTTATAATGGTGTAAGATATAATAATAATAATGTCTTCTCCATAAATTTGTTGAGAAATAATCTTCATTTTCACTGAATTGACGACTACCGACTCACTCACAATAATAATAATAATAATAATACAAAGGACACACCTAGGAATTGTTGATGTAAAGGATAAATCGGAAATTGGCCCGGCTAAGTATTAGTTATTTGGGACAATGTCAGTCCAGTAGATAGAGGAGTATCCCAGAGGTCCCAGACAGAAGAGTGTCTAAAATGATAAACAGAGAGGACCTCAGAATCCTCACCGTCATTTCCCACCAAAATATACGACACTCAATTTATTGCATCGAGTCTTTCCGTATAAGATTTTGTTTCAAAGTCATGAAAAATTCCTAAGCTGATTCGACTGATATATCAGTACTTTCTGACGGTTCTTCAGCATATTCTTAGAGACCCTCAGATACAAAATGCAGTAAATCCGTTCTCAAATCTTCGTTAAATTCAAATGATAGCTCGGGGAATTAATGATCCAATATTCGTTATATTTGTTTATATTTATTTATTTATAAAGTTAACTTATAATTACAAATTATAAACTAAAGAAGGGGGAGCACTAGCATCGCCTGTCTTGCGGTATTGATTACTTATTCTAAATCTTAAGCGTAGTACGAAAAACTTTGCTTATATTAGTTAGTATATAGTCAGAGTTTTGGAATAGATCTACTGAAATCGCTGGAGTGTTTCTGACGGTACAATACCAGATACACCCGTACCCATTTACATATGTAAATATTTAACTATAAATTGTTAAACTTTTTTTCTAAGCGAACTTTTTTTTATAATTTTTGATATTTTAATCATATTCATTTGCAACTTACCGATGAGTTCTCATCGCAATTGAGCATGGCGTAGAAATCCTCGTCCGGATTCTTTTTAAAATTGATGATAGCATCGACGGCGCTCATTTCTCCCAATGTTGTTCTGCTTGTGTGCGGCTGCGGAATCAAAGACAAGAAACCAACAACAAAATATGTTTAATCCATTGAATAAGCTTCGGTATTTAGAGTTAATATTGATAACGATACCAGTCTTTCGTTGCTAAGATGCGTACAAGTGCGTGGCTTTGTCTGACTTAAGTATGGTGTGACTCTGTTTGTGTGTGTGTGTGTGTGGGGGGGGGGGGGGGGTTATCTGTGTAGCTATGCGGCTATATAGCTGTGATCTGTCTCTCTGTGTGTCTGTCTCTGAGGGCCTGTGTAGTTGTGGGCTGACTCTCGGAGGGCCTTTGTAGCTGTGAGTCTGTGTAGCTATGGATCTGTTTAACTCTGGGTCTGTGTAGCTGTGGGTCTGTCTCTCTGTGTGTCTGTCTCTGACGGCCTGTGTAGTTGTGGGCTGACTCTCGGAGGGCCTTTGTAGCTGTGAGTCTGTGTAGCTATGGATCTGTTTAACTCTGCGTCTGTGTAGCTGTGGGTCTGTCTCTCTGTGTGTCTGTCTCTGAGGGCCTGTGTAGTTGTGGGCTGACTCTCGGAGGGCCTTTGTAGCTGTGAGTCTGTGTAGCTATGGATCTGTTTAACTCTGGGTCTGTGTAGCTGTGGGTCTGTCTCTCTGTGGCTCTGTCTCTCTGTGGGCCTGTCTCTCTGAGGATCTGTGTAGCTGTGGGCATGTATAGATGTGGCCTGTATAGGTGTGGATCTGTTTAACTCTGGGTCTGTGTAGCTGTGGGTCTGTCTCTCTGTGGGTCTGTTTCTCTGTGGGTATGTTTCTCTGAGGGTCTGTGTAGCTGCGGGCCTGTATAGATGTGGGCCTGTTTAGCTGTGGATCTGTTTAGCTCTGGGTCTGTGTAGCTCTGGGCCTGTATAGCTCTCGGCCTGTGTAGCTGTGGGCTTGTATAGCTGTGGGTCTGCCTCTCTGTGGGTCTGTTTCTCTGTGCGTATTTGTTTCACTCACAATAATAAACAAAAACAAAAGCGACCTTCGGCTTTTAGCTTTCAACAAATCAAAACGAACAACAACAAACAACACCAACAACATTCGCAACAAAACACAACCAAAACAGCTACAATAACAATTGAGTTAATCACAAAGAACAAAGAATTTATTATGTGCACTTTCAATCTGGTTTTACTTGTTGAACTTTATAAATCACACAGCAACGAAAACAACAACGAAAACATCAGCAAATTTTTCAAATACTTTCACTGGAGCGCATTGAAATTTTACTACTATAACAACAACAACAACAACAATGATAATAATAAATTATTACAATTCGTTTAAGTACCGAAAATGTTGCAAGTCACGCCGGAAAGTTCGAAAATTCCGTTTGAAAATTAAAATTTTATTCTAAATTTTGATGTGCCAAAAAAATTTGCTATTTTATTAATTTTGAACGTGTATTTCTTTTTCGGTTTATTTTTTATTTTACTGCCAACCGCGATTTGTTGTCGCTGGCAAAACGTCAAAATATTAACTGCCACAGTTAAGTGGTGCTGGCTCAGCTGGTTGCAGACAGGTTGGTGGCGCTGCCTGACTGGACTGCAGACTACTGACACAGTGAACGACTGGCAGAGTCTCTTCTACTGGAAAGCAGCAGCAAGAGCAGCAGCAACAGCGGCAGCAGCAGCAGCAGCAACAGTGGCAATAGAAGCAGCAGAGGCAGCGGCGGTGGCAGCACCAATAGCAACAATGATGAACTGACTACCAGATTAGAGTATGTATGTGAGAGCATCTCGGCCCCGTTCGGTAGGGAAAGTCATCTCAAGAATTATTGCGATTTAGTGAAATACGACAACAAACCAATGGAAACCACCGTGTGGGGTTTTGGTGTTTCTCCATGAGTTATTGTGCTGATAAGCCAGCAACTATTCTGCCTCAGTTTCGTACTCATGAGACACACTCGCTTCCAATTCCAGTGGCGTGTTGAAACACGAGAGCGAACAACCACGTACTCACTGCTGCGCTGGTGGTGGCGAGTTGGAGCTCTTCACAGTTTTAAACTTTATGCTTTGGCATAAATTTCAGTTGATGTGTTCTGCCTTCAACTGGTTTGCTTTCAGAGGGGCTTTCCGCCAGCAAGATGAGTCAAGCCAACAATTAATAACAACTTAATTTTTCCTTCAATTATAATCATGACACACAGAGAAATGTTGGGGGTGAAAACAGCAAAGAAATTCACAGGAATTGCGGTGCTTCTAAATAACAACTACAATATAATAATTAACAATATAATAATTAAAAATTTAATAATTAATTATTAGTAAATTGTAAAGAATATGTCAATAGCTCTGAGAAACATTAGTCAAAGGCATTTTTCTCTGTTCTCAGAAGAAGTGAAATTATGATAATCACATACATATATAAAATCAAATATGAATATAGGATACTCAGAAGTAGATAATAACTTATCACAATTGGCACATTTCTTAGTTTCAATTATGAAGGACAATACTCCAACCAATTCCCAACCCAATCTCGACCTGTACGCGCAATGGAAGGAGTGGAAATTTTCCATATTCGTGAGAGTAAAGGGGCAAATGCGCCCAAGCCATGCCATTGTCGTCAGACTAAAGGGCCTGGTCGCATTTGCCCCTTGAAAAATAGATTTTAGTTTCTTGACAAAGAAAGATTCGTTAAATAAATACATGGAAACAAAACTAAAGAGGCTAATGAGACTAGGCCAAGTACACAGAATGGAGTGAATATCATTTTGGAAACTGATCATGAAAAATTTCAGTTAGCAATGTTAAGCTCAGATAAATATACAATAATGTGCTTGGTACACAGAATCTCATGAAAAAGAAAAATTGAAGAGGCTTAACTTGGTAAGGATGACTCCATTCATTAACTCTCTTATAACTAGAGACGAGCCTCGGTATACAGAAACGTGTGAAAGAGGGAAAATTCAACAAGCTTAACTTAGTAAGGATGACTCCATTAACTCTCATATCTAAAAATGAGCCTTTGTACACAAAACCGCTTTAAAAAAGGAAATTGAAGAGGCTTAACTTATTAAGGATCAGTCCATTCATTAACTCTTATAACTGGAGATGAGGCTCGGTACAAAGAAACGTGTGAAAGAGGGAAATTGAAGAGTCTTAGCTTAGCAAGGATGACTCCATTAACTCGCATAACTGGAGCCGAGCCTCGATCTTCAGTTATGAATAGTTGTTAGTAGTTGGCGTGGCAGTTAATATATACCGCCCACTTTTTGCATAGTATTTAGTAGGACCCACATTTCCATAAATACCAAATTGTGTCACTATTCCATCAATTGGACCGAAGTTATAGTCATTTTAGAAAAGGTGAGAAAAGTTCCTTATATGGGAGGTAGGCGTGGTCTTTGTCGAAATCGGCCCATATAGCAAACTGGTTCTGGATCTTAGTCCAGACTACCTATATTTTTGCAAAATTTCATTAAGATAGCTCTAAAGGTGTGGAAAAAAAGTGGCCACAGACGGACAGATGGACAAAATGAAAATTGCTTAGAAAGTGATTCTGATCATATCTGTATATATGTGTCTATACCTACCACGCCTCCTTCTTGAAATTGCAACCCCTCTCAAAAGCACAAAATTAGTATAAAGGTACAAATTTTTTAAAGTTAAAGGAAAGTTAATTGAAAGTTAATTGTGAATAAAAGTGAATGAAAATTAATTGAAAAAATGAGTTATTGAATTGATCTAATTTTGCTATAATTGATCTAATCATAATCTTATTAATTATTAATTAAATTTTTTGTATTGTTAATTATTAATTTTTTTATTATTATTTTGATTCTTTTTATTATTTTCATTCTTTTTATTATTATTTTCATTCTTTTTATTATTATTTTCATTCTTTTTATTATTATTTTCATTATTTTTATTATTATTTTCATTCTTTTAATTCTTATTCTTTTAATTATTATTTTAATTATTTTTATTATTATATTATTTTTTTATCATTTTCATTATTTTTATTATTATTTTAATTTTTCTTATTATTTGTTTAAATTTTCATCACGCCACTGTGCCAGAAAATGCATCTATAATAAATAACCTTCCAGTTTAAGCCTTCGTTCCAGTGCTCATTTTCTCTCAGTTCATTGGAAAAACATACATAATTTTATGCACTCAGCGCTTTAAGCTTGCCACCTGGCGAAGCTTTCGACACATGTTGAATTCAGGTCGCAACTTCCGCAACAAGTTGAATGTTGCTGGCGACCGGAAAACTTGTTGAGGCCTTGTGTATACGAGTGGCTCTATGAAGCTACTTACATACATATTCCTGTGTATTGATTTAGTAATAAGTAACAAAATTCATATACTTGCAGCACCCGAGCTTTGCTGGCACTCTTGTACTTGTATGCCACCCCTTCTTTTCTTAATTGGTGGGTGGTATTCGTTGCCAAATTATAGCAAAATCTATTAATTATGATGATAAACAACATTACTAGAAATTGGATTACGTTTGTTAAGTAACGGAGTCGATGTAATTGATATTCAATTTGTGTAGAATTCAAAACTTGCTGCAAGATAAATTGTTGGAGGAGTTGCTGCAAGACAAATTGTTGGAAAGTTCGTTGCACACTCCCCTCTCCTACCTTGACGATGATTCTCTCTACATAAGTCTACATTAGTGTGTAATTGATAGATTTGATTTCCAATTTTTAACTATCTGTGTCCTTTTGACTTGGAAAATTGAACAGTTTCTCACACCAGACACAGTAACTTTAGTTCAATTGCAATCAGGCAGGCGTGCCGGCAAATTACACAATTCATTAGAGAAGGATATAGAAGGATGGTTGCCATTTTTGCGAACAGCCAGGCTGCTATAAAGGCTCTACAGTCAAACACCATCAACTCCAGGTTGGTCAGACAGTGTAGGGATGAACTTAGAGCGTCAAGTCTTCAGGCTGACATCATCTGAGAATGACGATGAGAATGCGAAGGCTGATAAGGTGGCGCGCAGGGGGGCCTCTCACGACCTAACCTATTCGGAACTAGTATCTGTGTCTCTGGGTGCGATCAAGAGGGGCATCTTGCACTGTCTCTTCTTGGCGGGTAGAAGATGGAGGACACTTACAACGTGCAATACATTCCGGGCGACGTGGCCAGTCTACAATATAGCTAGGTCTAGGGATCTTATAAACAGGGAGCGTAGAGACACCAGCCAACTAAAGGCGGTTTTTACAGGTCACTGGCAAGTAGGAACGCATGCGGAGGAATGCATAAATCGTTCAAAACCTATTGTAAAAGTAGAAAAGACTCGGACGAGAGAGAAACAATAACTCACTTTCTTTGCAAATTCCAAACTCTGGCGGCCGCAAGAAATAGAGCCCTGGGAAACCATCTTCTAGCAGGACTATCCGCCCTCTCGGCTGTAAAAGCGAAGGATCTTCTAAAATACCTAAATTCCACAAAGTGGATCTAGATAAAAACCCACCTTTTTCCAGTGTTTAGAGGGAGTAGTGGTATTAAAACGGCGCTAAGAAGATAATTGTGATTCAGGCGAGGATGCCGTGGATCAGCCACCTGAACCAACCAACCAATAAATTTGGGAATGACTACCAGCAACTGAGGCTTTCAACCTGAAAGGAAAATGATTTAGAAAGTAGGATTTTTGAGATCCCGCCTTGGGCAGAATTCGAAACGCACGAGTATGGGTCTTGCATGTTTACCACAAGGCCACAGAGGCCGCTCTGACCAATGCAATTTCATAGCTAAGAAGCTCACATAAAAAATCTGGATACTTGTATTGATTAATCTTATTATTATTACTATTACTTGAAAAAGAATAACTTAATTATGATTTTATAATGAGAAAGGAGCACTAGTTGCCAGGACTTCCAGCTCGCTTTGATGACAAAATCAAATTCAATCAAATTCAAAACTTCCAGATAGATCGGAAATCACAGATTTTAAAGAAGAGTGATGGGTTTAAATTTGGGAAAGTATTTCATATGATGAGGCTAAATTTAGTGCAGTCATTTTGGAGGTAGTTAATGGTCAATGTCGGAGAGTTGCAGTTAGCACAGGATAGGATGTGTGAGCCATTGATAATGTGTTGGTGGTTTAAGTTGGAGTGGCCAAATCGAAGCCACACAAACTTCTTTAACTCCATACAGGAGCTCGAGGAAATAGTTGTTTTGTTCTCGAGGGGCTGTTAGTTACATTAATGGAGTGGAGTATAACTCCAGTTCGAATTTTTCCTATGTGACATGATACTCCTGTATAGTTTGTATACGTACCTCACTTTTCTAGGATAGCAAATGTGGGTAGTGATTCTTTGAATACTAGTTTATCTCTCTTGTCAGCTAGCTCATTTACTCCTTCTGTGATGGATAAGTTTTTAGCGATTTAGTGTTGCCAGGAGACTATTGTTAGATTATTTCTAGAGCGCGGAAATAACAGAGAAGCTGTCTGGATAGATTTTGAATTAACCTCTAGTGGATATTGCGAACATTGAGGCCTTCATAACCCGCGAATTTTCAGCTGTGAGACTAGAGCAGAAATCCTCAAGATGTGCGGCTGCAATAGTGTTGAAGTTATTATCGACTACTGTGAGTTAAGCGTTGTATTCGAATTTAGAGTCATCGGTGAAGATAAGTTTTCTGAGACAACATTTCAGCTCTTCACAATATTCTAGGTAGATATTGTGATGACGGTTGTGAAGTGTTTGCTGTATTTATGAGTGGTTCATTTACGACTGAAGTTACGTTTGTATTGTAAGGTGTTTTTGTTGTTGTAGTGAAGGATTTTTTTATTGCAGCAGATGAGTTTGATAAATATTATTATCGTGTTATTCATAGCTCGAAAACCTAAAAATTGTCCGAGAATGTAGGTCAAGACTTTAATACATCGATGGAATTTACTTGATTTTATTTTGGTTCCTGGAAACTGTGGTGTACAAAGGAACGAAGTAGCTGATGAACTGGCAAGCGTGCATCTGCGAGTTCTCCAATGGGACGAGAGACATTTATAGGTATGAGCTTAGCAGGGATATGGATTGGATCAAGAGTCATTTGAATAATATTCACAAATACGATGAAGTTCAGTTGCCTGCAAAACAATCCAGTGCTTCCTAGAGAGCCCAAACAAGAGAGTTGCAGATTTTCTTCTAACATTACGAAGGAAAGAATTTCGATCATTTGTTGTGGTAATCACAGGGCATAATCCACGGGGCCATCATAAGCCATAAACCATAGGCATCACGGAGAGTCCGAACTGCGTCTCAGGTCTGGAGAAATAACAAGATGGCACTGAACATTTTCTTTGCGCTTGTCCTGCCTTTTACCAGAATGAGGAGGCACTTATTAGCATCAGACATTTTGGGAATGGGCAACGGGCAAGAACAGCACAGCACAGAGCACTTTCTCTGTGTTTGTTTTATTTTTGCCAGCATGAGGAGGTGCATATTCGGGTCAGATGTTTTGTGAATGGATAATGTACGTTCCTTATCCCTGGACAGACTTCTGAGATTCGTAAAAGAGTCAAAGAAGTTTGAAAATGGGTAACTTCCCTTTCACAATTCTCTATCTAAGATTTAATTTTAATTAATTTCTTTTCGTCGTGAATTTATGAGAATTATGAAGTTATGAATCAAATCCTCTACGAAGTTATGAATCCCTTCCTCTATATTTCCAGGCTATTAGTACAGTAGGTATCAATACCTGGGTGCTTGGAGAGCTCCTTCTCCGGCGGTTCTTCGGCCTACCCCACTTCTATATATCTTTATATGTCATTATAATAACCATGCTTATCAGAATTTCACCATGGAAACCATGAAAAGTGGAACTTCATCCATATCTGAGTAGAACAAAAGAGTTCAAATCCATAAGTCGCATTTCGATGGAACCAATTAACTTTGGTGAATCATCAGGATTACAGCATATTTGCAACTAATGCCAAAATTTTCAATTGAAAAAGGTGGAATCTGCACTGCCCACACTATGAGCTTATTGCATACAAATATCCTTAAGTACCATATTTACCCTAGGACCCTATTCTTATATTCTAACGTATTACTTCCACTTCCCTTTTTTGCAGTCAAAAAATACAAATTCTTGTTGTGCCCAAATTCTTTAATGATCTCTCTTTGTACTGTCGTCATCGAATATATTGTAGATTTTTTTCTTTAGCATACTTTTAGGCATCCTCTCAACTGAATAGAAAATAGGCATAAAAGAATTATGCACTGTGGAGTAGCAATTATTCCAAATCAATTAGCACCCGTTCAGAAACAATAAACATAAAAATAAGTAAATAAATAAATTGAAAATAATGTGTATTTAAGTGAGTGAGTGTATCTGTGTGTGTGCTTAGGTAGATGGATGGGTGAATTGATTTCCTCCATATGAACAAATGCAACTTAAAATAGACTGATAACCCGATGCGAATGTGAACTCGTACACAGTGGGGATTTCACGGCAGAAACCATGACGTCAACAATCTGAGCGTTGCCATGCAACATCAAAAGCGACCATAGAAGACTTAATTGTACCACAAACCGCAAAACTATTTTGGTGCTCAACTCGAATTGGCAATCGCCGCAAGCAGGAAGGCAGGCCAGCAAGCAGGCAGCTGGTTGCAATGGGGCTTGTGCCCTGTGGAAGGCAACCGCCACCATGCGAGAGTACACAGAAGCAACCTTGGCTGCTGGAGGAACCAAAAATAGACATTGATTTGAAGTAATTTGGTAATTTTGTTTGAATAACCACACGTAAACTTACTTATAAGTTCAAAAAAGAGAACAAAATTGAAAACAAAAAAAGTTCTTTCAAGTAAAAGATGAGATAAACTTAAGATAGAAACACAACACACTGAAAAAAATACTCTGGGAGTGGAAGGGTATAGAAATGTGCTAAGCAGAAGTGGGAAGTCTCTGGCATATGATTTTTTTTTTCATAATGTGGCAAGTGTGAAGAAATTTGTGGGTAGTTTTAATGAATGGAAATCCAAAAAAAGAAAAGGTCAATTAAGTGCATTCAAAATGAGGTGAGAGAGATATGAACAAGCAAAATGAAAATAGGCGGCGATCTGAGGCGATCATTGAAAATTTTTGAATTCTCATATGGTGATGAAAGCAGTTTGGGGTCTGCTGCCTTTGCATGGGAGAGAATTGAATGATTTTTGGTGTACCCATTTTCCACTCTCAATCTGTGAAGGCTTCCTTATACGAGTGATTTACATCCTTTGTAACTATCATACAATTTTTCTTTGTTTGTATATCTTTTCTGTTAGATGTGCCTTCGCAAAGATTCCTTCTGTGACCATTTACATGGTAGGAAATCGAATGGTTTTTGGTGTATCCATGTTCTATTCTCAATCCATACAGATTCTCTTATCCGAGTGATATTCTCAATCTATGGAGGCTCTTTTATACCAGTGATTTACTTGGTTACAACTATCACAAGATTTCTGTTGGTTTGTGCATCTTCTTTGCCAGAGATTTGCCTGAGCAGAGATTATTTCTGTGGCCATTTCCATGGTAGGAAATCGAATCATTTTTGGTGTCCCCTATTTCGACTCTCAATTTGCAGAGGTTACTTAATATCATTACAAGCTTTAGCACCATCACAGGATTTGTCGTTGCTTGTGCATCTTCTTTGCCAGAGATTTGCCTGAGCAGATATTCAATCTGTGGCCATTCACATGGTAGGAAATCGAATAATTTTTGGTATATCCATGTTCTATTCTCAATCTGTGAAGGCTTCCTTATACGAGTGCTGTACATCCTTTGCAACTATCACAAGATTTGTCTTTGTCTGTATAGCTTTTCTCCCAGCGACCTCCTTCTCAGAATCCGCCTCAGCAGAGATTCCTTCTGTGACCATTACTTAACGTACTTATTCAATTTTCCCACAAGAACCCATGGCAAAGTTGTGAAAAATTGGGCTTCCACGAACTTCCTCATATGAGTACTCGTCCATAATTGAACGATATTGCCGCAGTTTTGACAGCAACACATGCTGCCTTAAGCTGTGTGTAAAACACACGCACGTGTTGCTTGAAGATTGATTTCTAGAAAAGCTATCTCGGAAGAAAGTCTCTCGTTTAAGGCACACGCCAGCATACCTTAAAAAACATGCTCCCAACAGCGGCAGCCACAAAAAAGCCAAACACAATACCAAAAAACATATGACCACATGACGCTCGTGTATGACGTCAATGCCACAACGGCGACTGCCAACTGCCCCGCTGAATGCGGAGCTGCGAGCAAAATGGCAGCTGGATGTGGAAACAAAGCGGCAGAAGCTGCTGAACTGCATTTTACGGTCGCATTAACAAAGCCACGAGCAGCAAATTAACGCAATGACATTTGCACACAATGAGGATGAGACTTTGTAAAATCGGTTAAAAGAAAATAAAACATAATTCCGATCCATAAATTTCCCTTAAGCGCACAAAGCAATCGCGAAAGTGTCAAAAAGTTTCCGCCAACAAAATTCCGAGAAAAGTTCGCCTGCGTAATAAATTTAAATGCACTCGAACTGAGTCTGTGCGTCTGTACGTAGGTCAACGAGTCAATGTACGGCAGCCAGGCAAGCCGACGGACGCACAGACGGACGGACAGACGGAGAGATAGTGAGGCAGTAGGCGCGGCACCTGAAACGCTCACACATACACATGTACACTGCCTTCTTGCCTGGCCAAATGTGGACATAATGGAAAACTTTGATTAAAAGTGCAATTAACAAATGCGCCTCTTAAGTAAAATAATGAAAATTCAGTGGGAATACGTTCTCTTTCTTCGCACTCGCCTGCTGCCTCCATGGTCCCCTTGTTGTGGTCGTAGACGCAGCCATCAATGTCGTCGTCGCTGGCATCGCAGCGTTGCTATTGTCGCAGTTCAGCGTTGCGCTGATACAGAAGCGCAACATTCAAATAAAATGAAATGAAATGAAATTTCGAAAAATAAAGAATATAAATTGTGTATTCGGAAATTACAGCATGATTTGTTGTTGTTATTTAAAGGCACACAAATTAATTTTAGAACGTGCCTCATCATCTCCGTATTGAAAATGCGGAGCGCGCACTTGCTTTCAATAATTTTCAAATACAGGGAGTTGTGGAGATTCAACAGACTGTTTTATTTGGGTTCAAGAGGCTGTTCTGAAGTTGTGGCATCGGGGAAGCTTATGAGGTTGCGAGGCAGCTAAGAGAAGATTATGACCTGTGATCGAAGCTGCAGTTGGAAGAGGATAATGTCAGTTATTCAGTTGGAAGGAAAGCAAATCAGTTATTCAGTTGGAACAGGGAATAGTTATTAACCGCAATCATAGATGCACTTCCTTACTGTGATATATTTCTCTGAGAAACTACTTCCAGTCAGACTTTTGGACTCTACTGGAGACGCACTCATTAATCGCCATCCTAGATGCACTTCCTTACTGTGATATATTTCTTTGAGAAACTACTTCCAGTCACACTTTTGGACTCTACTGGAGACGCACTCATTAATCGCCATCCTAGATGCACTTCCTTACTGTGATATATTTCTTTGAGAAACTACTTCCAGTCAGACTTTTGGACTCTACTGGAGACGCACTCATTAATCGCCATCCTAGATGCACTTCCTTACTGTGATATATTTCTTTGAGAAACTACTTCCAGTCACACTTTTGGACTCTACTGGAGACGCACTCATTAATCGCCTTCCTAGATGCACTTCCTTACTGTGATATATTTCTTTGAGAAACTACTTCCAGTCACACTTTTGGACTCTACTGGAGAAGCACTCATTAATCGCCATCCTAGATGCACTTCCTTACTGTGATATATTTCTTTGAGAAACTCCTTCCAGTCGCACTTTTGGACTCTACTGGAGATGCACTCATTAAGCGCCACTCTAGATACAATGCTAGTCACACTTTTGGACTCTAATGGAGACCCACTCATTTAGGTAGTCCACATTTTGGGACACTCACGTATTTGTTAGGCTAAAAGTGGCACAGTAGGGAGTAAGATTTCTACATGACAACCTTATGTCAAAGTAGAGTGGCAAATAGATCAAGTACCACTCCAGTGGTTCTACGAGGACGGAATAGAAAAGCTGACCAAGCAAAGGGACGAGTGTGTTTCTAAACGAAGGGAATGTGCAGCAATGTGACTCATATATTTGTATATAGATTCAAAAATATATGATAAATGAATTTTGGTGTTTATATAATAGTTAATGTAGCTCAGGGGTCTTAAGGACAAAGACCTTAGTTGGATCTACTTTGTTGACATTTAGTTAACCCAGCTTCTCAGATGATTTTAATATTTATTTGGGGTGTGATTTCCCCTTGCGATCACCTAATAAGTAAGTCCTGAATCTAACATATTTATTATTATACCTACACCAATATTAAAGGGTGTAATGAATACTAACAGGGGCCTTCGACTAAAACAGAAAAAATTGAGAAAAAAGCCTTTTTCAGAGCATGCAGGTGGCAGGATTCAAATCCACGACCTCCCGAGTATGAGTCAAAGCATGCTTAGCACTAAACCATGGAGGCTGGCTGGGTTTTATTAACATTGTGTGTACTATGCTATTTAGATAACAATACGAAGCATGCCTTTCATCTTCGAATAAAAGATATTGTTGTACCCATTCTTTATTGTCCTATAAAAGGTATATTTACGTCGAAGCATATTTAGGTCGTATTACTGTCCATTCGCACATTAATTTCATCCATCACTGAAGTATAGAACCCCAGCAATACCCCAAGGAAACAGCAGCAATCCAGAACCCAACTCAGTAATATTCCTCTACCGATCGTTCTGTTCCCAACTTCCTCATTTTTGTCCTATCAAAGTTATATTTACGTCGAAGCGCATTTAGGTCCTATAACTCTCCATTCGCACATTCATTTCATCCATCACTAAAGTATTGAACCGCAACATACCCCAAGGAAAGAGGAACAATCCAGAAACCACCGCAGCAATAGTACTCTACCGACCCCAACTTCCTCAATTTAGAATCTTCCATTTTTGTTCTATAAAAGGTATATTAACCTTGAAGCACATTTAGGTCGTATAACTCGACATTCACACATTCATTTCATCCATCACTAAAGTATTGAACCCCAGCAATACCCCAAGCAAACAGCAACAATCCAGAAACCAACTCAGTAATTTTCCTCTACCGATCGTTTTGTTCCCAACTTTCTCATTTTTGGATCTTGAATTTTTATTCTATATCCAAATAATCTCATTATCATATTTGCTCCGAATCGAAATCTTTGTGGGGCTAAACTGACTTCAGACTTTTACTGGGCATTCCTCCTCTTCTATAACTTCAAATATGATTTCCTGGGACCCTGTTTTCTTTCGATTTCCTCAAAATGCCGCCCGGCCAGTTTAAAAGTTGTGTGTTTCTTTTTTTAATGGATTATATATTTGTTTTTTTTTTTTCTAAAAAAACAACTTTTGCTAAACAATAACTTCTAACAATGAAAGATCCTTCCCCAAAGTTCTCTCTCCCTCTCTCTCTCTACTAGCGGATGTGGTCTGCTCGGATAGAGAGATTCTTGTACCGCTCTTTGAATTTACGAAACTCACACACGCTTTTAGGAAAATCACGCACAACAACAAATTTCCCCAGTATGCCCAGACTTTCATAGTTCCATACATGGTGGGAGACAAGGTGGGGCACGGTTGGAGAGCACGGCTCATTAAATTTCATATTGCAATTTATGCTTTCTTAGTATTATTTATTTATTTATTATCGTAATCACAATAATAAATTATTATGATTAAGAAGAAAAAAAGGAGCGCTAGCTACCAGGGCTTTCGGCTTTCTTAGTAATTAAATAGATTTCAAAAGAAGGTTCTCTATTTGATGAGCTCATGGTTCATGGTTGATTGCTGACGGTTTGGATACAAATTTAATAAAAGTAAAGTTAGAATTGGAAGAAGATTGTATCAACAGATCCAGTGATATCTCCATAAGGATCTATCTATATCTCTCTATCGCTCTATCTATCTCTATCTATCTATTTCTCTATTACGATGGTCAGAACTGGTCATGTGAGTGCACAGCAATTCAGGGTTGAAGTTCTCATTCATTATATTCTATGTTTAGGCGTGGAATGATAGCTTGGTTCAATATAAAATGGCAATGGAAAAGTTCGAGAGCTGATTTAATGAGTGCAGGGCATTCTAGGGATAAAGTTCTCATATTATGTTCTACTTAGGCGTGCAATGATAACTAGGTTCAATTCGAAGTGGAGAAGGTTGACAGTTGGTCATATGATGGCAGAGTAGAGATGAAGTTATCAATCTATTCTCTGCTTAGGCTTGGTATTGTAACTTGGTTCAATATAAAATGGCAATGGAAAAGTTCGAGAACTGGGACTGTGAGTGCACCGCAATCCAGTGATGAAGCTCTCATTCTACGAGATATTACTTTATTCTGCTTAGGCGTGGAATGGTGACATGGTTCAATATGAAATGGCAATGGGAAGGTTGAGAGTTGGTCATGTGAATGCATTGCAAGCCTGGGTTGATTGGGTGATTGCTTCTATGCTCTGTTTAGGAGTGGAATGATAACATGGTTCGATAGAAAATGGCAATGTTTTAAGAGTTGGTCATGTGATGGCAGAGCAATCTAGGGATAAAGTTCTCAATCTATGCTCTGCTTAGGCATGGAATGGTGACTTGGTTCAATATAAAATGGCAATGGAAAAGTTTTAGAATGGGTCATGTGAGTGCAGAGCAATCCTGGGTTGAAGTTCTCATTCTATGTTCTGCTTAGGCGTGGAACACGAGTAACTTGGTTCAATATAAAGTGGCAATGGAAAAGTTTTAGAATAGGTCATGTGAGTGCAGAGCAATCTTTGGATCAAGTTCTCACCTTACGAGATATTCGTATATTTTGCTTAGGCGTGGAATGGTAACTTGGTTCAATACGAAGTGGGAATGCAAAAGTCTGAGAGTGGGTCATGTGAGTACAGAGCAATCTATGGATGAAGTTACGACATATTCGTATATTTGGCTTAGACGTGGAATCGTAACTTGGTTCAATATAAAGTGAGAATGGTAAAATTTGAGTATAGGTCATATGAGTGCAGACCAAGCTTGGGTTGAAGTTTTCATTCTATGCTTTACTTGGTTCCATATGAAAATGGAAAAGTTTGCTTTAAACTTGAATCCTTTGGTATTATTTAAATGTGTGAAATATGGTGCAGCTTTTCAACTTTCATATGCGTGATTATGTGCATCACCGTGAAAGCTTTATTCAGCTCAAAACCATTTGTTGAAAGCTTCACTCAAATTCACTCTCGTTCCTGTATTTGTATTGGTCAGATACTAAAATGAAGGCCATCCACCGCCCCTTCACACTAATGCCGTCAACAACAATATGTAAGAAACTTAGGGAGTGGAATCACGACCACTTCTGAATGTGTGCCACCTTGTCTTCCGCCATGGTTCCACATATGCATATCATAGAAAATTCAGACAGCCAAGAACACGATCGCCCATTAATGTGTGGTAATGGAAAATTAGGAAAAACTTTCTGAGCATACGTACGTGAGCGTATGTGTGCGAGCGGTGCTTAGTGCAACACTAGCGAGCTCTTTCTCACTCCCTGAGATACGCATACGCCGCAAGGTCTCCGGGAGAATCAGATTGCTATGGTCGTCTCTGGGATTTGTTTGGCCGCTGACGGTGCGGTTGGGCTCGGCTCTTCCTCTTGCTGCTGGTTTGTTCGTGGTGTTCTAGTTGTTGTTGTTGGCTTTTGTTGGCATTTGTTTGTAAATGTGGACTTTCTTTGATACATAGTCGCATTTGATTCTGAGTGAAAACTGTGAAAATCTTTTCAACACCCCAAAAGACGGCGGCCGCCTTCTGTGAACACATTTTCAGCGTTTTGAACATTTTGAACATTTTGCTCGTTCGTTTGTTAGTAGCTCGTCTCGTACTTTTCTGCCATTCGTATTCGTTCTCATTCAGGATAGAATAAAATTATGAGTTTTTATTTTATTTTATATTGAATGCGACGAAAAAGTAAAGCAATTATTTTGTGTTAAATTGTTATCGTTTATCGTCTGCGGGACACAATTGCGCGCCCAGAGCATTTGCAGCTGAAGCAAAGAAACGAATTAGGATTCTTGCAAGATTCTCACAAATTTGGGCGAACGTGTTTCGACTGTTTTGCCATCAAATTTTGGTACAAAACTTTCAAACGGAAATTCAAATTTAGCTTTTCAAACGAAAATTCCATTAAAAATCGAAGTTTCGTGTAGTTTTTATGAATTAAACGCGTGTTTTTTTAGTGTATAATTTCATAAACAAAATTTTCGAAATTAAATTCACGTGTAGGCGGAAAACTTTGAAAGGTTTTGCTCAAAAAATGAAACAAAATAAGAAATAAAATTGAAACAAATATTAAAAAAATAAATACGAATTATTTTGTTATTTAATAAATTTCAATTTGAGGAGTGTTTCGCTTGATCACGGCCACGAAAAAGAAAGGAAAAAACAAAAACAAAATTATGTTAGCCAGAAAATTGTTTATATAACCTAAAAATTTATTTCAGGAAAAATATTTTCTATTGTGTGCATTTTAAAATTAGATAAAATATTTGAAACCCTCAACTGAAACGCAGAGAAATCAAAGATCCACAAGTATAAAGATTAATGAAAAAAAAGATATATATAAAAAAAAGTTCAACTGAATTTGGTGTACATTGTTTGAATGTTTTGAAAGAAACGAAAACATACAAATATTTCCACACGGAAGTTTAAAGTAAAAGTGTAAAGAAACAACTGTAAAAATTGGGCATCAATTGCTGTAAACTGAAACTGAGAAAAATGTCTGAGGTCGAAGACGTATTCGGTGGAGCCTCTACCGCTGGGGAGCCCAAAACCACCACGGTACAGAATGAGGATGAAATCATGAAGGAGGAGGTCACTTTGGAGCCAGAGAAAATGGTTACCGAAAGCATTGATGAGGACGGCGATGTAGTGGAGGAGACCACGGAAGTTACGCGTAAGGTGGTCAAGCGCACCATGAAAATTACCGAGGTGAGTGAGAAGACCAGACACATATATAGAATTAGTTGAAATACTCAGACGAATACTCTGAATCCATGAAAGGGGGCAAAATAGCTCTCTAAGGAAGGAGTGCAAGATCTCCCTATAATAATAAACCGAACCTTCCAAACTTCTCCAATTCATAAAAAGCCTCAGGTTAGAGTGAAACCTTCTTCGCTTTATAAAAGGCTCAGTTTGGTTCAATCTTGAGGGGGAAGCATAGCCATACCTCGCATCCGCGGACCCCACTGGTGGTCTAGATAGATAGATATATTTAAGGGTATATATTAAGGTATACACTGCAACCTGAAAGATTTATTGTGATGCCCCTATTTATTTGAAAGATAAAGATATTCTCATCTATAAATCTTCTGTCAGGGGAATTTTCGACATCAATTCATATATTTTGGAGGAATAAAGATGAGGGAACTTGCTCATATCTAAGATATAAAACACCTGAGTCTATTGTGTGCCAATGGTCCGCAGTCTGTGATCAGGTACAGTGAGGATTCGTCACTTTCCTCACACAGAATCTGCAGATGGCATCTGAATATAGACCCAACTTATTCATGTGATAGATGAGTCTACAGTGTCCGCTTAAAATGCCTGTGATGATTCTTAATTTACTCCGAGGCATATTTATTAACTCCTTAGATCTTTTAGGATTAAAATCTCCCAGAAGAGCTTTGGACTACCTTAATCCCGGAAGAGTTTTCTAGGTTTGACAACTGGTGGTCTAAGTGGCATCATTGGTTTAGTGGTGATGCGGCTGCCCAACCTACCTAGAGTGAATCAAAGAGGTTAGCACAACAGGTCCTTACGGGCCGCGGTGCTAGTACTCCCTGACATATTTAATTTAACAATTATCGAAGTTTACTACAGCAGCTTTCATTGCATGGTGTTAGATTGCTGCAATAACATCACATTCAAAATATCATACAAAGTTTGAACTGTGCAAATTCCCTGCTAGTAGGGTGTCACATGGAACAATTCAATATTCATATTTTAGTATTAACTTGTTACTTTCTTGAGACGCTTCACATGTAGACACAGTCATTCCTGGTGTTGGTGTGAGGTAAAATAGTCACATGCAACAATTCAATATTCATTTTTAATATCAATTTCGTGAGTCGCACCATATGTTCAGCGAGTCAATCCAAATACTCTCTATAAAAATATATATATAGAGTATTTGGTCAATCCTGCTGTTGATGTGAACTAACATAAAGCATTCATATGGAACCCATAAGATTATAAGTTGCTTTCCCCAAGGTGTGTGGAAGTAGTGCTGAGGCACAGGAACAAGAATGATTCTCTATCAGCAACAATTTGATTAAGTTTGATCTGTGCAAATTACCTGCGAGTAGTATGTCACATGGAACAATTCAATATTCATTTTGTAATAACAAATTGTTACTTTCTTGAGACGCGCCGTATATTCAGAGAGTTACTCATGTCTTTCTGTTGGCGTGAAGTAACATATAGACATATATATATAGACAAAAAAAGTTTGCTTTCCCCGAGAGGATGTTCTCCCAGTGATGAGAGACAGTAATAATAATGGTTCCATTAGCAACAATTTCATTAACTAAGTCTGAACTACACAAATTACATGCGGATATGCGAGTATGTTACATGGAAGTATTCTATATTCCTTTCTTAATATTAACTTCTGACTTTCATGGGACGCTTCACATGTAGAGACAGCCATTCCTGGTGTTGTTGTGATGTAAAATAGTGACATGCAAGAATTCAATATTCAGTTTGTAATATTAACTTGTTACTTTCGTCAGACGGGCCGTTTATAGAGAGACATTCATGCCATTCTGTTAGTGTGAGAGCAAAATAAAGCATTCCTATGGGAGACATATGATATAGAGATCATATAATTGCTTTCCCAAAGGGGTGTTGAAGCAGTGCTGAAGAACAAGACTAAGAATAACAACAGTTTGTTAGCACTAAGAAAAACTACTGAACGGGACTGTATATTAAGAATTAATATTGATGATTTAAACAATAATTAAACCATGAATACTTCTTCTTGGGCATCCTTGCTCTAACTTAGAATACAATATATAATAATATAATATAATATCATACAATAGAGAAGTGGGGTATAGGCCAGACAACCGTTTGTCTAACTTAGAATATAATATATAATAATATAATATAATGGAAAATAATGCAAGTGGGGTTGGACAGAGAACTAACTTATTTCTCAAAGTGAACTAAGCCCCTTTAAGTGAATATATTCCAGGCATTTATGCAGGGCTTGAAAGATAAATCTATTTATTCTACCAAGAATTATTATTATCATTATTATTATTATTATTATATCTTACACCATAATTAATTATGACTGCAAGGGATTAGGGGAATGAGTAATAGCTACAGAGGCCTTCGACTCGAAGAGAAGAAGATTTTTTAAAAAGAAGCACTTTTGAGACCAAGCCCGGGGCAGGATTTGAACCTGCGACCTTCTGAGTATGAGTCTAACAAGCGTACTACTAGACCACAGAGACATTATTCTACCAAGTAAAGTACACGACAAAAAATAAAGCATTGTAAAGTTTAGTGGCTTAGTAGTCAGTCTTTGATGTCTAAGGTTCCGGAATCCGGCACTGGGGTCCTCACACTATTATAAAAATAAACAAATTTCTTTAACTTCTTCTTCGTGCAACGTGTTCTCTTGCGAGAAGTTCACATGTCTCCAAGAGTGTTCCTTGCCCTTTTAAAACTATTCAATATCTTCTCATATTATTGGGCTGTTCTAAATAATTGGTGGGGATGGTGGGCTCTACTGGTGCTTTCGTATGTATTTATTTGTACTTATTACTTATGTATTTAATTGTACTTACTACGAATGCATTTATTTGTACTTATATACAAAATATCCTGATATATATATATGTGTACAATACTATATATTATATATTATTTTATGTATATTATTTATACCATATTAAACCATCATTTAATCATTAATTAATTGTCATGTAAAAACTGAGATTCCTGCATACTGGCTACCAGAGTGTTTGCCTGGAAGAGAAAGCTGTATGGAACAAATATATAAAAAAATTGTCCATATATCTGAATGATATTGATGTCTGGCTTAGCAAACTAGCTCCAGAAGACACTCGCACTCTTACATAACAAAGGCTCGCAAATTCACTCACCAGCGACAAGGAAAATAAGTCCTTAATGTACCTTTGCAAGGGCTGCGGCTTACTCAAAATGAAACATGCTTTCTTTGTGACTAATGGGCGAATTTGCAGGAATCTGTGAATGACATTTTCTGCTGGCCTTTTTACAATTTGACTGCTGTATTCAATTAATTGTTTTGCGACTTCAGTTGCTTCCAGTTTGAGTGGCAGAACTCCCAGACGAATAATAATTAAATGGCAATAAAACTGTCTTAAACACTTCTGTGTATTTTGTTGCAAAGTAATCATTATAAGGTATAGTACAAGATCTCTAAGCACTCAGGCTTTAAGGCCAATTAATGCTTGAGGGCTTTGAGACCTCCTTCTTCGCCTGTTCACCGGTCTTCCACACTTTTTCTCTAACCATTATAGAACACTACTCTGCTCTTACAGACGAAAAACATAATCCCAGTATTGACTCCATAATTCATGCAACTACTCGTAGTTTAATACTTGCTATTTTGGAGAAGCCTCCGTTTCCTCGTCAAACCATCTGCTACTCGTATTTTGATATTTGGTATATTGGAAACCCCACCTTTTCCCCATCAAACCATTCTGCTACTCGTAGTCTAATACTTGCTTTATCGGTAACCCCTCCTATTCCGCATCAAACCTTTCTGCTACTCTTAGTTTGATACTTGCTGTATTGGTAGACCCTCCGTTTCCTCATCAGACCTTTCTGCTACTCTTAGTTTGATACTACTCTTAGTTTGACAATTACTATATTGGAATCCCCTCCGTTTCCTTGTCAAAACTTTCTGCTACTCTTAGTTTGATACTTGCTATATTAGTAGACCCTCCGTTTCCTCATCAAATCTTTCTGCTACTCTTAGATTCATACTTGCTATACTGGAAACCCATCCTTTTCCTCATCAGACCTTTCTGCTACTCTTAGATTCATACTTGCTATACTGGAAACCCATCCTTTTCCTCATCAGACCTTTCTGCTACTCTCAGTTTGATACTTGCTATATTGGAATCCCCTCCGTTTCCTTGTCAAACCTTTCTGCTACTCTTAGTTTGATACTTGCTATTGGTAGACCCTCCGTTTCCTCGTCAAACCTTTCTGCTACTCGTAATTTAGTCCTTGCCATTTTGGAAGCCCCCGTTTTTCCCCGTCAAACCTTTTCGATACTTGTACGAATGCTCTTCTTGCATATTTGTGGACCTTCAAGTATTTCCTTGTGTGAGTACTCGCAGTCTGTTATTTGGTTTATCTAATATAATTCATTTCTTTATAGAGAATTTTATTGCGTTGGGTGTGTGTGAGTATGTGTGCGACCTTTACAAGATCAGTCGACACACATCAAATATATTTATGACTCTGCTCAAGGCACTTGTTGTTCTATGGAATGTTTCAAGAGGTCGCCTAGAAAATTTCCATTGAAATACTCATAACAAATAGAAAGACAAAAACAAATCAAAAGGAAACAATAAGTCCTATATATATATATATATACATATATACATATATATACATATATATGAGCAGCTTAACATATGTGAAGTATATAAAGAATCTTTCATATTTGTAGACGGTGGTGGGGGGCGCGAGTACGTCGGCTACTGCGCCAATATTTTGCGGCGGCAAAAGATTTATGCAAAGATTTATTTTCGCATGGCAGCATTTCTCATGCGTAAATTAAGCGAATTTATTGTTTATAATTCAAAGAAAAGATCGCAAACAACAACAAAACAGACTCAATTAATTGTCAGAAAATGCTGCCAACAAAATAACAACAAAGCTCTGACTACGAAATTTTGATTCGCAAACTGCGCCCCGTGAATTTTTGGTGCCTGCTCTGTGGGCTTCTGCCAATACGCTGCTAACAATAATTGGCCTAAAATTATGCGGATCTCCAACGCACCACTGCCGCATATCCTTATGGCTTTTCGCAACTGCAACTGCAACTGCAACAGCCCGGCGGCCACCACTAATTGCAATTAATTACCGCATATTGCATTTTAACAAATTGCGTTTCCGGTTGGCACGCCAGCGGAGTGTGCCCCTGCGTCTGGGTGGCGTGATTGCGCCACCTCCACGCCTCTCCATGCCTCTCCATATTGTTACAATTTTTTATTAATTGCGCTATAAAATTAAGCAGAAATCAAGCCAAGCCAGGGAAGTTTATGAAGTGTGCACTGTCAGAGTGCAACAGTTTACGCGATCGTCCCCACCCTCTCAGGATGGGGGGGGGGTCTGGTTGAACTGCAGTATTCCGATTAATTTTTACATTTGTTTTTAATTCACTTTTGTTGCTTTTTTTGCTGTGTTCGTTGTTTTATTTTTCCAACTTTTTTTGTGTGTTTTTCTGACTTGTTTCAAGCTGACCTCCTTTTTTAAGCAAACCACAGCGTCCGCCTGCAGATCGCAGTGTATCGAAAGAAATGCGTTTAAAAAATTTAAAATTTATTGCAAATAAATTCAGTACGGATTTTTGGCAACATTTTGACATATTCGAGCGAACTTAATGGATTTTGTTTTAAAAATTTTAATCATTTCTGCTTTTCGTTTTGAGCGTGCCGATTTTTTTCTCTGATTTGTGCAGTTCTGGGCGCTTATTTGTGTTCTGTCTGGTTTGGTCTGGTCTGGTCTGGGCATGAGTATTTCTAGTAGAAAAATAAATACACAAAAACTTTTCTTTAAATTTAAATTTGTATGCAAAAACAGTCGCTTAATTTGCGCTAATTGCACCCCTGACTGTTTAGGGAAAAAATTGACGCCCACCAACTTCGTGGCTTTGAGTGTGTTTAAATTTCATAACGACATCGCGCCGCACAAAAGGTCAAACGTGTAACATTGTCGCAACGTGACTTTAATGGCCAAGTATCTTTAATGGCGCCGCAATTTGTCCTGTCAGGAAGCTCCTTGCAGCCAATTGCCGGCAATTTAGGTTGAATTAAATGAATATCAAATTCGTCTGAAAACTCATGCTGAAATTGACAGCGATTTGGCTTTTTTCAGTGACACAATACTCCAAGCAGCGGTGGATGCGACTCCAGTAATAAAAACAACTCAAAAAATTAGCCGATAGGAGCTCTCCCGACGAAATACTCGACGGTGGTCTCCGGGAGGATCCACCCGTACGTTTGAGGAGATATTTATTGGGTTAGAGTCTCACACTGACTCCGGCTTTTGACGCTTTTACTCCTCGGTAAAAAAAACAGCTCATATAAAAAAGAAGATAACAGAAAAGAGACAGCTCAGAACTAGATGGCAAGCAAATAGATGTCCTCAATTAAAAGCACAACTAAATAGAGCAACCAGATAACTTAAAAAAGTTCAGACAAAGAACAAATGGTCCAATTGCACCTATCAAATACTCGTATGAATCTCCGCAAGGCTATCAACTATAACCCTTGGAAAGCCACAAAAGAAGCCGATCATTTAGTTGTGCATCCACCTGTCATAAAAGCCCCGACTAATAAATGTACAAGAACACCCCTTGAGAAAGCTTATGTACTGGCTCAACACTTCGGAAGAACTTTCACAAACCCTAAAACAACCACCAATCATGCTCTACTTGAAAATCATCGGCAAAATAGCGTCACCATCAGCAAAGTGAGTCTCAGAGAAATAAGAAACTGTATCGAAACCAGAGAACACAGAGAAAAGAAAGTCTGTTTCAGAGAGCACAGAGAAAGGAAAGTGTTTTTCGCTGCCAGCGTCCGTAGCGGACACACCACGATTTTGAGTGGATTCACCACGATTTTGAGTGGATTCACCACGATTTTGAGTGGATTCACCACGATTCTGAGTGGATTCACCACAATTTTGATTGTATTCATGTACAACGTCCGTTTGCTTCATATCGCTGCTTTGCCGTTTGACGTTTATGTTTCTTTACTCTGTATTCTCTGATCCAAACCACCAAAACTCACCTTGATATTAACACCAAAAAGTCACCTTGAGACGATGGCATAACGGGAAAATTATTAAAAGAGCTGCCAGATAAAGCAATTCTATATACGAGGAATAATTTTAAAGCCAGCTTATCGTTTTTTGTGAGCTTATCGTCATTTGCTCTATTAGCATATTCTTTTGCAGCACTTGGAAGACTTGTTTATTAACTCTGTGGGTTTGTTTGTGTTCCAATCCGGCCAGAGTGCTTTACTGACCTTGCAGAATTCCACCCTCCTCCATCGGCTATTTGCTTTCAGCCAGTAAATGGTACGCTCACGCGAGCGGTTGGAAAGGAACTCAGCTCCTCGTGGTAGTACAATGGGCCTAAGGTCTAAGTGATGATGGACAAGTACATTAAGTAACTAACTAACTAGCATCTCCGACTATTCGTTGAGTACTTCTGGCTGCAGTATCTCCAACTAACTAGCATCTCCGACTATTCGTTGAGTACTTCTGGCTGCAGTATCTCCGACTAACTAGCATCTCCGACTATTCATTGAGTACTTCTGGCTGCAGTATCTCCGACTAACTAGCATCTCCGACTATTCGTTGAGTACTTCTGGCTGCAGTATCTCCGACTAACTAGCATCTCCGACTATTCGTTGAGTACTTCTGGCTGCAGTATCTCCGACTAACTAGCATCTCCGACTATTCATTGAGTACTTCTGGCTGCAGTATCTCCGACTAACTAGCATCTCCGACTATTCGTTGAGTACTTCTGGCTGCAGTATCTCCGACTAACTAGCATCTCCGACTATTCGTTGAGTACTTCTGGCTGCAGTTTCTTCTTCTGACTATTCAATTATTTGGATCCTGATGTTTCCGCATAAACTTAGATATTGGAATTAAACTTAGTGGTCGGAACTAGCTATCTAAAAATCAAGTCGTACTTTTGTTCTATATGGTCACGGCCTCTAGAATGATCCTCGCCAGTGTTGCCAGGTTGAAGAAGTCGTTATCATTATATGGAGAAATTAAAAGAAGATGAAAAAGATCAAGAAGACGGAAGAGAAGAAGAGGATAGTTAGTTTAAATAAATCTGTGTATAATGCTATTTAAATCCAACTTTCTTCATACTCATATATTTGACAATTGACTTTCTATGTCCGTTTAGGTAAATATTATTATGAAAATTAATTATTTGCTATATGAATTCGATCACTGAATTCTGACATGTGTTGAACAAATCTCATTGTTTAATAATTTTTCTGAAAATAAATTAGTATCAATTTAAAAGCAATTTAATTAAGAAATAGATGATAAAGTTCAAGTCACTGTAACAGTTTTATCTCCTATATTAGTCTTACAAAATGCTGCTTTCAATTCACCACTGAACTACTGCCGAGCCACACAAAGCTTCCTATACATTTGTACAGAATTCATCGGGATCCATGAACAATGCTGGTATGCAGATTTGCAGTCCTTTTCTTATACATTTTCTCATAATTCATTGGCGTCCGTGGACTATGCTAATACAAGGGTGGGTCAAAAAGTGCTTGAAAATTACTACAGATGGCGTTGCCACCTCAAATCCAACATTTTGTTTATCAAGAAGTATCATTTAAAAGAAGTGTACATGTTCCCAGTCGCCATTTGTGAGCCCACCCAGAGCATTGTCTCAACATGCTTCTTCCATTTATTTCTAATTCCAAGTCGAAAGCTAAGTTACTTGTACTCATTCTCCTA
Organism: Clusia tigrina; assembly: GCA_920105625.2. NCBI lineage: Eukaryota > Metazoa > Arthropoda > Insecta > Diptera > Clusiidae > Clusia > Clusia tigrina. Next base: position 220,561,419 of record OV050031.1, read on the forward strand.
AAACTCTTCTATTATATAATTTATTGCTACTATGCAGGGTTCCAGTCCTTTTTATATACATTTTCTTAGAATTCAGTGGCTTCCATGGACAGTGCTAGTGTAAATGTGCAATTTTGAGTCGCAATTTTGAGGCGCAATTTGGAGTCGCACCCAAAGCATGGTCTTAACATGCTTCTCGACTTATTTTTAACTTCAAGACGAAACCTAAGTTCATTCTCCTGAAACTCTTTCATGTATAATTCAATATTGCTAGTAAGCAGGGTCCTAGTCCTTTTTATATACATTTTCTTAGAATTCATTAGCTTTCGAGGACTATCGTGAGGTCGTGAGGTCGTGGAGTCCCACCTAGAGTATAGTCTCATCACACTTCTTCCATTTAATTTTAACTTTTTATCGAAATCCTTCAGTTGCTAGTATTCATCCACCCAAACCCCTCCCATATTCTTCTACAACTCACTTATTGTGTAGGACATAATAAATAAAAACATATATAAAAGAGAGAGGAACCTCATCCTAACCCTTACACTCACACTCCAGCAAAAAACTTGAATCCTTTATTGTATTTTTATTTATAAAAATTAAATTCAATTTCTTCATTTAATATTGTTGTCTACATTGAACAGGAAATCCTTTTCCTTCACTCTTGCCATTTAATTTGGAATTTCTTTTAATATTGCTACATAAAAGATTCCAAATTACACTTCCAGCAGCCCTAACGAACTCCACTGTAGCGACTAATTGAATTACTAACCTAGTGTGATTTGAGTCTACAATGTTTCTGCTGAAGATATCCCTTTCAATGCCAATAAGACACAAGCAAGAGATGCACTCAGTTGAGACAATGGATGTAGCAAGGCGGCCAGAGACGATAAGCTGTGAAAGCAGCCGAGTCGGAGATATGTCTGCAGGCAGCAGCAAATGTTTTGCATACTACTCAGGCAGTCATTTTGCTGAAGACTTCTGCATTTGAATTAAAGAAATAAGTTCAAAAAGGTCTCTGCCTCAGTCTGAGTAAAAGGATTTCAATCAGTTAATTGAAAGCAGATTGTGCAGTCTCTGAAATGTAACTCACGAACTGGTTCTGAACGGATGTTACTGTAGCCAACTTAATTGGAGCAAAAATACATAAAACGTACGTCCTACTTAAGCAGGGTCTTTAATGCTAAGCGTATGCGTAGCCTGGCCGAACAGTTAAACTTTAATATGAGCGATAGGTTCATGCATAATGGCCTTGTACACAACCCTAAATTCATTATAAGTGTGTGCACACATCCTCGTACATGCGGAGACATGAGCCCCAGAAGGCCCCATTAGAAGCCGGTGGCCATAAAAACATGTCGTAAATGGTCAAATATGAGCAAAACAAACGAACTGGCAGTAATTGGACGGATATGCTTGTAAACATGGACTTAAGCGTTTAGTTTCGCAGCGTTTGTGGGGTGTAGGGGCAACAATAAGAAGAACAGCAACAAGGGTTGTTTATGTTTATGTTAAATATTATGTGCAGTTGATCAGCAATTGTTCGAGTAGATTGTTTTATAAACACACAAATGCACTCATACAAATACACAACAATACAAACACACTTGCAAAACAATACAAATACACTAGCACAACAATACAAACACACTTACAAAACAATACAAATACACTTTCATAACAGTACACAGTGTTAGACATATGTCAGCCTCTGTATGTGGCAAGGCCCACCATGACGCATGTAGGCGTCCCTTCAAGGCTGGAACTGCCGAAATCAAGGCATCGCACACAATACTCGCATGACGCATGCAATTTGCTGAGACAAGGATCTAATGCGTAGCAGTGTCCTGCTGTTCATACCATGAAGCCTGCTTGCTGCTGCCCTCCCTCACCCTACGAGTACAGGAGACATTTTTCTTGAGCAAGGGAGGGAGTGAGTTTGTCGCGATTCTTCTCTGCACAGCGTTGGGTAAATTAGTCGTAGCTTCATTAACACCCGCTTTGGCTTAACACAGCCTCCCCCCGCGTACGGCTGGCGCGTCTGCCAACGTGGCTAAATTACTCTTACAACCAGCGAGACGAAATTAACCGAATTCAATGTCAGGCGTTCGTTTGGTTCTGCTTGTTTAGCTTTAATTCATGTGCTGAAAATCCTTCTTGCTTCTTTGATAGTCTTCACGCAATTGTCGAGCAGTATTTGTGCCGCTCAATTGAATGGGGAATTTTTATTTTGTAGGCTCTGTGAAAGCACAAATGCCTGCATTAATCTCTGCCAACGTACGTGCACGAGTGTGTTGTCGGTGCGTCGGTGTGTCGGTGCCTTTTTTGATGACTTTGATGAACAAGACGCTTTCAAGTAGACACACATATGTGCCTCAAATGACATTCTGGCTTCTCGCCTCTTGCCTCTTGCAACTTTCCTCAAGATGTTTGCAAATAGCACGTCTGCGCGCTAATGAGCATGAAATCTGCACCGTTTCTGTGCGCGCTCACCTACGAAAACTCATTTCGCTGATGTGACAATTTTGGCAGTATTCTTGTTTATTTTATTTATGTAATTTTTGTTTTGAAATATATTTCAAAATTGGTAAAATATATCAGCGCAAAGTAGTCAAATTAATGAAAGAGCCCTTTTAAGTGTTTCGTGGTGCGTATTATTTTTAAATGCTGATGCTGCTGCTGTCACAGGTGTCTGCTGGCATGTGCCGCACCTCTTCGTAATTGCCTGACATTTATTATTCAACGTTTCTGTGTTTCTCCTCGCTTTTCCGTTCATGCTTGATGTGAGCTCTATTGAAGACCAAATTGAAATATCGCAAGAATTGGCTATCATCGTAGTGAGAGGCTCTATAAATATGTTCAATTCAAATGACTCAGCTGCACACACTTCTCTGCTCTGCTTAAATGAGCCGTGCTGCATATTTGTGTATATTTTTTAATTATCTGCTTACCTTCTAGGAACGTGGACCCATCTACGACTGAGCCCCTGAGGGAAGTTGTGCGAGTTTATAAGTTAAACATTCTCACGCTTTGAGTCTCTAATGCCATTAATGTATCTGCTGTTAATTTCTCGAGAGATAAAATCCATTTCAGCCGTGCAAATTTTAATTAGTAAGCCTGAAAATGCCTCGAATTGTGCATTGTTAATGCATGTGGCAGCGGGCGACTCGCGGCGTATTGCTTCATTCTGTGCACACAATTAACTCAAATGGCCTGCGTTTCACGTTGGGCCGAAGCAGCCCTCGGCCAAAATTGCTTTTATGCAATATTTTCAATTAAAAACTGCAATTATTTCGAAGGCAATTGGTGGTGAAATGAAAACTTTGCATACTTCGTATATGATGGGATTCCTACGGGTACATTCCTACTAAAATTACTTGTAATTTACAGGGTGTCATTCAGAGAGACTAAACTAATTGTGCGACAAGAAAGTTTATATCGATTCTTAGCGTTTCTATACAAGCAATTGTTGCTTAACTCATACTCCAATATATCAATAAGCCACGGACCCTCAGTAGACCGGATCCTGTATCTGATGGATGTAATGGAAATTACAGAATAAATAGACAAGGAATGATCACTCAGGGAAGGAAGACTCAAGGGATGAAGTCGATGACGCAATGAAAATTCAAGGAGAAAACTTCAGTACTTTTCAATTGCTTACTGGGGTGGAAGTATCACCTCTTCGCAAGAGTAATTCATCGCTTGATCTCCATTGTGACATCGTTTATGATGTTGATGCTGGTTCCCAGCTAAACGAAGTCCTTGAGAACTTGAACATTGTAATCGTCAACAGTGACGTGTTGTTCAAGATCCTGGGACTCTTTGTGTGTTGACGGTCGATACTTCGCTTTGCCCTCGTTTGCCGTTAAACCCATTCGCCTTGCCTCTCTCTCCAAATCGGAATATGCACCATTCATAGCGGGGCTGTTGTGGCCCATAGTTTCAAAATCATCAGCATATGCTAGTAGAATGATACTCTTATGAAAGATAGTGCCTGTTCGATTTAGCTTTGCTGCAGGCACAATTTTTTCCAGCATTATTAAAGAAGACATGCGCCAAGGAGTCACCTTGTCTAAATCATCGCTGAGTAATAAACAGATCGGACAGGTCCTTTCCGGTCTTCCCTGAACTGTTGGTGGTACTTAGCGTCACCACAGCCGGATTGGCATAATAGGAACCCTTAATTCAGATATATCAGCGTTTAGCTGACTCCTTACGGCTGCTGTTGAAAGCGGCTTTGAAGTCGATCAAACGATGGCGCATGTCGATTTGCTTCTCTAGGGTTTTTTCTAGGATTTGGCGTAGTGTGAAGATTTGGTCAATGTTACCTTTCCCAACTCCGAAGCCACACTGATAAGGTCGAATCAGTTCGTTAGCGATGTGCTTCACTATTTCACAGAGTACTTTTGATAAGACTTTGTATGCGATGTTCTGAAAGCGAATTCCAAGGGAAGTTGGTACAGACTGCTGGGTCACCCTTCTTGTGGATATGAGAGCCGGGCATTTTGACAGCACATGCAAGGCTGCTCTTCCTCCATACAGAATCTGTAGTAGGCATTCGAGGTGACCCCCAACCATATGCGAGTTCAATTTACATTGTCCTGTGATCATCCTGAGATTGTTCTTAAAGAGATTGATGAGTGATTCGAATCGTTTTTTATTGTATGTCTAGCAGACTCTTTGAAATCCTTAGGTCTGGTATGTCAACCCAGTACTTGTGCCTAAGGTGTACCTCATCAATCCTAAGTTGGCTTGCCCTTTCCCCGCTTGTCTCAAGAGGTTCACGAATTTATTTGCAAATCTTCTTTAAACCTTTCGGAGTTTCCTTTTATAAATTAAATTTAAAAATTAGAAGAAATTTATTGTTACAAGAGGCTTTAGAATTTTGTTGGATATCTTCTTTCATAAATTAAACCTTAAACATTTGGGGAAATTTATTATTATTATTATTAATATAAATTAGCTTATAACTAAAATTAGAGCTAATATCTTAAAGTTAGAGCTACTACGGCCTTAAGTAGTTCACGAATTTACTTGTAAAGCTTATTTCATAAGACATAAGAAACTTAATGGATGAAGATTCTATTCTCCAAAAGAACACTCAGCCTCTTCTTTAACCAGCCTCCTTCTGTAGCTAGTTTTCACCAGCCTCAACACTCTTCCACATTCACAACTGAAACCCGTTTATGTTCATTAATTATACTATATCTAATAAAACTACGATGCATATTTTCTTGATGACCCTTTTGTAAGCTATGGAAAACATAAGACTCCCCCCAATCCCTCCCCCGTCACGCACTTAGTTTGCAGTATTTCATTTTGTCACTGTGACTTATCATAATTTAAATTTATTTCATTTTATTTTTATGTATTTATATTTTTCTATCATTTCCCACACGATTTGCGGTTCGCTTTGTGAATCAATTTTCTTCGCTTTGTGTTGGTACTGTTTAAAAAATTTAAAACAAATATATTTAAAATCATGTGTGGTGGTGGAGCGCCCCAACAAAACGCTTTTTGTATCAAATACATTTAAATTAACAAAATGTAAATAAATAAATAAAACACATAAAACAAAAGCCAAAAATGTTCACACTCACCCGCACAAAAGATCAACACATAGAAGTAAGCACACACAGCCACAAACACACATAGTCAAACCCATAAACATAGTCACACATACATTCACTCTATACATATACAAATACAGATAAACACTCACACTTCCCCATAAACACATAAACACATAAACACCACCGAAGCCCAGCGAAACGAAAACAATTCAGTCAACAGCAGATGCTGCCAAGTCGGGCATACTGGGCGTATTATTATTATTTTTATTTGTCGATCTTTTTTTTAATATATATTTTTCCTATTTTTTTATATATGTATATATACATGGATTTGCATATATGTGAAAAGAGTCAGTTTTTTGTATAATTTTTAAAATTTATTTTTCAATAAAGCGCAAAAAGTGACTCTCCAACAGTTCATTTTTCAAAAATTGTTCATCAGCAGTCGCGCACGTGCGTCACAAGCACCTCAGCTGTGGCCAATAATTCTATACAAATTATTGCACTGCTGCAACATAAACATTTTATTAGTCTAATCGCATAAAATTTATCGAAACAGACACTATTAAGTGCGGACTCTGTTTGCGATGGAGCAATCTTTTGGCAATAAAATCCTATGCTCCACTTTTATGGGGATTTAAATGATGCATTTATGCAAAAATTTTGAAAATTTTCAGACAAAAAATTATGTATATACAATCTAGATATAAGTATATATGTATATATTATATATAAATATATGTACTTTAAGTAAAATTTATATATCTTTAAAAACAAATAATTTGCATCATGTAAAAAATGTATTAAATGCAGTACAATTGTAAAATTAGGTATATAAATATATATACATATCGTATACTCGTATACTCGTATATATATATATATATATATATATATATATATATATATATATATATATATATATATATATATATATATATACTCGTATATATACATATATATATATATATATATATATATACATACATTCACTATTCCACATATAACTTCATCAGTGGTGGCAGTCCAACATGGAGCACACTTATTCTTGTTGAAATGATTTAGTTTCCACACTTTAATGTTTACCATCTCTTCAGAATACGTACCTACTTCTAGATATAATGTTCTATTTCATCCAGCATATTTTTTTTCCTCCATTGGGAGACGTAAAAGCCTCATGGAAACCAGCAGGCTCCTGCCGCGCTGGCACTGTGGGGCTCCTCCGAAGAGGCCTACGCTACTAAAATCGTCTCCTTTCCTCCCACATTCCCTCGGAAAACGCTCTCTACAGCAGGCGTCGAGGTCAGGGCGCTATGCTGCGAAAAGCTGCCTCTACTATTCCGCCGCATCCATGCGACTTTCTCTGATTTTAATTACGTCGATTCTTTCCAGCCTACGTAGCTCTTTTAGTACTTCTTCTGCATACTTTTGGAACGCCGTCCGCTAGCTAGCTGATGACGTAACTACTGCGGTAAAGTTAATGGTTGTGAGATGGGTCCCAGTTACTGCCTCCAATATCCCTTGGACAGGCGTAGATGATGTGCTCTACATCTTCCCTCACTCTGCACATCGGACAAAGCGGGTCCTCTACAATATTGAATCTATTCAAGTAGTGGCGAAGGCACCCCCATGGGCCTGAAATGAGTTGCGTGGTGTAGAAGTCTGGGCACGCAAAGTCATTCTTTTACCACAATTTGATATCTGGGAGCAGTTTATGGGTCCATCTACTCTTGTCTTTGCCACTTGCGCATCATCTGCTCTGTGGACTTTTATATTTCCGCCGTCGCTGGTCTTTCACAACCTGTTTTATATAGTTGACCCAATCTCTCCGCCCTCATTGTAACCGGCGCCTTTTTCGTCATTACCGCAGCGGCTTTATCCGACACAGTTCTATATGCATTCACAACCCTAAGCGCGTTAATCCGCATTCCCCTTCTGACAGGCTTAGTAGCCATGGAACTTGCATCACCCCAGATTTGTGCCGCATATAGTGCAATCGAGTCAGCCAGCGTAGACAATATTCGTCTTTTGCGATCTCGTGCTCCACCGATAGTTGGTAATATGTTCGATGGGCTGTAACCACCCTGCTCACCTTGTCCGCAATTCTCTTCGTGTGTTCCTTATAATTCAGTCTTTGGTCAAGTAGGACTCCAAGATACTTTACCGAGCTCTGTGACCTAATGGCAATTCCCGCTACATTAATTGTTATGTATTCGGCGGTTCTCCTTGGTGTTATGAGCACTGCCTCCGTTTTCTCTACCGCGAGTTACAGGCTGTATTCGAGCAGCCAGAGTCGACTGCGTGCGATTGCAGCATTGCACGTAAGCTCAAGTCACTCTTTTCGATGTGAAGACTAGCGCAATGTCATCAGCATATCCTACTAAGTTCGCATGTTGTGGCATTTCGTTATGAAGTACCCCCTCATACATTATATTCCATAGAATTCCATATAGAAAATTAATTGTCAAAGGGACTCAGAAAAAACTGGTAACCAAATAAAACTGAGGACCTTAGAAGGGATCTAAACCAAGCTCAGAGTCCTAAGAAACTTCACTCAAGAAATGCCCAAAAACATTTTCAGAACGACCACCACACCTGGCTATGTATTCAGAGGATCGAATTTGTTGTTCTATCTACAAAAAAATATGAAGCTGTTGAATAATCCACTCTAGAAATAAATGAATAGTTACAATATATTTCACTGGGAGGGGTCAGGAATATTTTTAAGTGCAAATTGCCTGAAGTCCTGAGAGTAGAACTCGTCGTCATCGAAATTTATGGTGTTTTTTATGATATTTGCCACGCAAAACTGCAAAATTTGTGGACAAAATATGATGAATTCATACCAGCATAAGGACTCACCCCACACATTGAAGTCTCTACTCAAAACTCAGCGAATTTTAACGACTCAAAGGCTCAAAATATAAACTCTACCTCAATTCCTCTGAATTCTCTTAAATATTAATAATAATATCATTAGGTGACGCTTTGAATGCTTTGTTGAACCTGCCATAACTGGATCTTATCAATAGGAGTCTATAAAAACGATATGTCGGTCATATTCATAAGAACAATGGAACGACGCCGAGAAGGAGGATTTAAACTACCAGTACTAAAAGGTGTAAATATCAGTCTTTCCAGGGACGTGAAATATTTGGGCCTCGTTCTTGATAGGAAACTCACTTGGAAGACGCATGTTGAACTGAAAGTTAGTCGGGGGCTAAAAATATTTGGGCAGTTCCGAAGAGCATTTGGTACACTTGGGGTCTGAAACCAGCGGGTGTATTTTGGCTGTACACAGCATTGGTTAGGCCAATAATATTGTATGCTACTGTGGTCTGGTGGCACAGAACTAGGGTTAAGTCCACATGTTTGGGGTTGAACAGATATCCTTAGGAATATAACCGACAAATCGTTTTCATGCTCAAACATACACTTCTCTGTATTCTTACAGAGAAGTGTATGTTTGAGCATGGACGGTTATATTCCTAAGGATATTGGCAGGACGCCGAAAACTTTGAGCCTAGAGAAATGTGCAAGAGGCTGTTAGAGCAATACCTATTGTTTCTGGTACTGAAGGACAAACTCATACTCAGTTTCTCCTTTGGAAGAAAGTATAACGTCATCGTCCCGACAAGGGTACAATGGAGAGAGCCAGAATTACTTCTAGGGGGCGTGGTGAAAACTTTCTGCATTGACGGCTCCAACACTGAAGAGGGAAATTGCGATTGGCTGGCATCTGAATGAAAATGTCAGATGCTTCTGGGCTATAGGAAGTATGGGAGCAGTATTCCAAGCAGAAGAGTTTTCTATACTGAAGGTAGCGGATTTGGTAATTGAGAAGAAATGGCGCGGTAAGCAGCTTAGAGAGAGTAATGGCAATCAGGCTGCACTGAAGGCACTAGAAAACCCTTTAAACACTTCAAAAATTGTCTAAGAATGTAAGTCAAGACTTAACTCCGTTGCTAGGTGGAATTTACTTGAACTTATTTGGGTTCCGGATTGGTGTACGGAGGAATAAAGTAACTGATGAATTGGTAAACTGTGGATCTGCGGGTACTCCAATGGAAACAGAGCTATTTATCGGTGTGAGTTTAGCAGGAGATATTGATTGGACCAAGAGCCATGTGTATAATATTCGCAAGAGCCGATTGTGCGGTCAGTTTCCGGCAAAATAATCAAGTGCTTCCTGAACAGCCCAAACAAGAGAGTTGCAGATTTTCTTCTAACATTACGAAGGGAGGATCTTCGATCCTTGGTTAGGATTATCACGGGACATATTCCTTGGGGCCATCATATGGCGATCATTGGTTGGGCTAATCGCGGGGCATAATCTATCATATGGCGACCATAGGTATCATCTAGAATCCGAACTGCGTTTCCTGTCTGGAGGAGGAACGAGATGGCACAGAGCATTTTCTTTGCTCTTGTCCTGCCTTTCACCAGAATGAGGATGCGCATAATTAGGGTCAGATGTTTTGGGAATGGACAACGGGGGAAAACAGCACAGCCCAGAGCACTTTCTCTGAGCTTGTCTTATTTTTGCTAGAATAAGGAGGCACATGTTAGGGTCAGATATTTTGGGAATGAACAATTCCTTATCACTGGACATACTTCTGAGATTCATAAAACAGTCAAAGAAGTTTGAAAAGGTTTAACTTCCCCTTCACAATCCTCTATCGCCCCATTCTCTTAAACTTTTCCAGGCTTATAGTTCAATGGGCATCAATGCCTGAATGCTAGGAGACCTCCTTTTTTGGTGGTTCTCTGGCCTATGCCACTTCTATCTGTTTAACATGTGAGGAGGTCATGAAGAGGCATGTGTTCATCTAATTATAAATATATATAATATATAATATATAAATATAAATTTCGACAGAGTCCTTTATAGTTGGATCCCTTTTGAGGTATTTTTAGTAGCATTACTGCGTCAATTTCTCGTACAGGAACCTCACAACAAATCATTTAGTTTTACACCTCCCATTTATTGAGGGTGATCTAACTGAGTAAACGAGTTTGATTTAAACCCAACGTGTTGTTCAGATCGTAGAAATATATTTACTTACATCGATATATTCGATCTTTGCAATGCCATCTGGGAAATTGTATTATTCAACTGATCTCCCTTTGGTTTATGCCAGGTTCATTTAGCTATTCCTGGATTTCCAGGATTTCCCTCCAAAACCTTTTTCTCCATAAAATTTTATAGTTTTATTTGGAATCACCACAAAAATGTTCCACTACAATTTGCATTGTGGACTTCGAAGTATACTTCTTTTAGTTGATGACAAACATTAGAAATCGATTCATTGGTCAAAGCTTGACTAATTAAGTTATATTATTAACAAAACCTCATATCAACAACTTTCAAGCTCATATCAACAACTATGACGCTCCAGTAAAAAGTTACAAGCATTTGTATGTTGCAAACTTTGATAGGTGTAGGACGTTCCGTATAGAAGTTAGGGCCATTTGAACTTTTATCAGTGTTTGATTTGGGACTCAAGGGTAGCATAGCTTTGAGCGATAGCTTAAACTGACAAGACGCTCGAGTACTTTATTGTTACAAAATTTCAAGGTTTTATGACGCTCCAGTAAAAAGTTACAAGCATTTGTATGTTGCAAACTTTGATAGGTGCAGGACGTACCGTATAGAAGTTAGGGCCATTTGAAGTTTTATCAGTGTTTGATTTGGGTCTTAAGGGTAGCTAACACACTGATGATGATTAGATGATTTCTGCATATATTTCGAGCTATATATGGGACAAACCATTACAGAGAGCGCCTTTAGAGGGGTGTAGAGTGTTCATATTGTTGGCAAAGATGTGTTTTTTCAAACTAGAAAATTTGATTGCAGTCAAATCACATGATTTTGGTGGCCCCATAGTTGGGATTTTGAAGTATTCCTGAGCTAAATGGTAAATGAATCCAAACTGCTAACTTCTAAGTCAGCTACTAACAAATTAAAATCCACCAATTCAAAGTACAGAAAGTCAGCAATTCCCTGTGAATTGCATGGATCAGTCCTGCATCATTATCGAGGAAGTAAATACGCAAGTGAGTACTTTTAGCAGTTCTCTCCTACCTCACCCAGTCAGCCACAATAAAGAAGATTGGGTTCTTAATGTATACATTATAGAAATATATTCATAATATAATATACTAATGACCCGATGTGGATAAATATATATAATCATAATTTTATAATATAATAATAACCCTTTGAGTAGACGAAATGAACCTCATAAATGGGTTTTACTGAATTCTAATGCAATTGTTCCCGTACTGGAGATGGAGAATTGCTACTTTCATAAGGCAATTGAACAATTTATATGCGTCCTCCATTATAAAGACTGTGTCCAGAGCTAATTGCTATACCTTCGACTTCACAAGGCTCTGAATTTCTCACCAATAGGACGAGCAAGAGTCCATCAAATACCTGATCTACATGTGTTCAATATTGTCCAAAGATATGTACGTTTCAGAATGACTAGTTTCCGGGCTCTTTGGGAGACTTTTCAAATAACAAAATAAACTCCATTAACTGCTTCATAAATAGCTACAAATGGCTGGACTTCTGAAAGGGAGTGGAACCTGTGTCTCATGCGGTATCAGAAGTCTCACGCAGTATCAAAAGTCTCACGCGGTATCAAAAGTCTCATGCGGTATCAAAAGTCTCATGCGGTATCAATCATGGTCTAACTGTGCCATTTTGTCGGATGATCAACTTCCCTACCTACCAACCAAGTGTTTAATACGCCTCCTTTTAAAAATATAAACGGATGGTGAACGTTCCTAACTACCAACCAAGAGTTGATTGAATACGCCTCCTTTTAAAAATATAAACGAACATCTAAAATCAAAATGGAAATCGTAATGAGTCTAGTATGGCCTAAGTGTGTCCACTTTGTGACTGCTTAAACCCCACAGAACTCCTCTGTTCTAATGCAGATTTAATTGCTGTGCTTAGCGACCTTGAGACTAGTTGTTCCATGCCGGTGTAATCAACCACTGCCATTAATCTTGGAAACACTTTGAATTGAAAACAGCAAATTAATTTTAATGTCATTACCCAAAAATGTGCGAAACTTGTGCAAAAGTTGTCACACAGATTAATATGGCAAAACGGAAGCCAACCTGCTGCGGCTGCTTTTTGCGGACTTGTCAAGACTTCTGTCACTGTACCCCCACTTCATTCAAATATATTTACTTAATAAGCAGAAAAAAGCATAATGAAAAGTCGTGTCTAAAAATGGCTGATGCGAAATTTTTGACAAATTCCTTCCGACAGCTCGAAGGAAATTCACTAAATTGCCGTTTAATCTTGGCGAGTTTTGTCTGCCAACTTTTTGTTTACATCCAAACGACGTTCCAAATTTTCCATCTTCCGAGAAATCGTGCGTATATTTGCAGCTGATTAAAATAATCCATGGAAAAAGGCCACAAAAAAAAAAATAAAAAAAATCCGTAATAAAAAACGCAATTTCCACTAAATACGAAATAAAATTGTTTTTTTTATTTTTATATTTTTAACGGCGCTGTGCTTTCGTAGCTGCCTCTGCGCCGTTACAATGTTGCAACTACAAAGTAAACAAATTTCACACAAAATCAGAGCAAATAAGAAATTAGTTTTGTAAATTTAGACGGAAATAAAGCGCAGCGGCACTCATAACTGAACTAATTACTTGCGAAAGCGAATTTCGATCCATTTGGGGCGCAATTTGGCAACGGCGAACTTCGCCACCAACGGCGCTCAGACCGGCGCACCCACCGCCGCACAATGAACACAGCCGAATTGCCTAGTTTCCTTATTGATTTGCCAACAGTAAAGTTGGACGAAATGTGGGCGGGGGGAGGGGAGAAGGGCATCGAACAAGAAATTGCATTGCATTTATTGCGTGCATCTGCAAATGCCGCCGCCATTCAATCCGGTCTTTGTGTGTTTTGAGGTCGCCTGCAACTGTTCACGTTTGTCTTTCGGTGCCGCTTCCTCAGCATAACCAGTCCAATTGAATTGAGTCGAGTGCCTCCACCTTTCATTTTGATTTAATGAGTATTCAAACGGTGCGCGTGTGTGCGTGTGCGCACTCACATATGACGCAGACTGTTGCGCTACATAAATTATGTTTGGGGAAATGCTTGGGTAGCCTGCAAACGCTTCCGAATTCTAATTATAAATTGCACAATAATTGCGAAATTTCGCTGAGAGCTGAATTTGACTCATTTGGGTTTATGAGAGTTCAAACCCCATGTTTTTTATTGCAGAGGGTAATATTTGTGAACAATGAAGAGTCTGTGCAGAATTTGTTATATGAGGATACTATAATATTCCGATAATTAGTAAAGTAGTGAGATAGTGAGATGCATAGTCCAGAAGCAGTTACTGAGAAAATACATGAAACACACGCCTTCTACTCCAGATTGACTCCAACTTCCTATTATTTGGATGTTATTTTAAGCTTCAAAAAACATGCTCAGATTGCATTCAAGTCTGCTTCAATTTCTCGTAGTTTTCACACTTAAAGTACTTCCTCTGTATTTCCAATTTATATAGTTACTTAGCGAGTTAAAGTGATTGTCCATAAAGACATCACTTAGGCCTTAGCCTAAGTGATACCAAGAGAAGTTTTGTCCCTTTGCAACTACCCGCATCAGCGAACTATTTACTGGCTCTGGTAAATAGAAGTATAGTTCGTATTGAAGTCTTCTCCAGCTCCGAAAGGTGGATAAGAAGTACTTCCCTATATAGTGGAAACATCTCTTTGCCAGCGCAGGGCATTTGCATAAAAGCTGGTCCCCACTTTCTTCTTCAGCCTCAATTCATATTCTTCAACAGAAATCGTTATGAGGGAATCTAAGTCTATAAGCATGTGCTCCCATAAGGCAGTGTCCGGTTGCGATGCCTTCTATGAAGCTACACATATAACATATATCTGATACACTTGTAGAGGTTTCTCTATTTATTCGAATAGCGACGCAGCCAGAACATCCCGGATTTTAAACATTTCTACTTCTAATATACACTGCAGAAGCAGATACTAACTGAATAATGCACTCGTGAATGAACTCATAGCTGCCTAATATAAGTGACATGTTGTATGGACCCGCCGAGTACCAAAGCAGATCAGTTATCTGGAAAAAGTCATCGTGTGCAGTTTTGGTTAAAAATTAGAGAATAAGATTTTGTGACTATTTCGGCTGTTACTCTGTTGAGAAAAGTTCACTGCCAGGTCTCTAAATAAGGAGAATATTTTGTCCTATATTTGATAAGAATAGAAATATATTCTCTTGATAGAAAAATATTCTTGGAATCATAGTGTTTGGGTGACTGTGGAGGTGATAATCTGACTTTGAATACTCGGAAGATATGCACAAGGACAAAATGTTCCATTTGGTGAAAATGTAGTTGAGATATTATTTGTTCAATGTCTTTAAAAATCTAATAAGCATCGGATATCTATAATATAATAAATACTTTAATAAACATGGACTTCTTAAGATAAATCAAGAGCACTTCTTCAGATCCTGTCGACCAGTAAAGACTTTAATCAGACCTCAGACCTTCAGCAGACCAAACTCAGGGTCTCGAAAGGTACATTAAGAGAACTTTGTTGGAAACCTGTTCAGCAGTAAAGTCTTCAATCAGACCTCAGACCTTCAGCAGACCAAATTTCAGCATCTCAAAAGGTCCAAGTGGAGAGGTCGTTGTAACCAACAAGTTTAAGCTATAATGGTTTGAGAGATTATCAAAAGGAAGTTATTTGGATTTGGTATGAACGAACTCCCTTTCAGCTATTTATGCAATTGAAGTTACTATTTAATAGAATATTTTAAAGAAAATATCATACAGAAAACGGCTATTCTAGTTTATTAGCGCAACGAAGTACTTCTTCATTCGACTAATTTCTGTGAGAAGACTAAGACGAAATTTTTGTGACGGATGCAAAGTACTGAAGTGAAGATAAAGAATTTATCATCTTCCATGTCCGTCAATTCCCATGTGGTCTATATTTATTAGCGAATCAAAGATTTCCTCTCTCGTCTGTACTCATGTGTTCATATATAAAAGTTCATAGCATAAAATTCTTACATTCCCCGTAGATATTCAATCTTAAGCCAAATTTTTACAAGTACTGAACTGAAGACCACTCCCTGTAGATAGTAAATCTTGAATCGATTAAAAATACAGTATGTTCTTTGCTCTAAACTAGAGACGCTTGATTCCTAGCAATTAGCCATATTTGGTCAAAATGAGTCCATTATCAACTCCATACTCCAAAAGCTTTTATTGTATGAAACCAACTGATGATATAAAGAATATTGTGGTCGAATTTGCGATATCGATTATTTTCTACCTTGTTCTCCAATCTCTGAAACAAAAGTAAATGTTCTGTGGCAAAAATTAGTGAGGAAATTTTGTATTATGGGATTTTAGAAAAAGAGCACTTCTAAAGGAGCATCAAAATTATTCGTGAGATAAATGAAATTATCACGTTAATTTCCACTGGAATATTGTGGTCGAATTTGCGATATCGATTATTTTCTACCTTGTTCTCCAATCTCTGAAACAAAAGTAAATGTTCTGTGGCAAAAATTAGTGAGGAAATTTTGTATTATGGGATTTTAGAAAAAGAGCACTTCTAAAGGAGCATCAAAATTATTCGTGAGATAAATGAAATTATCACGTTAATTTCCACTGGAATATTGTGGTCGAATTTGCGATATCGATTATTTTCTACCTTGTTCTCCAATCTCTGAAACAAAAGTAAATGTTCTGTGGCAAAAATTAGTGAGGAAATTTTGTATTATGGGATTTTAGAAAAAGAGCACTTCTAAAGGAGCATCAAAATTATTCGTGAGATAAATGAAATTATCACGTTAATTTCCACTGTAACTAACTGCATTACTTAAGAGATGACTGCCACGTTAAATGCTGTAGTAAGTGTCATGGCATAATGTTCTCTGACTCTTTGAGAATTTAATTTACAAGAGACAACTGCATTTACGTGGTGTTGTTGACAATTTGCTGCAGAATTCCCAGCTTCATACTCGCAACATTCAGTAAGAACAAAATAGAAGATGAATAAAAATGAGTGCCTTCTGCCTGTATTGCTCTCAAGCATTTCTTAAGTTCAAGAATAAAATTAAAACAAGAATATGTGCAAATTGTATGTGAAAGAATATCCAAGGAAGGACTTCACTCCTTTTGATATTAATTATATAATAATATAATAGAATAATCACTGAATAATCCAAAGGACTTCACTCCTTTTGATATTAATTTTTTAATAGTAAAGAAGAATCATAATAAAATCTTTGTGTTTGTCGCCTCAAGTGACTTTTATAGGAGTTGCATGGATGAGGAGAAACAAGAGCCCATCAAACACCTGATCTGTAGGTGTCCAGCGCTATCCAAAAGGAGACACACTTCCCTTGAGGACTACTTTCTGAACTACCTCGGGTCATCTCAAATGAAAAAATAAGCTCCTTCAATGGCTTTATCAAAAGATCCAAATTAATGGACTTTTCAGAGGGAATGGGACTTATGCGGTATCACAAAGGGCCAATCCAGGCATAAATGTCCTTTTTGGCGGCCTGCTCAAGCTACCTACCTACCTAAATCATATTATTGACACTCCACTCCTACTTAAAAGTGTCCATTTAAGAATTAAACTCATTGCATAAACGTAATTAATTAACATGTCACCTGAGTTAAACTGTCCTTCTACTGAATTCACAATACAATGGTTATAATGACAGCCTTCCTTACCTCTTCACTCCACTTCTAAGCCAATAACGTTTTGTTCAGCCAACACTAAAGGGGGTCACTATTCAGTTATCCAGGGAAGTAAAATATATTGAGGTTCTGCTTGATAGTCAGTTTCTCTGGAAATCATCCGTTGAACTAAAGGTAGCGAAAGCAATGTTAGCTTTTTGGCAGTCGAAGGGTATCTTTGGCAAGACGTGGGGTATGACTCCTTCGTAAGTCCTTTGGATTTATACGGTAATGATCAGGCCTATGATGAAACAATGATAACCTACGCATTTGTGGTCTGGGGGAAAATATTGTCTCTCAAAAGGTTACATCTGCCCTATCTATACTACAGAGAACTGTGGCTATTTGTTGTACTGGAGCCTTTCCGATAACTTCTGGCGCTGCTCTTGATGCGCTGTTGAATCTTCCCGCCCTAGATGCTTTAATACAAGTAGAGGCCCTGAAAGTTACAGGTTGAGAACCTGTAGGTTAAAGTACAATAGGCCAGTGGGTGGGACCGTGTTGGAATCTTGAAGATATTGCTGGCACTGACATTGATATTGGTATCTCTTCTATGCCCATTGATTCGATGCCCGCGTATCCTATAACTGAAAGGCGGTACTGTGTAAAAATTCCAGAGGCTCTCTTATGGTCTGATCTTATGACTGAGGCCGGTAGGCAGTGCTGTCGTATTTTAGCGGATGACTCCAAAACAGATATTGGGTCGGGTTCTGGGCTTTTCGTGGAACTCACGGTGTCCAACTCCATTACGCCCTTGGTTGTGGTGCTTCTGTCTTTCAGGCTGAAGTCTATGCCATTCTAAGGCCGATTAACTACGTTGTGGAAAGCAGATGTAGTGGCAAAAGTACTTGTGTCTGCTGTGACAGTCAGGCTGCACTGAAGCCCATACTCAGCCACTTTGTCACTTCCAAGTTGGTGCTGTTGTGTAAATCCAAATTGAATTATATTGGAAAGCATAATATTCTGTTGCGAACATGGATTTCAGGCCACATGGGTGTTATGGGGAATGAAGTCGCTGAGGAGCTAGCGAATAAGGGATCTGAGCCAAGTTTTACTGGCCCGGAACCTGTTCTTCCAATACCTTTTTCTGTCATTAGGGCCCCTATTAGTGATTGGGTTACCTGTCCACAGAATCGCCAAAGAAGGTCTATCATACACAGCAGATGGGTAAAGGCTATGCTGCCTGTTATTTCAGATATAAAGGAGGCTACTGATGATAGGAGAGACTGTAGACTTTTGGTAGAGCCCATGACAGGTCATTTTACATGGGCTAATCATATGCAAATGATAGACATTGCAGACAGTGTACTTTGCCAGGCTTGTGTAGATGACACGGTTGACCACTTTTTGCACGTATGCCTCGCATCCGCTAGAATCAGGTTCGAGGTATTTGGAACTGATGTCCTAAGTCGTGCAAACTTGGAGTACTTAGGGACATATGATCTAGTGGAAAAAAAACTTCCAAGCCTTGCCAAACGAAGCCCTCTACCATACATTTTCCTTACAACAGCCACTCCCCTTCCAAGCCTGTTCATTCCCAGCCCTCTACCATACATCTTAACTGGCAATCCACCTCCAAGGATCTTCAATCTCAGCGCTCTACCATATATTTTCCTTATAGCTGACACTTTACCTCCAAGCATCTTCAATCCCAGCCCTCTACCAAATATCTTTCTTAGAACTGTCACTTCACCTCCAAGCATCTGCAACCCCAGCCATTTACTATACATATTCCTGACAACTAGCAATCCACTTCCAAGCATCTTCAAGCTCAGCCCTCTACCATACCCTTCCAACGATTCTGCCTGCCCTGTTAACTGCACCTCTTCAACTGACTCAAGCTCTGTTGGCAGCATTTTCACACCCAAAATCGAAAGTTGCAACACCATTTACTTAGAATCTAAAATTAATGCGACTGCAAACATAAAAAAGAAGAACTCATGTGGCCACATGAACCCCAGCTGACAAAAGTGAATCCCTGCCAAAATAATTTCTCAATTCCTGCCATTTGCGACACTTGCCTCACCGCAGCAACCACATTAGAGAACAATGGCGAAGGAATCGAGCAACGCCCGATAAAAATGCACAAAAGTAAAGCGCAATGAAATGCGCTGAGACGCAAAATGTTTGATTAATTTTGAAAATTGATTGTGCAGTAATCGACAATTTTCAGTTGCACTGCGAGTACTCGAACGTGGCCAGCGCCGAGCAGAGATAAGTTGCAGTAGCGGCAGCCAACGTTACAAGGCTGACCTATTGCGTGGGCGTGACGCGCACCAGCCGCTTCCAGATATTCAAAATTGCAGCAATTCGTGCTACTTCAATTGTTCGAATATAATTGAATTTGTGTGTGCAACTGCCAAATCCCGTCCAGGCCCCATTAACAGCCCCACCCCAGTGAATGCTGGAAAATAATTTCTGAGTTGAGTTGGTTGCGAGTGCGCGCGCGGGCTGTGGGCAATGGTGGGCGTGTGAATGATGTCAGTGCATTTAGTGTCGAATTGAAAACAAAGAAAATCCACCGAAACTGCAATTTGGAAGTGAAAAGCGGAAAATTTGTAGCTTGTTGTGTCTTTCGCTTGGAAAATTTGTAATTTTCCAATTTGCGCGTTTGTGAATTTTATCGAAATTTGCAACAAAACTAACGCAGTAAAATAGAAAAAAAAGTTTATATATAATAAATTTTGTGAATTACGCAATTGAAAAGTGCAGCATCAGCGCGAAGTAAAGATCGGAGTTCAACAATTTTCGTTAGTCTGCTATAAAAGTCCCAGGAATTGAGGAATTGCAGGACAGCTGAGGCAAAGATGGCCATTTCGGATAAGGTGAGAGCGGGGCATGAAATAAAACTTGTTTTCAATATAAACTTTGATGTAAATTAAGTGAAATGGAAGGAGGGTGTTCGAAGGATGGTGTTCAAAAGAGGGTGTTTGAAGGAGGGTTTTCGAAGGTGGGTGTTTGAAGAAAAGTGTTCGAATGAGCTTGATCGAATTTGGGTGTTCGAAGGAAGGTGCTTGAAAGAGAGTGTTCGAAGGAGAGTATTCGAAGGAGCTTGTTTGAAGGAGAAATTTTGAAGGAAAGTATTCGAAGGAGGGTGTTCGAAGGAGCTTGTTCGGAGGAGTGTGTTCTATTTCTCCGAAGACTTCCGGCAAACAAATGGTCGTGTACCACTACAAATTGGTCAAGCGGAACAGTGGCCACATGACCCATTCGGCCGAAGAAACAGGCGATCATTTGCTTCGCTGTACTTTTTCCACGAAAAACTTTTGTTGGATTTAGCTCGTCTTGGAATTCCCACACGGTCGATTGTTGTTTTGTTTCCGGCTCATTTGCATATATCCATGATTCGTCATCTGTCACGATTTTATACACACCAATTGACACGAGCCTTTTTTTGAGCGATTGTCAAATTATGTGGGATCCCACGCGAACATATCTTTTTTACAGCCAAATGTTCATGCAATATTGAATGTATGGAAGTGGAAGTAATGCCCAAGGTGTCCTCTATCTCACGATATGTCACATGACGATCTTGTATTATCAGTTCACGCACTGCTTTGATGTTTTGTGGCACAACAACCGATTTTGGACGACCTACACGGAGTTTGTCGCCGACCGAACTACGACCACGATTGAATTCACCATATTAGCGATATACTGTGGTTTTTGACGGTGCTTTATCGCCATACAAAGAACTGATTTTATCGTCACATTCTTGCTGAGATAATCCACGTCGCAGTTGTGAAAAATAATCCAACGAAAACCGTCTCTTGAAATTTCCATTTTTTGGCCAAATTGATTTTCTTAACACACTGTAAACAAAAAAAAAATATAACTTGTACATCAACACGTTGTGAGTACGTTTATGCTAAAATATGTCAAACTTTATTATGGTGTTGCCAGATTTTAGCTATTGGCATTAGTGTTGCCAGTTCCCTAAATATAAATAGTACCCCTCGTACATGAGAATTTGAATAAGGTGGTTTATTACTGACAATTATATTCAACGTAATAATTATCGATATCCTGAGGGCATCCCAGAAGACGATTTGAAGCACTCATTTGACATGCTTTTAGATTCAGGCAGTGATGAAAAAGCAATCTTAATAATATTCATAGATAGGAACAAGAACAAATTTGTTTTATTATGTTTAACAAATAACTACAGATCTCTTTTTAGCTAAGAAGGAGATATACAAGGGTGGTGGTATATAACGCTAGTTAGGGACTGAAAGTATAACCACATTGACTGAGACCCACCACTTCTGCTAGCGCTGCTTAGTATAGCTTATTTAATAATTGTTTTTACTATGTAAGCTTTAATAAAATTAAGTTAAGTGATCTTTTCCAAACTCCGAGTTCCCCTCTGTAGAATATAATTTCCCATAATTTTGTCCATATTTTTACTTCTCTTTAAACTTTGCAGATCAACTTCATCTTGAAGCACACACTTTGAATCTTCGCATATCAATATCTCCAAGGAGCTTCTGTTTTGTTCGTACTCATCAGCTTCGTTTAATTTAAGTGGTTTTCATATTTACATACTTTTCTCTCAGTGTATTTGATTGTTTTTTCCTTTCACGACTACTCTCGTACACACCTGCACCGAAAAAGCACACCGCCCTTCTATGAGCGTCTGGTTTCTATCCCATTTTCTGTATGTGTTTACTTTGTAGAGAGCGCCACCAAGCAACCCATCCTCCTTTCAATCGTATTTTAAATTTAATTTCAAATGAAAATCATTTTCGTAAATAACCAAAAATTTATGAAGCTGCACGCCCCTACGCCACGGCAGAGGCCTTCGACCTTTCAGAATTTATTAACTTTGAGTATGTTTTGAAGCGAGCAAGATTGCTGCCTTGCCTGCCATAGCTGCCTGCAGTAGCATCCTCATCTTAGCTCCGCACTACAGCACTACTCAATGTCGCCGCCACCGCCACAGCACAGCCGCCAGTTTCCGCCGCTTACATGCCACACACCCCCACCTGAGCAGCCGCAGCACTCACACGTCAAAACTACAAACAACCGCAACGCCAGTGGTCTGCGAGGTGCGAAATGCGTGCGTAAAGTGTCATTGATGTACACAAATTGAGGTGGAATTGAGTTGGAATAGTAAGGTGGCGCGGCACAGTGTTTGCCGCTTGCATACGCTCCACGCAGAGTCTCCTCCATGGAGAGAGTGTTGGGGGTATTGTATAGAACACCACAACACATACTCATGTGCAGCCAGAGCTGCTTGCTTACTCGCTCGCCGCGAGGTGTGGTTCAAGGTGAGACGACGGCGACGGCGATGGCGATGATGATGGTGGCAGCAACGCAGCGGCGTCGCAACGGCAAAGTTGTTGTAATTTGCCTTGTTGCTCTATCAACATCGACGCATCTTTCAATCAGTCGCTCGAGATAGCTGCCAAGTGCTGCCATCGGCAGCCATCGTTGCCACTGCCAAGGTTTTCTCATTTCGCCTTGCTTATTTTATTTCATTTATTTCACTTATAGATTTTTTATTTTATTAAGTTGTTGTTTTCTTTTTTTTCTGTTTGCTTCTTCTTTTACTGCTGCTGCTGCTGCTGCCACTGCTGCGCAGGGGTGTGCTTCCATGCTATACAATATGTTTAAAAATAAATGTTTTTGTTTCTTAAGTGGGCTCCTTCCGCTGTTGCGGCTTATTAGCCCGAATATTTTGCCTGAGCATCAATACCACCAGCATCATCAACATCATCATCTGCATCATCATCATCATCATCATCATCATCATCATCGTCTTTGTGGGTTTCTTGTGCGATTTTGCTGATTTGCCATAAAATGTTTTTGCATTTTCCTATCCAGTCCTATTCACAAATTGAGCTCTAAGCAGATTTGCACATATTTCTCCCCATACCCGGCAAAGAAATCTCCCACTGCTGTTGTTGTTGGCTAATTCAATTTACAATGAGTTTGGTGCGCTTCACGCTGGACTGCAGCTAACTGTTGGCGTGGAGGGTGGACTCGATATCCATGGGTCTATTCGAAACGTCAATATTGGTTCATACCGCTGACCTTTGTCAGGCATAAGCGTTTATATAAATTTGTGTGCATGCCTTTAAAGACCCACCATCGCAATGACTGGGGTCCTTTGTTAATTTATTGATTGCAAATATTTGTCAATATTGTGGATGGAGCGCTATCGACAACATATTTGCAGCATGAATATTTTCCATTTATATGCTTGCACACACAGCAACACACACACACACACACAGAGAGAGAGAGAGACACGCGAGCGTATATCATAATTTAATTTATTTATTCACAATCTGAACCAAAAATCAATGTTAATTGACGTGGCATTCATATCGAAGTACGAGCGACAAGTGAGTTGCTGTGCTGCGGGGCGTATGAGTGTTCAATTGGTTGTTTTATTCATACTAAAGTTTCATTTTAAAACTGTACGAAGAAGTAAAAGGATTAAGCTGGGAGGAATACAATGTAGTCAAATAAATACGTCAGCGAATGTGACCAATATAAATATACATACTTCGAATACTGAATTCTCTGATGGCATATATGAATATATTTCATACCTCTAGACTCGAGGATGGTTGTCAGTTGCATTGTCAGGATTGTGGTCTTTATATCTGGTGTGCCAGTATTTATGGTATGTATTTAGGACTTTTTGGACAAGTACCCTACATTTTTGTTGCCTACTGATCCCAAAGTAACAAGTGGCAAGAGTTATATTTCTAAACTGGTGTTCTATTTCTTACCTGGTATGAATCTCTCCCAGTGTACCAGTTGAACTGGTAATTTACATGACATGATTTACTTATTTATTTATTTAAAAAGTTGTATTTACAGTGTAAAACCAAATTAGAACAAATGAAGCTATAACTATGTTGGCCTTAAGCTATGACATGATTTATGGGGAGCCATTCGAGGTACTCTCCTCTCCAACAGAGTACGATTCACTGACTGCTCATGTGTTCAAACCAACGTTGTTCATACAAGATGTCATCAGCAGTCGCCAGCAGTAGAGATATTAGATATTAAAAGAATCTCAGATAGCCAGGCAGCTCTGAAATCATTAATAAACTTCTCATTCCAATCAAAGCTTATCTGGGATTGCTCTATCTAAACTCCTCAATACTCTAGCAGCGATAAATTCTGTTACACTAATGTATGTACCGGGACATGAGGGACATGAAGGCAACGAAATGGCGGAATCTTTGGCAAAAAGGGGAGCAAGCACTGCCTTCATAGGTTTAGAACTTTTCTGTGGGGTAAAAGGTAGCTTCACTATTTCTTCACTGTTGTGCGAACAGGAAAAACGAAGTCTGCTGAACTACTGGAGAGTCCAAAAAGGCAGTTGAGACTACTCATTGATCCTGAACAGATCAGCAGAAATTACATCAAACTCTATACTGAACCTTTAACAGGACACTGTAGACTCAATTACTCAATTATTAAAAATAGGCGTGGTAGAAGACGATTCCTGCCGACTCTGTCAAAAGGGTAGGAAACAGCAGAACGCATTCTATGCACTTACCCAGCGGTGACAGACGCAGACATAACTACTTAAGCGGTGCTTAGCTCCAAATCACTTAGTTAAAATTAAGCCCACAGCAGTTACGGGATTTACAAATAGTCTAGGGTGGTTTTAGTTGGGTACGAGGCTGCACAATAGATCTCTTAGGTCGCGGTGTTCTTTTAGCCTGTTAATAATATTAAACAAAAAGAGCGGGATGTAGTCACTGCACCCTCAAATGGGCCTATTGTGATACACCTAATAAGTTACAAATCCTCTTTACTCGAGTATTCATAAATAATTCAAAGATCTTCTTGGGAGTTGTCCGCAATTTCCTAACGATTCTGGATAGTGAGAACATAAGTATCGTTGTGGAGCCCAGAGATTCAGCAGTATTACACTATTATAATAGATTCAACCTATATCATCCAACTCCATATCTCAAGAGATCTCCAAAGCTAAGTTAAATATGAAAAGATATGAATATCATCTTGTTGGGAACGATTATTTCACAAATGTAGAAAACTCCTTTTGTAAATAACACCGAATGTAGATAACTTTGAATGTGGATAACTTCGAATGTAGATAACTGTTATGTCACTCAGTGCCATCTTTGAATAAACGAATGAATTCCAGATGTACCGAACTCTATTAATGTGTTATATAAGTGGTCTCTCAGAGGACAGTTGGGAGCAATTTAGTGGAAGAATCTATGGAGTTGACCAGCAACTGACGAAATCTGAAGATCTGGATAATGTTCCTTTTATTAGGTCTGAAGGCATATAGTAGTTTGCCAAGGGCCTTCAGTCTTTCATGGATACTGAATCACCAGAGCACTTAATTGGGATTTGTGAGGCATTGATACAGAAAAGCAAAAGGCATCTTTTTTTTTAATAGGATGAAAGCAATTCTAATGCCATTCATTGGTCGTAGCCGTCATTGGGTGACTTGAACTAACCTAATACCTTCTCTCGTCCATACGAGTTGATCCTCCCGCAACTCAACCGTTAAGTAATACGTCAGGAGGCCGTTCTGAGCATTACTGCTGAAATCGTCAGTCAATTGTTCTCTTCAGAACGCACCTTGAAGTCAATTGTTCTCTTCAGAACGCGCCTTGAAATCAATTTTTTCTCTTCAGAACGCGTCTTAGGTTGAACACGCGTGGTCTGTGCTTATTTTATCATTAAGTTGCTGCGAGTTGAGCTGAGCTTTGGGAAGCCTTTCTTCGTTGTGTAGCTCTATCATTATCCTCGCAGCCATGGTGCATACAGCGGTCCATTTTTCGGTGAGTTCACACATTTGTGATGTCAAATATTCCGTGGTTGGGGGTACAGCCGATTGAGATTCCTAATAATAATGTTATGGTAGTAGTATGCCCCATGGCTGACACTGCGACCTAAAATATCTTTTGTGTCATATTACATATATCATTACTGATCCATGTGATCACAACTGATTGATACAATACCCTATTGGTTTAGTAGCGGCATTTTTCAGTAATGTCATAGCATTTCGTCCGTTTAGTGATGTCAAAGCATCCCAATTAAAGTCATCAGGTAATTTTTTACCTTGATGTTCCTTGTCGAAAGAAAGGAAGTATTTGAAAGTCATGTTCTTTCATTATCTTTGCCGCTTTATGGATTAATTTGCGCATGTCCATAACAGGAGCATTCTTCATTTCTTCCAGAGGCAGTTTAGATTCCTATAAAATACTATACTTTCATGTGATCAGATAGTGTAGAAGAAATCATGGGTGCAAGGTGGGAGCTCTTTTCAAGCGGACTGGACTATCTTGATTGGAACAAATACACGAATGGCTCGTCGTGCCTGGTGATAATGGGATGGCGTAATATTCAAGCCTTTATTAAGAACTCCTGTTGTCGTATTAGCTTCTCCATGACCTGTATTGTTGTTCCGAGTATCATCGCTTGACAAAAGTCTACAGAAGTTATCCCTCTGAAACTAAATTGTGCTTAGGATATCTGTCAGCAATTTCCAGAGAATTTAATATATTAGACCATAAAGTTGGGAGTGGCCTGCAATAGATAAATACAAGTATAATAAAATTGATTATTTATTAAATAATATAATATATTTGACTGTAAATCAATGATGTAGTTGAGCTGAAGGTTATTATGACAATAATTATATCAAGAAGATCCTTCGTCCTTTTTGTTACATGACCACAAATTCTTCACCACCCAGTTGTTCCTTATGAGAGCTGCTCCCCAAGCAAAGTGAAGTTTTTTCCATACTTGCTCTTCACACCGTGGTATCACAATGGGCCATTATGTGTGCTCAAGTGTGCTTTTGGCAAACTAGGCGGCCACTCCTACCTACCTAATTACTCTGCATATTTGTGACTGTATTGGGAAACTGAACTCCTTTGGCAGTTCAACAACAACAAGCTCTGTCTACTGTGAGTACCAGGCCACATAGGAATAGAGGGAAATGAGAAGGCTGATGGCTTAGTAAGGAAGGCTAAGACCCCTCAGTTCAACGGCCTTGAATCCTTCTGTGGACTATCATCTAACACCATTGGATGTCTGCTGAAGAAGTGCACAGATGCAAAAAGGAGGAAGTAATCTTCCGGGATTAAGACCGTCCAAAGCTCTTCGGGGGGATTTTAATGCTAAAAGAGCTAAAGAGTTAATAAACTTGCCTCGGAGTTAAAAAGGGGAAAGTGACGAAACCCCAGTGTACCTGACCACAGACGGCGGACAACACCTGTGCGTTTGGTAGCCATTCCTGTCTGGAAGGAATCTTTACACAATTTATTTCGCAACAAAGAGAAGAAGGAAGGCAATCAATATCACTGGGTATATTCGTATAGGATTCTAATATGGTCGCATCTCCATAAGGGACAGCTTTCCATTATGAGCTCATCTTGAGCCGAATGACGGAAGATGCCTCTAAATATTTGCAGAAGAGATCTAAGGATGGCATATGTAGTATGATAGCCAATGCCAGAGTTGGCGTGGTTTTCATGGTGCCGCTTATTGCTAATTCTGCTGATCTCTGTGCCTTACTGAGCATTTCACAGTAATTTCTTTGGTGGGACTGAAAGTTAACCCTAATAAGACATGCATAGTAATCCTGCATTACAGTCCACCAGACAACATTTCCATATAGCAGAATGGACCTGACAACTGTAATATAAAGACAGTGAGCTATCCTAGGCTAAATTTCTCTTTTGTAGGCACTTAAAGCCACCCCAGCTTTTCTAGATCAAAATCGACAATTCACATTCATGTTTCCTTTAAGAACGCCAGAAGTAAGTATCAAAAATTCGCCCACAGCTAATGTAATGAAATGCTCATGCACAATAAAATTAATAAATTCGTTTACTTAATGTAAAATATTCATAATTCAATTGATTTGTTTTTGAACATACTCCCATCATCTCTGGATAAGTCCAATCAAATGACGGCAATTGGAATGCTATGAAAATCGTATATAAAAGTCAAAACATTAAATCCCCTTTTAATGTTGAATTCATCACAAATATTTCAAACGTTGCGAGCCATCAGCGCAAAAAATTTGATGCCAGACACCACACAAATTGCGTTGTTAAATTGGAAGCTGGATGCATTAGCGTGATTAATTTTGTGCTGAAACAGCGCGCACGTCCGCTGGCATATGCAGCCAGAAAAGCATAGAGATGTGTGCAACAACACAAACAACAAAAATCCATTTCGTTGCAGTCGCGTAATCAATCATGTTGCAACAAATAAAAGTACAACAACAAAAAACAGAAGAGACATACTCAGAAACGAACAATTTTATATGTCATCGCATCTGCTACGAAACGTTATAAAAGCGAACATCACGAGGAATATACTGAAAGCGATATAGCGCAAAATTCAAATCCACTCCACAACACATCAAAACATTTTCAACATTTTCGAAAAGAAATTTCAAAATATTTGAATTTTATAATAATGCAAAATGCGAAACATGCGCTCGATCACAGTGCTGCGCTCTGCTCTGCTCCGACTGTGGCTATGATTGTGGCTGTGGATGTGGCTGTGCCTGTGGATGTGCCTGTGGATATGGCTACGGTTGTGACTGTGGCTGAGAAGTTTAAAAATAAAACGCAGGCAAACGTCGGGAGCGAGTCAACTTACAGCAGAGGCACAAGCGAACGCAATAAATCTAAATCGAAGGAAGCATCAGCTTATGCGATGCGATGCAAATGCCGACACCAGCAGCTACAACGGCAACAGCCACAGCCACAGCAATGGAGGCACAAACGGCACTGCTACGAGGGATTAGAGCGAACAACAACAGTGGCAGCAGCAGCAGCCAGCAGCCAACAGTGGTGCACATAGTTGCTGTCCTGACGGATATATTGTGTCTAATTAATTGCACGCCACATCTCGCTCGCTAGAGACACTTGAACGACGGCCACTTGCAGAGGTAGTGCGAATGCAACCAGTCTGGGTAGCTAAGCGTAGTAATGGCGGGTGAGCCAGTCAGTGAGTGAGCCAGTCAGTCAGATACTCACTGCAATAGTCAGTCAAGTCAGTCAGCTAGTCAGCTAGTCAGTCAGTCAGCCATTTAGCCATTCAGTCATTTAGTCAGTGCCTGCATCATCCCGGAAGCAATTGCCAACATGCGCGACACAGCGTTTGAGTGCAAAATCAAATGAAATCAAAAATTTCACTTAACATGTCGCGTTCAGTGGCGTTCCCCCATGCAGCGCTCCGCTGTGCTGTTGTGCTGTACGCGTATGTACGAGTATTCGTACTTAATTGGTTGAACATGGGATTTTAGCCAAATTCATATGCGTTAAGCTGTGCATGCAAAACTGCACACGGCTGCGGTCCAAAAGGCAACCGGGCTGGCTGGCAGCGCCATAAGTGGCCGCTTGGTCGCATGGTCGCACCACTGGTCAGTGGTCTTGTTTGCTGCATGCACTGCACGCATTGGCAGTAAATCAGTGCAGGCATGAATTAATGACAGCCGCCACACTGCTGTCATTTGCTTGCTTTATGCGTTTCACCAGATATTCATAGGCGTAAACGCTTCCGAGCATTTTGTGGAGCACTCATTTCTGCCGCTTCGACATAAGTGCAATTATTGCTTGTAATTAAATATTAAATTCGACTGAAATTACGCAAATTGCATAATCCCAGTTTGCTGGGAGCATTTTGCACAAAACTATCCAGCCAGCTAATGGGAGATAGGTAGATAGGTAGGAGTGGCAGCCTAGTTTGACAAAAGCACACTCAGCTGTCATACCACGGTGTGGTGCTGTTCAAGTACCGACTTAAAGATGGTGATAGCATTGAGCAAACAATATATATATGAGTATATAGAGCTGAAACAGCGAAAATAGTGGTGATATGTATTGTTTGCTGAGTGGTGATCGTCAGCACAATAACAGCGCAAGGGAAGGCACGACTCTCCCATTATGTTACAGGAAACAATCCTGATGAATCTTGCATCTTTAAGGATGGCAGCTGTGTCATACTTATGGAAACTGGGGCAACAAAAGCGTAACTTCTTGGTGACATAAGAGGTGGAGTACCGTCTTCTCCTTCTCCTTGGAACAAGAGCCTCGGCAAAAATCGTTTGAGGGTAGGCCGAGTCTTTCTGCATGCTTTCCCAGTATGCAGTGGCCGGTCAAAACCGACTGAGTTCTCGCTGAGATTTGCTATCGAGTCGTATAAGTTGGCTGGTTCTGTGTTTGTCCATTTTTACCCAAGTGAGGCCAGCTGTATAGGAGGATTCTTCGTCGACCCGGGATTTGTAGGCGTCAGCCAGGAATTTCCGTTTGATTTCAAGTTTGGCTGTTGCCAGTGGAATGCCGATGTTTATGGAGGGTTGAATTTCATGTAGAAGCGTGCCTGCCTTGGCAAGAGTATCTCCCTCGCAGTTGCCTGGGAAATCGATATTTCCGGGAACTCAGATAAGGTCCACTCAAGAGTACCATGATAAGGTGCACTCGAGAGTACCATGATAAAGTGCACTCGAGACTACCATGATAAGGTGCACTCGAGAGTACCATGATAAGGTGCACTCGAGAGTACCATGATAAGGTGCACTCTAAAGGACTATGATAAGATATGTCGGATGCGCTGATGCCGCTACTCAGCATCCATTTAGCTGCGTGATAAATGGCCATGACGTCAGCCTGAAAGACGCTGCAATAATCAAAAGGACGAAGGGAGATTTTTAAGTCCAGTTTTTCGGAAAAGATACCACTGCCGACCCTACCTCCAAGTTTGGAACCGTCGGTATAGATATCGACCGTTTCACCGGCGATTATGTCTTTTGAAGTCCAGTCATTTCAGCTTGGAATAGTGAGGTCGAATTTCCTGCTGCCATGTAATACGACATGTAATAATAACCAAGCCAAGATCAAAATGAGTACGCAATTTTCCATTCCAAAATCCGTACGCAATTTTCGCACACATTCTGCAACATTACCATGATTTTCAAAGTAATGTCGCAATATTTCCCAGCTTTGTTCAAGCGTATACACAACCATATTCGTTCAGCGGAAGGATAAAACTAATTATCTGTCAAATCAGACATGAGCTAAGTGTTACCATACA
The DNA here is from genome assembly GCA_920105625.2 of Clusia tigrina. NCBI lineage: Eukaryota > Metazoa > Arthropoda > Insecta > Diptera > Clusiidae > Clusia > Clusia tigrina. Next base: position 220,592,814 of record OV050031.1, read on the forward strand.
CGAAATAAGCACTAGTTGAAAAAAAACGTTAGATGGCGAACCCGTTACATGATAATAATATGTAATAAATGATAAAGTTGGGGACAAGTGGATCCTGATTCAAAATAGAGGCATGGCCCGTCAGGGTTAAGTGCCAATGCGAAGAGCTTAAAGTCTAATCGCTATCAACTTGACTTGTTGCTTAACCAGGAGCCCGGAAGGGAGCCAGTGAAGCATGGCAAAAAGGGCTTTCCTAGGTGTGGTACGAAGAGCGCCAGTGATCAGCCAATGGGTACAAAATGAATAGAGGACTAAGGAGGAGAGATGATGGCAGAAAAAGTGGGGTACATTGCAAAGTAACTTTTGTTGGTTTAAAATTCGAATACGGTGTTCGATGAGGTAGTAGCGAATTCTTTACTGATACCAGAGTTGTACGACTTTCCCTTATTTATAACAGGAACACTCATATTTGTAGAGCACAGATCTTCAATATTTATTATATGTTGAAGGCAGACCGGTCCCTCCCTGCAGAGTGTTTTGTGGAGCAAGGCATCAGGGGATACTTCCCGGCTAGCCAAATCTGCTGGGTTGTCTTGCGAACAAAGTTGGTTATGGTAGTGACTCTATTTGCCACAAACAAGTTCCACAACTGGGGTGGCTTCCTCAGCCATTCCAGCACAATGGTAGAATTGGTCCAACAGAAAAAATTGTCTTCTGAAATGTTGAACAGAGGTTTAAGCGGGAAATCCCCTAGTAATGTCGCCCCACATAGTCCCAAGCGTGGAAGAGAAATGGTTTTTAAAGGAGATTTTGCCACTAGCATGTCGGTAGAGTTGGAATTTTTGCCTTTACAACCTTTTTGCCTGTGATGCGTCACAAAAAGGGTGGAATTCTATGTCGCTATCAGCAGCGGATTGTACCCAGCGAGGCACGCTTATATTGGATATTGCCTGATATTGCGATGGAAATTGATTCCATCTCGTCAAAGTAGTGGGGGTTAGTGGATCGTCCCAACCTATTTCATCGAACCACACCTGTTGCATCCAGATCTTGTCGGTGATGCTATAAGAGACAACCACCCCGTTGGGTCGAACAGTTGGGCGATTATGGACAATACTTCACGTTTGGTGTATGTTCCAGTGAATGGCAAAACAGCCACGTGGAAGTAGAACCAAACCCCGTTTACATTACATCTAATACCCAGAGTGCTAGTAGTACGGGTCTCCTCTAATTTGACAAAATCTTCCCGGAGTTGATGCTGCAGAGGGACATCAGATTGCTTGGCCGAACAATTTGTCGCCCATTTTCGCATGGAAACCTCAAAACTGACCCCAAACCTTTCCGTTGATTCATATTTATGTTTATTACCGGAGTCTTTTCTGTAATGTCTTCAGTTGTAACTATGAAGGAAGTGATATGGAAACAAGTTCAAATATGGTGTTGTTATCTTATTCTATACATCCTTATTACAATTTTCTACCCCGTCTTCTTTACAATACGACTTCTTTACAATAACTCTGCTGCCAGATTTAAGAATGTACCTGGCTATATTCATGATTATAAATTAAAGGATTACTCTTCAATTCCACGTTATTGAAAGAGGTCTGCGATAATGTTGTAATGTTCACAATGATACTGCTTCCACCTTGGGGATTATGGACCTTCTTCATTAACATGTCGCAGGTTTTATGATGGAAACAATTGCCTTGACTAAATAAAGGAATAAAATTTGTCTAAAATAAGTTTATAATATTCGTTAGTTTCAGTTGATCTGCTTGGCCGTAACCCACACATAGACTTATTGGACCTTAGAGGTACCAGATGGAGATTTGTAATAGTAGATTTGTAATAGTTTATATTCGTTAGTTTCGGTTGATCTGGTTGGTCGTTAGCCACACATATACCTATTGATCCCTAGAGGTACCAGATGCAGCTAGTCATATACTTAGATTTATAGTCGGCTTGTAATATGTCAACGCTTTTAGCGAGTCTCAGGAGTGCTTGAAATTCCATTCCTGACACGTCCTCCAGCGTCCCAAAGTGTGGGTCCCCCAAGCATTTTAAGCGGGACTCCTTCGTTTCCAGGTCCCTGAATTTCCTGCATATGTCGTCATTGGTGATTCCCATCTTGTATGCGTGTGCCGCTAGTAAAGTTTATAATATTGAATTGTTCACATTGGGGACAAAATTGAATTGTTCTTATTTGGCACATAATTGAATTGTTCTTATTTGGGACATAATTGAAATGTTCATATTTGGGACTCAAAAATTGACAAAGTAAGATGATTTCTTCTCCCTCCTAGAAGGCCAACCTTTTACTCTGAAGTACCTTATGTGAATTCCTGAAAGGCACGAACCTATTAATCTCAAGAGCCTAACCTGCCTTCCTCAAATATACCAGTATATGAAGCCACTTCATTGATTGATCTGTCTCAACAGAGCTTCAGAAAAAGTTGTTTGGTTCTTGCTGCTCCCTTTCGCTCCCATTAGCAACAGAGAAGGTGTCTGCGCACATACCTATTAACTAATTAACGCTTGCTCTGTTTTGCTATAATTCAATTAGCATACTTGACACTCAGACAGATAACTCAATATACGAGTATGGTAATTAATTAATTACTTAAGTAGTACACCAGCAGGTACCTACGGCAAAGTGAATGCATTACCATCATTACTTGTGGAACGTCACAGCCAAGGAACTTGAAAAAATTTGATTTAAAATGTTGCCACAGGGAATGCCGTGATGGGCTGAATATAATATAATGAGCACTTGTGATGGTAGTCTCCGTTCCTGGCAATTAGCTGCATACTCGTGGTCGTTTGTTTGCTTTTTCCAGCCTTTGTGCCAGTTTCTAACAGCTTCCAACTCGGCAGACCATTAAGAATGGCAATAAATTGCTTAACTGTATTCATAAAAGTATGCAGCAGTGAAATTGGGCGGGTCTGCCATAAAAAGTGTCACATGAGTTGGCTCAGCCATAAATCATACGGCCATTAGCGCCGCAAAGTATGCAACGCCCCTGCATTGCAATGACAATTCAAAGGCTTTGAAGTATGAACAATTTCGAAGATTATCCTGCTCAGCACTGCTGTCAACAAATCAATAAAACGTGTTCCTATTTTTCGGTTTATTTTATTTCTATTTTTATTTGTATTTATATTTTTATTGGCTTTTAACCTAAACAGCACGCTTATGTACCGCGCAAACTTATGTATTCTTCTGCTGCTTGTGCCATTTTTTATTTTTTTTCCTTTTTTCCTATGTATTTAGTATATCGGAACAGTGCTCTGCTCGCACGTCTTCTGGCGAAATTCTTCAGATTTTTAATATTCTTTAAAACAAAAAATTTTAGAAACAATTTCTTTTTTGCCTTATTTTTGGCTCTCTTTATTTACTTTATTATTTATTGCACACGTATTTAAAATATGTTTAAACACAACCTCAGCCGTTGCGAAATTGCTTTAAGGCAAATTAATAATACAAATATTTAGGCTAAAGAAAATATGTTTGCATTTGTTGAAACAAAAAGTTCATAGACTTGAAGAGAACAAAATTGTGTTCTTTTCTAGTGCGTTATAATTATATGAAAACGAAGAATTTATGTAATTGTTTAATATTCTAGCACGGATTCTATTGCAGGTCTGTGTACCGAGGTGGAAAATCGCATAACAATTTCGAAGATAATTGCAATAAAAATGTTTTTAAATATATATAAAAATAAATAAATTTATAATATAATTTGATTTTAGAATTTTCGTTAAGTCTACTTTAAAAGGATCTTCAAATTATCCTTATTGTTTATAGATACGATTGCGAAAGTTCAAAGAAATGTTGAAAAGTGAACTTTGAATTCAAGGTTCTAGTAATCTGGTACAAGAAACCAAGATAAATTAAGTCCATGATCTCATTGATCCAATATAAAAATCAAGATAAAGGAACTGTTTAGTACTAGAACTCACTGATTCAATAGAAGATACCAAGAAGAAGGACCTATTGACTGAAGAAACTCAATGATCTAATACAAAAAACCAAGAGAAAGGACCTATTAAATCCATGAGCTCACTGGATCCACCATAAGAAACCAAAAGAAAGTACCAATTAAGTCCATAAACACATTTATTCAATACAAGAATCCAAGAGAAAGGACATATTAAGACCATAAACTCAATGACCCATTAAAAGACACCAAGAGAAAGGACATACTAAGTCCATAAACTAATTGATCCAATACATGAAAACAAGAGAAAGGAACTGTTAAATCCATGAACTCATTGACCCAATACAAGAAACCAAGCGAGTGGACATATTAAGTCTATAAAATCATTGATTCATTACAAGAAACTAAGAGAAAGGACCTACTAAGTCTATAAACTCATTGATCGAATACAACAAAAGCCAAAGAAGTATCTATTAAGTCCATGAACACATTGATTCAATACAATAAACCAAGAGAAAGGACTTATTATGTCCATGAAGTCAAGGATCCAATACAAGCAACCAAGAGAAAGGACTTATTATGTCCATGAACTCATGGATCTAATACAAGAATCCAACAGAAAGGAAATGTAAAGTCCATAAACTCATTGTTTCAATACAAGAAAGCCAGAGAAGTATCTCTATTAAGTCCATGAACACATTGATTCATTACAAGAATCCTAGAGAAAGGACTGATTAAGTCCATGAACTCATTGATCCAATACAAAATCCAAGAGAAAAGACCGATTAAATCCATAAACTCATTGGTACAATACCAGTAATCAAGAAGCACTGCAGAAACTCAATGATCTAATGCAAAAAACCAAGCGAAAGGACTAATTAAGTACATGAACTCATTTATCCAATAAAATAAATCAAGAGAAAGGAACTTTTAAATGCATAAACTCACTGAGCCAATATTAGAAACCAAAAGAAAGTACCTATCAAGTCGATCATCTCAGATTCAATACAAGAAATCAGGAGAAAGGATCTATTAAGTCCAAAAACTCATTGTTTCAATAGAAGAATCCAAGAGAAACGACCTATGGAGTTCATAAACTCTTTGATCCATTACAAGAAACCAAGAGAAAATATCTATTAAGTCCACGAAGTCAATGATCCAATCAAAAAACGAAGATAAAGAAGCCAAGAGAAAGGAGCCATTTCGTCCATGAACTCATTGATCCAATACCAGAAATCAAGGTTCTAAAAACCCAACACAAGACACCAAGAGAAGGGACTCATTTAATCCATGGACTCATTGCTCCAATACCAGAAATCAAGCTTTTAAAAACCCAATGCAGGGCACCAAGAGAAGGAATCCATTTGGTCCATGAACTCATTGATCCATATAGTCCATGGAATTGGAATATTGTGTTATTGAAGCTATTTTAATATTCTTGACTAACCATAAGTAAATGTAACATTCAAAACACTGTTCCAATACAAAGCTACTCCACTCTCGCTCTCACCAATAGTACAGTTCCTTGGTATCATTCGAAAATGGATTTCTGACTCATCAATAATAATGTCTCTTTCTATTATAAATAAGTTAATAGACTATCTATCTCTTTCACACTAATAGTCTAAGATGGCCACGGGTTGTGTTTCAGTACAAATTTTGTGATTGTATGAGCACAATCGGTTAGACAGTTCAGTTCATTTGTGAATTGGTAGCTGCAGTGATGAGTGTGACTGAGAAATAAAAGTAAACCTTGTGAAACTGTGTGATAACATTGAACAGTGTGATGACAATGAACTGTGTGTAAAGAGTCAGCAGTGTGATAACAATCAACTGTGTGATAACAATCAACTGTGTGATAGGAAGCAACTGTGTGATAACAATGAACTGAGTGATAACAATCATCTGAGTGATAATAGTCGGCAGTGTCAACTGTATGACAACAATGAACTGTGAGATAACATTGAATTGTCTGTTAACAATGTACCATAATTAATAAACAAGAAGTTTTGTGCCACTTAACAGTATCCAGCGATACGAATCATTAGCCTAACATAATATTCTTAATCATACATTGATATTCATTGCCAATGAAAAGCTGTTTTAATTCCCCAACATAAGAAATTCTTTTGATGCCACAATTTATTTCGCGTCTATATAATTTTTATTAATTTTCGGTACTATTTTTATCACTTTTAAGACCAATTTTTCATTGCTATCATTATAATAAAAGTTACCAAAATATGTTCTTGCTTTTCTTTTAAATATATTTACAATTTTTGTGGAAATGTTTGCTCCATTTTCTCCATGTTTTATGACTCTTTGCACCCAATTTCTTCCGTGCAGCTGATTTCCCTTGCACCTTCGTCATGCTTGTACATAAAAAAGTAATAAGCATGAGGCTGTATTTTCCTCAAATTATAATTTTATTTTTAGAGCAAATTTAAAAATAAAATAACTAATTTCTGCTCACAAAGCGCATTACCTTGAAATTAAAATTATTCAAGCCATTCACGATTACAAAAAGTGAAATTCGAACAAACTCAAACCAAAAACAAAACGTATTCAAGTATAACAAAAACTGATTTTTCGCTCTTCTCCTGAGCAGGTTGAGCACGGCAGAGCAGCAGAGTAGACTGCCAAGGCAGGTGTAGATGGACACACATGCAAACACGAGTATAGCGAGCATAAGAACACCTAAGAGTCTGCTTGTACGTGGGTGTCTGGTGAACTTAAGAGTACTGAGTAGGGGACTCTTGAGGTGAGTGAGTGAGTTGTGAGTGAGTGGTGAGTGAGTGTTCTTTTTTCATTGGTATCCTAAATTCCCCTTCGGCTCAACAAATAATGTCAATGATAAACGGTGCGATCCCTCTCAAGTGTGGGCGTCTGTGGAGCATGTACCCGTATGTTGCAGTGTGTTGATGTTGCAGTGGACTGATGTTGCAGTGTGTTGATGTTGCAGTGGACTGATGTTGCTGCTTGTGTATATACACAAATGTATTTGTCCCCCAACAAACCTGCTGTGCTCTTATATCAAACACACCACGACATCCAATGCTGCTCAAACTGTGTGAGACTCAATGCTGATGTTGCTGCAACTTGTTGGCTGGCATATTGAACCCAGTTGCCAGCTGCGTTTGCGTATGCAATGTGTATGAGTGGGTGGGTATGTGTATGTGTGTTTGTTTGCATGGGAGTGTGTTTGTGTTTCAGTGCACACCTTTTAATTTAATTTTACCTATTTGCGTAGAGTGCGCGCTAAAAATTCATTCACACTTGTGCTTACCTCGAACACTACGCATGCACCTAAACACACACACACACACACACTACTCACATACCCGCAGCACACTCGCATTCGGTTGGTTGGGGTTAAAGTACTTTTGAATTGTTGTGTTTACATTTGGGTCTTAAGGTGCATGTGCTCAACATGCAGCACTCAACTGGCACAGTGACTCATCATCTGCGTGATTATTTTTGCAGCTCGCGTATCCTGGTGGAAATGCGGTTTGTATCCGTCGCTAAATTATGCTTATTTTCACACAAATTTATACAATTTCAATTTAAACATTCTCTGAACTGCTTTGACCCTATTTATTATGCAAACATTCAATGATTCTGGTGCGTTATAATGTGGCCAGGCCAGCATTGCTTGGGACGTGATTTTTGTTGATATGTGTTTAATTTTCCCGATTTGTTTGTGCAATTTGTGGTTGGTGGCCAACGATATTTAAAATTAAATAAACCAAACACAAAATGAAAAAAAATTGCCTAAAAAAATAATCACAACATCAATTTTTAGTATTTGCAGCAGTTTGCGTCAGATAAACGCCATGCAACTGTGCACACATTTGTCCATATTGCGCCTCATTTGCCCGGTGGCCATGCAACAACAATTTCCCCAACACTACCACAACACTTGCCCAACACTTCCCCAACACTTCTCCAACACTTTCAAATTCCAATATGCGAGCAATCAATTTGATTATTGGCGTTGGCTGTGGGTAAATACGAATGACTCCCATCCAAATGCTCAATATTGGATTTTGTGTATTATTTTTAGTCGAATTTTGCGGTTGCGCCGATACCCTGCTGATTTGCTGAGCTGCAGCGGACGCCCCCAAATTAGCGCTTTCCAGCATTTTTCTTGCGGTTCAATAATTTTCATTTTATGATAGGTTCGTTTTGAGCACAGGAAGTGCTGGCGCACATGAGCAGGATGCTAGTCTAATTTTGAAATTTTGTTTAAACAACGAACAACTTTTAAGCATGTTATGTGAAGTAAAAATAATGAGCATTGATTTTTATACGCTTTCTGCACATAATCCTTTGTAATGCCGCTCCCGTTGTAACACACTCTGTGTGAAAGGAAGTGACTGGTATATGTGAATGGGAATGCACATGTGTGGGTATGACTCAACGGAAGTTGAATGTGTTTCTATCTATCCTAACGTACTTACAAAATGTTGGGAAATGTTCAAACCTGCAAAGTAACAAACAGAAAGTTGGAAGTGACACGAGGAGAGTCCATTTGTTTGGAAGGAGAGCACTTTAAGGAAGGAACTTTTAGGAAATTTGCTCATTTAAATGTACATAAAATAGATTTATAATGACAACGACAGAGTTAAAGCTCCAAAGTGGTGGTTGGTACCATACTAAATTAACAATAGGTTGAAGCGAGTATATACAAACATCAATAAGTTAAAGCAAAGAAGTACTACTATGTAGTTAGTATAATTAAATCTGTTTCTGAGGGTTCTTAGTATACATTGGTAAATGTATAAAAATTTGGACAACCGCAACTTGTTGGTAGATCTTTGTTCATCTTTTTGCTCCCAAGATTGTCTCCATATAAGCGAAAGCGTTTGAAACAAGTGCCACAAGCAGAATCGAAATTAAAGTCTTCAAAAATTTCGAAGAAAAATAGAATATTTATGGGCAATATAAAATCTTTGTGGGTAACAAGGAATTAAGCACTCTTTACAAACGGATCCACAAGTCGAAACGACATACAAAAGAAGTTCGTCCACATTCGCGTTAATTACTTCCCTTGAATTTCGCCTGTAGAAAATACTTACAAGAGAAGTTCGTCCACAGTCGCTTGAACGACTTCCCTTGAATTTCGCCTGCAGAACTTTCCCAGCCTTGAAGAGGTCTGAACTTAGCTCTCATTTAGTCTGAACTTAGACAACTAAAGAGATTACTCTCACAGTTCTAAATATACTGAAGCTTTATTATTCCTCTGCACAGGATATCATTGGCTTCATAAGAATGGTAAACAATCCATCATTTAATCTACTATTAAGGAATACAAATTACTAATCAAAGAAAAAGGAAATAAGAAATTCTCTTTTATGACTAATCGGACAAGCAAGTAAATGCGAAATGGATGGTACTCGAAGGACTTTTACTAGAAAGATATAAGTTGCTTATTAAGATATGCGAATAGAGGACCCTGGTTGCTAGGATCAGAAGAAAATAAATATGTGAAACAGGCTTCCCACGAGTTTGGCCGGTTCTGGTGTTTTTCTGGGAAAGTTGGCATAAAAAATTAACCAGCAATCTCTGAATTCGTAACCTACATAGGTAGGTAAGTTGAACGAACAGACAAAAGAACATTTAAGCCTGAATTGGCCCTTTGTAATACGACATGAGATCTCCCATTCTCTTTCATAAGTCCAGCCATTTGCAGCTTTCGATAAAGTCATTGATGGAGAATGCTACATCAATGACTTTATCTTCATCTAGTGACTTTATCTATATCTATCTCTCATTTGAAATGACCCCCAGGGAGTCCATAAAATAGCCGCCAGGAAAGTGTTTCCCCATTCAGACAGCGCTGGACACGTGCAGATTAGGTTTATGATGGACTCTTGCTCCTTCTCATCTTGTAAATCCAAAATCCAGTCTCCTACCATGAGCAACCAGGGTCCCGTGCCCCGTTAGTTGCCTATATTTTGTCTACTTAGAGACAGCAGATCTTTTCAGCTCTTGACATTTATTTGAGGCCAGTTTTGTTTAGGTCTCTTGCATCCTACTCCTTCAGATTAGTGCCTGCTCGCTGAGTCTAAAGATATTGTACTTATGTGTAGCTTACATTTAGCTATGGGAATACCGAGGTTTGACAGTGCTAGTTGAATCGGTATCTTAATGCAATAGCTGTGTATATCCTTAACCCAATAGCTGTATATATCCTTAACCCAATAGCTGTGTTTATCCTTAACCCAATAGCTGTGTATATGCTTAACTCAATAGCTATGTTATATCCTTAACCCAATAGCTGTGTATATACTCAACCTACGAAGTTGCCCCTATAAATCCTTCTAATAAAAGTTTAGTAACCGTATTAAATAGTTCTGAAAATGTGTCTTTTGCATGCGATTTCCAAAGCCGCACTATGTTGGTATAAAAAGTTGAATAAACTGGATATGCTGGAAACAGATTATTAGTACTCATTCAAAGGATACACCGCATAACCTGTCTGACCATATGGGGAATCCCCTGCCACATTAAATTGCCCTTTAGAGCAATAATGCAATTAATATTTGGAACTCGAGGGTACCACGCGCGGAATTTGGCAAATAGAAAAAATATTTATCCACTTTTAGAAAAACAGCAGCTGCGGCCAAAAACCCATGCACAATCAGACCTAACAAATTAAAACGATGAAACAGCAAATTAATTTCATTACCAATAAATAACAGCGTAAATGCGAGCCACTTAAATAAGGATTTATTTGTAAGAAGAATTTTTGCAACGGGGCGTATGAGCAACACCACAGCAACACCAGCAACAGCAGCCACAAGAATACCTCCAACACTGTTAAACGGTTTCATCATTTAAATTTAAAATAGAAATTTCAACGAAGAGGCCATTGAACAGAAAAAATATGACTGATCAGCCAGGAGATTTGATAAATTTGCACTAAGCGGGCATAACGAATTTGTGGTGCGCTACTATGATTGAGTAAAAGAATAATTTGTCGCTGTCTCAGGTTCGTTCTCGGAAGTCACTTTCCTACTTTATTCTTTCCAAGTGAAAGACTAATCAGACAAAACAGTAGTTAAAAGACTTGGAACAGTACTTAGAAGGGATGTTGGGACCTTACCCCTTGGTTGCTTAAGACTAAAGTCTCTGGTTCAGGAATTAAAACAGCGAAAAATGTGTGCACCGCTTCACAAGATATTCAAAATAAAATGTGGCAAATTGTTGTCAAATGCACGCAGAGCTGTGTACGCCACGGTGCTTGACATTAAGCTAATCCCACCCCGTGAGGGTAGGGTCCACAGATATACAAATAATTTGGCGTAACAAATTAAAGCGTCGCAAGTATGCAGAAATGCGCAGTAATAAATTCGCAACAAAGATTAGCCAGTGACAAGATTCCACCCGCTGTTCGGTTAGGAAAGGTGTGCAGAGGAAGGCGGGCTGGTGCCACCTCCAATCACATATGTGGCACAGTGTGTCACGCAGTTGCCATTTAAAATTGAAACACAAATAAACTCATTAATTGAGACCAAGAGTCAGTCGTCGGAATATATTAAAACGCAATTCAAAGGTGAAAGGCGGCGAAACAAAGAAAATAATACAAAGTGCACGAACGCCAAGAAGAAAGAATATCTTTGATTTTTGTTCTTTTGGGAACTCACATATAATGACACATGCAAAAGCCTGCGGCTGAGTAAGCAACACAACACACTTACGCTCTTCTGGACACTACAACAGACATTTTGAGTGCCGAACAAACGTCCATGTGCCTACGTCCGCCCGTGGCTACGTCCGCTGGTGCCCTCGTCCGTCAATGTCTACGTCTGTCCGTGCCTCCGTCCAACCATGCCTGTGTACATGCATGACTCCGTCCATCCATGTATACGTCCGTCCGTGCCTTCATTCGTCCATGCCTTCGTCTGTCCATCCCTCTGTTTGTCCATGCCTCTATCCGTCCACGCCTCCGTTCGTCCATGCCTCTGTCCGTCCATGCCTCTGTCTGTCCATGCCTCTGTCCGTCCATGCCTCTGTCTGTTCATGCCTCTGTCCGTCCATGCCTCCGTCCGTCCATCCATTCATCCACTCAGCGAACAAATCGCACATAATAAGTACACGGCATCCGCATCGCGTCCACGTTGATTGTGATTGCATTCGCACGCCGCCGGAGTAGTGCAAATCACCACGTTTCAGTTCAGCGCCGTTCAGTGCGGGAGCAGCTCCGTCTTTCTACGGTATTTGTGGGCGAAATTGCCGTATTTCGATCAATTTTTTGCACACATTTCTGTGATATTAAAAACTTAATTTGAATAATTTGAATAGTTTATGTGTGTATTTTCGTCATTAATACCAGACAACACTCACCTGTGAGCTACGCACAACAACTACAACAGCCTCCAAGAACACCACAAAGAACTCAAAATTTTAGCAAACATAAAGTTTCCAAGCGGGCCAGGGAATGGATGGTGAAATGAATCTATGAGTGTACCGAGCAGGTCGCCTCTGTGCCTCTTGGAAAGATTGAGCATATTTTTTCAAGTTGCCAGCGACGTTCGCCTGTTGCTCCTACGCAAGCGACGCCATGGAGAAAACGATCACACAGTTTGATATGTTGTATAGAAGAAATTCTACAGCAAATCTGTGCGCTGAGAGGAAAATTTTTATTTATTTTCTTTTTGTGTCTACTTTTTGTTTCGATTTCTTCAACTGAGGCTAATTTAGAGTGGCAAACTCATTCGACGTGGATGTTAAAACAACAACAACAACAAAAACAAATAGAAGAAAAAAATAACGCAAAAAAAGATAGAAAAATTGTTCCACTAAAAATTTTTGCCATGTTGTCTCACGAAAATTTTAAGTGTTGGGGCGCGGTAGCGCCGAGCAAAACAAACTTGTGCGGAAAAATCCACAAAACTCAACTCAGTTGGATTTGTGCGCGGCGTGAAAAGTATTTCGCGTAATTCTCAAGCATTTTCGTTTTCCAAATATTTCATAAAACTATTTTTTAAATTGCATTTACCAACACACTTCCATACACAATATATATAAATATTTTTTAAGATCTTTAACAAATCATTTAAAAAAAAAATTTTATCAAAATTAACTAAAAAAAGTTAAAAAATCAAAAAAAAAAGAATTCACAAAAAATTTTTGAAAATAACACAAAAGAAATGTATTACAACACACAAAGTGCATTACACAATATGTGCTTACAACAACAACAACAGCAACAACAATTCATTTACACTCATCTACACTCGTACACGAGCAGTAAAAAGCAGCCAGCACACCAACAGCAACTACAACAACACTTGAAGCGCCATTAAAACACGCTAAAAACTCACCCACAACTCAACGCATATGGAAGAGCACAGAAATACTTTAGAATAAATGCATTTATGCAACAGTGTACAACAATAATAACAACAACAACAACAGAAACAAAAACAACAACAGTTACACAAGCAATTGAAACATAGTTCCAAATAACTACACACGCACATACACTCACACAATAACCCACCCACACATATATAAACAAAAGAATTGTTGCAACTCTCCTATACCCTCTCCTCCACACTCTCCTCAACAGTCTCCTACATACTTTCACTCACACTCTCCCACTTACCCACACACTCACGTCCATTTGCAATTCATAAAAATTCTAAGCCACTTTCAGCTACAATAATTTATATGTAAAATTCCAATTGCTGCCAAAAGCGAATGTATTTTTATGCAAACGCGTTCTATAAATGCCATTAAAATGTATTTTTAACTTTTTAATTTTTTGATTTTCCATAAACAAAAACAAAGCGCATTAGTCACTCCAACCTCCTCGTTGACATGGAAAATCGAAATTGCCTCGTTACGATACAAATATCAATTTAATAGATAGAAAGATAAAATGTATTTGTTTTATTATGCGAGCTGAAAACTTAATTGGATCGTATAAAAGCTGCAAAAGCCAACAAATTCATGTTTTTTAATGTTTGTTCTTTTTATATTAATTAACCATAAACCAGCTGGCAATGAGCTTCGAACGTTAAATTCAAACATTAAATCCACTTGACCTTTGCAGCGAAAGTGCCCAGTCTACCACGAGCGAAAGAATTCATTCTCGTATATGAAAAAGTTTCCTCCCCCTTCTCCCTTTAAAACAAAAAATTGAAAAAAACCAATCATTCATATTCCAAATTACAGTAAAATTTACATTCAACTTTTATACAAGTCGATTTTAAGGAAAGTAATGTAGACGTAGAATATTCAAAAGTGTCCCACTATGCCAGGAGGGAAAGAATTGACGTAGAATATTCAAAAGTACGCAATTACTAGGAGCGAAATAATTGATTCTCGTGTATGAAAATTTCATAGAAACAAAAATTTTAACAAATCACAATTGATTCCTCCCTTAACCGAAAGGTTCATCCAATTTTTAGACAGTTCAATTCAAAACTTTTATACAGATCAAATTGAAGAAAAAGAACACCCCTAATGAAGACGTAGAATATTCGAATGTGCCACAGTATAACTGGAGCGAAATAATTGATTCTCGTATATGAAAGGTTTCATAGAACCAAAATATAAAAAAAATTGTTAATAAAATATTAAAATTAGCTCCTCACCTAGCCAAAGGATTCATCCAATTTTTATACATTTTCATATACAACTTTAATACCGAGCAATTTACAAAAATAACACCTCTAATGAAGACGTAGAATATAATTATCATTGGATATAATACGTAGAATAGTACATATCTCTAATGAAGATGTAGAATATTATTATCATTGGCTGCAATGCAAACGTAGAATAGTACTCACCTCTAATGAAGTCGTAGAATATTAGTATCATTGGATATAGTACAGACGTAGAATAGTACTCACCTCTCCTGAATATGTAGAATATTATTATGATTGGCTATAATGCAGACGTAGAATAGTGCTAACCTCTAATGAATATGTAGAATATTATTATCATTGGATATAGCACAGACGTAGAATACTACTCACCTCTCATGAATATGTAGAATATTATTATCATTGGCTATAATGCAGACGTAGAATACTAGACACCTCTAATGAAGACGTAGAATATTAGTATCATTGGATATAGTACAGACGTAGAATAGTACTCACCTCTCATGAATACGTAGAATATTATTATCATTGGCTATAATGCAGACGTAGAATACTACACACCTCTAATGAAGACGTAGAATATTAGTATCATTGGATATAGTACAGACGTAGAATAGTACTCACCTCTCATGAATATGTAGAATATTATTATCATTGCCTATAATGCAGACGTAGAATAGTACTCACCTCTCATGAATATGTAGAATATTATTATCATTGGCTATAATGCAGACGTAGAATAGTGCTCACCTCTAATGAATATGTAGAATATTATTATCATTGGATATAGTACAGACGTAGAATAGTACTCACCTCTAATGAAGATGTAGATTATTATTACCATTGGATAAAGTGCAGACGTAGAATACTACTCTCCGAAGATTGAAGATGTAGAATATTATTATCATCTCTAATTAAGATGTAGAATATCATGATCACTGGCTACAGTGCAAACGTAGAATAGTACTCACCTTTCGAGTAGCTGTGCGAATAAATTAGAATATATCTCATTGTCTAACCCTCAAAATATATGTAAAATTGTAGAATAATCAAACTCTGCTAAAAGTGATACTTTCCGTATGTGGCAAGCTTTTCTGCTTTTTAATTCGGAAAGTGTAAGTTCTTTTTTTTTTGTTATGTATTTACAGTTTGTATGTATTTACTGTTGTTATGTACTTATAGTTTGTACAGTGTTCATATCAGTTAAGGAAGCCCTTTACTTTTAAAAGGAATTCCAATTTCCATTTTCAAAAGAAGCCAGAAGCCTTCTCTTTAAGAATAATTTCAAAAATATTTCTAAAAATATTCCATTTTCAATTATCAAAAGGAAGCTAAGGATACTTCTCTTAATTTCCAAAATACAAAAATCTAACTAAATACTCTATTTCGAAATCCGATAATGAAGTTTCTAAATATGATAATGTGAAGAATTATTTTTATGTTTTCACAGAGTGTGACTATTCAAAACACATTCGAAAAGAGAAAATCTTTCAGAATTATCCCATGTCTACAATTTGTATAACAATCAAGGATATTTTGTTCTTTCAAAGATGAGGTAAAAGAGAATATCCCTCAGAGTAATTTCTTTGCCACCTTAGTTGAATTCCCTTGAAAATCAAATCGATTTGTGTTCTGAAATTATTTTCAGATTCTTTTCTATCATTTCATTCAATTATCTGCTTATTGAACCTCAGCTTTCTATATGAGTACATACCAAAAATAATACACACATTCCTCTTCCATTGTTCTCCTTGCAAAACAAATATAATTCCATGCATTGTCTCTAGAACTAACAGGAAACATCATTGTAAAATGAAACACTTCATTTGCATAATTGTAAAAGCTCGCTCTACTTGTACATGGGAGCGCCCACTCCCTCCCTCTGACCTTGTCTGCGTCGCAGTTTGTAATGACTTTTCATATTCATTATTGTTCTTCAACATGAATTGTGGCATTCACAATAAAGACAATGGCAACAATCAAACGGAGACTGTGGCGCCATTGTCACACGAATAATACAGCGATGCCAAGTTTGTGGAGCAATCCACACACCGCACACCTTACAACAAATACGAGATGGAAAATTATTTTCTGTATTTTGTTAATATTTTCCTTCAACACTGCTACAATAGAATATTTATCTGGTACGAACCAAACTTAAGTTAACATCGAGTCATTGTGGATATAGTGCTTATCCGATATATTTATGATGCTGTTCTTCCTCGTATCTGTGCCACAAAATTAATTAAAGCCCCAAAAATGTTGTCATATGAGCAACGACACGAAATATTGGAATGATTGTTAGTTTTTTGTGGATTAGGTTAGACTGGTTGACCGAATAGATTATACATCTACCTGCTAGAGCATTAGCTATAACAGATGAGTCCGTTTAGGTTTAGGCGTTTTTTGCTAGCTTTATAAGTGAAGCCATTCCCAGCGTTAACACCTCTTCTAATCTCCCAAACTAGGGATCCACTAGTGTTTTACGCGTGTTCCGGCGATTCATGGACAGAAACATAGGAGATGCTCCAAAGTTTCCTTGGAGTCTGCTTCCCCGCATTTCCTACGCCCATCAATGCTTATGAGTCACATGTACGAGTATATCTATATATGGCCTGTATACCTACATATGGCCTGTATACCTACATATGGCCAGTTAGTATACCTATCATCAATCTGCCATATTTCTATCTTTGGAAATGCCAGTATAGACATGGCATACTGCTTGTCATATGGCTTGAACATAAGCTTCGAAGTTGTGTAGGTGGTTACGTTGTTACACCTTACTATCGCCTTTCTGAACATGCTTTCCCTTGAACCTATGTCAGCTGCTTGTTAAGACATCAGTACGCAGCTGATCTATCCCACTGGTAAATCAATTCATTTTTGACAATCTTGTCTGCTGTTGCATTCCCTTATATGCCTCTATGTCGTGGCACCCAATAGAAGTGTACCCACCCACTGGTTAACGGGCAGCTTATCCATTGTAGCCTTGCACTGAAGAACAGTTTTAGAAGATGAGCAACATGAGACTATTGCCTTAATTTCTGTCTGATGATGATAGAATGAGTGGAGATTTGATCTAGTAAAAAAATATACTCATATATAACACAGAAAATCAATTGGTCGAAGTGCCCTATAGCCCATGATACTCACATATAGTTGGAAGCATTTGTTCGGCTTTGTTTATTTTGCTTAGGTAACCGTAATGTGGGACTTTAGTCCGAAACTTAGTTTAGAACTGGTATTTCTTCCGTAATGCCATAGCATTTTGTCCATTTGGTGATGCCAAAGCTTTCTAGTTAAAGCCATCAGGACCCTTTTACCCTTTTAGATGTTCCTTGTCTAAAGAAAGGAGGTAGTTGAAAGTCATGTTCTTTCATTATCTTTTCCGCTTTATGTATGAATGGGAGAATGTCCATAACAGGAGCAGGAATGTCCAGAGCCAGCTGGTCGCGGTAGAATATGTTCATTCTAGTTCTTGCCAGCGCAATGCAGTTGTATAGTATGTGCTCTGTGGTTTCTTCTTCTTCTAGACAGAGCCGGCACTCCATATCGTCAAGAATGTGGATTTTAGTCAGGTGATATTTCAGGTAGTAATGACAAATTAGGTATTTAATAGGAGCCCTCACGGGACATTGTCTCATATGAAATCATGCAAGAACAATGGGAATTTATACACATGATTTCTGCCGCAGCTGCAGGAACGAGGAGAAACTGGAACCGGTCCAGCATATCTTCTGTACATGCCCAGCTTTTGCTAGAAATAGGGAGCCTTTACTAGGATCCCACTTTATTACAAGTATAGATGGTCTATGCCAGTGAGGTGTTAACAACCTTCTTCGCTTTGTAAAAGGCTCAGGTTCAATCTGGAGGGGGAAGCGTAACTATACCTCACATCTGCCGCTCACAACGGACCCAACTGGTGGTCTAAGTGGCATCACTGGTTTATTGGCGATGCGGCTGCCCTACCTACCTTCCTAATGACCTGATATCGATAATAGATTATATTAGATTCGACTTATTGAGGGATGTTTTACGCTGTGTCCTAAAATATCTATTTTCATGACCCTATTTATATAAAATGATAAGGATGTAATGCAATGTAATGTATAATGATGTGTCCAAACTAATACGATAAAAATGGTTTATTTTACTACCTTCTGCTAATAGGATGTCGCCTAGATCAAGTCATGTTATTGAGCTATCTAGTACTTGAAAAGGACTCAGGTGCTTTTTTCTTTTGTGCGTCAACGCCACACAAAACCCAATTATGTGCTCTGGTGATTCAATATCCTCCTTACAGAATCTGCACATGGGACTTGCACCAATTCGTAGCTTGCTCAGGTGTTCTTTGAGCCTAAGATGAGGATAGTCCCATCTATAGATGTTAATTTCCGACAGGTATTCCTGTATTTCAGAGGAATCAAGTTGAGAGGTGTTGCTCATATCTAACATATATTCTACAAAGCACCTGAGTCATTTGTGTGGCAAACGTGCGCAGTCTGTGATCAGGTGCATTAAGGTTTCGTCACTTTCTCCACAGATTCTACAGATAGCATCTTAAGATAGATCCAACTTATTCATGAGATAGTTGAGTCTATAGTGTCCGCTTAAAACGGCTGTGATGATTCTCAATTCATTCCGAGGCATGTTGATTAACTCTCGCTCCTTTATTCTGAAAATCCGCCAGAAGACCTTTTCACTGTTTTAGTCCCTGAAGATTTTTCCAGGTTGGACCTCTTTAGGCATGAGCGCACTTCTTCAGCAGACCTCCAGTGGTGTTGGATGATAGTCCACAGAAGGGTTGAGGGGTGATGAATCGAGAGGCCGCTGCTCTCCTTGCTTAGCTATCAGCATCTCATTTCACGCTAATCATCTGTGGCCTCTGGTACAGTAGAGATACCTTCTTGATACTGCGTAGGGAGTTCAGTTTTCCAATTCCATGCTGGAATTGCTCTTTGATAATATAAGTAGGAATATTTCAGTATTATTATTATGAATCATCCAATTCAATTCATGCACACACTTCTTTCATTCCATTTGTATATTTTTCTTTCCATTAATATCATCAAAACTGGCTTAGAAATATTTTAATAATAAGTATAAAAAAAAACTTATGAAAATTAAATATTTAAAAAAAATGAATAATAATTAAATCCTTCAAATAAAACTAATAAGAAAAATCAAAATTTACGTTTAAATTCAAACCGTGACTAAGTGAAAGTTGGTGTTCTCGAAATATTCATTTCGCACTGACGTGAAATTGAAATATATTTTTATGATAAACAAAAACGAATTTAAAACTTATTAAATGTATAACAAAAAATAAACATAAAATAAATCAACAACTTGAAAATTATCAAATTTTTAATAGAAACAAATTTTTTAATTACAGCGTAAAATCCGTGAAATAATAATAATAAAATGTTTTAAAAGTGAAAGTTTAAAGCAACGCAAGACATACAAAAAGTGTTGCATGGGAAAAATGTTCACGTTAAATTATACAAAAGATGGTGATAGAATAAAGATTCAAAGTGGCGCAAGTGCGGTGACAAATTTTTTTAGAAAGAATAAAATCAAATAAAAAAAACACCGAATAAAAAGCAAGGTAATAAATAAAAAGGAAAAAGTTTAACAACAAATCCTCAACTGGGGTGCAAAAATAAAGAAAGTATAGAAAGCAAGCAAGGAAAAGGGATACCAACACACACACACACACATACTAACACAAACAACAACTACAACGAACACGCTCACGTAACAAGCGCGTAAAAACATAAAGGATTGCACTCATCACTTATAAACACAAGGATTAATCAAACACACACTCGCTGAGGAATCCACACAAACACACACACATACGGTTAAAACAACGCACACACACACACACACACACCCATACGGCTGAAACATCTCACACAGCCGCACAACCACTCAACATGGAAGAAGGCAATGACACTGTTGAGGAGGAGACCACGAAAACAACTTCGCAATGGAAGAAGACGCGTACCACTGTCAAGGTGGGTAAGCACAGAGCAATGTCAAAATTGTCAAAAATGTCACATAAAAAAGAAAAACCAAAAAATCAAACACCAAAAAGAAAAGCAAACAAAAAATGTACAAAAACAAAAAAAAAAACTAAAACCAAAACCAAAGACATGCGAAAATATAGAAAGAAATCTCTTTAAATTTTTCTTCCAATTTTTTTCAGCAAATGCGTGTAAAATGAAATAGAAAAAAAGGAAATTATTTACAAATAAACGCCAAACAATTTTCATAATTAACAACAACAAAATGTGTTATGGAAAATGTGGCCAATGCCACGAGTGTGTCCACCACACATGTTGACACAAATAGAACTATTCATATTTATATTCAGAGATAAGTATATAACTCAGTTGTATATATACACCAATATATATATATATATATATATATATATATATATATATATATATATATATATATATATATATATATATATATATATATATATATATATATATATATATATACATATATATATACATATATACATATATATATATATATATATATATATATATATATATATATATATATATATATATATATATATATTATGATTATTTATATATATATGTATATCTATGCAACTCGTATGCTGAAAATAAGCAAGCACACAGAAATTGGCACTTGAAACTAAAAATTTCGGAGAAATTAAATAAATAAAAATCATAAAAAACAACAACAAGTCAACTTATATTTAGCACTGTGTAAATCAATTGCAAATGTCAAGGATGCAACAACAAAAATATACAAAAAAATGTTATTTATTTATAATTACCCGATATAAACTAAATTTCATGCAGACTAAATTTAGACGACAAAAAACTACAAACGAAAGTGCATTTATTTAGTTAGGTAGGTAGGTAAGGGGGCCGCCCCAGCCATCATTGACCCCTTGTGTGATACCGCATGAGACATCAAGTCCCATCCCTTTCAAAGGTCCAGCCATTTGGAGCTTTTAATGAAGCAGTTGATGGAGCTAATCTTTTTATTTAAATATCTCCCAAAAGAGTTCAGAAAGTGGTCGCCTAGGAAAGTGCGCCTCTTTCTGTTCAACGCTGGACACGTGCATAACAGGTGTACAATGGACATATGCTCCTCCTCTGTAACGAACATTTTAGAGCCCGATTAAGTTTTAACTGTGTCCACGGTTCGTCAACAGCAATAAGTCCATCTTGCCGTGGAGTGAGAGAGAGTCCCAGTGAGACTATTTCGTTGTCCATCTTTCCGTGGAGTGAGTGTATCCCAGTGAGACTATTTAAGGCTGAGTCTATTGTGGAGTTTGTTGATCCTATTTCGTTGTCCCTTTTGTCGTGGAGTGAGCGTGTTCCAGTGAGACTATTTAAGGCTGAGTCTCCTCTGGACTTCGTTTATCCTATTTCGTTGTCCCTTTTGCCGTGGAGTGAACGTGTCCCAGTGAAACCATCTAAGGTTGACTCTCCTGTGGTATTGGTTGATCCTATTTCGCTGTCCTTCTTGCCGTGTAGGGAGCGTGTCCCAGTGAGACTAGTTAAGGCTGAGTCTCCTGTGGACTTGGTTGATCCTATTTCGTTGTCCCTCTTGCCGTGGAGTGGGAGAGAGTCCCAGTGAGACTATTTAAGGCTGAGTCTATTGCGGAGTTTGTTGATCCTATTTCGTTGTCCCTCTGGCCGTGGAGTGAGCGTGTTCCAGTGAGACTATTTAAGGCTGAGTCTCCTCTGGACTTGGTTTATCCTATTTCGTTGTCCCTTTTGCCGTGGAGTGAGCGTGTTCCAGTGAGACTATTTAAGGCTGAGTCCCCTCTGGACTTGGTTGATCCTATTTCGTTGTCCCTCTTGCCGTGGAGTGAACGTGTCCCAGTGATACTATTTAAGGCTGAGTACCCTGTGGACTTGGTTGATCCTATTTCGTTGATTTCAACGGCTATTGGTCTTTGCTATTGTTCTCCGCTCGCTACTTTGAACGCTTGTTACTCCCCACTCTGAAAGATTCTGAATTACTATTTAACCTACTGAAAGTTTAACGTGATTAGAAATTGGTTTCAAGAAGAAACAAACGAAACGAAATCCGACTCGCCTACTTTCATTTATTTTATAATTTGAAGAACCAAAATTTGTCAGTGGACGAATTTCACCTTCACACCTCGTCCATACAACTCCTGCAGAAGTCGTTAGAGGCAATATCCAGCCTACACCCCTGAGTGCCCAGAGTCCAGTGTCCCATTAGGACACTAACTACGGAGCCTATGCTCTGTCTATTTAGAGATACTAAATCCCTTCAGCGCTTGACATTGATCTCTGGCCAGGTTCGTCTAGCTATTTTGCAACCTGTACCCTCAGACCAGTGCCTGCCCGCTGTACCTAAGGATATTGTATTTATCAATACCGCAGTTCCACCTATCTGGTTCAGTCGGTATGGTAGTACCCTTAAGTTAATCCGCCTTACAGTCCCCTGGAATATGTATGTGGCCGGGAAACCAGCACAGTCTGCTTAGCTATCTCGTCTAAAGATTTGCGGCAGCCCTTGACGGCTTTTGAGCTGATAATAGCCGAATCCAGGGAGTGCATAGCTGCTCAACTGTCAGATAGACATACAAATATCTTGTCCACATACCTTCTTCTTCCTTAGTCAAGACAGTGCTGCCTCTATAGCCGCGATCTCTGCTTGAAAAACACTGCATCCTAAATGACATGTTAATGTCCAAACCTTCTGAGAATACACCACCTCCCACCCTACTCAGTTACTGGGATCCATCTATGTTGATGTAAACCTGAGGGAGGATGCCATCCCTCCATTAGTCTCTAGAGGGAATGTTGATCCTGCACATACCATTGAAGGCATAAATTGGTGTGATGTAATCTAAAGAGTCAGGGAATGTCTTAAAATAGACGCATGCCCTACGTTCCTGGCCATCTATTGATGCGTAGCTTTTAGCCTTATAGCTGAGTTTGCAGCCACTTTTTCACCAAAATGCCTTACAGGCAGGAGATTGAGCATGAGTCCGAACCTAGCGTTGGAGTCGTGTCTAATGGCACTACTTATGAATACCTCTGCTGTTCTTTGTACCTTTGTTACCAGCATGTTGTGTGTGGACTTACTTACCAAGCAAAACATCCCATAAAAAAAGGACTGGTCGTTCCACAGCTGTGTATATCCAATAGGCTACCTTAGGTTATAACCACCATTTTTTACCGATACTTCTTTTGCAAGAGTTCAGAGCTACCTGAGCCTTCCTAATGCGTTCACTTATAGTAGCCTTCTCGTTCAGCCTCCTATCTTTATTTATATATATATATATTTTTTTTTTAAATAAATTGATTAGTTTATTTATTTTAAATAATTATGGCAGGACACTTTAGAACCGCCTTCCATTGTTGCTCAGTGTGGCGCTAGGACCCCTAAGTATGTTGGGGAAATAAACTTAGATACTGAAACTATCCTTAGAGTGCAAATAAGTTCAATGATGAATACAGACGAACGTGCATTCGGAGTTAATTTATTTAAGTAAATATGGGAGGCCACTTTAGACCCGCTTAAGGTGCTTCCTTCACTGCATATGGAGGAGCCAGGACGCCTAAGTGCGCTGGGTAAAAAAGCAAATAAAAATTCATGATCTTCACCGAACGATAGCCTCAATATTGGGTCAATATTTCCATGTTTTTCAGAGCTTCTATAAAGGGTTCTTCAATCGTCATCTTCTAATACCCCATCTCTGAACACGATTATTTGAAAGGATGCAATATGGTTGCCAGAGGCTGATGGTCAGTTTATAATGCAAAGTGTCGACCGTGAAGGAATTGGCAGATCGCAGCGTATTACGCGAAAAATACTCAATAAATCCTAACTCTCTATTTGGGAGTAGTTGACTTAGGTACTCAAACTTAGCCTTTGAGTGCAAATAAGTTCAATGATTTAGAGCTTCAGCCCCTTGTGAGGTAGGCGGGGGTTCACCAATTATTCCAAAAGACAAGAACGAATTTCTCTCACCCTCTCTCTCTCTTCCTCTCTCTATCTATCTCTCTAGTTCTATATAAAATTATCTGGATGGTTTCCTGCAACATAATGGGGGAGTTGTGCCTTTCCCAGCGCTGTACTTGTGCTGACTATCGTTAGTTGCCTATATGAATGGGTTTGTTTATCATTGGTCCGGTAGAAAATCAGCCACACTACTACAGTTGTGCACATGTGTGAGTGTGCGCAAAACAAGAGTCATTTCTCTGTATTCTCTGCTATCACCATCTTTAAATAATAGAGTTTTAGTCGGTACTTGAACACAGCCACACCGTGGTATCACAACGGACCATTAAGAGTGCTTCTGGTGAACCAAAGCTCCCACTCCTACCTAACCTAATCCAGCTCTACATACCTCTCTTTCTCTAACTCTATTTCTTCGTCTCTATCTCCCTATATCTCCTCACCCGTGTCCATCTACCAACAACTTCAACTTTAAACTTAATCCAAAGCTCAATTTTCCATCACACCGAAGATTAGAAAAACGGCCTTTGCATACGAGTCCTCATATTTAATATGCCAATCAAACTAATCGTCCACTTAAATGCATGGATACCAGTCGGCACTCCAATGGCAGACAAGCGAAGCATAAAAAGGAGAATCACTGCACAGTAAAATCGGAAAAATATTTGCATCAGCACGCAGAGTAAATAAAAGAAAAGTTCTGTGCAAGTTTTAAGACTTCGGAGAACTGTTTGCAAGGACATTGTTTGAAAATGATTTATATCGTTTAGAGAAGTTTTCTATCGTTCACTACCAGAGATTATCTCATACTCCCGGGACTCCTCTGTGGTTTAAAGGGTTGTTAAAGACGTTCAAGTGTGGAAGTCGCAAGTAAAACTCATGTCGTTTAAGTACAAATTCCAGTTCAATTGAGGGAATTATTAATCAGGAAGCAACTAGTTTAAGTAAAACAGGGGAAATATTAATCAGCAATCAAATAAATAGCAGGAATTGTTCAATATAACACTGGTATAACATTGGTGTAGTTATCAAATATCCGCTTTCAAAATATTATGATGTTGTTTTTATCCGCTTTCAAGCTATTATGATGTTTTTACAATTCCGGCTTCTTAAGGAAGCGTCCTTTCACTTCTTGTTGGCTTAATTGATATGTCACTCCCATCAATCCACATCTTGTCAGCAGTCAGGATGAGTTTCCTGAAGGCATGAACTGAATTAAATCGTTCTAAGCCGAAGGCATATGTTGCTAGTATTAGAAAATATTTTAAATTTGTTACTTATTACATTGCTTTAAATAAATAATAAAAAAAATATAAAGTAAATCGTTCAAAAATACATTCAGAAATCGAGTTTTGCACTGCCCTTCAATTCAGTTGCTTCAGAACAATCATGAACACGGCGTTGCTTATGTCCATAATAAGAACTAAAAGGGTACGAATGGAACGGCGTTGGTCATGTCAATAATGAGAACTAAAAGGGTACAGACCCTGTGTCATCTCCATTGAGTTTGAATGACAGTTTCACATCATCACTTCCTTCACTTAGTGTATATTGGTACTATTAACTATATGAACTTGATAGTCAGTCGCAGGTCAACTGATATGACACAAGATGATCTAGAATCACTTCGTGGGTTTCATAGAATGCTTCATATCACTCCTTTACTTAAGTAAGTAGGTAAACTTTTAAGTAAGTAGGTAAACTGTTTGACAGCCCTCGAGTCGCCCCAATTAGCACTAGTGCCGTCTTGATGTCATATGCTCGCGGGTTTAAAGATGGTGATGTACTATTATATTGTTACATAATTTATGATATACTATCATATTGTTAAGTAATTGCTTTTCAGACAATTTATACCAAGCTCAATACTTGGATTTGTATCGCTGGATTGTGTAATCAGCAAACAATTCCTTCTTCGGGAGAACAATGGGCTTTATTAGTATTCGTCAAACTTACTATTGGCTTTAAAAGTTTGCTCGCTTCTCACACTTCGTCTTCGCTTATAGTGTGCTTCAGTTAGTCAGTTGTTGCACCACACTTTTCTATTTACATCGCCCTGCGATGATCACTTGTTAACTCTCGTTGCTAATACGACGGTCACGCTGCTTGCTGCCACTCTCAGCATTAGTCTATGATCGCTGGGCTCTGGGGGCTCGTCCGGGAATTGGCTATGATCACTGTTTCACTGTCACTGGTTAACTAATCTCCTATTACGATGTTCACTTTCGGCTACTCTCACTGTTTCACTGCTGCTGCTACTACGATGTTCACTTTCGGCTACGCTCACTGTTTCACTGCCGATGTTACTACGATGTTCACTTGGTCACTTTCACTTGTTCCCTTGCTCACTTGTGCAGTCGCTTATATACCTCTTGCACACGAGAACCTCAACCAGCCTCCGAACCCATGCCTTCTGGCGTGTGCATTTTTAGGGGTTGAAATCGCCGGTCACCTTAAACCATCAACCAACCAGATGGCGTGTCGATTTCGGAATCACCAAATATTTCGGAAGTCCTCTTCTAGAGATTCTGGCGCATTGATCTAGTTTATTACTTTCATTCCTAACACAATTTATAAACAAATTATGTTAGGAATGAAAGTTATAAGCTAGAGCAATGTCTCAGACTGTCTAGAAAAGGACTTTAGAAATATTTGAGTCTCAAGCAAGCGAGGGCTGGGGAATCACATAGAGAGTGGGCGACTGTTTTTCTCTCCCTTGTGGGCCTTTGCAGCTCCTACCTGAATTGAATGCCCATTTATTAAGCGTACCTGCCGATAGTGCAAAGACCCGTGCAAGGCAGCTACCATCATCCTAATGGTGTGTACTGGTTTATTAAGAAGGTGATTCGTTCTTCTTGCACTGTAATGAGGCCACTTTATTCTCCAAAGAAGAAATGTCGCAGTGCTTTTCCACCTCTCCTGAGCTTTTCCACCTTTCCTGAGGAGGCGATTATATATATTTGCCTTAACAACGGTTAGGAGGATGTCCACGTCTTATACTAGGACACTTGTTTACTTGCACTTTTGATAAAACTGATTCAAATTCAAGATTTTCAACTATTTGGTACAAGAAATCTTCAACTATTCAATACGAAATATGCCACAAATTATTTGTGAGACCTATTCATATTGTTGAGAAATCCCTGAGCACTCTCAAAGTCGAGTAGCCTAACTAATGATTGGTTAACATAACCTGATACAAACCTATTATTATCATTAGCTATAATCCACTTCGACCAATTTGTCGTTTTTGCGTAAATATGAACCTAATATTGTAACGACTCTTCTTCCGGGCTGTTCTCAGCGGTGTCCAGGAGTCGTACACAGAAATTCTACACACTTTTCCTTTCGTCTCATAGATTAAGGCTTCATTTAAAATAGTAACTTTTCTTATTTATTTAATTATCCTTGACAAATTCTGTATAGAAATATGTTTAGTATTCCTCCGATGATTCCAGACAAATTGGACTATTTGAACTTTCAAGCAAATTGTGGCTCGTTCGATGGCTCTTATTATGCCTCTGCCTGTCAATTGAACCAGTAGTCGCTGATGTAGTCCAAGTTGCTTATGTTCATTATGTCACTGATGTTCCTGATGTCGCTGACATAATCCAAGTTGCTGAAGTTCCTTATGTCATCGGTACATCGGCTGTGCATAATACGCTGGAAATGGTTTATGTTCTAATTTCCTCTGCTACAGAGG
Organism: Clusia tigrina; assembly: GCA_920105625.2. Classification (NCBI taxonomy): domain Eukaryota; kingdom Metazoa; phylum Arthropoda; class Insecta; order Diptera; family Clusiidae; genus Clusia; species Clusia tigrina. Next base: position 220,621,061 of record OV050031.1, read on the forward strand.
AGTGTCCTTCTGTCGTGGTACTCGTGGTAGTGCCGTACACCTCATAAGAACAATCCTTGGACGTCCATGATGATTCCAACAAATAACATCATAATATAGACGGCGAAGTTGCTACAAATTGGATGATGTACGTAGTGGTACTCTGTAGATTGCTTTTGGTGTTTGGCTTGACTTTATTTGTTTCTTGATTCTATCGTCTCTGCCTGTCAGTTGATCCAGTAGTCGTTAATGTAGTCAAAGTTGCTTAAAACGAACTTCGAATGCTTGTTTTCGACTTTGAACGTTTGTTTTTCCACTTCGAATACTTATTCTTCCACACGAATACTTGAATACTTTGAACGTTTCTTTTTCCACTTCAAATACTTGTTTTTCTACCTCGAATACTTCTTCTTCCACATGAATACTTGTTTTCGACTTTGAACATTTGTTTTTCTACTTCGAATACTTGTTCTTCCACACGAATACTTGTTCTTCCCCCTCGAATACTTGCTCTTCCACACGAGTACTTGGTTTTTCTCCACCCCTCTGATAGATTCTTAATCAATATTTAACCTACGAAAAGTTAAACGTATTATATTTTGAATAGTATAATATTATTTTTGACTTTCCAATTTGATGGAAGACTTACTCACAAAAAAAAGTATGTAAAACAAATCACTAACAAGTCCTGCAACTCTAGACCCTGTATTTAACATCCCAACTCTCTTTTTATATGCGCCATCAAAATCGAGTGCTCAACTACAAATTGAGCATAAGCTTTGAATATCCTTATCAATATGTGGCACAGCCCTCATTGTTGGCTGTATTCAAATTAACGTTTATTAGGCTCTTCCGCTTGATTACTTAGTAACTGCAAATGCAAATAAATTATAATAAAACTAAAAATACACCACAATTTATGATTGTACGCAGTACGCAGAGCAGGACATAAAATTGCTTATTAAACTGAGCGCATTAACAGCACTCATAGTGCGTCAACCGACACAGCCGGTTAGCCTCGTGGAGCAGCAAACCGAATTCCAATAACTTCCGCACCAGATATGCTAAAACTAAGCCAGAGTAATTCGATTGTTAAGCCTGCCGCAAGGATTCTTCCTAACCCCTGGGAGTCGGCACTTGTTCACATATATGCGTACACGACTGGATAAACAACAACAATAACAACAGCAACAACGCAGCACAACAACGGCGGGTTGGGGTTGGGTTTTGACTTAGCATTGGGTCGCTTCAGGCATAAAACAGCAACCGAAATTTCTAGGTCAGTGCTTTTCATCTGTGGAGGAGGCAGGCATCATCAGCATCTTCCAAAGGGTTGTACTCGTAACAATAAATTGTATACAATCTAAATATTGTTAATACAAAATGGCAACTTTCGCCGGTATTGTTGCTGATGTTGTTGTACATTTTGCTGCTGTTGTTGTTTGTTCATTTTGCTGCTGTTGCTGTTGTTGCTGTTGTTGTTAGTACTGCAACTGTACTGCTGCTGTGTGTGCTGGTGTGCATGATGAACCCACACTGGAGACACAATTTGTGGCTTCACTCTACCCATCGGGCAGTTAGTCAGCCCATCTCTCGGGGACTCTGTCCGTCCGTCGGTGCGAACGTGTGTAGCCGCATACATTTCTCCAAACCGAGCCGAGCATCGCCACAGTGGTGCGTGTTTGTGTTGTGCTAACAATTTACTTATCATTTCATTGGTTTTATGTGGCATAAGTAGCCGCAAATGTACGTAGGAGAGTGCTTGAATGTGGCTGGCAAAAGTGTCCTTTTGCCATTACATAATCAATCACACCCTGTATGTGTGGCCATAAATCAATATTTTGGATTTTATTCAGTTTATAGTGGCTTTGTTTTATTAACAAGGTTTTATTGAAAACGACAGAGGCGGCCGGCCCAGACGTCATCATAGTACCCCCCACACACACACAACCAAAAACACTCATACACATACATATATATCTATGCAGAGACAAAGGGCCTTCCTCCCACACCATACTGATTTACAATATATGTTTTGTTTGTGCTCTGGTTGAGCACACAATGCGATGATAGGAAGTCGTTGTACAGGCGACGAACGGAGGACTTTTCATACATAGTCCTTTTAATGTGGTTTGTGTTTTTATTATCCACTGAATTTTCATTGCAACGAACGTGCCTCTGCTCTCGTTCATTCATTGTTGGCGTACGTTTCAAACGTTTTTATGTTTGTTTTTCTTCGGCAGTCATTCTGGATGCAATTTTATCTTTTAATTAAAATGCCTGTAGACTCGTATGTGTGAGTATATTAATTAAGAGGATAGCATTTGTATACCACAAAGGTATAAAATGCAATTAGAATTCATTTAAAAACCCAATCTACCAGCTCGTGTACGAGTATGTAACGCCAGGGAGGGAACAAAAGCAACAATGAAATACCTGCCTGAAGACACCGCTCCAGGCCGTTGGCACTGCGGGAACATGATTGTTAATTACACATAAATAGCTTCGGTGGTTATTACGCAATTAAAAGGGGAATGTGATGTGGCAGCGGAGTGCAATTACGATTTTTGTCAGGATTCCAATGCAAATGCCAATGGAGATGACTACAATTAATGAACGAACGTTCTCGTAACGTGATTGTAGCCATTTGCCGAACTATTTCGAAGGATCTGCAAACGAAATCGAAATGTAGGCTGTCTGTGTGTGAGTTCGTCTGAAGTAAGCGAAAATTACGGAATTGTGGGAATTTGTGGGTAATGGCATCGAAACGTAGATTAAGTCAGCTCCGTCAACGGAATGGGATGAAATAATATTGAATATATTTAAGGTAAACTATATTGAAAGTATTAAAGGGCAATGCTATGGAGACACTGATATTGAAAGTATTAAAGGGCAATTAAATGGAGAAACTGATATTGAAAGTATTAAATGGCAATTTTTTGGAGAAACTGACATTGAAAGTATTAAAGGGCAATTGGATGGAGACACTGATATTGAAGGTATTAAAGGGCAATTCTATGGAGAAACTGATATTGAAAGTATTAAAGGGCAATGCTATGGAGAAACTGACATTGAAAGTATGAAAGGGCAATGTTATGGAAGCACTGACAAAGGGCGTCCTTGTATACTGAGTCTAATGTTACCTGCCATGGCTCAAGGGAGTATATTCTTATGTCTGAACAGCAGAATGTTACTGGTGGACAGCATCTGCCAAGTTATAAAGAAGCCCCACCACATATGTATAAATAAGTCTGAATTCAGGAGTCGAATTTTCTGGATTCCACTGTCAATTTCATAAGTTTTGAGTTTTTAGCTCTTCAAAAAATATGTATTCAAATTTGATTAAAACTGATAAATTGTATAAATAAAAAAAGGGAATTATATTTGCTAGGATAATGGAGAAGAAGTACGAGGAACCAATGCTAGGAAGTAGAAGGGAAAAATCTGTAGAATTGAGCGATACCCTGGGTGGAATGTAACCCTTGGGCCCATGACTATGAGACTAATATGTCTTCTACTTAACTACAGAGACAGACTAAAATTATACATATATATGTAAGTTATTAGAGAAGGCCTTCTTACGTGTTATACAACTTCCAGGAACTAATGCCGGCAAACCTGAAGGGAAAAATCTGTAGAATTTAGCAATACGGTGGGTGGGATGTAACCCTTGACCTCATGACTATGAGACCAATGTGCCTATTACGTGACTAAAGCGACTAATAAAAATTATATATATGCATGTAAGATATAGAGAAGGTATTCTAAGAGAATTTCCAGACATATGTCCAGCCATAAAAAATGATATATGTGCATGTACGGTATTAGAGAAAGTCTTCTTGCATGTTGTACTTGACATCTTCTTCTACGAGGGTTTGTAGGGATATGTCCAGCCATGAAAAACTTTTATATATATATATATATATATATATATATATATATATATAAATATATATATATGTTCTTCAACGAGGATTTTTAGTCATATGTACAGCCATGAAAATATGATATATGTATGTACATGTAAGGTATTAGGGAAAGCTATCTTACGTGATCTACTGTACATGTTCTTTTATGAGCATTTTTAGGCATATGTTCTTCCATGAGGCAAGTACGCAGCCTGTCAAAATGTACGTATTATAATCAAAAAAGGTTCGAAAGAGAAAGCTATTAAGAAAACCCATCGGTTGGCTTTCATCAAACTCCTCCTTTCCATTCCGTTCAGTTCGTTCTAGGTCTCTCATTATTAGAACCCTGGATAAACTACTTCCAGCTCGTTTTACTTCCTCCGTTAGCTCACATTCTTACAAACTGAAGTAATTTATGAGTCCAGCCATGAAGCTCATTCTACTTTCTATTATAAGGTATCCTGCAGACAAAACGAAGAGTTGTACAATGGGTCGTTCAACTTCTGTCAAAGCGACGGCTTGAAAGTTTGTTGTAATGTGAGTACAATTGCAGCACTACTTACAATATGTGTGGAAGGGAATATAGGTCTTCAACAAAATCTGTCAAATAATCACTATATTGAATGACAAGTTTTACTTTTAAGGGGATTTTTGGGTCCGGTTATATGGAAGCAAATATTTTCATGTATAAATTTAATAAATAATTATAATTATAATTTTATATTTTTATTATTTTATTTAGTTTATAATTGGTTTAGTTTCAGTTTAGTTTCATTATAAAAGTGTTTGGAAGGATTTTATTGAAATGTATGCAGAAAAATTCACATTGAACACTTCTAAAATCATCAACACCACAATCAAAAATTTTAAAATGATCAACACTACAATCAAAACTTCTAAACTGATCAACACCATAATCATTGCTTCTAAAATGATCAACACCACAAAGTTTCTAAAATGATCAACACCATAATCAAAACTTCGAATATGATCAGCACCACAATCAAAGTTTCTAAAATTCGAATATGATCAACACCACAATCAAAATTTTTAAACTGATCAACACCATTATCAAAACTTCTAAATTGATCAAATGAAGCTCAGTGATACTGAAATTCATAAACTGTTTTGAAGTATTTACCTAAGTAGAAGAAAACAGACAACAACATACAAGTAGCTTTGATATTGTTGTACGATATGTCGTACCACCAATTACAAAATATGGTACAACTTATCATTACGTCTGTGCTTCATTAAAGGTCATAAACTGTTTCACACTGGAGACCGTAGGTAGATAGGTAGGAGTGGCAGCCTTCCAAGCAAAAAGCACACCTAAGCACATATAATGCTTATTGTGATACCACAATAAGACGACTCGACTCCCCCTTCTAGAGTTTTGGGAACCACAGTGATTCCTGGCTATTTCCTTAATGTTGATGGGGTAGTTCACTTAAGATAGTTCCATTAAGGTAGTGAAGACTGGTGAGCTTAAGAATTTTGATGTGGGATACTTTCAAGTAATTTAGACAAACATGCCCACACCTCTCAACTCATAACCAATTTTGCAACTAAATTATATTTATTTTCATTATTTTATATTAAAAAAAACCTCATATAAAACATGTACTAACATATGTCTTTTCTATTTCTTACAGGTAAGCAAATTGTGTCTGCATGCGATTGATTGTGTAAGTTGCTCTGGTTTAATATATATGTTCAGCTCGTAAAACTACGCGGATGATTCATATAAGAATTGCCTTAATTTTCCTAGAAAATTCTCTCATTCGCCATTATGTTTTGTGTGTGTGTGTTCTCTTAGCTGATACCTGAGTTCTTTTTCTTGCTTCCATATCTGCTTTGTTTATAGTTTTCGGTCCACAAATCCGTTTACACATCTGTGCGTGATACTCACACACAAACAACGATTTATTCCGAACGATTAAAATCAATGCAAATTTTGAACTCAGTGAGAAGCTGAATTACAATCAATAGTAATGAGACCTCCTGTAGTTCATTGAGCTTCCAGCAGTACTGTGAATAAATATACAAACTGCTTTATGAGGCCCAACCGACCAGTGTTCCAACCATGTGCGCAAGATTTTCACCAACTTTTAGTATGGAATTCTACAAAATTTAGGAACTTGTGTAACCATAAATCAAGATTTGAGTTCTATGCAATGGCATCAAAGGCCGCTGAATTCACGCCTGATGATGGTTGAATGAATGATTTTCGATTCAACCGCTGACGATATCAAAGTTCCCTGATTTCAGTCGCGGCAATTTGAAGAATAAATTTTCTTGGGGTATCTGGAAACATAAATTCACTAACATAAGAAAAAGATAAATGTGGAAATATAATTTCAATAGCATTTGGAATATAATACAGCAGAAAAGAGTTACTAGAGTAGATGACGAAATATTCAGGGATGCCAGTTTATAAAAAACAATATCGATTTAGAAATTGTGTGGTTATATCTTGGATATATCGCTGACTTATAAAACTGTTTCCGTACTATACACACGGAGAACTTAAATAGCTTTCCTTTAAAATAATGCAAAGAGGGAACTTAAAAGGGGAACTGAATATATACTAGAAATAATATGAAAGGATATTGAAAAGCAAGCGCTATGAGGAGAGAGCGTGGTATAATATTAAAGGAAAGAAATCAGAACCCAGAAAACTTATTATTATTGCCTTGAAAGCCAGATCTAAATCCATTCCTCTCGAGTCTACTCCTCAAGCAAATTGCAACATAAAGCAAAACAGAGGCCAGAGAACTAATTATTATTATAATGTCTTTGATGAGCACCAACAATCTACTCGACTACTTCTGTATAATGCATCATAATTTGGTACTATGAAAGAAAAACTTGTATTAGATTCAGCAAGCTGCAATTCTAGATATAGAAAGGATATACTTAATAGATAACCAGGATTAAAATTGTCTTACCTTATTCTCATATTATAAGGTGGTATACTATAATCTCTCTTGTAAGTAAGAGAAGTGGTACAGTGTGACTGCCCCTGAGAATAAATACCCACCTTGCAACAATATTATCTCTCCTAAGTCAGAGGAATCTTACAGTGAGGCTGTCCTTGAGACCAGTTAAGGTTTAGATATCGTACTTGCAATAATACTATCTCTTAGTGTGTCTATCCTTGAGACCCTTTAAAGTTTCAATACCTACTTTACAACGATACTATCTCTTCTAAGTCAGAGGAATCTTACAGTGAGACTGTCCTTGAGACCCGTTAAAGTGTCGATACCTACCTTGCAACGATACTATATTTTCTAAGTCAGAGGAATCTTGCTGTGAGACTGTCCTTGAGACCCGTTAAAGTTTCAATACCTACTTTGCAACGATACTATCTCTTCTTAGTCTGAAGAGTCTTACAGTGAGTCTGTCCTTGAGACCCGTTAAAGTTTCAATACCTACTTTGCAACGATACTATCTCTTCTTAGTCTGAAGAGTCTTACAGTGAGTCTGTCCTTGAGACCCGTTAAGGTCTAAATATCTTCCTTGCAACGATACTATCTCTAGTCAGAAGAGTCCTGAAGTAATTCTGCTCTTGAGACCCGTCAAAGTATTGATACCCACCTTGCAATGATACTATCTCTTCAAAGTCAGTGGAGTCTAACAGTGAAGTTGTTCTTCAGACCTGTTAAGCCCTGCTTGGAACCCATACCATATCTTCTAAGTCAGAGGAGTCTTACAGTTAATCCGTCCTTGAAACCCTTTAAACTACAGGGACTGGCCTTGCTACTATTCTATTTCTTCTAAGTCATGGAAGTCTATCCTTGAGACCCATTAAGGTATATATACTTACCTTGCAATGATACTATCTCTTCGAAGTCAGGGGAGTCTAACAGTGAGATTGTTCTTTAGACTCGTTACCTACCTGGCACCCATACTATATCTTCTAAGAATAAGTAGTCTTACAGTTATTCCGTCCCCCTAAACTATAGAAACTGCCCTTGCTACTATTCTATTTCTTCTAAGTCAGGGAAGACTATCCTTGAGACCCATTAAGGTCTCGATTAAATATAGTTTGTAATTGCAAATGAGATCTAAAGATAAGTTTACTGTATGCAAGTTTGAAATAGGTTATTTTCAAAATAATAACTTGAGAATTCGCCCGGTTACAAAAGAGGTGTAAGAATACTTTGCAGAGATCCATAAACTTGTGAATATCTTATCCATACTTAGAGTTCTACGTTCACCAAGTTCAAAGGCTGGCGTCTTTTTTTTTGCAACCGGAACTATAATAGGTGCCTTCCAGAATACAGGGATTGCGGAGGTAGTAATAATTGATTCTATGGATTAGTGAGCTGCTGATATAGGAACTTATGATATAGGAGATTGAGATACATGAGCTTATGTTATATGAACGTATGTTATATGAACATATGTTATAGGAGCTTATGTTATAGGAGATTATGATATAGGAGCTTATGTTATAAGAGCTTAGGGTATAGAAGGTTATGATGTAGAAGCTTGGAATATTGCAAGAATTTCATAAGTGAATCATTTTCATGAATAATTGAATATCAGTTGACGTGGTCATAATTAGCAAATACACTAATATAGTGTATTTGAGGAATAGGAATATCCTAATTACGTGATTGATAATTAGGTGATTCCTCTTCCTCTCTATCTCTCTCTCTCTCTCCCTCTCTCTATCTCTCTCTAACTATAGACAATTCAACAAGAGAGCCTGGAATACTTAAATTAGGTAATCATGACCATGAATACCATATGACCTAGTCATAATTAAGCAATTTTCTTTATCTCTCCCTCTCTTTCTCACTTTCTCTATCTCCCTATTCAATCTCCCTCCTACTCTTCACAATTCAACAAATAGAACCTGGAGTAATTGCATAACAGAATTAGTTAATCGTTAGAGTAGCATTTGACTTAGTCCTAACTAGGCAATTCCTCTTTCTCTCCAACTATAGACACTTCATCAAGAGAACTTGGAGTAAGTACTCCAACTGTTACCTCACAGGCCACTGTCATTTAAGAAGCCACCTCATGAAACTGGGACTCTCACCAGTAAACACGTGTAGGTTCTCTAATGAGCTGCGAAGCCTTAACTCGCAGTAGGAAGAAATATCTGGGGCATTACTGGCCCGAGGGCAGAGACATTAGAGCAATGAACGCCAATTCAGTGCTAAGTTTCCTGAGAACTGTTGGACTAATAGAAGACCTTTAATAGGTACATGCAGGAGGAGTACAATAGATCAAATTGGTCGAGGTACATTTTCCCTCTTTATTTCATTCATTCATTCCTTCAACTACTCCAAGAATTATATCCAGATAACAGAAACTCATCGATCATTTTTTATGGTTTCTAAGAAGATCTTTATGTGGAAGTGTTGCGTGCTCTTTGGAGGAATAATATGTTATTTATATCTGTACCTAAGTTAGTTTTATGTCTATACCTAAGTAAGTTTTATTGCCTCATAGTGTCTAAATTCTCTAAAGGATATTTATAGACGTTCAGGTGTTGAGCTATTTCAATCTCTGGAGTTGAATGTAACGACTGTTTATGACAGGTTTATAGCAAAGTTTGTATATGGACATCTCTTGTATATTTTCTAGCATAGTTTTTCGTTTGACTATAAGTCTTATTCTCAAAGGGAATTCTAAATTATCTTTGCTATTCTAAATTATCTTTGCTATTCTATCATTATGATTGAGTCACCTTTTCTAAGCTTCTTCCTAGACCTATCAAAGTATGCGAATTTCAAATGCTTGTAACTTTTCACGGGAACATGATTGAATCTTGAAACTTGTCCTAAATTAAAGTACTCATTCCTCTTGTAAATTTGACGTTTAGGTGTATCTATGCTACCCCTGACTCCAAAGTGGCACATGCACATACTAAAAAGTCCTGTAACTACTAAACAGTGGGTCATAGACCAAAGATAATTGACTATTCTTTCTATTCTTTCATTATGATTCTTCTTTCATTATGACTGTTCTTTCATTATGACTGTTCTTTCATTATGATTATTCTTTCATTATGATTATTCTTTCTTTATGATTATTCTTTCATTATGATTATTCTTTCATTATGATTATTCTTTCATTATGATTATTCTTTCATAATGATTATTCTTTCATTATGATTATTCTTTCACACTTTTCTAAACCTTCTTTCTAATCTTTTTGAATCATCAAAGAAAGGTTTCCATTGTGACAACGAATTTATCCTTTCTCAAATATGAAATGTATCCAACAATTTAATTCTAATTTTATTGTTTATCAGATGTTTATGAAGTCCCCTTTTAGATCGAATTATTTCTTACTTTTTTAACCAACTTTATTGTTTTTATGCATTTTGTTTATAATTCTTCCTCTAATAGGTGTTTTTCTTTAGTGACCCCGCCTCTTCTCCAAAGCCACTTCTTTTACTTGCAAATTTCCAACCAGCTGGTAACAAATGAATTGATTTTCTCATACATACATATATATACATATGTATGTATATATATATATATATGTACATATGTATATGACTGATGTTTTGCTGCTATTTACAGAAGTAATTTAAAAATAAATTGTTTTAACAATGAAGTGAAAATTGCATTAAATTCAAGTAAAAACAATTTCACAAAAAGAAACAACCAAAAAAATAATAAGCAAATAAATAAATAAAACAAAAAAAATTAAAAATAATAAGATCAAAAAGTCGAAAAACGAAAAGCAACAAGAAATGAGGAAAAATTATTTGAACTTTTCACACAATATATTTTAATTTCTTTTTTCCTTTCAATTTTGCTTTTATTTTATTCATTTTGCTCTCTCATCATTTTACGGCCAGCGAAGAGGTCGACTACATCTGCACTGAAGGCGGCCCCAGCAAAAGTGCAAAAGAGCAGGCATATAAATACAGTTATAAATATAATTCTTGCAAAAAGAAACAAACAAATATCAGCAATTTTTCCCGATGATCTCCAAGTATAGAGCTTTGGCCCAGGGCCAACAATTCGAAATGAACGACAAGCGGCGTCGATCACGCTGAGCTGCGCAGTTAAATATGCGCGAGCGCCCGAAAAGCGCACACAAGAATCCAAACGCGAAGAGCGCGAAATGAAATGTGCTCAATTAATCCGCTCTCTGAGAGATGGAACAGTTTTCCCAACATTAAATGTGGAAGAAAGAAAAAGCCCACTTGCCTGGCATTGATACTCGCAAACAAACTTCCCAATTTTCATAATTAACGAAGAGAAGTGTTGTTAGGATCGAAGAGAGAGAAAGAGAGAGAGAGAGGAAAATCATGGTAAATTCGTACTCTGCAAAATATTAACAATTCATTTTCGATTTATTTTTATAAATAAATATTAAAAATTAGAAATACTCGTATGTCAAAATCCAAGAAGAGTGCAAAGGTCCCACGCAAGTATAAACAATAAAGTGTAGGATGCAAATTGTGTGCTCCTCCCCCACCCCCATCGCTGCCCACCAGCACTAATGTCCACTCTGCTAAATGGAATGTATATTAACAACAACAATAATAGTTGCTACAACAATAGCAACAACATAGCAACAAACCACAGTTTACAGGCCGTAAATTTCAGTCCGATTTCGTTGGTGGCTTGTTCTGTGCTCCGACATGACTTGCTTGTTGATATATCTTGTAAATCAACGCCACTGCCTGTTCTTAACCGATTTGATGCAATTTACGTTTTCATATTTATACAATTGGGTTGTAAATTCTTTGGCGTATTTGTCTGCGATTTAATTTACAACCCATAAATTAATTTACATGACACAAACAAACAAAAATCACATATTTATTTGAATTAAAAATTGTTTGTTTTAATTTTCCGCAAGAAAAGTTGCGTTGGTGGTGCCCGAGCAAGGACATAACTTTGACAGAGAACTTGGAACTCAGGGAAAATAGGTTGCAAAGTGTGCACTATTTTGTTCTTTCGTTGTTAATGATGAGTTTTACATATTTTATATTACCATGCCATTTTATTTGCCAATACCATTATCATTGATATATATAAACATCAAATCTATCTATTATAACAAGCAATGAGAATGGTCACTACCAATGAGATGGTCACTACCATTGTCATCGAGAATTCTTCGATTACTATCGGATTCATTATCATAACATATGTCTGTATTACCATTGCAATAGTTATTGCCATTTATATTACCATTGTTATTTCTTAGACATCCGTCATTTTAATTACTATTACCAGCAGCATTTCACTATCAATTCCATATAGTTGAAATATATTTATCATTATCACTGCCATCGTAATGATCTCTACCATTGTCATTCTGATTAATATGGTTACTATCAGTTTCCTTAGCATAACATCTGTTTATAGTACCATTACAATAGTTTTTGTCATTTATATTGCCATTGTAATTTTCATTGCTATTTGTTAGACCTTTGTCATTTTAATTACTATTGCCACCAGCATTGTCACCATCAATCCCATATTATTGTTATATAATTATCATTATCACTACCATTGTAATAGTATCTACCATTGTCGTCGTCACTACTATGGTTACTATCGGTTTCATTGTCTTAACATATGTATATAGTATCATTACACTAGTTTTTGTTTGTCATTTATATTGTCTTTGTAATTTTCATAGTTATTTCTTAAACCATTGTCATTTTAATTACTATTGCCACCAGCATTGTCACCATCAATCCCATATTATTGTTATATAATTATCATTATCATTACCATTGTAATAGTATCTACCATTGTCATCGTCACTACTATGGTTACTATCGGTTTCATTGTCATAACATATGTATATAGTACCATTACACTAGTTTTTGTTTGTCATTTATATTGTCTTTGTAATTTTCATTGTTATTTCTTAGACCATTGTCATTTTACCTGCTATTAGCACCAGCATTGTCACTATCAATTCCATATTATTGTAATATAATTATAATTATCACTACCATTGTAATAGTATCTACCATTGTCATCGTCACTACTATGGTTACTATCGGTTTCAATGTCATAACATATGTATATAGTACCATTACACTAGTTTTTGTTTGTCATTTATATTGTCATTGTACTTTTCATTGTTGTTTCTTAGACCATTGTAATTTTAATTACTATTACCAACAGCATAGTCAATATCAATTCCATATTATTGGTATATCATTATCATTATCACTGCCATTGTAATGGCCTCTACCATTGTAATTGAGAATACTATGATTACTATCAATTTCATTAACGCAACATATGTATATAGTACCATTACAATAGTTATTGTCATTTATATTGTCATTTTTATTGTCATTTATATTATCATTGTAATTTTCTTTCTTATTTCTTAGACCATTGTCATTTTACTTGCTATTATCACCAGCATTGTCACTATCAATTCCATATTATTGGTATATATTTTTATCAATATCAATACCATTGACATTGAGAATACCATGATTACTATCAGCTTCATTATCATAAAAACTGTCATAGCAAAAATAGTTCACATAACAATAACTATTTGCATTACCACGGACATAGTAATTTACTTTTCCATAAGAATTGTCGTTAGAAATGTAATATACGATCAATACCACAGCTCTTCCTATCATCATTGCCCTTGTAATTACATTGTCAATCTCATAGTCAGTATCATTGACATTACAATTGCTATTATCATAAGCATTACCATTATAATTGTCACTACCACCTTACAATTAATATTATTGGCAATAAGAATGCTGTGAGTGATATGAAATATAAATTAATCCTTAAAATCCTGCGGAAGAAATTAAAGTGATATGGAATATAAATGGATCCATAAAATCCTGCGGAAGCATACCTAACCATCGTAGTGTTCAAAAACCCTGTCAATTTCTTCCACTTCAGTTCATTTCCAAAATTCAATAGTCTTGTGTCATTCACTTTCTGTCATTCACTAACCCAAAAGGTAACGACTCCTCGCTCCATACCAAACAACTTGTTTGTGATTTGCTTCAAATAATGATATCCTGTTCAGATAACCGTAGATATACACTCCTATTTGAAGTGCTTCATTCACGACAACTGTGTGAAATGATGTAAAAACATGCCAAGACATCGCCAGCCACACCTACCAGCGAAAACGCTAATCTTAGATTTCTGATTTCTTTCATTCGCTTATATTCCACGTACACGAGTGAAACTAATTTTGAGGAAACTAACAAGAGCGAAAAAAAGATGGGAATGACAAACGAAAGCTTGTTAAGTTGCCAACATGCCAACATGCCTGGCAAGTGACTTCCGCCTCGTGCCTATCTCGCCAAGCCATCCCAATTGTTTCAATTTTTAAATTCAATTTAACAAAGCATTATCACGGCATTTATTTGGCAGTGGCGAATGTGGGCAATCAGCAACGTGCGAAGAAACAACACCGAGACAACGAATAATACAGTCACTACATAAGAAATATGCCAGGAGAGACGTTGCAGACGGCACAAGCCAACTGTGCAGTCATAAATGTATCCGACCTCTGAGGAAAAATAATATAGGAAAATAATATAAATTAATAATATAATAAAATAATATAAAAATATAATATATAGGGCTATATAGATATAGTTCTTCAGGAATAATTCCGCTGTTTGCTGAACTTCAAAGGATTTCAGTTCCTGAAAAAGTGAACTAGAAGCATACTAACTAATAACATAGGGGGAAAGACGAAGGCCCTGATAATCAATGCGTCTATAAGTGAAATAATTATTTATAATTATTACTCTTTTGAATAAATAAAATAAATAGTTAAATAAAGCATAAAACATTGGGAGAATATTAATTAATAAAATTGGTGGAATGTTGATAATTATTACTTCGCCAATATCCTTGGTCCAGTGGTAAGCATGCTAGTCTCGCTAGTCTCGCAGTCCTGGGAACTCACTTTGAATCCTTCCCAAATTGGGTCTCAAAATGCTGCTTTGTGTATATTTTCTCTGCGAGTCGAAGACCTTTGTTACTAGTACTTATTCCTTAAACCCTTGCAGATGTATATAAATACGATGTAAAGGGCAAGGGAGGAAGATTTTCTATCAGTCCATATTAGCGGTGAAACCCAGGATATGAATACTTTCTACTCGTATGTTATAGCCAAGGCAATTTATAAACATATCTGGCTGGTTGTCATTTATATCAAAGTACTTCACCATGTTTTCACTATCTCGTGGATGCGGCATCAGAACGGCACTATTGCCGGGTGTCTTCTCGGAAGGCTTGCAGGCAAGACAGTCATATCGGCTTCCTAACTCATGCCACGTCTTTCAGACTAAGTCTATGCAATTGTGAAAGCGTCCAGGCTGATAGAAAGTAGTACAATTCGACCCTTGAATATCACTGTGTGGATTTTCAGGCAACGCTTAAGGCAACGCTTAAGGCAAAGACAGAGTTCAATCGAAGTTAGTAATGAAATGTCGTACCTCACTAATGAATATTGGACCCCACAAGATCTCACTTTGATGGGTTCCCGAACATAGCAATATAGAAGGGAGTAAATTAGCGGACGAGATGGCCAGAAGGGGCTCTGAAATGGACATTAACGAAGCAGATATATATATAAAGGGCCGCAGCAAAGGAAGCAGATACCTCAATACAAATCCCGATATATGAACGGTTTAAGAACATAGATGAATTCACTATTGCGGTGACAAACAACTTATGGGCTAATCGTGACGACTGTGAAGTCTCATGAGCCTTATGGCCTAGTTTAGACGTGAAGAGAACGACGGTTCTCTTAGTCCTCAACAAACCTGCAGTAGGAGTGCTTGCGGGGGTCATTACCGGGCTTTGTGCTACCGCACCAATGCCTCAACGTTGGCGTATTCCATCGAGCGGGCTATGGAGGAGTTGCCATGAGGAAGAAGAGATAGAATCGATTAATAATTTTTTATGTCAATGTCCAAGACTACAGTTGAAACGACTTCAATGTTTGGGGTCGCGCTTCTTCTAAAATAAGTTTTAATTATATAACTAAACGAAGGGATTTAAAACACTATAGAACAGTGTACTTCTAACTAGTATATGAAGCATGAGGTCATGGTTATACTCCCACCAAAGAGATGGTATTCTAATGTTCAATGTAATGCGTCTATACATCTAATTTAAAGACTAATATTGATTGAAGATTCTGCTGAAATATTTCACACATAATCCTAATTCCTAATAATGTAAAGTATTCACATATCACTTGTTTATAGATGCCAATCCCTCACATATCACTTGTTTCCACATATCACTTGTTTCTAGATGCCAATCCCTATCATCTATCACCTTATTCTACGAATTGACTATCTCTCAAACTATACAAACTTCTTCTATACCGAATCACGCCACTCTGTTTAACACTTGTTGAAAATATCTCTCCACCTTTGGCGAGTATGTTAACAACTTCAAGCGCGAACGTCAAACAAATCCTATGCTTTATTAGGCCTTCGATATGATTTCACAAGTAAAGCAGAGGTAGAGTAGAGGCAATCGACCCATAGTGGTCTGAGTGCGTTGGTCTGCAGACTGACTGCCCCGAAAACCTCACCTAACCTAATCTAACAGCTCTATTTATATCTATTTAGCAGTGGTTGTAGCTTTAGGGTGTGCTCCAAGGCAATCTGCCTGCCGAGTGACGCCCCAAAAATAAAGCAAGGAAAACAGGAAAAAAACAAATAAACATTCTGAAATGGCCGCAATGAAAGGAAATTAAATAAATAAAGAGAGAGAATGCAGGGCCTAATGAAATACGGGATTTTTATCTGATCTCGAGCGTTGATTGTTGTTCCTTTTTTATAGTGGTTGTTGTACGTTTTTATTGTTGTTCTTATGTTGTTATTGCTGTTGTTGCTGTTGTCATATTGAATGCATAATAGGCCTGTTTCCAACACGCAACAATTCTTAAAAAATATTTCGTTTAAATCTTAATTAAGTATAAATTCGAGCCATAACAATGGGAAAGACGCGAACAAGAACAACAACAACAACAATAAAAAGAAAACAAATTAAGTGAGAATAAGACATTATTTGCCACACTTGGAAGTGCGTGCCGCAGAGTGGGAGTGCGCGATGTGTTTACGAATTAATCTCGCTTTTGTTACAAAAACAAAAATAAAAAAGAACAATAATAAAAATGGGAAAATGAAAAATAAAAATACAAATAAGTAAAAGAACAAAAGAAAACAGCACAAAAATAAAATGTATAAATGGCAAAGGTTCCAACTCTCACACACTAGTGCCATATTTGCGCTTATAACTATGTAAGCACGACTTTTGTATGTGTGTAAGTGTGTGTGTGTGTGGGTGGAGAGGGGGTGCCACATGTGAATGTGTGAGAGTGTATCAGCTCTTAAAAATAGCTCGAAGGCAATGCGCCATTTTGACCATATTTGCCTTTATATGCACGAGCAATTCAGTTGCAACAACTGCGTGCGTGCTGCTGCGGTTTTATTTATTGCTCTGACTGTAGCTGCGGCTGAGGCTGCGGTTGCTACTGTTGCTGCCACTGCTACTACAGCTACTGCTACTGCTGCTACTGCTAGTGCTGCTACAGCCACTGCTCCTACAGCCTCTGCTACTGCCACTGCTGCTTCTGCTTCTACTGCTTCTGCTGCTATTATAACAAAGGCACTTTGGGGCCTTTGACTGATCCGCCCAGCAGTAAGTACGTACGTTTTGTACAAGGACTCTCGTGTGCGTGTGTGAGTGTAGGAAATGCGTTTGCATTGGCTGTGAGCCAACATTTTTAAATGCCGCACTTACATGCCACAACGCAAGAAATTTCGCAAAAAGTTTGTAAGATTGACAGCGAGCGATTAACAAAGTTAAAAATAAGTCTAAAAGTACCAACAACAACAACAACTGAAACAACAACAAGAATACTAACAATAATAACAAACGTTCCCATGCGAGCTTCTTTCTTTCGTTCTTTGTAATTATGGCGCACATGTGGCTGTGACTGGGGTAGGCTTCTGATGAGCTTCTGGTAGGCTTCTGGTAGACGTCGAGTAGCCTTCTGGTAGACTTCAGTTGAGCTTCTAGTATGCTACTGATGAGCTTCTACTGTGCTTCTGGTGTGCTTCTGGTGTGCTTCTGGTGTGCTTCTGGTGTGCTTCTGATGATCCTCTGGTAGGCTTCTGGTAGGCTTCTGGTAGGCATCTGGTAGGCTTCTGGTAGGCTTCTGGTAGGCTTCTGGAAGGCTTCTGATAGACTTCAGTTGAGCTTCTAGTATGCTTCTGATGAGCTTCTACTATGCTTCTGGTGTACTTCTGGTGTGCTTCTGGTGAGCCTCTGTTATGCTTCTGGTAGGCTTCTGGTAGGCTTCTGGTATGCTTCTGGTAGGCTTCTATTAAGCTTCTAGTATGCTTCTAGTGTGCTTCTGCTATGCCTCTGGTGTACTACTGTGTTTCTAGTGTACTTCTGGAGAGTTTCTACTATGCCCTTGCTATGCTTCTGCTCTGTTTCTGGTAGTTTCCTCATCTGGCGGCTTGTTCAGCTATTGCCTTCAATTTGCAGCCACTGCTCCCTTAAACTCTGGGGCCTAATTAAAGTCATTTTTATTTATGTGAGTTTGTTTTAAATTTTGCAGTTAATAAATTTACTTAAAAATAAACATATAAAGTAATTCGTTTATGGCATGCTCGCCACGCCTGTCGTTCCATTTGTATTTATGTTTTTATTAATTTTTTCGTTTCATTTCGTACTCGCACGCATTTGGTTCCTTTCAAATTCGGTTTTATTTGCCTGCTTTATAGCGGCAATTATCGTTAAATTCGCGCATTTAATATTTTTATGAGTTAATTTTTATTTGCAAAATAGATTAGATTAAAATTTGTTAATGTTTATGCTATTTAAAATGTGATCATTTTTATGTGCCAGCATCTTGAAAAGAGGCTGTGTAGAAGATATGGAAAGGGTGTGCCAGGCACGAACATAAGAGTCAAACATATGACATACATATGCACTCTTTGGCAGAATGATTCCCCAGCCGAATTGGAAGTGTTTAAAGTTACACTGAAGTAGGTTAGGGTAGGTTACAATGACACATAGACCTGTAAGGTCCGTTTCAGTGTCAGGTGGATATCAATTTGAGAGTCCTAATATGGAGCAGTAAAAAGAGACACGTTCTTATCTGACTTTAAGCGCGAGATCATCCCTATTGCTGAGAACTCGTTCAGTCCCTCTAGGGGGAGTAAGTCTAGAAGGTATACCAGATACGCTTTTCAGATTGCGTGGCATAGGCACAGGAGATGCACCATGCCGACTGCTAAGACCTCGATCTGTCCCTCAAACTAGGGGGTGGAAGTCTAGAAGGTGTGTCAGGCGCGCTTCTAAGATTGTGGGGCTTAGGCACAGAAGATGCCCGAAAGTTTCCTTTGTGCCCTGCTCCCTACATTCCCTGCAATCGTCGTTGGTCGAAAGTTCCATCCTTTTAGCGTGAGACAGTAAGCAGTCAGTATGCCTACAATCATTCTACCATTGTTTTGCGGGAGTGCCAGTATAGATTTGGTTTGTTGAGTACTCTCATATAAGGAACTATCCGTCAAATTTCATTTAAAAGTACTCCAGTTTAAGAGACTTCATTTAAAAGGACTGCACTTTAAAGGACGAGTATAATATGAAAATTTATAAAGAATCAGTTTCAACTGCTTCTCCAGCGATTTACACGAATTTGTATCTTCACTTATAAACGGGAGATAAATCCACTACCGCACTTCACTTTCCACTTAGGTAGAGTAAATGCTAAAAATAATATACTTAAATGTATGAGAGATCCTTTGAAGGTTTGAATGAGACATTCTGTTTGAGAAAATTAAGTATTATATTAAGTTGAATAATAAAATATATTATTATTAACTTAAACTAATATATTCGATGTGTTGTGACTGATTCCTCATAGATCCAATGGTCATCCCAACAGATCGAATTTGATAACACAAAATATTAAGAATCTAATATTCAAACTTCTCTTTCCAACTTTCTCTTTCAAAACTTCAAAGGATTTGAATAGTCTCCTCTTATATTTCTTTTCTCTCTAACTTCTACACTACTTGTCCCATCAAAAGAATAAAAGTAATTGTCCCGCTCCATTGATGCTAAATTGTTATAATGCGAACAATCTCCTCCTTTCTTTGTTCATCGAATATTTGTCAGCACAACTTTTCGAACGCAACTCAATTGAAGGTCAGAAGTAGTCTACAAGTACGTCTCTTCCACATCACTTCCATGATTCCACCGCACATTAAACAGACACAGAATAATTTGTGATTGGCGAAAATGTTTCAAAGAAAATGTCTGCGTATACTTTAAGTTGTGGCTTAAATATTTAATCTTCTTCTTCATTCCATACGATAGTTGAAATATTGAACTGCTAAATAAATGCAATCACAGCCAACTTGAGTGAATATTTATAATTCCCGTTACAAATTTATAGACTTATATTGCCACTTCGATTAGTGATTTATCATTGAAATTTATTTAAAGCCCAAGCGATTAAATTTGAAGCATGTGTGGGCGATTTTACGGAGCTGCATGTTTCAATTAAATTGCTAAAATGATTTTGAAGCGATTTGGAATTCATGATTTAAGATAGCTGAGGGAATTTTGTGGATAACTTATAAATAATGTATGAGCAAATGCAGGCAAACTTATGCAAGCAAACTTTTGTAGTCATGGAAAGCTGGTGAAATATTATAAAATTTACTGAAACTCGAGAGAATTTGATTTACGAGTTGCTAATACAAATTAGACAAGTTATATAAATTAGACAAGTTATATATATTAATATAATGGCTGAAGGTATAACTACTGAGGTGTGAATTTGGGATTTGAGCCAGTTACATACCAACCAATTTTCATTATATTGTTACACATATATACAATCTTTCATCCCAATCAGGGTGATTTCCTGTGCCTAGTAAAATATCCACACTTTTTTATTTTCAAGTCTCGTAAGATATGAAGAAAGTATTCTATTCATATTGAAGATGAATATGTAGGAATTTCAGAGCTCTCCGACACTTTTTTACTTTCAAGCCTAGTGGGGTATAAAAAAGTACTATATTTATATAGAAGATCAATCTTGAGACTTTAAGAAATTTCAAAAATCTCTGACACTTTTTTACTCTCTAGTCTCGTAGGGTGTAGAGAAAGTATTCTATTCATATTGAAGATCAATCAGGACATTTCAAGGAATTTCAAAGCTCTCTGACACTTTTTTACTTTGAAGTCTCTTGGGGTGTAAAGAAAGCATTCTATTCATATTGAAGATGAATCTGGAGATTTCAAGGAATATCTAAACTCTCTCTCTCTCTGACACTTTTTTACTTTCAAGCCTCGTGGGGTGTAAAGAAAGTATTCTATTCATATTGAAGATCAATCTGAATATTTCAAGGAATTTCTAAGCTCTCTCTCTCTGACACTTTTTTACTTCGAAGTCTCGTGGGGTGTAAAGAAAGTATACTATTCATATTTAATATCAATTTTGAGATTTCAAGGAATTTCTAAGCTCTCTCTCTCTGACGCTTTTTTACTTCGAAGTCTCGTGGGGTGTAAAGAAAGTATACTATTCATATTGAATATCAATTTTGAGATTTCAAGGAAATTTGAAGCTCTCCGGCACTTTTTTACTTTGAAGCCTCGTGGGATGTAAAAAAGTATTATATTGATCTGGAGATTTGAAGTACCTTTATTACTTTGAACCCTCGCGGAGCTAAAGAAAGTATTGTATTCAGATAGAAACTCTATCGTCAGAATTCGAGACTCTCTGAGTCCAGTATTTTGAAAGATTCTGCTTATCAATCAGTCGGGCAATCCAAATGGCATACCTTCTGATATACGACTCGTAGGACAGATTTCAAAAGTTCTGTTCATGTGCTGAATTTAAATCAAATAAAAATCAAAATTATTTCCCATACACTAGTCTTTTAATATTGAAAAAACTTACTTAAAAGTATTATTTTTTTATTAATTTTGGTCATTTGTGTATCCAAATATTATTGTTGTTCCGATGAGAGGGGAAAGATTCGAAAACACTCTTTTGAATTAATACAATCGCATCAGAGAAACAGGCATATCTCCCAAACTAAACAATACTTTTGTATTCTGATAATGGGCGTTCCAAAGAGATGTACAGCAGTTTGGTAATAAATGGCTCTTTGAACTCCTTTGACCAACGTTTTATGAAACCTAGAGTCAGAGAAGATTGGTTAACTACAATTGCAAAACCTATTTACCAAAAGTAAGTCTTCGGTCAAATATCAAATCTAAGTCATGATACAATAACAAAGGTTGATTAACAATGAAGTAACTATGAGCAGATTGGTTTGATCTGGAACCTTTGCATTTCTTATAGTTTACTTGAGTACAATTTATGTGGCACCAGTCACCAAGAAAATTTAAATCATCTTGAAGCAACTTCGATTCATTTGGGCTATCAAATGTTTACGTCATCAGCAAACATAAGAATCTTGCAATGGAACATACGCGAAGCAACGTCGTTTATAAAAATTGAATATAGTAAAGGAGCCAGGTAGCTACTTTGCGCCACACCGAGGACGCGAAAATTCATCAGATGCTTTAAGAAACACCTGTTGGGTAGGTTGTGACAAATATGATGTTGCATATTTTAAAAGTAATGATGGGAAACCAAATCTAGACAGTTTATAGAGAACCAATCTATGGTTTACGACATCAAATCCCTTGTTAAAGTCTGTGTAAATACTAAAGTCAATAAAATAATACAGTACAATGGGCAGCAATCCTTCAGAGAGACCTCCTTCTTTGGCAACTCTCCGGCCTACTTCACTTTTAACGTCAGTGCCAATAACAACGGTTTTCATACCCTTGGCAATGCCAGCTATCACGCGCCAAGAAAACTCCAACAAATTAGTATCAGTTAACTTTCCAGGCAGAAAACCATGCTGCTGGGAACTGATGAACATATGAGCATAAAACGAGATTTGGGGTATTACTATTGCCTCGAACAACTTAGGAAGAATTCGAACACTAAGTTTCGCAATGCCACGATAATTGAATGTTAAAGATTTATTGCCCGATTTGTGCAGTGGTAAAATATATGACTTTTTATATATGTTGGGAAGATGGCCATATAGAAGGGAAGTACTCAATAGTAAAGTAATGGGTAAGACAAGCTAACTTCATATAGAAGAGAAGTACTAAAGAGCGAAATAATCGGAAAGGCAACCTCAAGGCAACACTGACTAAGAATAAAAGAAGAGATTAAGTCGGCATCTGAAGCAAAAGATGATTTCAGCTCAGACAAATGCTTGAGAGCAATGTCCTCATCAATGGGTTGATTAACTATGTCAAGTTGTATAGAGAAAGGATAATCGTCAATTTGATATTCTAGAGTAGAGTGGTTTGACTTAAAATAATCAGCGAAAATATTGCACGTGCCCTATGCCCATAATGTACATATCTGGTCACCTTAGAAACCAGAGGGAAAAGCCAAAATCTGCAGACAGCCAATTTAATATATAAGTGCATGGTAAATACGAATAAAATACGTCAGTGAGGGTCAATGACGCCTGCAATTGCCAATAGATAGAACTGTTTATGAAAAGTCCTTGGGAATACACATTGTAGATGCTTACTCTTGGCACTTTTCTAAAGATAGTTCAGCTTGCTCCATCATAATTGATAAACACAGTTTTCTAAACATATACAGTATGAATAACATAGATTTTAGACTAACAATTTTCACAGCAGAGAAGTGACTTGGGTGTTCCTCATTGCTTTTTATACATATATCCTTAAACACTTTCATGGTTCACATTAAGTGTGAGATTCTGATAATAAGGACAACTTCTTTTGTGGTTCAAGTGTGAGCCTCTCATTTACATTCATATTGAGCCTCTGATTAACTTATTTTGTCGTTCAAACTGTGAACCTCTGATTTAGATTGAGATTGAGCCTCTGATAATTAAGACAACTTCTTTTGTGGTTCAAGTGTGAGCCTCTGATTTAGATTCAGATTGAGCCTCTGATAATTAAGACAACTTCTTTTGTGGTTCAAGTGTGAGCCTCTGATTTAGATTGAGATTGAGCCTCTGATAATTAAGACAACTTCTTATGTGGTTCAAGTGTGAGCCTCTGATTTAGATTGAGATTGAGCCTCTGATAATTAAGACAACTTCTTTTGTGGTTCAAGTGTGAGCCTCTGATTTAGATTCAGATTGAGCCTCTGATAATTAAGACAACTTCTTTTGTGGTTCAAGTGTGAGCCTCTGATTTAGATTGAGATTGAGCCTCTGATAATTAAGACAACTTCTTATGTGGTTCAAGTGTGAGCCTCTGATTTAGATTGAGATTGAGCCTCTGATAATTAAGACAACTTCTTATGTGGTTCAAGTGTGAGCCTCTGATTTAGATTGAGATTGAGCCTCTGATAATTAAGACAACTTCTTTTGTGGTTCAAGTGTGAGCCTCTGATTTAGATTCAGATTGAGCCTCTGATAATTAAGACAACTTCCTTTGTGGTTCAAGTGTGAGCCTCTGATTTAGATTGAGATTGAGCCTCTGATAATTAAGACAACTTCTTTTGTGGTTCAAGAGTGAGCCTCTCATTTAGATTCATATTGGGCCTCTGATAATCAAGACAATTTCTTTTGTCGTTCTAACTGTGAACCTCTGATTTAGATTGAGATTGAGCCTCTGATATAATTAATACAACAATTTTTTTATACTTTCCTTTATATTATAAATTATAATATAATATTTAATTTGATTTAATTTGATTTAATTTGATTTGATTGGATTTGTTAATGCACAATTGTAATTAAATAATTTATTAACTAACTACAAGACTAGATTATACGAGTATATGCGCTAATTGTAATTATTATCTCTTTAGTGAGTATGCATTTCATATCATATTAATATAATTAAATGCCTTTATTAATACTATTATTGTTCGATATTGTTTGGTTGCTTCTCCATTGGTGTAATTATAATTGTTAATAATGCACTACTAACTCCGCAGAGACTATCAACTAAATTGATGTATACGCACATATGTATACGTATGTATATATGTATATAAGTATGTAAAAGTGTATATAAATAGCAACTGATATGCTCGAATGGGGTATAACTGGTAAGCCTAGCAAAATTGAAATTAAATATGAATATATAAAAATATCATAAAAACAATTACGGGTATATGAGAGTGTATGTGTACCTGTGTGTCTGTGTGTGTGTGTGTTTTTGTGTATGTGTGTGGAGTCAGCGGTGGTAGCAATTTAATTAAATAAAATACAATTAATATTTTGCTAAATTACACACATAATTAAATACGGAATAAATAATATAATTATTGATTTACTGCACAACAAAGTTAGTAAAATGGCATTGCATGCCAATGCTTGAGCAATTTTTAATGAATTTAATTATATTTTACTATAAAATTGCATTGAATTCCCACTTTTTTTGTATACTTTTGTGACTATGGCAAAAGTTCAATGAAAACAAATTCAATTAATTATTAAATAACTGGGCTGGGAAACGAGTGCGTAAGTTAAAAATTCATTAAAATTAATTATAAATTAATTTGTTTCAATTTCCATGGAAGACTTGCCCTACAAATTTTGTATAACTATTCAGTTGATCAATGTGTGCGTTCAATGTGCTTCGCTGCTTGCAATTTATATCATTCATGTTCATATTCTGGAAATCCAAATCGTTGTTTCTGTGTGTGAGTATGTGTGAATGAGTGTGAGTATGTGTGAATGAGTGTGAGGATGTGTGAATGAGTGTAGATGTGTGTGGGTGCATGTTTGTGTGTTTGTGTGTGGGTGCTTGTGTCCATTTAACTTGGATGTTCCACAATTTTTGTAGCAAATTCAACTGAAGTTGTTTCAAATAGGCGTAAATTTAACAAACAGCACGGACAGGAGCAGAAAAAATGCGACATTAATTAAAATTAGAAAACCGAAAGCCAACCGAACCCAGCTCATCATCCTGGCCGGCAGCAGAGGCTCTCCACTTTAGCCGTGTCATTTAAAACTCAACATTAAACGTAATTCACTGCTTCTAATTTTGTGACATTTCCTTTTCGCTTCGACGTACAGAGCACTTCCGTCATTGCTTTTCTGTGTCTCGTGTGTGTGTGTGTGCCAATGACTCTATATCAGAGTAGCTGTGTTGATGTGTTTCCTTGTGTATATGTGTGTGTTTCTGTGTGTGGGTGCGTTTTGCTCCTAATTAGCCGCATTGTCTTCTTCGGTTCATTTCACTCCTGGCAGCCGCAGCTTACCACGGCTTACTGCATTTTACCTTCCATGACTCGTACACCGCCTACAACTGCCCCTCCTCGTCCTACTGCTCGAACTCCTCCTACTCGCAATCATTCTTTCAGGACATTGAAACCACAAACACGCTCGACTCGCCGCCATCAGGTCCTGTTGCGAGTGGATCGTCGTCATCATCATCATCCCCGCTGCTCGGTGTTACACAAAAATAATCTCGTTGCGTTCTGATTTCTGAGCAGGCGGCTGTCGCTGGAACGCGTACACATTAACGATTAATTGCGCCAGGAAAATAAAGCAAAATAAAACTATTAGTAGCAAGTAGAGAAAGATATCGCGCACCATGGCGACCCAAATCGACTGACTATCTGCCTGACTGACTTGGTGAGTGTGGCTCGTGGGATGTTGATGGAAGCGGCTGCGGAAGCGAGTCAATTGGCGTGGTCGGGTGTAGCGTGCAGTAGCAATGCGTGCAACTATAAACTTAGGTGCAGCTGATATTACGCTAGTGTTGTTGTTGTTGTTGTTGTTGTGTGTGTCCTGGATGTTGCTGATATTATGATTATTAAAGCAGTCCTCACAGACACGCAAGAGGTGGCTCGCTGTAATAACTTCCCTGGCAGTGCTTGCAGCGTCGTTCTGTTGCCGGTGGTGGTGTTGGTGTTGCTGCTGCTGCTGCTGTTGTTGTTGTTGTTGTTGTTGTTGTTGTTGCTTCCTAAAATAGTTCAACAACGTAAATGACTTGAGGCGTACTGCAAACCAGAGTTGCATCGCTGTGCTCCCTTTGAGTTAGCAGAAAAAAGCGACACACTGAAGTTGGATGCTTCATTTCCGTTTTCTTGTGCTTCCTTTTTTTTTTCCTCCAATCCGAGTCGTGTCCGTGTTGACACGTGTGCGTGCGAGTGTGTGTGTCGGTGCTTCGAAAAATAACGATGACGTCGTTTGTGTGCTGGAACAGCTTGAGTATCCGTCCGCTGGGATTTGCGTAGGCAGTAGTGCTGTTGGTGGTGTTGTTGGTGGGTACCTGCGAAAGCGGCAATAAGAAGAGATCGTTAGGAAATTCAAATTAAAATCGCATGAAAGGCAAAAATGTTATAAACCGAATGTGCTGCTTATAGTCTTATCTACATAGTCCACATGCGGCATGCGGCATGCGGCACATAGCAAACGGCATGCGGCATACGGCATATGGCATGATGAATGAGGAAATGAAAAACAAATTCCTTTGCAAATATTTGACGGGTTTCTGCTGATGTACTCGCACTCGTAGTACCCAGTATGAGGGCGGCGGCCACGACGGCGATTTGTGTTTTTGCCTACACCACCGCCGCGGCCACGGTGACTGCCTCAGTCGCTGACATGCAGCTGTGTTGGCATGCGAAATATGTAAAATGTAGAGCAAAGTTGTTGAGAGTGTTGCAAAACTGCAGGAAATTTAGAAGAATTCGCATTTTGCGCTCAGGGGAAGTTTATCATATTTGCATATCCTGGGGATATGCCACTCGTAGCCAAGCTCGTGCAGTGCACAGCAGGATATTTTAATAATTTATGTTCCTTCTTGCTTTTGCCAAACATATTTTCATTAATGTGCATCTATTTTTGTGAAGTATGCGTTACAACAACCAAGCGGGGGTATGAGCAGCCGCCCGACGTGATTGTTATATGCCAAAGAGTATGCATGTGTGCTTTGTGTTTGTGTGTGTGTGCTTTGTGTATGAGTGATTAGGTATGTGTGTGTGTTTGCAGAGATTTTACGGTCAAGCTTGACCAAGCAAAATTCTTCGTTGCTTGCTAATATAATTAGAACTTTAACTTTTCTTTCCCATTCTGATAGTTTGGGATGGATTGAAGTTTGCTTTTCTGCTTCCGAGCACAGGTGATTGTTTCTCACGCATGCTTGCACTTAAACACACACACACTCATGTACTTAGGAGTATATGTGTGTATGTGTTTATGTGTTCGTATGCTTACATATAATTAACATTAGTGCTAAGTCAATTTAAAGCCATTTGTGTGCGGTTGTGTGGTCCAAAAGTTGTTTAAAAGCAGGAGATTGGGAAGTCAGGTAGTGCCAGCAATATTTTCACAGGTTCCAAGCGAGTGTTCATTTATGAAAACACTCTCCCTCGGAATATGTTTAGGAGACATACAATTTGGACAGGCTCGGGTTTTGTAAAGCATTCTACAATATAAGCAATTTCTCGTCAAAACAGTTGATTGTGAGTTTATTTTGTTTGAATTCAAAAACAATTATTTTTTAAGAGAAACCTGATACTGAATTAATCACAGTTTGCAAGGATAGGCAAGACATTTACTTTTGTTACAAAGAATAATAAAGGAAAGGGAAGAAAACCTTAGAAACCAATCACATACCTCCGATTGTCAAAAATGGACTTTGAACAGCACGGTATATGGGATCAAAATTAAGTTTTATTATAATCCCTTCAATATAGTTTTATATAATCCCTGAAAGTTCTTTAGAGTCCTTCAAGTGTGAAGTATGAATGATTGGAGTTCTGACTAACAAAAGTAATTGTACATGGGAGCTTTAAGGATTAAAAATATATCTTTATATCATTGATGACTCATATTGAATTTTAATGCGATCGATCAGAAACTGCTTTGATCTGAGAAAATAAAGGCACTAAGAACTATGCAGAATATCAATAAGAACTTCTAAAATGATACTTCAGTTAATTATTAATATAAATATTTAATTTAATACGCTCTAGATTTAAGACTAAAATTAACATGACTCTTTTATACCATAATAAAAATAATCAATAATCCCAAAATGCTGTTTGCAGTATTATATTATTATTGGATTTAATAATTAAAAATAATTATTATTAGTTTTACTATCTGAGAATAAACAAAAAATTGTGGGAAAGCAGAGAATCGGTGAAACGTGGATTCCCTTGAGGACCACACCATCAGTTTTCACGAATTCAGTCTGTACAGAAAGATGAAAATTAATTCTATTCAAAATGGAATATAATTCCATCAAAGTCAGTTGATAGAAGAATGGTATAGACTCCATCGAATTCCTTTGAAATGTCTCCCTAAGCATATTACATTGAACTCTGCCTTCTAAATTAATTAGAAGGTTATAATAAAAAGCCTCTAAATTATTAAAAGTAGATCAACCCTCGACACAGATGTGTCGATAAAGATGTAAAGAGAATCGCCAAATTATTAACAGTAGATCAACCCTTGACAAAGCTATGTCGATAAAGATATAAAGAATCGCTAAATTATTAACAGTAGATCAACCCTTGACAAAGTTATATGGATAAGGATATACGAGTATAGAACAATGGATAAATATGTGTGTGAGCGCTGGGGCTGCCTCGAACAAACCAAAAAGGATATATATAATCTTTAAGCAAAACTAGTAATTTATGCCATCAAGAAAACTATCAGAAACTGGCAGAACTACAATCATGAATACAAGTCCTTCAACACTAACCACACTGCCGTAATACTTCCATCATCGATACTGCTGCAATGAACAGATGTTTCGTTAGACTTCGGTTAGGACACACAAGCATCACGCACGGACACCTACTAAAAAAGGAATTGTCACCTATATACCAGTTTTTCCGTATTTCCCAACTCACAGTTTCCCACATCCTCGCAGATTGCCCACTCATCACCCGCTCTAGAAATTCTAACCAAAGTTTCATCAATTTACTTTGTTAACCTTCCGTCGAAAATATTCCAACTATAATTAATTTTTTGAAAAAAAACTGTATCCACAATTTAATTTAATAAGTTTAAACATTTATATTTTATTTAAGATTAATTTAAATAAAAGCCGATAGCCATGGTAGCTAGTGCTTTCTTAATTATAATTTTAATTGTAATTAACAATAATAATAATAATAATAATAATAATGGTAATTTATCCGTTCCCGAGTTCAGGAAATAGGGAACATTTCAGAATTCTTCTATCTGGATCTAAAGCACAGATTGAAGAACATGAATATTGATAAAAATTAAAATAAATAAATAATAATAAATTATTTCTATTCAACCAAAAATACATCAGGACCAAAACAGTTTGTGTGGGAAGTACCTCAGATATTGATAAATCTTCTAACATATATTGATTAGCTGAGAATGGTGATTTAACGATTTAAATTTATAAGGTGACTGTATTGTTTAAAACTAAAAAACATAAATTTATTACCAAAAATTGTTTGCTAAATAAAAAGCCAATGAAAATAGAAACATTTGAGGCGCTTATACCGTCGCATCTACCGGTGTTTATACCGGCTTTTATAACAGCAAGTGTGCCAGCGATTTTACATGCGCTTATACCGGCTCTTATGCCGGCGTTTACCCCTGTGCTTATACCGGCACTTATATCTGCACTTATATCGGCATTTGTACTGGCGTTTATAGTGGCGCTTTTACCGGCGCTTATACCAGTGCTTATTCTGGCGATTATAACTACGCTTATACCAGTGCTACCTTCGCATACACTGATGCGTACACCAACGCTTATACTTGCATTTATACCATCGCTTATACTGGTGCGTATACCGGCGCTTATACCGGCGTTTATATTGGCTCATACACCGGCTTTATACCGGATTTATACCGTGTCATATAACTGCGTTTACACTTGCTCTTAAGCAGGCGTTTACACCTGCGCTTATACCAACGCTTATACTGGTCCTTATATCAGCGATTACCACGGCGTTTATACCGGCGTTTGTATTGGTGATTATACCTGCGCTTATACCGGTGCTTATATATTCGCTTATATTTGGATTTATACAATCGCTTATACTGGTCCTTATACCTGCGCTTATACTGGCCCTGATACCGTCTCATATACCGGCGTTTACACCTGAACTTATAATGGAATTTGTACTGGCATTTGTACTGGCGATTATACCGGTGATTAACCGGTGAATAACCGGCGCTAAAACCCAATAATTGTATATCTGTAAATTGTGTATATACGTTAAATCTTGCTCATCTTCACTTCTCATAAACTTTTTTTAATGCTAACAATTCTTCTATAATTAATTAAGGAGATTATTTCCAAAGGTGTCGCCAGTGTACATATTGAGGGAAGTATTGAAAATGTTACGTTATGACATGAAATAAATGAGTTTATTGTTTAAATATCCTTTGGGATGGACCAAAATAAGGTCAGCTCTGCTTCCGTACATCATTTACTGATTGAACCGTATTGCCAGGAATTGAATTCTCCATTTTCTAAGGATTTTTCTAGTATACTTTTTCTGGTAAAAAACACTTTGGTTTATTATAGAAACCTTTGCAAATAGCGATTGAGACACGAAAATCTGTTTTAAAGCATTCAAGTATTCAATAAAGTATCCAAGTATTCATAAAAATTATCAGCTTTCAAAGTTAATGGAACTTATTGTGTAATTTATAGCGTTGTGTAAGAACCCTCGAAACTGTGACAATAAGGATCTACCAACTTTCATTATACAATCCCTTGTTTCATAAACAAACCATACCTTGTAGGGTAATGATCTCGAATATACTGGCATGAATTGTTATCAAAATTTTATTCTAAAGAATGTCGGAGGAATTTGATGAACCATTCAATTAGCAGAAAGTGTAAAGAGAGTTTTATAAGCAAATTCGTGATGGGCTGGAGTAGCTATATACAGATCCTGGAAGCTGGTAAAAATTATATTAGACTGACAGAAATTTACAGACGGCATATTCAAGAATTCAAACACTACCGCCTTTTTATCTATATATTACAAGGAAACCTCTCCAAAAAAGTTTTGAACTCAGTATTACGTACGTGTATCAATCTGGGATTCTATCTGGGAAATAAAGATATAAGCTAAAGAGTCTTAAATTAGTGGCTCTGAAGGAGTTGATTCTGATGCCACGAAATTTCAGCAGTTTCCTGAAGACAAGTTTTCCTTATTCTGAATACTGTAACTGAAATAAAGAGCTAAGTTAAATTATCTTAAGTTAGTTGTTCTGAAGGAGGTGAACTTAGATTATTCGATTGTGATACCACGAAATTTGAGCAGTTTTCTGAAGACAAGTTTTTTATATTCTGAAGATTGTAACTGAAATAAAGAGCTAAATTACATTATCTTAAATAGGCGATTCTGAAGGAGGTAAACTTTGATCAATCGATTGTGATACCACGAAATTTGAGCAGTTTTCTGAAGACAAGTTTTCTATTTTCTGAAGATTATATGTAAAATAAAGAGCTAAGTTAAATTTTCTTAAATGGGCGATTTTGAAGGAAATAAACTTGGATCAGTAAAGTTGATTCTGATACCACGAAATCTCAATCGTTTTCTTAAGAAAGAGAACTTCAAATTTGACAAAGCAAAGAGGATTCTGGGATCTGAAACACGATTACTTTCAGTCTGTCTTATCTACTTCGTTCAAGCACGATATACTATTGCAGCATACAGTATATTAGCACACAGTATAGCAGCATACAGTGTAGCAGTATCAAATTCTAATAGCATTATTAATTGTTATATAAACTGTTATCAAATAATGCTCAAATGTTTCCTAGAGCTCCCCCCATTATCCGTCCTTTCCTCTGGATAGTATCAGCTCTGAATTTAATAAGAGCACATTTTTATATAAAAGTGATGAGTGAGTGATTTATTCACCGGCGCGATATTCTTCGCCATTATAGAGTATAGCAGCATACAGTATAGTAGCATACAGTATAGTAGCATACAGTATAGCAGTAGCATACAGTAGGCGGGCTGAGAGAGGCTGCGGATGGACGAAAATTATGCTACCTGCTATCTCTGACCGATGGTCACGGTTCCTTCTATCTTTAGGTAGGAGGGACTGCAGGCTGTTGGTTGGCGTGATGACAGGGCACTTTCTATGGGCTAGGCACATGGAAAGGATTGGCATATCAGACAGTGCGCTGTGCCCAGCCTGTGGAGAGGAAGACGAGACGGCGGACCATTTTCTTTGCATCTGCCCTGCCTTTGCTCGAATCAGGTTCGGGATTTTTGGCACTGATGTGCTGAGGAGTAACCAACTTGGCTCCTTGGCACCACAGGATCTACTTCTACTTCTTCGGAGGTCGGGTAGATTAAAACAGAGTAAAAGGGAACCTTAAGTGCAGTACAATGGATATATACTCTGTCTGAGTGCTGCGCTTACTAGATTGTTCCGACAAAAAAAATAAAATAAAATAAAATAGCAGTATAGAAATCCAATAGTAAAATTAATTGGAATATAAATTATCATCAAACAACGCTTAAATGTTTCCTAAGGTATCCCCCATTAACTAAACTTTCCTCTCTAATCAAATAAGATCACATTTTTATATAAAAGGATTCAGTGATTTATTCACCGAAGCGATATACTATTGCAGTGTACAGTATAGAGTTCCAATAGCATTGTGTATTGCTATATATAAACTATTATCAAAAAACGATCCAAAGTTTCTTGGAGCTCCCCCCATTATCCTTCTTTTCCACTGAGTAGTTTAAGCTCTGAAATTAATACGAACACATCTTTATATAAAATGATTCAGGTGATTTTTTCACCGGTGCGATATACTATTGCTTTATATAGTAAAGCAGTACACTATAAAGCAGCATACCATATAGCAGTATATAGTTCCAGTAGCATGTATGAACTATTATCAAACAATATTCAAATTTTTCCTAGAGCAAAGCACCCCATTATTCTTCCTTTCGTCTGAGTAGTGTAACCTCTGAATCTAATATAAACACATTTCTATATAAAAAGATTCAGTGATTTATTCACTGACT
Organism: Clusia tigrina; assembly: GCA_920105625.2. Classification (NCBI taxonomy): domain Eukaryota; kingdom Metazoa; phylum Arthropoda; class Insecta; order Diptera; family Clusiidae; genus Clusia; species Clusia tigrina. The sequence continues at coordinate 220,654,987 of OV050031.1, forward strand.
CGATATACTACAGCTTTATGGAGTATAGCAATATACAATATGAAAGTATAGAGTTCCAATAGCATTATTAATTGTTCACAACATTCAAATGTTTCCCAGAGCAAAACCCCCAATTATTCTTCCTTTCCTCTGGGTAGTATCCACCTTGAATCTAATACAAAAACATTTTCACAAAAAATGATTCAGTGATTTATTCACCGGCGCTGCTTCATTATGAAATCTCAAGCGCAAAATCGCAGAAATTTCACGAGTTTCGGTAATTGATTTTCTTTTTGTAAAATAACTGATTCTCTTCGCACTCCCCTCATTGATTCGTTGCAAAATAACAAACACAAAAAGGGCGTCGTTGTGATTGACACTGATACGCACCTTGCACACCCTATTGCGGAAGTGTTGCTTGGCAACTTTAACCGCACTCCTGAAATTTTATATGATTTCTTTTGCTAAATTAAGCACATTCGATATTCAGATTGTTTTGATTATGCTTAAGATTGTAAGTTTTGTGAAAAGGTTTTATGCAATTCAAAAACAAATTGGGATTTAGAGAAAGGATCCGAACTGAGGTGCTCGTAAATGAAATAACTTTTTCAATTTAAAACACTTCACTCATAAAATATGAAATTTAATATTTTCGCAATCCAATTAACGAAACCCTTTCAATTCACACAGAAGCAAACACTCATACATGTGCACATCAATCTCACACACATGCTTGCAACTCTCACACACATGCTTACAATTCTCACACACACACACTCATACTCACAATCCTCACACTCCCACTCTTACTCATAATTCCCCCACAAGCCCACAAAAGCGCTTACTTCATCCAAAATGAAATTAATAACAAATATGCTTGCGATCCCTCTTAAGAGATGAACTAGTCAAGCGGAATTTCACATGTCAGGAAAATCCTTTTTATGGCCAAGCAGCATGGACATAACAGCTCGGTGTTGTGGTTGTGGCAAATCTAGGTTAATAAACGTACAATAAATAAAACAAATAAATTCAAAAGTTATAAAAAAATATAATTGAAGGGTTAAACTTTAATGAACACAAAGTCCTTGGCTGTAAATTTGTTGGTTCTTTTCCTATACGCTCAGGCAAAAAATGAGCGACATTCTCATGCAGCATTTTTGCAATTCGAAGCGTGCGTTAAACGTTTTTCCCCACTTTAAACGCACAAATCCTTTTAAACTCTCATAAAAGTAAAATATTGTACGTACAACATTTGAATATGGGCATTAAACTCACACGTATGCCCACACAAAAGCACACAAACACACACTGAACCCACACATAAACATGTGCCTGCATATGCCAAAGCTAAGCCATAAAAAATATAAAATACCAGGAAAAAAGAAACCACCTCGTGAAACATAACTTTCCACACTTTAAGTTGTGTTGAATTGAGTTGAGCCGCGCTGAGTTGAGTTGACTGGATCCCATCAAGCGTGCGTTCATTCATTCATTCACTTATTCACTTGCTCCTCGCTCGCTGGCTCGGCGCTCATTCCATCCATCATTCAATCACACATTCAGTTTTTCATTATTTCTTTTTTCTTTGCATTTTAAGTTGCTTATCGCGCCCGCCTCAGCCGTTATGGGAATTTTATGAATACTTGAAAATGCAGCCGACGAAACCGTCGCAACAATTACAAAAGATTTCTCTTCGCACACCACTTTGACGGGGGTTGGCACGGCAAGGGGGTGTGCATCATTACGCGGCACAGCAAAAGAAAGGAATCTGACAAAAGTAACAAGTGCCGCTTGCCGCCAACAAAAACAATCATAAAAGAGAGAGCGCCACGCAACGTCACAGAGAAACCAAACCCAACCCCAGCAAAACCCACCAAACCCCATCAAACCCCACCAAACCCCTCCAAACCGAACCGAACTGAGGCGTAGGGGGAAAGAGGAGGAGGGCGGAAAATAAAAAGAAAATTATGAAACTCATTAAAAAAGTTTTGCAAACAAATTCGAGAGAAGAATGTTGGCAAGTTGCGCGAGCGTCACGAATGCAATGTGGCCAATCTTAGCTCGGAAGGATAACACGGATGAAGGATGTAAACGAGCGACGTAGAACAAACTCACACAGCAGTGAGAGTTTGTTCAAATAAATTACAAATTCGAGATTAGGCAGCGTACGCATCGGGGACCCCAAAGAAATTGAGGAGCTCTCCCAAAGGCATAAGTAGGAATAGAGACGAGCAGACAAGACGCACTCCCAGTGGAAAAACAAGTCAAACAAGCTGAGGAAAGGATGTGGATGCGTGCGTACATTAAGGTCGGTTTTAGAGGCGCTTCATCATAAATACGCAATAGGAAGAGAAAGTATGAAGGACACACAAGTATGAGGGTCACAGAAGTATGAAGGATGAAAAGTAGCCGGACGCAGTCAAAAGTGAAACACCACACACACAAACACCGGACAGCCACAAAGTTACGCAGCACGCACTTACAACTAGCCACACGCACTTACACCTTAGCCACACTTACTAACTCTCCCAAACACACACATATATACACACATGTCATCACGCACTTCCACCTACATAAAAGACGATGGCGTGTTAAATATACTGTGAAGCAGCGCAATCGTTAAAATTATCCTTTTTATGCTACACTATTTCATTGCCTTTGGCATGTCGGTATTTTTTTTGTATCTCGAGCATACGTTTAACACACCTGCCCACACACACACACTCACTCACACACACACATGCATACATTCATGCATACCTTGACACTGTATCGGTATCAGGCCTACCTGTACCTGGGCTAAAGTGTTCTTCTTGCTGTCCTGTGCTCCTTAAATCATAGGCGTTAATTCCTTGCGGTCAACACAACAATTTTCCGTCTACGCACATCCATTCAGCCAACCAGTCACCCAGCCAACCATCGAAGCAACCAACGAAACAACCAACTAACCAACCAGTCAACCATCCAACCTTTCAACCATTCATTCATTCATTCTTGTATTTTTCCCCCAACGCTTGATAATGCCGCTCATACTCTCATATTAAAGGAATAAAATGAAACCTAGAAATATGTGAGAAAAAAGCACTTGGCACCCAAGTCACGTTACCCCAAGCGTGCTGCCTTATCCTGATAGATTGTTCATTATCTTATTAAGCTGCGCCACGAATGTGCACCGGTGCGGCGTTGTGTCCAACAGTTTGCTATTATTGCTCCCGCATTGCAAATTCCTCAAATGTGCGTTATTTATGCGCTGCCTGCCGCCGCTGCTCCTTTCAATCACAAAATGATGCGTGTCCGTTTTTATTTAATTTTATTCAATTTTTTTTTGTTTGTCTTATCTCTCAGACTTATGCTCGTCGCTGTTTGCTTATCCTTTTTGGGGTATTTTAATACGCTACACTTTCATTCACAAAAATTTACGCAAAATGTTCGCTTTCACTTGCTTGTGCTGTGTACGTAGCGCCGCTCTATGAAACGGTCCTGCCAGTTCGGAGTTCCTTGCGCGACTCTGCTCGTGCGTTCGCATTCGTTGCATCTTATACTGGTGTACGGTCGTGCCGTTTGAATCCTGCCGGGCTGAACGGGTGGGCGGTTGGATGACTGGGCTGCCTTGGGTGGCTGGGTGTGTACGTGTGTGTGAGTGTGTGCTAGCATTTGATTGTGTTTTGTTTTGTTTTGGATTGAGTTGAGTGATTTGATTCGTGGTAGAAATTTGTAGAGTAATGCAATGTGTGCCACTGTTGCTGTTGCTGTTGCCATTGCCTTTGCACAATTTTTCGCCACTGTTCATGTTCGTGTTGCTGTTGTTGTTGTTGCTTTTCGCTTTATTATTATTGTGGCGCTTCCTTCAACGGTTCCACTGAAATCGTTTTACAAGTTGTTGTTGTTGTGTTTGGTGTTGTTGCTTTTACAGTTTATTTGTTATATGTTCAAAGCACGGTATTCCGGCAACGACTGTCATACCAAAGGATTTCAGTTGTTTGTTAACAAGACTAACAATGAATTGAAAAGCAGCGTCTCACAACGTTTTCGCATACAATATATTTTTGAAATGTTGAGAGCTCTGCAGAGTTTTCGTTATTCTAGGAACATGAAGATTTCATATAAAATATATTTTATATATAAAGGAAATATATTTTACATCTTATGTATTCCTCGTGTAAGGCTCCATGTGGAACAATGGAACTTCTATTTTCAAGTAGGATCTACAAGTATATCAGTGAGATATCTACCTGTATGACACATGTATGTAATTGTCAAAGGGAAATAGATGGCCTTACTATAAATACCTATTTTTAAATAGTCCTGACCACTTGGGAATGCACCTTGAATCTCCATTGAGTAATTTCACATCTCTTCAACTTGCTTCTACAGAGGTTAACACGGATTCTAAAAGTTGTCTCCATGTAATTTCTGATCTGCCATACTCGTGGTTCCTTGGAAATTCGAGTTATTAGGAGAACTGTTAAGTCTGAGTTGTTAACCGTCATGCTATTTCCTCAAATAATGATTGATCATATTCTGCTCCTTTAAAAATTCCAGTTATTGGTACGACTTTTGAAGCTATCATGCTGTTTGACTGATCCATATCCATATTATTTAGAACAACTCAAGTAGCTCGAATTATATAAAACTTTATCTACAAGTCGGTGTCTGTGACTACTTCCCGACAAGATTTTCTCAACCTAATTAGTAGAAATCGTCATATCATCATACCTTAATAATAATAATAAATTAATTGTTAATCCCTTCTCCACAAGTCGAAGTCTGTGAGTACCTCCCGACAGGATTTTCTCGAGCTATTTCATAGGAATCGTCTTATCATCATACAAAATATCATCATACAATAATAATAATAATAATAAATTAATTGCTAATAATAGTTTTAGAACCGATTTTACTTGAATATAGCACATAGTTAATACCCGAGGCTAAATCCTTACGTCCTTGATTACAAGAAATTTCTAAGAAATCTAACTGAGGTCATTATTTGGATTTTCAAATTGTTTATCTCTCAAAATGAGTAGAATAAAATATCAGAAATGTTACATGCTCAGAGAATGAACCTACCCTTCAATGACTTTTACCTCAGCTTCGTTGGATGAAGAGGAGGACATTCCACAATTCATGAGCTACTACACTGCTCTAACGAGTAGAAGATTTCGATTCCTATTCGCGAGGATCCTACTGCACTATACTTCATTATTATAACCAAGATCGCTCGCTTCATCAGGGAATCGCCCTAGTTTGCCTTTCAGTACCGGGGTGGTGTTTCAGCCTAAGGGATCCATGTATCTTTGGTAGCACAACCGGCCTATTTTTGGCCTAAGTGGCTTTTCTTTAGCTGCCACTATCTTAATCTACGGTGCCGGTGAAACTGCATTTGTAGTTAAATATATATAAAGTCATTTAAGTATATATATGTAATATTGGGCAGTTTGCCACTATGCTCAATATACTGAGTGGTGTGATTGTGATAAGCAATCTGTTTGGCTCACCGGCAGTAATTTCGTGTTGATTGTTATTGTTTTAATCCTGAATCCTTCCTGGCTTATATCATCAGAGGAGTCACCGCACAGAAATGGTTTGACGAGTAAATCAGAGGTGCGTTGTTACGCGGTGGTATCGCAATGGACCCATGGTGGTCTGATTGAGTTGGTATATAGACCGACCGGCTACCACGATAACGTAACCTAAAATAACCTAACCGCACAGAATAAAGAAATTGTCAAATCCTGAATATCAGTATTCATCACCGTATTGATAAATCACACTTTCAGACATCAGAAGATATGAACGTATTTTGTATAAGAGTTTTATTGAAATGTGCACCCTGTATGTGATATGCGATTGTAATATCAGTGGACAAGCATCGGCCAAGTCACTACCCTCTTCAGGAGTCTTTCAATGAGAGGCAATTTTTCTTTTGATGAATTTAATTAAATATTATTAAAATAGGTATTATTTGTATGAGTATTTGTAAGAGTATTTGTAAAAGTATTTGTAAGAGTAATTGTAAGAGAATTTGTAAGAGAATTTATGACAGTATTTGTAAGACTATTTAAATGATTCTTTGCAAGATTATTTATAGAGCATTTGTAAGAGTATTTGTAGGAGTATTTATATGAGTATTTGTAAGAGTATTTGTAAAATTGTATGCTTCTTTGTCAGAGTATTTATGAGAGTATTTCTAAGAGTATTTGTAAGAGTATTTGTAAGAGTATTTGTAAAAGTATTTGTAAGAGTAATTGTAAGAGAATTTGTAAGAGAATTTATGACAGTATTTGTAAGACTATTTAAATGATTCTTTGCAAGATTATTTATAGAGCATTTGTAAGAGTATTTGTAGGAGTATTTATATGAGTATTTGTAAGAGTATTTGTAAAATTGTATGCTTCTTTGTCAGAGTATTTATGAGAGTATTTCTAAGAGTATTTGTAAGAGTATTTGTAAGAGTATTTGTAAAAGTATTTGTAAGAGTAATTGTAAGAGAATTTGTAAGAGAATTTATGACAGTATTTGTAAGACTATTTAAATGATTCTTTGCAAGATTATTTATAGAGCATTTGTAAGAAAATTTGTAGGAGTATTTATATGAGTATTTGTAAGAGTATTTGTAAAATTGTATGCTTCTTTGTCAGAGTATTTATGAGAGTATTTCTAAGAGTATTTGTAAGAGTATTTGTAAGAGTATTTGTATGCTTCTTTTTAAGAGTATTTATACGTATATTTGTAAAAGAATTTGTAGAAGTAATTTTATGAGTATTTATAAGAGTATTTGTAAGAGTATTTGTAAGAGTATTTGAAGAGTATTTATTTTTCAGTGAATTTATTTACTCCGAATATTATTTAATGTTTCCAATTGTTGGCTTCGATTTTGGATTATTCAATTCGCAATCATTTGAGGCTAACTTTATGTTATTCTAATGCTTCAGTTGATTTACTAAGTTGCTTCAAATGGTTCATGTTTGGTCTGTATTTCAATTTATTTGTGGATTATTACGGTGGAGCTCATTTGCATAGCTCCCATTTAAATGACACAAATCAGAACTACCCCGAGTCCCTTTTCCACAGCTGGCAGAACAACTCTGCATACTCGTATTCTGTTCAATTTGCCATAAGGGGGTTTACAGTGTGTTTAGTCATAAAATTTTAATGATAATCATTCAGAGTGAATCTTCCCTGACACCACAATATTCAGCTCACGTTGCATTGGCCAGTTACATGTGCACTCCGACTAACTCTATTCCCCAGCTAAGCTGCCTTTTTAATAGCCGACGACGAGGACGACCTTTTACATTCAACTTGGCAGCGTGCATTTGTCAACCGCTGTTTCAAAAGCGACCCGCCCTCCAATTCGCAAAGTCCCTCGCATGCCCCGCCGCTGTAGCTCGGGCGTATGACGGGCAATTTCTATAACATGCGCCTAGCGACCAATGCAGAAATGTCATGTTGGTATTTTCATATACTCGCCCACTGCCGCTGTAATGGCTCAGAGGCGCAAGCATTCAATTTGCCGAGTTTTATGCGACTTTACATTTTTCCTACAAATACTTTGCAGCTTATGTGGGCGGGGGTTTTGTTGGTGCTCATGGCGTATACGCATTTTATGTGACTGCGTATGCTGCTGAAATGGTCATTTGGGATTTTTGTGCTTCACGTTGTTGTTGTTTGATGATTGCTGATGTTGTTGTTGTTCTTGTTTTGTTGTTGTTGTTGTTGTTGTTGTTGTTGTTGTTCCTGCTGTTGCTTATGTTATAATTGTGTATAATTTTTTACAGTGCAGAAGGGTCCTGGTGGGCCTTTTTCGTGTGCGTGCGTACCCGGCTTGACCGGCTTGACCAGACCAGCGGTGACTTAAGCCCGGCAAATGTGCCTGATTTCAATCAAATGCAAGATGACGGCGCCCATACGAGTAACGACGCCAACAACATGTTGTGTCACAAGTTATTATTTAAAACAGGAAGTTGGGGAAATTTCCTCTTAACAACGTTTCAGCATTACCAGCGGGTGCTGTCGTTGTAACTCGTAGGTCGTCAATCCCGGCAAGCAGCCACCAGAAAGCAGCAAGCGACAAGCGTTTTAAAACTTTATCCTGACTGGCTGGTTGTGTAGTTGCTGTGCACAGGATATGATGTTGCCGTCTGTGTGTGTATGTGTGTGGCTGTGTGTGTTGGTGTGCTTCCGTTCCATGATTTAAGTGACTCGAGTTTGTGCATTCGTTGATTCGTTAGTGCGCTCATTCGTGCGCTCGTACATCGGTTAAGTAAGCGGCCTCTGCGCCACTTTCATTTCATTAGGACTCGAGTGGAGTCGACTTGAGTCAATTTAAGTAGATTTTTCCTTTTTTCTCCACATTTCTTTTTGTTCCTGCTTTGTTTTTATTGTAGCTCCTTGAAGCGAAGTGGTTGAAAAACGATTGGGGCGCATCTAATGAGAAATCGATTACAGTAATTTGAATTTGCTGCACACCAATTTGGACGTTTTGAAATTACTCCTCATAATTAGATTTACCTTGCTGCCTACTGCCTCTGCAACTGGACGGGTGGCAGGTGTGAGAGCATGGTGAAGTATAAATATAAGTGGAGTTGTGTGTTCAGGTGTTTTGTTGGTGTTGCCTCCATATTGGGGTGTTGGAATTTTTGCTAAATTCACGTGGATTTTCAGTGGTTTCTCATTTTGTTTAGTTTTGTTACATTCGGCTGTATGGAAACGCATCCTTTTTTAAGGATTCTATTGATTTTTCAATTAGTGCCTAAAGGAGCAGCTTGTGTTCCCTGCCGGCTTAGTTGGCTGCTGGCTGTTGGCTGTTGGGTTGGTATTTTGTCGCATAGTGGCTGCCGGCAGTTTCGGGCGCTGTTGTTGCTATTGTTGAATGAGGTGCGTGCTTTGGCGTTTGTTTGGCATTTTCAGTGTTATTTTCGTGTAAGTTGGAAATGTTGGTGTTCCTGTTGTTGTTCTTGTAGTTCTTTTTGTTGTTGTTCTCCTTGTTGCTGTTTCTGTTACTGGTGTTGTTGCTGCTGCAGCAATTTATGGGGTAATTGCTTTTTTAAGCGCCTCGCATTTATCTTTTTAACAAAGGAAAATGAGTTTCATGTTTCTCTCCTTTTTTTTAAGTTTGTTGTTGTTGTTGCTGTTGTTGTTGTTATTGTTCCTGAAGTACTCCTCACTTTTGTTGCCTGTAAGCCGCCTGATTGTCGGTGCTGCTTTATGTGCACGGTAATTGCTGTTGCGCTGTCGATGTAATCGGGCAGACATGCCGCCTGGCAGGCAGGCGCAACAGTCGCTCCTGAATGGAATTCACTTTTATGACGTCGTCTGTGTGACGTCGCTCGACTTGGCGAAATAATTTGGCGAAAGTTCGCACGGTGCAGTAATAACGATTACTTTTTATTTGCATTCTTGTAATAGCTTTTAATTAATTTTCATAAATGGCTGGAAATTGTTAATATTTTAACTTTTTAATGAGTTCAGTGCAGGCATTTTAAGTACCTCCCGGCCGCCTCCCCTCGTCCTGTTGCTATTAGACGATAAATAGGAGAGAACATTAATTTTGATTAATGGCAATGAATGGGAATGAATGAAGGCTGTTGGTGGAATTTTACGATCATTAGCGTGCAGAACTGTAATAAAGTGTTTAGAAATGTGAAGAATTATGGGCGAAGATTTTAGCAGATATTTGAGGAAATTGTCAACCAAACAGGAATGAAATTCCAGAAGCTTCAAATGGGAGTTGAAGTTTCTAAATGATATTTTTTTTGTGAGAATTTTGTATCGTTATTATTAGCAATATTTACTAAAATTCTCATCATTATTATTAAAATCATTATTAGTATCGAATTAGACATTCTCAGCGGTCGACGCTGGATATTCATCTACCCAAGGCTTTGATACACCAAAGGACTCGTTCTATTGTTTTATTTTATTTACTTATATTCTATTACATAATAATAATAATCATCAATCAATCATCAGAGTGCAGGATTATTTCATTAAGTTCTGGGTATCTTCCCATAAATAAATTGTAAAATTATTGTAGATATCTAGAACCTCCGAGTTATTTCCGACCGGGTTTTTAACTAGGATCCGCGGGAATGGCCTGCCAGGCTTTTTACTAAATTCCCCGACGTTGTCATACGATCTATCCTCTAATGGCGGATTCCTCTGCGGGATGATCATGTTTGGTTGGTTGGATACAGCAGCGATGATCTGCCATCCAGTTAGCACAGGTGGTCCATTATGATACCGCTCTTTTGGTTAAGTTGCAGGAAATGTGGGGAGCAAGGTACAAGAGGAACACTGAAGCATCTAATATGTCTATGCCCCGCAATATCTAAAGCGCGCTTATCACATCTGAGAGCCCCCTAGTTTGAAGGACTGGAAGAGGTCGCACAACTAGGGATAGTTTCTCTCTTAAGATGTGCTAAAAGGGTCTCCCTGTTCAACGATTCATACTATAGCTCTTAAATGGATATCCATCTGGCACCGCAAAGGACCTTGTAAGTCTATGTATGGCAGTCTAACCTAACCTATGCTCATTTTTGCCGCCTGTTCCCCAATGGGCCAGTGGCCTGTGATGACTGCGGTGAGACTAGCCGCAACATCTGTTTGTTAACTCTGCGGATTTGCTTTTGTTGTAATCGGGCCAGAGTGCCCTACTGATCTTGAAGGTCCAACCTCCTCCATCGACTGTTTGCATTCAACAAGAATTCTGTGCCTATCTTGCTGCTGATTGAACCAATTGGGATATGAACCGGAGTCGCCTCATGCTCATCAAGAGCGGATCCCCTTCGTGTCAGCTCATTTTCCTCTAGTTTCCATAGATATCCCATCATATCCATGTTACATTGAAACGCGTGGTAGCAACAAGCACACTTAGGCACAAATAGTGGCCCACACAGGACGATCATTATTATTATTATATTTATTATAATAATTACTATTATCCTTACACCAGAGATGGGAAAACGGAAGCTCCTAGATTGTTAGGACACTTTTTTTATTTTCTTATGCTTATTTTTATATGCATAAATTTACAATTATTAAAAAAAAATACTACAATGGCAAAAAGTATACAGAATAATTGATAATGAACAATTATATCCTTTCTTAAATACCATTTTATTTTATATTGGCTTCTTATAGCAAATAAATATATATAATTAACACAAGAATTAAAAATAATTATATCATCTAAGACAAGCTTAAAAATTCACTATCCTTCATTTCTTTATATAATTTCCATAAATGCCATATATCCTTTATCCTCTTCAATCCTTATCAACATAAATCCAACAATTAAATTACACCTGCAAAAGATTTTCAATTGAATCGTTCCCTTCAATTGATTGATTACAAGCAAACAAACTTGGTTGAATTTTTATTTACTGGTTAATTTTATTACTAATTAATAAAGATAATGATTAAAAGCACTTAATAAGTAATACTTTATAATTTTGTTCATTTTTTCCTTCGATTTCAAATTCAAACACACTTTGCGTCCGAACTTGGCAGCACTGTTTGAGCAACTCTTGTGAAACAGCTCTCAAGCGTAGCTCTATTTTCTGAGCAAAATACTCGTATAAAATGAGTTTTTGTTGTAAATTCTCTCGCAGTTTTTGACAGTTCGTCGTAAAAATCGCTTTGTGTCGGGTGTGTTTTTTTATTCCGTGTACTTTTTGGCAGCGGCTTATTTCATAATTGACTCTTGATTAATAAATTAAAATAACTGTAAAATTTGTAGATAATAGTAAACAATTGATAGCAATTCTAAACAACGCATAGAAAATAAATAAACAAACGCAGCGAGCGCATATTTAATTCTGTAGGAAGCGGCGAGAGTGCAGTGCAGGTTCACGCCCAAAAAATTCGTGTAGTTTTATTAAAATAAATTGGAAAATTGCTTAGAATTGTGCTAAATTCAAGTGAAGAAACAAACGATTAGAACAAATTTAAGCTGAGGCATCAGAGAGAATTTATCTACACTGCAATTGTTGGAATTGGTAAAGAAAGGACACCGCAACCATGGAGGTTAGTGATCTAAAGCAAGCCTAAAGGGAGTTGGGATTATGTATGAATGATTGTGGTTTTTGCTTTTCAATGAAGTCTAATAAGGGACCTTGGATTAGCTGTGTAAAGGGTCAAATAGGAGGTAATAGATTCCTGGAAGCTCGTAGTGGCACATTACATTTAACACCATTTTTAAATAAGTTACTTCAAATTTGGATACTCTTGCCAGGCGACACTGTGTCCGAAACACTAAAAATAATATTGTCGCTGGGATTACGTCAGTTTCGTGCTCAGCTATTGCCATCTCGCTTTCACGCACGCCCAAACAAACGGCTGAGGGCTCTACTTCGGGCTTTGCCAGTTGGAGTTGCCCTGTTTCAACATTTCAGTTTCTATCCAGAGAGGGGGTGGGATAGGACTTTGGAAAGAGTGTCAGTTTGAAACTGGGATGAACTACGGAACAGGCGTCAGGTTTCTTGTTGGTGCTGTCATTGTCACTAGGCCAACATATTGTTTATTCCTCTGCTTGTACCCAAACCATATGACATGTTGTTGGCCGCCCAGTCTCAGCCGATTGGAGTTTCATTGCGTGAATATCTTTCACGTGTTAAACTTTTAATTTCTTTTATTTTTGTTGTGTTTTTTTTTTGCCTTTTGTGTTCACTCTTAACCAATTTCGCTATTATGTCATTTGCCTCACACTTTCGTTTATTTTCCGTTGGCTTAATTGGCAATATTACGAAAATATTAAAATTATTGAAATTATTGATTCATGTTAAGCAGTTAAAAATTATCATAATTTTGTTGCGGTGAATTCAATTAAATTTCTTACACTTTTACTGCTCTTATTATTACATTGCTTGGGTTGAAAATTCTTCGTAGGCCTTCATGGCCATTTCCGGAGCATCATATTTGATTACCTGCGGGCACCGTTAACTGCCGTAATTATTGTTTGCGTTATCGCTCTGCCAACATAGCTCTGGGTTTATGCGTTTATTTCTGTTATTTATGATATTTGTGGTTACAATGTTTCCAAATATTTTTAATAGTTTATAAAATATGCTCTGAATTTTCCACCGCAAGCATTTAAAAATAATTTATTATATTTTGTTATAAATATACAAGATTACACTTAAATGACATTATATTTTGTAATATTTACAAAAAATGTGTACTTAAATGCCAAATATGGGCTAGAGAAGTACGAGGGTGGGTCTATAAGTCCCTGAAAATTGAAATACGGAACATGCTATTCAGCAAAACAACATTTTATTTTACAACACAAGTCTCTTTATAGCCCAATACACTTCATCCAAGGTTTCTTCAATTGTTTGATGCCCTCCAAACAAGACAATTTTTCGAGTCCCTCAAAATAGGTGCTTCTTTCATCGATGGATTCTTCATTCGACGCAAATATCTTACAGCCGAGTAATTTCTTCATATTTGAGGATAATGTCGCAGGGGGGTAAATCTCGAGAATATACTGGAAGAGGGAGCAACGCGTAACCTAATTCATGGAGTTTTGCTATTGCGACTGCGAACTTGTGCAACGGTGCATTGTCCTGGTGGAAGAGAACTTTTTCCTCGCCAAATGTGGTCGTTTTTGCTTCAAATCGACGTCGAATCGATCCAACAGCTCTCCATAATATCGATGTGATGAACACCGTGTGCATCCCAAAAAAGCATAGCCATGATCTTGTTGGCCGACAGACCCACCTTGGTCTTCATCGGCTTCAATTCACCAGAAGAAGTCCACTTGCGTCAATTGTTCCTTGGTCTCTGGTGTGTTATGATGAATCCATGTTTCGTCGACGCTTACGAAACGGCACAACAACGCCTTCGGATTGCCATTGAACATCACCAAATACTCCTTTGAAGTTGTCAAACGATTGCAGTGGTTGTCTATTGTGAGGAAACGCGGCCCCCATCTTGCAGATAGCTTTTTCATATCCAAATATTTATGCAAAATTGAAATCACTGATCCATGTGATAAGCCTGTAGCCTCTTCAAGTGCGTGCACCTTTTTTCGCCGATCGTCCTATATTATACAGTCGATTTTATCGTCCACTTCCAGTGTGGTGACCTCAATTTGGCAACCAGAACGTGTGCTGTTACGACCGACCAGACGGGGCTTGGGCACTTATTTACACCCAGTGTAGCAGTTCCCCATATCTCCTAATATCGTAGTAGCGCTATTATATTACATTCCATTGTCTATATATGAAACAGTAAAGCTGAATAAACTTTACTCAGTTATTTCACTTTTGGGAAACTACGGAACAAACTTGTTTATTTAAGTTTTAGGCATTTATTTAAAGACTGCATTTATTTACTGTGCTTATTTAAGTTTCTGCAAAATCATTTAGTTTAATTTTAAAAAAAAGAAACAAGTAAATGGAAAATAGTTTCATATAACATCCCACTAAGAATTAAAAATTAGTCTTATGTCTGCTTCGTAATGAAATTATGTCATAGTTAATTTCATTTTACTGGGGAATTGCAAAATCAGTGTCTACTTTGAACCGACGTACCTCAATAAACTGAATCTATAAATAGTTTTATACTGCTCAGTAGAATGTTGAACTCGCCCTGAATTAGCCCTCCACCCAGACGAACCTAACCCGCACGAGCCCCACCCTCACAACAAACATTGTAAACAATTTGCCTACAATTAACTGCGTCTAATACGCTTTAAGCTCGACTAAGTAATCCACCCAGTATTGCATTTAATTAAATTATTTTACGTAATAGTGCGCAAATTATTCGCACGCCTGCCAATCAACTTGAGTTGGCTTAAAATGCGCGAATGGTATTTACACTGCAAATCAACGGAAAATAAGACATGGCACAGCACGCAATGGAATGAACGAACGCTTCAGTGCAGCCTGTTGCGAAAATCGACCCAAATGTTGAGCTGTGATTGAAAATTGGATTTGGAAAATCTTTGTTTCTTAATTAATTATGTATGTTCACATTTGCATTGCTTTGCTGTGCCAGTTTGTGATATAATTTTCGTTCCAAGTTCCAATTCCAAATAATGTGTGCAGTAATTTCAGTTTCAAAGTAATGTGTGCGGAATTTTCCATGACTCGGTTCATACTGTATTCAATTGTGAGTATAAACCGTGTTTATGCATCAACGTACGCGTTGCCAGCATGTAATCCAGTGATGAAGACACCACAAAAAGTGAGAAACTGGGGCAATAACCATCAAAACTGGCAAAAAAGAAAACCAATGGAAAGTAAATTTTAATAATAGAGAAAAAAAATATTATGTCCATAACAATTTATAGCAGGGAATCTTCAAGTAATTTTCTCAGGAAAACAAGAAAAGGCGGATGAACAAAATGATGAATAAATTTAAAAAAAAATACATATAAATGACCGATAAGAACGTCTAACTACTTACTACCGCTCTAGCTCATCTAGTGGAAAATGTATAAAAATTATTGTAGCCCAGCCAGTTTCGTTCCAGAGACTCACTTATGGCATGATCGTACGATTGAGCCCTGTAGGCAGTACTGTCGCATTTTCACTGATGGCTACAAATCAGATATTGGATGGGGTTCTGGGGTTGGCATTGAACTCAAAGGTGTCCAGCTCCACTAGGCTCTTGGTTGTCATGCTTCTGTCTTTCCGGCGGAAGTTGATGCAATCCTACGGGCGATGGACTATGTGGTGGAAAGCAGATGACGTGGCAGAAGTATTTGTGTCTGTAGTGACAATCAGCAGCGCTGAAGGCCATGCTGAGCCCCCTTGTCACTTCCAAGTTGGTGCTGTTATGCAAATCCAGATTAAATTATGTATGTTCGAAAGAAAAATAGTCTGCTACTAACATGGGTTCCAATAGGGCGTAGTAGATCGGACAGTTGTGATCACATGGATCATTAATGACAAATGTAGTATGACACAAAAGATCTTTTAGGTCGCAGTGTCAGCCATGGGGCAAACTACTAAAACTAAATTATTATATTAACATGGTTTCCAGGACACTTGGGTGTTATGGGGAATTATGACACAAACTTGGGGAATTATGAGGAATCAAGACATGGCGAATTGAGGAATTGAGATCAGTTTTTATACCGCGGAACCAGTTTTTCCCATACCTTTTGTTATCATTAGTGATGGGGTTGCCTGTGCTCAGAATGGTGAATGGGGGGGGGGGGGATGTTCGTAACTGTTATTTCCGATAGATCTTCAAAGTTTCTTCTATCATTTGGTAGGGGCGACTGCACTAACTGACTTATAGTAGGACTGCTGAAGGGTCATTTCGCGTGGGCTAAGAATATGCAAATAGACATTGCAGACAATGCATTTAGCGAGGCTTAAGGAGAGGATGATGAGTCGGTGGACCACGGTTTGTGTGTATGCTCCGCTTTCACTAGAATGAGGTTCGAGGTATTTGGAACTGTCGTCCTAAGTTCTATGAGCAAACTTTGGCTGCTTTGGGACACAGGATCTACTGAGGATTGTTCACAAATCATATTGATTAAAAGAAATATAAAAATGGAACGTCAAATATAGTAAAATGAATGTCTTTCAGTTTGAGTGCTATGTATGACTAGTTGTTCCGAAAAAAAATAATAAGCCCACCCAGTTGAACGTGTTTATATAAATTATCCATACCGCTGCCGGTTTTCAGCAACTGCAGGTGCGTGATTCTGTACTATTATTTGTCAGTTCAGTCATTTATAAATGTTCCCTTAGCATAGTCCTCCCATTTATTGTCTAGATATCCAACTACTGCAGGAATCTGCACTGTTTCCAAACTAAACTTCCGCACAACGCCTTTGCCAGATTGAGGACGAGCATATTAGGGTCAGATGTATTAGGAATGAACAATGTACATTCCTTATCCTTGGACACACTTCTGAGATTCATAAAAGAGTCGAAGTTTGAAACGTTGTAACTTTCCTTCCACTATCCTACATCTAAGTACAATGGGCATCGATGCCTGAGTGCTTGGAGACCTCCTTTTTCGATGGCCTACCCCACTTCTATTCTATATCTGCACTATATAATAAACGCAAAACTTACCCATTGGAACTCTTGTTACCCTTTGTCACCCTTGTTACCTTTTGTTACTTTTGTTACCCTTTGTCAACCTTGTTACCTTTTGTTACTTTTGTTACCCTTTGTCAACCTTGTTACCCTTCCTTGTCAACCTACTCCACTGCCCAAATTTTCATTGCTTTAATTCCCGCATCGGAGATTTTACAATTCCTGTTATAGACTTCCTTATGAATGCATGAATATTTCCATTGCTAATTTTTGATGTTTTTTCCATTATACCACAATATTGTTTATAATTGCGTGTTAAGAAATGCTCTAAGCATAACTCAAAAACAATAACAATAGAATTTTTACTATTCTTGTATTTAATGAATTCTTCCCATGTTTGCTGAGCCTATTTACAAATTTTTAAATGTTAATTAAACGTTGAACCTGTGAGCAAAAAAGTTCGCATGACATCATCCACGCAGATGAGTAAGTGTTGGCTTTCCATTGCGATCAGTTTTTATGTATATATTTATGTTTTATTGTTATTTAATATATTTATTTTCGCATCCATACGCGAGTTGGATGGAATACTTTTTGTTCCTCGAAAGAATACAAATTTTTCACACGTTATACAATTCGCTAATTACAAACAACGATCGAAAGAACCGCTACATTTGGTACTTTTCACATAAGAGTGAGAAAACCACGCCTCCAGCTGTTTCTTCCATGAGCCAATTTGAAAATTTTGCGTCAAAATGGAGCGGAAGTGTTTATTAACTAATTTTTAAAGTTGACATTTGGTTCGTGTTTGATTTCTTTATAGATATTCTTTTATGTAGGTTAAGGAGTAGATTTCCTCTACTTTCATTTGTATGCAGGATTTTTTCCCATCCCACAGTTCCGTCCAGCAGTCCTCTGTTTGGGTTTGTTTGGCTTGTGGTATTTGCATATCATTTTCTTAATCCCCAAATTGCTTGTTTTGCTTTTTGTTTGGTTTCTGTTATGACTTTCTTAGGGCGTCTGTCAGTCATGCTTGGCTGCAGTTTCACTTGAACTTTGCACAAATTAACAATTTTCAGTTGGCTCCCACCGTTATCTGTGGCTTGGTGGAATCTTTATCTTTCATTTTTATGGCCACTACAAACAACGCATAAATCCCTCCGCGCACTCCAGTTTATCTCTCACACTAAATCTTATTCCATACATTTCTCTTGGTGTCTGTTTTGTTTTTGGTTTTATGTAATTACGCTGGTTATATCTGTGGTTTTTTTTTTGTATGTTTTTCAAGTCAACATGTTTTACTTTTGGCAAAGCCATTATCCATAAAATAAATTTGGTTTGATGCGCTTCAGCCACACTTCAGGGCACTCGGCCTGCCGTGAGATTCAAACTTTACTTTCAACTTTCTTGTTGTGTGTCTTCAATTTTTTTCCCTTTACGTAGGTTTTTTTTTGCGCCGAGTGTTTACAGTTTTTTTCAGTTGGTGTATTTTGGATTTAGGTTAAGTTAGTGCTCAATTTGAAATCATTTTTAATTTAATATTTTCTGCTATTTACTTGATTATTAAACGATTTTTTTTCTCTTCCTCTTTCTCATTGCAGGTAAGCTTACATCATTTTGCCCACTGCCTGCCTTTGCGGCATCATTGCGAGGCTAATCAGTGGGAAATTATGGTTTAATGGCCCACACAGGTACATGAGTTTTTGTGGAAACTTCGTGGCACGTTGCAAATTGCTCCGACATGTGTTTGGCAAGTAGAAAAAAAGAAGTATTAAAATTATTCCCTGCAAATAAATGTCAGTGGAGCAATTAACCTTTGAAACTTTGTGGCAAAGACACACAAAAAACATGGAATACGTCATCCACATAAATGGTAGGAAGAGATTATATAACCTAGAGCTATTTCTAGACCACATGTTATGTAAAAGTATAATCGGCTCCAAGCTAATTACTAGTCAAAGGTGGTAAAGGGCATCAGGGTTTGTCACCACCAAAAATGTGCCTGACAGGTTTTGAGATATCAGTGAGATACACAAGTAGTAGACGGAATACAGCAATACTCACCCACTATAGACGGGAATTCGCCCTATTCTCCGATTCGGAGCTACAAACGTTTACCTGTGTTGGAGTCATGGGATTTGAGAATTCACAACACCTTCACTTATTATTTTGCAAAGATCTGGCAACACCTTTTTCAGCACTGGTTAATTTTCTACACTCTTTTTACAAACCTTCTTAAATAAACTTGATTTAACATTGAATTACTAAAATTAAATATTTTGTTCTTTATTACAACCACAACAACTTGTTTGTAATAAATGTAACTAATATCTAAATAAAAGTCAAGGAATAATAAAACAGGCTGAACAATGGAAAAACAGGTGGAATTCTGGGGCTACTTCCGCAATAATGTCTCCAATGAGGCAAAGTCTTTACTTCCTTTACTCTATCAGGACAATAATAATAGAGATAGAATAAGAAGCTAGATAGAGGCAATGGTCTTTAAGTGTGAGGTATTATAATGAGCAACCTCCCCACAAATCGTTAGTAAATAGTACAAACATGTTTGGAGCTCACTGAGAGATATAAGAAATCAGAACATATCAGTACTCACCCACTATAGAAGGGAATTCACTCTATTCTCCGAGTACGAGCCACAAATGTTTACTTGTTGTGTGAGAAATTTAACTAATATCTAAATAAACGTCAAGGATTATTAAAATAGGCTGGACAATGGATATACAGGCCTGAATTCTGGAGCTATTTCCGCAATGGTGTCTCCAATGATGCAAAGTCTTTACTTCCTTTAGTGATACCATTTCCAGTAATGATACCATTTCCGTAGGGAATTGAGAAGTTTACAAACATACCATTGACCAACTTTGTAGATGGAGTCACTGGTCTTTATGGGTGGAGTAGTATAATGAACAACTCCCCAACATATCGTTAGGAAATAGTACAAAATTAGCACTAATTGTGATCGCACGAAACATCAAATTGGCCGAAGTACACCATAGCCAATAATTATATACAGCATTATAGCCAATAATAATATACAGCACTAATTGTGTCACTGAATACTTCTGTAATCCACTAGAACACCATTTATATTGCTATCAATTGCTCCAAGGACAACTTCTCATTGCTTGCCTAGATGCTAAAATCCTATTATTATTATTATTATTATTATTATTATTATTATTATTATATCTTACTCCATACTTGAGAATGATTGCCAGGGGTTGGGGAATGAGTACTAGCTACTAAAGCTATCAACTTGAAGAGAAAAGTATTTTTAGAAAGAAGCATTTTTGAGACCAAACCAGGGGCAGGATTCGAACCCACGACCACCTGAGTGTGAGTCTAGCATGCTTACCACTAGACTACAGAGGCCGGCAAAATCCTATCCTATTATTATTATTATGACTTAATTATTATTTTACATTGTAAGGGGAACACTAGTTACCAGGGCCTTCAGCTCGTTTAATCCTATTCTGTTTGTATGTAATTCAATAGAAAATAATCATCAGTTATCATTGCAAGCTTTCAAGGACATTCATGCCTGCTTCCAAGCGATTTGTGTCAGCTTGTTATTTGTAATCTCTAGAATAGGGAAATATTGCTTGATATATTCTATCTCTAGAATAGGGAAATGTTGCTTGATATATTCTCTTAACTTGAGAATAGCACCTATTTTTATTTACGAATTTAATTACGAAATAATTTTCCTGAAATCTTATGCCTATTTCATACTGTACTTATGTTTAGAGCTACCATAACCGTATTTTTTTCACAATCAATCTCCCAAGGAATTCCAAACCTTTTTCCTTATTTGTAGACAGCTCTTTTCTTAGTTGCGAATTTTTGAAAGTGCAAAAGTTTTTATGCCTTCCTTGTATGTGATCCACACTATCCTGCCGCAAGGAGTCGATTTAAGCTTGACGACTCTTCAGCGATTTTTATTACTGGAACAGTTACTTGTGAGTTTGTATCTGGGAAGACTTTTGAAGACAACTTATACAAGCCTGCAATCCATTTCCCCCTGCCCTACTTTAAAATTTGTTTTCCTGTAAAATTGTACGGTAAAGTCACCAAAGTTCTAAACTATTGCCGCACCACGCTATGTTCCTATCCGGTTTATATGCTGTTAACTCACTGACTCCATATCATTTAATTTATTTCTTTGTGTATAATCTTCCAAACAACTTAACAAAATTACAATTTTCATGCTACATAAAGTTAACTCATCCACGACAACACTTACAACAACAACAACACCACGAAGAATAGGAAATCCACGTCGGTTGCATGCTTGTTGCTCACATTTTATGCTTAGACTTTTGTAATCGCTTTTAACACGCCCACTTTTGCAAAATTTCCAAACAAAATGCTCGGCAGCAACTGTTGCTGTTGTGGTGTTTCTATGAGTATTTCTATTTCTTCATATATTCAAATACATTTCAGTGCCGAGTGTGGTGTGTTGGTAGGGCAGGCGGGGGTTGAGTGGGTGGAGGAGGGGGTTTCTAATGCCGATTACAACACAAATAAATGCAAAACTGTTGTTTAGCTGCGGTTAGGCGCGTTGGCTTTACGCCATGCTTAATGGCAAATTTAAATAACTGTTCAGGCTGTTTTTTTTTTTTACTTATTTATTTATTGTTTTTTGACGTTGTCTGCGGTTGTAATACAAAACATTTGAATGTGTTCCAAGTGTGTCTGATTGTCAAAGAATGTTTAATTTGGAATGTAGAATATGTGTGAAGAAAGTCACTTGCAAGCTTTTAAGCGCGAAGACAGCGATTTCATGTTTTCCACTAAGCATATTGATCACCTGCATTCCTGAACAGCTTCTGAGATTTCATGTTTGCTGCTCAGCTACATTTCTGCACAACATCTCAGATTGTTATCCAAGCGAAAAGAGCTTATAATCACTCGTAGTATGTCCTGTTAAGTTGCTTTGCCCCACTTTGCTACATGAATTTTCTAGTTGTACCATCTATGATGAGGAAACATCTATTGAAGTATGAGGTTGATGATGTTCCAATATAATCTTCGGATTAATCAAACAGTGTATATATACAATTAAAGCCACAGATTTGTTGATAATATAATTAAACTAAATATGAATATATTGATTTATAGGATATGCCTTTAGGGTGCCTAGTCCAAAGTAGCCGAAAAAGTAGACTAGGGATATATATTTCGCATCACAAGTTTGATTATACTTATGAATGTTGACAGCTAATCCCATATTCCTTTCACTATGAACAGGTTGGGAGGTTTATGGAACTTTAGAAAATATTTCGAAATTAATAGCAAACATTAATTTACAAAGTGAACTGCAACTAATAATGGGAACAATTAAATTAGTCGCTCTTTTGTTGTGAATTATTCATTTAATCGAAAGTTCCATTAAAATTATTCAAATTGAATTTTCACTATTTTACATAATTGTTTTTTTTTATTATTATTATAGGGAACAATAGACTATTTTCATTAAATTAAATTTTTACTATCTTACATCATTGTGGTTTGTTTAATAATTATGGGAACAATTTAATCATCATTCCACTGTTTGAAATATTGAATAATAATAACATTTACATTCATTCCATACTACGGTAAAAATCATTACAATGAAACTATCACTTCTTTCATTGAGGTTTCCTTTTTATTATAGACAAACATTCGCTATCAAATCACAAATTTGCAAATTTTAATAATCTCTTTAATCATTTTGTTTTGAATAATATGAAATAAATAATACTCCATCGAACGACATTTCCATTTATTCAATCGAATTTTTTATTCCTTTCGTTTTTCATTGATTTTAGAAATGAGGTCTTTATGCATACATAATATTTCATATAATTCTTCATATTTATCCCATATTTCATATAATTCTTCAAAAACTTTCCCCATATTTCACATAATTTCTTTGTCTTACATTGTTTAATACATTTTTAGTGAATTTGAACTTAGTCCTTTTGATGCATTCTTTTTATTTCAATAAATGAATATATCTCTCAATACCGGTTTATTCGCTAGTTCATATGATTAGACTGAGTCCCTCTGTTCCTGGGGCATATCTAGTTCAGTCCAGAACTGACAAATAGCTTTTATATGAATAAAGGTACTTCTATCTGACAGTGTGTTTCTTCGGCCTCTTTCTGTCTGTTTCTGTCACTTTAAGTATGGTTATTCCATTACCTGGTTTCGGCACGTTTCCATTTAGCTTATCATACAATGCTATCACACCTATATTATCCGGCTCAGTCTCATTATGTATTCGCAGTCTCATTATGTATTCGCAGTCTCATTATGTATTCGCAGTCTCATTATGTATTCTCAGTCTAATTATGTAGGCTCTTCGATTCTGTCTCATTCTGTTTTCTAATATCCTCTTTACACTGATTTGCTCTTCGACTCCCAGTATCCTCTCTTTCGGCACTCCTGATTTCTCCGCTTATGTTCTTATTATATTATCTTTACTCCATCACACTTTCTCTGTATTGTACGGCTCTCCCTAAATTAGCTTTATTGTGTCTGATTTCTTCAACAGACGTCTTGCTCTTCCATCTTATTCTTGTCTCTCTCGATCCCGTCTTCTGTCTATCTACCATATTTTCAATATTTAGGTGGGTAGGATGCATTGGAATTGAGTTAAATAATAAATGACCATGTGTCCATACAAAGTAGCTTTACATTTATTCGATTTTTGGGACATATCTAGTTTTCATTCAGCTGGCTAGGGTCCATTGAAATTGGATTGAGTAAGATGTGTCCATGTGCCCATACTGTTACGATACCGATGTTCAAATACTGTATTATTAGAATATTCCTTCTTAATTTGTAATCAATTTATATATATCATTATATATATCCCTTCTTAATTAGTAATCAATTTATATATATCCTAACGCACGTCCTCTTCGTTTGCTCACACTACACTAATTGACATTTCTCCCTCTCGTAGTGCTGCCATCACCTCGACCCAGGCAATGCTGCCAATTCGATCCAGGCAATGCTGCCACTCGATTCAGTTAATGCTGCCAACTCGACCCAGGCAATGCTGCCAATTCGTTGACCACGGCAATGCTGCCAACTATCGTTTACAATACTAAGTATCTTTCCGTTAGTTCTAAAGAATTCAGTTTCACTTTAGGGCTGTAAATAAGCTAAGGAAAAACTTATCATTTCGTATAAATCATTTGATTGTTGAAATCAGTAAAATGTGGAAATCATTCAGTATGCATGTGATCTTAGCCATAATCCAGAAACTTGGAACACTAATGAAATTAGTTTGGTCTGTAAGGGATCATTAAATTTCACTTTAGCAAGAATCTTCATTTACGATAGTACAACCCGTCTACATCACACTTACTGCCGTATAGTTTCATCTCCTAGTGTCAATATTATATGTATAAAATATCTTCCATGCCAGACTTTCGTATAGCTGCATCCTAGAGTCAAAATTTATGGTACAAATAAATCAGTCCACGGCATACTTCTATGTAGCTTCATCCTAGAGTCCATATTGTCAGTACAAAATATCTGCCATGGTTCACTTCCGTAATAGCCTCAATATTAGTGTCCTTTAGTTTACTTCCTGTCTACTTTTTCACTGACTGTGACAAAGTTTTGATACGAAATCTATTTCCTCTCCTCTACTTGTTCGGTCACTCCAGTCTAAGCACCCTGAAGGCATTTCCTTCTTTGATAAAGATTTGTTTGCCTTTATATGTGCTTTTAATTTTTCCTGATTCCCAATTAAAACTCGAAATTATGGGTTACAGTTGGTGTGCCGCATTTCACATGTGCTGCTCACTGTGACGTAGTTGTGTGTAGCAAGCACATACGTAGTGTGTACTACGCCTCTGCGGAAAACTGCGTCAATATTTGAAAATGGTACTGAAACCAAACATTATGATTGCGATGTGTAATTTTCGCGCTGGAAATCGCTGCTTGACATGTAAACACATCATGGCAGCCCACATTTTTATGCAAATAAATAATTACATTTTGGGAAAATGTTGAAGTTTTCATAGATTACGCAATCGCACAACGGAGCAATTACGTAAATCGTCGAGAGACATGGGACTAAATTGGAGCTGCGAGTATGTGATTGTGTCATATGAAAATAGTTCGAGACGGGGGCGTTTTAAGGGAACTGAAACTCTTTAATACGAAAGCATACCTGAAACATTACAATGCCTCATGCATTACACTCGTCATGCAGTACATTATCTTATGTAAGACCTCGCAGTACATACCTCATACAATACAATACCTCATGCAATACAATACCTCATACAATACAATACCTCAGGCTACACAAGACCTCATACAATACATTACCCCCTGCAGTACATACCTCAAAAAAAAAACAAAACCTCACGCAACACATACCCCATACAATACATCTTGCAGTACCTTATTCATGCAATACAATACCTCCTGCAACACATACCTCATAAAATACAATGCCCCATGCAGTACACACCTCATACAATACAATACCTGCTGGAGTACATACCTCATTCAATAAAATACATCATGCAGTGCAAGACCTCCTGCATTGGATACCTCATACAATACAATACCTCATGCAGTTCATACCCCTTACAAGACAATACCTCTTGTAGTATATACCTTACTCAACGCAATACCTCATGCAATACATTACCTCATGCAGTACATATCCCTTCCAAGACAATATTTCTTTTAGTATATACCTTACTCAACGTAATACCTCGTGCAATACATAACTCATACAATACAATGTTTCATGCAGTACACACCTCATACAATACAATACCTCCTGGAGTACATACCTCATGCAATAAAAGACTTCATACATTACATGTGTCATACAATACAAAAGCTCCTGCAGTACATACCTCATACAATATAATACCTCCTCCAGTACATACCTCATTCAATACAATACATCATGTAGAGCAAGACCTTATGCATTGCATCCTCCATACAATACAACACATCAGGGAGTACAACACCTCCTGCATTGGATACCTCATACAATACAATACCTCATGCAGTACATACCCCTTTCAAGACAATACCTCTTGTAGTATATACCTTACTCAACGCAATACCTCATGCAGTACATACCTCATGCAATACAATACCTCATGCAGTACATACCCCTTTCAAGACAATATCTCATGCAGTACATACCTCATGCATTACTTTCCTCATACATTACACGACTCAGGCATTACATATCGCCTGCAATTCATACCTCCTGCAGGACATAGCTTATACAATAAAATACCTCAGTCATTACTTACCTCATACAATACAAGACCTCAGGCATTACATACCTCATGCACTATATACCCCATGCATTGCAATTGATCTCTTCCCACCTACTATCAGGGTAGTACCAGTAAGCTTGGTATTATACCATATATTAGTAACCACTTCGTGTTGGCTGTGGCTGTCCCTTATTCTAATTGAATTCTGTTGAAATTGAGTCAGTTTCACTTGACTGTTCTCTTCTTGCAAACGAAGCACTTTCTTCCTGCTTCGCCCGCCCTTATCACTACTTACATACTAATTATAATATTGGCATGCGGCATGTCAACACTTTCTGGCCAGTTTAGCTTCAGCACATACAGGAGACACCCTCAGCTTTAAGAGACACCCACTTGTTTGTTACTATCCTTAAAATTTTCATTTGTATTCCTTATAACACCCGAGTTGTAACAACATTAATAAGCGTCGATCCAGCAATGCTCACAGCGAATACGTGACAACATTTGACCTTTCAGCAGTGAAATTGCAGCGTCCGTGTCTCTGCTCGGTATCTTCACTTAATTTAAAATGTATTTGTTTCACTTCATTGGCGACGTATATTAATAGAAAGCGTCTAATGAATTGTAGTGGCGCAATACATCTTGGCTGCTCCTTCGACGTCAACGTTCCGGCGCTGCTCGTTGCGCTCTGCCAAATGTGCTCGAATAAATGCAAAGCACGTTTTTCATTAAATTCCAATAAAGTATCAAACCTTGCCATGTTTACCGCATTTAGGGATTCTTTCTCTGTCGCTTTTCTTGGCGAGCGTTGTTTTTGCCACATTTTCCTTTTTCTTTTTGCATAATTGGCAATTTGTTAGATTTCTAAATTACGTGAAAGTGGAGCGGAGCTGCTCAAATGAAGCGATTACTGTAAACAAATTTACCGAAACAGCACAAAAAAGAAACAAACAACAACAACAACAAAAAATAGCTAAAGAATTAATGTGATTTTTAGCTTCATTTAATAATTGAATTTCAGACGGTAATTCGAATATACTTGCAGCAGAATAAAGAAAAAGAAAAGTTGGCTCGTAATAACTTTTTATATTCTTGCCTTATTTGCTTTCGTGCTGCGCTCCAATCATGTGTGAAAAGAGTTGTTGAAACGGAACTATCATTTTCAATTCTCCACACACGCCGCTCCGCTATCTGAGAGGGGCTGCTAATATTTCCTTTAAAATATCAGCGATGCAACAAGTTTTGCCTTTTCCGCTGCCAATCCGCAGTGCGAACTTTATTCTTGACTGCACGCACACACTCGCACCATTGATGCACAATTTTCCTCATATTTTATTATGCAATTTTGTGAATTTCACTCATGCATGCGCGGCTATCATTGTGTGATTGGAGGAATGCGTTCACGTTTCACTGCGTTGAGGGTGTCATAATAGAAAATCAAATATCACACTCTCCGTATGATAACGAGATGCGGATGCTTATTAAAATAAATAATAATAAGTTTGTGCAAATTGTAGGAAAAGGCAAGAATATATTGAGGTATTTTTTGAGGCAGGAGTAGAATAGAAAAAGAGCTTGTCATCGATATAAAAATCAACCTTTCAGTACAACAAAATTGAATATAGAAGTGTTTTGTAGTTTAAAAGCTTTGCTTCTTAATCTATTAAAAGTTATAATAGTTCATCAAGTAGTATAGTTCTGAGATTGCGTAATCGAATAGGTTTCATAGAAGGTAGCCGAAGATTTAAATTGTATTTCGTTTATAGCGTGGACGATGGAGAATTTTGTCATATTTATTAAAAAGATAAAGGTAGGTAATTAAAATGGCTGACAACCTCGGGTCGCCTCAATTAGCAGACTATTAGCTATAAGATTGCTAATTGTGTGTCTTGGTTTCTTGAGAAGATGGCTAGTTATTTTTGCACTGTAATGAGGCCCCATCATTCTCGCAATGGCACATCTCACAGTGGTTTTCCACCTCTCGCGAGCCTTGCGGAGGAAGTGTTTATAAATATTTCCCTTAACAACATTTATTGGGGCGTCCACGTCCATAAAGGAAAACACTTGATCGGTATCCGATGAGCCTCTTCGTGCTAGCTGATCAGCCCTCTCGTTGCCTTCAATTTTCTTGTACCCCGGAACCCAGACAAGGGATATACGAGTATTCTACTATTTTCTGATAATGATTTAAATTCCTTGGAGAGGCCGACCAACTTAGAGCTGGTAATAGGTGACGCTTTCCCTTCTTCCAGTCATTCCTACTTGGCAGGACTGTGTTAACACTGCTCGCAAAATCCAGACTGCGAACGAAGAAGTCGGTTCTCGCTACTATGTTTGGTGGCAGCTGTTGCAAAATGCTACTATGACCATACAGGGTATGGAGTTCTTGCTTCGGCAGAACATATACTTAAATTGGAACGAGAGTTAAGATAAAACCCACCCCAAATGTTCTATGATTATTTTCCTGGCAATAATCTGACTAACAATTGTTTAATTGGTCCAAAAATGGGAATGACCCGTCGCAGAGTCCATCAACTTTTAGCAAACTTTTCGATATGAATAAAATATTATAATTTTATTGCTGTCAAAAGGCGGCGGTTTTTGAGAAACACACATGAAATTCGTTCCCTTAGAATAAGAAGTGAACTTATCTATTACTAAAAAATTATGTTTCGATAAGTAAATATACTTTTCCATGATAGCCCTGAACATCATCGTCTAAATAGAAGTGAGAAACAGGACTAATTTTCTTTTGTTCAATTCTAGAATAGAAGTAGAATGAGTTCAGTCACTGAGATGTTTTTACAAAAATTTCATTGATCGACACAGCTGGCAGTGTCAAAACGTCAGTCAATGTTTACATTTTTATCATTGTGAAGTTCACTTACGAGCAACGTTTGAAAATTATTCAAAATTACTGTCGAATTTCTAAGTGGGGTTCCCTATTTGAAGAGTGCTTCCTTCACTTTTCGGTCGTAATAATCGTCCCACCAGACAAGCTGAGCGTGCTATAGTGGATAAATTCACTATTGAATGTTCCTGTGCCAGTGAGACAACGCATCGGTCGAAGTACCGAAAATCCCGCAGCCGTAAGTTCTTCAGTTCAAAATGAGTATAATCAGCCGATTCCGCGGCTTTCGCTGGCAGTGGGTAACTCTCAGTCCACATTTTGGAGAATTTTGCATAACGGTCTTGGCCTACACCCTTACAAGATGAAATTAACTCAAGAACCGAGCCATCTGGACCATTTGAAGCGCCGAAACTTATCCGATTGGGTTTTGGAAAAGTTTTGAAATCTTAACTTTCAACGAAATATAATCTTCAGCGATGAAGCTCACTTTTAGCTTAATGGCTTTGTCAACAAGCAAAATATCCGTTACTGAACAGCAACAAATCCACATGTGCCTCAAGAGACTCCATTGTATCCACAAAAAATGATCGTGTGGTGTGGCTTTCATACCGGAGGTGTGTTTGGACCGTATTCTTTTGTCGAAGTAAATTATCGGTAAGTTACAGTCAATGGAGTTCGCTATTGTTCCATATTGGAAGATTAATTTTGGCCACAATTGGATATGGGGTTCCAACAATATGGTGCCACATGATGCCACACAGTTGATGAAACAGTCGATCTATTGAAGGGAAAGTTGGGTCATAATGTAATCTCGAGAAATGGTCCGGTTGAATGGCCACATCACTCATGCGATTTAACGCCGTTGGATTTCATTTGATGGGGTCATGTTAAGTCGTTAGATTATGCCAAGAAGCCTTCACAAAATAAGGCAAGCCAACAATGTTAGAGAACCTCTGGAACAATATTGAACGCGAAATTGCCAACTTTCTTTCCGATAGGTGTGGAAGAGTGGTGGAAAATTGGCTACAAAAAATTGATCGCTGCACACGTGCTCGCGGTGGTCATATGAAAGAGATCGAATTTCATACTTAAATTCAGTTGGAATAAATTTCACCCCATATCTCAATTATTCTATGTTTTATACAAAATTTTGGTGTCCTTAGAGAAAAACTAACGGGGTTTTTTATGTTGTAGAATTATTTATTTATTATAATTATAATAAAAAGGGAAAACATTAGTTACCAAGGCTATCTTATAACAGTTATATCTATTAAACCTTATAACAGTCGTATCCTTATAACAGTTATATCTGTTAAATACTATCTATAAGAAATTTTGTCACTTCTTCCATTAATCAAATATTCCAGTTACTATTGGTACTTAGTCTTCTTCGGTGAAACTAATTCAATATTTTGCTTTAATTTGTAGCAAATATTCAGAATCCACGCCCCTTTCCGATGACTTTGAATTGCAGTTTCGTTTTGAAATTAGTCACATTTTTATGGTCGTTTTTTCTGCATTTTTATGTAATTAGTAATTAGAAAGTCATTCGTGCTGTGCCAATGTAATAAATTACAAATTCTTTTATATGATTTTTCAAGTGCAACACAATTTTTCAACACTTTCATAATTTGTTGTCTTTGATTTATAAATGCAGCATTTACACTCTTGAATAGTCGCATCAATCTTTCAACTTCTAAATTAAGCATGCCTTAAATAATTATTTAAATATATTTTTGTGACCCAAATTTACCAAATCAACCACTTTAATGTCAGCCACGTTTAGTTGCGAATACCAATTTTCCAATTTTCAAGTTTGCTCCGATGTGTTGTTCCTGTACAAATCGCGTGGAAGTGTGTGTTTGCGTGTTGTGTGTGCTTGTATGTGTATTTATGGGTGGCTGTGTGTGTTCATGATTGTGTTGTATGTGTGTGTGTGTTTCTGTCCCCGGTCTCGTAATTTTGTTCACATGCAATTGTATCTCGAAATGTGTAAACTCGCCATTAAAATTAATAATTTTTATTTGTCTGTTTGTTAGTTTATTTGTTTGTTTGTTTCGTTGCTTCGTTGTTTGTTGGTTTGTTGGTGTGTTCCGTGCCATTCACGTTGAGGTCACACTCCATTGAATTTTTGAGTGTTCATCTTTGTTGATTTTGTGTTCATTTAACTTTTAAAATTATATTTTTTTTCCACGTATATTTTTGTATATTTTTCATTATTTTTCTAATGTGCTGTGACATTGAAATTTTCAAGATGAAAGCAA
This sequence comes from Clusia tigrina, assembly GCA_920105625.2. NCBI lineage: Eukaryota > Metazoa > Arthropoda > Insecta > Diptera > Clusiidae > Clusia > Clusia tigrina. Next base: position 220,686,371 of record OV050031.1, read on the forward strand.
TTTTGGCTGTCAAGAAATGTTGGTGGGTATTTTTAGACACATTTTTATCGTCTTCAAAATTTTTCATAAATTTGTTGTTGAGTTGTTTAGGGGCGCTTTTATCAAGTTTGCATATTATTTCGAATTATATTTTTCCATTAAACTTGAATTAAGGAAAATGTCTTCATTGAACGTCAGCTTCCCAATTAGTCATTTCATCAGCATCATCAACATCAACATCAACATCATCATGATCATGATCATCATCATCATCATCATCATCATGAGCATCAACATCATCATCATGAGCATCAACATCATCATGAGCATCGCCAACACTGCATGTTTCGAGTTCCGTAAACAGATTTTAATTAATTTCCGTGTTATCTTCTCCAGGCAGCAACTTCACACCGCTTACATCCTGATTTTTGTTGTACTTTTGTTTTGTTTCGCTTTATGTTGCTTTGTTTGCTTTGTGTGACTTGCCTTATTTAGTCGCCATAACCATATTGAGCCATTTCATCTGATTTTCACTTAATAACGAACGATTCCAAGCCACATTGTCAAGTGTTTAAACTGACTCAAAACCGATGAATTTACGGTTATTAACGATAATTTACAAAAGCAGCAACTGTTTCTGGTTTTTGTGTGCCTGGCTGGCAGAAAGAGGCCAACCACCTCTGCCACCACCTCTGCCACCACTCTCCATGCAGGCAGGCAGCCGCTTTTATGAATTGCTGGCTGATTATTACTCGGACTTGCTGCAGTTGACAAGGCGAGTCATGGCACGGCAAGGCAAGGCAAGGCAAGGTGAGGCACGGCCAGGCAAGGCGAGGCTAGTCAGCAGGTGTTTGTTTTGGCTCCTTAATTATACTCGTGCGTCTCTGTCTCTGTTTTTGCTTTTGTTTTCGCTGTGCTCAGTTGCCAGCTTCTTTCTTGGTTAAATGTTATCTGCACTCAAGCAAGCTTCTTTTGACATTTTGACGTCGTGACTTATTTGCTGCTGTTGGGATTTCTTCGCAAGTTGCATTCACAGAAGTTCGGTAGTAAATTTCAAATGTCGACTTATCTCGCCTTGACCGCATTTGAAGAAAATCCCACTTATCTGATGTTACACAATTTCAACTTTGGTTGTAATGGTTAAAATGTTTCTTCATTTTGTTGCACTACACTCAAAATATTAGAAACACCAATTTGAACAGTTCTGCTGGTGCAATGCTTAATTGTGACTGCTTTTGCTGATACTGTGAAGGGGTTTACAACTACAAGTCTAGGAGAAAGTGTACAATGTCCACTTCCAATTAGCACTGCAAGGATAGTTGTTTTTATTATAACATTTTATAGTATTTGACATATTGAGTGGGTTTATAAGAGATTATTTCCCTTGGCGTACCACTAAAATCATTTGCATTTGAGGAGTGGGTTTATCACAAATTTTAGCATTCCATTTCCCTTGGCTTGGCACTAAAATCTTTTTCAATTGAGGAGTGGGTTTATCACAAATTTTAGCATTCCATTTTCCTTGGCGAGGCAGTAAAATCCTTTTCAATTGAGGAGTGGGTTTATCACAGATTTTGGCATTTCATTTCCCTTAGCTTACACCTAAAATCATTTGGATTAAACAAAACTAACGGGGGTTTCAATACAATTCTGTATTTCAATAAAACACAAAATAATTGAGATATCGGGCTGTTTGTTACAAGTGTAGTACACATGTTACATGGAATTCGATCCATTCATATGACCACCACGTTTGCCGAGATTAGTTTTTTTGAGCCAATTTTCAACCTCTCTTCCACACATATCGGCCGGAAATTCGGCAATTTCGCGTTCGATATTGTTCCTGAGCTTCCCTAACGTTTTTGGCATGCCTAATTTAGTCAAGGCTTGTTGACATAATTCAACGACTTAACCTAGTCCCTTAAAAAGAAATCCAACGACGTTAAATTGCATGAGTGATGTGGCCATTCGACCGGACCATTTTTCGAGATCACAAGATTATCCCCTTCAACATATATATTCTCCTCCAATAGATCAATTGTTTGACCTGCTGTGTGGCATGTGGCACCATCTTGTTGGAACCACATATCACTGATGTCAAGTCCATCCAATTCTGGCCAAAAATAGTCTTCCAACATGGCAAAAAAGCGAACTCCATTGACCGTAACAGGGCGATCATTTTCAGCGACGAAATAATACACACCTCCGGCATAAACTCGGTACTACTCCTATATAGAAGTAGTAGTAGTTTTCTCTCTGTGTATTTTTTAATTAGGATTGCACAACGCTTGCATTCACGCTATGTCCTTCATATTTGTTAAGTACTCGTATATGTTTTATAGTTCCAGATAGTGATATCTATCCATCTATATTCCAGATAGTGATATCTATCCATCTATATTTCTAGGAAATAGTTTTGGAACTCTTGATTTATGTTTCTAGCATTTCGTATAGTAGTAGTAGTATGGAAGAGTCCTTACCAAGTACACTTTCATACAAGGTAGAGAAGGGTCCCTTATCAAGTCCATTTTCATACAGAATATAATATCTAAGAACATATCACCAAAAGCAGGTGGCTGGGCCCTCTTTCTTCCTTAATACACTCCATGGAATTTTATATTACACTCGAAAGATAAAACTGATTCGTATTGATGATCAATCAATCGCGTAGAGTATAAATTTGAGTTGATTCTAAGCTATATTTCCTTAATAAGGTGACGTAGTATGATACGGCACTGTTTAAGGCGCATCGCAAAACAGAAATGGCAACAGAAACAGTATAAAACATTATTATTTCTGGAGTAAATTCTGTTTCTGTTTGCTCGTTCTGTCACTTAAAACAGAAACAGGCATGAAATTTTTTGGAAAAGTCCCGCAAGATAAGCATATCAGCAGTATCGATATTGGCATGGAGCTAGGCAGTGACCACAAAACTATTCTGAACCATTTACACAAAGCAGCTACAAAAAGAATCTCGATGAATGGGTTCCTCATAGGTTAAACGCGAAAAATCATGTCAGAACGAATTAGCATCTGCGATGCGCTACTGAAACGTACTGAAACCAAGCCATTTCTGAAACAGCTCATAAACGGTAATGAAAAATGGGTCATGTACGACAATCGGAAGCGTTCAAGAGCGTGGAAAAGGACGAAAAGAGCTGTCACAGCCGTTGGCGGATTCAGTATTGACGCTGAAAAAGGTGCTGCTGTGTGTGTGGTGGGAATACAAGAGAATCGTGCACCATAAGCTACTTCCAGTTAGTCAGATGATTGAGTATCAAACCTACTGGCGACAACTAGAGAGATTACGCCAGGCAATTGAAAGAAAACGGCCCGAATTGCATAATAGGAAACGTGTTGTCTTCCATCAAGAGAACGCCTGACCACACACTTCTTTGATGACCCGTCAAAAATTGCGAGAGCTTGGTTGGAAAGCTTTGATGGATTCACCGTATAGTTCAGACAAAGCACACTCTGAATATCACTTGTTTCAATCTCTTCAAAACTCTCTCAATGGAATAAAGATTCTATCAAAAGAAGCCTGTGAAAACCACTTGATTCAGTTTTTCAACGAGAAGCTACAGAAGTTATGCACCGAAGGCATCATGGTTCTACCCGAAAAAAGGCGAGACATTGTCAATAGTAATGGAGCTTATTTGATGGATCCACCGTATAGTTCAGGCAAAGCACCCTCTGACTATCACTTGTTCCAATCTCTTCAAAACTCTCTCAATGGAATAAAGATGCTATCAAAAGAAGCCTGTGAAAACCACTTGATTCAGTTTTTCAACGAGAAGCTACAGAAGTTATGCACCGAAGGCATCATGGTTCTACCCGAAAAAAGGCGAGACATTGTCAATAGTATTGGAGCATATTTGGTTTAAATAAGTTCATTTCCACACTATAAGAAAACCGGTTGACTTTTACTAAAAAACGCCACAAACTTTTTCCCAAACCCATTATTTCTGATAGATAAATATGTTCTTACATTGGAAGAGGAAAATATCTTCTTACATTGGAAGCCTAAGCAGTATTAGTCTACGCAGCTACCAATACTATCTGGAATATTTCCGATGATACTCAGTTAGTATCTCTGCGAGTTCTTTCCGTTATAATTTCAATGAGCATCGGAACACAAAATAAATCATAAGTCATGAGACGATCGAGATCATAAAAGAAAATTTGCTGAAGTAACTGAAGCCCATAACTCAATTAGCCTACGATAGATGTCTGGAGGATGGGGTCAAACGCTGGATTAGCTGTAATGCAAACGGTGGGAGCCTACTTTGAAGGCGATAAAGTAAATTTTGATGAGCAAATAAGTTTTTTGTGTATTTGGTTTAACAATTGCGATTACTTTTTGCACATAATGGAGAACTTCTGATTCTCTTCAGATATAGAAAACATAAATTTCATTTCCTTTAATATTGCTTTTTGGTTGATTTTCAACAAATTATAGAAATTCTACAGAACTGTGGTTGTATTTGTTGTTGAGTTCTTTGCCATTATATTTTTCCATGTTTGATATACTGCTCTAAATGACAGGTTTCGGGTCAATACAATAAATGAGCCTCATTCTTTCCTAGGCGTATTTTCATGTACTGCGATATTAAAGAGACATGGAATTCAGACTAGTATTATACTGATTTGTGAAATGGAGGGACTAATTCCCAACTCTATCCTTTTGACTTGAGTAACTCTTCGATTGCATACAGTAATCCAGTCAGGTTTGGTATCAGATTTATATGTGCCCACCTATTAGTTGTCTTGTACCTATGAGGATGGCAGGATGAGCAATTCTTTAATCGCATCAATGCATTAGGAGAGATCTGATATTGGTTGTCTACACCAATGAGGATGGCAGAATGAGTAACTCTTTAAATGCATAAAGTCGCTAGGGCAAGTCTGGTATCAGAGGGGATTTATATGTGAACACCGATTGGCTGTTTTATACCCATTAGGATGGCAGGATGAGTAAACCTTTAATTGCCTAAAGTCACTAGGAGAGGTCTGGTATCAGAACAAACTTAGATGTGCCCACCTATTGATTGTCTTGTACCTATAAGGATGGCCGAATGAGTAACTCTTTAATTGCACAAAGTCGCTAAGGCAGGCTGGTATCAGAGTAGATTTATATATACCCACTTATTAGTTGTTTTGTACCCATGCGGATGGCAATAATTGTTGAAAAATAGTGTTGTGAATTTACTTTATGCAACATAAATGATTATTTCCGCTGATTGTGAAATTATTCCCCCCCCGGCGACATCACCCATCTATTCTCTGCGCCGTCATTATTTATACTTGTATATGACTCGTGTTGAAGCTCAAATATCAGAATTGCCAATCAAGACCAGGTGGCAATTTATCGCCCCATATTTTTCCTCTCTACGAGTATATGCCAATCGTATATGCTGGCATGATTACTTCCCCTACGACAGATTATTTGATGGGTTTAAAACGTTAATTTGTGAGTTTTTGGCAAATTTTGTGTGGGTACCACGAACTTAAAATCCACGGATCCGGCATTAACACGAAACACAAAAGTGGGCATGACGAAATTTGGGCATTCATCCAGAAGGACCAACACCAGCGTGTTTTTGTTAATTAATTGCATGTGGTCGAACTAAGTAATTACTCTCTACGACAGCGCTTACGTTTTGACAATTTGCCAATGAAGGATGCAACCACCACCCACCACCCACCAGCACCACCAACAGCACGAAATTTGACAAATTTGTCGATCAGCTGAAAATAGCAAAGTTTGCATTTAATTATTTCTTCTCTGCTACGAGTCATTTGAAAAGTGTGCCAATTTTGACATTAACTGCTGCTGCTGCGATGGAACCAGTTGCAGCAGAAACGGCCTGTAAACATTTCAAAATTTGTTTTATTATTACAACCGTAGTTTTTTCTTATGCGAATTTCTATAATTTCGTTTTCCTGGCACTTTGCTATTGAGCACAAACACACACAAACACACACACATACTCATGTATACTTGTGATTTTCTGGGTTAAGACATGATCAACTGCCGCTGTGCTTGAATACTTGACTTGAAAGTTGTTGTAAACAGATTTTGTGTGGCTTTTTTTGTTTAATACTTTTTTTGTGGGGGGCCAACAAGTTTCCACCGAATTATAATTCACATGAAACTAGTTGCTCATAATAAAATTATAAAGCATAAACAGCGTTAAGCCAGAAAAATGGCACATGTACGTCGGCGTTGCTGCTAATAATGTCAAATTTCTTTTTCCTGCCTGTGTCTACGCCTGCCGTTTTCCCAGTTTTCCCACTCGCACCACAATTCTTGCTGTTCTGACCATGTTGTGGCCCGCAAAAATCACGTTCCCATGCGGCTTAATTGCTGCGCCAGGCCACGTTAAATTTATGTTTATTATTATGTGCGTTGTCAGAGCGCAATGGGCAGATGCGCATTAATTGGATCACGTTTATCTGTTTACCGCTTAGCGGCCCGTGTTAGTGACAGCCCCAGAGCCAGTGATAGCCCCAGTGCCAGTACTAGCCCCAGCACATTTCCAGCTGTAGTGCCACTACTAGCCCCAGCACCATTGCCAGCTGCAGTCGCTACCACTGCCATCGTGTTGTTTTTAATGTGCACTTGCACTCATTTGCTTGCTTGGACACCTTGCTGCGTCTCCGATTCCACACCGATTCCAGTTGAGTGTCTGCACCACGCCATTCAAATGCATCTGCATTTTGCATTTGATTCTAACGTTTCAATGATGAGGTCAAACTGGTCATACACCATTTACAATTCTACAATCTACAATTTATGCTTTAAACAGCCATGAACTCAATTACGTTATTTGCTGTCAGCTGCGCGTAGTTTTATGGATGTTGTTATTCTGTTTAATATAAATTCTCAGATCGCCGCCAAGTGTGGAACTGTTGAGATCATTATTTATTTCATTTGTGGCTCTGTGATATATTCAATGCTCTCATATTGTTGCACTGCACTGTATATAATATTATAAAGTAAACACCCTTGTCGGGTTAGGCTAATAAATCGGAATTGGTAGGTGCGACTTTTATCATGCATTCGCATTGCTCGTACATGATCGCGCATTTATTTATTTATTAAGTTATTATTGAAGTCATGGACACGGCACGTTCTACTTTTGCCACGGCACACAATTCAACTAAAACCGAAAGTCGTCTAAACATTTCAAGCGAATTGAATTGCATTTTAAAAGTTCAATTTGTGTGCTTATCTAATTGGATAATAATAATAAAAATGCAATATTGTTTCTATTCTAAGCATAATGACAGTTTTTAAAATAAAACGTAAATAATTGGGTGTATATCTATCAAATCCCTGTATGTGTATCTATAAACAGCCTGTATGTATATCTATAAAAACCCTGCATGTATATCTCTCAAAGCCCTGAGTGCATATCTATCAAAGCTCTGAATGCATATCTATCAAATCCATGTTTGTAGATCTATCAAATCCCTGTAACCATGTCTATCCAATTTCTATCAAATCGCCTTTATGTATCAGAGCTATGAATGCATATCTATCAAATCCATGTATGTATATATAGCAAATCCCTGTATAAATATATATCAAATACCTTTGTGTATATCTGTCACAGCCTTGAATGGATACATAGCAAATCCATGTTTGTATATCTATTAAATCTCTGTAAGCAAATTATCAAATCCCTGTAAATCAATCGAATACCTTTAATATATATATCGAATCCCTGTAAGTATATCTATCAAATCCCTGTATGTATATCTATCAAATACTTTTGTGTATATATATCAAATCCCTGTATGTACCTCTATCAAATCTCTGTAACCATGTCTATCGAATCCCTGAATGCATATCTATGAAATCTCTCATAATACGCCTTCAAAATAGAGCATAGACGCTTCTGAACCGTATAGAAAATATATTCAATTGATCTCTGTTGGAACAGCTCTGACTTTATCTTTAAAAAATTGAATAGTCATGTCTTGAAATATCTCTGATCTCAGATCTCTCTGAATTATTCGAATGATCTCAGATCTCTGTGAATTATTCTCGCTGAATTATTCGAAGAAATTCTCTGATATATACTTCAATATTACAGTCGAATTCAGAAAGCTTCTGGGGTATTTATTTCTTCATTCCTAATATAAAAAATATTTGATGGAGAAATAATTCCACATCGCAGTGTTAAACTCTGCCCAGACAACCATCTTGCAGTGTTAAACTCTGCCCAGACAACCATCTTGCAGTGTTAAACTCTGCCCAGTATCCCTTTGATATAGGACTTTCTGCAGAAATCGAGCCCCATGTTGGTCTATTACCCTGCTCCATGGCTGCTATGATCACTGCTATTGCAAACAACAAACGTTCTTTGAGCAGTCTTCTTGATTTGACGAGGAAAAACCAGAAGTATGCATGGGGCGAAGCACAAGAAAAAGCGTTTAGTCAGTTAAAGGATCTACTATGCTCAGCGCCCATCCTATCATATCCAGTACCAGGTGAGCAATTTATACTGGATGCCGATGCCAGCGGGTTTGGAATAAGGAGTGTGCTGTCACAAGTCATAAACGGCCAAGAACACAATCCAGCGATACGAATCCAAGTATTGAGCTTGGTAAAAATTGTAAGAAAGGCAATTACGTACCAGTATGTTTATTAGTATGTTTCTTTAAATACATTATCAAGTGAGATTCTGTAACGAATCGAAACTGATGTTAGAATAGAAATTAAGAACGTGTGGGGACTTAAACAATTGACGCAATATAAAGAAGTATATACTAAGTTTAATTGTTGTTGGTTCGTTAAATCATATACTATAGGTGGGTGGGTAGGTAGGAGTGGCAGCTTAGTTCACCAAAAACATACTTGAGCACACCTCATGACCCTTTGTGGCGGGTGTGATAGATACCACGGTTTGGCGCTGTCTAAAATTCTCTTACTTAAATATGGCGATAGTCAGCACAAGGACAGCGCCAGGAAATACATGACTCCCCATCAGATACTATAATACATTAATTAAATTGTATTGATACAGAGAAGATTAGCATGACCCCTGCGCAAGGATGGCACGCAACATCGTTGAAATTCGTCAGAACATATACGTAAATACTATAATAATGTTTTGATTCAGAGGAGATTAGCTTGGCCCCGTAAGCAAGATATGAGCAAGATCCCTCAACTTGATTCCTCCAAAATGCATGATTATCTCTCAGAAATTAACTTGACAGCAGATCTGTAGATTAGACTATCCTCATCTTTCAAATAAATAGGGCCATCACAATAGATCTTTCAGGTCGCGGTGTATAACATCATTAAATTAACATATCTGTGGGCTTACCTAACACAACTCGTGAGTAGCTCGTGGAATATTTGGAAATTGGATACCGTCATCAGCTTCTGCTTAATTGATCAATTTAGTTGAGCAAATTCTTTTCATTTTATGCATTTTTATTGTTGATTTGTTTTTGCCATTCTCCTTTAATTCTTTCAATTGTTTCGCTTGGCTTCAGAGCTCCGAGTTGTCACTACATGAAACATAACAACATGCAATAATAAAATTATTTACCATATTCGTATGTGAGACAATCCGTTCGCAATTGGCTCCGTGATGAACGGTTGAATTCACAGCCGAACAATTGCGCTTCATTAGCTTTGAGACTATGAGAATTCTGGAAGGTTTCCCGGCCAATTGCATAACACCATTGCCGCACAACACAATTGATTGCATGAAGAGCATATCACAGCCGCAAAATTGATGTGACGACGTTGAGTTTGCTTGGCTGGTGTATCAATTGTGGCCACTTTAGCGCAAATCCTGCAATATGGGTCAGTCTAGCAGTTCCTCCTCGCCAGCCTACAAGCAGACTGGATGATATGTTGTCTCCACCTTTTGCCGCATTTCCACTCGGTTTTAGAAACCTTTGAGACCGGTTTGTAAATGCACAGTTTATGGCTTTTAATGAAAAGGCCGCGTCTGTGGTCACCGCAGAAACCAGTTTAACGAGACGCGAGCAGGGGCTTTGTTTTAATTCTTGATTTTACTCATCCATCTTACCACAGTCAAGTAATGGCTTGTTTGTTTTCTACTCTTCTTTGTACTTTTTTTGGTCACGCTTGGAGAAATTAATTTAATGACTCTGTTTAAGGCAACAGAACAACACCAGCGCCTGTAAACGGAAGCGCATAATTATGCAGCTGCACACGGCTCCGTGTGTGCATTCGTGCAACTGAAAACGTTGTTCCCTTTCCATCTTGGTTTTACTTTCAGTTTTTGCATAACTTAACGACCCGTGTACAAATCACGTTTCTGGAATTTTCTTCCATGCCGTCAAATGTTCCTTACGTGTTTTGGTTTCCGTACTGGAGTAGACTTGGAAAAGTTTGTATAAGGGGGCCGGACGGGGGTAAAAGCGTCCTGTACAATTTGAAGTTAATTTTTGTGGTCACGATCATGAATAAACAAGTTTTAGATGTGAACATGTTTTTCAATTTTTTTTCTATTATGCACCCTACAATCAGTCTTGTCAGGAAGCAGGTCAACTTGTTCCATTTCGTGAGTTTAATATTTGTATTTTGTTTTGTTTTTTTTTCAGCTTCAGAATATAATTCACGTTTTACTGGTTGATTCAACTATATTTGTACAAAGTTTGTATTGCTTTGTTTTCCTTTCTTAAGTTGTGGTTGTTGATGCTAATGTTGTTGTCCTGCTCGTTATGTCGTTATGCTTTTTACAGCCAATTTCCTTACTTAATTTTTTTTATTTACGGTACTCGTGCTGTTTGTTACTTTCCTTAATTAGCATGGATAATGTTAGTTCCTCATTCTATTCAATTTTGTTGATGATGCTTTCGATTCAGTTATAATGACTCTCCATGCTATAAGAGAATAACTCTTATAAAGATCATGAACTTGTTAAGTGAGTTAAGGAAGAAACAAGAATACAGGACACTGTTTTTCTATTGGTTTGCCTCTGTCTTTAATGTTAAATTAGATTGATGAAGGTCTTTCAATACTTTTGGTGCCCATCACTCCTTTAGATTCAGTTATAATGGCTCTCCATGCTAAAGGTGAATATATCTAATAAAGCTTTATATAAGTAAGCTTAAGAGCATGAACTTCTTAAGTGGGTTAAGAGTAAGAAAAATACAAGAGCCAGGACACAGTTTTTTAGTGAGTTTGTCTCTTTCTTTAATGTTAAATGGCATAGGTGAAGTTTGGTCTTCTTCGGTCTTTCAATATATTTGGTGCCCATCACTCCTTTAGATTCAGTTATAATGACTCTGCATGGTGTAAGAGAATATCGCTTATAAAACTTTATATAATGAAGGTTAAACCCATGAACTTCTTGAGAGAGTTAAGAGTTAGAAGAAAATATATACAGGACACTGTTTTTCTCTTTGTAGTTAATCTCTGTTTGGTGAAGTTTGGTCTTTGGTCTTTCAATATTTTTGGTGCCCATCACAGCTTTAGACTCATTTATAATGGCTCTCCATGGTATACGATAATATCTCTTATAAAGCTTTATATAAGTGAGGTTAAGATCATGAACGTGTTAAGTGAGTTAGGAGTAGGAAAGAAACAAGACACAGAACACTATTTTCCTATAAGGAATTATATAGTATATGTCTTTAAAATTAAATGACATTAAGTGTTTGATTTTAGTTGCTCTTTTAATTTTGTTCCTGCGTATTACTCAACTATCACATGAATAAGTTGGGTCTATCTTCAAATGCCATCTGTAGACTCTGTGAAGAAAGTAACCAAATCTCAATGCGCCTGATCACAGACTGCGGACCTTTGGCACACAAAAGACACTGTTTTTTCGGAGACTACATCTTAGATATGAGCAAGATTCCGCAACTTGATTTGATGAATTCCTGTCGGAAATTAATTTGACAGAATATCTATAGATGAAACATGAAACGAATCTCCTGTGTCGCCGGGGTTACGCTCGCCGGATTGCCAGGATTCGTGACAGAAATTGATGACTCGACTAAAATATTTTATTTATTATATTTCAACATCCAAGTTTGCCATCCTTTTATACTACTTCGTGTATTGTATTGGATTCCTTTGACTGAATTCTTCCTATGATTGAATTCTTCCTGTAACTGGACTTCTGCTGTTATCGAATTCTTCCTGTGATTGAACTTCTGCTGCTATTGAATTCTTCCTATGATTGAACTTCTGCTGCTATTGAATTCTTCCTATGGCCGAACTTCAACAATTTCGTAGAATCAATGGAAACTGTGTTTGCCGCGTTTGTATATTGGTTTCCTTAACTACTCATCTTTGCTTTGAACTATCGTTTCAACTTCGACCGCTTGTTTTCCCATACCGAACGTTTGTTATTCGACACTCTGAAAGATTCTCAATCACAATTTAACCTACTAAAAGTTTAACGTGATTGAGAATTGGTTTCATACAAAAAGAACGAAACAAATGAAGTCAAAATCTGACTCGCTTAGCTTGAGGTTTATATTTTGAATCAAAAGATTTTGTGTGGGTGAAATTTTTCAGTGGACAAATTTCGTCTTCACACACTATCCTCATATTTAAAATAAATAGGGACCCCACAATACATATTTTAGTTCAATAATCTAATATAATCTAATCACTGCTTTAGACTCCAGTGAATGTTTAGATGGGATAAGCCAGAACACCGGTTTTCTATGTGTATTTAAAGAGATTCGGAAGTACTCAACTCAGTTTTCATCCTTGTTGGTTAAAGTTCATGCTATATTTTGAAAGTTTCCATCCCAACACAATCACAGGTTTGTATAAAAGAAGTCCTGCAAAAAGCTAAGAAGAAAATTATTGTGTGGGATTTATTAAAGCGAAATATGGTGCACCTCAGTAGCTAGAAAGAGGAAGCCTTTCATTAGTCGGAGAGTGTGGAAAGTGTTGCTTTTAGATTCAATAAAAGCATGGAACAATTACTCTATAAATAAATAAAGGCACACTGAAATCGGACCTAACACAAATAATGAAATAATAAACCACACATTGGGGACTGATTTCTAGTAAATAAAAATATATAAAATTATCTAGAAAGATTAATGGAGAAGTTTAAAATGTGGTTAGAAAAACCAGATGCCATTTCTTTACTCCACACATGGCGCGTCCTGGTACCAGGTACGAAGGATATTATTAAAATGTTCTAACTCAATATGAAATTTGTACAATTGATGTTTTCTTGGCACTGTATTTGAATAGGCAAACACGAACACCATCATACAAGATCAAGTTGGGATTGCCAATTGTGTGGAGCTTTTACCATATGGTATTGTGCTGACTAGAGTTTTCACGGTGATGCTGGTTTCACAGTGATGCAGCTTTTACAGTAATGCTGCTTTCACAGTGATGCTGGTTTCACGGTGATGCAGCTTTCACACTGATGCAGTTTTCACAGCGCTGAAGCTTTCACAGTAATGCAACTTTCATAATGATGCAGTTTTCACAGTGATGCAGTTTTCACAGTGATGTTGCTTTCACAATGATGCAGTTTTCACAGTGATGTTGCTTTCAAAATGATGCAGCTTTCACAGTGATGTTGTTTTTACAGTGTTGCAGCTTTCACACTGATGCAGTTTTCACTGTTCTAAAGCTTTCACAGTGATGCAGCTTTCAAAGTGATGCAGATTTTACAATTATGCAACTTTCACAGTAATGCAACTTTCACAGTGATACAGTTTTCACAGTGATAAAGCTTTCACAGTGATGCTTCTTTCACAGTAAAGTATTTTTCACAGTGATGCATCTGATATGAACAAATACGAAGCCTGGTCTTAAAATAGGGCTCTGTTTATTATAAAAAATATAACCGGAAATCTTGGGACTTGTTTCTCATTCTCTCTTCAGTTTGAATTCTCGTTCTCCCTTCAGTTCTTATTCCATTTAATTCCGATCCCATTGCACTAAGTTAACTTTTAACAAGTGTTATCCCTATTTTTTTCATTTTGCTTTTATAGCCTATTTCTTTATAATTATTTTGTGTTGTTTTTTCTTGCTTCCCCAGTTCAGTTTGAACTCTACTTAAATCTCATTATGCAGCGTATTCGTCTTCCCTAGTTTGACTTTTATGTTTCCTGTGTGCTGCTGGCTAATTTGCTGGTTTCACTTGAATTTCGTTACAATTTTCCACGCTCGCTGCAATTTTATGAGTCACGTTTGCGCTTTACTTAGCTCAACCCCAACCGCTGGTACCTTTCCTGGCACACGAAGCGGGACCGCCGCAGCCCGGCCCCCTGCGACACTTACCAGCAGAGAAGTCGTTGAAGTGCAGCAGTGTTGGTCGGTCGGTCGGTCGGTCAGCTCAGTACAACAGCACTCTCATTGTTACCTTTAGGGTCTGATTTTCAGATTTTCAGGTACCCTCTCGTGGCGGCTTGAAGAAGTATCTTTGCACTTTTTTGTGCCTGCCTACCACTTAAATTGCTTGGCACTCTACGACAACACTGTGCCACGCTCTTTGTGCTGGTTCCTTCTATTCATTTCCGTGCCACCGCCAACACGACTGGGGCAAGAGTGCGAACCACCACATCAAGCATAATGCCATGCGATGCTTGGCAGCAGCAACTATACACATAAAAGGCAAACCCAAAACTCTTTCATTTTTATCTGCCACCGAAGTGCATTGTTTCTTGAAGGTTTCTCAACTGGGAGGGTTTTTGCCGATGACTGGCTTGAGTCTTGTATTTGCACTGAACTGAACCGGCAAGTCAGTCAACTCGGTTAGTCAGCGATGCAGTCAGTCAGTCATTCAGTCAGTCGCAAATGAACTTTTACGACACACAAAAGCGCAATTCCAGGTCGTGCTTCTCCGAGATACGTTCTGCAGCACTCTGGTCTGGTGCCCATGGCATGGCATGGCGAGGCACGATATCATTTGCCACGGCATGGCTTGGCTTGGCTTGACTTGGCTCTCATTGTCAATCGTGGCTCTTATTTTAGCTGGTTATTGTTTTGACGCATAATTGGATTGGCGTTGGATTTTTATTGATTTTCAATATTCTTATTTTTAAAAATTTTATTTTTCAACGGTAAAAATGAAAGATTTACGTGTGAGCGACCCTTTGCAACATTATTGCTTTGTTGTTTGTTCAGTGTGCCACTTGATTGTGCTATTGTCGACTTTGTTGCAGAGATCGCTCTTCATAACAGCGTAAAATTATGGAGCCACCACGCAAACCACATCGCTCCGCACCGCCAGTGCCAGTGCCAGAATTCCAAAAGATTAAATTGCGACCCGTGCCACAAGTGAAGCGTCCAGCACCAGCGCCACCACAAAAGAGCTCACTGAAGAATGTGGGTCATTTTTTTAAAGATTTATATTGTAACGTTTCGAATTGTATTCAATCCTGCTGTGAATCAGTTAGAATAAGAAAGTTATTCAATCGAATTATTTTTTCATTCAAATTTGAATATTATTCTGATAGGGATGCGAATATTCCTTCTCAGACTTCTATTTAGAATCGAGTGACTGGGAAATAATTGCCATTTAATTGGAGTGAGCACATTTGACAATTCATTATGCAGGATTATAAAAAACTGACACGGAATTACGTAGATTTCTGTGAACAGTTGTGGCAATTCAATAGACAGGATTATTAAGGATTGATAAGGAATTATTTTCATTCCTGCAGGTTTATAAAGAATTCTCATATCATTTGAGTAAATTTTTGTAAGAAATTCATTATGCAGGATTGTATAGAATTGACATGGAATTTTGTAGATTTCTTTAAGCACCTGTAACAGTTCAATATGCAGGATTATCAAGGATTGATATGGATTTTCGTAGATACCTGTAAGCACGTGTGACAGTTCAATATGCAAGATTATAAGGAATTGACTTGGAATTTTGTAGATTTTTGTAAGCACATGCGACAATTGAATATGCAGGATTGTATAGAATTGACATGGAATTGTGTGATTTCTGTAAGCACGTGTGACAATTCAATATGCATATAATTTGTAGATTTCTTTAAGCATCTGTAACAGTTCAATATGCAGGATTATCAAGGATTGATATGGAATTTGTTGATTTATTTAAGCACATGCGACAATTCAATATGCAGGATTATAAGGAATTGACTTGGAATTATGTGAATTCATATAAGCACATGTGATAATTCATTATGTTGGGTTAAAAGTAGCTTACAATAAGTTTTGACTTTGGAGGCAATATTTTAAACCTAATTTACAAATAATTAATTTTCATATAAAACAATATTTTTATATTTTCATATGTACAATATTTTTAACATAATTTTTAAATAATTAATTTTTATATAAATTAATAAATATTTGTTGTTCCTTGCAGACTTCGTCCAGCACAAAGACAAGCACATTAACCACTCCTGCTAAGCTATACGGCAAGGATTTGAGTGAATATGATGATGTTGATGTTGAAGCTTTGTTGGCGCAGTTGTCGCCCGAAGAAATCAACATTTTAGCCAAAGAAGTTGATCCCGATGTAAGCACCCAATACAACATCATTCATCCATGCCATCATGCTCTCTTAAATACTCACTAATCACAACCATTGCTCATTACAGGACAACTTCTTGCCACCCGATCAGCGTTGCAGCTATGAGTGCGAAAAGAATCCTACCGGTCCCTTGGACCGCAAGAAGCTCATCGAGCACATAAACAAGGAAGCCATCGAAACACCCGATCAGCCAGAGTTCGAGCCGTTCGTTAAGGGTACTGTGCGCGGCAAGAAATGGGTGCCACCGCCAAGGGATGTACGCGAAATGGAAGCCGAAGAACAAATTGCCATCGATATGGGCGGCGAGTATGAGCAGGCTTTGAGTGATGCCACACAAGAGGAAATTATTGATTTAGCTGGTAAGACAAGTCAAGCATAGAATCAGTTTCCATCCTTACTTCATATTGTACTAAACTATGCTTGTGTTGTTGCAGCTATTCTTGGTTTCCACTCCATGATGAATCAGGATCAGTATCATGCTTCTTTGTTGAATAAGGGTCAACCAGTTGGCTTGGGTTGGGATGGCATTACAAAGTCCACACAACAGAAACTGTTCCCCGCTGATCCACCAAATAATACAGACGTCGAAGAATCGATTAAGCGCGTTAAGGAGGATGATAGTAAATTAATTGAACTGAACTTGAATAATATTAAGGTAGGTTGGACGCACTCTACTCCTAATTTATATCTTATTTACATACTCTTCATTTGTAGAATATTTCCGATGAGAAATTCGAACAACTTTTCGCAGCACTGCCTCCGAATGAACATTTGGAAGTACTTTCCTTAACAAATGTCGGTCTTACCGATAAGACAGCTCTCTTATTGGCTGAAGCCATTGAAAAAAGCAAAACCCTGAGAGTATTAAATGTGGAAACAAATTTCCTAAGTCCGCCCGTGATTGTAACATTAGTGAAAGCCCTGCTCAAATGTCGCACCATTGAAGAGTTCAGGGCATCAAATCAGGTAAGCATTTCATTCTTTATGTGATATCCTGAATACAATCGTCCTCATTCATTTCATCTCCATTTAACAGCGATCTTCAGTGCTGGGTAATAAAATTGAGATGGAAATTACCGATCTAGTGGAAAAGAACACGTCGCTACTCAGATTAGGTCTACATTTGGAATTCAATGATGCACGCCATAGAGTTGCTGCACATTTGCAACGAAACATCGACAGAAGTGAGTACCGGCTTAGTCCTAAAATTCTTTACACAATTTACAAGATTTTACCACAGGTTGTAATTCTGAATTTCTCAGTGTAGACCAAGGATAAAGCAGCGTTGGTATTATTATTAATATTCCCCCACATTCTTTTAGACTGTGTTGTTACTCAGTGTTTTGCTCAGGACCTTTCTCTTACAAATATTATAGTTTTAAGGCCACATAATCCTTAGGTCTCTTCGCATAGTACTCGTACTGACAAAGAAACTACCTTCAAATTCAAATTTAGGTGAAATGTCAGGTATGTGGATGGCTACACCAGCAGGCAGTGTGATGAAACCATTGTCACCGCTGCCCGGAAATGAGCAGTCCGCTGCTGAACCTTTGCAAGCTTTAAGCGACCCCGTACTCACTGCAGCATCATCATCTTCGCTAACATCATCGTCATCGCCATCGCTATCATCTACATTCGAGCATATTGTAAAAATATCACAGGCATCTGCTGCCACAACCACAGTCGCTGATGTTGATGTTCATTTGGATATGGCAACAAATGTTGCAAAAAAATGCCTTGACGCTAATGTACAGACGCAAGTTGCACCGCCATCCCAGCCAGAGCAACAACCAGAGCCAGAACAGCCCGAATCGTCCATCAAATCAGACTCACTCAATGACGAACACAAAGTTATGCATCCATTGAATATAAACAATGGCAGCCTCGTTGCTGCCGATCATCTCAATCGGGAAGCTTCAGCGCCATCATCATGCGCCACTATTGATAACGCTTCATCAGCATCCAGTGCTGCTGCATTGAATATCATGCAAACTGCAACTGCAGGTGATGAGAAGGAAATTTAATAGAAACCATCAATTTCATGCAATTTCCCCCCGTTCCCCATCGCAATGAAATCGTTGGTTGGAGGTTGAATTTCGTTCGTTCGTCATCACTTGCAGCTGCTGCAAATCATTCAAATCGTTCGATTGCATCAGGTAATGATGATTGCACCCCCTGATTAACCCCTCCGAAGCGTTTAACGTTGTTCACATTGTAGCGTCGCCATCGTCATCTCGTCATCGTCACCGTTTTCGTCGTCTTCGTCTGTGAAAAGTTGTTGTGCTCAAGTCAAGAAATTGTTCGTCAAAATTTATTAGTTTTTTTTTCCTGTAATACTCGTAATGTTCTTGTACAAAATTTTGCAGTTCTTTTATATCGTTCAATTGTAAAATTTGTTATTTATTTATAATATTTTTAATAACTTACTCCAACGGAGTCGGTTTTTAACGCAGCATTAGTTTAAGTTATATTCGTAGTATATCGTGCGATTGTATTTTTCCGCATTAAGCACTACTTGGGACTTTTCAAGTAATGACGCAAAACACATTTCTCGGTTCCACATAAATCTCACAACAATAATAATGCTCTTCCATTATTGCTTAAACGTCCAAATCATTTAGAAACATTTTCAAATTTCATCATAACCCCATTCATGTTTTGGGGTTGAAAAGTTCGCCATGTTGGTGCATAGAGGAGAGGAGGTTGAAATGGTATTTTAGTGCAGAGGTGTCCTTAGCTAGTTCCCAGTACACTGAGATGCCCATAGCTAGTACCCAGTACTCAGAGATGTCCATACCTAGTTCCCAGTGGTGCTCATAGTTAGTACCCAGTACCTAGAGATGATCATAACTAGTACCCAGTACCCAGATATGCCCATAACTAGTACCCAGAGATGCTCATAGATAGTTCCCAATACACGGAGATGTCCATAGCTGGTTCCCAGTACCCAGAGATGGTCTTAGCTAGTATCCAGTACCAAGAGATGCTCATACCTAGTACCCAGTACACAGAGATGCTCATAGCTAGTACCCAGTACCCAGAGATGTCCGCAGCTAGTTCCCAGTACCCAGAGATGTCCATAGTTAGTTCCTAGTACACAGAAATGCCCATAGCTAGTACCCAGTGCCCAGAGATGTCCATAACTAGTACCCAGTACCCAGAGATACGCATAGCTAGTACCCAGTACCCAGAGATGCCCATACCATGTACCCAGAGAGGCTCATAGCTAGTACCCAGTACCCAAAGATGCCCATAGCTAGTACCCTAGAGAACTCAACAACTCGCCATGTTTTAAGGAATTAATCCCAACTCAAATTGGGGAGCAAACACAATTCCCAGTGATTGCCTTAAATAAGTTTTCAACACATTTTGGAGCTTGAAAGATAGAACGCACATTTTTGTGACCAGCGAAGCCTGAAGATGTGTTTGTGCGAGCTTTTGAGGGAGAAGAACGTCCAACAGCATGAAGGAAACATGTGCTGTGCCTCGACGCTGAACTCCTATTGATATGTTGTTAGTTGTAATGATAACAGAAAGAGCTTCAAGAGTCACTAGATGGGCGAAGTGGATACATGGAAGTATGTTTTATAATTTAACTCGTCTTTCATTAGCACAAAGGCCAAGTGATGTCCTTATGGGCAGCCACATTAACTAACTCTCCTTTCATTAAAGCAAAATATTAGTTATATTACATGAAACAAAGGGATTGCCTCTAAAGACTTCTGCAGGAGTTGCATGGACGAGGAGAAAGAAGAGTCCATTGTACACCTGTTATGTCCAGCGTTGTCCAGAAGGATGCGCACTTTCCTGAGCGACCACTTTCCTGACTTTTTAGAAGAATCTCAAATAAAAAGATTAGCTCCATCAACTGCTTAATTAAAAGCTCCAAATGGCTGGACCTTTGAAAGGGATGGGACCTGATGTCTCATGCGGCAGAGGTCAATGATGGCATAAGTGCGCCCTTCAGGCGGCCGCCTTCCGTACCTACCCACATTAAAGAAAAATATTAGTTAAATTTGAGCATCAAATGAGGGTTTTTAGGATTGAAAGAGAAGTATCATATATATATATATATATATATATATATATATATATATATATATATATATATATATATATATATATATATATATATATATATATATATATATATATATATATACATATATATATTTATATATATATATATGTATATATATATATATATATATATATATATATATATATATATATATATATATATATATATATATATATATATATATATATATATACTCGTATATAATGAAAATCCAACCTACTTTTGAAAAGGAATGGGACAGGGACTTGAGTCTCACAAAGGGTCCATCATGGCCTAAGTGTGCCTTTTTGACGTCTGCTCCTACCTACCCGCATCGTAATGGCATCAATTCCTCCCCAGCCTTCAATCCAAACCATTTCTCTTCCATACCTCCTGCCTTGGCGAACCTTTTGACCATCACTGCAATCATTCACACAGTTTCAGCGGACTCCACCGTGCATCACCGACAATTGTAACCATCCCGTTATACATCCAAACGTTCCCTTATATACGTAGTATGTACTTAGAATGTTGTTCTGGTTTCGTTAAAACTCCACTTGTAGATTTTCCCTGATTATTGAATTTATTTGTTTTCTGTCTTTATTTTTTTCTTGTATTTAAATTAGTTTGCAAATAGTTTTATTTAATTATTTTCCATTAATATTTTATTTATTTATTTATTTGTAAAAAATATCCAAATCAACTTAAAATATCCAAAAAAAAAAACACGTGTAAATTAAATCACTATCAACAACAACAACTACAATAACAACTTCAACAACAACCACAACAAACCCGTGTGCGCGTAGTTGTGCGTGTTGAGAAATTGAAACCCAATTTGCCCAAGCTTATTTTGCCGCCGAGCAATGTGGGACAGTACATGGCGCCACCGTCGCTGTCGCCATCACCCTCGCCATCACCGCAGCCGCGTCCGGTATATGATGTGGTCGAGGATCCCGACAATGTGGTCATACGCGGTGGTGGCAACAACTTCGACCCCGAAGTTGACCCCGACAATATGGTCACACCGGGAAGTCGCGCCGTAACGCCCAACATCGACAGCGATGTTGCATCGACTGGCCGGCAGACCCCGCCGCCGGTGTTCAGCGAAGACACAACCAGCCAAAAAGCGCATATGTGAGTTAGTCCTTGGCGTAAAGCAAAAACGATCTACTCTACTCTCCTCTCATTCCAAGCCATATGCAACTTTATGTCTACACACAGCAAAATAAGCAACAGAGAAAAACATCTTACAAGCTCGACACGAATACACTGAGAAAAAATTCCTACAAATTCAGCACACGCACACATGCGCATTTGTGAAACATAATTTTAATATGGTTCTTCTTATTTGTTGTTTATCAAAGTGTTTTTCTTTTTAAATTGCACACCGTTCTTCCACGGAATACACGAATTTCCGGCTGTCATTTTGTTTTTTATTTATATACGCATTTATACAATATTATGCACATCTATTTGTGTTCGTACACTCGGAGACATTTGCAGACCAAGCGTGTTCATAACTATATTTTATTCTTTTTATACTCTTTTTAAATACTTTTTTACACTCTTTTTAAATGTTGTTTCAAATTTTTTAATGTTATCACGCTGCTAACGCTGTGGTTTCATTCACTGGTATTAGTAACACTCGAAAGGAATACAAACGCCGTGCATTTAGGTGGGAGAGAAGTAGGCAAAGGCCACATATAGTTAATAGGAGAACTTGTGTTCAACAACATCAAACTAAATATTTATTAGAGAGTCCATCTAGGGTACACTGAGGACTCTTAATAGGGATAGTTGTATTCAACAACTTTAGACTAAATATTTGTTAGAGAATCCATCTGTGACCCAGAGAGGACTCTCTTAATAGGAAAAGTTGTAATTAACAATATCAGACTAAATATTTATTAGAGAGTCCATCTGTGGTACCCTGAGGACTCTCTTAATGGGACAAATTATATGCAACAACATTCGACTAATTATTTATTAGTGAGTCTATCTGGGATTCACTGAGGACTCTTAGTAGGAAAAGTTGTATTCAACTACAATTGATAAAATATTTATTAGAGAGTCCATCTGTGATCCAGGGAGGACTATCTTAATAGGAAAAGTTGTAATCAACAATATCAGACTAAATATTTGTTAGAGAGTCTATCTATGATCCACTAAGGACTCTTAATAGGTCAGATTATATTCAACCACAATTGATTAAATATCTGTCAGAGAGTCCATCTTTGATTCGCTTAGGATTCTCTTAATAGGACAACTTGTATTCAAAAACATTAGACTAAATTTTTCTTAGAGAGTCCCTCTGTGGTCCCCTGAAGACTCTTAATAGGACAAATTGTATTCAACAACTTTAAACTAAATATTTGTTAGGGAGTCTATCTATGATCCACTAAGGACTCCTAATAGGTCAGATTATATTCAACCACAATTGATTAAATATCTGTCAGAGAGTCCATCTTTGATTCGCTTAGGATTCTCTTAATAGGACAACTTGTATTCAAAAACATTAGACTAAATTTTTCTTAGAGAGTCCCTCTGATCCACTGAGAACTCTCTTATGAGGACAAACTGTAGTCAACAACAATTGAATAAATATTTGTTAGAGAGTCCTCCTGAGGACTCTCTTAATAGAACTATATTTAATAGGACAATATTTAGTATATAATATAAGGGAATACTAGCACCCCGGCCCGGAGCCAACTATTGTGCTAATTCAGTGACAGATAATCTTTTCGATAACAATATTGTCCTCGATTCGTTAATGATAATATATAAGTTTTTGTTAACGAGATAGTTCACGACTCTCTAGGAAACGTAGAAGACACTTAGGGTTGTATTGAGCATATAACATAGACGATATAGGAAACATATAACCTAGTCGATATAGGAGAATTTGACACCAAAGGCCAAAGGTCATAAGTTCCGATATGTTGGAGACTTAAATGAAGACGAGATTCTATGGCATCACAATGGACCTAAAGTGGAATCTCTAGCAAGGGGGCGGCCATTTTTACCTAAGTGCGTAGTTCACGACACGCTAACGATAAACGAGAAACTGATTAATTAGGTAGTTTTTAGTTATTACTATCCTTTTTATTTACGACATAGTTCATGAATTGTTAACGATAATCGATAAATTAAATTAATAGATAATTTAAGGACATAAACATTCTATTTCTTATCACATAGTTCATTTGTCTTTAACGACAGTCGAGAAATTAAGTAAATAAATAATTTTTGGACATAAATAGTCTGTTAACGACATAGTTCCATGAATCGTTAACGACAATCGAAAAATTAATTAAATATAATATTTGCCATTATTATTTCCATGAATCGTTAACTATAATCAAGAATTTAACTAAATAGATCATTTTTGGACATAAGTAATTGTTTTGTTTATGACATAGTTCATGAATCGTTAACGATAAACTAGAAATTAATTAAATCTGTAATTTTTGGGCATAAGTAATCGTTTTCCTTACGACAAAGTTTATGGATCGTTAACCACAATCGGGAAATTATTTAAATACATAATTTTTGGCCATAAATAATATTTTTGTTTACGACATAGTTTCATGAATCGTTAACTATTAACGAGAAATTAACTAAATCTATAATTTTTCCACATAAGTAATCCTTTTGTTTACGACATAGTTCTATGAATCGTTAACGACAGTCAAGAAATTTACTAAATAGCAATCTTTTGTACATAATTAATCTTTTTTTACGACAGAGTTCATGAATCGTTAACCTCAATCGAGAAACTTATTAAATATATCCTTTTTGCGCATAAGTCAGGTTTTTTTTTACGACATATTTCCATGAATCGTTAACTATAAACGAGAAATTAACTAAATCTAGAATTTTTGGACATAAGTAATCTTTTCGTTTAAGACATAGTTTATGAGTCATTACGATAGTCGAGAAATTAATTAAATAGAGAATTTTTGGACATAAGTCCATGAATCGTTAACTATAAACGAGAAAGTAACTAAATTTTTGGTCATAAGTTATCTTTTTGTTTACGATATAGTTCATAAATCGTTAACGACAATCGAGAAATTAATTAAATAGATAATTTTTGAACATAAGTAAATTTTTTTACAACATATTTCCATGAATCGTTAACTATAAACGAGAAATTAACTAAATCTAGAATTTTTGGACATAAGTAATCTTTTCGTTTAAGACATAGTTTATGAGTCATTACGATAGTCGAGAAATTAATTAAATAGAGAATTTTTGGACATAAGTCCATGAATCGTTAACTATAAACGAGAAAGTAACTAAATTTTTGGTCATAAGTTATCTTTTTGTTTACGATATAGTTCATAAATCGTTAACGACAATCGAGAAATTAATTAAATAGATAATTTTTGAACATAAGTAAATTTTTTTACAACATATTTCCATGAATCGTTAACTATAAACGAGAAATTAACTAAATCTATCATTTTTGGACATAAAACATCTTTTTGTTTACCACATAGTTCCATGAATCGACAACAATAATCGATAAATTTATTAAATATAACATTTTTGGACATAAAACATCTTTTTGTTTACGACATAGTTCCATGAATCGACAACAATAATCGATAAATTTATTAAATGTAACATTTTTGGGCATAATTAATATTTTTGTTTACGACATAGTTCCATGAATCGTTAACGACCGTTTAAAAATTAATTAAATAGGTAATTTTTGGACATACAATGTTATTCCTTACAACATTGTTCCATGAATCGTTAGCGACAATCGATAAATTAATTAAGTAGATACTTTTTGGATATAAGGAATCTTTTTGTTTACATAGTTCATGAATCTTTATCGATAATCGAAAAATTTATTAAATATATAAATTTTGCACATAAGTAATCCTTTTTTTACGACATAGTTCATGAATCGTTAACGACAATCTATGTTTAAATACAGTATAATTAGATAGTAGGTAGTTTTTTCGTTAACAGTGATCTTTGGGTTTGGTGGGGTTTCTGCACGGCGTTTGAATTTTGTAAATACTCGTGTATATATAACATGATTTTCATGACTACTCCTCATTGCTGGTTATTTTCATTTCATTTGTATATAAACTTCTCTTCACTTGCATAGACACACATTGCTCAATTACTAACATATAACTTCTGGAAGCAGTTGGCTGGTCCAAGCCGACACTAGCTTTGCGAGCACTTTTCTATTTCAGAGAAGGACTATATTCCACTTTGTTGTGCTGGCAAAAGAGATCCTACTTTCACTCTCATCTCAACTCAGTCTCAGTACAGCAGTTACAGCACACAGCACAGAACAATTTGAGTACTCCGCATACAGTTCAGCACAGTTCAGTTCAGTTTCAAGTTTCCAGACAACTTTATTTTATTTCCTTCGTCGTCATTTTCTTGTCTGCCCCTCCCTCCTCTTATTCTACTCTTTCAGTGTCATTACAAAACAAATTCTTTTGCGAATTTTATTTTTCTTTTCTTTCCTATTGTTTGATCATTACTTTTCCATAATAATATTCGTATACTCGTTCTCTCGTACTCTCCATAGCGATTTTCTTTTGTTCTAATTTTATATTCATTTGTCGTTATTTTTTTTGTTAACGTATATTTTCTTGTTTCTTTTTTCTTTCTCCATATTTTTTGTTTGTTTTTGCAGTAAGAAAAGATCTTGAGTTACGTCTGCAGTTCAGATTTTTCAATAATCTGCATAGAAAGTCAACAAGAATTCAATAAAACGTATAAACTAAAGAAGCAGAGAAATTTAATAAAAGAAGAAAAACAAAAAAACTATTTACTAAACACAAAAAACATTTAATTTAAGTCGAAAGAAATGAAAAAGAGAAAAGTTTTACATTTTAACTACGCTCTACCGAAGAAAGCCAAGCAAATGTTGGAAGATAAATGTAAACAAAAAAATTAATTTTAATTATAAACAACTCACATTTACGTAAAAAGAAAGAAATGGAACGCTTAAGTCTAACAATACACATAAAAATAAAATGTAATAAATAAAAACTAATATTTTGTTATAAAATTGATAATTTCAAGAATTAAAATAAACAAAAAAAAAAAAAACAAAAACAAAAACAAAAAACATCGACTCTCAACTCAACGCTCTGAAAAATACTCAAAA
Source organism: Clusia tigrina (assembly GCA_920105625.2). Lineage (NCBI taxonomy): Eukaryota > Metazoa > Arthropoda > Insecta > Diptera > Clusiidae > Clusia > Clusia tigrina. The sequence goes on from OV050031.1 coordinate 220,713,048, forward strand.
CATAAACTCAGAGAGTCCTCACTCTCTCTCTATATATCTCTCTCTATCACTCACTCAGCAGAAAATTTGATTTGCCCAGCTCGTGCATACGAATACGAAACTGTCCCAGGCAAAGAAATTATGAAATTATCAAAATATTCTTGGAGTAATATTTTATAAATTAAACTTAACAAGGTATCTATAAAAAAAACAACAAAAAAACCAAATAAATACAATTTTAAATAGTTTTTGTTTTGAACGAACATTTAATAATTAGTTTGAACATAATAAATAACAATTAATAATTTATTTGAAATTAAACCTCTGCAGCAATTTGTTAATATTAAGTTAAGGTGTGGGCGGCGAGTTTGTTTCGAAACTAAATTAAATTGACGTACTTTGTGAAAAATGTCGGTAAGGCAGTTTGGTATTTTCAGATACATTATTTCCAATCGTATGAGGTGACGTCAATTGAAAATATATAATATAGGAAGGTGTCGGGAAAGCAGTGTGAATTTTCGCACAATTTCTTAATGGCGTCAATTGAAACTAAATGAAAGTATGTAACTTTTGAAATATGTCGGTAAGGCAGTTTACAATTTTCGTATAAATGTCTCAGTAATGACGTCGATTGAAATTACACAAGGTAATGTAATTTTTAAATATGTCGGTAAATCAGTTTTATTTCCATACAATCTCCTTCCAATAATATTTCATCAATGACGTCAGTTGAAACTAAATCAATTTGGTGAAATTTTGAAATATGTCAATAAAGAAGTTTCAGTTTCATGCAAATTCTTTCCAATAATATTTCATCAATGGTGTCAGTTGAAACTAAATGAAGTTGGTATAATTTTGAAATATGTCGATAAAGTTGCACTTGTTCATACAAATTCCTACCAAGTCTTTCATTGATGACGTCAATTGAAACTAAATAGAATTGACACTATGAAAATGTCGGTAAAGTGTCTTCACGTGTTTACACCAATTATTTACAAGTCTTTCATTGAAACTAAATAAAATTGACGAGGTTTTTGAAATAGGTCGGTAAAGCAGTACGACCTTTTCGCTGCGTCCTGCCAATAATTTCATTAATGAATGTACTGAAAATAATACACCTTTTGTGTCGGTACTGTAGTTCAATTTTTTCCTGCAAATTTACCAATAATTTCATTCATAACGCCGATTGAAACTAAATGAAATTGAGACACTTTATGGGAATGACGGTAAAGCCCTTTTGTTTCCTTTCATTAATGTCGTCAAATTTTTTCCTTTCAAAAGTGTCGGTAAGGTAGTTTCCATGTTACCTACAAATTTTCCAATAATTCTATTAATAACGCCGATTGAAAATAAATGAATTTGGTGCATTTTATGGGTGTCGATAAAGCAGTGAAGTGCCTTCATTCACAACTTTCCCCAACACTTTCATTGTTGATACTAAATTAAATTGCGATCACTTTTGGAAGTGTCGGTAAATCAGGTTTGGTATTGTCACACAAACTTCTCCAAGTCTCTTTAGTTGAATTTAGGCAAATTCTTTAGTTGAATTTAGGCAAACTCGCACACACCTTACAAATCTAATTCTAACCGCAAGTTTTGAAACTAAAACGACAAATTGTATAAAACTATAAATTCTCTGCTCTGTTCGAAGCTGCATTTAGACACTAAAGCGCTGTAAATTTTAGTGCCAACACCCTGTATGAGCTGCATAAAGGCGCTTCTATAGAATTTCAAGCAGAATGCTGCCGTTTGAATTTAATAAAAGCGTTTATCAACATAAGTTAACATAAAGTTCGTTGTGTAGTAAATGATTACATACGATTACTTACTCACTTACTCACTCACCCATTCACAGAACACTTTCATCTTTTGCTGTAGTAATCATGTACTTGTACTTGTTTCGTTTTTAGTTGCTACTAACTTTATTTTCTTATTATTTTTTAATTTTCTTATTGTAGTTAGTTGCACATTTTTTATTTTGTCTTTATTGTATTAAATTGCATGATAAAGTTACCTTACATTCACACTCTTAGATGACCCATAAAGATGGGGGTTTAGTGAAATTCCTGCTACGGAAACCAGTCTCAACATGGAATTGTAGCTAAGCTAAGGCCAGTGAAGCTGGCAGTAAGTAACTGCTTTTCAACAAGCTGAAGTAAAAACTGCATGTTGCAAATCAAACACAATCAGACCTATTCCGAATAGTGACTTCCTTGCTATGCTCTCTCCTTTCTATGCAAAAAGCATATGGCAAGGAGAATAGATTCCTTGGGAGTGTCTGTTCGAATAGGGCTGAGCATAAAATGGCTATAGCGACAATCAATCGATTACACTGATTTACAAAGTTGTCATTTATTCACAGGAGCCACTTTTTTGATATTGTGATGGATCCTGGAATCAAAAAAATATGTTATAATATGCATAATAAAATAGATTTAAAAATATATGGCAAAAAACTGTCCTTAATTTACAGAAGCCTTTTTTATAGTCTAATGGATTATCGACATAAATATAATATATATATATTATGATTTACATATCATACAAAAAAGTATTAATATGAAAATACCATATAAATGAGGCTCTTCAATTATCGCCGGTTCTAAGGTCCTTTTCCAAAAAATTACCAAACCACAATCTGAGAAAAAATATTATACTGAATTCCAAGGACTCCTTTACTTCTTTTTCAAGCTACCTCTCTCTAAATCTGAAACTATTCTTTTATTAAATTCTAAAGACTTCTTTACTATAAGAAACTCACCTGTTATTCCTGGTGGTTTTTCTTGTAAACTGTGATAGACTGTGGTGGATTACCGATAGACAAGGGTGAATTTGGGTATATCAAATACTACCACCAACGTATACAGTAGCCCAGTGCGAATCACACCAGGAACGCCTGAGCGAACACAACACAAAAACTACACCAACCCCAACAATAGCAATAGCATAGAAACTATTTTTGTAATTACACAAGAAGCAACGTCAAAGTAAACACTGGTAGCAAATGACACCACAATGTTAACAGTAACCCAGTGAGACTCACTCCAGAAGCGGCTGAGAAAGTAAAACTAAAAACAGCACCAACTAGAACTAAAAAGTGTTTTAGCAATCACTCAAGGAGCAACGTCAAAGCAAACACTGGTAGCAAATACCGCCACCATTGTTAACAATAGCCTAGTGAGAACCATATTAGGAACGCCTGAGAGAGTACAACAAGAAACACATCAGCATCCAGAACAATGGCAATAACATGGGAACAAACTGTTCTTGCAATTGCACTAGAAGCAACGTTAAAGCAAACAGTGGTAGCAACCAAACAAAAAGTTCACACCCAGTGATATTACAGATTTTCTTAAAGAAATATAATATATGAATTTGTTAGTAGCTCGGTGGGACTAATACAAATATGATTTGAAGTAAAGAACACAAATTTAGTTTTCCGGGACCCTAGTAAGCATGCTAGACTCACATTCGGAGGGTGTTGTGTTTGAATCCTGCCCCGGACATGTTCAGAAAAATTCTTTCTAAATATTTTTCTTCGAGTCGAAGGCTTGTATTACTTCCCCAAACTCTTGCAGACATATTCCCCAAACCCTTGCAGACATAATCCCCAAACTCTTGCAGACATAATCCCCAAACTCTTGCAGACATTTTCCCCAACCCCTTGCAGACATATTTAATTATGGTCTAAGGTATAATAATAATAATAACTACTATATAATGACAATAATGTCTTTTGAATCGGAAATCCTGACTTACATGGTTGTAGTTGACTCAAAGAAGGACATCCTTACTGTAGTAAATCGGTAATCCACAAAAGTCGATTGTCGCTCAGGTCTGAAATACAGATAGTGGCCTTCGCTTTAAATTACAAACTCACACTTCACAGCCAAACCGACACATACACAGGCAAACCCACACACAGGCAAACACCCCACATACATAGGCATAGCCACACCTTTAAAGACAGACCCACATAGACGCAGGCAAATCACAGCCATCCACAGGCATAGCCACACATTCAAAGCCAGACTCCCACATCCACAGGCACAGCCACACCTTTCAAGACAGACCCATCCAACCACAGGCAAATCCACACATACACAGGCAAGTCACAGCCATGGACAGGCAAACCCACTCCTTCTTAGACAAACCTACACATCCACAGATAAATCCACAGGCATATCCTCACCTTCAAAGACAGACTCACACATATCCAGACAAAATCCACACATACTCAGGTATACCCAAACCTTCAAAGACAGACCCACACATACACAAGCAAATCCACACATACACAGGCAAACACACACCTTCAAAGACAGTACACACTCATACTTAGACAAACCCCCACACATACACAGGCATATCTACACTTTCAAAGACAGACCCATACATACCCAAGCAAATCACAGCCATGCACAGACAAACCCACACCGTCGCAGACAAGCCTCACACACTCAGGCACACGTCACACATACACAGTAAATACACACCACACAGCAACACTAAATTCAGCTTTTTCACAACAACAACAACCACAACAATAAAAACATTGTTGAAGTCAAAATATATAAAACACATCTCTTCTCTTGTCTTCTCTCCTCAATTTAGGTACTTTTAAACTGCGATGTAAATTATTAAACAATAAAAACATTGTAATAAATATAAAAATTCAAAAAATTGTGAAAATTACCAAACCAAATAAAAACAAAATTCACTCAACACCAAAAAAAATATAAAAAATAAGATATAATAAATAAATTTATATGTATATAAAATATTTGAAACTGAAAATAGCTAAATCGCAAATTTTTGTACAAAAATAATTTTTAAATAATAAATGACTACAAAGCAAAAAGCGACGACAACAAAACAAAAATAAATAAATACGAATTATTTGGCAAACAGCTGCTAGCGTGGACAGTAAACAATAATAACAACAACAACAACAACAACAACAAATAAAAAACAAACAGTATAGGAAAAAAATCTATTATACACAATATAAAGTTCGTAAATTGTTTAACGTATTATCGATTGTGGCTGTTGTTGAAACTTTCAATCAAATGCGCTGATGAATTATTATAATTAACCCAGAACTAAACTTAAGGCATAACAAGCAAAGCTCCTTAATTGCTTCCCAGTGAATGTCGTTGTTGTTGAACCCGATCCTGCCTGCTACATTTCAGGCTGTTGGGAGCAACAGTTTTACTATAGGCATGCAAATCCGCTAACCCAGTTTTTTTGTTGCCTTAAGAAAACGGGCCGAAATCGTTAGATCAAAGCTTATACGTATGCAATGTGAATAATGCAAAACCGAGTAACTGAGTCATTTCAATTCAGTATTATTGTCTCGTAATAAACAGAGCGGCGAGACGCCTGAAAATATGCTGAGCTCTGCCTAAACCAATTCATAAGTTAATACAAAATTAATGAGGAATTGGTATGGAAATTGGGGGTATATTCTCAGATATCTCAAGAAAGTATCAAAGATATATTTATATCTCCGCAAATAACTTCTCCAGGAGTTGCATCGACAGGTATTAGCAAGAGTCCATCGGAACACCTGTTATATATGTGTCCAACGCTGTCCAAAAGGAGGCACACTTTCCTGGGTGCCAAATATCTGGACTCTTAATACTCCTCAAATGACTTGCAGGAGTTACGTGGAGCAAAAGTCCATCGGAACACCTGTTATATATGTGTCCAACGCTGTCCAAAAGGATGCACACTAAGGGCAATGCAAATAACAAAATAAGCTCCATCAACTGCTTCATTAAAAACTCCAAATGGCTGGAGTTTTGAAAGGGAAGGGAGTGGGACCTGTGTCTCATGAGCTATCACAAAGGACCAAATGGCTTAAATGTGCCCTTCCTACGACCGCTAAACCTACCTACCTAAGGTCAATACGAGAATACAATGCCCAGGCGAAAAATCAGTTACCCGCTCTTGCATTATTCATCATTGTTTTGTCCACTGACGCTCTCTGAGTATTGATTTGTGCTAACCGCCTTGTCTGCTCTCAGACACTTGCTGCAAACCAACACTCATTGCATTTAGCTTTGCTCTAACGTATGCATCTGCAGCTCAACCCAACCACTTATTGTGTCCTGCTCTACTAAACTCTGCGTGAATGTTATTTTTGTACTTGATTTTAAGTGTTCGTTTGACTTTTTTCACTAACCTTCTAAAAAATCCTTTGCTATATCAGCAAATATGTTCGTCCTGTGTGTATGTCTGACTAATCAATTGTTTTTTGTTTTCTCTTCTTTCTCTTCCATGTGTTTTTCTCTATTTCCAGTACGTGTGAATCGCCTGAACCAGCGTAAATAAATTGTGAACCCAACAATAAAGCAACCAACCACTACCAACACCACCACCAACAACAACAACAACCAGTCAACTTGTTGTCCACCCTAAAAACCAATTAAAACCACACACAAATATGATAAAAAAAAAAAGAATACACCGTAAACCAACAACAACAACAACATCATCAAATTAAAATACAAATATACAAAATTTTTGCTCTCTTTTATATGCTAAAACACGCCCACAATAGGCAAAATTTAATGTTTTACAACTACCGCAGTTTACAAGTTATTATCAAAAAGCGAGAAAAGTCCCACTGTACAATTACGAAAAATCAGTACGTACATATATGAAATATATATATATATAAAAATATTTTTCTATTTTATTTTAAATCAATTTACAGTAAACTAATTTGTATATTAATTTATTTATTCATTAATTAATTATATATAAATTAATTATTTATTAAATAAATATATATTAATTAATTTATTGTTTAGTAGTGAATTAATTGTTTAATAATTAAATAATATTAATTATTTTTTTAGTAATTACTTATTTATTCATTAAAAAATTATTTTGTGAATTATTATTTTTTCAATAAATAATTTTTAAGTAATTAATTATTGATTTAATAATTAATTCATTACTTATAAATAATTATATATTAATGGAATATCAATTAATTATTTAATTATTAACTCTTTAGTAATTAATTAAATATATTAATTATTTAGTAAATAATTAATTATTTACTTGTTAATTCATTATTTATAAATCAATTTTTCATTATTTATTCATTAAAAAATTATTTAGTAATTAATTATTGATTTCTTTATTTTTTAATTATACAGTAATTAATAAATTAATTATACAATAATTAATTATTTATCAATTAATTGTTTAGTAATGAATTAATTATATATTAAATAACTATATATAAATTCAAAATAAATATATATATATATATATATATATATATATATATATATATATATATATATATATATATATATATATATATATATATATATATATATTAATTATTAAATAAGTAATAATAAATTAATAAATAATTAATAAATTAATAATAAATTAATAAATTATTAATTAATTAATAATTATTAAGTAATTAATTAATAAATAATTAATTGATAAATATATTCTTAATTAATTATATATATATATATATATATATATATATATATATATTTATATATATATATATATATATATATATATATATATATATATATATATATATATATATATGTATGTATATGTATACATATATCTATATATTATTTACTAAATAATTAAGTATATATTTATAAATTAATTGTTTATTAATTAATTTTTTAGTAATTATTAATTATTAGTTATTTAATAATTATCTAATAATTATTTAAGTTTATTTGTAATGTTAAAAGTTGCTTTCAAGTATTTTTATGTACATGTTTATCATTCATTTATGTTCATCACTGCTGTATACATATTTTTGTGAGCTAGTGTACGCAGATCTGGGTAAACATTACATTTTAAATTCCTAGTAATTGTAATTCCAATTCCAGTAATTATATTTTGTAATTTTCCACGTCCAGAGATAATCTAATTTGCAATTGAGTTTTCCTATTATTGGGAATTGTAATTTGTTATTTATATTTTTAATTCCAGGAAATTTGGGTTTATCTTTCCAGGGATTTTTAAGGAACTTTTTCAATTTAAGTAAATTTGTAATCATTTGTTCAGATTGCAGGGAATTATCATTTTTAATAGAATTTTCTAATTCCAGACAATTTTTGTAATTTTTAAATCAATATTAATTCAAAGTAATTATAAATTTTATTTCAAATTTCCAATTCCAGGTAATTGTAATTTTTAATTGGAAGGAATTATAAATTTTAATTGAAATTTCCAATTCCCAGTCATTTTAGGTTTTAATTCAATTAAAAGTTAAAAGTAATTATAAATTTTTTTAAAAATTTTCAACCCGAGTATTTGTAATTTTTAATTCAATATAAGTGCATTTAATGAATTGTAATTTCTAATTCATTATTGAGCTTCAAAGTAATTATATATTTTGATTAAATTTCCACTTCCCGGTAATAGTAGTTTTGAATTCAATATTAAGTTCAAAGTAATTATAAATTTTAATTAAATTTCCATTTCTCGGTTATTGTAATTTGGAATTCAATATTAAATTAAAAGTAATTATAAATTTTAATTAAAGTTTCCAATTCTCGGAATTGTAATTTTGAAATTGTGTACTTTTTCACTTCCACTTAATAAAAGAATACAAGTACTTTGCATTCCAATGAATTTCGAATTATTCATATTTTCAACATTAAATCTTCAAAGGAATTGAAGTAATTGTTGACTTCTCTGCCTGACAATTTTTCACTCTCAGAACAGGTTTTTGCCAGGATGTCGGTAAAAAAATAATTACAAATTGCAGTTGCTTAGCATGGAATTGGAAAATAAATGAATATCCATTTTGACTCCTTGAGTGGAATTTAAAGGAATTGTATTCCTGTAAAATTTAAGCACATATTGATTACAAATTCGAATTGCTGGTAAATGTGATTTTGTTAAAATTGACTGCTAAAAAACGATTTCTACCCAGTTCTGAGTGTACTTGGTACTTTATACATTTGTAATATTTGTTTTATTTGCAAGTAAAATTTAAACTAAGTTTATATCTATCTCTCATAAAACAAAAGTGTTCATTAAAATATTGAAAGTCTCCATGATTAAATTCAGGTAAAACGATCGGTATTATATTCACAGGATTATTCTAGAGACCAGTTCCAGTTCTCACTTTTAATGTAGTTTAATGAGTATGATTTAGAGTAAGATGGGGAAATACTTTCATACCTTGGAGGGCACTACAAGCTGGTCAATTTACTACTCAATTTTAATGTACCCCATAAGAACGATTTAGAGCAAGATATGGGGTACAATTTGGTACCTACGATTTTACTAAAAAGTTGCCTAAGAACTTATTTCATATAATTATGATTTATGTTAGGACTTCTGTAACTTCTGACCTAACATTACATAAGAATAGCGCTCATGTGGTTTCCCAGTTTCTTTGAGATTGTCACTGAAATTGTGCCTGAGAACTTCTGCGCATGGGTCACTGGTCAACTGTCTACCTTTATAATTCAAAGGGTCATAACATCCGGTATATCGATACAGATTTCGTTGAAGACCACTATACAACGTTTTCCTCAAGAATTTCCGAGCAGTTTGAATACAGTTCACAGCAGTTTGGATACAGTTCCGAGCCGCTTGGATTCAGTTTAGAGTAGTTTACATTTAGTTCAAGCAGTTTGGATTCAGTTTACAGCAGTTCACAGCAGTTCACAGCAGTTTGGATTCAGTTCCGAGCGGCTTGGATTCAGTTCAGATTAGTTTGCATTCTCTTCAAGTATTTTGGATTCAGTTCCCAGCAGTTCAGAGCAGTTTGCATTCAGTTTACAGAAGTTTGCATTGAGTTCAACCAGTTTGAATTTAGTTCACAGCAGTTCAGAGCAGTTTGGATTCAGTTCAGAGCCGCTTGCAGCAGTTGGAATTCAGTTCAGAGCAGTTGGAATTCAGTTCAGAGCAGTTTGCATTCAGTTCCAAGTCGTTTGGATTCAGTTCAGAGCAGTTTGCATTCAGTTCACAGTATTTTGCAGTGAGTTCAAGCAGTTTGGATTCAGTTCACAGCAGTTCAGAGCAGTTTGCATTCAGTTCAAGCAGTTTCAATTCAGTTCAGAGCAGTTTGCATCAGTTCAGAGCAGTTTGCATTCAGTTCAAACAGTTTGGATTTAGTTCACAGCAGTTCAAAACAATTTTCATTCAGTTCCGATCCGCTTGGATTCAGTTCCGAGCAGTTTCCATTCAGTTCCAAGTCGTTTGGATTCAGTTCAGAGCAGTTTGCATTCAGTTCACAGTAGTTTGCAGTGAGTTCAAGCAGTTTGGATTCAGTTCATAGCAGTTCAGAGCAGTTTGCATTCAGTTCAAGCAGTTTCAATTCAGTTCAGAACAGTTTGCATCAGTTCAGAGCAGTTTGAATTCAGTTCAAACAGTTTGGATTTAGTTCACAGCAGTTCAAAACAATTTTCATTCAGTTCCGATCCGCTTGGATTCAGTTCCGAGCAGTTTCCATTCAGTTCAGAGCTTGATATCTTAGAGCAAAAGCTTCTTTGCAGATACTACGAGTATTATCCTTCTAGAGAGCTCCTTCTGCCGTTTTCCAATGTGGATTGTGCCATGGTGGTCACATATAGAAAGAAAATCTCTGAGCTGAAGACATGTGTTGTTCCATTATGGTTCCAGTATCAGATTATATCATGATGGTAGTCTTGAACACTTTGACAATTACTGACATCATTACTCCTGCTGTGATGCTTCAACATCACCGAACAATGTGTTTATGTACACACGAAGCTGTATCAACATTTTTTGGTTAATATTAAATGTAAAGAGCAATAGAAGTGCTAATTATGACTAAGTTCTGATATATGGCCTGTTATGACAGTATTTCTGAGGCTTATGATCTATTATGAGAGTATTTTTGAGGCTTGTGACTTATTATGAAAGTATTTCTTTGGCACAATGGTTTATTATGAAAGTATTTCGGAGGCTTATGTATGACCTATTATGAAACTATATCTATATTCTTCTTCTATACTGTTCCAAGTGGAGTTCACACTGAAATACGTATTATCTATTTCAACCCTCTTTGAGCGTTTACAGAACGATTCAATCCACACTGAGCTGTCATATAAACGGGATAATATAATACTAACGATATGTTTACCTAAGTTTAAAGTGAAGACATCATTCATATTCATATTATACTATTTTTAAATATTTTTTTTAAGTGTTTACTTGAAGCCCCGAATCCGTTCACCTTCAATCATCCGACGCAACACTCCTCTTATTTATAGTTTATTTGCTTAAGAGTGTAATCGTTGGCTTCTTCATGTATCTGGGTGCTTGTTTATTCTCCTCATTTGTAGAGGCTTCATGAAATTATCACTAAAATTATTTCACTAATCTTCCGAACATGTTTATAGGTGGACGTCAACGGCGCATGGGCCACTTTGGCAGAAACTACACAATTGGCGTTTGGCAATAAGAACACAATGAACAATGCAAATTCTTCTCTATCACAGCGACCAATGCAGCAAGTACAACAGTGACAGCCCAGGCTGGAGTTGTTCTATTTGCCGCATTCACTTTACCACCCCCCACTCTACAACTAATCAAGCGTTTTTTGATTTAAATTGTTACAAAAATTTCAGCACTTCAAACAAATAAAAACAATACAAAAAAATACAAAAAAATGAAAAATTTCAATTAAATTAAATTTTAACATCTTCACAAAAGAGAAAATATTTTAAAAAATTTTATTCATATTTGTTACAATTTTATGAAATATTTTTATTTACTCAGAAAGTTGCAATTTGTGCACATATTGTTTTATATTTTTTACACACATTTAATTGTGTTTAAATCACAATTAATTTATACATTTGTGTATATTCTTTTTATTTTTATTGAATTGTACAATGACAATTTATTATTTTTATGTTTTTATTGTTGAAATTTGCCGTTTAATTTAGTTAAAATATTTAAGAAACAAAACATAAACTAAAAAGAACAATTGTAAATTATATTGTACAACAACAAAAGCTGCCAGAATGAAGATCTAATAACCACGTCGTTACTATTTAAGCGGAATTTAGAGATAATTGTTAAACACGCTTTTGAGTTTATAAATAGCCGAAGAACTGCAGAACTACAGAAATGCTGTGATTTTCATAAATTATTCAATGTATTTACAACCAAACCATACTTTGTTCGGGGTCAAATCTACCAAGTCATACTTTGTTGGTGATCAAATCTACCAATTCATAGGGATCAAATCAACCAGTCCATACTTTATGCGGGGCCAAATCTACCAATTCATACTTTATTCGCGATCAAATCACTCATCTCTTACTTTGTTGGAGGTCAAATCTGCCAATTCATACTTTATTTGCGATCAATCAACCAATCCATACTTTATTCGGGATCAAATCATTCAATTCTTACTTTGTTCGGGTTCTAACCAGAAGGAAGCCTTCTTAACAATTCAAATTGGAACGAAGTCCGAAGTCACATGATTCTCAGAACTTATTTAAACTATTAAAATCCAATGATAAGTAGTTCTTACTTTGTTGGAGTTCAAATCAACCAATTTGTGCTTTATTCGGAGTCAAATCAACCAATTCATACTTTGTTGGGGGTCAAATCATTGAATTCTGACTTGATTCGGGATCAAATCTATCAATTCATACTTCGGTGGGGGTCAAATCAATCAATTCTTATCTCGTTCGGGGTCAAATAATTCAATTCATACATACTTGGGTCTACCCAGAAGGAAGCCCTCTTTACTATTCAAATTGGAACGAAATCTGAAGTCACATGATCCTCAGAACTTAATTAAACTATTAACAACCAATCCAGACTATGTCGGGGGTCAAACCAATCAATTCTTAGGTTGTTCGGGGTTTAACCAGACGGAAGCCTTGATTAAAATTCGAAGTGGAACTATTAACAAACCTTTCATAATTAATTCATACATAGTAAGGGGTCCAACGAAAGCCTCGCCTCATAATTCAAATAGGCACGAAATCTGTAGGCACATATAGTCAGAAATCAGTAGAGTCAACCCAAGCAGGGTAGAAACTTAGTCCTGTTCTATTCTTAGAATTTATTTAAACTATTAACAACCAATCATAAGTACTTGATACTTTGTTGGGGGTCAAACCAGGGCTAACCTTGTTCATTACTCAAATTGGAACCAAAACTAAAGTCACTGATTTCTGAAGACTCACCCCAAAGCAAGGTAGAAATTGACCCCTGGCCACGTCTTTTGCTTCAAAGATCTTCACCAACTCACTGTGGTTTCTAACACTTAATTAGAGCTGATACAGGTGAGTCCTATCTTGGACCTCTGGTGTAAAAGTTTGAATGAGAACCCCATGTCAAAGAAACTTAGAATCAACATAACTTTTATGGGAAGACTAACATTATCCTTATTTGGGCCGCCCTCTGTGGTCTAGTGGTAATCATGCTAGAGTCACACCCGCACGTTCAAATCGTGCCACGAACTTCAAAATGCTTCTTTCTATAAAATCCTTTTCTCTTTGAGTCGAAGGCATTTGTAGCTAGTACTCATTCCCCCAACACCTTGCACTCATAATTAATTATGGTGTAAGGTATAACAATATCCTTATTTGGTCTGTCTTTTTAGGGGGCACAATAGATCGAAAGGTCGTCCTACGCAATAATAGAGAATGGTCTGTCTTTGCTGTTCTACACTTCCATGAAGCTTCCCCTGTATATTGTGACCTTTGGCACCCCAGACAACTCCTGGAATAGTTCAGCATTTCTGTAGTTCGAATTCTGTATTTTATTATATATAAACACCTAAAAAACACAAACAACACAGCATATGAAATTCATAACTTAAATTTAAACTAATTAATAATTGTATTTAATGTAAGGAAAGCTTTTTATGCAAATCGATGGATAGCTTGCAAATGCAATTGGATTGTTTATAAACAAACTAAATAAATGCTTTAATTGATGTGAACAGATTGAAAACTATTTGAAAAGACACACACCCGCGTTCGAGTTGGACAGGACACACTTGGAGGATTTCCTTAAATGACTTTATTAGGTGCACATTCAATTTATGCACGCTGTGGACCGCAGGCAAATGTGAAATGTTATCGTTAAGCTAAAAAAATTTATATAAAAACCGAAGAGGAGCACGAGCAGCGACATTTTTCACATACAATTATATCCTTTATTTTATTCTTTAAACTTTTTGTTTATTTTTAGTATAAAATTTTAAAGCTTTTTATAAATATTAAAATTTCTTTTATTTGTTTTTAAGTTTGTTTTACATTTAAAAATTTTTTTTTCAATTTTATTTTAGTATATGACGATGATAACATGAGAAATTTATAAAAAATTTAAACTATGCTTTAATAAAATATTAAAAAAAGGTTATTTAAAAAAAAAAACAGAAACAATTTATAATAAAAGTAAACAATTCTAAATATAATTATATAAAGAAAATATATAAAATTTTAATATTTAAATGACGATTGTATAATTTAATGATATTAATTATATACTTTATACTTTTAATGAAAATGCTTATATAAATTATGAAGTATGTAAAATAAAAATAAAAAAAAAAATACATAAAATTGTTACACTTCGAGTGGTGTGCTGCTAACTCCTAATTTCGGGTCGAAGTTCGCGATTGTTGGTGCAAAAAGATGAGATATCCTGATAAAAAACAAATTTTGTTCTCTTCTTTTTTGAGTGGTCAAATTCACTGTTCACCTTCTTAGCGTAGGGCTAAATCTACGGTCAGAATCATGCCGTAAACGCCAACAACTGGTACTACGAGGGGTACTATTTATATTTAGGGAACTGACAACACTAATGTCAATAGCTAAAATCTGGTAACACCACAATAAGGGTTGACATTTTTTAGCATAAACGTACTCACAACGTGTTGATGTACAAGTGGCATTTGTTTTGTTTACAGTGAGTAAATCAATTTGGCCAAAAAATGGAAATTTCTAGAGAAGGTTTTCGTTGGATTATTTTTCACAACTTTCAACGTGGATTATCTCAACTAGAATGTGACGATAAACTCAGTTCTTTGTATGGCGATAAAGCACCGTCAAAAACCACAGTATATCGCTGATATGGTGAATTCAATCGTGGTCGTAGTTCGGTCGGCGACAAACTCCGTGTAGGTCGTCCAAAATCGGTTGTTGTGCCACAAAACATCAAAGCAGTGCGTGAACTGATAATACAAGATCGTCATGTGACATATCGTGAGATAGAGAACACCTTGGGCATTACTTCCACGTCCATACATTCAATATTGCATGAACATTTGGCTGTAAAAAAGTTTTGTTCGCGTTGGATCCCACATAATTTGACGATCGCTCAAAAAGAGGCTCGTGACAATTGGTGTAAGGAAATGATTAAAGAGTTCGAAGTGGTGCTTCAAACGACTTGTATAAAATCGTGCCAGGTGACGAATCATGGATATATGCGTATCAGCCGGAAACAAAACAACAAAACAATCGACCGTGTGGGTATTCCAAGACGAGCTAAATCCACAAAAGTTGTTCGTGGAAGAAGCACAGCGAAGCAAATGGTCGCCTGTTTCTTCGGCCGAATGGGTCATGTGGCCACTGTTCCGCTTGAGCAACGTAGGACGGTCAATTCTGAGTGGTACACGACCATTTGTTTGTCGGAAGTCTTCGGAGAAATTCGTAAAACCAACCACCAAAGAGGAATCATTCTCCATCATGACAATGCGAGCTCTCATTCATCTCGTCAAACAGGTGAATTTTGCAGCAGTCAAAACATCGAATTGATGACTCATCCTCCGTACAGTCCTGATTTGGCACCCAATGACTTTTTCTTGTTCCCGAATATCAAAGGTAAACTGCGTGGTCAACGATTTCCGAGCACCGAAGAAGCAGTTGAAGCGTTCAAAAACCATGTTTTGTCTGGGTGCCAGGCCATAGGGATTGAGGGTAATTGCAGGGCTGATGAGCTGGCTAGGGAGGGCACAACATTAACTATCCTTCCGGATAAAGCTCCATTACCAATACCTTTAACAACATGCAAATTGCTAATAGATAGATACACTGTCGAAGTGGCAAATGTTAGATGGAGATGCCTAACAAGTCGACAAACTTGGCCGGAATGGAGTCGCGGCCGTTCAAAACTGCTGTTGAAATTGATTAGGCAGGATATTAAATTTGTAATAGAGGCACTGACGGGTCACTGTTTGATTGGTAGACATGCAAGTAGACTTTTGTAGGAGCTGTCAAAATATCGAGGAAGAGGAAACAGTGGAACACCTCCTGTGTGCGTGCATTGCTCTATACAGGAAAAGTTTCTCCACTCTTGGATTTGCATTTCTTGACAGCTAAGGAGATTTCCTGGATGAAGCTAACAAAAGAGGCTATTTTCACCGGATGGTTTAAGCGAGTTCCGGAGGTGTAGGGGGAGAAAATCTGTAGTGGCCACAATAGGCCTTGAACAGCCCTAAGTGAGTTTTAGGACAGCCATATAACCTACCTACCTACCTATATATTTATCAGAACCACGCTTCTATTCTGAACCAGGAGCCACCTGCCCCAAACTTTACCGTTTATGCGTCGGTCTATCCCGATTTGAATAGGCAGTTCGACCTCAGTATTCCAAGCAGAAATGACTGGGCCTCAAATGACATAATCGTCGGCGAAACACTCGATATCTACACCGATGGTTTTAAACGTGGAGGTAGAGTTGGCAGCGGTATCTTTTCCGTTAAACTGGACCCAAATATTTCCCTTTGTCTCCCTGACCATTGCAGCGGTTTTCAGGCTGAGGTCAGGGCCATTTACCACAGAGCTAAATGGATTCTGAGTAGCGGCATCAGCGCAGCCGACATAGCTATCTTCTCAGACAGCCAAGCCGCTATTAAATTCCTTTTGGGCTCTACGGCCACCTCAAAACTTGTTATCGAATGTCGAAACTCTCTGAATCAGCTTTCAAGGTACTCTCGAGTGCATCTTATCATGGTACTCTCGAGAGCACCTTATCATGGTACTCTCGAGAGCACCTTATCATGGTACTCTCGAGAGCACCTTATCATGGTACTCTCGAGAGCACCTTATCTGGGTTCCCGGAAATAGCGATATCCCAGGCAAAGCAGGCACGCTTCTACACGAAATTCAGCCCTCCGTAAATATCGGCTACCCACTGGTAACAACCAAGCTTAATATCAAATGGAAATACCTGGCTGACGCCTACAAATCCTGGCTCAACGAAGAATCCTGCCATACGGGTAGACTTCACTTAGCTAAAAATGAACAAAGACAGAACCAACCAACTTATTCCACTCGATCGCAAATCTCTGCGACAACTGATTCGGCTTTGAGCGGCCACTGTATACTGGAGAAATATGCAGAAAGACTGGGCTTACCCTCAAACGATTTCTGCCGGGGTTGTGATTCCAAGGAAAAGGAGGAGACGGTACTCCACCTCTTATGTCACTGCCCTTCCTTTGGCAGAAGAAGAAATTACATCTTTGGTGCCGCATTTTCCACAACTCATATCCAGAGTTTTTGTTGGATAAGATACAAAGTCAGCTTCCCGACAAGAGAACAATGGAGAGATCCAGAATTACTTAAAGGGGGCTTGACGAAAACCTTCTTCACTGATGACTCCAAAACTGAAAAGAGAACTTGGGCTGGGTGGCATCTGAATGAAAATGTAAGATGCTTCTCGATTATGGGAAGTATGGCAACTCTATTCCAATTGGAAGTGTTTGCTGAAGGTGGCAGATTGGACAATTCCAAAGAAATTGCGCAGTAAACAGCTTAGAGAGTGTAGTGACAGTCAGGCTGCACTGAAGGCCATGCAAAACGTTTTAGCTGCTTCAAATATTGTCCAAGAATGTAAATCAAGATTTAACTCCGTCGCAAGATGGAATTTACTTGGGTTCCGGAACTTATTTGGTGTATGGAGGAACGAAGTAGCTGATGAACTGGCAAACTGTGGATCTGCGGGTACTCCAATGTGACCAGAGCCACTTATCGGTATGAGTTTATCAGGGCATTATGATTGGATCAAGAGCCATGTGAATAATATTCACAAGAACCGATGCTTTAGTTCAGTTGGCTGCAAAACAATCAAGCGTTTCCTCGGGAGCCGACACAAGAGAGTTGCAGATTTCTTTCTAACATTACGAAGGAAGTATCTTCGATCATTGGGATGGTTAATGATGGGACATAATCCATGGGGCGACTATAGGCATCGATAGTCTGAACGGCGTCTTCTCTCTGGAGGAAGAACAGGACGACACAGAGCATTTTCGCTTCGCTTGAGCAGGCGCAAATTAGGGTCAGATGTATTGACCAATGGACAATATACATTCCTTATCCCTGGACAGACTTCTGAGATTCATAAAAGACTCAAAGAAGTTTGAAAAGGTGTAACTTTTACAATCACCTTTATAAGATTAAAGAGTTATTTTCCACGTGAAACTATGAGTGAAGTTATGAATCAAGGGTCCTACAAAGTTTCAAGATTCTTCACGGCGATATTATTTTGAAGCACTTATGATAAAATTGCCAAGAATAATTCATTATACCAGGTGGATACCAAAGTAAACAGGACTTTTTCAAAACCAAAAGGTCTGTTTGGCAAAACCCACTTATTTTATTCAAAATAGGTCCCTTCCGACTCAATACATCGATGTGTTTGGTTCAAAGCATGTTTAATAAGTGTTTTAGATCGTCGGCCGGGATGACCTTCAGAATGTCAGTACAACCGTTTGAATTGACTTTTAATACATCCACAGAACGTTTTCCTTTCATCGGCAAATACATTTTTCTGAAAGGGTAAAAGTCGCTCGGTGCCAAATCAGGCAAATATTGGAAGTGGTTGACAGTTAAATTGCCAATACCTCATTAGAAATACGTATTTTTGGGAAGTCCTGTTTACTTCGTCTTGTACCTGTACCTTGTATTACTTAAACGATAAAATGATCTTGAACCTTTAGTAGAAAGCGTTGTAAACTGAAATTGCTTCACAGATTTGCAATTAAGCAGGATTCACGATGAACAATAAGATCAAAACATTGAATACAGAATGTTAATTTGAATTCCTCGAATTGGAGTTCAGTGCAGATTGTAATATAACAGAAAATAATATAGCCGATTCAGGTTGTTCCCAATGTGGATTCAGGTTGTTCCCAATGTGGATTCAAGTTGTTCCCAATGTGGATTCAGGTTGTTCCCAATGTGGATTCAGGTTGTTCACACTGTGGATTCAGGTTGTTCCCAATGTGGATGCAGGTTGTTCACACTGTGGATGCAGGTTTTTCACACTGTGGATTCAGGTTGTTCCCAATGTGGATGCAGGTTGTTCACACTGTGGATTCAGGTTGTTCCCAATGTGGATTCAGGTTTTTCACACTGTGGATTCAGGTTGTTCCCAATGTGCATTCAGGTGGTTGCAGGATTACCTACCAATTCTGACGATGTCGATGACATCTCAAGGTCGGGACCTGTCTAGATTGTTAAGAGGTGTCGCCAAACGAACCACAATGGGGATTAATTTGTAAAAATCTACTAAAATCTTGAAAACTGAAGATATCAAAATCTAAGTTCGTCTTAGAAATTGAGTTTAACATTATAAAGAGCAGAAAGGTGATTCGGAGGGGTCAAATGGATTTTTTTTCACTTGCCACTTTTCCTATCAAAAACCGTCCTACAATTAAAAACTTGCCTATTTATACTTCTACACTAAATTACCGCCAATTGCCAAAGGCAGCCCATGCCAGGTATGGGATGCATCTGGATAGGCGCCTCATGAGACGCTGTCAAATCTTCTTCAAGTGGAAACAGTTTGGACTAAGGTTTAGATCATTGTTCTGGCGACTTGATCGGCCCCTTCACTTGAAAATAAAAGCTGTTATATAAGGTAATATGGAAATCCATATGGACTTATGGTAGTCAAAGTAGGGGACATCTAAGTCAAACCTGGACATCCTGCAACGATTCGAATCGAAATTTTTACGAGTGTCCTATATCTATACATGGAGCTGTCATAATCTAAAGTAATATCTTCTTGGTGTCCTTTGCATTGCTTCATGATCTCACAAACAATTGGAAATATTTCTCACAAACTATTCGAAATATTTGTCACAAAGGATGCGAAATATTTCTCACAAGCAACTGGAAATATTTTCCCCACAAACAATTGGAAATATTTCTCACAAACAACTGGAAATATTTCCCACAAATAATTGGAAATCTTTCCCACAAACAATTGGAAATATTTCACCACATCATTCTCACAAAGGATTCGAAATATTTCTTCCCAAGGGTTCGAAATATTTCCCCACAAACAATTGGGAAATCTTCACACATTTGGAATTATTGCCGTCGTTTTTTAGAGAGTATTCAATTGAACTCTTTTAGATTTTATTTCGATCTCCTTTTGAAGGTCATGATGATGGTTTGTCGAAGACATCAGATGACTTACAATCCAACTGCAGCGTGCAATGCTCAAACATAATTTTGGACTTAATAATTTTCACACCGTTCTGTGACACTGATTAACATCAATCTAGCGCGTATTTTCCTAACTCATTACAACCCAACCCAAGTTGACGACAATGAATGGAAAAGTTTCGCACACAACAAAATTGGGTGGTACACTTTTCGGATGCTACGAAATCAGTCCATCGGACGCGTAATTCGATTGCACAGCTGCGCAGCAACTGACTCCCCGGGAGCCAGTGCAGAACGAGAGCAACTGCTACAAATTAGACGGGTAAGTAAACACGAAGCGGTGAGGCGCGATTTCCATGAAAGAAGGGGCAAGGCAGGTGCAAAAATACAGACGGAGTGTTTATTTGATAAGTCAATTCATTTGCATACTCGTCGCTATCTAAAATAATTTATCAGCTTATGCAAATAAGCCACTGCAGCATCCGTAAAAAAGAGACCACAACGCACACTCGAGCTGATACTTTTTAGATCGCTACGTCACTGCCATACAATTTGATACCGAATTATCAGTTAGGAGCGTTATTATTCTGCCATAACGTTCCAACGCAAGCGCACGTTCGGTTGAGCAACTTTTAATTACTCGCTTCGTTTCTTTCAAGATTTCGTTGCTCGTCTTTCTTTCTTAGTGTGTTTGAATAAAATTAATTTCAAGTAAATCGCAAGGAATTCTAAATGAACCATGTCGTCATTGGAGCGACAGACGCCGTTTCGCAAACAGTCGAAAATCGAGGCCCCTGTCGATGGGCAGTTCAAGGGCTCCCCGGAATTCATACTCATCACAGATCATCAGACCACAAAGACGAAGAGCCTGGAGCAGCTGGAACAAGTTGCTGAACTCAACCAGTGCACCACATGCACGCGCAGTGTGCTGCGCAAGAAGATACTGTACAAGCGCCTGCCGATCCTGCAGTGGCTGCCACACTATACACGAACCGATGCCATCTGTGATGTGATTGCGGGCATCACCGTGGCCCTGACAGTGATACCACAGGGCTTGGCGTACGCTGCAGTCGCCGGACTGCCCACAGAGGTAGGTGGGGTGACGAGAGGCGAAGTTGTAGATGAAGAGGAGAGACGTCGAAGTAGATGGAGTGGAGAGATGTAGACGTAAATGCATAAGAGAGACGCAGACTTAGACGTGGATGGAGAGGAGAGGAGAGACGTAGACGTAGACTTAGTTACAAGGAACAGGCGTAGACGTAGACGTAGGTGCATCAGCGAGACGTAGACTTAGACTTAGTTACAAGGAACAGACATAGATGTAGACGAAGGTGCTGAGGAGAGGCATAGACGTAGGTGGATAGGAGAGACGTAGACGTAGGTGGAGAGGCGAGACCTAGACGTAAGTGCATCGGCGAGACGTAGACGTAGATGCATAAGAGAGACGTAGATGTAGATGCATAGGAGATACGTAGACGTAGATGCATAGGAGAGACGTAGATGTAGACTTAGTTGCAGGGAACAGACGTAGATGTAGACATAGGCACATCGGCGAGACGTAGACGTAGACGGATTTGCGTAGGAGAGACGTAGATGTAGGAACATAGGAGATACTCAGACGTAGGTGCATAGTATAAACGTAAACGTAGGAAAGTAGAAGAGACGTACCCATGGGGAAGAGGAGAGACGTAGATGTAGATGCATTGCCAAAGTACTTAGACGCGATTGGAGATTTTTGGCGGAGATTCCTGATAAGATTACCTACTCATATTTTTCTTTGCGTATACTTGAAGATAAGATTTTCATTTATTTACCAGGATTATGTAAATATATTTAAAATTCTTCAGCCATGAGCATCTTTGCTAAATTATCTCCAAATACGAGGACATTCACTTTGCTGCGCAATCACAGTGCTCGGCGTCAGTGTAAAGGTTATTAATATACCTTCATGACGTACTTGGATATAAGAAATCTCTTCCGCACAGTTCTTCGCAGTTTTCAGAGATCGTGAGAGCTGGGGAAGAGAAGCAATTCTGTTGCACGAGGGATTCAACGAGAACATGACTCATTCCTTTAAATCACTGAGAACGTCAGTCCTTGTTTAGACAAACCAAACCGAAGTTACTTTGGAGTGTTTCATGCTCTGTAGTTTCGAACATAGGAGTATCAGCTTTGACCACATAAATAACTCAATACATAACAGGACAGGTGCCAGTGAACCCGTGAGATTCAGAGTCCTTGTTTAGAACCAATCAAACTGAAGCGTTACAAACTTTATTTGGATCGTTTGGAGCTCTGTATTAAGTTCTAGTTTGAAACATAGGAATATCAGATTTGACCACATAAAGAAACATTATACACAACATGACTGGTCACACTGAAACATTGAGATCCTTAGCCCATGTTTAGAACCATTCAAAGTAAACTGCTGTAAACTTAGTTTAGTTTGAACGCTTTTATCTCTGTATTAAGCTCTAGTTTGGAGTACAGGATCATCTGCTTCAACCACTTAAAGACACATTACACATAAATTCTGCCTCCAGCCCAGGACACACTGACAGGGTAGATTGTTATAGAAGGTATCCTTTTCCGTGTCAGAAAAAGCACCGAGAGTGCGCGCCTCATTTACACTTACTTTTATACTTTTTCGATTCCCGAAGACTGTCGTCACCTGACTTGAAGGACCTATTCTAATCCTAGCATAAATATGTGAAACAGTAAAAACCTTCCCGGGTAGTTTTTATACAGAATCGGACGGAATCTTCTTCTCTCGCCTCATTAAAAATAAAGTACACTCTTCACTTCCACTTTTCCCTCAAACTAATCATAACTAATCTTTACGCTCCTCCACAGTTCGGTCTGTATGGCTCCTTCATGGGGTGTTTCGCTTACGTTCTGCTCGGCACCTGCAAGGACAGCACAATTGGTTCCACTGCCATAGCATCGCTGCTGGTGTATCAGTTCGCCAAAGGCGTCTGGCAACGAGCCGTGCTGCTCACCTTTCTGACAGGAGTCATTGAGCTCGCCATGGCCGTATTCAAGTTGGGTTTTCTGGTGGAGTTTGTGTCGGGACCGGTTAGTGCCGGCTTCACCAGTGCCGTGACCCTAATTATCAGCACCGCGCAAATGAAGCACATCCTGGTGGTGAAAAATGAGGGATCCACCTTCGTGCAGCGATGGATCAGCATGATAGGCGACATTCGGAATGTTCACGTGCCGGACGCCATTCTGGGTAGTAGTTGTGTCGTCATTCTGCTACTGCTGCGCTACATTGGACGCATACAAATTGCGCCGAAAGAGGGGCAGCCCCTAAGTCCTTGGTGCTCAATGATGAATCGGATTTTGTGGTTCGTGGGCGTGACGCGAAATGCTACGCTTGTGATTGTATGTGCCGGAATGAGCTTCTACTTTGAGTTACAAGGTCAACACTACTTTCACCTCACCGGCCACATACCGCCGGGTTTGCCCGAATTCAGTCTGCCACCGTTCTTCATTGAAGCTGTGCCGGGCAATGCCACCGCGGGCGTGGAGGCGGTGCAGGGCGAGACTTTCTTTGAGATGGTGAACGGCCTGGGGTACGGTTTGGTGATTGTGCCGCTGATAGCGCTGCTGGAGAACATTGCCGTGTGCAAGGCTTTTTGTGAGTGAAGCCAACACTGTCGAGTATCTACTATGAGTATAATGAAGTAGTTCTGTGTCCATTTCAGCCAGGGGAAAGCCCCTCGACGCTACGCAGGAGCTGATTGCGGTTGGCGTGGCCAACATAGCCACCTCCTTCTTCAGAGGTTATCGCTCGAACGGTGGCCTGGCGAGGTCGGCGGTGAACAACGCCAGTGGTGTCCGCACGCCCTTGGCCAATTTCTACATTGGTCTGATCGTGGTGCTGGCCCTGATGTACCTGTCGGAGTTCTTCTACTACATACCCAAAGCGGTGCTGGCTGCCATCATCCTGTCGGCGGTCATGTTCCAGCTGCAGTACCAAGTGGTCCTGCCCATGTGGAGGAGCAAACGTGAGTAGTCTACATTTAACTGTAGTACCCAATAATAAACAATTCCTTCGGCTGCGTTTAGGTTCCGATTTGATACCCGGCTTTGTGGCGTTCATTGCTTGTCTGGTCATGCCATTGGAAGTGGGCATCCTGATTGCCATTGGCATCAATTTGCTGTTCATATTGTACCACTCGGCCAGGCCGAAAGTCACCTTGGAAACGTTGGAGGTAAGTTGCCACATCGTTAGGTGAAAGCACCAATTTGATGAACTCTTTCGCACAGACTGACGACGGCACACGGTTCCTGAAGCTCACACCCGATCGCTGCCTCATCTTCCCTTCGGTAGAATTCGTACGGAATCTTGTGATCAAGTCGGGCATCAAAACCACGCTGCCGGTGGTCATTGACTGCACGTACATTTATGGTGCCGACTTCACCGCCGCCAAGGTGATCTCCACCATGATCGATGACTTCAATCGGCGCCAACAGAAAATCATCTTCTTCAACTTAAAACCGAGCGTGGTGCACATTTTCGAGGGCATCCACACGAAGCTGGTGCTGTGCTACAATGTCAGCGCTCTGACGAAGGAACTGAAAATAGGCACTGGTGAGGTTACAGCAGCCGACGCCAGTGCGGTCGAGAGTGGCAGCAATGCCAGCACGCTTAGCTTAAAAAAGTTGTAAATATTTTTAGTGAATTGTTTTAAATAAATTGTGATTGTTTTCTACCAAAATGTAACCCCAAAAAATTTGCTAGTATTTGTTTTTGATATCAAAGATTACTCTTTTTCGCAGGCCCAAAGGTCAAAATCTACGCCAAAGAAATAATCTCATGAATTACGATATTTGTGGAAGTGATGTCACAGGGGTTTCCCCGCTTCAAATATGGTAGATTTGATTAATAACCTTTGAGTTGAAAATATGTTTGATCAGTGAAAATTATTTTCATTGCAAAATTGTCATTAGAAAATTGCAGTTTCGTAAATTTGCTACAAAGGCTTGAAATATTATTTAATTACTTTTTCAATGTAGGAAATTATTTTTATATTTTCTAGAGCTGAAACCCACCGTCGCTACTGCTCCGCTTCCAAATTGTACACAAAGGTTTTTTTGTACAAATTATAATAATAATCTATTTTATATCACGCTTATATTTAATAATCATATTTTATCTCAAATATCATATATATCGAATCCTGCCGCTTGTCTCAAATATCCTTCTTTCAAAATATTTTTGTCACCGAGTCGAATTTTTTCTCGTCCTTCCTTACTTGCGAGTACTCATTCACCGCAACCTCTGCAGTCATAATTTACTATGGTGGAAGGTAGAATAATAACACTGAAAATATATTTTATATATAACAAAAAAATTTTGCAAAAAAGATATTGGAAATCAAACTTTACAGAGGAAACGGAAATCATAGCAAGGAGTAATTCAAAATTGCTCCCAAAATTATGCTTGTGTATTTTTTTTTAATAGTTGATAAAGCAGTACAAAAACAAATTTGATAACAAAAATACTGTGAATTATGAATTATTACTTAACAAAAGGCATTAAAGTGATTCCAAAACTGTGCCTATTTATTGCAATAGATAATAATTTGTTTGAAAATATAGTTTCCAAAGTACGAACATTTTTCATTACACAGCAATGTGCATCATTATATAGCAATGTGCATCATTATATAGAAATGTGCATCATTATGTAGCAATGTGCATCATTATGTAGCAAAGTTGCCTTATAAAGTGCCCCTAAAATGCTGCTGGTATATAAAAAAATCCTATGATAGAATTCTTTCTTATCAAAAGTATGAAACTTAAATGAAAGTCGGTAATATAGGTAGCCATATTAAGTCCGTAGCAATATTTAATAATCCCTAAAAGTATGCTGAACATTTGATTTTGGAAGAGTCTCTAAATTTCATCAATTTAGTAAAAAATAAAAATTGTTCATATGGTTTTGATCTGGAATTGTACTATCGTCATTCCTAGCGAAGTTCACAACCATCACTACAATATCGGCATTTCTATTGTGTCCACTTTTAACTGTACTCAAATTACCGACTTAGTTAGTAAAGCAAAAATTTCTCAAGTAAAAAAAGAACAGCATAGTTTCAGGGGTCACTTGCAATTGGCATTTGCTGCGATTTCTGTTTGCCTGGTACTTCCTTGGATTTTGAATTTGCGTAAAACTCCTATTTTTCCTAGAGCGAGATATTTCTTTTAATACAGTTTAATTAAAATTTATTAAATTAAATTAATTGAACATTTTTTTGGCATAATTTGTGAAAAATTCTTTAATAAAATGAATCTAGCTTCAAGCCACAAGAGGGCTTCTAGTTTAATTGAATAAATACTGAAAGGGGGCGTGGTTTTTGTACACATTCTTTTTTGTACACATTCTCGTAATATTATTTTAATTTTTTTACTTTTAGTGTGTGATTTTTTATGCGATCACAAACATTTTTTATGGTAATAAAAATCTTATTTTATTATCCAGATTGCTCATAAAAATCTTATTGGAGTATATTTGTAGATATAGAAGAATGCCGTTATTCTTTGGCGCTTATATTTCAAGTTTGTAAGCATACGATTTATGATATTGATGGAATAGCAAGTTTTTTAAAAGTAAATGAACGCTTCAGTACGGTGATACCAATATTCAGTATCTCATTAATGAGCTATTCTTCGGACCCACAAGAATTTTGGCTAATTCAAGTTGAAATCTGACTGAGTAAAATATGCATCCAAATAATCAGTTATTCTGTGCAGTCCACAGTTGTTCCGTGCATGTACTTATGAGTACTTCAGGAGTATATTTAAGCACCTGAAAGGATTATTATTATATATTTTATATATAATTTTTTTATTATTATACATTGTTGCACCATACTTTATAGTCTGCAAGGGGTTACTAGAAACTAAGGCCTTCGACTGGAAGGTTTGAAAAGAAGAAGATTTGAAAAGAAGCATTTGTGAAACCATGCTCGGGGCAGGATGCGAATACGCCACCCCCGAGTGTGAGTCTTGCATATTTACCAGTGAAACAAAGAGACCGACTCACCTTAAAGTAATCTATTTCTCAATAAATATTCAGAAATATTCAGAAATTTGTATAGAAATTGCTGAGCATGGAATCAATAAAGTCACCTCATTGTCAGATGTCTCAAAAGTACTCCTAAGAACAGGCACAGAACAACTGTGGACTGCACAGAACAACTGATTATTTGGATGCATATTTTACTCAGAAGGAGACAACATGGTGATAAGATGGACCAAACCAGGAGGGTGATGCTGATGGGGTGTTTTTTCAAGGGACAGGCATACTATCAACTGGAAATGCATGTATGGTCAAGGGAGTTTTAAATAGAAACAAGGACGATGAGGATTTACCTTGAAGCTTAACCTTTAACACCGGTAACATGAACGAGGCTACATAAGCCTACCGTACGCAGCCGTATTGGCATGTCTATGGACCCATGAATTTTTGCTCCAGCACAGTCATACTTTCAAATGGAAACAAGGACGATGATGATTTTCCTTTAAGCTGTGCACACAACGGTAACATGAACACATGGAAACAAGGACGATGAAGAGATGCCTTTAAGTTATTGTCACACCTTAAAGTGAACAAGGCAACTTAAGCCTACCTTACGGAGACATATGGACCAGTCTATGTACCCACCGATTTTTGCTCAAGGGGCAGAGTCATACTTTTAAACGGAAACAAGGATGATGAGGATAAGCCTTCAAGCTGCTTTCACACCTTAACGCGAACAAGATGATGAGAGCTTTCCTTTAAGCTGTGTACACACTGGAAACATGAAGAAATGGAAACAAGGAGGATGAGGATTTTCCTTTAAGCTGTTCAAGGGGCAAAGTCACAATTTTAAATGGAAACAAGGATGATGAGGAGCCTTGAAGCTGTGTACACACCGGTAACATGAACGAAGCTACATTACGGAGGTGTATTGATATGTTTATGTACCCATGAGGGCACGGAATCCCCTCGATGTACATACTCTGGTCATATAGGATAGGCTGAGGGAATTCGACTCGCCTCGTTTATACATTCATATCAATATACTAGGATTGGTACCACTTCGTGATCAGATGTGCAATCGTTTTTATAGTGTCTTACGTACTCTATTGTGTACGCAACTACTTAGTTAGTTAGTTTAAGTGGCAGTCCTTCGACTCACTTAGGCTTGTTTAATGCCCACCAGTGGAGCTTTTCCTTTACACCTCTAGATCCTCTTGAAACCATCCTGTAGATGTGATAAACGTAACCAATTTCGTTAGCTTCAGCCGAGAAACCTCTTCAACACTGCCAAGAATTCACTTTTCTTTGCAGTTTTCCAAGCGAGGAAAAACTTTTTCTATGTAGAGCCATGCAGCCACACAGAAGGTTTCCTATTCTTTAATATCTTTGCAAATGCCTTCCATGTTTCTATGGACTGTGCACAACAATTCGCATACGAGTATTTTTCTTTTATGGAGAAGCAAGTGGCGATTCATTTACTCATCGCCTCTAATATTGCTGACGTGAGTTCTGCCGGAGGCTTCTACCTTTGTTAGTGTACTCTGTCTTAGACAAGCTATTCTTCGGCACATTCAACCTGCCATTACATCATATCTTTCTGACGCTTCGCAGTCCACAAACGCTGCTTGGACGCACTTCACAAATGCTGCTTGGATACTGGGGATCTCTCAACGGCCACAAACTGACCGCTAACTCAATTCTTCAGCCGAGATTTTTGGTTGTCAATCTGCATTTGGCCAAACCGGCATCGGGTTAGTCACGCATTTTGGGGTTTTCTGCGGTGTTTGTTCAAATTGTTAACAACTCAATAAATATGTTTAAAGTGTTTTTTTTATTGATTTCACATAAAAAGTGTTGTATATATAAAAATAGTGTATATAAAACTATACAATTAATAATACTATGACACAAATCGTTGTACGTACACGGTAACAAATACTACGCTACACACGAGCAACTTCAGATCGCTATAAAACTAAGGAATAACTCGTTAATCAATACTTACATAAATAGTAAATAACACTAAATTTAACACTAACAATAACAGTAAAACTGAAAAATTTGAAATAGAAAGAAAAAGCGTTTTATACTTATTACAAAATTAGGTGAAGCAGATTATTCCGCTCAGGTGTGAATGAGGGGCAATCACATGTGTGGCCGGTACCAACGGGCACGGACGTGCCAACCTTGTCTGGATGCTCGTGCAATGTCTTCGAATGAATCTCTTTCTTCACACTCTCCAATTTGATGATTTTAGCCATAAATTAACAATTAATTAAAGTAATTTGCCGTTACGCGTACGACGCCGCTTGACAACGTAATCGCGCTTGCCCAACGGTTCTTTATAATTTCGAGCAGTTGTCTTTGCCGGACAGCTCCATGTCGAGCAACGCCATGTCGTAGAGCACGACCAGATCCTTGTTGAGGCCCTCGAACACCTGCGACACTCGTTGCTGCAGGTTGTAGAAGTAGAGCTTCTGCTGACGCGCCTGGAAGTCGCCGATCATGGTCGAGACGACTTTGGCCGCGGTGAAATCAGCGCCGTAGATGTGCGTGCAATCAATCACAACGGGCAGCGTCGACTTGCGCCCCTGTTTGTTGATCACATTACGCACGAACTCCACGGAGGGGAATATCAAACAGCGATCGGGAGTGAGCATTAAGTAACTGGTGCCATTGGAGGTCTGCAATAAAGAGAAGGGTCAGTTACTAACTTGTATAAGCGGATGTATTCGTTACTGTTATAAGGAGTAATTGGAACTTTGTGGTGGTAATTTTGTTACAGAAGAGGAGAGTTAGTTCCTAACTGTATACTCGGTTGTATTCGGTACTATTATAAAGAGTAATTGGGACTTTGTGGTCATTTAGTCGATGATCTTTGGAATAAGGGAAGTGTCAGTTACTAACTGTATACTTGGACGTATTCGTTACTAATATAGGGAGTAATTGGTACTTTGTTGTGGTCATTTAGTCCCTGATCCTTGGAAGAAGAGAAGAGTCAGTTACTTACTGTATACTCGGATGTATTCGTTACTATTATAGGGAGTAATTGGAACTTTGTGGTGGTCATTTAGTCCCTGATCCTTAGAAGAAGAGAAGAGTCAGTTACTTACTGTATACTTGGATGTATTCGGTACTTTTATAAGAAGTAACTTGGGTAACTTAGCCAACGATCCTAAGAATATGACATCTCACAGTGAAGGAGTATAAAAAATTTAAACAAATTAGGTATAGAGAAAAGTGGAACCTTTGTTTTTAAATACTGGAAACTTGGCGTACAAAGTGACAACAATTCAGTCCAGGAACTCTCTTCAAAGGGAGGAAGATCCAAAAGTGTTCTTCTATTGTGGTTCATCAAATGCATCCTTTGATTCTTTCTGAGTCTCCCATGAGAAGAAAACAATACATACAACTTTCTTGGACGGAGCTGAATCTATGGGTCACGCCCATAATCTCAGGACGTTTTCTTACTGAGTAACTATTTCGTTGTCAAAATAACCGCTTGGAAAATAAGTACTCAGAGCAAAAGTGTCAAATCAAGTAGTGGAGACATTTAGAATCTGTGCTTCAACTCTTAAAAACTGGATAAGAGTGAATGAGATGCCAAGAGAGAGAGAAGGAAGAAATTTAAGTCACTAAAATTAGTGACTTATTCTAACTTTTCAATGTTACTTCCACTTGTATTTGGAGTATTATGCTATGATCGGTAACCGAAATGAAGAATTGGTAACCAAACTTAAGTCTTTCGACCAGAAGCACTCAATAACCATATATGTCGGTAGTCTTATATATTGTTATTCCTATTTATCGTAACTCTTTTATGTAGCTATTCATATAGATCGTTACTCATATATGTCGTTACTCTTATATATGGTTATTATTATATGTCGTTACTCATATATGTCCTTACTCGTATATGTCCTTACTCATATATGTCGTTACTCATAGTGATCATTAATCTTATATGTCATTAACCAGATATATCGTTACTCATATATATCGTTGCCCATATATGTCCTTATTAATGATATTTCTTTACTCATATTGATCGTTATTCACTTATGATCGTTATTCGTAAATGTCGTCAGTCATTTATGCCGTTACTAGTAAGTGTCGTTGCTAATATAAGTCGTTACTTATATATGTTGCTACTCACTTTAATCGGTACTTATGTAGTTTCTTATATATATGGTTACTCATATATGTCGTTACTCATATGTGTCATTACTCTTGTATGTCGTTAGTCTTGTACGTCGTCACTCTTATATGTCGTTAGTCTTATATGTCGTTACTCTTATATATCGTTAGTCTTATATGTCGTTACTCTTATATGTCGTTGCTCATATATGTCGTTACTGTTCTATATCATTATTCTTATACTCGTATATCGCTATTCTTATATATCGTTACTCTTATATATCGTCCCTCTTATATGTCATTACACATCAATATCGTTACGTTTATAATTCGCTACTTACAATATAGCGTTCCCTATACAATTCGCAAGAACCGATTACTTTAGTAACCGCTGAGTAACTCTTCTTTTTCCACATCACTAGTTACCAAAGTTGTTAGTACTCATAGCATACTTACGGTAAGTGTCTCCACGCGTAACTTGGGACGCGCTGCATGGTACAAAATGAAGAGCACATTGATGCCAATGCCAACGAGAATGCCAATCTGCAGCGGCAGCACCAAACAGGCAATGAAAGCGCCCAGTCCAGGTATAAGGTCGGTTTCTGTGCGGAATTTTCAAAGATGTAAGTTGGATTCAGTTGGGGAATGCTTCCGGCATACTTACTTTTGCTGCGCCACATGGGTTTGACCACGCGGTACTGTATCATGAAGATCACGGCTGCCATAATGATGGCGGCCAGCGCCGCCTTGGGTATGTAGAAGAAGGCCGGCGTCAGGAAGAGCAGCGCTATAATCACAATCACGCCGGTGTACAGGTTGGAGAGCTGCGTGCGACAGCCACTCGCATTGAGGACGGCGCCACGTGCTATGCCACCATTGCTGCGGAAGCCCTGCACAAATGAGTTTGCCACATTGCAAACGCCGACGGCAATTAATTCCTGCGTAGCATCAACTGGTTTGCCATTAGCTGAGAACAACAACAAACAAAATAAATACAAATTCAACACACAAAAAACGAAACGAAGAGAAAACAAAGAAATATAAGAAAATTGGTAATAAAATTTAAGGTACGAGTCGATGGTGTCGATTCGCCGTTCAACTCAGTGCAATAACGGAGCATCGCGGACGATGGTTCCTTATTGACCAAAGAAGAACCCGCAAAAATAAATAATTGGCGGTTAAATTATGCTTAAGTCAATTAAAGAATCAATCCTCAAATTGATTCTTAAGAATTGATGATGACTTATTCTCTAAATTGGGGGTTTTTTCATCGCTTCACTTGTAGCTACTCACCGAATGCCTGCACAACGGACATGTTCTCCAGCAGCGATATCAGCGGCACCACAATCAATCCTGAGCCCAAATTGCCCACCATTTGCGCAAAGCTCTGATGCACCTCCACCAATTCCCCGCTCGTGCTGTTCGTCACTGTGCTCATGGAGAAGGGCGGCAGCTGAAAAGTGGGCAGACCCCGAGGCACGTAGCCCACCATGCGGAATATGTGCGTGTCGGCATTGATCAAATAGTAACCGATGCCGGCGGCGGCACACACCAGGACAGCATTGCGTGAAGTGCCAATCAGCCAGAACAGACCGGAGAAGAACTTCTGCCAGCCGTTCTTGCCCTCCTTGGGCCCGAAAGTGGTGCTCGCCATTGCTCGCATACTCAGCAGCACCACAATGCAGCACACGCCCAGACCGGCATCATTCCAGCTGATGTTCTCAATATCGTTTATAATCGAGATCCACATATCGAGGAAAGTGTCGCCTTTCGCATTCACGCCGAGCAAATCCTTCAGCTGCGAGGTGATTATGATTAAGGACACGGCGCTGGTGAAGCCCGCACTAACCGGCCCGGACACAAAATCGATGAGAAAGCCAAGCTGAAAGATGCCCATGCCGATTTCTATGAGACCGGTGAGAAAGGTCAGCAGCACGGCACTCTCCCAGTGACCGTGGGCAGTTTGAAACGTCAACAAAGCCGAAATGGCGGTGGGCCCCACGGGCACATCCTTGCTGGAGCCAATGAATATGTAAATAAAGCAGCCGAGGAAGCAGCCATACAAACCGTACTGTAAGAAAAGAGACAGGGTGAGCAAGAGAAAAAATAGAGAGTGGGGAAGAGAAAAAAGAGTGAGTTGGGTAGAGAAATAGCGAATGAAAGAGAGAGTCGGGAAGAGAAATAGCGATTAAGAGATAGAGGGGGAATCAGAGAGCTCAAACACGATATACTTATATTTGACCTAAATCGGACTATGCTAAATAAAGCCTTCAATTTCACACAAAACTAGTGGATTTCTTTTTACTACACCCTGTATTTATATATCGTATATGAGACACATTTCGAGCCAAGTGTGAGAAATTTTTGTAGAATAAATTTGGTGGATTTATGAAGATAAACGAGCGAATATGCGAGTAATCAGCACAGGAAAAAAGCCATAAAAATCATGAACTGTTCAGTTAGTTTCGTGTTAAGTGGGTGAACTTTATTGCCGCTACAAATTGATGACAATAAATTTAATTGATGTGACGGAATTTTGGATCGTTGGGGAATTGTTCTCGGTGTAGATTTATATATCAGTACTGGAAGGGAGATTACAGTCCACAGGCGGAAGATCAAGCATTTGAAAGTGTTTCATTATCAACTTTAGACGAATGTTCCAATTCGACACAGTTTGTTTCTAGAGTCCTTGATCCAGAACTTCATGTGTTTTTCACACAAGAACATTAACTCTAACTACATTTCAGCTGTACACGAATCGCAGAACCATTTGAAAGTGTTTCCTTCTCAAATGTAAGCGAAAGTTCCAATTTGCTATGGTTCATTTTTAAAGTCCATAGACTCGAACTACACGTGTATTCCACACTCGCACCTTAACTGTAACAACCCCTTGGAATTTTATACCGGAAAAATGTCATACCGCTCTATTGCTGCAACAATGTCATTATAAAACAAGATAATGAATAATGAAATGTTCCAAGTAGCACATCTACTGCAAGTAGTTAACACACTTCAATGTTGTGTTACTGAACTATGATGGTGTTGCAGGAACAGAGCGATATGCTTTTTAGACACTTCCACAGCAAATCCTGAGTTTTTTACGCGTTCCTATGGTTCTTTCAACTACCTGTATAAGAACTGTGTAACTATACATATGTGTATGTTATAGCTAGTTGAGTATTTCGGATTTTAGGAGTGAACATAGACAAGTAGTTCGGGTTTGTAATTTACTTATAGTCCGGGATCCTATTTTCTCAACACTATCGAGTACATGTGAACACGTTATGTTCAAAAAGTAACCGGAATTTGTCAATAAAACGAACCGCACTTGAGATATTTTCTACTGCAAACAATCTCGGCGTTTCAAATCGTCGCATCCCTAATATATCGTGTATAACGCTCTCTACCGATCCGAGCGGGACAAAAATACCAGATGCTATCTCCCTGATACTCAGATGACGATCTTCCAGTAAAATTTTCTTAACTTTTGCGATGTTTGCATCAGTCACAGAGGTGGATGGACGATCGGAACGTGGCAAATTATCAAAGGCCCGCTGTAAACTCTTTGTACCACTCTTATGCTTGTGTTTTCGACATTGTCGAGTCCCCGTAGGATACCGTTAACATTTTCCACACTTCCGCGAAGGATATTTTGTTAGAATCACAAAATTCCAGACACCGTCTTTGCTTAACCAAATTCGTCATAGTGAGATTCGCAGGATACGCCAAACAATGACTTGCTTACAAATCTATTATGCACACACTGTCTGAGAGATTGGCATATAAACAACTGACAGATCTACCCATATAAAAAAATTTGGATAATTTATCAACCGCAATTCGTTTTATTGACAAATTCTGGGTGCTTTCTGAACATAGGGTACATGCTACCCGTGTATTTGGACCCTGTATTATAAAGGAACAATTTGAAATATTTTCATCACTCATTTGCTGTGTTTCAGGGAACAGTTACAGGGGAAATATTCAAGAAAATCTCTAACAAAAACATGTGGTCCTTAAGATCAGAATCGCAACTCACGACCCCATGAGTGAGTATAGCATGAATATCACTATATATCCTTTAGGTGGTCTGAGTGAGCTGGTCCATGGGCCGGCTGCCAGGGTAACCTAACCTAACCATATATGCTTTTCCCCCTCATAGATTGAAAATCTTTCAAAGAGAAATGATAATCTTCCAAAGGCCTTGGCTGCATATATTCTGACTGAAGACTAGGGTATTATATACATATTATATAGTCATACATATATATGTTACCTACATTTTATATATATATATATATATATATATTATTATATATATATATTATAATATATATATATATATTATATATATATATATATATATATATATATATATATATATATATATATATATATATATATATATATATATATATAATAGAGACTAATTTGCAGAATCTTCAAAAAAAGGCTTGAAATATAATTGTCTAGTATCCTGGAATCGTTTGAAACATTTCTTATTTAAAGCACACAATTTTCCCAAGGACATTTACTGATTTCAGAGACCTACTAAGACCCAATGAGTCTATGCCCACAACATGGAGACATATATAAAGACATGTTATCGTGTTGCAGCTAATGGACACATATATGAAGACATCTGAAATCGTTTTGTAGCTAATGGTTACAAGTTGGGGGGGTGATTACACAACATTCCCTTGAAAGCTGGCTTTCAGAATTATTGGTCTTTCCCCAGCGAAAATAAAGAATGTGCAGCGAGAGAGCGAAAGAGCTCCACACAAACCCAGTGAACAAACCCAGTCCACAAACCAAGAGTTAGAATGGCTAATTTTAGATCTCGTTATGTGATGCAATTCTCCATTCAAAACCGGTTTCTTGGGGACAAATGTCTGAATTTACTTATATTCGTTGGGAGTTGAAACAAGTCAAAATGGAACCCCGAAGTCAAAAAGCCGAAATGGGTTCAAAAATTCAAAAGAAGAAGGACTGAACGGGCAGAATTTTGCTAACTTTCTTCTAAGATTTCTACACGATTTCTACTACGCTACGTTACGATTTCGATATGAAATAAGCGAGAGCCGTTATAAAGCAGCCGAAACTTTGCGCCCTGAATTTAGAGCTTCTCTTGTATTGTTGTTCATTCCACTTTCCACCCTCCAACTTGGTCTACCGCCCAAATCGCCATCAGGCCTTTGAGGCTTAGAGTATGAAACATTTCTTATTTAAAGAACACAATTTTCCTAAGGACATTCAGGGTAGGGAGGTGGTGTCAGTGAGTAAAAATCTCACACTCTTGGGTGGCGCGTACCACCTCGTGTCTCTTTGAAGATTTCCCCTCACTCCGAAAAAATATCACTTTAAGGACTCACCTGCAAGTCGAGTCCTGCAATGCCCGCATACGCCAGACCCTGCGGTATGACAGTCAGGCCCACTGTGATGCCAGCCACCAAATCACCAATAGCATCGTCGCGATTGTACTTGGGCAGCCAGGTGAGGATCGGCAGGCGTTTGTACAGCATCTTC
Source organism: Clusia tigrina (assembly GCA_920105625.2). Lineage (NCBI taxonomy): Eukaryota > Metazoa > Arthropoda > Insecta > Diptera > Clusiidae > Clusia > Clusia tigrina. The sequence goes on from OV050031.1 coordinate 220,750,131, forward strand.
TTGCGGAACATGTTCGCGGCCGACTGCTTCAGCCACTGCGTGGCCGAGTCGCAGCAGTGCTTTTTGCTGTTCTGCTCGTCGTCGTCCTGCACAATGCAATCGCTCGAAATGTTATACATGGCATTTGGCGGTATGTCCACGGATATATCGGAGCTGGAACTTACGTTGCTTTGCGAGGGTGCATCCGCACGCATTTTGTACAATATTTTTTGTGTGTTTTATGTGAAACTTGAACACAATTAACTGTGTCTTTCTTTATATTTGTTTATTATTATTACTGATTTGTTTAAATTTTTTAGACTCACTAAAACAAAAAAAAAATATGTTTCTTTTTTAACTTGTTCAATTTGTTAAACCGAAAAAAACAGAGACAGTTAGTTATGCGCTGTTTTAGCCGCAATGAACTTAACGGGAAAGCGTCAACAAGTTGAATGAAGCGCTGAGCGTAAACTCAACCGACGAAGTGTGTTCGGCGTGAACAACTGAACGCGGTTGCCGCTGCGGACGGGAGTGTAAATAGCGCTCGATGCAAATCGAAATCGTCACACTGCCATGGTGCCTGCCGTTCGTCCGTCCGTCCGTCCGAGCGTCTTTCCGCATCTGTGTCGCAAGCGCTCAGCTGACTTGTTCCAATTAGCCGCCGCCGCTCCAACGTCAGCCAAGCCATTTAGCCCGATCGGCGAGGCTGGTTTCAATGGTCAACTGCTACAGCGAAAGAGCTTAGAGGCGAGTTTTCATTTTATTTATTTGGGTTTTTTTCTTATCCAATTTTTTTTTCAAATTAAACTTTTTTTGCCAACGCATTGGAATTGTTGATTTGCGAGATGCCGCAGCTCCAAGTGTATGGGTGAGTGTGTGGTGGGCGCGTTGAAATGCGGTTAAGGGAAAGCGCCACTCATGTGGAGTGCGGTAGCGAACGAGAGCTGGTGCGGCTCCTATAGCGGCATCGTAGATTCAGTGGATCGTTGCACGCTGAAAGAAAACTCGCCGACGAACTTGAATACTCGAATATTTGCACAAGTGCTGCAATCGCGCGTTGTCGTAATGCCGCCAGCACGTGCTGAGCAATTCACATGCCAGCTTTATACGACTACGATTATATTGAGTGTGAGTGTGTGTGTTTGTGTGTGTGCTACACACACTCGCCCAGGCATGTAACGTGAGTAGTTGAGTATTTTATAGCAGCGCTATAAATTCGTCATTAGCAGTACGAGTGCGGGCAGCAACTTCAGTGTTACATAGCATACAGTTTGGAGTGGCCACGCAAGCAGGAATCCCCCCATTGGAGTTGATTCATGCGCGACCAAGACTGCATTTGATCTGGTTTTAATGACGACTTCGAAATACCAGCAAGAACGCGATTATGACGTTGTTGCTTTGTGGAACTTTCAGATCGGTACATAAATTGGATAGGTAACATACTTACTCCGTGGATAGAATGAATTCTGAATGAAAGCCAACATACCCAGAAATACCGCAAAAGGTCCCAGTACGAGTCAGTGAAGTCTAGAGAACTATTCTCGAGATTCATTCAGTTCACCTGGGTCGTCATTTGAACTTCCTTCCCTTCCTAAAAGCAATACATGATCACATTTATTACACATTTGTTCAATTCGCTTGAACCAGCCTCACCAACTTTTCTAAAATATCACAACTGGTTCAATTTCAGTTCAAGAATAAACCGCAGCAGACATTTTGTCACGCTCCCTTAGTTTAGCACCTAAATTTGCTGGGTAAAATATTCACTCTATGGATAGAATAATTTCTTTTGAAGGTGAAGATAGCGAGAAACATCGCCAGAGATCTCAGTACAAGACAGTGAAGTGACATTGATATTCATCGGGACTTGTTTGTGGACTTAAGATAATCATTTTTTAGAACTATTTCGGAGGTTGTTATTAGGTCTCCTACGTCGTCATATGAACTTCCCTTCCATATCAAATGAACTTCTTTTCCTTTTCAAATAAGCTTCCTTTCCTTTTCAAATGAACTTCCTTTCCATTTCAAATCAACTTTCTGCTGTTCCTCAATACATGAACACATTTATAACACATTTTTTTGCGTCACCAACCGCTCTGAGCTGAGTTCCTGACATTGATATTCCTTGAGTCATTTTGGGGACTTGAGATAATCATTTTTTAGAACTATTTCGGAGGTTGTTATTAGGTCTCCTACATCGTGATATGACTTTTAATTCCTTCTTCAAATAAACTTCCCTTCCATTTTCAAATGAACTTCCTTTCATTCTTCAAATGAACTTTCTTTGCTTTTCAAAAAAATTTCCTCACTTTTTCAAATGAACTTTCTTTCCTTTTCAAATGAACTTCCTTTCCCTTTCAAATGAACTTGCTTTCCTTTTCAAATAAACTTTCTTTCCTTTTCAAAGTAACTTCCCTTCCATTTCAAATGATCTTCCTTTCATTTTCAAATGAAATTCCTTTCCTTTTCAAATGAACTTGCTTTTCAAATGAACTTCTTTCCGTTCCTCAATACATAAACACATTTATAACACATTTGTTCACGTCACCATCTGCTCTGAGCTGAGTTCCTAACATTGATATTCCTCGCGTTATTTTGGGGACTTATGAGAATCATTTTTTAGAATTATTTCGCAGGTTTTTATTAGGTCCCTTCTTCAAATGAACTTTCTTTCCTTTTCAAATGAACTTCCTTTCCTTTTCAAATGAACTTCGTTTCCTTTTCAAATTAACTTTCTTTCCTTTTCAAATGAACTTCCTTTCCTTTTCAAATGAACTTCCTTCCGTTCCACAATACTCGTATATGAACACATTTATAGAACATTTTTTCGCGGCACCAACTGTTCTGAACTGTATTCGTGTCACAGCTGGTCCCATTTCAGTTCATGAATTAACAGCACTGTTCGTGTTACAACTGGTCCAGTTTCAGTTCAGGTATAATATGTACTAACATTTTGGCCATATTGTCTTATAGAATAAAATAGAAGTGGGGTAGGCCGAATAGCTGCTGAAGAAGGAGGTCTACAAGCTCTCAGGTATTAATGGCCTTTGTGCCATAAGCCTGGAAATATTTGTAGGAACGGAGAGATAGAGGATTGTCTCAGAGGGAAGTCACACCTTTTCAAACTTTTTTGTCTCTTTTATGAATCTCAGAAGCCTGACCAGATATATGAAATGTACATCCTTCATTCCCAACACATCTGACTCGAATATGGTCTTCCTCATCCTGGCAAAGGCAAGACAATCCTAGATGAAATTGCCTTAGTTAACATTTATATTTTTTCGTTTTTGCATTTTATGTTCGCTTCGCAAATGAACTGACAGTTTCAATTGTGAACTAAATTGAACTGGAACTGTTCTAGTTCAGCATCATGTGAACGTACTTAAAAATAGCCCAAACCAGCTGCATCAACATTAAAGTCAATACTCTGCGATGCCGCTGGTTACGCTCCCGAGTTCCCCGTCACTTTTTGAATTTTTTCATATTTCAAGCTTATTAAGAAGATTTCATTGTACTTCCACCGCTCTCAATAAAAGGGTGGAAGACTTACCTGGGAGACTTGTTTCTATAATGGTGTATTTTGCATGAATGATTAATCAGGCTCCCAAGCTATATTTCAACAAGGAGGCGTGAGATGTGGTGATATCATAATTGACCTTAGTGGTGTGCCCCTCGGAATTCCAATCTAGCCCTTACCTTGGTTATTTGATACTATTTTTCTCTTATTCAAAATGTTGGTGGGCACCTCTGATCTAGAGACTATGTCTCATTGATAAATATCTTGATTGATACTGAAATTGAGGGAAGAAACTTCGTTATTTGTTCGATTAATAGATTGAGTGTGATATTAAAAGAAAACAGATGGTCTTAAATTTCAGTTCTCTGACGCTTCTGTGGGCGCTCTCCTATAAAAAACAATATACTTTTCGGATCTCAACAACACTGGAACTCTTCAGTTATTACTAGAATCCCGGGTGGAATACTGAAATTACCAGCAATGACTCAGAAATGATGGGAAATTCATATTTTTATTGAAATATGTTTTTACCACAATTTTAACTCAAGATTCTAACTCAGATTTTTAACTGAAGATTTTACCTCTGAACTTTAACTGAAGATTTGAACTCACAATTTTAACTCAAGATTTTAACTCACAATTTTAACTCAAGATTTTAACTCATAATTTTAACTCAATAGAAATATTCTATTAACCGACTAAAGAATGAGAAGGTCTGATAATCCAGGATTTCAATCCATTCAAATTATTGTCAACCAAGAAAATATCATCAAAATCATTTTCTTGACTTAAAAATTGACGGTTCTGAGAGAATAAATGAAAATCCATGGGACCAATTTTCTATTAATGATATCCTTCCCTACCAGAAAGTGAAGTACTGAGAGAACTTATAGTCAATAATTCCAGACTTATGGACTATGGACAAACAATGTCGTAAAGTAATGTAAATTATTCAGTATATGTACTTATGAAGAACAGTTAGGATAGGTTTAGGTTGCGAAGGCGTCTATCGGCACTTCCACTCGGAGGCATCTATGTGACTGCCTTCAAAAATGCCAAGAGGAGGCATACTCGTCCTTACCCGCGATTTCCGTATACATTGGAAGGACCATCCCTATTAAACCATTTGGTATTCCAGATGAAAGTGAGAATATCTGATAAGTCCACCTTCGTTATCTCTGTCAAGCTTGTGAATAAGCGCGACCCTAAACATTGAAGTCGTTTCAACTGTAGTCTTGGACATTGACATAAAAAATGATTTATCGATTCTATCTCTTCTTCCTCATGAGAACTCCTCCATAGCCCGCTCGACGGAATACGACGGTTTCTTGAACCCTAAGAGAACCTTCGTTCTCTTCACGTGTAACCTAGGTCATAAGGCCCTTGAAACTTCACAGTCGTTCAGAGAACATATACACGTTCTACAGTTCAAATTGAGTTGTAGTCTAAGTCAGAAAATATAGGGGGGGGGGGGGGGTTGTTCTTTAAGTAGAGGATATAAGCTACAGGCCTTGGAAGATAGGCTATCTGCAATTTTGGGCTCAACGGTACCAGAGCTACGACCTTCACTTCAAATTTTCAAGAGGCAAGAGTAATTTAATTTGCGACATTTTTCAGGGTTCTGATGAAAAGTTGATGATGCTTCGGAAAAAAGTTACAAGTATTTGCAAATTTACATACTTTGATAGGTCTAGGACACATAGAGAGTTTAGACCCTCACAACCCAGTGTTGATTCAACGCATGATACACAATATCTTTGAATTTATTTGAAGGTTGTACTGGAGTCTTTCCGACAAATTTTGGCCATTCTTATTCATCTTCCCGCACTGGATGTTTCTCTTCAAGGAGAGGCTCTAAAGGAGGTTAAAGTAGGCTAAAGTAAAATTGTGGTTTGGTACTCGTTTGTGTCTCGATGACATTGTTGACAATAACATGGATATTCCTTTTCTTTCTGTGGCCACTGACTCTATACCCGCGTATCCAATAACACCATTCAAATTCTACAGGGTCATTTGTGGTTTGAATCGTGAGAAGAATACCAATCATGAGCGTCACTTCTGGATCAAACTCGTTGAATTCTGTGATTTGTATTACGATTCTCTTAAAAAATGAATTCTATTTGTCGTTTATGAATCAGTTCGAATGAAGAATAATAATGCATTACTTCTGGAACAAACTCCTTCAATTATTTGTTTTTGTATTAAGAATCTCTAAAAAAGGATAAAATCATATTTGTCGATTATGTTCAAATGAAGAAAAAGGTTCATGAGCTTCACTTCTGGAACAAACTCCTTCAATTCTCTGGTTTGTATTCAGACTCTATAAAAGAAGGTCTCTCCAGTTCAGTTCTATTCATTCAAATAAATGAGACAACTCCTCTGCAGAATATGTGTGGACCAAAGGTGTGAAAAAATAATAGATCAGCGCCTACATTGTAGAACTGTCAACATACACACAATCCACCACATCGTAGAACTCTGATCCCCACACATTCCACCACATCGTAGAACTCTGATCCCCACACATTCCACCACATCGTAGAACTCTGATCCCCACAGATTCCCCCAGGTAGCCATCTATATAAACAGGGCACATTTTTACTACGTCGTAGCGCTGGGAAGAATTTTTTACGTTTACTTTCTCCCCGTCTGTTGACGTTTGGTAAACCAAATAACTTGCATATATGAATAATAATCTTATTTCTTTTTATTTGTTCCGCTGTTTGTTATGATTTCATCATCAATTGGCAATAAATTCCGAAGGCTGGAGGTCTAAGCTACAAAGTATCGCCCTAACTGGGTACAATTTAATATTGTTACAGTAGCGAGGAATGGAAGAACGAATTCTTTAGATTATTTTTTTGCATTCTTAATTAGAAGTCAATAAATATGCAGATGTAATTCAATATTGCAGAATCTTCCACGAGCGCAGATGTAAACAAAAGCGGTGTTAAGACACAAAAATACACGCTATACTCAACGCAGCAATAATTATTAGAACTCAACCGGAGGTTGGACTTTGAGACAATGACAAATTGTTCAGAGTTAGAAGGGAAGTAGAATAAGAAGGTAGACAAGGGCCGCATTTGATACACCAAATGAGGTACTCACTAGTGTCCTAACGGAACACTGGACTCTGCGTACTAATGACACTTTGCATAAGAACTAGCTTAGGTGCAAAGGCTTGCTGGCGTCTGTATAACTGGGGCTATTAGAACCTGTCCTACAGCCGCCCCGGAGGTGATATTGAAACTTTAGCAGTGTTAGAGTCCCGCACTGATGGTGTTCTGACTTTAGATGCTTTCCTCCTCATTAAATATAAAAAAAACCCCTGCACATATTTGTGGAAACACAAGAGAAGAGGACTCTGTATAGAATGACGAGGGCAGTAAACGGTCCTGAAAATCACATCGGGAGTCAGATGGTCGAAACATCTAAGGCCATTCCAGACATCTGTATACCGAAAGAAACACGCGCTACACCTTCACTAAGTTGTTTAAATCAAAGTGGAGCTACAAAAGTGCATGGAGAGGTCTCAGCGAAACGTACAAGTTAGATCAGTCCACGATCACCTGGTATACCGACGGGTCTCTCACAGAAGTGGATTCCGGTGCGGGTGTATTTGGACCTAGATACAAATACTATGAATCCCGAGGCAAATATTCTAGCATCTTCCAGGCGGAAATCCACGCTATTGAGAGGTGTGCACATTTCAACATTGTTAAAGGTTACGAGCGCAAGAAAATTGCCATCTTATCGGATAGCCAAGCGGCCATTTAGGCACTTACCTCTTCTCAGGTACATTCGAAACTGGTATGGGAGTGCATCAAAAAACTTACTGCTTTTGGCTCACGCAACAAAGTTACCATTCTATGGGTTCCAGGACATGCTGGCATTGAAGGGAACGAGATTGCCAACGAACTTGCGAGGAAGGGGGTTGCAACACCCTTTTTAGGCTCCAAACTCTTCTGTGGTGTAGGCAGGGGCAAGTTGATCAACCAGCGTAGGATTGATGAGGCACACTGGGTTATCACACCAGGTCTAAGAGTATCAAAGAGTCTGCTAGGGACATACCATCTCAAAAGATTCGAGTCACCCATCAATCTTTCTAAGAATAATCTTAGGATGATGACAGGCCCACTCACAGGGCACTGTAAACTGAGCTCACATATGGTGAGGATGGGGGTCACCTCGGAAGGCTCTTGCAGATTCTGTGTGGAGGAAGAGGGGACGTCTTTGCATGTGCTGACACGATGTCCGGCGCTCATGAACACCCGCAGGAAATACTTGGGATTCTTCCAAGGCTCTGCCAGTGATGTGAAACCCCTGGAGCCAAACTTGTCATCACGTTTATCCAGAAGATACGACTCAAAGATATAATTTGAACCTCTGATGTTGGCACAATATATCGGAAGGTCGCGGTGTCCCATAGACAATAATAATAAATCTATTCAGAGACTTCATGGATTTGATATCAAGGCTGTCAGAGATCTCCCACGATATCTCAATTGATCGCTTTTGTGGAGACCGAAAAAGTTCAGTGCTGTTCACTGTTCTAGGAGAACAGATGTCAGAGATGTTCCACAATTTCAAGAACTAGATGAAGTTGGGGTTCCACCCAGAGATATACTTTGAACCTCTGATGGGGCACAATAGATCGAAAGAGCGCGGTGCTTTAAATCCCATACACAATAATAATAAAAGAGGTATATCTAGTGCAAGGTCATCTATTGGCAGTTATATTGCCTGAAAGGTAGATCCCTCACTGATATAGTGTTTCATGATATTTGGTCAAATAGAAACGGAGTTACTGCCAGTTATTCCGACTGAGTTATAACGACATTGACTAAGAAAGTTCCCATGGTAATCTTTGATTGTTTCTTTTTTTTTTGCTTAAGTAAGGAAAGTGAAGAGAACGCCTCCCTATTCAATGATCTCTACTTAGCGAATCCTAACAGGACACTCATCTGTTAGCGCTAAGCACCTCACGTGTACTATTCGGTCAGTTGGTCTAACCTAACCTCACCTAAGGAGAGTGAAGTCACTTCCTTATGAAGGCTCTCTCAAGGAATGCAAGCAAAATTCCCCAGTATAGGTTACGTTAAGTGTCTGTCCATAGACTCACTTAGGCCCCCCTAAGCCCCATTGTGGCTTCACCGGTATGATAAACAAATTAAAATATATACAAAACAATGCATTTAGGTCTCTTACTCAAATTGCAACTGCGCATGTGGCCGCGTTCGTAATAAACCCATTAAAAATGTCCCAACGCTTTAATCTTTGTATATAAATTAAAAACTGAACAGATCTCAAAATTCAATTGCCTGCGCAACCTGAAACGTCGCTTTTATTGTATCGGAAAATATTAGTCAAGCACTTGATTGACTTGATTGACTTCTCAGAAATTCGAAATCAAAATTAAAAGTCTACCGCAAATGTATTTACGTAATGAATTTAAACATTTTATTTGTTTGACGTCACATCTTCAATGACGAATTATGAAAGTATTCAAATTTATCTCCAACATCTTTCATGAAAATATGCAAATGTAATGAAGGGGCGGGGATTTTCTCAACAGCTTCGATTCTGTAATTTACCAGAGAAAATACGTGAATGCCAGATACGCCGCCGCCGGTGTATCAGTGAGTAAGTGTGCGGAGGAGCGCAGCTAAACTGATCAAAACAAGTCTGGAATTAACCAAAACAACAATTAATAATAACGGTGGTGACGCTGATGAAGGTTTCGGAACACAAACACACACAAAATCAGCAAACAACAAATTAACAATAAAGGTAAGAACTAAAAACAAAGTTGACAACAAAAAAAACATAAAAAAATTTTTAAAAATATAAAAAAATAATTTAAGCCCACTTAATGCGTTAACAAAGCAAACAAGAAAAAGTTTTGTAAAAAGGATTTGTTACAATATAAAAAACATGTTAACCGCAAAGAACACACGGTCTGTGTTACGGAGATACACCAATACACACATATACACCCACATGGACACACACACATACATTCTATTGAAGAAGCAGCATCGTACCGACCTTTGTGTATGCTGCACACAGCAGGAAAGGTGTTGGATGGATAATCTGCACCCGACTCGAGCACTATACCGAGGGAACCCCGGGTTTGTCTAAGCGGCAATATGGATTCAGGAAGAAGCGATCCGCGGTGGATCCAATTGCAACTGTCTCGTAAAGCCATGACGGGGAAAAGATGGATGGAAGGCGATAAGCAATATTGTGCTGTTGCTACGCTGGACGTTAAAAGCACCTTTTACTCTGCTAATTGGCATCGAATCATTAGTGCCCTATACAGATAGCAGGTTCCTGACCATATTCTACGAGTGATAGAGAACTATTTTAAGGAGAGACTACTAATGTATGATACCGAGGAAGGCCCCAAAACGTATAGAATCACAGGAGGAGTGCCACAAGGAAGCGTATTTGGGCCACTTTTGTGGAACATCATGTTTGACGGTATCCTTGAAATGGAGCGCCAAAAAGGAGTAGACATTATAGAGAATACGGACGATGGTAGTAGCCGCAAACATTGCCGACGTGGCACAGAACTGCAACGAAACCATTCGACATGGTTGCAAATGGCAGACCACAAAACGGAGGCGCTATTCATGAGTAGCCGCTAAAAAGTTGAGAGATTAGGGATCCGGGTAGGAGGACAGCCTATCACCAGAGAATACAGAGAAATTACTATCACTGTGGTAGTGCGGATGATTTTCTTCAGAATTCTGGTTGACCAATGATAAACAAACCTATCCATATAGGGAACTAATGATAAAAAAAAAAAAGTTTTTTTAAACGACAGAAAATTTGACGTTTAAGTGTCCCGTCTCTTTGGTCTCTGCTATCACATCACGCCCATATATAAAATATTTGGGTGGCCTACTGGACCATAGGCTAAATTTCAAGGAACACTTGGTATTTGCTAGCGACAATGCCAGAAGGGTTGGGGTAGTCTTGGCAAGGCTAATACCAAGCAGGTCCAAGGCAATAAGAACGTTGTTAGCCAGTGTGAATACCTCCATCATAATGTACGTAGCACCCATATGGGATCCAGCAACAAGCTGCAAAACGTATATGAGAGGTGTCACAACGGTGTACAGGCTATCAACAATAAGAGTATGGTGTCCATTTAGGATTATATCCACTGATGCAGTCAGAGTCATAGGAGGACGGATGCCAATAGATATCGCCGTAAAAGAGGCCGCGGCTATTCGAAACCTGAATAGACAAGACAAAATGGCTTCAGCCAAAACTGAGTCAATCAGAAAGAACTCACAAAATGAATGGCTGGAAAGATGGGATATATCCACCAAAGGACGGTGGACTCATGAGCTGATACCAAACATACAAGTATGGTCCGCCTGAAGACACGGTGAAGTTAACTACCACCTAACGCAATTTTCCTATCGGATGGTTTCCAAAGTATCTGCACAAGTACAAACATGTGGAGGACCCATACTGCCTGTACTGTGTTGGCAGATATGAGAATGCAGAACAGGTGTTGATGGAATGTGGCAGATTTACGAGTGCAAAACGCCTGATTGACCGTTATATTAGAGAGAAACTATTCCCAGCTGGTGGTCTACGGTACATGCTTGGGTCACAGGAGGCCTGGGATTCAGCAGCGGATGATGATACCGAAGCAGGTAAGATACGACGAGCCAAGCGCTAGAGGTTTAGTGAGCTAAAGCCCTTCGAATTACCACGATGAGGAAAACTCTCAGCCCGCCCCGCACACCTTAACTGAATGTACCACGGGGACCCACGGGATCGAAGCAAAGGTGGTTTTAGTTGGGTTAGAGTCCTACACCTCGTTATGATGCTTTCCACCTAAAGTAAAAAAAATTAAATTATATTCACATTCATTAATCTGTATTCCCTAATTTACATCGTTATAATTCTGGCACACCCTCATACATTCATCGGTATTACCTAATTTTACATCACTATAACTCAAAAGGGAAGTTATCTTGACTCGTGGGTAAAAGTTGCCTGCGGTTGATTTGTCACCTTAAAAACCAAAAAGAAACCCACACATTTACACGGTTTTTGAATACAATATTCCCGACCAGGTTTCCGACATTATCATCATTTTTTTTACCCATCAAATTTTTGCTTAATTCCAACTTTACACACACAATAAAAGCGCGGAGCTCACCTGAGGAACACAGAATTTTTATGGATTTTTTAAACAGAGCTTAAAACGTTTTTTACACATCATAAAATTTCCCCCCTTCGTTTTTTCCTCAACCAATTAAAGTGTGGAGCTGCTCCACATAAAAGTGGTGGTCCGGAAATCCCGCTGCTCATTTGAGTGCATTGATTATAGGTTTCGAAGATAATCTCAATTCACAAATAATAATTTTCTGCAATTATTTAAAGTGAACATTTTTTTACCCTATTTTAGTGTATTTGTGCGAGTTTGTACTCGAAAGTTCACGAAATTTCAAATAAATTAACAAACAAATTCGCTAAAAGCAACAAAAAACTCTGCTATGTTTAATAAAATAATAATTTTATTATATTAGATGTCGAGAAAAAGCCGCAGTTGGCAATGTACTTGTATGATGTACGAGTATGTAGAAGATTCTCCCGCAGGGGAGTGTCTGTTGAGTTGTTTGTACCGCCACAGCTGTTGTATGTCGTTTAGAACAGTTCAATATGGAAAAGTTTTAAATTGTAAGAGCTGTTCTATAATTACTGGCATTAATTGATGTAACTAGTTTATAAAAATAAGTTAATAAATAAAACAAAATAATAATAATAAAATCGTACCCACGTAGAATAATATTAGTAAGAAAAAAGGGAAATGACTCCTATAATCAAATGAGGATAAAATCAAGGAAACGTTTTATGGAAAATATGAGAGAAAAACATTTATTTAGGACAAACATTTATTTAGGACAAATATTCTCTCAAATTATTATTATGTTTAAGGGGGAATCTTGCATCCCGACCTTAGAGATATATTGCGCTCCCTTCATGAACTCAGAGTATTTCTGTGAGTCCAGTTTCCTCGACAAATTTTAGTATTAAGCCGAGTCTTATTTCCACATCCGATATTAGATGATTACCCAAGTGCTTCTTTCGCTTATGCATTAGTACTGGGCATGATACAAGCACGTGCTTTAGTGTCCCCACTTTTTCCTTGCAAAACCGGCAAACTCCATTAGAGTAGATTCCCAGTTTTGTTAGGTAATAATTCAGCCTACAGTGCCCTGTTAGAATTCCTAGAAAGATTCTTAGACTATCCTTATTTAATTCCATATTTGAAACAATCTAGGTTAAAATACCCTATTGATTATGATAATCACGGTAAACTGTCCCTGTATAATCTTCTTTGTTTATCTTCTACTTCCTATAATGACTTAACCCCAAGAACGGTTCCGGATCTACAAGCGGAGAAGCAGCTCCCTCCCTGGCAAGAAATTCCCACGTTACCTGGAAACAATCAGATATGTATCTTATGGTTTCCAGGTAACGTGGGAATTGCTGGAAATGATATGGCGGCCAAACTTGTCAGGGAGGCAGCAGCCTCTCCGCTTGTAGGCCCAGAACCGTTCTTTGGGTTAGGACATTATAGGAAGTAGAAGATAAACAAAGAAGATTATACATGATGTTCAGATTATTAAGTCAATTCATGACACTTTTTGAAATAAGTTTCATAATTGCTGCCTGGCTATCAGCAAGGATGGCTATTCATTTGTTCCGATATTGACGTTCAAGGTTGAAGGAAACGCACCTGTCTATCGCAAAAATTTCCGCTTAAAAGATGTTTGTGTTGTTGTTCCGGGTATCTTTTCTCCGACCCACATACAACTGCCATTGCTCTTTCATCAATGAGGACACCGACCGTGCACCATGTCGCTCAAAAAAATACCGGGAACTTAACAATCAAAATCATTAAGCTTTGAATTATTACAACTTACAGTCAAAATATTTGCTAGTTGTTGTGATGCAGTTACCCCAACGAATGATAGAGGTATAGAATCACTTCCTCACCGGTTTCCAGCATGACTTTCAACTATTTTTACAGCTTAAATGAGCTTCAAATGTGATCCCTGAAATAGTGATTTTAGTTTGGGAACTATATAAATTTCCCGGATTCCTGAGATATTTATCGAAGATATTCATTGACATTTTGGTGACATTTTTTAGTACTTGGTCGATGCGATTCGGAAAGTTTTTTGGCAAAATTGTGACTACAAAGATGGGTGTGGAGTCTGACGTACGAGTATTATCGTATTGAAAATCCAGGGAATTGGTTTTCCACAAACTATCTCCCAACTCTCATCTCTCAGTCTCTCTCAATCTTACTCACTACCATGATGTTGTTCTACTAGCGAGTACAGGACGATGCAGTCGTATTATAGTATTGGGGTATGAACATTTCATTATATTTAATGTTTTCAAGGAGCAGGTTATTGAACGGGATGGTTTACCGTGTCGAAGGATCATTTGTATTGAATTGAAACCATTTTAAAGCAGTGATGCGGGGGATAATAAAGTGTGCAGGGAAAAGAAAGTTTTTTTTGTTTGGAGTAATCTGTGTACTTTTTATTTTAATAAAATAATTTATCATTATATTGTAACTAATTATATAAGCTCCAGCTGCCAGGACTATCGGCTTAAAATGGAGGATATCTATTTAAGTATATACTCGTATAAGAAAAAAACACCACTAAACTCTTCTAGAAACTGAAGTTTCACACTCAGTGGTATTATCGTTGAACTTTCATACAGGTGTTTATGTTAGTGGGACAAAAGAAGGAACGAGAATTTCTTCAGGACTTATTGAACAATCGATTGTCTCTATTGTGAGCCAATATAAAACCACAATTTAAGTTTATTCATATTTGTAATATACTCGTAATGTTTCAGGAGTTGAGTAAAGTACTGAGACCAAAAGGATATATAGTACTTCCCTCTGCTAATAGAGTATCCCCATAAAATCTCAACCAACCCTGAGGCCCTCAGAAATTTCAGGATTACGGCTGGTTCAAGCAGTGCTATTGCGCTACTTAGAATTTGAAAATAACCCAGGTGTGTTGTCATTTTGTGTATGATTTAGTATCCTCCTCACACAATCTGTACATGGAACTTGCTATAATTCCTGACTTGCTCGGATGTTCTTTGAGCCTACTGTGTCCAGTGAGAAGCCCGGTTAAAATTCTTAGTCTAACATTGGATAGTCTAATGCAAGACTTCTTACCTAACAAGAGTTTAGATCATAGATCAAAGAGACCCAACACTTAAACGTCAAATTTTCTGACGTTTAAAAGAAACTGTCTTTGTTTATCATTACTTGCCTATATGGATAGGTTTGTTAATCATTGGTAAGCCAGAATTCTGAAGAGAATCAGCCACACTCCTGCAGTTTTGCACATGTGTTAGTGTGCGCAAATCAAGAATCATTTCTCTGTATTCTCTGGTTGGATTGCCTTAAACCTACGTGGGTTGAAAATAGTATTTCTGGCTTGCACAGTTCTCATATTCTCTGAGTATGTTTTCCCATACTCCTCCTCTCATCCCACAAAAAGGTTCTGGTGCTGTTAGTTTTGTGGAAGCTCCTTCCCTGCAAGTTTGTGTGCCTGTTTGTAATCTTAGATCCCGACATGTCCGGGGATACAGCAAAGGCTGAGTTATCTTTGCCTAGCTGGTTTAGTTTCTTAAGACAGTCTCACACCCAACTTAGAGTCGACTTCGTAAGAGTTAAGGTCGCTTAGTGCTGTTAGTTTTGTGGAAGCTCCTTCCCCGGCAAGTTTGTATGCCTGCTCGTCCTTAGTACCTTAGGTCCCTACATGTCTGGGGACTAGCAAAGGCTGACGTTGTTATCTATGCCTTACTGGTTTAGTTTCTTAAGCCAGTCCCATACCCAACTTAAAGTCTACTTCCTAAGAGCTTGGAGTTCGAATGGCAGCTTGACTGTCCGATAGTATGACTATGAGCATCTTTCAATAGCATGGATTTCTGCTTCGAAAATGCTTGGGTAGTTTCCCATGAGCTCGGAGTTTATAGCTCTTTTATTCTCACTTTAAATTTATACAATATTTTCGCCAATTGGTTGTACTGGGTTTACCACATCTCAAATGGAAGACCCTATATATTTATTACATGGCCTTTAAAACAAATACTGCCACATATACTCGTATTTTCAACTTTTTATTGGCAGATTTATTCAACAATAAATGCTTTCAAGAAGTTGTTGTACTGGGTTTACCATATCTTATATAGAAGACTCTTCATTCATTTTTTATCCTACATCGGCCTGTGAACTAAATTATGCCACAGATATTTTCAGTTGTGTACTCCTCATTTCTGGCATAACAATGGGCCATTATGTGTGCTAAAGTGTGCTTCTGGCAGACTGGGCGGCCACACCTACCGACCTACCTACCTACTCCCCATTTCATACAAAATTTTAGCTATTTCGAGAGTGTTTAATATGCCCGCTGTAGTGTGACAACACTTGTACACAAATGTACAACTCTCGTTGCTTTTTTGCGCTCTGTAACACTCGATCAGCTTCACGTGATGCAAAACGCTTTATTACATGATCGGCGTGGCTCTGCAAGTCCGATACTCGCCTGTATTGGGAATAAATTAATTGTAATTAATGATTAAAATTTACATATGCACGTACATTTACATACACTTTTTATTTATATTGCTCTGTATTTGAATGGTATTTATGATTTTCTGGTTTGTTTTCAATGAATATGTTGACACACTCAGTACTATTTACATATATACCAGTATAAGACGGACAAATTAAGAAAAAAATAAAAGAACCACGCACAAACTCAAAACATGATCATGTGACAACCCAATTTCGCCTCAAAAATCATCACGTGAATGAGTTTTTTAATTGCGTGGCTTATTGAAAAAATCCCCAAGCAAAACAAATACAAAAACAAAAACATAAAACTAAAATATAAAACATAAAAAACAATAAGAAAACCGCAGAAAAAGTTGCAGTATGAAAATTTGCTGATTCTGGCGGTTTCCAGTCGGAACACTCAGAAAATTTGTAACTGAGTTTCATGTCACTTCCATATTTGCCCGGAATATTGAAAACATTTAATTGCAAATACCAATTGAGTAATTATTCACAATTTTAACTGTGAGCCGAGTTGGGGAAACGCGCGTTTAGAAGAGCACATTTCAGTTGCTGCCTTATTAAAAATTTGTGAGCCTGAAGCAGAAGTGTCACTTTCAGTCGGCGACGAAGCGATTATTTACACACTCGCTTAGGTTTCATTTATTTATTTTCCACATAGTTAAATATTTAAGTTTATCAGATTTTATGGTGGATTTCGTGTTCTGTTATGTACCACATTTGTTATGTATGCACATAATCCCAACCAAGAACGAGAACATCAGACAACAGAACAATGGCTATAAATCAGGCGGTTATTATGTCAGGTGTTGGCATGTGGAGCACATTGAAATTCATTGAAGCTAGTTTGCCGCAGTAGTTTTATGTGCACTAAAGGTGGCCCGAATTGAAAAGAACCTCATCACACTTACTACCTGATTTCTGTCATGACATTGGCGTAGTTCAGTGAACCACGTCTGGGTGTGATTTGAAACTCAGGAACTTAGAATAGATACGAACATTCGCAATTTGCGTATAGCCGCATGACATTGTGACATTTCAAGGATACCCGTGATTTAAGGAGGAGCTTTGCACTATTTGGTAGGTACAGATTTGGTTATACTCGCACCTCAACGAGTCTACATCATCGTCGGAGTAGACTGTACTGCACATTCGTCTGTGACGTCCAAGTCTGTTCCTACCACAACAGACAAATTTCGAAACGAGGCGACAAATAAACGGCGTTAAATATGTTAATCGTCTAAAGATGTCCAAAATATGTTAGAAAAATATAAACAAATACTAACCGAGTAATAATTAATTAATTAATTGCGCTAATTTACATATTTCGAAATGTGTAGTATAAATTCTAAAATATTGGGAGAAATATTTGAATGACTTGCGAACACGATTCTGAAGGTGCCATAAATAAGCTAAGCTGAAGTGGCTAAACTCGAATAGAATCGGTTTGAACAAGGGTCACAGCTATGAACTTGGCGGGGATCGTATCAGCAATATCAACTGGATAATGATGACTCGAAATGTGAGTCTAGTATGAAGTGGGGAACAATTTGAAAATGTGGCGACAGGAATTTAGTTGTCTTAAAAACTTTTAAAGGAGATTTAAGGGAACATTCGAGTAACTTCGAATATCAGCACAGCTTCAAATATGATTTAAGAGAAGATACGAGTAACTTAGAATATCACCAACACTCTTTAAATTAAATGTAAGGGAAGTTACCAGTAACTTAGAATATCACGAACCCTTTCAACTAGTTTTAAGATAAGTTACCAGTATCCTCAAATATCACACTTCAAAGAAGATTCAAGTGAAGACAAATTAAAACATCAGTTTAAAGGACTTTTAAAAGAGCATACGAGTTACGGAGATTTAAGAGAACATTCGAATAACATAAGAGTAGCTTCGAATATCACCAACATTTCAAAGAAGATTTAGGAGAAGGTGCCAGTAACTTGGAATATCACCAACACTCTTTAAAGTACATTTAATGGAAGTTAGCAGCAACTTCGCATATCACGAACACTTTCAACTAACTTTAAGATAAGTTACCAGGATCCTCAAATATCACACTTCAAAGAAGATAAGATAATTTAGAACATCACTTTAAGGGACTTTTAAGAGAACATACGAGTAGCTTAGAATATCAACAAAGCTTCAAAGAAGATTCAAGAGAAGTTTTCAGTAACTTATAATATCAACACTCTTTAAAGTACATTTAAGGGAAGTTACCAGTAACTTAGAATATCACGAACACTCTTTAAAGTACATTTAGGGGGATTTACCAGTAACTTAGAATATCATCAACACTTCAAAGAAGATTCAAGAGAAGTTTCCAGTAACTTCAAATATCACTAACATTTGAAAGAAGATTTAGTAAAAATTGCCAGTAACTCAAAACTTTAAAGGAGATTCAACAGAAAATGGAACTGAATTCTACATTAATGCATATTATAGCTAAATTAATTATACTCGTACATTAAGGAAGAATGGAGCTACTGTGGTAAACTTTTAAGAAATTAACACGCGCCGCTTGAATGTTCAGGTTTCATTTGGAGTCAACGGCTTCCTTCAGCTGTATAAATATCAGGGTTCTGGAATCCGAGTCTGAGTTGGAGTACTTTTGTAGACTGTAAGTCAGTTTTCAGTTACTAAAGTGCGAGTATTTGCACAAGTTCTCGTTTTGTTATATATTCTATCTATTCCTAGGCATTGCGTGTGTTTTATACACAAATATTAACATTTTCGTGGAGTTGACGACAACTTTTTGGCAGCTGATATATATATATATATATATATATATATATATATATATATATATATATATATATATATATATATATATATATATATACTCGTATATATATATATATATATATATATATATATATATATATATATATATATATATATATATAAATGAACTATTCATTATATTCCACTAATTCCTTTCTGTATTAAATCACTGTTCACTGATCGCTGAATCCTTTATAAATCTGCTAGTTTAGTTGACCTCTGAATCCTTCATAAATCTACTAGTTTAGTTGACCACTGAATCCTTCATAAATCTGCTACACTCATTGACCACTAAATCCTTCATAAAACTGCTCGTTTAGTTGACCACTGACTCCTTTATAAATCTGCTAGTTTAGTTCACAACTGAATCCTTCATACATAGCTAGTTTAGTAGAGTGGAGTGACGGTCAGTGTGGCTCGTAGCAGTCGAGCTGCCCAAATCCAGGTGTGGACTTTCATTTTCCTTACTATACCAAGTTTCTAGAGTTAATTGTTAATTGCATTTCTGCAACACCCTTTCAAAGCAGTGCAAACACAAAGAACAGAGTGTTGAACTGGCAATAGAGTCAAGTGTGTCAAAACACACCAACTTGCATGTCTTTAATTGAAGTTAATTACAAACAGATATTTTGCTCTCGTGCGTATTTAAATTGTATTTTTTTAAGCAAGTAATTAATAACTTTTCATGTTGCCAGGTGTGCCAACAAACAGAAAAAACTTCCACAAAATAAACAAAAAAAAAGAAAACATTATACACACGCTTAAAACTTATTCAAATTTACGTCTGATCATCAAAGTGAAACGACCGACAAACATGAAATAAATTACCAAAACCCTTCAAAGCTAGCTTAGAACGATTCCACGAAGTAGTTAGTGTAGTGTTCTTATTATAGAAAGCATCAAAAATAAGTGTGAAGATTACTGCCATTAGAGCGACAAAGACAGAAGATAATTGGTGTTTTATGCCAAAGAGAGAAAGAGACAACATAAATGTAATAATTAGCATGAATTAACTTTAAAGACTTATTTTTATAAATGGGATCAAGTTCACAACAGCAGAGTCACCGAGTGCTATAATTTCAATATGTAATGTTTATTCATGTTTATTCATGAATATACAAATTACTATATAGACATATGTGAACGGAAAATTAAATATAATACAGAAACATAATAAATATAACATAATAAATATATCATAATAAACAAGACATAATAAATATAAAATAAAACACATAATAAACATAACATAATAAATATAATATAAAAACATAAGATAATGAACATAACATTATAAACATAACATAACAAAGTAACATTAGAGCACAGAAACATAACAAATATGACATCATAAATATATCAAAAGAAACATGACTATAAATATAACATAAACATAAAACAGAAACATAGTATGCAAAACATTATAAACATAGCATAATAAACTTGAAACAGAAACATAATGAACAGCACATTAAAATAAAAAATAATAAACATAACATAGTAAATATAACATAATAAACATAACATAATAAACATAAAATTATAAATGTAATAAACATAACATAATGAACATAACATAAATATATCACAATAAACATAACAGCATAAACATAAAACAGAAACATAATAAACAGAGCATTATAAATATAAACCAGAAACAAAATAAGCATAACATAATAAATATAATATAATAAACAGAAAACAGAAACAGAATGAACATAACATTAGAAATATAACATAATGAATATAACTTAATAAACATAATATAAAAACTATAAAACAGAAAGACAATAAAAATAAAATAGAAACAACATAACAAGTTAAACATAATATAATAAAATTAACATAATAGACATAAATCAGAAATATAATAACACAAAATAAAAAATAAACAGAAACATAACAAAATAAACATAATATAATTAATAAACGTAACATATTAAATTTAATATAATAAACATAACATTATAAACATAATATAATAAATATAATATAATAAATATAACAAAGTCTTTTCATTGTTTGATTTTTCTTCTCTCCTATTTGTTATTAAAAGATCTTTACTATCATATATGAATAGTTGATTGCTGGATCTATTGGTCGCGATCGAGAGTTCAGGACAGTCCGGACTGTTGCTGATCGGTCACCGATTCCGTACGTTATGCGGACGTGCCACCCGGTCAGTTGGGTGGGTAAGTGGGCCCGTGGGATACGTAAAGAAAAAAAAACAAAAAAAAGACATAATAAATTTAACTAAATAAACTTACCATAATAAACATAAAACAGAAACATAATAAACATAAAACAGAAACATAATAAACATAAAACAGAAACATAATAAACATAAAACAGAAACATAATAAACTTAGCACAATAAATATAACATGATAATCATAACATAATAAATATAATATAATAAACATAACATAAAAGAGAAACATAATAAACATAAACCAGAAATATAATAAACATACAACAGAAACATAACATAATAAATATAATATAATAAATATAACATAATAAACATAACATAATAAACATATCATAAAATAGAAACATAATAAGCATAAAACAGAATCATAATAAATAGAAAAAACACATAAAAAGTACAAACAAAACCAGCAAATTCTCAGTGAGATTTCTGTGTCGCCGTCTGCTTCTGACCTATTACCTTCATTCTGATCGGTCTTAGGACTCACCAGAATATCGTTATTTGCTGCTTTCAGAGTTTGTTGTAATTATAAAGGAAAGAACTCAAAGTGCTACTAACAATATAACGAATTTGTTTGTATGCCACTTCGAAAATAGCTGAAACCAAAGAAATTGAAAAAACTGTAAAACATTGTTAGCTAAATTTTGTACAAACAAAAGCCATATTTTATCCACTGTGCGACGCATGAGGCGCTCTGCACGTGCAACAAGCGTTTAGAACACACAAAGAAACATAAAAACATAAACAAAGCCACACACAATCCACAATATGAGCATTGTTTTATTGTGCTGTAAGTGTCGGTTGGCATTAACAGACTGAATGCTTAAGTAGGGATTAATTGAATAAATTTGGTCACATGACCAGTTGACTGGACGCGATGTTGCCACTTAATTGAAATATCACTGAGTTGCATGGCGATTCAAATCAATTACATACAAAAATTTTATAAATAAATACATTTTCTGCATTGTTAAGCGCTGTTTTGCATTTCATTGAGCTTGGAATGAGTTGTTGACTTTGGAGCGGGCAATAAAGAAAATACAGTTTGTACGCTGTAACTGAATTTTTATTAGATGGCTAATTAGCCACATTCTAATATACTCCCCCCGAGTATATTATATCAAATTGAACTCATATCAGGTCAAAATTGGCGGCCAAGTTGTGATAGGCAATTTTTCGTTTAAATTTATATATAAATATTTATAGCAAGTGAGTTTATAAGGAAAGAAAAGCAGTTCTAAATATTGGTACTGAAATAGAGGACCCTTTTAATGCAATATTGGTCATAAATTAGAGGACTTTTTTAATGCAACATTGGTCATGAAGTGGAGGATCCTTCTCATGTAATATTGATCATAAAAGAGAGGACCCTTCTAATGTAAAATTGGTCCTGAAAAAGAGGACTTTTTAATGCGACATTGGTCTTGAAGGAGGACTTTTTAATGTAACGTTGGACATGAAATATAGGACGCTTTTAATGCAATATAGGTCCTGGAATAGACAATCATTCTAATGTAACATTGGTCATAAAATAGAGGACTCTTCTAATGAAATATTGATCATAAAAGAGAGGATCCTTCTAATGTAATATTGATCATAAAAGAGAGGACCCTTCTAATGTAATATTCATCATAAAAGAGAGGACCCTTCTAATGTAATATTGATTATAAAAAAGTGGACCCTTCTAATGTAATATTCATCAAAAAAGAGAGGACCCTTCTAATGTAATATTCATCATAACAGATAGGCCCCTTCCAATGTAATAGTCATCATAAAAGAGAGGACCCTTCTAATGTAATATTCTTCATAAAAGAGAGGACCCTTCTAATGTAATATTCATCAAAAAAGAGAGGACCCTTCTAATGTAATATTCATCATAAAAGAGAGGACCCTTCTAATGTAATATTCCTCATAAAAGAGAGGACCCTTCTAATGTAATATTCATCAAAAAAGAGAGGACCCTTCTAATGTAATATTCATCATAACAGATAGGCCCCTTCCAATGTAATAGTCATCATAAAAGAGAGGACCCTTCTAATGTAATATTCCTCATAAAAGAGAGGACCCTTCTAATGTAATATTCATCATAAAAGAGAGGACCCTTCTAATGTAATATTCCTCATAAAAGAGAGGACCCTTCTAATGTAATATTCATCATAAAAGAGAGGACCCTCCTAATATAATATTCATCATAACAGATAGGCCCCTTTTAATGTAATATTCCTCATAAAAGAGAGGATCCTTCTAATGTAATATTCATCATAAAAGAGAGGACCCTTCTAATGTAATATTCCTCATAAAAGAGAGGACCCTTCTAATGTAATATTCATCATAAAAGAGAGGACCCTTCTAATGTAATATTCATCAAAAAAGAGAGGACCCTTCTAATGTAATATTCATCATAAAAGAGAGGACCCTTCTAATGTAATATTCATCAAAAAAGAGAGGACCCTTCTAATGTAATATTCATCATAAAAGAGAGGACCCTTCTAACGTAATATTGATCATAAAAGGGAGGTCGCATCCAATGTAACATTGGTCCTGAAATAGAGGACCCTTTTAATGTAATATTGGTCATGAAATAGAGAATCTTTCGTATTTAACATTGGTCCTGAAATATAGGGCCCTTCGAGTGTAAAATTGGTTCTGAAATAGAGGACTTTTTTAATGTAACATTGGTCCTGAAATAGAGGACTTTTTTAATGTAACATTGGTCATGAAATAGAGGACCTTTCCAATGTAACAAATTATCCATCAATGCTATTGTAATACCCTCCCATCACTGTACATAATGGGTCATATGTCCAAATGGTCAACAACAGTCTTCAGTTTTGTGTTACAAATATATTATAAGCCCAGGACAAAAATAGAAGATCCCGATCAAACCCTAGCCATGATGAGGAGTTACCTCCTTATTGTGGGATTTATTTTGTTTTTAATGTATTCAAGTCATGCCTGCGGAGAGGAAGCCTTTAAACTAGCTTCCAATTCAAAATTACTTCTATAGCAATTGAGGAAATGAAGAAGATGAAACATTTATCCTCTTCCACGGTCTAGAATCCACAACTTGGCAGCTACTGCTAAGAATAGGATACTGAGTCACTTATGAGTTAGGTTAGATTAATCTGGCTGACCAGACATAGACCTATTAGTATTTAGCGGTACCAGATGGAGCTAATCCAGTTGCAGCTCCTACTCCGTCCGTCATTTTTGAGCCGTCTGTGTAGATGTTAAAGGCTCCTTGGGTAGGTGTCATACCTCTACGTCAATCCCTTTTTTCGATGATAGTCTGGAATCTTCTCTCCCAACTAAAACGCGGAGCTATGTAGTCGGTATTAGCTATGCTTCTCCTAACGATTGAGCTATGTCCGAAGGTTCTGAGAGAAAATTCGCCTGTCGTGGCCAACATCGCCGCAGATTTCGCTGCTATCCTTTCCGTAGCTACATTCATTGGCGGTAGGTGTGGTCCATTTCCAGAGCAGTAGTTGTAGTAGTCATTAGCAGCCCCGCACAGCGAGATGCTCGATCATTCCCATTGGCTTAAGGTATGATGATTTTCTCACTGCGGTCCAACACACCAGAGAACGGTAAAGCCAGATTGGTCTGACTATTGCTGTATAGGTGTAAAAAGAACGCTTCAACCGTTCCTTATAATAGTGCAGAAATGAACAACCTTGACTATACTCCACAATAAGGCAAGTGTACTTGTTAGAGGTACAATTGCGGGTTAAAAAAAAAGTAGAGAATGCGCAATAAAGGAACCTAAGTTTGTAATATTTAAATGCCTGAATCTTTTTCATAACGGAGGCTTTCCGGATAGTATCCTTTGACACATATTCTCTCCCCATTTCTCCTGGAGATGGGCAACTAAGCGAAACAAACTCCAAATACGCAGAACCCTCAAATATGTCAACAGCCAAATAAGCTCCAAGTGAAAGGAGCCCTGGTCTAATTATTGACGAATAAAATCAAAAACGCATCAACATCGATCAAAGAAATTGCACCCAAACACGCCTCTAATATGAATCACTTTGGGGTAGTTTACTAATGAGTGCATCGAAGGACGTTGACATGCCAATGGCGCCCATTTCGCAGGGTATCAATTTCTATTGGGTTTTCGTCACAGAGCTGTGGAAATTCTATTTATTCATATTATTTATTTTCATTTCTTTTCGTATTCATTTATTCATATTTAGTCATGGAAATGGACGATACTGCAATTTGCTTGCGTGCACAATTGACAAAAGAGCTCAACAAGCATTTTAAGTGCGAAAACCTGTGCAATAAAAATTAAAATTCTTACGAGCGCAATTAAAATGTTTGCTCAGCTAATTAGCGAATAAAATTTAATTGAATAAAACAACAATTTTCATACGAATAAAATTACGAGAGGTGAACAAAGTTCCACTTGATTCGTTCTCAATTATCACAGAAATTGTTGGTGCAGGTACTCGTGTCGGAATGCGCGTGCGGAAATGGAAGATGAAAGTGTGAGTCAATTTTGTGTGCGAATAAGTGAAACTATCAAACCAACAAATGGGTACAACAGACGTGGCAATAATTTAGTGACGAAGTGTGTCTTGCAAACACTGCTGTTGTTTACCAGGAAGAAATGTAAGGAATAAGGATGAAGAATAAGGTTACAATACCATCAATGTTGTATATCTAGAAGGCAATATAATAGATCAAGCATAAATCTAAGGCATCAGCTTTGTTATTATAACTGTCAGTGTAGTAGTAGACAAAGAGCCCCTTAGCAATAAATGTCAGAATAGTACTAGACAAGGTTCATCTTAGCAATCTATGAAATATAACGAACTCATCCCAGTTTCCATTGTTCCAAAACTTTGTGACAAAGTTCTTCTCAGTCATTTTCTTAATATAACAGTCCTCAGCAATATCCGAAACACCCTCCGCATCTTAGGTGTCACCACGTTCTTTGCTGCCAGGAACAAGTTAGGGAAGGCTGCTAGACCAACAAAATTGTAAACCCAGAAGGGAGTAATGTGCACCAAGCAGAAATCTAAGGTTTCAGCTACGCGATCATAAATTTCAATCTAGTCTAGGAGCACCTTAGCAATAAGAAAACTTTAGGGAAGGTTGCTAGACCATCATAGCTGTATATCTAGAAGGCAATTTTGTAATGTTTCAGCTACGACATTATGTTTCAGCTATGACATTATAAATTTGAAGGTAGTAGTAGACAAGGAGCACCTTATAAATCTATGAAATATAGGGAACTCATTCCAGTTTCCACTGTTCAAGAACATTCCCAGCAATGGTCAAACTTCCTCGCAATCATTTATACATGCAGAACAAGTTCTTAAGAGGAGCATAGATGGATACTCCAAAAGTTATTTCTTAATATTACTGCCATTAGGAATTGCCAAAACACCCCTCCACTTTTTAGATGTGTCAACAATATCGTTTGCTGCCAGGAACAATTTCTAGGAAATAGGGAAGGTCGCCGAATCGTCAAAGCTGTAAACTAGAAGGCAATATTGTGGGCCAAGCTTAAATCTAAGTTTTCAGCTGAGCAATTATAAATTTCCAACTAGTCTGCCGGTATAAGGAGTACCTTAAGACTCTATGAAGAATATCCCAGTTTCCACAGTTCAAGGACATTACGAACAATGGACACACTTCTCCTCACTTAATTCCACAAGCGAAACATGTTCTTAACAGGAGCACAGATGGATACTCCCGAACTTTTTTGTTAATATTATTGTCATCAGCAATTTCCTATACATCCCTCCACATTTTAGGTCTCACCACAATATCGTTGTTTGGTGCCAGGAACAAGTTCTTTGAATTAGGGAAGGTTGGAAGGTTGGCGTCCCATCAAAGCTGTAAACTTAGAAGGGAGTAATGTAAACCAATCCAATGTTTCAGCTACGCCATTATAAATTTGAAGGTAGTCTAGTATGAGGAGCTCCTATGAAATATAACGAACCCAGCTTCCACGATTTAAGGATTTTACGAGCAATGACCAAAGTTATTCTCTATTTCTATTTGGATATCCCTTACTTATGGATGGATATGCCTCTCTTATGAATGGATATCCCTTACTTATGGATGGATATGCCTTTCTTATGGATGAATATCGCTTACTTATGGATGGATATATCTTTCTTCTGGATGGATATCCATTACTTATAGATGGATATGTCTTACTTATGGATAGATATGCCTTATTAATGGATGGATATGCCTTTCTTAATGATGCATATCCCTTACTTTTGGATGGATATGCCTTTCTTATGGATGAATATCGTGTACTTATGGATGGATATGCCTCTCTTATGAATGGATATCCCTTACTTATGGATGGATATGCCTCTCTTATGAATGGATATCCCTTACTTATGGATGGATATGCCTTTCTTATGGATGAATATCCCTTACTTATGGATGGATATATCTTTCTTCTGGAAGGATATCCATTACTTATAGATGGATATGTCTTACTTATGGATAGATATGCCTTATTAATGGATGGATATGCCTTTCTTAATGATGCATATCCCTTACTTTTGGATGGATATGCCTTTCTTATGGATGAATATCGTGTACTTATGGATGGATATGCCTCTCTTATGAATGGATATCCCTTACTTATGGATGGATATGCCTCTCTTATGAATGGATATCCCTTACTTATGGATGGATATATCTTTCTTCTGGATGGATATCCATTACTTATAGATGGATATGTCTTACTTATGGATAGATACGCCTTATTAATGGATGGATATGCCTTTCTTAATGATGCATATCCCTTACTTTTGGATGGATATGCCTTTCTTATGGATGAATATCGTGTACTTATGGATGGATATGCCTCTCTTATGAATGGATATCCCTTACTTATGGATGGATATGCCTCTCTTATGAATGGATATCCCTTACTTATGGATGGATATGCCTTTCTTATGGATGAATATCGCTTACTTATGGATGGATATATCTTTCTTCTGGATGGATATCCATTACTTATAGATGGATATGTCTTACTTATGGATAGATATGCCTTATTAATGGATGGATATGCCTTTCTTAATGATGCATATCCCTTACTTTTGGATGGATATGCCTTTCTTATGGATGAATATCGTGTACTTATGGATGGATATGCCTCTCTTATGAATGGATATCCCTTACTTATGGATGGATATGCCTCTCTTATGAATGGATATCCCTTACTTATGGATGGATATGCCTTTCTTATGGATGAATATCGCTTACTTATGGATGGATATATCTTTCTTCTGGAAGGATATCCATTACTTATAGATGGATATGTCTTACTTATGGATAGATATGCCTTATTAATGGATGGATATGCCTTTCTTAATGATGCATATCCCTTACTTTTGGATGGATATGCCTTTCTTATGGATGAATATCGTGTACTTATGGATGGATATGCCTCTCTTATGAATGGATATCCCTTACTTATGGATGGATATGCCTCTCTTATGAATGGATATCCCTTACTTATGGATGGATATGCCTTTCTTATGGATGAATATCGCTTACTTATGGATGGATATATCTTTCTTCTGGAAGGATATCCATTACTTATAGATGGATATGTCTTACTTATGGATAGATATGCCTTATTAATGGATGGATATGCCTTTCTTAATGATGCATATCCCTTACTTTTGGATGGATATGCCTTTCTTATGGATGAATATCGTGTACTTATGGATGGATATGCCTCTCTTATGAATGGATATCCCTTACTTATGGATGGATATGCCTTTCTTATGGATGAATATCGCTTACTTATGGATGGATATATCTTTCTTCTGGAAGGATATCCATTACTTATAGATGGATATGTCTTACTTATGGATAGATATGCCTTATTAATGGATGGATATGCCTTTCTTAATGATGCATATCCCTTACTTTTGGATGGATATGCCTTTCTTATGGATGAATATCGTGTACTTATGGATGGATATGCCTCTCTTATGAATGGATATCCCTTACTTATGGATGGATATGCCTCTCTTATGAATGGATATCCCTTACTTATGGATGGATATGCCTTTCTTATGGATGAATATCGCTTACTTATGGATGGATATATCTTTCTTCTGGAAGGATATCCATTACTTATAGATGGATATGTCTTACTTATGGATAGATATGCCTTATTAATGGATGGATATGCCTTTCTTAATGATGCATATCCCTTACTTTTGGATGGATATGCCTTTCTTATGGATGAATATCGTGTACTTATGGATGGATATGCCTCTCTTATGAATGGATATCCCTTACTTATGGATGGATATGCCTCTCTTATGAATGGATATCCCTTACTTATGGATGGATATATCTTTCTTCTGGATGGATATCCATTACTTATAGATGGATATGTCTTACTTATGGATAGATATGCCTTATTAATGGATGGATATGCCTTTCTTAATGATGCATATCCCTTACTTTTGGATGGATATGCCTTTCTTATGGATGAATATCGTGTACTTATGGATGGATATGCCTCTCTTATGAATGGATATCCCTTACTTATGGATGGATATGCCTCTCTTATGAATGGATATCCCTTACTTATGGATGGATATGCCTTTCTTATGGATGAATATCACTTACTTATAGATGAATATGTCTTACTTATGGATAGATATGCCTTATTAATGGATGGATATGCCTTTCTTAATGATGCATATCCCTTACTTTTGGATGGATATGCCTTTCTTATGGATGAATATCGTGTACTTATGGATGGATATGCCTCTCTTATGAATGGATATCCCTTACTTATGGATGGATATGCCTTTCTTATGGATGAATATCGCTTACTTATGGATGGATATATCTTTCTTCTGGATGGATATCCATTATTTATAGATGGATATGCCTTATTAATGGATGGATATGCCTTACTTAATGATGGATATCCCTCACTTATGAATGGATATGCCTTTCATATGGTTGAATATCCCTCACTTATGGATGGATATCCCTTACTTAAAGACGGACTAGTTATTTTTTAACATTACAGTCATCAGCAATATTCGTTGACTACACTTCTCCACATTCCTCTATGGGAACTTTTTGCGAACAACACATGAAACCCTACAATCTGCGCCCTCACGTACAGAACTTGAAAATAAAGTGTATGAACTTCCACACGGTCACAGATAAGTTCCTCTCCTTCACTCACTTTACGGCATTGCTGACAATTGCGCTTACTTTCGGGCCTGTGCGACAACAAACAATAACTTTTCATATCATATCTCGACAGGTAATGACAAGGATTTGCGATAATGCGAACAAGGCACGCTCACATTTGTACACAACAAAATTTACAAAAAAAACAAAAATAAATAAATAAAAATTTATTTTATAAAACACTTCACTGCGCAGCGTGTCATGAAACAATTTAAAATGCAAACAATCAAAAGCATAAATTATAAACAAATTAAATAATTGCTACAGTAAAAAGTTAAACGAAAACAGCTGTAAAGGGTTCTGTAGACAATTTTGTAGCGAAATGAGCCTGAGAACAAAGTTATTCCGAAAACTATGTTCTACAATTAAAAAGAAAAAAAAGAAGTGTGCAAAATTATTAACATAATTTAACAATATTCTCAAACAGCGGCTGCGGGGGGCGAACGGGGCGGTGTGAAGTCGCAAATTGCCGCAAATAAGCGTAAATCATTATAGAACAGCCGCTTATTGATATTTATTGGCTTTGTCAATTAACATGTCAATACACAACGGAACGCGCGCCACCGCTGGAATGGGTCTAATCGAAGAATTACATAATCGATTCCTACGCTCTGACGTTGGAGGAATTTCAATTAATTGCTAAAAGTATATAAAAAATTAAATGGCAGAAACGTGAGTGAAATGTGTCGCGAATGTGTGAAGCGAATGCCTGCTACGTATGCGGAATTTATTATAGTTTCAGTATCGAAAAAAGAAATCGGGATAATGCGGCATAGCAAGCTGAAGTATTTGCATTCTAATGTTGACTTTTATTAACAAGGTTTTGTTTCATGGAACTGACGAAGTACACAGACGTTATAAGTGCGGGACGGAACTCAGGCTAACGTGGGGTGAACGGTCTACCAGATTAGGCCTGCGAATAATCCATCCCAGAATAAGCAGTCCCCGACCAAGAGCGACAAGCGAGGGGAGTGCGACTGAAAAGGTTTGCAAACTCTGAGGAACAAAGTTTTGTTTCATGGAACTGACGAAGTAAACATACCATACGTTATAATTGCGGGAGTAAGCTCAGTCTACCGTGGGGCTCACAAATGAACGGCCAACCAGAGAAGGTTACCTGCGAATAATCAATAAGCAGCCCCCGACTAAGAGACAAGCGAGGAGAGTGCGACTGAAAAGGTCTGCAAACTCTGAGAAACGCTTGTGACAAGATGAGCAGGCACAGTCTAAAGAAGTGGTCCCCATCCATTCACAGATGGCTTCGCGGGAGATACAAGTAAAGGGAAACTGACACGGTACACCCCTACGATAACGATTTGGAACACCAATATGAACTGTTTGCCTTGGGCTGGTAGCTGCAGTACTCCGTTACCTCACGACACCAGAGTGACATCGGGTGGAAATGGGTTTCGAGCTAATGCTGTAGCCACCTCCCTTCAGTTAAAACCATGGCGGGCCTTCAAGTACCTTCGATGTGGCATCACCATTAAGATGGCGGTACAGGTTCAGTTGAGCAACAATCGTGACTAACGGTTATCCTGGCTCTGTGTACAATCTGCCATGAAGACTTGTGCCAACCCTCGGTGGAACTCCGTGCCTAGCATAGACAATCACATGGATATTTTCAAAACGACTGAACAACGAACGGAGATAGCGGCTTGAAACGGGGACCCTTATAAAATGAACACACCACAGCAAACAACAAAACAACACAACCCACCGATCTCAAATACACCAGCAAGTAACTCCAAGTGGTCCAGAAAGAGGAAGCAGAAATAGGAAGCAGAAATAGGAAGCAGAAAGAGGAAGCAGAAAGAAGAAGCAGAAAAGGGAAGAAGAAAGAGGAAGCAGAAAAAGGAAGCAAAAATAGGAAGCAGAAGAAGTAGCAAAATAATGCGATCACCAGAAGAGGGAATAACAAACAAGCAACAAGGACACAACGGCAGATGCAGCGAATAATAAATCGCCCACTGTCCCGCCGCGAACCAACCGCCTCATTATACTAAAGGGAACCAACAAAAGCAGGCGTTTTCTGAAAATGCCATACATTTATTGGCAAAATGCCCCGTCAACTCACCCAGACAGGAAGTCATTGTAAATATGAGAACGACAGAAGAAGAAGTAGTGACGATATGTCGGAAAATCTTGCTGAAAATGAAACAAGCCATGATCAAACAGAAGAATGTGAGCATAGTTAACAATACCGAAGTTTCTTAGCTGGACGAGCTTTTTGACGTCATGGAAAGCTACAGGAGAAACTGGACAGAGAAGAATAACGAGTCTAGACTTGTTACGGCAATGAAATCACGTCACAAGTTCCTGGGTAGCTCCACACCGAAGATTGCCAGACCCAAGCGAGAAGGTTCTAGGTCCTCAAAATAAGAAGACGGCAAAAAATGCTGTGAAACTAAGGCCGGTGGGTGGCAAACTGTCACAAGAAACAGACGTGGGGAAACACGAAGTAGCAATGCAGATAATACTACAAACAGCAAATAACACCATGGGCGACAGCGCTAAGTCAGGAGCAACGATGCAAGAAAAACATAGAACAAAGGAGACAAAGTCCAAGCCCCTGCCTATCAAACCAGCAGAAGGTATCAAATACTCAGATGCCCTGAAGAACATCTACTGCAATGTCAAACCAGAGGATGCCCAGACCAAAGTACGATGGCACAATAGAAAAGCAGGAGGGCGTCTGTTGGAGCTGCATCCGGAAAACAAGATCAGGAGGCCTTCTGTTGCAGTTGCATCCGGAAAACAAGAGCAGGAGGGCTTCTGTTGGAGCTGCATCCTGAAAACAAAAGCAGGAGGGCTTCTGAAGGAGCTGCAAAAAAAGGGTGGCAATGAGTTTTACTGGAGTTTTGATAGATGCCCTATAGGAGTCAGCAGTGGAGACTGACCTTAAGCCAAGAGCCACATCAGAGATACGAGATCTGCAGCTAATCCCCATAAAATAACAAGAAAATCAAATGAAGCCGGGAAAACTTTATCTACCGAAAACATTGTGGAGGTCATGCGAAGCACCAAAGAGAAC
Organism: Clusia tigrina; assembly: GCA_920105625.2. Taxonomy (NCBI): domain Eukaryota; kingdom Metazoa; phylum Arthropoda; class Insecta; order Diptera; family Clusiidae; genus Clusia; species Clusia tigrina. The sequence goes on from OV050031.1 coordinate 220,783,529, forward strand.
TGAGGCTGCCGAAAACATTGTGGAGGTCATTCTAAGCAGCAAAGAAAACTTGGACCACGTAGCGAAGTATGTGGAAGATGAGCTCCTGCGGAAAAAGCGGGACCTAGACGCAGGAATAACATTGAGGATCCACTAAGAACGAAGTGAGAATCTCCACCTTGAAAGAAATATAAAACGGGTTTCAGGGTGCTAAGATGTTCTCAGTGAGGGACAGGGATGTTCTAGTGAGTGGAATGCTCAAATAAGAAATCAGTGACGTCAGAAAAAAATGTATATTCATTATATATATTATTATTATATAATGTTTGGGGATTTCAGTACTAGCAACGAAGTGTTTCGACGCGAAGAGAAATGTGTGTACAAAGAAGCATTTCGAAACCATACCCTGGGTAGAAAGAACCATTTGGAGACCATACCCTGGGTAGTATTTGAACCCGTAACCGTATGATTGTTATGCTAACCATAGGTTGTCCCTAGATTATCGAGGTGGGCTATCAAAAGTTTATCTCTAAAGTTTCCACAGGAGACTTTACGAAGAGTTTGAACTTGGGCCACGGGGTTAGAAAATAATCCATATCCCTGAAACTAGCAAGGAAAGTGGTACTACTTCTGAGTAGTTTCTCTTTAACTGTACTATCCATGTCAAAGCAGCTTCTTTCAGAACTTTGCTAAATAGCGAGCAGGAATTGTAGCTTTCCTCAAGCACCTAAGTAAGAAATTGTCAGTACAACAGACTTATTGTGTTACAGTAGATTGGTTGATCCAAAGAGGTAGCTTGTATTTCAGAGTTCTAGAACGCGAACATTAAATATGAACATAATCTAAATCGCCACTTTCTTTCCATGAAGTGGTATAAAATATTATTTTTCCTGATATTTGAAATGTCTCAGAAATCATAAATTTGTACTCATCTATTAACATGAAAGGTGTTTATTTAACATGAACTCAGATCCTTTCACATTCACTGACATTAATAGTTCCAGAAAACTAAAACGAAACGATATTTTAAGAACCAGACGAATATGTATACGATCATCTACAAAGCGGAACGTAAAAACTATACAAAGTTCTTCGTTGTGTTTCTTTAAAACTTTTAAACGAAGATAGTCACATCATTCTTTTATTGCTTTTGTAGGTTTATAACTCCAAAAAGGACAGTCAGCTATAACACTCCTTTCCTTTTCATTTAGGTATACAATTCTACCCGTAGAGTTAACGGCTTTCAATTACAGAGCCCTAATTTTATACACGCACCACTGCTTCACACTTGAGACTTTTGCTTGGGACCTCGTTCAAAGTAAAAGCGCAACGATATTGGAATTGTTCACTCTGAACTTCACTTATTTACAACTAAATATTAACTAAAAATTTTACAATGTTTTGATTGTTCATTATAAATCACTTCTACCTCTCAGCACTAGTCTCCCCCCTCAAACATACGCTTATGTACACACGGACAAGATACAAGATAAAGTAAACTGATAAGTATCAGAAAATATTTGTTGCAAATTATTACTGAGGGTGGAAGAGGAGAGTAAGTCATCCAAATCACAATCAGAGATGAATGAAGTTTCTATTTCAGAGACAATAGTTTCGTTCGATTCGTCACACAAGTTACCCCATTGCCTAAGAAAACAACGAATTTGTTAAACACATAATTTCTATAAAGTTGGCAGCACTGTCAATAAGTGTGCTGCCAATATTGATCTCTTTGTATGCAAAAAGTTGTATTCTATGGCCAAACCACATAAAACTCATTTGGCAGCACAGTTTCTAAAAAGTAAACTCCAGAATTTCTATGAAGTTGGCAGCACTGGCGATGAGTGTTCTTTAAATATTGATTTTTTTATATGAAAAAGTTTTATTCTACGTCCCATCCACATTAAAACTGACTTGGCAGCACATCGTCTAGCAAGTAAACCGCAGAAATTCTACAAGTTAGCAGCATTGGCGCTAAGTGATCTTCCCATAATAAACGACTTGGCAGCAAAGTTTCTAAAAAGTATACTCCAGAATTTCTATAAAATTGGCAGCACTGGCGATGAATGTTCTTCCCATATTGATATTTTTATATGAAAGAGTCTTATTCTATGTCCAAACCATAAAAAAGCGACTTGGCAGCACAGTTTATAATAAGTAAACCACAGAATGTATATAAAGTTGGCAGTACTGGTGTGCTTTTACAATATTAATATTTTTACATAAAAAAGTTTTACTATATGAACAACCACAAAAAATTGTATTTGGCAGCACAGTTCCAAATCGCCAAATCTTTGCTGTATTGAAAATTGTGACCACTGGGAATAAGTGCAATGCCAATATTGATTTTTATATGAAAATAGTTGTGTTCTCTATCCAAATGATCACGAAGCGCCTTTGGAGAACAGTTCTAATTAGGCAAACCCCAGAATTTCTTTATAATTGGCAGCACTGGTAATAAGTGTACTGCCAACATTGATATTTATATATAAAAACAAGTGGTCAAACAATAGAAAATCGATCATGGCAGCACAGTTTCCATTAGATGAACCTCACAATTTCTATAAAATTGGAAGCACTGGCTCTTATTCTACTTAAAACCATACAAAATTGTACTTGGCAGCACAGTTCCAAATCGCTAATTCCTTTCTGTGTAGAAGTTGGGAGCACTGGAAATAAGTTTATTGCCAATATTGATAATTTTATATAAAACAAGTTGTATTCTAAGACCAAACAATAGAAAATCGGACTTGACAGCACAATTTCAAACCCCAGAATTTCTGGAAAATTGGGAGCGCTCGTATCGAGTATAACAATATTGATCTTTTTATACAAAAAAAGTTCTATTCTATATACAAACTAAACAAAAGTGACTTGGCAGTACAGTTCCTATTAAGTAAACAAGATAATTTCTGTAAAGTTGGTAATACTGGAGATAGATGTTCTTCAAATATTTATCTATTTATTATCTAAAAAAGTTGTATTCTAAGACTAAACAATAAAAAATCGGACTTAACAGCACAATTCTCAGTACATATATCGCAGAATTTCTCGAAATTTGGGAGCACTGTTAATAAGTATGCCAACATTGATCATTTTATATGAAATAAGTTGTATTCTACGACCAAACTATAAATATCGGACTTGACAGCCCAATTTTCAGTACGTATACACCAGAAGTTCTATAAAGTTGGCAGCACTGGTAATAAGTGTACTGCCAACATTGATCTGAATATATGAAATAAGTTGTATTCTAAGACCAAACCGAAAATATCAGACTTGGCAGCACAGTTTCTAGAAAGTAAGCTCCACAATTTATATCAAATTGGCAGCACTGGTGATAAATATTCTATTCATACTGTACTTTTAATATGGAAAAATCTTATTCTACTTAAAACCCCAAAATAAAACCATTGGCATCAAAGGTCAAAGTCCCTTAGCAACCAACTGTCTGAAAAGTTGTCAGCATTGCCCACAAATTATCTGCTTATATTGAACTTCTTATATGAGAAAAATCTTATTCTATGAACAAACACCAAAATTTTGCTTGGCAGCACAGTTTGCAGTAGCTACTCCCTAAAATTTCAATAAAGTTGGCAGCATGGACAATAAATGAATTCCTTATACTAAACTTTTAATATGAAAAATTTGTTATTCTGCTTAAATCCATAAAAAATCATACTTGGCAGCACACTTCCAAGTCGCTAAGTTCTTGATGTCTAGAAAGTTGGCAGCACTGGCCACAAATTCCCTGCTAATATTAAACTTTTTATATGAGAAAAGTCTTATCTTATGTAGCAACCATAAACAGCTGACTTGTCAGCATAGTTCCCAGTTGCTAAACCGATATTACGAATCAAATCCAACTCGTTAAAATTAGCGACTTCGTTAAATTTTCTGTTTATAATTCCACAAAAGCTTCAAAAGAGATGATATTAAATTTAATTATAATTTATTATTTAATTATATTTAAAATAATTTATTATTTAATTATAATAAAACAATTAAGAATTAGAGAGAGAATTATTTGTCCGGATCCTGGAGAGAAATTGTAAACATAATTATATAAAAATAGTGGAAGGCTCATACTTTCAAATTCACCCCAGAGTGGTTTTTCTTTAAAGGGACCTCGAAGATATTTCACCTACACTCCTAAAATTAAACTTAGAAAGTAGTTGGATCAAAACCTTTCTGTTTGGAGATTTTGTCACTTTTGCTTCCTTGCTCAATTGGCCGCTGCACTTTGGACCCCTTCTCAAGATACATTCAGATGCATTCCACTAGAATCGTAGCTGAGTCTGGTGCATTGTGTCTCCATAATTTAATATTTATCGCATACTTTCTTTGTGTGCAAGCAAATATGATTTAAATTGCTAATTGTCTGCGAGAGCTGCGCAGTATGTTTTGTCACATGCAGCATTTGTGTCATGCATTTACGAGTACACATGGCGTTGTCGTATAAGACCGTGGATCAAATTATAAAGTAATTACACAGCTTAGTATAAGCAAAGGTGTTTTTATTCTTTGAACAATCATCATTTAGTTCCATATTCCTGCTGAATGCTGTTGCCATTGTTGAAGCCACAGTGCAAATATTTGCGTCACGTGATATTTCTGGTGATATGAAAAGTGAAATAGGAGAATAACAGTAAACCCAACAGAGAATATTTACACTCGTATGGGGCTGAGGTTCGACCAAAAATTCGTGCAATTCGTGTGAACTCGTTGAGAAAGATTCTTGTTAGAAGCGCCAATTTGCGAGTTGGGGTTTTGCAGTCTTATCAAAGAGAAGCAAATTTTTGTTGTGATATTTATCAATAATGGAGAGAATATCACAATCTCTAGGCTTAAAAGGATTTGTCATCAAAGTAACACTTGTGCTAATGAGGGGACCCGAGGGTTGGCATCTATTTTAACTACCTAGCTATCAATAATGGAACTGATTTCAAGACGTGCTCCGAATAGTTATTAACCTAACACCCTTTCCTCCTTTGATTTTGAGCTTATCCATAATTTTTTTGTGATATACTCACAAGTGATAATTTTCCATTATAATGTAAATTCATGATCAATATTGCACGACAATGATTCATAACAGATTTTGTGGATGATTCGTATTATGATATTCATATCATCAGCAAAAGGCTCCACAGATGATTCATATCCATCAGTAAAAGGTTCCACAGATGATTCATATCATCAGTAAAAGGATCCACAGATGATTCATATCCATCAGTAAAAGGTTCCACAGATGATTCATATCATCAGTAAAAGGCTCCATAGACGATTCATATAATCAGTAAAAGGCTTCACAGTCCGGTGAGGAAACATACAAATTAAACAAGAAGAAGCGATTTTGACAGATGTGGCGAGGACTCTTCTTCTTGAGTGAAGAAGAGTCCCCTTCGCCACCTTCAACACGGCCACACTCTTTCTTCTCTTTCTTTTTATTGTTTCTCGTATACCACTTTTTTAGGAACCCTTTTGCTCTCATGGAGTTTCTGAAGTTTGTTCTTAATTGTCGTGTTAGTCATAGGGACACAATTACCAGGTAAAAGCCAAAAGGAGGGTTGTGTGATTCACATGTCAATAATGCCAAGAGAGTGAAATATTCATTAAGATCACAGTTGTGTCAGTTCGTATACCTGATTCTGACAGCTGAGAAGTATAGTTCAACATAAGCTGAGAAGTATAGTTCAACATAAGCTGAGAAGTATAGTTCAACATAAGCTGAGAAGTATAGTTCAACATATCAACTAACTCTGGAGAGAGACTTTATTTTTACTTTGAATATCACTCAAAACTTTCGCTTCAGAGCGAGTTGGTATCTCTTGGTGTATATTCTTCTCTGACAGCTGTCAAGTATGTATAGTCGAAAATAAGACAGAGAGTGACTTGAAATCGCTCTGAAGTGAAAATTTTGCTCACAAATATAACTCAAAACTTTCGCTTCAGAGCGAGTTGGTATCTCTTGGTGTATATTCTTCTCTGACAGCTGTCAAGTATGTATAGTCGAAAATAAGACAGAGAGTGACTTGAAATCGCTCTGAAGTGAAAATTTTGCTCACAAATATAACTCAAAACTTTCGCTTCAGAGCGAGTTGGTATCTCTTGGTGTATATTCTTTTCTGATAGCTGTGAAGTATAGTCGAAAATAAGACACAAAGAGACATGAAATCGCTCTGGAGTGAAAGTTTAGAGTTATATTTGTGGCCAAAAAGCTCACTCCAAAGCGATTCTTTGTCTGTTTCTGTGTATTATTTTTGACTATACTTCACAGCTGTCAGAAACGGAATGCTTTGAGTTATAGGTGGAGGAAAAATTTTCACTCCAGACCGTTTTCATATCTCTTTCTGTTTATTATTTTATTACTATATTTCGCAGCTGCCGGAATCGGGTACACTAAGACTCTTAATTAAATATTTGTTTGTATAATATTGAACAGGAAGTAGAAAAATGGAACAATAACAAGTATTTTTACTCTTTCTCTGTCCTTATACAACATTTTCCTGAAATTAAAAGCAGATTTAAAAAAAAATGTTTTGATACATGAGCGTCACATATCTAAAGTATTCAATATATACTCATAATGACGTCATTGTTCACATCAATTTATTGTTCTCCATTTCTGATGAACGTGTTTGTTGTATTTTAGGTACTTATAAGACCCTTTTTGAGCGGGGCTTCCACAGGCGTTTACCTGGTTTTACTATGATCTGAGTTTTCTATGGACTCTCCTTCTATTATACTGAATGCTGTTCTTGCTGATTTGTTATGATCTCCTCTTATTATACTGAATGGTGTCCGTGCTGCTTGATTATGTTCTCCTCTTATTATAATGAATGGTGATCTTGCTGATTGATTTTGTTCCCCTCTTATTATACTGAATAGTGTTCTTGCTGATTGATTTTGTTCTCCTCTTATTATAATGAATGGTGATCTTGCTGATTGATTTTGTTCCCCTCTTATTATACTGAGTAGTGTTCTCGCTGATTGATTAAGTTCTCCTGTTATTATACTGAATGGTGTCCTTGCTGATTGATTATGTTCTCCTCTTATTATCAGGAATGGTGTTCTTGCTGATTGATTATGCTCTCTTCTTATTATACTGAATAGTATTCTTGCTGATTAAGATCTCCTTTTCTTAAAGTTATTCCTGTTGTTTGATTATAAACCATGAAACAACTGCAGGCAAAGTGTCTGGCATGAACTTTTTGTCCTCACCTTCCTGTCGGAAGTCTATGGAACCCATTCGCTTAAGTCACTCATTAAATATTTTGTTGAGACATTTTTGTATTACTCGTAATAACAACAACCTTCCACAACAGCTCCGTAAATGCCGTTGTGTGTCATGTTGTTTGGCTGCAGTCACATGACATTGTTTAAAGAATTTCTTTATGTAAACATTTCATTTAGTTCACTGTCTCACGCAAGACTTTGTGTACAGACTGAGCCAATGTTTAAAAACGAACCAGCCAATTAATGTCATTCAGAGCTTCAGTTTAGAGACGAAAACATGTTGATAGTTTAGTGAATAAATATTTCAAGTTGCTCATAACTGAAGAAATCTATGAGAGAGTATTTCATATTCCCTTTTCTTTGTTCTGCTCTCGAATTAACCTGAGGTATTTGCATCTCTATAACTATATGGTATCTGTACTTTGTCTTTTAACACTACAGCTGGAATATCTTCTCACTGTACTTGGGATGCAGATCTTCTAGACCATACTTAATAATAACTCTGTTGAGTTTGTGTTGTTCAGCATTGCTCAATTCGACTTTTGTTTTCAATATTCTTTCGACTTTTGTTTTCACTATTTACTCGGCACATTTCTTTACTCATCCTCGTAACTCCCCCATCATTGCACTGGTAATAAAAGCGATAATGATCTCATAAACAACTGTATACTTCTACAAATATTATGTAGAATTACTTGGAACACGTGCAGAGAAACTGATTTATAAAATCAAAGCTGAAAGGATTTAAAAGAAATTTATATACACGGATAGCAAGGTTAGTAACAGCGACTCTGAAGCGCTTATCACAGAAACAAGGGTCATAAAAGTTAAACAACAAACAACAACAAATAAAAAATATATAATAACAATAATAAATAGAAATACTCGCAGATATATAAAGAAAAGACAGAGATTTACGAACGCGAACGATGCTTTATTATTCTTATCTGTAATAAAATAATTCAAACACTCCAATCTTCCGAGGGCAGGTAGCGGTATTTCATTATCGGATCTATCATCATTATCGGATCAATCATCACGTATACCTTTAGCTCGAAAAGAATAGTTGATATAAGACCAATGCGGCGTGGGTATGCAATATATAAATTCTTCTAACTACGTCAGTGGTGTTTGAGGGTTCTTTTGCTACGGTTACTCCGACAATTATTGAACATATATCATCCTTATCGTACACTTCCATTAAATGACTTATTCAGCATTATTTGCACAATTATTATAGTCATAGTTAGTCACCTAAGTTATACAGTAGTTCCTCTACTAGTTCGTGTGGATATGACTGTTCAGTGGTGTATCGCCGCCATTCTCAAGTCTTAGCGGTACTGAGAAAACTTCGTTCAGGCGGGAAATAAAATTTCCAATATTTATTGGCGCTAAATTTATGGGCAGCACCGTGATTTATTAAACGCCTTTTTCCAGCAAATTGATATAGATTGATGAGGAAAACGTTTAAATTAAAAGTATGACTAAAACTGTCAACACTATTGACCGTCGCGGTTGGTGCCGGCGGCTATTTCACGCGTCCGAGCCTCAATGAATTTATGGAGCGGCAACAATTTCGTATCTTCTTCCAGTTTAGACAACCTTTGGTCGTTGGTATTGAATCATCACACATTCTCTCTATTCATTCATTCATTTGATTTAATTTCATTTCATTTTGTTTATTCAACTGATATTTGATGTTTGCTGCTCGTATTTTATTGATTTGTTTTGAGCGTGCTTCGCATCTTTTGCTTTGTTCGGCGTTTATAGTTTTGCCATTTATTCTACAGAGTAAACGAAGGCTGCTGCGAAGAAGTGTGTCTGCGCGTAGGCGTTCCCACTGGTGACCGAATTCCAGTCACTTCAGTTCCGAATAAAGTCAAAAGGCATTCAGCAGACATAAAAGATATTCGCCAAATTTTTTGGCCTGTGTCAAATGGGAAGTTGGCTTGTGTGGCCGGTATTTTAATTCAATTAAGGTGGTTCCTAGGAAATCGATTATAACAGCATTTAATTTAAATACAAAACAATAGAAACTGAATTTTTACGGTTTTGTTAAGTAGCTTGCGGCAAGGCTTCGTGTCACGAGTTCAATTTAGTTGATCATTTGAATTGAAAGTTATGTAGAAACATTGCATTTAAAGTGCACCCAGGAAGATCAAATAGGCTCGTAAATAACAGAAATACAGCTTGGAATGTGGGTGGGGAGCGGTTATCACCACATATGCCGCCCAGTAGTACTGAACTCACCATGCGTCAAGTCCCTTACAACGCTCCATGAAGATCAATATTCATCAACCCTTGACAATCCTGTCAATCCCTACACTATTTTCAAGAACTCCCTCAGAAACCCTATAAAGTATGATGTGTCTGAAGAACCGACTTAGTAGCCTTCTGCAACCTAGTTCGCTTAGTCCAGTAGTTTGAAGAAACGAATACTCCCAGGAATTAAGGTATCCTTTCACAACCTCATCTTCTTCGCTTATTCCAGTACTTTCAAAATGTGTACCAATAGAAATATATTATCAAAAAGTCCCTACCAACCTCTAAAAAACCGACTTTGAAGAAAAGAATACTCACAGGAATCAAAGTATCCTTTCACAACCTCATCTTCTTTGCTTATTCCACTACTTTGAGAATTTATCCCAATGGTAGTATATTCTGAAAAAGTTCCTCCGAACCTCTACAAAACCGACTTTGAAGAAACTAATAATCCCAGGAATAGGTGTAACTTCCCTTCCCTTTCACAAATCCTCTATCTCTCGGCTACTACTTTCAGGCTCTTATTAGGGTCAGATGTATTGGGAATGGACAATGTACATTCCATATCCCTGGACAGACTTCTGAGATTCATAAAAGAATCAAAGAAGTAAGCAAAGGTTTAAATTTCCTTCCCTTTCACGAATCATCTATATCCCAACTACTACTTCCAGGCTTATAGTACAATGGGCATCATTTGCTGAGTGCTTGGATACCTCTTTCTATAGCGGTGCTCCGGCCTACTACAGTTCTATCTATCTACGAGGGCGGATTGATATTGAAGCTACCTAAGTAGGAAAAAAACATTTTTTTTTCAAAAACCATTTATTTCTCAACATAGTCTCCTTTTACTTCGACACACTTAGTAAGACGATATTCCAACTTTTTTATACCATCTGAATAATACGATTTCGGGAACCCCTCAAAATACGCGTTAGTTTCGGTAATCACTTCTTCGTTTGAGATGAATCTTTTTCATGCGAGCCATTTTTTCAAGTTTGGAAACAGGAAAAAGTCACTAGGAGCTAAATCTGGACTATAAGGTGGATGATTAACCAATTCGAAGTGTATTTCACGTAATTTTAGCATCGTATCTAATGCTGTGTGAACCGGTGCGTTGTCTTGAAGAAAGAGCATTTTTTTCTTCTTTAAATGTGGTCGTTTTTCCTTGATTGCATCAATCAATTGATCCAATAATGCACGATAATACTTTCCTGTGATTGTGGATCCTTTTTCAAGATAATCGATGAGCAATATTCCGTGTGCATCCCAAAATACAGTGGCCATAACCTTGCCAGCCGATTTCACTGCCTTCGCCTTCTTCGGAGCACTTCCACCAGCTTCCACCCATTGTTTCGATTGATTTTTAGTTTCAGGTGTGTAGTGGTGGACCCATGTTTCATCAACAGTTATTAATCGACGCCAAAAATCACCAGGATTACGCTTTATCATGTCCAAACACCGCTGTGAAGTGGTCTGTCGAACTCGTTTTTGTTCGACACTGAGCAAACGCGGCACCCATCTTGCCGATAGCTTTTTCATATGCAAATGTTCATGCAAAATGTTGAACACACGTTCATATGATACTCGTATGTTTACCATTTCAACAATCTCACGCAACTTGACTCGGCGATCATTCATAACGATATCGAGGATTTTCTTGATAGTTTCTTCAGTAACCACCTCTTTTGGCCTTCCTGTTGATGGTATTGTTGCAGTGCTTGGTCGGCCGCGTTTAAATTCAGCAATCCAATATTTTACCATGTAATCTGACGGAGCAGACTCACCGTAATGTTTATCGAGCTTTTCTTTTGTCTCTTTCGCCGTTTTCCCTTTCAAATAATAGTGTTGAATCACTGCACGAAATTCGCTTTTTTCCATATTTCAAAAAACACAAAAGTTGCTTACTTCAAACGACTACAACAAATAAACTAATCGATGAATTTGGGTGAAATTTTAACAGCTGCCGTTTGACAGATCGCAATTTCTAAAAAAAAAGTGTTTGTGTTTGTGCTGCCATCTAGCGCTAGGTAGCTTCAATATCAATCCACCCTCGTATATAATCTAAGCTTCCTAAAGCGATTGTAATTTAAATGTGGATGTATCAACAAATTCTTAAGTGCTCTTTTATCTACCATTCGACCTAGACATATTCAAGGATTCAAGTTTTTCCTTGAGCCCTATATTCTGGATATATGTAGATTATATTACATTTATTGAACTTGAAAGATCTATTGCGATGCCCCTATTTATTTGAGGATAGAGATGAGATAGTCTCATCTACAGATCTTCTGCCAGAATCGCATATATTTTGGAGGAATCAAGTTGAGGGATCTTGTTCATATCTGAGATATGTTCTGAGATGTTCTCCAAAACAATTGTGTGTTTTGTATGCCAAAGGTGGCAGTCTGTGATCAGGTGGTCCGCACGCAGTCTGTGGTCAGGTGTAGTATGGTTTGTCCACTTTCTCCACAGAATCTACAGATGGCATCTGAAGACAAACCCAACTTATCCATGCTGAGTGATAGGCAGCAACAATATTAACTTTTGTGTGCCAAAAGATTGCAGTCTGTGGTCAGGTGCAGAGGTTTCGTCACTTCCACACAGAATCTGTAAAGGGCAACTGAAGATAGACCCAACTTATTCATATGATAGTTTGGTCTACAGTACCCGCTTAAAATGCCTGTGGTGATTCTCAATTTACTCCAAGGCAGGTTAGTTAACTCTTTAGCTGTTTTAGGATTAACGTCCCCCAGAAGAGCTTTGGACTGTCTTAATGCCGGATTTTTCGAGATTTTACTTCTTTTTGAAACTGCGAACTTCTTCAGCAGACATCCAATGGAGTTGGATGATAGTCCACAGAGGGGTTCAGAGCCGCTTAATTGGAGGCTGAACCTTTCCTTGCTAAGCTACCAGCCTTCTCACTTCCCTCTATTCCTATGTGGCCTGATACCCACATTAGAGATATATTGTTGATACTGCCTAGGGAGTTCAGTTTCCCAATACAGTCACGTACAGGTGAGCTTCACTAAGGGTGAGCTCAGACTTTTGAATCCTGCTTGACTATCGAATAGTATCACGATGTTTTCCCCCGATACTTCCGATCAACGTTGAACTGGACAAATCTTTCAATTGTGTGAATTTCCGCTTGAAAAATGTAACAGTGTGTCAATAACTTGACTTCAACGTAAAAATATACGACTATAGTTACCATTAAGTTTACCCAAAGACTCGAGGAAGTTCGAGTTTGCATTATTTATAAGAAAAGTCGTGTGTGACTTTATCACCATAAAAATTGATCGACCACCAAAATGATTTAATTTGAATTTAATTTCTTCGCTTGTTAGTTCAAGGTCTGTTCTCACCTTCTACGGTTTAATTATAATTATATGTGAGTTTACAAACTTGGCTCAGACACAGTTAACAATTCAAATTGTTGTTGCTTTTGATTGTATTGTGGACGATTAATGAACCACACAACATAATGCAGATTATATTTACGAGTAATTTGGAAGTTTTTGCGCAGATATTTGCATACAAACCATTTTGGGAACAAGCTAAAGCTGTTTATAAGCCTACATTAATGATATTTATAATATGTTGTTCAGTGGGATCCGAACCAGTATGAAATTTACTCGTAATGCGGCATGGTGCCCTGTCCCACATTGATACTGCATTTTGAATACCCGATTGAATCAGCTCACAATCAATGTTGGGAACAAGCTTACGAGGGGTACTATTTATATTTCGGGAATAGCAAATAATAACAAACATTTTTAATGAAAATGGCTTTATTGCTCTTCAAAATATTCCTCTTGATGATCAATACACTTTTGCATTCGTTCAAAACATTTGTCATCGCAGTTTTTCCACTCCTCTTGAAACACCTCCAAAACATGATTTTTTAACGCTTCAACTGCTTCTTCGGCGGTCGTAAATCGTTGACCACGCAGTTTACCTTTGATATTCCGGAACAAGAAGAAGTCATTGGGTGCCAAATCAGGACTGTACGGAGGATGAGTCATCAATTCGATGTTTTGACTGCTGCAAAATTCACCTGTTTGACGAGATGAATGAGAGCTCGCATTGTCATGATGGAGAATGATTCGTCTTTGGCGGTTGGATTTACGAATTTTTCCAAAGACTTCCGGCAAACAAATGGTCGTGCACCACTCAGAATTGACCGTCCTACGTTGCTCAAGCGGAACAGTCGCCACATGACCCATTCGGCCGAAGAAACAACTTTTGTTGGATTCCACGAACAACTTTTGTTGGATTTAGCTCGTCTTGGAATAACCACACATGATCGATTGTCGGCTCATGAGCATTTATCCATGATTCTTCACCTGTCACGATTTTATAAACGTCTTTTGAAGCACCACGGTCGAACTTTTTAATCCTTTCCTTACACCAATTGACACGAGCCTTTTTTGAGCGATTGTCAAATTACGTGGGATCCAACGCGAACAAATCTTTTTTACAGCCAAATGTTCATGCAGTATTGAATGTATGGAAGTGGAAGTAATGCCCAAGGTGTTCTCTATCTCACGATATACCACATGACGATCTTGCATTATCAGTTCACGCACTGCATCGATGTTTTGTGGCACAGCAACCGATTTTGGACGACCTTCACGAAGTTCTTCGGCGACCGAACTACGACCACGAGTGAATTCACTATACCAGCGATATATTTTTGACGGTGCTTTATCACCATACAAAGAACTGAGTTCATCGACACATTCTAGTTGAAAGTTGTGAAAAATAATCCAACGAATCCTTCTCTTGAAATTTTCCATTTTTTGGCCAAATTGATTTACTCACTGCAAACAAAACAAAGAGCACTTGTACATCAACACGTTGTGAGTACGTTTATGCTAAAAAATGTCAAACTTTATTATGGTGTTGCCAGATTTTAGCTATTGACATTAGTGTTGCCAGTTCCCGAAATATAAATAGTACCCCTCGTAAATGTGCAGATTACCCGGCTTCCAACTCTGCTCTCTTTGATTACAACCGCATAGAGAGAAACTGAGCTTATGTGAGAGACCTACAAAATTTCAGCTCATCCAGTTCCCATGACTTACAGCCACACAGAGAGAGAAACGGAGGAACTGGGAGGGGGCCATTAAAACTTCTGTCCACCCAGCTCCCAGCTCTGCCCCCTGGAACTACTACTACCAACCTGCTGAAACTTGTTGGACCACACATTTCACGTTAATTTGTTGCCAATACAAAGAAGAAGGGTATGTACCAGTACATGTGATTACCATCAGTGCAGCGAAATACCTGACTGACTAAGCGTTTCTTTGCCTGCCGACAGATCATTGCGGCCTTGGAAACACTTCACCGGGGGACTCACACAAAGAACCACTTACTTCCACCTGAGGGCTTTCACTTTAGCACTTTATTTTGTGCATTCAAGCCAAGTACAATAAATGCCAATGATTTTTTTGCATCTTGTCGGACTCAGAGCTGAGCTGCGAAGCCATTGAAAGTAATTGTGCCACTTTAAAGAGTTATTTTAATTACAATTTATTTATAAAATAGTTACATACATGTTTGCACACTTGACGACTACGATCCATGTTCGTCAAGCATTCGCAATATATCTCGATTAAGTTAGTAAATACAATTATTGCTATTTGGTGTTCTACAAAGAAGACTTTAAAATGCTAATTTATATTCAGAAAGAAAGTAAGGCCCGCTGGAAGGCGGCGGAGTATAAAATAAACATTTCGCATCATACTGTTGAGTGTGTAATCAATTTAAAGGTGTGTCTGCATGTGTGTGTGTGTGTATGTGTGTGTGTGTGATTTATGATAAAATTTATCAAACAATTAAATTGTAAAAATAACTCGAAAAGGAGAACGAAACCTGTTTGGTCCTGGCGTTAACTTTTGTTTACGGTTTTTGTGTTTCAATTTGCGAGTATGTTAAAAAATAGATTTGTGGAGATATTATTATTTTTATATTATTGTAAAATTTCTTACGATACTATTATGTTTATATATGGGGTTCTTATTAAAAAGCAAATAAAGAATAAAATCAATCTAAAAAGAAAATAAATAAATATTGCCAAAAATGTTGACACTAATAAAGGCAGTGAAAAATAAGGCATCAAATAAGTCGGTAGTGCTTTAAAACGTATGTTAAAATAAACGCTACACCCAGCAGCAAGATGAAACAATGTAGTTTTTAGCCCAAGAATTAAACTTATTGTGAATAAAACGTCTTAGAAGTCTTCTCTATTTTCCAATGCTGTCAATCATATTCAATTTCAGGGCAGTGACGTCACAAATCAACTGTTTTGACATTAACAGTGTAAAGTTTAAAGAAACAAAGTAGTTTTTAGTCCAAGATTGAAACACATATTTTAAGTAAAGTCGTCTTAGAAGTCAGCGCTACTTTCCTAAGCTGTCAATCATATTCCATTTCTAAGCAGTGACGTCACAAAGCACATGTTTTATAATTAGCAGATTACAGTTGAGTAAAAACAACGTAGTTTTTTGGCCAAGAATTAAACTTATCGTGAATGAAATCGTCCTAGAAGTCTGCTCTTCTTTCCTATGCTGTCAATCATATTAAATTTCTTGGCAGTGACGTCACAAAGCATTTATTCCACAAGTGTCGGGATTTTAAAGAAACTAATTAAGTGGAAACAAAGTAGTTTTTAGTCCAAGAATTAAACCTACTTTGAATAAAATCGTCTTAGGAGCCTTCTTCCTATGGTGTCAATCGTATTCAATTTCTAGGCAGTGACGTCACAAAGCATCTGTTTTGGAATTAGCAGAGTAAATTTGAGTAGAAACTAAGTAGTTGTCAGTCACAGAATTAAACCTATTCTGAATAAAATCATCCTAGAAGTCTGGTCTTCTTTCCTATGCTGTTAATCATATTCAATTTCCAGGCAGTGACATCACAAAGCATCTGTTCCGCAAGTTTGGGAATTTTCAGAGTAAAATTGAGTAGAAAAACTAAGTGGACAAGAGCAACTTTATATACTCAATGGGCGGAATCTGTAATGGATGAATCCTTTACTTAAGCAGGAAGAAATGAACCAAAAATTCCCCGATAGTTTCTTCGATTCAGCGCAGTTCTATTTAAGAGCGAGATAATAACTTTGAAAATCATGTTGATTTTGTGGAAAAATCGATTCAATTGAATTGCTGCCCACTCCTCATACGCAGTGTCTATAGAGACTAAACAGTTATTATACACACTGATCAATACGACATAGTTCTGAGCTACACATGTGAAAAAATACATTGACTTCGGTGTCGTTAAAACATCTATAATATTTATATATAAATGATATTAAAATCAGCCCAGTTATTCCTTACTTAGGAAATTAATATCTAGAACCGCCAGAAATTGCGGACAAATCTCCTAAGATTTCAGATTTTAATGATCTGGGATGTTTTGTGACTACAGAGCTTGTCACAATAGGTCCAAATGTGGCCGCAGTGACTAGGTGACTTGTTCCCGCTCTCAAGGAATCTAATCTGATTCCAGTTTGCTAGTTTTATGATAAGGGAAAATATTCATTTGCGGTAAATTTGTATAAGTAACTCGCCACCCCACCTCTATCTATCTAACTCATTTGACAATTTGAAGTCTTACCCTGAACCACTGCAAATAAGATCATATTTGGAAGTTAGGCGAGTAGAGGCCTCTTCGCTACTGCTACCTGACATATGTCTATTTTTAAGTTATAAAGGATTTTTATGCAACATTAACGGACATAGATCTATTTTTCTGTTGAAGAGCCTAGATCTATTTTTATATTATAGAGGCCCTAATGCAAACGGATAGTTCTATAGAGAACTCTTATGCTAGGCTACCGAATCACATCTAATGTGCAAGTTATTCTGAGAAACAGGTTCGATGAAATTATTAGCATACTTCAGGATATCAACTCTGCATCTTGGTGAGACTAGAGTGCCATTTGCAAAAGAATTTTTTAAATTTTAGTGGACGTTGTGCATGTTACACACACCCAGAAAAGTTTGGCGAGACTGTCACATTAACTCCCTATCATATGTTAATCCTTTCAAAGGAAGGAGTGGTTCAAAGTGTGGTGTTGGTTCAACGTGTGGTGTTGGTTCAACGTGTGATGTTGGTTCACAGTTTGGTGTTGGTTCAACGTGTGGTGTTGGTTCAACGCATGTTTTTGATGTGTTAGTTCCACTTATGGTGTTGAGGTGCTGGTTCAACATATGTTGTTGTGTGTTGGTTCAACGAAAGAAGTTTAGGTTCCCTCAGTTTGTTGGTTCACTCAGTTTGTTAGTTCCCTCAGTTTGTTAGTTCCCTCAGTTTGTTGGTTCACTCAGTTTGTTGGTTCACTCAGTCATCATTTAGGGACGTTTGTAGTGTTTATTCAATGAGAGTCACTGAAGTAAATCCATCATATTTTCAAGCGGAACAAAATTTATGGATTCAAAACATTCTTAATTAATGGATATTAGAATATTTTAAAGATCCTTAGAAAAGAAACAATCCATGCTCACATAATAAAAATGTTTCAAAATTTTTCTCACTTGAATTCTTAAGTTTCTTTTCTTGGGTTGTGCGAAACTCAATATATCCTTTCTCATCGTGGGAATTTTCATATGGATACTGATATCAATGCTTTCGATATTTATCGACAAGGACTTTACTTGACATTTTGAAACTCCACTATTCCTAGGGATATATCAGAGTTATGATTTGTAGACTGCAGCTAACAAACTTCGGAGTTAGAAGGTGACTGGTTTTGAACACTAATGGAGGGGATTGCAAGTTATTGTCCACCCAGGTTGCAGTGTGGCGGATTAAATACGATGACTGTGGGGGATTGCAAGTTCAATGTCCACCTTCGATGCAGTGTGGCGGGTTAAGAACGACAACTGTGTGAGAGCTAGTCATGGTCACCACACTGCATTCAATGACAGAGGTGGGTAACAATATATATAAAATTAGGAATAGACATGCCCAGAGATCAACTGCCTGGATGGAGCATTGTTTTTGTTGTAAATCACAAACCGAGCTCTTAAGCAACCGTCGAACTTGACACGCCGAAACAATCTTTTGCTGGGTATATAAAAATATTTGCGTTAAGGAAACTATTTAATTATTTTTTTGTATTCTTTGCGAATAGCATAAAAATCAGTTAAAGCAGAGAAGGAAAAAAAATATATAAAAACAAATTGAAAAACAAAATCAAAAAATAATTGCAAAAAAAAAAGAAATAATATAATTGAAGTAATTTTGTGGCTAATATTCATAAAAAATGCGGCTGTAAATTAATCCTCCAGCGTGACATTGCGGAAGAGATACGACATGGATTCCTTGTTGTGGATGCGGCGTATGGCCTCGGCGATCAAGATCGAAATGTCGATGGTTTTGATTTTGTGACATTGCAGTTTCTGGATTTCATGTGGAATGGTATTGGTGACCACGACCTGAAGAAGCAACAAAGAAACATAGTTTGAAGGAAGTTAGCAACATAAAACAAACAAAAACAAACCTCATCAATATGCGACTCTTCGATTAGGCGAGGCGCATCCGAACTGAGCAAACCGTGCGTGGCCAGCACGTAAATTTTACACGCCCCATTCTCCTTAAGGACTTCAGCAGCAGCTACAAAGGCCTGGACATCGTCGATCAGGTCATCCTGAAAGGGAGTGATGATAGAAATAAGAATATTTAAAAGAAACGAGGAGATTCCCTGATAAAATAGACTCCGCAGTGAGGAATTGTATTGTGTTTAATATCAGGGAGTACTAACAACGTGGCCCGTAAGGACCTCTATTGTGCTAACCCCTATAATTCAAACTAACTTTAGACTTCTGATAAATTGAAGCAGTTTGGAAGGTTAAAGTTGATAAATTGAGGGAGGGTCTGTGAAGAACTTCCCTAAATTGTAATCTATTACTTTTGATCCTTGAAAACTCACACAGGAAGTGTACTGATGTGTCAGAGTTGTGCCCACAGAATCTATAGTCAGGTATGTCTGACAGTCCTAGTGAACATCAGTGAGGCATGGAAATATATCTCTGTATGGTCACTAATGGACCCCAAGGTAAGTTGTTATATGTCTCCTTTACCAAAGTGAAAGTAAAAACATATCCTCCCTGCTGGTCTATCTTATACGAGGGGTACTATTTATATTTCGGGTTTTTGAAAGTGTTCCTCTTGATGATCAATACACTTTTGCATTCGTTCAAACTATTTGTCAGCAATTTTTCCATTCCTCTTGAAACACCTCCAAAACATGGTTTTTGAACGCTTCAACTGCTTCTTCGGCGCTCGGAAATCGTTGACCACGCAGTTTACCTTTGATATTCGGGAACAAGAAGAAGTCATTGGGTGCCAAATCAGGACTGTACGGAGGAGAGTCTGCAATTCGATGTTTTGACTGCTCAAAAAATAACCTGTTTGACGAGATGAATGAGAGCTCGCATTGTCATGATGGAGAATGATTCGTCTTTGGCGGTTGGATTTACGAATTTTTCCGAAGACTGCCGGCAAACAAACGGTCGTGTACCACTCAGAATTGACCGTCCTACGTTGCTCAAGCGGAACAGTGGCCACATGACCCATTCGGCCGAAGAAACAACTTTTGTTGGATTCCACGAACAACTTTTGTTGGATTTAGCTCGTCTTGGAACGATTTTATAAACGTCTTTTGAAGCACCACTTCGAACTTTTTAATCATTTCCTTACACCAATTGACACGAGCCTTTTTTTTTGAGCGATTGTCAATTATGTGGGATCCAACGCGAACAAATCTTTTTTACAGCCAAATGTTCATGCAATATTGAATGTATGGAAGTGGAAGTAATGCCCAAGGTGTCCTCTCACGATATGTCACATGACGATCTTGCATTATCAGTTCACGCACTGCATCGATGTTTTGTGGCACAGCAACCGATTTTGGACGACCTTCACGGAGTTCTTCGGCGACCGAACTACGACCACGATTGAATTCACTATACCAGCGATATACTGTGGTTTTTGATGGTGCTTTATCGTCATACAAAGAACTGAGTTCATCGACACATTCTTGTTGAGATAATCCACGTCGAAAGTTGTGAAAAATAATCTAACGAAAACCTTCTCTTGAAATTTCCATTTTTTGGCCAAATTGATTTACTCACTGTAAACAAAACAAATGCCACTTGTACATCAACACGTTGTGAGTACGTTTATGCTAAAAAATGTCAAACTTTATTATGGTGTTGCCAGATTTTAGCTATTGACATTAGTGTTGCCAGTTCCCGAAATATAAATAGTACCCCTCGTAAGTGCATCGATTTTTCACATATCTATAGTTCTAGTTATACTCACCACCATAATTGCTATGCGTCCGTTCACTTCTCCCACCACATTGATGGGGGGCTTCACTTTGGGTGGATGTTCCGGCACCCCAACGGACACGCTGATGGTGCGCTGCCGGCTGCTTTTGTTGTCGCGGTAGCCACATGGGCGCAACGTATGCGTGTGTGTTGAGGTGCGTGTGGGTTGTTGAGGTGCGTGTGGGTTGTTGTGTTGTGTGGATGGGAATGTTGGATATGGCAAGTTTTTTGGGTTTGTTTGGAATGTTAATAAAAATTGTTGTTGTTTGAGTAATTGAACATTTTTTTATGGTTTTGAAAAGTGTTTTGATTTTTTATTTAAATTTGGATTGTGATTGTTTTGTTTGCATGTTTAGATGGGTGTGTGTTTATGTATGTTTCGATGGGTATATATGTGTGTATGTGTGTGTGTGTGTGTGTTAACCAAAAAGAGACATGAATATAAAATATATTTGTTCATTTAATCAAATGAATATAATACAAACCTAGGGATCGTTGGTAAGCACATTTCAACTGAATTTCCTATTAAATTGCTATATGTACTGCATAACAAGATAAAGAAAAATTTTGTTTGTTTCCGTTTTTTCTTTCTTTGTGGTTGTAAAGAAAATTTCTCTTACTATCTATCTAGGTATACTATAATAAGAGTGCATGTTCCTTGGATGTTCCAATAAAGGCTTTCAACGCTGATATAAAATCAATTAGTGACGAACTTGACTCTACTTAGAATTGACAATCTTCAACTAATAAGACCAAAAATCCGATCTTTAAGCTTCCCACTCTTAATGGACGACAGCTAAAACTTGCAGAAAGGGCCCAATACTTAGGTGCTATATTGGATACCAAGCTAAATTAGAGAACCAATATAGAGTTACGGGTCCGGAAGGCCTATGTAGCCTTCTACTCAGGCAAAAGAATGTTAGGGAAAAAATGGGGACTATGTCCCCATATCACTCATTGGATGCACAAAGCAATCGTGCATCCCATACTCACTTATGGCTGAATAGTTTGGTGGCCGGCGCTAGATAAAGTCTATATTGTCCATAGTCTCAATAGAGTCTAAAGAACAGCTGGCGCCGACGTTGCGGGGTGCCTGCGAACATGTCATTCGGAGGCACTCAATATAATGCTACATCTTCTCCTCATTGACCTTTACATTAAAAATTTGGCCTGCAATAGTGCAATAAGGTTAAAAGTGACAGGTTGCTGGGCTGAGAGACCGTCTGGTCATGGTAGGGTGCTATACGCAACGCCCAGGGAACTAACACAAATGACAACAGACTACATAGTACCACAACTAGACTTTAAAGAGGACTTCACGGTTAGATTTCCTTCAAGAGAAGAGTGGTCAAGGCGAAAATTTGAAACGAAATACGATTTACCCACTTATACAGACGGGTCCAAAATGGATCTTGGGGTGGGCGCTGGTGTATTTGCAACACACACTAACATCAATTACTGCACATGCCTACCTGATGAGGCTGCAGTTTTTCAGCGGAAGCACTCACAGTCAGGGAGGTGTGTCGACAAATTACGTTAGAGAAGGACATAGAAGCAAGGTGGCCATTTTTGTGGACAGCCAGGCTGTTATAAAGGCTCTACAGTCAAACACCATCAACTCCAGGTTGGTCAGACAGTGTAGGGATGAAGCTAAGTAAGGGGCGCTTAGTCTTCAGGCTGACATCACAATCATCTGGGTTCCAGGCCTTAGGAATATCGATGGGAATTAGGAGGCTGATAGAGTGGCGCGCAGAGGGGCCTCTCTCGACCTAACCTAATCGGAACTAGTATCTGTTTCGCTGGGTGCGATCAAGAGGGGCATCTTAAACTGTCTCTTCTTGGCGAATAGAAGATGGAGGGCACTTACAACAATACATCCCGGGCGACCTGGTCAGTCTACAATATAGCTAGGTCAAGGGATCTTATAAACAGGGAGCGTAGAGACACCAGCTGACTCTCCGACCTCTCGGCTGTAAAACCGAAGGATCTTCTAAAATACCAAAATTCCACAAAGTGGATCTAGATAACAACCCATCTATTTCCAGCGTTTAGGAGGGGTAGTGGTTATAAACTGACGCTAAGGCGCTAATTGTGACTCATGCAAGGATGCCGTGGATCAGCCACCTGAACCAACCAACCAACTATTTAGATAGTATGTGTAAAAATCAACCAACCGAACCAACCAATACATAGTTTTGGCTCTGACGGGACCACAGAAGCAGAAGATTTATGGGTGACATCTTCAGTCAGTCTTGGAGTGGAGTTTGAAGACTATTATGAGCCAGAGTTCAAGTGTTCGAATGGTATGGGGAACTGTGTTTGTGCTGTGTACGCCGAAGGTACTTTATCAAAATCTGCTGCAAGGACATTCGGTTCGCTCGCTTTTGTTCGGGGAATGTTGATGTGAAAGATAAGTCACGTTCTGGTCGTCGGAATCACTAAAAAAGCGGATGAAATTCTTGAAAAAGTCCAGCAGGATAACCATATCAGCAATGTTTATATTGGCATGGAACTAGGCATTGGCCACAAAACTGTTTTGAACCAATTACACAAAGCTGGGCTATAAAAAGAAACTTGAAATATGGGTTCCTCGTGAATTAAGCGAGAAAAACATGTTAGACCCAATTAGCATCTGCGATGGGGTGATGAAACGCCATGAAATCAAACCATTTCTGAAACAGCTCATAACCGGTGACCATAAATGGGCCACGTACGACAATAGCGAGAATCAAAGATCGTGGAAAAGGCTGAAAAGAGCCGTCACAAGCGTTGGCGAAGCCAGGATTGACGCCAAAAAAGGTGTTGCTGTGTGTGTAGTGGGACTACAAGGAAATCGTCCTCCATAACCTACTTCCAGTTGGTCAGATGATTGATTCTCAAATCTACTGGAGACAACTAGAGAAATTACGCCAGGCAATTGAAATGAGAAAACGGCTCGAATTGAATAATAGGCAACGTGTTGTCTTCCATCATGACAACGCCTGACCACACACTTCTTTGATGACCCGTCAAAAAATGCGAGAGCTTGGTTGGGAAGTTTTGATGGTTCCACCGTATATTCCAGACAAAGCACCCTCTGACTATCACTTGTTCTGATCTCTTCAAAACTCTCTCAATGGAATGAAGCTGCTTTCAACTGCCAACCTGTGAAAACCACTTGAAGCAGTTTTTCAACGAGAAACCACAGAAGTTCTTCACCGATGGCACCATGGCTCTACCCCCGAAAAATGGACAAACCTTGTCGCTACTAATGGAGCATATTTGGTTTAAGTAAATTCATTTCCACACTATAAGAAAACCAGTTGACTTTTACTTTTAAGAAACGCCACGAACTTTTTCCCAGATCCATTACAGACCATCCAGACTATACTCTTGGAAAGCTTCATTAAGATATCTCCAACGGTCTGGGGAAAAAGGGGTCACAGACGGACGGACAAAATCAAAATTGCTCAGAAATTGATTCTGAGTTCATACATTTTTTTATACTTATGTCCATACCTGCCACGCCTTCTTCTGGTATATGAAAAACCGCTCCAGTACATTTTTCAATTGATTTACGATCGAAACCCCCAAATTTATATGGACTTTTTATGAACTAGTATTTATTTAGTATTTTAGCTGTTTGTTTTGCTTAGGGAGGACAAAATTCTATAACAATATAGACAGGACCTCAGAATCCTCATCGGTTACCTGATTGGCCACGGCAGACTTAGGTATCAACCCAAAAAATTGGGAATTCCCTCCACGGATATCTGTAGATTATGTAACCACTAACCGGAAACATCTGTGAACATTCTCTGTGAATGTCCTAGAGTCTACAAAAGGAGTTTCCTCCAAATTGGGGAGCCAGCCACCCGAAACTATTAGGAGCATGTAACCCAATAAGGTGTCAAAATTCATAAAGATGCTCAATATGGAGGCTAAAACAATGGCTTTGCACAGAAGAACAAATTGGTAGAAATGCACTACACCCAATGTTAAGAATAATAATGGAGGCATTTCCCTATCAGTACTTTTTGCCAAGTTTCACTAAGAAACTCTAAGAGTACAAACAGCTGCTGATATCATAGAGGTTACCAAACTTATAGCCTTTTTTTGGAAAGGAACTCGTAAGTACCAATAAAAAATATTGTCAGCAAAATAAAGTCCGCTTCAACTAAGCACACTTAATAACACTGATAACAACCTGAGTTTGAGTTATTGAACAAAGGTTCGATACAACAACGTCAACCTCAACTCTCTCCAACTGCAACTTTTCGCTCCACAGAGTTTCTCTCAGCCAGTTGGAATAAAAAAGTAGCTGGTCGTAAGTACCAATATAAAATGTTCTGGTATAAATAACATATAATCCTATCCCACGCAAGGTAGTCAAGAAAACTAATTCCTGTATATTTTTGAAACAAATCATTTCATACTCATTACGTAAGTCAAGTAATGAAATCCTTTATTGGAACACGCCGCTGTAGAAACATTTTCTAATTGCTTACAACAATCAAATCAAGCGACTATGACAAAATACAGAGGAAAAAAATAATATGCACTAAAAAAAATTATAAATCATAACAAAATATAACTAAAACCGGGGAAACTGTGAAGTGGTAGAGCACAACAAAAAGTTAGCATATAAGTGTAAGGCTAAATCCAGTGGCCGAGCCAGTTACAAAAGCCCCCCGAAAACAGTGCTCGAATTGAAGCAAAAAAAAAAAAGAAAAATTGATATGAATTCAACAAAGAATTAAAATGAATTTGTGTTAAGACAAAATCTTAAAAATATATTAAGAAGCTTCAATGCAACCTGGCAAAGTAACAGCATCAATTGTTACTAAACCACAAGAATTGTTTGGAAAAAAGCCTTTTGCTGAATGCTACGTAAATGATTATGAATTGTAATTGTAATCATAAAAGATGTAAGGAGGAGTTGAAAATGCCTGTGAGGGTTTTTTCCATTTTTTGTTTCAAGTAATCAGTGCAAATTGTGAGAGAGATGAAGGAAAATGTATGGAAAATTGCGAACACTCATAAAAAAATAAAATGAAGCATATTTTTAGGATGTCTTATTTAATACTCAGTGGAACTGGCACAAGGGACAGGAGAAGAAACAAAAAAACAAAAAAAAAACAAATGCTTATGCATGCTTAACTAACTTGAAATTAATAAACTAGCGGTGAACAATAAAAGAAAACTGTTTAAACATGCAGTCTAAGAGCCTATTTGAAAGATAGAAGATATACGGAAATATTGTTTCAAATTAAAACAAAACCAGACGGACGGGAATTGCTTAATGAAATTTTATTGCCAAGAAAAAAGCATCTTTTTTAATAACTTTTTTTTCAATCTAGATATTTTTTTTTATAAAAAATTTTGATGTTTTTGTTATATAAAAACTTTTTTTCTAATAAAAATATTTTTTCAATAAATTAAACCTTTTCATTTGTTATAAAAACATTTTTTATATAAAAATGTTCATTATTAATTCACAAAAGTTTTTTTATAGATAAGAACATTTTCCAAGAAGTTTTTTTTATTAAAAATGTTATTTTTATGAAAAATTTACATTTTCCCATAAAAAATGTTTTTCTTAAAACAAACATAATTTTTAATTTGTTTTTAGCAAAATTGGATTTTAAATTGACCAAAATTTTCTCTCTATAAAAAAAAAGTTATTTTTTTTAAATTTAATTTTTATAAAAAAAGTTTTTCTATAAACAAGGTTTTTTTCAATTTTTTAATAAAAATGTTATTTTTGATTCACAAATAATTTTTTTTAGTTTTTAAAATCATTTTTATAAAAAATGTTTTTCTATAAAAAAGGATTTATTTATTTTTTTAATAAAAAGTGTTATATTTAGTTCACAAATATTTTTTTAAAATATTTTTTATATTCTTTTTTTATAAAAAATATTATTTTTATAAAAAAAATTATTTTTAATAAAAATACTTTTCTATAAAAAAGGCGGTCTTTTATTTGTTTTCGCAAAATTTGATTTTTAATTCACAAATGTTATTTTTATGTATAAAACATTGCATGTTTTTTTTTATAAAAAATGTTTTTCTATAAAAAAGGTATTTAATTTTTTTTCAATAAAAAATTTAATTTAAAAATATTTTTTTCATACCAAAATGTATATAATTTTTATAAAAAAAAATTGTTTTCTATAAAAAATGCGTTTTTTATTTGTTTTTAGCTAAATTCGAATTTTAAGACACAAACATTATTTTTTTGTAGAAAAAAAGTTTATAAAAATTGTTTTTCTAAAAAAAACGCTTTTTTATTTGTTTTATAAAAAATGTTATATTTAATTTACAAATATTTTTTTTTCCATTTTAAAATATTTTTTGTTTTTTTATAAAAAATGAGTTTTTTACACAGAAACATTTTTTATATTGTTCTTTTATAATAAATGTTATTTTATTAAAAAAATTATTTTTATAAAAATTGTTTTTCTAAAAAAAATGTTTTTTTATTTGTTTTATAAAAAATGTTATTCTTATAAGAAAATTAAAGAATGTTTTTTTTTATAAGAAAGTCCTTTTATATAAAAAATATTTTGTTTTTTAATAAAAAAAAAATGTTTGCTTTATTTTATATAAAATTTTAATTTCATAATGAATGTTATTTTTATAAAAAATGTTTTTGCAGAAAAAAAGCTTTTTTTATTTGTTTTTAATTCACAAATATTGAATTTTTTATATACAAATATTTTTGTATATTTTTTTATGTGGAAAATTTTGATTTAAAAAATCTTTCTTATAAAACAGGCTCTTTTATAAAAAAATATTTTTCTTTAAGAGTTTTTAAAAAAATATATTTTTTTATATAAAATCATTTCTTTTTCTATAAATATTTTGTTATACATTTAATAATAATAATAATAATTTTTTTTTTTTTGTAACTTGAACAAACAAAAACTTTTTAAATACCCAGTTATTTTTGTACATTTTCGAATTTTGAAGTTGAAATGCACTTTTCAAGAGATTTAAAAATATAAAATTATAAGAAAGTAAATATTTGATTATGTTCAAAGTGGACGAGATGGAAATGAAGTTCGATGCGATGCGATGCGAGGTGATACGAAATCAAAGGCACATAAACAAAATTATGTGTTAAATTGAAGTAAAAAAATAAGGAAATTATTTATTAGAGAATGGAAGCAGTGATAGAGGGGGATTTACATTGATAGCACACATCGAATATGACAACTAACAACTAAGAATGGAAATTGAACAAAAGCCAAATTCTGGTTCTGTGTCAGGGTTAGTAAACAAATAGTAAAGTGAAAATAAGTTAAGTCACAATTGTTTTTGTCAATTATGATGATTTCTGTTTTTTATTATTTAAATTTATAGTTTAACGCTAGCACACAAAATGGAACACACAGCAAATGTAATGCTAATGAAGTAGTAATCAACGAAATGGTATTAGTTTATGAAAGAGGTTGGTAGCATAACACTGAGCAGGAGTTAGTAACAAGAGAGTTATTAACGAGAGCTAGTAAGTGCAATGAGGGCGGAAGGGGGCTTACCTAACTGGGGGCGGTGAATATCTGCCGTCGACCTCATCGCTTTCGGCTTCCTTCTGTTCGCCGTGTATGACGGCGATGCCGAGGCGCAAGCGTTCGGCGTAAGAGGTTGCCTTCTTGGCAGTGCCAGGATCGCGTGCTACTATCACTGAGTTGCGGTAGTCCGGTATCTGTGGGGTAATTGTGATTAAAAATGCGATGAAACAAAAATACGTAAAGCTTTTGAACTTTCGTATTCGTATATAAGAGCTTTAGTCAGCAGAAACCCAGTCGGCAAAAGCTTCACACAAATATATATGTGGACTACTGATATTCTGTATAATTGTAAGTTTGTGTTCACCAGTCACTGATATATAGATACTGATCTATATGGCCACCAGTGAGAAGGAAGACATGCTGCAGTAGACTTTTGAAAAATATGTCTGAGAACATGTTTCCCTTGTCATGGCTTATATGTAAGTGGCACACCAGTGATAAGAGAAACATGTTGCTGAGTTCCAGTATGTGTCTGGCAACATGTTTCTCTTACCCTGAAGTATATGAAAGGCGCCCACCAGTGATAAGAGAAAGATGTTGCAAAATTCCAGTATGTGTCTGGCAACATGTTTCCCTTACCGTGAAGTATATGTAAGTGATAAGGGAACATGTTGCTGAATACCAGTATCTGTGTGACATGTTTTCCTTATCCTGACGTATATGTAAGTCGCCCACCAAAGATAAGAAAAACATGTTCCATTCCGGTATCTGGCTTATATGTCTCCCTTATCCTGTTGTACATGTAAGCCGCCCATTAGTGATAAGCAACATATCCAGCCCAGTATTTTTCTGACATGCTTTCTTTATCCTGAAGTATATGCAAGTCGCCCACCAGTGATAAGGAAAACATGTTGCTGAATACCAGTATGAACCTGACAACATGTTTCTCTTACCCTGAAATATATGTAAGTCGCCCACCAGTGACGTCATAAGCGAAACATGTTGCTGAATTCCAGTATGAACCTGACAACATGTTTCTCTTACCCTGTAGTATATGTAAGTCGGACACCAGTGATAAGGGAAACATGTTGCTGAATTCCAACATGTGCCTGGCAACATGTTTTGTATTCCTGACGAACTTGTAAGTAGTCAGTTATAACGAAAAATGCTATTGAATCCCAGTATCAGTCTGATATGTTTCCCTTATCCTAACGAAAATCCCCATAAACACATACTTCTGGCTGAACTAAGCTCGCCCAGACCCACTTACACTCTCTTGTATGTATTGCAACAAAAACGGTGAAGCACGCAAATTGTCCACGGGTATATCAAAGAAACCTTGAATCTCCTTTTGATGCAAGTCCATGGTGATAATGTGGGTCAAACCGGAAGTGCACATCATCTGAGAAGTCACAAAATAGCAAAAAATCAGAGCAAGAAACATTGAAACCTTTTAGAAATCAAACCTTAGCCAACAGTTTGGTGACAATGCAACCACGCTTTCGCATCTTACATTGCTTGGAATATGGTAGATATGGAATAACGCCCACAATGGAGCGTGCCGACGATGTTTTACACGCATACGCCATGATCAGCAATTCCATAATGTTATTATTGGCATCTCTGTAAGAGAATAGGAGTAAGAATACTTATTACCAGTTTAAGAGCGCCAGGTTGCATCGCTTACTTGGTGCCCGTTTGTATGATGTAAATGTCCTTGCCACGCACCGAGTCGCCGATTTCGACCATAGTCTCACGATTCGTTTTGTGAAACACCGAACAGCCTCCACTCTTGATGCCCATGCGTTCGCCAACTAGATTGGCCAAGTCTGGATGGGAATTGCCATGTATGATGACAATGTCCGAAGTCGATGATGTATCCATATCGCTTCTGCAACGTTTCGGTGGACGTACGCTACCAAATCTATAAATATAGAAGATATATTAGTGAAAATGCCAACAATTGGAAAAGGAGCTTAGGAAGCGTTGCTATTGCTAAAGGCGGCCAGAACAAAATTAAGGTTGGTGTGCGAGTTTATCTAAACTAAAATCATGGATCAATTGGAATGTATCAGTAAAACAAATTTGATTAATATAAAGTGTCTCCAATAATGACGTGATCGGAGCCTCATCTAGTAAGCCAGTGCTGTCCATTTACACTACGAGTACACTGTTCACAACAGTGTGTTTGGCACTCTTTAAGGTCCAGTGAAAGCTTTCACTGGACCTTAAAGAGTGCTTATACAGGTGGATTATACAGGAAGCTTAACACAACTGGGCGGACTTGGATAGCACTGATTGAGACAAACTCGCACACTAACCCAATTCTAAACGAATTTTAGCGTAAATGGTTCATTATTTGGCGTGGGCAAATATACAGATAGGTGGGCATGGCAAAAAGCAACTATCTATGATATGAGATGTGTTTGTTAAGGTGTTGCGGGGAAGCTGCAAGAAATGTACTAGAATGTGATACATGATGAGGATAATTTAAAGTAATTTTAGTTATTTTAGGAAAGTGCTTCAAAAGGATCATTTTAGGTCGACAGGACTTAAATTTAGTTGCGGCAAACTTTATATTAAAGTTAGCAAAAACGCGTATTTAGGAATATTGAACAAAATACATGAGTATTTCAGAGCTAGAACTACACGGGTAGTTCAGAAATTAAACTAAACGTGTATTTGAAAAGTTCAACTAATCGTATGTCCGAGAACTTGAATTACACCCATATTAGAGAATTAAAACTACACGTGTATGTGAGAACTTGAACTCCACGTGTTCTTCAGAAGTTGAACTACACGTGTATTCCACAATTAGAATTAATCCTGTATTTTAGAACTTGAAGTACACGTATATAGAACAAAAACTACACATGTATTTTGGAGGTTGACCTACACGTATATTCCAGAACACGAACTGAAGTATTTAAGAACTATACGTGTATTCCAGAACTAAATGTGTATTTGAGAACTAAAGCAACACAAGTATTTGAGAACTATTTCACAATTAGAACTACACTGGACAACTTGGAATATAAGAACTTGCAGAACACGTGTATTCTAGAACTAAAACTACACGTGTATTCTAGAACTTGAACTACGAACGCATTGGAGAGAATTTGAACTACACGTGTTTTTTTCCACACGTATGTATAGTTTCAAAATTTCGTGTTCATGAACCAAAATAATTGCGCATTCTATGTATACACATGAAAATTTTCAATTCTGAGATCCGTTTATATATTGAAACATAAATGATTGCATACTTTTAGGATACCTCTATTAAGTGCAGTTCACAACGAGAGAGGTGTATGTATATAAGTCAAGACACAATCCACTCGAAAAAAAGCTTACTCAAGAACCCTCTCGAAACTTATTTTACCGTGTAGATAAGATTCGAGAGATAAGATTCGATAAGTGTAGATAAGATTTTAGAATGTGCCAGAAACTTCTTTTACTGTGTAGATAATATTCGAGAGATAAGATTCGATAAGTGCAGATAAGATTCGAGAATGTTCCAGAAACTTCTTTTATTGTGTAGATAATATTCCAAAGGGATTTTATAAGGACCGAAAGAGATTTGATAAGGACCCAAAGTGATTTGATAAGGATCCAAAGTGTTTTGATAAAGCGCATTATAGGGTACGAAAATTACCGTTGGGGATGTTTTGAATGCTTCCCTGCTTCGGAGCGTCCTTATCGAAAGTTGATTACGATATGATAGCCGCTTTCTTGTGGCCAGATTTGGAAGCTTTTATTTGAACAAAATGTGGGGTCAACAGAAGGGGGCCACATGCCACATAGTTCATGAAACAATAACCAGCTTGCTTCAAAAGTTTGACAGCCCCACTTTAACAATATCATTCCACGGCTTAGAACTATGAAAGGAAATTGTAGGGTTAATGGACCAGAATTGCCAACTAGGGGAATTGTCACTAATTTTAGGGAATACGCAAGGATGTTTAGGATTTGGGTAAGCACACAAAATTTTGTGAAATTTCAATGATTCCTCGTAAAAACATTTTGACGAGCCTTTTTTTTAAGAGTTTTAATAACATGACTATATTTTATTTTGAATAGTTTCTTTCGATTTTTGTAAAATTTTTGTATCTTCTTTACCGAGTTTTTTTAGATTTCATGATTCAATACTTTGGACCCCTGCTCTTTTAATTCAATTATATTGTGTATTTTTTAATCATAAAAATATATAATTTTGGATATTTTTATGAAACTTTTGGTTTTTATGAACCTTTTGAAATTTTTTATGAAACTTTTGATATTTTTTATAAAACTTTTGATATTTTTTATGAAACTTTTGATTTTTTTGTGAAATGTCGTTATTTTTTATGAAACTTTTAATTTTTTTTATGAAACTTTTGGTTTTTTTTATGAATCTTTTTGATTTTTTTATGAAACTTTTCGTTTTTTTATGAAACTTTGATTTTTTTTATGAAACTTTTGATAGAATTTATTAAACTTTTGGTTTTTTTTATGAAACTTTTGATTTTTTGTATGAAACGATTGGTTTTCTATGAAATTTTTGGTTTTTTTATGAAACTTTTGTTTTTTTTTTTTATAAAACTTTTGATTTTTTATGTACTGAGTTGTCTCTGGAATTACTTGAATAAATGCCTTTGAGCATTGTTTCATTTAAAATTTGATTTGAATTGGAATTTATAAAAAATTTCACAAAATAAGTTGTGAAATATATCATATCAATTCAATTTCGTGGAATTTGAGAAAAAATAGGAAATTTCAGACTGCAAATCAAGGAATATCACCTTTCAAATTGGGGAATATCATTCTGAATATGGAGGAGTTAATAAAATTTAATTGGGCGCCTTCCCAAGGACCAAGACTTTAAAAATACTCAATATTTCCATCCCTTCAATGGAATAAACATTGTGAAATTCAGATCAGTAGTTTTGAAGATCGTAGCTAATGGACTATATTTTTAATTTGATTCTTTATTTGACGGCCTCCGTGGTGTTGTGGTCAGTTAGATAGACTCATACACGGGGGTCGTGAATGAATCTCTTCGAGTCAAAGGCCTTAGTTGGTAGAAATCACTCCCCCAACAACTTGCACACATAATTATTATGGGGCATGGTATGGGAATAATTTTTTGTTCATATAGATTTACTTATTTATTTATTATACTCTGATATCTGAGACAATAATGATTAGGACTGCAAGGATTTGTCAGAATCAGTACAATCATTTAAGACTATAATGAATTAGGACTGCAAGGATTTGTCAGAATCAGTACAATCATTTAAGACTATAATGAATTAGGACTGCAAGGATTTGTCAGAATCAGTACAATCATTTAAGACCTTCGACTCGAAGAAAAACAGATTCAGGATTTGGAGACGTGCTTTGGGCGTGATTTCAATACGTGACCCTACGACTGACTGAGAGACTTGCATGTTTGTCGCTAGAAACCACGGAGGCGGCTCATATGGCTTCATAATTTATGAAATTGTTCTATTGATTACTAAGGATATATCTTCTACTAGGGTAATTGATATTATACTTTGTAATATGTTTAAATAATAATGGAACTTGTATGACAACGGAACCAACTCTTCCTCTCTACTATCAAAAACCACTACTGCCACAACCACATAAGTTGCAATGGGGTGTGTGACTTGTTTGTTGTGTCAAAAAATGCAGTTTTGTGATCATATGCACTGAAGTTACAATATCATCCATAGTAATTTTACTATGTTTCAGGGACTTGTTAGTTTTTCATATTTATTAATCGATTCACATCTCCTTTCCACACTCACATCTCAACATCCTCCACACTCACAACACAACATCCCCTCTGGAATGTTGGTAACACATTGAACTAACCTCCATTTCGTTTTCACATTTGGATGGAAGGAGGTCTGCTATATAAACTTAGGGCTATACGAGTATATGGGTCAAAACACACACAAAAAATTACCTGCTTCGTTTTTGCATAGCAGCAAATGATTGAAAAACACGCACTGATCACTTTGGAAACACCTTTGGCGGTATTAAACTCACACTGACACGCACACGCACACAAACACAGTTCAGTTACATAAATCAGCAAGAACGGAGTGCCTGACTAATGTCTACAATATTGCGTATACGCCACATATGCTCACTATGCTCATATAGGGCTATTGTCATAGGTTTATTGATTAAACGTCCACAGGCAACACTGCTCCACTGCTACTACTCACAATAACCTAGTAAACTACATAACAGGTTAACAAAGTTAGCACGCCAAAGAAGATAAGCGCGTGTGCAATTAAATAAGTTGGAAACTTGTGTCACGGCAAATGAGCGAGCACAAAGTTCCTCGTTGCTGCAGTCAGATACGAATATTATTTAAATGAGCCAACCAACGACTGCGTCAAAGAGCCGCAACACTGAATTGTTGTGCAGCTACTACGTCGGTGTACAAATGAAAATTTATGGCAAGCAAATTAAAAACCGGCAGAATGGCGAATATGAAGAAAGGAAACTTTTCCAGTATCGATCAAACAGGCGCCAAGCAAGTGCCCATGTCAGGATGCACGAACGAAGAAAAGTTGATGGGTGCCTCAAGTGAAATGTCAGTCAGCACAGTTCCGAAACTGGTGCAAAAGTGTAAAGTGAAATATTAAGAAAGCGAAAAACAGCAAAAAAGCTCTGTATACGGAAAGTACGTAGAACCGCAGCAGGCTCAGCGTAGTGGCTGCAACGAACGACCTCGTCGCATTAATTGTCAAACGGCTGCAAGTCGAGTCGCACAAGGAAAGCGTGTGAGGAAAATCTAAGCCAACGGAGATATTGCAACGCAGATAAAACGGGGCGTGCTGTGTTAGAAATTCAATTCAATTTTACGGTAATGTGAGCTGAAGCGCCTGAAAGTATGCTCTGACGTTTAAATATATTTTCTTGATAGCTATTCGAACCGTATTTGCAGAGCCCAAGAAAGTGAAAGAGTGCACGCGAAAATTATTCGCCAACCCACACAGCACTTGAGGGAGTGAGCGGCTTTTCAAGAGTTTCAAGAGTGACTGCTTCGGTGTTACACTGCACCGCTGGTGCGTCGATGCCATGTTTGCAGCGTTGTGTGAGCATATGCGCCTTAAAGTGTGCCTCTGCAAATGTAAGATATGCCTTATGATATATTTTTATGGCCTCTCAATGACGATTGAGTACGGTATGAGTAATTTTTCTATTTCGCAGAGATCCCTGGGTGAAGTGGCAAAGGATGGTGGTGAGGTCGTGATGGTGCCATAATTGAACACTCAGTGGCGTCAGAGGTAGCCAGCGACTGTGCAACTGTTGATAGAACGAGTGTGGGCAGAATCTAACAATTTATAATGGGTGACTCAGGTGAGTTGAGAAATGTTTACAAAAATATTTATAAAGGAACTAAACTCCAATTGAAATTGGAATAAAAAAAGGTGTTAAAAGCATCTAAAGTGTGTGAGGTACAAGAGGAATATGTAAAATGGTTGGTAGGGCAGAGAAAGGTCCTCATAGAAAGTGGGTATTTCAGTAGAAAACCTCAAAGTGGATAGGAAGGAGACAACTTAAAAGTGATGCCAAAAGGATCAGAAATGCTACAGTGTGGAAGAAAGTGGTCCCCGTGAAATGTGAAAAACGACTGACGACCGAGAAACGAGTTTATTCGAAGTTTCTCAGAGTTTTCGTAAAGCACCTAAAGTGATGTCACATCTCGCTGGTCTCCATAAAATATGGGAAAAGGACTGTTAACCGAGAAATGAGTCTACTTGGAAGTAGCCGAGAGTTTTCTTAAACCAGCTGAGGTGATGTCACACTGATGTTGTTGACGCCCTATTTTTTTTTTTTTTGTATAAAACTATTCTATACACAAACCACAAACAATTGGACTTGGCAGACCAAGCCGCTCAAAGTTGTGGTTGTGATCCCATACAAAAATTATAATAAGTGAAATTTGAATGCGGCTGATGATACTGTGAAACACCCTTCAAAACAATCTCAGGAATCGAGATTTTAAAACAGAAGAATTAAAGTATCGAAATAAATGTTGCCAATGTGATATTTTAAATCCAAACAACTTCTTACATATCTGCCACAATTTATAAATTTTAAGTGCCAACACTGTTGGCAACGTTGTGGTTGATCATTTAACGGGTATAATTTTATTACAGAAGTTATTGTGATTATTATTCTCATCCTGCTCTTTACATATTTGTGGTGGCCACTATTGGGCAGAAGTAGTCGCATTCCTTATATATAAGCAAATATGACAGAGCCCTTTTAGAATTCCTGTAATGATTCTTAAATTATTCTTCTTCAGTTCCTTACAATATTTGAAACGATTTAGGTTCAAGGTTCCTATAAGCGATTCTGATTGTGATACGCCCCGGTAAATTGTCGTAATATAATCTTCTTTGTTTGTCTTCTACTTCATGAATGAATGAGAAGTTGCTCTTTCCTAAGCCACGAAATGGTTCCGCGTTTGCAAGTGGATAGGCTGCTTCCTCCCTGCCAAGTTTGTCTGCCATTTCGATACCAGAAATTCTCACGTCACCTGGAACCCATATGATCCACTCCCCCGATTGTTTTAGTTAAGGGTATTCAGTTTATCAAGACATTCCATCACCAGTTTGATAGAAAGTGTTTATAGAGCTATATATGACATTACGAGTATGTTTTGACGC
Organism: Clusia tigrina; assembly: GCA_920105625.2. Classification (NCBI taxonomy): domain Eukaryota; kingdom Metazoa; phylum Arthropoda; class Insecta; order Diptera; family Clusiidae; genus Clusia; species Clusia tigrina. Next base: position 220,820,519 of record OV050031.1, read on the forward strand.
CCACAAACCGTTCCTAGGGTGCCCATCTTTTGGCATGTTTAAGGAACTTTTTCGGAGCCGAGGTAAAGCTCAGCCATTCCAGGGCTCGTCAACAGAATAAAAACTTCCTGGCTCACAGCAGTTCTCTGGTTTAGTCTAACTTGCTTAGATTCTTTAGACGTTTGTTACTTCACCTTGGACGTTTGTTACTCCACCTTGGACGTTTGTTACTCCAACTTGGACGTTTGTTACAACACCTTGGACGTTTGTTACACCACCTTGGACGTTTGTTACTCCACCTTGGACGTTTGTTACTCCACTTTGGACGTTTGTTACACCATCTTGGACGTTTGTTACTCCACCTTGGACGTATGTTACTCCAGCTGGGACATTTGTTACTCCATCTTGGACGTTCGTTACTCCATCTTGGACGTTTGTTACTCCACCTTGGACGTTTGTTACTCCACCTAGGACCTTTGTTACTCCACCTTGGACGTTTGTTACTCCACCTTGGACGTTTATTACTTTACTCTGCTTTGCTTGTTTCTAACTCTGCCTTGTTTCTTACTCTGCCTTGTTTCTTACTCTGCCTTGTGTCTTACTCTGCTTTGTTTCTTACTCTGCTTTATGAAAGATTCTCAATCACTATTTAACCCACTGAAAGTTTAACGTGGTTGAGAATTGGTTTCATACAAAAGAAAAAACAAACGAATCAAAATCTGATTCGCCTACTTTGATTTATTATTTTTTGAATAAGCAAGATTTTGTGTGGGTGAAATTTGTCAGTGGACGAATTTCATCTTCACATGTGGGGTTGTGTTCAGTCTGTTAGATGTAATTATATATAATATATTCAACAATTGTATCCACTGACTTTTCAAACACATTGTCTCTGTAGTATTTGATATTTTCAATATCCTTTTGGTAACCTTTTTTGAATCCTTCACCAAATTTTCCGCTGGCAAAAGTTGAAATCTCTATTCCCATTAAAGTGCTCGTATGCCATTTAAAAATTATGAACCAATTTGTTGGCATTGTGTAGGTCAACCAGCTTCGATTTTTGCGTCAACTGAGCTTTATAAGCATGTAGACGAATATTCTTATACAAAATAAGGATTTGTAAGGGCTTCAATTAATTAAAACGCTTTGAAATGGATAACCAGATATTTGATTAGATTTATTTAAGGGTTTTATACACGGCGACCTTTTTTTCAAAAGATAAGGATAGTCTCATCTATAGATCTTCTGTCAGGTTAATTTCCGACAGGAATTCATGTATTTTGAAAGAATCAAGTTGAAGGATACTTCCGGGACTCTTTTAGATACAATATAGCAATGTTCTAATGTTCTAGAATGATGTGTCTGGTCTGGGCACGTCTTTCGATTTCGTTATTACTATGCTAACCAAGGTGTTCCAATTTTTCCATTGAATTGACTACCATGATGCCATCATTAGCATTTCCCATTTTGGTGTCTTCGTCACTCAAGCGAATATGAATCCTTTTCCAATATAAGCGTTATTTTATTTGACAGCTGCATTTCAGTTTAAAGGAAGTCATTAAATTTAAATGCAATATCTTCATGGTGCCGCCCTCTTGTGTTCTAGTGGTAAGCGTGCTAGGCTCACAGCCCAGGGGTAAAAGATTCAAATCCTGGCATGGGCTGGGTCTCGTAAATGCTTCTTTCTAAAACATATTTTTCTCTTCGAGTCGCGAAGACCTCTGTAGCTAGTACTCATTCCCCAACAGCTTGCAATCAAATTTAATTATGATATAAGATATAATAACAATAATAGTAATAATCTTCATGATAGGCCCTATATTAGTCCTGGCCATTATTTATAAGCAATCTTTAAAGCCAATTCGGAAGTATTCACTATTCCTCATCAAGCGTCTTAGATTTCAACATTCAAAACACGTCCTTTCTTTCGAACGACTTGCATTTAAATTCCCCAAAAGTGTTGCGTGTCTGCTGCATTGCCTTGTATGTGAACTCATATGCCACTCCTGCGTATGTCTCGCGCAATTTCTATCTTAAAAGACATTTAACCTTTTCACTTTGAGGCACAGCACTCAGAAACGTCTTCTTCCAAATCGCTAATGCAAGTACGTCCTACTTAAGACACTTAGGCGCGCCTGGTGGGACGTTTGTATGCAAAACCAACAGAATGCTAACAAGAAAACGATAAACGGCACGCATATGCAGGCGAGACCCCAGGCAAATACCGAAAGGTGGCGAAAGTTTTAAAAACCGCCGCATTAACAACTGACACCGAGTTTTGCTAGTGCCGGCAATTGCGAAGATAGCAAGGAGGCAGGCAGGATTATGCATTAACGGACGGTTTCATGTTGAGGTAGCATGCACGGCTTCAGCGTGTGTGCGTACACGTTTCAAGTGGCTTCCGACGTCGGCAGCAGTTGTGGTAATACCCGTGCTTTAAAATGCTGAAAAGGCTTCAAAGGTGTGCGGCTATAAAACAACGCCTCAAGAGTGCCCTGCTGGTGAGTTATTAGAAAACTTTTGCATTAGAATCAATTGTGCCGCCTGGGCCGAGAGTTGTGCGAATCGCTTAGTAGTTGCTTACTTGAGATAAAGATGTTGGGCGTGGCTTGTGATCCGCTGCAGCATACCAGCATGTATGAACGCATGCATGAGGGTAGCGCAGGACAAAATTTCATACATATTTCTGAGGATGTTTAACAAGTTGTTTACCCCGTGCACTTTTATCTTTTCAGACAGTGAAGACAGCGATGGTGAGGGCGGTCTGGGTAATGTGTCGCGCGTCATCATACGCCCGCCTGGACAAAGTGGTAAAGCCAAGCGTGGTCATCTGTGCTTTGATGCGGCGTTTGAAACGGGCAATCTGGGCAAAGCGGAGTTAGTGGGCGACTTCGAGTACGATTTGTATTTGCGGCCAGACACCTGCAATCCTCGTTTTCGCTTCTGGTTCAATTTCACCGTCGACAATGTGCGACAGGATCAGCGCGTGTTGTTCCATGTGGTGAACATCAGCAAAAATCGCAATCTCTTCAACTCCGGCCTGACACCTTTGGTGAAAACATCGAGTCGCCCCAAGTGGCAGCGGCTGCCAAAGAAGAACGTCTTCTATTATCGCTCGCCACTGCACCAGAATCATTATGTGCTGAGTTTTGCCTTCTCGTTCGATAAGGAGGACGATGTCTACCAGTTTGCAGTGGCGCCCCCGTACAGCTACTCGCGGCTGCAAGCGTTCTTGAACGTAATGGAAGCGCGGCAAACGGAGAAGATTTTCTCACGAAGTGTGCTTACAAAAACGCTGGTATGAATAAAGGAGTCCACAAAATGTACCAAAACAATTCAACTCAGAATTGAAAAAATTCAGGGATGAAATTTCATTCAAATTTTTAAACTATTTCATTTTGGTTGAGATTTCTTTCCAATTTCCCCAAGATTTTTCCTATGTTTTGGTCCATTGTTTTGGCACCGATTTTTTGTGGATTTTCCTTGCACATGCTGTGTAATTTTCAACACTTTCCACACCTTTTCTCTTTCCAGCAAAATCGTAATCTGGATTTGATCACCATCGACCATGTGACGAATAAGACCAAAACCAATCGCCTGGAACGAAACTTCATACGTGTAATTGTTATACTGTGTCGCTCACATGGCGGTGAAGCGCCGGCGTCTTTTGTTTGCCAAGGCTTCATTGAGTTTCTCAGCGGTACTCATCCGATTGCTCTTGCTCTGCGTGAGAATTTCGTCTTCAAAATCGTGCCTATGGTCAATCCGGATGGCGTGTTTCTGGGCAATAATCGTTGCAATTTGATTGGTCAGGATATGAATCGCACTTGGCATGTGGCCACGGAGTTCTCCCACCCGACCCTCCATGCGATTAAGAACATGCTGAAGGAGTTGGATAACTCAGATGTAATTTCAGTCACTCGCTTTTTCCTAAAGCTCTATTCTAGTGCCTCTTTTTGCCCCATTTGCAGACATATCAAATTGATTTTGTCATTGATTTGCATGCTCACTCCAGCCTGCATGGCTGCTTCATTTACGGCAACACCTACGAAGACGTTTATCGCTATGAGCGTCACTTGGTGTTTCCGCGCTTGTTTGCCGCCACTGCCGCCGATTATGTGGCCACCAATGTGATGTTCAATGCCGATGACAGGAAGACGGGCAGTGCCCGTCGATACTGTTGCGAACGCTTGAGCGATACGGTCAATGCGTACACGCTGGAAATCTCGATGGGCGGGCACTATCTGAAAGACGGCAAAACTGTGGGCCTGTACAATGAGGACGGCTGTAAGTATATGGAGAAATGTTTACAATATTCCTGATCACAATGAATTTCATATTGATCCACAGACTATCGGTGCGGCCGCAATCTGGCGCGCACTCTGCTGCAGTATTACCGCTTCATCAATGTGTTGCCTGCGCCCCTGCTGCCAGAGCTGCGAAAGAAGCGGCGCCACCGTCCAGGCACCCATCGTTCTCGTTCGCGCTCCAGAACACGCTACGAGGTCAAATTGCGTCCCAAGACTGTGCGCTGCTATGCGCCCATATCGTATACGAATCTGTCAATTGGCTACGACTCGGTCGGCTCCTCCGACGAGGGTGGCTTCTCGCCGACACGTCCAATTGCGCCCGGCAGCAGCCACTTCAGCGGCTATCGCAATTTCCGCCGCCCTGGAGGCAGTTCGATGCCTCACACACACGATCAGTATTCGTTGATGGCTCTGAAGTCGGCCAAATACGATGGCCTGAATTACTCAAGCGAGGCGGCTGGGGCCGGTCGGGGGCCAGCATACCGGCTGCCGAGCTCAGTGGAGAAGCATGCCACCAGTGATATGCCACTGAATGTGCCGCCTAAACCGTACTTGTCGATAATCGATTTAAATCAATTGATACGCAGCAGTTTGAATATGAATGCTAGCGGCATCGGCGTCGACGCCGAGCGGCGCTGAGAGAGTGGCCGCTGCTTGGGTGTGTGCGGTTGCATGTGGACGTGTGAGTGTGGCTCTGCGAGTGAGTGTGTGTGTGAGTGTGTAGTTAGGAAATTTTATTAAATTACAATTTTTACAGTGAACAAAAAAACGCTTAATAAATTCTGCTCATTTATATTCTATGCCTGAAGTGTTATTTGCTCATTTAGTTTGAATGAAAAGCGATTTTCAGTTATTGAGGTTGAGTTGTTTGTGTGGTGGAAGGGTTGCCAAGTGGCAGAAAATCGAGAAATTCACTAAAAGGAGGAGGGGGGGGGGGGGGTATTAATCGAAGTTTGGAAAAATAAGTTTGGGTTTTCTTCAGTTCAGTTCATTTCAGAATATAAAAATGCGTAGAAACACAAAACGATATTTCCACGTGTCCTTTGGAAGTTAAGATAAGGATATGAAAGGAAATTATTTAAGAAATAATAGGCGTATTCGATTCGCAACTTGTATCGAACTCGTATCGAGTTGTGCGAATAAAACAGCAAAGAGTAAGTGGTAAACTTGGCAACACTGTTTCAAAAAAAGCACTGAAATATAAAAAATCCCAGGGAAATTTTCATGAGGAATTTTTAATCTCGTTGGTTTTCAAGCAATTTTTAATTTGGAAGCACTTTCTATCGAGGATAGAAAAACTCGCCCGCTTCATCTGAGTATAATTTTCTCGATAACTTTTTTCATACAAAGCCTGTCCTATACTCGATAGAGTGGCGAATAGAATACGCCTCATGACTCTTTTGTTTTGTTAAATTAGAAATTTTGTTAATATAATATATATATATATATATATATATATATATATATATATATATATATATATATATATATATATATATATATCTTGGCAGGTTAGGTTAGCTTAGATTTACTGGCAGGTTAGGTTAGCTTAGATCATACTGAAGGCCACATATAGACCTACAAGGTCCGTTGCGGTGCCAGATGGATATCCATTTAAGAGTCGTAATATGGAGCTGTAACAAGAGAGATGCCATTAACGAGCTTTATGTAGGTACGTAGGTAGGGCAGCCGCATCACCAATAAACCAGTGATGCCACTTAGACCACCATTTAGGTCCGTTGTGAGCCGCAGATGCGAGGCATGACTACGCTTCCCCCTCCTGATTGAACCACCCTGAGCCTTTTAGAAAGCGAAGAAGGTTGTTGACATCGGACTGGCATAGACCATCTATACTTGTTAAAAAGTGGGATCCTAGTAAACGCTCCCTATATCTAGGAAAAGCTGGACATGTACAGAAGAGATGCTGGATCGTCTCCAGTTTCTCCTCGTTCCTGCAGCTGCGGCAGAAATCATGTGTGTAAACTCCCATTCTCCTTGCATGATTTCCTATTAGACAATGTCCCGTGAGGGCTCCGATTAAAGTCCTAATTTGTAGTCTATTGAATCTAACAATATTCCTAGATAGACGCATATTTACCCTCGGCCAAGCTCGGCGAGCTTTAAGAGCAAAGCCATTCCTAGTGCCGAGACCTCGTCCAGTCCCTCAAACCAGGAGCTCCCAGGTGTGCCAGACGCGCTTCTGTGGCTGCATGGCATAGGAATAGGAGGTGCCCCAAAGTTTCATTTCTGCCCTGCTAACCACATTTCCTACAATCGTCGTTGTTCTTAAGTCCCATCCTTTTAGCGTGTACCGTCGTGAGACACTGACCTGTCAGTTTGCCTACAATCCTTCTGCAATACTTTTTTGGGAGTGAGAGTATAGATTTGGTTTGCTGAGTAGCGTACGATTTGCACATGATCCTTGCGGTTTTGCATGTGGAAACTTGTAATTACGATGGAAGGTTAGGTTAGGTTATCGTGGTAGCCGGTCTACAGACAAACTCACTCAGACCACCATGGGTCCATTGTGATACCACCAAAAAACACTGCACCTCTAACACACTCGTGAAACCATTTCGAAGTCCTAATAAAGCTTGTAAGAGAATTAAAAGCGTATTTGCCTAAAGAGCCCGCTCTGCTAACGACGATGGAAACACACATCAATCTGGCTAAACAATATTATTCAGAAATAGTTTATCTACAGACTTGCTTCTAAATTAAAGTATGTTCAAAGAGTGTGGTCACATTTTGGCATAAACAACAATCAATCAATATGATATGATTAGTTATTAAAAATTTTACCATCGAGCAACGATAGTGTGAACAGGAAGTAAACTAGAGTGTTCAAATTTGTGATAATGTTCATATTTATGGAGTTTGTTCAAATGTATTTGTAATCCTCCTTTATAATGTTTAACAAAAAAGGTGTTCCAAGAAAAAAAAGGATGCTGGTTAGGAAGGCTAGGACCATGTTTACACAAATTTCCAAAAAATTTAAAACACTTTAAAAATCAGAAAGCAATAGCACATCAACTATGAACCCTCCTCCCAGGAATAGAAATTGGGCCTTCAGCTATTCTCTTTCTCTCTCCTCTGTCCATCCAGACAACTACTCTAACTGCAGGTGGTGAATTCACTGATCAAATTCTGTCCATGCACTGTCTCAATCTGCGCCCCGCACTGTAATATTATTATTAGCAATTATAACTATATTATAATTCTCACAATATTGATATTTATTTGGAATACAGAAAGAAACCTGGTCTATTCCTTGGCTTGTAGTGTTGAAGACCAAACGAAATAGTTGGCAACCCTGGTGGGGTGGCAAGAGGCGCCCGTAAGAGTGCCAAATTTTGAGCGCTTGCCGTTCGCGCGTAGTTTATTTTGGTCGTCAACAATGTCCTCAGCTCTAACACACCATGTTCGTTGGATTGTACCACAAAAGTTGAATTTTACAATTGATGTGGATGTAAATGGAAGATTTATAAAGTGCCACAGCTGCAGAAATTGTATTTTGGTAGTGATTTACATGGAAACGGACACAGTTGCTTTAAGATGAGATTTTAATATATTTTTTTATCAACACTTCCCGACCTTTTGTTACCTTAACTTATACATGCGATTTCTTATTGAAATTTAATTTTATACTTTGTATACTTGTAGAAGAAAGCAGATTTGCGAATATACTTAGTTGAAAATTAGAATACTTAAATTTATTACACAATTTTGACAATCTGACGCGCTCTTATCAATGAAGTTCAACCAACTGAAACGATACTCAGTGAGGGAGCCACCGAGCAAGCGATTGCGTATGGTGGCGCAGTGCCACAATCAACAAAGAAATACGCAGCTTTGTTTGGCAGCAAGTGCCTCACGAGCGACAGCCAAACTAGCAACAACATCGCATAACTAAATGAGAGAATAGACTCGATTATCACACTACATCAACAATCAATGAAGCAGCGGCGTGTGGGCACAATGTTTGTGGTTAACTTTTTGGTCTACCGCCAAGTCGAATTCCGTGGCGCATGGAATGGGAATTCGAGTGGACAGTGCCCCTCAAAATGTTTGTATACAATTTTCCGTTCTGTTTGTTTATGATTATTTACGTCACTGGCGCCCGCTGGTCAAGGTAAGTGGAGCAGGCCGCACAATTGTTCTCCGAAGTGTCCTACGAAATATAAGTATATAAGAGCATGTCCATAATCATTTGTTATCTTATCACTTGCTGGATATCAATTTGCTGGTAATCGTTAATAGAACTCATTACAGCACAAAGCGAAACAAACACAGCCATCATCAGTCAGTCATAACTATAAACATATTTTACCAGGGGTGGGCAAACGTTCTGTTGAGAACTTTTGTGATGGTTCCAAAGTGATAGCAGAAGCTAAAAATTTAGATTGTCTACAATTATGACCTTAGACAATGAACCCTGAACGGATTGTCTGAAAAGCTGTGTAACAACTAGCAGATAGGTTAGGTTTTCGTGGCCGCCAGTCTACAGACCTACGCGCTCAGACCACGATGGGTCCATTGGGATACCACCGCGTAACAACGCACCTCTAACACGCTCGTGTAACCATTTCGAAGCCCTGATAAAGGGCAGGATTTGTTTGACCTTCGCCCCGGACACTTCCGTAAGAGAGCTGAACGCGTATTTGCCTAAAGAGCCCGCTCTGCTTCTAGCTAGAGCCGCGCACCTACAGAAGAGATGTTCCAGAGTCTCCTCCTCTTCCTCAGCCCCACAGCTACTATGACTACTGCAGTCATGAGAGAATACGCTCAGCCCGGGCACCTACAGAAGAGATGTTCCACAATCTCTTCCTGCTCCTCCTCATCCCCACAGCTTCTGCAGTAGTCATGAGAGAATACTCCCAGTCTGAGAGCATGCTTGCCGAGTAGCCAATGATACCAGTTATACAAGCCACGACCTTAGAGATATCTCCTCTCGACAGGCCAAGCAAGTCTCCAGATTGTTTCCTATCAAGTTCCGGCCGCATTTGCGTAGTCAGGTAGATTGAGTGATCTCCCAAAAGGCACACTTAGGCCATTATTGATCCTTTGTGACACCGTATGGGACACAAGTACCATTCCTTTGCAGAAATCCAGCCATTTGGAGCTTCTTATAAAGCAGTTGCTGGAGCTTATTTCCTTATCTTTCCCAGAGAGTCCACAGAAAGTAGTCACCCAGGAAAGTGTACCTCCTTTTGGACAACGCTGGGCACGCGGATAAGAGGTGTTCGATTGACTCTTGCTCTTCTTCATCCATGCAACTCTTCCAACAATCATTTGGGGCAACTCCCAACTTTCTATCATGAGTGCTTAGAGACCAGTGTCCCATTAGGACACTTATGACGGAACCTATACTTTGTATATTTAGAGATATTGGGTCTTTTGGGAGCCTTCACTGCGCTTGACGTTTATTTCAGACCAGCTTAGTTCAGCTATTTTGCATCCCACTCCTTCAGAGCAGCACCCTATTATATTGTGGTAATTAGGAGCTTAAATGTGGCAATGGGAACACCGAGGTTTACCCTAGCTGACTACATCCGTATTACGGTGCCCTCTCGGATGAGTTTATCCGCTTTCCAGTTCCCTGGAATATCCCTGCGGTCGGGAACTCAGCTCAGATGCAGACGAATCAACAACTTGTGCGAGAAAAACAATTTTTCGTAGGAAATCTTACAATACTTACAGGGAAAAATGTGTGTTGATCAAGAGAACAGCTAATTTGGCAGATATGGAGGGAACTTCTACTGCTTTATTCACCAGCTTACTCTATGTTCCCATTGATTGCTCTAACGGCTCTGCGCTATATATATTGAAGGAAGAATATTGAGGGGGAAAACTTCACAATATGTTATCTGGAGGGAAACTTCATAATTTAAGGATATGGAATTGAAAAATAAATCAATAAGAATGTCGTAACTTCTTTCTGGGACAAAATTATATTATATAAAAAAAAAAAACATTGAAAATCATCATAGGTTCTACCCTAGAATCCTCATAAAGGTTATTGGCCTTGAAAAATATTAGATTAAGACGTTGAATACTTCTTCTTAATATGCGCCTCACCATTCTAGCAAAGACAGGACAATTTTTGAAGTGGTTAACACGTTTTCTAGAGCCTTCAGTGCAAACTGACCATCACTACAGACTCTGATCAGAATATTATTTAATAATATTACTTATATTTCTTTATTTTTATTTTATCAAACTACCAGCCTACTATTCCATCAGAACTGAACAAGTACAATGAAACCGCAACCGTATTCATTGAGAACACTCGTAGGCCCGCCACTGAATTGATTAACACATTTGTTTTTTTATTAACAAAATCGATTTAAATACCAATCGAAATTATAATAAACAACAACAAAAAGGCAACAAAAACAAAAATAAGGAATGAGCCAAGAAAGAGTGTGGTGTGAAATTTGGAAATTGTATTTAGAATACCCGCATGAGCGGCCACAGCAGTCAGAACGAAAGAAGCCACAAATGAACCAGACACGAATGAAAGACCAACTCGTGACTACTCTGGTTGTCAGGTGTGGTTGAATGAACAGTGTAGGGCGGCGGTGGGGTTGGAGAGTACACACAAACCCAGAGACAGAGTTGAAATGTGGGGAAAGATTTGAAATGTGGGGGAAAGAGTTGAAATGTGGGGAAAGATTTGAAATGTGGGGGAAAGAGTTGATTTATGCACGAAATGAGTCGCTATACAGCAAAATAATCGAGAAGAACAAATTAGAGAAATACTCAAATACAAATTAATTTATCACATTTGAATGCAGCAGCAGAGGGAAGCGTATGATTAAAAAAACAAACAGCAAAAAGAAAATAGTAGGAAAAATGATAAAAAAATACAGGGGGATTAGAGGCAAATTAACCATGTTATAAAGGAAAATAAACAAAACAATGCGGCAAATGCATACTTGCATATATAAATAAATAAATAAATATATATATATATATATATATATATATATATATATATATATATATATATATATATATATATGTATATATATATATATATATATATATATATATATATATATATATATATATATATATATATATATATATTAAATATATATATATATATATATATATATATATATATATATATATATATATGTATATATTAAATATATATATATATATATATATATATATATATATATATATATTAAATATAAAATATAAAATATAATATAAATAATATATATAAATTAATATATAAATATATAAAAAAAATACCATAAAAGCTTAGACTGCAACTTAATTAGCAGTTATAGGTGATGGCGTTAAGTGGGCAGTGGGTGGTGGGTGGAGGTGGGTTGACATTGTATTCAAATGTTCAATTATAACGCAGACAGATGTGCGCGTACTAGAAATAATTAAAGACTATGAACAGAACAACACATACAGAAACGTAAAATAAACTAAAGCGGATGAATAACAATATAAAAATTGAATTTCTTTAAATAAAAATTCATATAAACTGAAGTACGTTTCAAAAAGATAGCAGCAGTTTGTGGACTTCCCAGTACAGGGGTATATGCACATATGCATATATATTTATATACGTATGCTAACGAAACAAAGTAAAGCGCTGCACATAAAATAAAAGCGCTGCGTTTAACAAACAAAATAGTTAATTAAAATTTACAACATTTCAACAAAACAAACAAACAAATCAGATTAAAAAAAACTACAAAAACTGAAAAAAGTTTTCACTTCTTCCAGTGAATGCTTCATTTTTACTTGTTCCGGCTGAGCAACATGTTCTCAATTGCAAAGATCCCTCTCCTCTCTCTCTCACTCCCTCTATATGTGTGTGTTTGTATGTATGTAAGTCGCCTGTGCGTTCGTCCTGCGGCAAATCAAACTTCCAAAATGTACAAATGTAAATATCAATTCAATTCTGATAAGTGTAGATAATTATTTAAGCAAAATTATACCGCAGACGTGGATGGATAAATGCGTACTGACGCAGTCTGCTGGTAGTACACAATCTGATAAATTGCGACGACACCACCAATAACACCAACAATACCAACAACAACAAAGTGGAACATCCAATCCGATAAGAATGCGATGGAAGAGAAAATGCGCAACTTGCTTGCCAAAATACAAATTGCTGCGGACGAGCGAGCGCTCTCGTTATTTATTAAAACTGCTAAAAAATACTTAATCTATGTAAATGCTGCATTTATTTACTTGTTCAATTTCTTTGCACTTTATTTGATATTTCTAATTGAATTTTCACGAGCGTATATATTGAGCACGAGTTCCGCGGAATGAATACAGACTGAGAATGAGCACGCGAAAGAGAACGAAATGACATCTGTTTAGAGGTCGATAAGATAGTGGAGTCCGAGCACCGCCTTATCCATGCGGTTTTAAATTCAACTTTTCCCTACGGTTGTTGCACAAGATTATATGAAATTGGTGAGAAGATTGCTAAAGAGGTTGACTCAACGATGGCGTGCATTGAGAACGGCGGAATCGGGCCATTAAAATGGGTTTATGGCAAACAAAACAGAATTTATGAATCGAGAACGCAGAATCATAATTTTTGACTAAGGATAATTAAAGTTTTAAATGAAATTTGTAAACATTATATAGTTTTTATGGCGTATTATAGTACATAGTCCGTAGAGAGTTATGTATGAAACTAATATTTAATTTTTTTATAGGGTGATTCGAAACTCAGTCCTTATTATAACTTTCTTTTTGGTGAAAATTCAGTTTTCTCCATAGAATATAATTTGAGAAAAGTGTATCTTGTAGACCCCTTCACTGTGCCAACTAATAATGTAAATATTGAGCCAATTTGCATTGTGTATACTTATGAATTTTTAGAGGTCCCTGAAAATATGTTTCAAATTGCCAACTAATAATATAAATAAAGAGCCAAATGGAATTAAGTACACTGATTATTGTTTTTTTGGACCCCTGAAAATATGCTTCACTTTGCTTATATATTGTTATGAAATTGCCCTCTCGACAATTTATACTAACTTTCAATACCCGGATTAATACCACTGGATTGTCTATTAATCAAAAAATCGCTGGTTAAATGAAAATAATTAACTTTATTTAACCATTGCTATTTAAACACTTAATATTGGCCTTAAAGTTTACTTTATTACAATTTGCCCCATTAAAAACTTAATTAATTTGTTTTTCTAACGAGTTCAAGGTCCAAAAATAAAAATTATTTTTATTCTTATTTAATTAAAAAGTTCCCAATATTTCGGTTTCCTCCGGAAACCATCCTCTGGGTGATTTTCTGATCTGTCAACTTAATTGTCAGTGTGTGAAAATGATTATACTCATGAATGTTTTTGAGGCCCCTGAAAATATGCTTTATTGTGCAAGCTAATAATGAAAATAATGAGAAATACTGAAATTGCACTGAATATACCCATGAGTGCTTTTCAGGTACCTGAAAATATGCTTCACTTTGTGTAGCAATATGTACATGTTACTACGGTGTGAAGTTTCCGCTTATAGTCAAGTATCTCAACAGTAACCGTGAGTATATTCACTGAAGATCTCTTTTTCTCACTCAATCTTAATTTTATAAGATAATTTTCGAAATTCTTCTTTTTTAACGCACCCCCAAAAGTGTGCTGAGAATAAAATGTACCTCGACTACCTCGCAACACTTATCTCATAATCATAAAGCGCCGTACATGCTGCTTCAAAATTGCTTTATTGGCGCTTCTCAGATTATGCACTTGAGTCTACACTGGCATATTTTATTATTCCCCCATTGTGACAATGACGGTATGCGGTAGGATACTCATTCACGCAGGATAAGAGGCAAGTCTGTTACTCACTTACGGTGTCGGCGATGAGCTCATGGATTTCAAGGACCTTCCGACCTTTATTGTTGACGATTTAATCGATTGGGGGTACAGTGTGTGAGTGTGTATGTGTGCCCATGTGTGCATCTGAGTGGGCATGAGTATGTGCCTATATTAAATATTTTGCATAATTTATGAGTTTACCTACAAGTGGCTGATGTGTGAGCGGAAGTGCTCGGTAAGAATGTGTCAGAGTCCTGAGGGATTCTTGTGGGAGAATTTGATATATGTCCACTACCAGAAACGGACGGGAGATCTGTGGAATGCAATTTGAGTGTGTGGTAACTCCTTATACCATAGTAAAGTTGTCTGACTTACCTTAATTGAGGTTTGAAAAGCACACAAAAGCACCTCCTTGAACATTTAAAACCTTAGCAAACTTTTCGCTCCCTAATTTGTGGTGTTTTCTTTTTGTAACACAATTTTCCGAATTTTCCCACATACAGATTGGTTCATAAATTTCCACACGTCGTTGCTCATACGGCTCAGCCGCAACCCGCACGTCCTTAACAAGGTATTCGCAACTGCGGTTTCATTGCAGCTTAATAGCCGCGTCAATGGCAAAACTTCGCCCATTACAACTCGAGTTGTCGCTGCACATGCTGCCGGCCAAACTGGCGCACTTATGCCACAAGAGCGGGCACACACACTACCATGCACATACACATACACCCACACATCTAGACACCACACAAAGAGTCTCACACAGAATCTTAGAAAATCCGAAAAGAAATATTTTTATTGCAAACGGAAAACACGAACGAAAGAAGTCCTCGCTTTGGAAACTTTTCGACGGAAAAAACATCACTTAGAAAACTTTGAATGCTCCAAGACTGCGGCAGGACTTGCAAGCTAATAATGCAGCCAGGCGGCCAACGGTGACACACGCATTTGCAGCGGTCTCCCGTACGTGTGGGTTACTGCACGCTCAGATGATGTGATATGATTTTTATGTTCGCCCGATTTGACCAGGATCATTGAACCATTAAGTGGGCAATTAAATTCAATTAACTTCCGTTGTTGCTGCGGCTGGTGGCCACCACCGCCACAATGGACCAGCGTCGCACGTACTCAATCGTTACATTCTGCGCACACGGCAGCTGCACGTGGAGAGTAGTGGGTGGCACTACGTAAGACCGTAGTTGTGGGGGTGGGCGGCAGCATTTTTCCGCTGCGAAAGTTTTCGCATTTATCGTCGTCGTCCTTGTTGTCCTCAACAGCGTCGTCATTGCTGTCGTTTCTGATAATTTTCCAGATTTATATCTGTGCATTTCGTTGCTGGCGATTCATTCATTCATGCATTCGTTTGTGGCAGCCGCATTTTCCATCGAATTTCGGTTAGTGCTGCTGCCACAGTGCTCGTATTGCTGGTGAAAAGTTTTCCTTTGGCAAACTTTTGCATTTTGCGCATTTTGATGAATCCCATTGAAGCTGGCGTTTGTCGGAATTATGCACTCCAGTTGAATTTCACTAAATGAATGCACGAAAGTTTGTTTGTGGAGCATTCGAGAATATCTAATTCAATTAATATTGATTGCTTGCAATTGTTGTTCCTGCTCGCAAATCCGTATGCGGAGCTTTCTTAGAACACCACTACCTACGAGTGAGTAGACTGCGAGAGCAGATCTTAGAAACTAAGCAACCACAACGGAGAGAGGACTTCTTTAGCTGGGTTAGTACGAGGATGGCAAAATTGATAATGGATAATGGAAGTTTTGTGGTAAGTGTAAAACTAGTGACATTGAAGACTCTGGTTTGAAGTCATAAGAAAAAGGGAATTGAGCAGACGAAGGAATTACATTATTTTACTTTGATTCAATACTGCAAATGAAGACGTTTGATTGAAATCATAAGAAAAAGGGAATTGAGCAGACGAAGGAATTACATTCTTTTACTTTGACTCAATACTCTAAATGAAGACTTTTGGTAGAAATCATAAGGAAAGGGGAATTGAGGAGGCGAGGGAATTACATTCTTTTACTTTGATTCGATACTCCCAATGAAAACTCTGATTTGAAGTCATAAGAAAAAGGGAAGTGAGCAGGCAAAGGAATTACATTCTTTTACTTTGATTCAATACTCTAAATGAAGACTCTGGTTTGAAGTCAGTCATAAGAAAAAGGCTATTGAGCAGATGGAAGAATAAATTTTATTTACTTTGATTCAAAGTTCCAAATCGTTACACATTTTTTGTATACTCAGATATATGATCAGTGTATAAACAACCAGAATAATGGAGGAGGCTCAAAAATTGTCTGGCATTATTACAAATAAACCGTTCATCATCTTCAGGCATTGCCACAGTGCCGGTGGAGTATTAACTTCTTCAACAATTCTCCTCTTAGTGACTCGATATATGGTATCAGATTACCCCATGAAATACTCCTAGGTTGCGGAAATGTCAATTCTAAGCAATATCATGGATTGTTTCGTTTTATCGACGAATTTCATCTGTGGATTTTGATTTTTCTATAAACTTCATTTGGTTTTATTTTAGACTTGTCATCATTGTTGAATCGACGGTCCTAGTTGAACCTTGACCTCCACTTTTAGACTAGTGGTATCCTTAAAGGTCTAATATTATTCAAATTAAGATTTCGACCTGGCTGTCTGACAATATAGTCACGCTAGCTTTAAAGACCCACTTCCAGTAGTCTGGCTAAGTTAGGGAGGTGGATAGATGCATTTATGTACAGTTTTTCTGAGAAAACTCCTGCTTCAACCTTACAGTTAATTCTAATATATTACATCCTTAGTATTTTAATATATTACATCCTTTGTCGCATATCCTGTGCTTCCTCGTCTTGGGTTGAAAACTCAACTCTGGAATAAACAGGTGATGACTTTGAATGCTACAAGGAGTACCAAGAAAAAACTTAATTTAGGACTCTCACCACAATAGAACAATGAAACTACATGGAAACATTTTAGTGAAGTCCTGTGCTCCCATAGGATTGGTTGATTTAAGTGGTTGTTCGTAGCATGACCACATTAAGCGCATGTGCGCCGTTTTATTGCCACCTCCTCAATTATCGCATTGCAAGGATTGTTATGTGAGTAAACGAAGTACGCATTGATGCATGTTATAACCTTTTCTGGTTTAGATAGTTGGGTAGGTCCTTTATGCCTGATTCGGATATCTCTTCAAGGCTACCGAAGGTTGGTTTGCCCAGTGTATTCATTCTTGCCTTCCATAATGCTGGTCGTTTGCAAAGGAAGCGGGATATGGTTTCTTTGCACTCTGATTATTTGCAGCTTCTGCAGTATACGGTCTGAGTCCATGCTGGCTGCTTGTACTTAGATAGGCCAGAAGACGGTTGTAACTGGTGTCTGTCTTGATACATCCCTTCGGTGTTAGTTTATTAGTTATTCTGTTTTCTACCAATTGTAGTTCGTCCATAAAGTTATTGGCTTTCATCTAGTATGTTAAGGCGATTTCCCTCTTGACTATACTTAGTGGTGGAAGTACAACCACACCGGATACTCTTGCATTGAAAATCCCTCTCTGGCCAGTTCATCAGCATTTTCGTTGCCCTCCAGGGACCCAGATGAAGGTACCACCTTGCTGACGAGCTGTGGCTACAAGGCTTTCTCTCTGCATTTTTTAACAATATTTGAGATTGTGGTGGATCCCGGTCGGGCCACTTCATCAGTCTTTTCGTTACCATCTATGTTCCGATGTCCGAGGCTTAGATGGAGGTACCACTGTACTCACGAGCTGCACCTACAAGGCGTTTTTTAACAAGATTTGTGGTTGTGGTGATCGAATTAAGTGCCAAGATGTCGGCCTGTCTGTCTGACAATGTAGTCACGCTAGCTTTACAAATATGATCCCCTTCCAGTAGTCGGGCTGAGTTAGGGAGTGGGATTGATGTATTTATGTTCAGTTTTTTTGAGAAAACTCCTGCTCCAATCCTACGGTCTATTTTGAAACCATCCACGAAAACTTTAGTGCTGTAGTTGTTAATTATCGTAACACTACTCCATTCCCTCCGATATGGTAGGAAAGCTGTGAAGTTCTTACAAAAGCTACCAGGGCACAGTATGTACGATATAGTCGGTTTTATGAATAGTTTGACGCCTCTTCGACATCAGCGAAGTTCCATGACCATATGATTTTTCTGTCCTACTTCTCTTAATCTTAGAGCACTCATGGTTGCTGTTTGTTCAATGAAGAGATCGCTCGGAATCAGCTGCATGAGAACATACAGATCCTCCGTTGGACTGGAATGGATGCCTTCCGCGGCTCGCATGCACGCTGATCTTTGGATTCTGCGTAATATTTTCACAATATATTTCTTAAGTTGGATGGAAGTGGGGAGGGCCGGAGAGCCACCGAAGAAGGAGATCTACAAGCACTCAGGCATTTATGCCCATTGTACTTTCTTAAGTTAGTATAGAACATATAACCATTGTATACATCCACAATGATAGTTTGTGTTGGAGTCCTCATTTTCTTCCAACCCTGCGTTTCCAAGCGTAAAAAGCATTACAACCTCTTAGCACGCATTCTTCCTCCAATCCAGCTTACTGACCACTATTACTCCCAGGTATCTGGCACGGGGTCAATGTTTGTCCATTGAGTTGTGGAATGTTAAAGGCGAGGGTCTTGATTCCAATGGTAAACACATCAGTTCTGTTTTATTTGGATTCAGCTCCAGCCCACACTCGGTCGGAAACAATTTTAGTCAGTCAGTCAAAGTTTCACTTCCATTTCGAGTGTGCGAATGGCTCTTCCACGATACCCTCTCCAAATTAAACATTTCTTCCCTCTCATTTAACATCAAAAAAATCGGATTATGTCATTGCATGAATTATCAGATTTCAGCTAAATTCACGCCCAATTATCCTGGAGCGTGCGGCCAGAATTAATATATACCAAACCGCTTATAAACAGTGAAAACAGCGCATCAAATCGCAAAGAAGCGCCTTCTGCTGCGCTGCTTGTTCCTCGCGACAACAATCTTCAAGCACTGTAAACATATTCCATTCCTCTGCAAAGGTGCGGAAAGGGAGTGTCAAGCATTGCGGAAGGATGTCTTAGTAAAAGCATAAAAAACCACGTCCTCAAACCACATCAGAGCGTATTAAATTACGCGAGGATATAAAAAATGACAAATAATCAGACTGCGGTGCGGTGCGATGATGCTGGCTGCTGAAGGTAACTGACAACCGTGAGTGGCGGAGAGGATGAGGGCGAGGGTTGGAGCGACTCCTGCGCTTACTTGCATACCCAACACTTGTGTCTAATAAATTTGCGTTTTTTACGATGTTTTTTTGCAGCTTGTTTTTGTAGTTTTTGTTGCTGTTTCTGTTGTTATTTCTGCTGTCATTGTGGTTGTTGTTGCTGCTGTTCAAGTATTTGACAGCAAATAAGCAGCGAGAAAAACTGCAAATTGTCTCATTTTAATTCTATTTGCTCTCCAACGTAGCTGCATCATTATAATCAGTTTCATTTTTGTCTACACCACCTCCGACTTGATCATATTTCCCTGATTTGGAGCTCGTTTATCATTGGGGTACGTGAGGGAACACGACGCGCGTTTCCAACCGCAACGAAAGACGCTGTGACGGATTGAGGCACAGTGGGAATGTTTCACAAAAGTCTATTTTTATTTTTCTCACAGGTGACTTAGGTAGGAAGGTTGAGCGGGTGACAAAAAGGACCATTTAGGATCGAAGTGTCCCTTTGTGACACCGCATGAGACACAAGTCTTATTGCTTTTAAAAAGTCCAGTCATTTGGAGCTTTTTATGAAGCCGTTGATGGAGCTTAATGAAAGCTAAAATGCCCCCCGTAAGTTCTGAAAGTAGTTACCCAGAAGAGTGTTTCTCCTTTTGGACAGCGCTGGTTAGGTACATATCAAGTGTTCAATGGATTCTTGCTCCTATTCATCGATGTAACTCCTGCAAAATTCATGTGAGGCAATTTAGTAGAATAACTCCTCTGAAATGCGTCCTGACATCAATTGCTACAGTTCATACACTCAATTGTTGGGATCTAGTACATTCCATTGATATAATTCAGAGCATTATACATTCTTCTACACACTCTTCTATATATATTCTAATTCTATATCTATTATATAGTTAAATTATTATGTGTGGCGCTTTGCGCCTTCGAAGAACCGTGACAATTAATTATATTTGTGACGAGGATTTGGAGAAGAATGAAAAACTTAGGACCACAGAAATTTCCAAACTTCCATCTTATTACCTTAGTAGTCTTGGCACACGTTACCTCAAGAAGGAACCCTTGAACTGACATACTTTGGTTTCAGATTTCCATATATAATAATAATATCAGCCATCTGATAAATAGTACCAATCCCAATACTTGCTGATGATATGACCCACAGCAGACTATGGAACCTTAATAGACTGAATAAAATCCTTGTTAGGATAACATGGTCTCCACTTATACCAAATACTGGTAACAAAATCCGTACACTTTGACTTTGAAGCTGCCACACTATCATCTCAAGAAGTACATGACATAGAGTTGTTTAGTGAGAGAGAAGTTGGTAATTGCCATAGAGCAAAATATGTGATCGTAAGCATTGATAGCAAATCACGCCAGATTTTCCAGGATAACATGAAAAAGTAGTAACGTGAAACATACTTTTGACAAACGTAGTGGTTTATTGGGTGAAGTATTTCAACCCAGTTGAACCTACCGTAACCACCTCTGAGGTACTTCCATTGAAAGCAATATACTGGTGGTACAACATTTCCAGAACTAGATATTAGAGTGCATCGAAAAGGGGCCGACTTATGTTACCAATGGTAATCTAGATTGCGATCTACAAGTAGAGTCAAGTACTTTGGTGTACTCGAGGAATCGTAGTATATAATATAAGCCTAGTATAATATATAAGTATATATATAATACCTCTGCATGTTAGTGAAGCGCCCAAAATAGCTGTTGACTGAGGAATTCCGATACTAAGCTCTTAGAAATATACCGACTTAGGTTGGTTGGCTGCCTTTGTCAGAATGAGGAAACCTATATTAGCGTTAGATGTTTTGGGAATGGACAACGCACATTCCTTATCCCTGGACAGACTTCTGAGATTTATAAAAGATGCAAAGAAGTTTGAAAATGTGTAACTTCCTTTACAAAATCTTCCATTTCCTCATTCTCCCAAATATTTCCAAGCTTATAGTACAATAGGCATCAATGCCTGAGTGCTTGGATACCTCATTCTTCGGCGGCTCTCCTGCCTGCCCCACTTCTATATAGATTGGTTGGATGCATCATGAGCTCGTGTATTGAACAACAAAATCTGAAAATTCCTGAAATTAAATTATTCAATTTGTTTAAAAGGAGTGGGTAGGATTCAAGGTATCAATCGAGGTAGAGACGAGATAAGGAACTGAACAAAGGATTTTGATTGAGACCGAGGCATGAATCGTGGTAGGAATGATGCTAAGAAACAAAGTATGCACCGATATATAAGGAGTTCAGGGAAGGGTTTAAGATACCAATCGAGGCTGGGACGAAGTAAGGAACTGAAGAAGGGATCAACATAGAGACTCAGGTAGGGAAATATGATTCTAGTCAGGAAATAAAGTAAGGACTGTGGAAACTGAACTGTTTATAACTAGAAATAACATTGAAAGTCAAGATATTAGTCGAGGTGCGGACGAAGTTAGGAACTGAAGAAAGGATTTTCATAGAAACCGAGGTATGGATCACAGTAGGTATGATAGTAAGAAACAAAGTAGTCACCGAGATAGAGACCATAGTATAAGAAGTTCATGGAGTTGTTCAGAATATAATCCGGGCAGGAATGAAGTTAGGATCTGAAGACGGGATCCACATAGAGTCTCAGGAGGGTAAATATGAATCGAGTCAGGGAAGAAAGTCATGAACTGCAGAAACTTAACTATTTATAACTAGAAAGAACGTTTAAATTCAAGATATTAATCGAAGTAGGGACGGAGTAAGGAACTGAAGAAAGAATATTGATAGAGACCGATGTATGGATCATAGCAGATATGGTAGTAAGAATCAAAGTATGGACCAAGATAGAGACCATTGTATAAGGAGTTCGGGGTAGATTTTAGGATATTAATCGAGGCAGGAACGAAGTTAGAAACTGAAAAAGGGATCTATATAGATACTCAGGTAGGGAAATATGAATCGAGGCAGGGAAAATAGTCAGAAACTGCAACAAGTTGACTGTTAAGAACCAGAAAGAACATTTTAATTCAAGATATTAGTGGAGGTAGGGACGACGTTAGGAACTAAAGAAAGAATATTGATAGAGACCGCGGTATGGATCATAGTAGGTATGGTAGTAAGAATCAAAGTATGGACCGAGATAGGGACCATTGTATAAGGAGTTCGAGGAAGGGTTTAGGATAATAATTAACGCAGGGACGATGGTAGAAACTGAAGACGGGATATACATAGAGTCTCAGGAGGGGGATATATGAATCGAGACAGGGATGAAAGTCAGGAACTGCAGAAAGTTGACTGTTTTGATCTGGAAAAGAATAAATTTTTCAGAAATTTTATGCTGTTTTAATTCAATTACTGAAAATCAGCTTAATAATTTCTAATATTCAGTTATAAAGTGCTGAAATTTAATTGAAGGGGTTCGGGTAACTCAACAACTGCAGTTGTGAAACTTAATTGCTGAATCCCACATGGTATGCATGATAGTTGCTATTTTTTGGAATCTCATTTCTTGACTTCTTTTTCCGAAATTCTTTTACTGAAATTTAGTAAAAAAGAAAATTAACTTTTTATGCATAAAAATGTGTCAAGTACATGAATTTTAGAAAATTCGGTGGTGAAGCAATCAGTTCCTTAGTTTATAAATTCAAAAAATCATTGATTTCTGTGTCGGAGTAGTTCATCGTCAAGTCACCAAACTGAACCTCAATTTTCCTTAAGAAAACCTTGGCTAGTTGCTCTACTGTGCCACTTGTGGGTCCATCTACGAGGAGAAACTTTCTTCGGCTCTCCTTTGGCTTATCTTTTTACAATTACGCTTGTCAGGGCTGAGCGCTAATACATTAGCAGTACTTTGTGTGAGTGTGTGTGTGCTGCGCATTATGCAAAATGATTAAGTGTGGGCGTGTGTGCAGCTTTTCTGCGAGCAACAGTGCTGAAGAACACGGTAAGTGAAATGTTTACGACAATGAAAAATGATGCGGTCGCATTTGAAAGTTTGCAGCGTGTGTCACCGCGAACGTGCAGCAATTGTGAGTGCGGGTTGTGTGCCACAAAAGAATGTGCAACTGATGCAAGCTCAAACAGACACATCACTCACTTAAAGCCGTTAAGTGCCTGGTGAAGTGTAATTTGCTTTGGCAGCTTACACAAAGTCGCAGCAGATGCAGGCGCTTAAAAGGGCTGCAGGGAGGATACCAACTATTTCATTGCTATTTCATTCGAATTTTATTACTAATTCATTACTATTTCATAACTATTTCTTCAACATTTCATTCATTACTATTTCATTAGTCTTTCATACGAATTTCAACGCTATTTCATTACTACTTCATTCGAATTTGATCATTATCTCCATTTTCTCGCACTGGGCGTATGCGTAACCTTATTTGCTAGAACCGTAAACCTTGAATTATTATTTTAAATTAAAAGGACAAAGAAATGAGCAACGAGAAAAAAATCTGCCACAGCAACACATTCCAACATAATAAAATAAAACTGCAGAATGCAGAATGCAAAGCGAAATGGAATAATACTGAAGCTGTGCATGCACCGAGCGCAGCATATGCAGCTGCACATACACAGGCAAACATGTATTTATGTTCGTGTCCTTCGCATAAATGTGTAAGTTGCACACATTGCGACTGTCAGGCTGCACGCAGCAGGCTGACAAGTAAATGCCATCAGGCATTGCCTGAGCTTTGCCACAAGGAGAAATAGAACAAAAAACGCATGCACAGCCAGCCACAGGAGCCGGCACAGTACGGAGCACAGGCAAAAGTACTCTCGTAAGTACCTTTATGACTTTTCTTTTGCGCAAGGACCTTCACCGCCGCACACAATTGCACACGTATCCTGTATGGCTCTGTGTAGTTAAAATAGACTTCATGTGAGGCACATGAAAATGATTTAAGTACCCGAAGTCATCAGCCAACATACACACACACACACACAGTCACACATATACACGCACACTCACACATGCAGTCGTCCACTCAGCAGCGTTTTCCCCAATGCAATTTAGTCTCGCACAAAAATGTTGAAAACATATTTTTCTGTATTTTGGTTTGACATGCGAGACGACTTGAGGGATTTTGCTGAAATGACTTTTGGCTCCACATGCGGCTCCGTTAGCACAATTGTCGTGCAAAAGCGGCATTCGCAAGGAGCAGTTCTGGCACTGCGCTGTGGCTGTGTATCAGTTGGAGCAGCCGCTGGCATTGAAAAAGGTTAATAACGCAATTTCCACCCACGCACCGGCGTACATCCGTGTGTGTGTGTTTGCACCAATGTGGCACACATGACGTACGCGTGTGCTGCAGGAGCGCCCTCGCCTATGCCTTCCTGTGTGTTTGAGTGGGGGTGGAGTGAGGACTCCTTGTACGCAATTTCACGTACTTGTTCGTACGAGTGCGTTGAGGCTTCATGGGAATTTTGATAAATTGTTTGCTATTACCTTTTGTCAAATTGCAAGAGAGTGGCTGTACTCGCAAAAGTACCCATGTGTATGTGTGTGTACTTATGTGTGTGTGTGTGTTATGTGTGATGGGTAATAATGCTTAAGTTGTGCCTGATGTATTTGCTGCAATTTGGGGATTGTGTGCGTAGGTAAATCAAGATAAATGTTGATTTAATTTGAAATGCTCACTCTGCGGCATGTCAGCAATGACTCATTCGCCGTCTGTTGCATTCTATGATTATACTTTTATTAAATTCACAAAAATTTCTATGCAGACAGGAGGATAGTCCCAAAATAGGGATATGGAATGCAGTAATTGAGATCGCAGTTTTGTTTAGAAGTATGGGGTAGGCCGGAGATCCGCCGACGAAGGAGGTCTCCAAACACTCAGGCATTGATGCCCATTGTACTCTTACTTGATTATCAGTGGTTTAATGATATTTGAATCAAAATAAAGGACAGAGAATTTGTGTATGATCCTTAACAGTGTAAAATGCCATATGCTTTCATAGAGAGTGTGAACTGCTGGTGCCTCATTTTCCTCCAGCCTTTAGTTGGTAATTTTATCTGTTTGAAATTTGTATTTATTGCCAGTTTTTTTAGGCCGTATTGGTCCTGGGGCTTCACTCTACTGTGACATACTACTGAAATACTGCCAGTCATTAATTTTTTGTTTCTCTGCAGAGCAAGTTTAGCAACGGTTAAGTTCTTGACACGGAAATTAGTCTGCTGTGGACCTGCCTGCTATTTGTTTCGCAATTTCATTTCCTTGCCTCTTATGGCAGAAGGACGAAAATTAATTTACTCTATTGTAGATTGTAGTCTAAGTAACTTAATAAGTTTAATAGTAACATTTAATGAAGTGCAAATCTTCCTGACTGTATCTCAAAGCTTACAAAATAGATTGAGGCGGGTTGATTTTCCTCATTGCATCCTAATGCTTTCCAAATTGATGACCGCGGATTCATCGGAGAACTTGTGGCTGCTAATACCCTCGACAGCACAGTTAAAGCAAATTCTTACACACTTCTTTATAAGATACATTTAGGATGGAAATCTGCCGTGGTCTTAGCCAAGCTGAATTGATATTTTTGCGTTGGAAGAAAAAATTTCCAACACCAACCAACTTTCGTGATATTTTTTGAGTCACTTCTGTATAAATTGATCAATCTGTTCTCTAAATGTCTCTGTTATTGAGCTCCAACTCAAATCTTCTGTACAAGGTCATTCGAGATGTCAGATGCCATAACAACAAACCCGTTCTTCCACTTTTGGTACCTATTTGGATGTGAACTGGTAGAATACTACTGCCAACTGTGTGAATCTTCCTGATTCTATCCTAATCCTTAAACAAATTATTGCTTCAAATTGTGTGGAAAAATTGTGGCTCATAACTCCCTTGACACCACTGTCAAAATTGATTCTGTCACAGTTCTCGAAAGGATACATTTAGGCTGGAAATATGCCGTGGCCTAACCCCAGCAGAATTGATATTTTAGAGTTGGAACAGGAGATGTGCAACACTAACCAATCTCATTGATTTGATTCCTCTCGAATCATCTCTGAACTAATTGATCAATCTTTTCTCTGAATATCTCTGTTTAGGAACTCTAACTCAAATCTTCTGAACAAATTAAAATCGTTTGACATCTCAGATGTTATAGCAGCGAAACAGTTCCTAGTTGGATATAGACCTGTGCACTGATGCCAACTGATGCCAACTGATGCCAACTGTGCACATCTCTGTACCAGATGCATTCTGTGCACAGAAATAACAACTGTTTCGTAATATGAATTTGCATTGACGTAGGAAAAATACCCTTCACAGCAGTTAAAGAAGTTGTCCACCCGATTCCACAAATACCTAAAGTCACCATGTATGTTGTTATTCACAACATGTCTGCGGCTATTATGTCGAGCATATCAAGGAGATATTTCGGACTATATGTTTAAGTTTAAAGTTGTACCGAATAGAATTGTTCTGAATTTAATTTATCTTTTATTAGAGCAACATAATGAAGCAAAGAGATTTGTTTTAATTGGCACAATCCAATGATTGGAACTAAAAACTAATTTTCGTAATAATATATCTTATACTACAATTGTGTCTCCAAACGTTTGGGGGAATGGGAACTAGTAATTATTGTGTAGGGGATTTAAAGCACCGCGATCTTTTGATCCATTGCGCCCACATCAGATTTCGTCCGTTTGGTGATGTCAAAGAAGGCATCCCAATTAAAGTCAACCAGGGATAAGGAATGTACATTGTCCATTCCCAAAACATCTGATCCTAATAAGCGCCTCCTCATTCTGCAAAGGCATGGCAAACGCAGAGAAAATGTTCTGTGCTGTACTGTTATTTTTCCAGATAAGAGCCACAGTTGGGAGTCTGGATGATAACTATGGTCGCCTATATGATGGCGCCATGGATTATGCCCCGTGATTAGCCAAACTTATGATCGAAGATATTTTCTTCGTAATGTTAGAAGGAAATCTGCGACTATCTTGTTTGGGCTCTCTAAGAAGCACTCATCCTTCCTTGCGAATATTATTCACATGGCTCTTGATCCAATCTAATAGCCCTTGCTAAACTTATACCGATAATTGGTTCTGGTCCTATTGGAGTGCCCGCAGATCCACAGTTTGCCAATTCATTAGCTACTTCGCTTCCCCGTACCGCACAGTGTCATGGAGCCCAAATAAGTTCAAGTAAATTCCACCTTGCGACGGAGTTAGGTCTTGCCTTACATTCTTGGATAGTTTTTGAATTGTTTAACGCGTTTTCTAGGGCATTCAGTGCAGCCTGACTGTCACACTACAGACTCTCATCTGTTTACCGCGCAAGTTCCTCTCAATTACCCAGTCCGCTACCTACAGTATAGCAAACACATCTGATGGGAATACCGTTGCCATACCTCCCATAGCCGAGAAGCATTTGATATTTTCATTCAGACACCAATCACCCCCAGTTTCCTTTTCAGTTTTGTAGCAGTCATTGAAGAAAGTTGTCGCCAGGCCCCCTTTAAGCAACTCCGGATCTCTCCATAGTTCTCTTGTCAGGAAGCTTACGTTATACCTCTGGGTATGAGTTTGTCCTTCGGTGCCAGAAACAATTTGCTCTGACAGCCTCTTGAATATCTCTCTATGCCCAAAGTTCTTGTCGGCGGGCCAATATCATATGAATGTAACCGACATATCATTTTCATCGCCTCACAGAATGCTTTTTTTGATCTATATTTATTTTCGAATTGAAGGCCCTTGTTACTAGTTCCCTCAGCTAAGGATCTCATGAGGGACACCATAGGCACAAACACTTGGTTAACACACCAGGCTTAAGGGTATCAAACAGTGATAAGAATCAATCAGATCCAGTGGTGGCAAAGTTCAACAAAGCATTTAGAGCGTCATGGCGTCAGAGTGTTCATGGCGCCTGTAATGCTCAAGAGGAGGACCAATAGAGTTAGTTATGGATTCAATTATAGAATTTTAAGACCTTGTATTCATACATTCTTTGATTGCTGAAGGTTTCCTTGGGTCTCCTTTAGATGGTATTTCAATAACAGTACGTATTTACCTTCTCGTCGATTAACTCCTTCTACGGCGCTTCTCCGGCCTACCCCAGTTCTCTCGTTAGTTTAAGCCAACAAGTCAACAACGTTAGAGGAGCTCTGGAATACTATCGAACGCGAAATTGCCAACTTTCCGGGGACCATATATGTGGAAGAGTGGTGGAAAATTGGCTACAAAAAATCGATCGCCCCAAATGTGCTCCCGGTGGTCAAATGAAAGAGATCGAATTCCATACTTAAATGTAATATATTGTTAAGAAACTTCCCTCTTGACAATTCATTCTGTTACGAAATTGCCCTCCTGACAATTTACTCTAACTCTCAATACTCGGATTCGTACCACTGGATTGTGTAGTAATCAACCAATCGCTGGTTACATTAAAATAATGAACTTTATTTAAATATTGCAATTTAGACACTTAATATTAGACTTAAAGTTTACGTTATTACAAATTGTAGTTTATTTAATAATTCCTTAAATCACTTTATTACTTCTTAATCACAATTACAAATATTGCTGCTTCGATTAGAATGCGTTATGTACACACTGCTGCGATCTCTGCTCAACTGTTCTCGACTTTGAATTGCTTTAGCTTATATACTTTTTGAATGGTTCAAGTAGAAAGTTCTAGACTATTCCCTACACGATTAAATACGTTTCTGGATCATTCTCGAGTTTTACCTACACTGCGAAAGGGGTTCTTGAGTAAGCTTTTATTTTCGAGAGCATTCCCTACCCTCGAATGAGGGTTCTTGAGTAAGCTTTTATTTTCGAGAACATTCTAGAGCATTCTCTAACCTCGAAAGAGAGTTCTTGAGTAAGCTTTTATTCGAATAGTTCGTGTCTTGGCTAAAATACATAGGGTGGTGCATTCATTTTTAAACTCCAGATGGGATCCTAAAAGTATGCAATCACGTTTCACTTTATGTTTCATTATGTAATAAACCTGGCATAAATTTCAGCCCGATATCTCATTTAGTCTGTGTTTTATTTACATACTAAATTGTTATGTACCTATTGAATCCTCCTATATATAGTCCTTTAATTGAAGGACAAACATGTTATTGCTTTTCCGTTCTCTCTGTAACAACTCCGACAAAGCTTCGTATAATTCTCAGGAAACTACACACCAATTTGAATATTTTAATAGCTAAGCTATTGTGAGCAGGTGAAGGTGCGGCAAAGCGTTGAGCAATTAAATGTTAGTTCCCTACTGGGAATTGCATGCGGCATGCAACCTCTTTCCATACGTGTGAGTTCGGTGACGTCTTCACCAATGATTCTGATTGTGGTTTTAATTACAATAACTCCAGCCACATGCAGCAGTCAGCTTGATATGCCTGTGGTACACACACACCGAACGAGGAAACGAGCGAGAGACGCGAATCGGAGCTATTTTGCTTTTACTTTCACAAGAGTCCTGCGAGTGTGTTCAAGTACAAGGAATGTTTTGAAATTAATTTACTCCAGACTATCAACCATTTGGGAGTTTCCTGATATTTGATTTTTTCTCTGCGGTTTTTGTGCGATGCTCTGGAATTGCTTTCACTGCTGGTTGTGCTGCTGCCATCGCTGTTTGTTTGTTTGTTTGTGGGTTTGTTGGTTTGTTGAGTTGCGCTTTAATTTGTTTTTTGCACCTAAGATAATTGCCCGAGTGCTGTTGACATTTTCAAGCAGGAAATTGTTAAGAGTTCTGTGAGCATTTTTATACTCGACTCGACTTGACTCGACTCTTATCGTCGAATGTTTTCGTTTTGCTTTCAGTTTTGTTTTTGTTTTACTTTCGTGCAAAAAATGTTGAGAGCAAAAAAACCAACCATCGAAAAGGAAGTGTCAAGAAACCAATTGAAAAGTATTCCCGCAGGATATTGGTCGGTCTCTCTGAGCATTAAAGCTTTAAAATGAGTTTAAAGTCAGCTCTGCCTTTCCTTGCGTGTTGAATTCGTCCTTGTGCTACTACTCCTTTGCAGCACACATATGCGTGTAATGAGTTTTCCCCGCCTGCATGAGCCGCGCGTGTTACTCACAATCATTGTCATATCTAGGGATGTGAGTTATTATTATGGTTATTGTTCTTGTTGTTGTTGTTGTTGTGGTAGGATATGCTTTGTTGAACAATGACATATTGTCTGGCGTGCTGACTGAGTGCTGAAATGGCTGATATTATTTGCCGCACACGATATGCAACGATACCCCTTTTGTTTGAGTGGAAGTGATTTTCGTCCTTGAATTTTGTTTTAATTGCAAATGTACGCTTAAATGTTCCTCCTTTTCACTTAAAGTCGTGTGCCTTTTTTTTTGCCGCCTTCGAACATGGCGAAAAAACGGACGAGCACAAAACTCGTTAATGGCAATTTTATAGCGGCAACATGCCCCAAAGATTACTGCAACACGCAGCAAACAAGCCAACACAGTAAACCACACGGACAAAAGGGAAGAGGAGAGAAAGCGAGAAAAAAATTCACACCAATTCACATTCAATCTCACTAACTCACTGCATACTTGCAGGCGTATATCCGTAGTTAATTGCCCCTTGAAGAATACCTCTGGAAGAGCGTTTTAAGCGGCGCTTCCTGTGCCATTTTCGACAGCAGTGGCAACAGTGCAACAACAACAGCAAAAAAGCGGTTTGTTTGTTGTTTGCATGGGTACGCGTTCATGTGCATGTGTGTGGGAGTGTAGGTATGTGTGTGTTTGTATGTGAATTTGATGTGTGACCGCGCATTTGCTTGTGCCACATAGCGTGTATGTGTTTAATCGGATTCACTTGCGCCGTTGTCTGTGCAAGTTGACCCCTCCACCAGGCGCGCGGCTGCATTCAAAGCAACGACACACCGTCAATGGTAACAGCAGCCGCAGCAGCAGCAGATTGAATCCTAATCGAGGTTTGACTCTTTGGTTACGTTGCGTAAACACGCAACAGCCAAAATGCTTTCACCCATACACACGCTGGCTCTCGAGCTCACCAGCACACTTAGTGAGTTTTACAACAATGGCTGTGTGCCCTGTCCCTGGGCCTGTGCCGGCATGCTGCAGCCGTATTGCCAGCATATCGTCGCAGGACATTTGGAGTCTTTTTTCCGTTACAGACTCAGGGGTTTGGCGCCTGATTGCGTATTTTCAAAACAGCCTCAAGTCTAATGACAGAGCCTCGTTGCTGCTCGTCTCCCTGAATGCATTGTGTACGAGCATGCGGTAACGACCTAAATGCCCTGCAGTGCAATCGCTGCTATTGTTGTTGTTGCAGTTGTTGTTGTTGCTATTGTTGTTGTTGTTGTGATTGTTGTTGCTCGTGCTCACATGATGCGAAATGTTTCTTTTACGTTGACATCTGTCACACTCTTGTGTGCAATTATATACGGTTTGATAGCTTTTAAGCTCCTGTGCGGTGTTGGTCTTTTGTGGTAATTTTGTGTGTGTTGCAACGAAATGCGTTGTGGGTGTTGCAGCTGTGTGCGCTGCCATTGTTGCTGTTGTTGTTGTTATTGTGGCTGTTGCTGCAAGTGTGGCATTTGCAACGGAAGTAGGCGATTTGGCATTTAATAAGAAAATTTATGGCGCTCAATTGGGGGCAATTTTAACAAAGGCAAAAATCTTACAGGATGGTCCTTTAAATTGAGATTAAAATAAATGAAAAAATGGAGTAGGGAAACTACCTTTGGACTGATCAATCAGCTAACTCAATATATCTTACGATTTAGTGGGATAGTCAGGAGTAAGTAATTAATGACAATCATAAAAATTATTAGTAGAAATGTGTTCTAAAGCTGGTCCCAGGAAACCTCTAAAAGGGATAAATGTGTTGCTTGTTTAAACCCCTACTACAGTCCTTCAAATCTTAGGTATTAAAAATGCTTCGAAAACTTCAGAGAATTTGGAAGATTCGTGATTATTCTAAATACTACTTAGATTTTCAAATACTACTCCAGTCCCTCAAAGCTTAGTTGATAAAAATGCTTAGAAGACATTCGAGTAATTGAAAGATGAATATTACTACAAATTAATGAAGCTGTTTCGGTTCTCTATCCGCACATTTCATCCACATTTTGTTGACTTTTGACTGGCTGGAAATTGAGCTTCGCATTTCTACAATGTAGCTCTTAAGTACTCTGTATCTATCTACAAAAAGTAAATCAAATCCTACGTATTCCTTTTCGAAAAATATTTCTATGGTTATATGACCATAAGTATCATGACACTTTATCACGCAAGAATGTGGTGACTATTTAACTGTAACGAATCCTCAATATTATTTTACTGACCTCAGTGGTCTATCCACAAGGAATACAGCCGAAGTGTTCAACCAATGGAAGGTATTGAAACATAAATGATTGCATACTTTTAGGATACCGCTATAAAGTTCAGTTACTACCAGAGAGGTGTATATAAGTCAAGACACAATCTATTCGGTAACAAAAGCTAACTCAAGAACCCTCTTTCGAAGTGTAGATAAAATTCGAGAATGTTCTCGAATTTCTACTGAAGTATAGGAAATGTTCTAGAATGTTCTACCTCAACCATAAGAAAGGTATATAAGTCACCACACTATTAAAGCAGACACAGTTGAAAAACAACCGTAACAGTGTGTCCATCGGGCAATTTAATCGAAAAGCAACATTTGTAATTGTGATTGAGAAGTAATAAAGTGATTAATGAATTATTAAATAAAGTGCAAATTGTAATAAAGTAAACTTTAATATTAAGTGTGTCAATAGCAATAATTAAATAAAGTTATTTATTTTAATTTAACCAGCGATTGTTTCATTACTACACAATCCAGTGGTACGAATCCGAGTATTGAGAGATGGAGTAAATTGTCAGGAGGGCAGTTTCGTAACAGTATAAAACCTACCGGTATATCAGTAAACCTTAGAAGATACCGAAGAAAGCTCATTATTCCAACCAGAGCTACTTCGCAATGGTATCTAAAATCGAATACAGAGTATCTGTTGTAGCCTAGAGTGGTCAAAAACTAGCCTCTAAATCCTCTTTTCTTAAAGAGCAACACTTTCCACAAACCAGTTATACACTTATTGCAGTAAAAAGTTATCTGATCATTAGTAATGTCTTCCGTAAAGAGTGTGAAGCTGGTGGGATTGGTGACACTCGATCTTGCGGAGTACTCATCATTAGACTAAAATGTACCTGAATTCTGTAGTGATCGACTATAAGCCTCGACTGTGATATCAAAATGTCAGTTATGTCTTTCATAAGGCATATGACTGTGCTCAGATTGGTTGCTTGAGAGTACTGTGTACCTATTGCTAGATTACTAAATAAAAATATACCTGAATACGGTACTGATCGACTATAAGTCTCGACTATGACATATAAATGTTTATAATGTGTCACGAAAGCTAGGACAGTTCTGGGGTTAGTTGCTTTCCAAAGAGTACTCTGTACTAATTGCTAGATTACTAAACTAAAATATACCTGAATACTGTGTGGATCGACCATAAGGCTCAGGCATAAGATTTAGTAATGTCTTCCGCAAGGCATATGACTATACTCAGACTGGATGCCGTTAAGGAATATTGATAGCTAGATCAAATGAAAAGGGATTTAGGTGCTAGTGATTTTTGCCATCTACTGCAAATGGATAGAGAAACATCCACATACATCTTAAGAGAATGACCAACAATCAGCAGACTCAGACTCATCCATATACGAGTATAAGGCTTCTACATACAAGCTGGAGTTTTATGCCACATCTCTGTCATTAAAGACGGGGTTTCAAATGAAAAATACCAGTTATGTGGCGTTGAAATTATTTTCTGTGACCTTTGTGTCATATACTGCTCTGAACCAGATATTAGACAGCCATTCAGGTTTCCTGACAATTGGAGTGCCGTTCGGGCGGAAGTGTTTGCTGCTAGGAAGGCCGCAGAGCTCGCCTTCATACCAGAAACTACGAACTCTAGAATAAATTTTTATATAGATAGCTTAGCTGCGATTGAAGCTATTTATAGCCCCATGTTGCGTATCATCCACAAATGTTCTTCAATGTGAGGTAGCGAGAGATGATCGTGAGGCAGCAATAGATGAGCTGTCCACCAGCAGGAGGCTGTACACTTATTGGATGCTAGGGCTCAAGAACATAGAAGAAACCAACAACGCGGACGCTATTGCAAAAAGCGGAATCCAACTACCGAATGAGCAAGTAAGCAACGTACTGATGCCTCTTCAGATGATTAACAACCATACTGAAGATTGCGTGATGAGGAAAGTGGAAGCAAGGTGGAGAATCTCCACATGCAAAACCGCAGGGCTCAAATCGCAAGGTGCAAATCGCACTCAGCAAATCCAAATCTCTCTATACAAATCGCACTCAGTAAACCGAATCCATACTGGCACTCCCCGAGAAAAGATTGCAGAATGTTTGTAGGCAAACTGATGGATCACTGTCTGACGACGGTAAACGATAAAAGTATGGGATTTACGAACAACGACGACTGTAAGAAATGTGAAATGCGGGGCACAAGAGAAACTTTAGGGCATGTCCTGTGCCTACGTCCAGCAATCTCAAAAGCGCGTCTGACACACCTGGGAGCCCCCTGATTTCAGGGACTGGACGAGGTCTCAGCACTAGGGGCGTCTCTCTTTTTTTACAGCTCCATATTACGACCCTTAAATGGATATCCATATGGCATCGCAACGGACCTTGCAGGTCTCTGTGTGCCCTTCACGGCCAGCCAGAGTAACCTAAACTAACCTTTGTGCAACTTCCGAGCAACTACAGATGTTTCCTGCAACATAAGCAGCTAAAGGTGTGCCTTCCCACCATAATGCACGTTTAACACAATAAAGAGATTTTTTTGTAATCTCAATGCAACTTCTGTATACATTAAGATGCCTGTTGGCACCTTTATGCAACTTATGTGCAACTTGTATAGAACTTGTGGGCAATTTGCATACAACTTGTATGTAACTTAAGTGCAACTTGTGTTCGACTTATGTTCGACTTGTAAGCAACCTGTAAGCAACTTGTGGGCAACTTTTGTGTCCGTTAAAGAAGTGTTATGAAACCTCAATGCAACTTCAGTATACTTTAAGATGCCTGTTGGAACCTTTATGTAATTTGTATGCAACTGTATAAAACCTGTGTACAACATGTATACAACTTGTATGCAACTTATGTGCCACTTGTGTTCGACTTGAAAGCAACTTGTGCGCAACTTATGGGCAACTTTTGTGTATGTTAAAGAAGTGTTTTGAAACCTCAATGCAACTTCTATATACTTTAAGATGTCTGTTGGAATATTTATGTAATGTGATTGCAAGTTCTATGCAACTTGTGAGCAACTTGTGGACAACTTGTGAGCAAGTTGTGGGCAACTTCTCTCAAAAACTTATGTGCAACTTGTGTGCAACTTGTGGCCAACTTTTGTCTCCCTTAAAGAAGTGCTATGAAATCGTCATGCAACTTCCCTACAATCAATATTTTTCCATTACTTTTACGCAATATAACTGGCTTCCCCTCCACTATTTCCATCTACTCGTATGGAGGAGACATCTCTATGCACACGTCTATAACCAGAGTCCATCGCACCTCGGCACACTTCCGCCATGGTGCAGTGTCCAGAAAGTTACTTTAAATCAATATTGAACTTGCACTCATGTTGTAAACGTTGACAGCGTCTTGTGTTGAAATTTGTCGCACACGTAGAAGACGCACAGCAAGAACGAGTCACAGAATTGTCGCCACCGCCCCACTATATTCTGCTGTGCTCTGGCCCGGCCCGCCCTGCCAGGCGTTCTTTCGTACACATTTGAGTTGACAGTTTAAAGTTTGTTTGACAATTTGTGACAATGCGCTTTTGTGTGCGTGTTGAAGCATTTCTGGTGTAAGTTCAAAAATGCCGCTTGCCAAAAAGTTAAGCAGCACGTAAAGTTTTTGCAACATCTTCCTTGCTTCCTTTGCTTGACGTGTGTTTGCTTGACGTGTCATTCATGTATTCATGTTGCTGCTGCTGTCGCTGTTATTGGTGTTGTTGTTGTTGTGTACGTTGATGTTTTTGCTACTTGAATTTTTGCTGCTTATGAAGATAAGTAAATTTGCTTTTACTTCAACTTTCACACATTTTACACACGCAATTTGGAAAGGTCAGACTCTGTCAGTTAAGCCCCCCGCCACCCCCACACGCTTGAAGTGGAGACTCTGCTCGGTCTGGCGTTGACGAAAAGTAGTAACGGAAAATTGTGCAAAAAAAAAACGTTCAGAAATTGTAGTAAAATCAGTTTAAAGAGCATAAACGGACTCCTCGTACACCGCTCTGGAGCACGTTTTTCACTTTCGCACATCCTTCGCAGGTCCTTAAGGTATCATTTGCATAATTGCAGCCTCTTCACGAATTTGGGCGCATCGCTCATTTTTCCCACCTACGCAGAGCAATTCCTTTGTAACACTTTTCAAGTGACTGGTAATATTTCATTCCACTTAAATTGCGAGTACCGTGGAAGCTTAACGCGCGTTATTGATGACCGCGCGCCACATCAGGCAACAGGGCCACCAGGCAATAGGGCAACCAGCCAGCAGGGCATCAGGAAGAGATCCTTTCGTGTTGCCACATTTTTTCCAGTGAAATGTAATAAAACTCTACTCGCTACTTTCCTTACCTTTTTCTACCGGTTTTTTTATGTTTTCCAGTTGTTGTTGTACTCCTTTTTGTTGCTCCTTGTTGGCGGAAAGTGTTGAAAGTAATGAAAATCGCCATTTTTGACATTCTTTTAACGCATTGCGCTACTAATGTTTTTGACTTTTGTTGCTGCTGCTGCTGTTTTGTTCTTCTTTTTGTTGTTTTCGTTGCTTCTGCTACTTCCCGTTAAAAGGACGATGATTGAACGCGTGTCCGTCAAAAATTTTCTAATTGCTATTTTGTAATTTCTCTTTTATTCATCATTTTTCACGGCGAAAAGGGTGCAAAATAATCGTAAGCCAGGGGCACAGAGTAAGGTGATTTTTTTTTGTTGACTACTTGTCGCTTCTCCCCGCTGTGCGAGGCTAGTCAAAGTTGTTGTAATTTGATTTGCTGTTGACAAATTGGGGATCTTTCGAGGGAAATTGACGGGTTGATAGGCACGATGGCAGGAGTATTAAACAGGCTCAATAGGTATGCAAATTTGTGAATGGGGCAGCATGAGAAGCATTATTTTTTGCTCTCAGAATTATAAATTGAAGTTGGTTTAGACAATTCCTATCAGAGTAGAGAAATTATAAAATGCTAGTAAAACGAATCGAAGTGATGCAAGACTATAAATGGGGAATTTTGAGTTATTTTCTGAACTTCGAAGAATTTATTGGCAGTCCCAAAAATTAGTATTGGCATTGAAACACGATTTTACGTCCTTTCATTATACTCACCAACATTGATAGATAAAAGTGGGGCCTAACTTTCATGATGATGGTAATTTCTCAAAGGACTCTCATAACTATCATCAACAATACATATAAATCCTACTGTGAAAGTGATGTTGCCTACTAATATGACTGCCGCTAAGATCATAACAGCGTTTGTTCGTGTTGTTTGTAAAGCTGTGCAAATAGACTCGTTGCTTATAAGTCTAATCATAATAATCCAATCTATCATATGATGATGACACTTACTTACTTACTTGCTTACTTACTCAAGTGGCTAAAACACAGAGTCTGTGAAAACAAACCGCTATAGGGAGACGGCTCGAACCTAACAGCGCTCGCCAGATGCCTCTGCACGGGTCTACTCTAATCAGTATTGCCAAGCGTGGTTAGGGTTTCCTAGACTGGGCTCTTCTATCGGAGGCATGGTCGTCCTCTACAACATCGTCCAGTAGCTTCCGCTTCGAACACCTTTTTCGCTGGAGCTTCGGCATCCATACCCACTAAATTTTCAAGCCAGCTCAGACGTTGTATAGTGATGCTGCTGATCCTGATCTATGTCAACATCAGTTTAGAGCTCGTACAGTTCGTGGTTCATCTGAATACGGTAGTCGTCGTTGGCATGAACAAGATCGAAGATGTTACGAATAAATTTCCTCTCGAATAGTCCACAGGCGGCTACATCCATCTGCGACACGACCCGTGATTCTGCGCCATAATGCAACACGGGTTAGATGAGCGTCTTCTAGAGTTTCACTTTTGTCGGTCGAGAGAGTTGCTCACTGAGTCCATAGGAACAACCATTATTAGCAAGCGTGATTATTCATTTAATCTCTAGGCTAAAGTAGTATTCGGTGTTAATGGATGATGAAGATCCTTTCCTATAGAAATGTGGAATTCAATGGGATTTCCGATAACCCTCTGAACACTTTCCGTCATATCCAAACACCCAAAACCATAAAAATTTTCTGAGTATTTTCAATTGTGACTACTTCACTTTATATCCCTTATCCGCAATATATTATTACGTAATTGCCTTCTCGAAACAATTTATACCAAGCCCAATACTTGGATTCATGTCCCTGGATTGTGTAATAAGCAACCAATTCCTACTTCTGATGGAACAATTGGCTTTATTAGTATTCGTCCAAGTTGCTATTGGCTTTAATTCTATTTGCTCGCACTTCTCACATTTCGTCTTTGCTTCAGTTAGTCCGTTGTTGCACCACAATGTTTTGCTTCAACAGCCCGTTCAACGATGTCCGCTCTGCCACGATCACTGCTCAACTGCCCGTTGCTAACCGATGTCCGCTCTGCGTGCTGACACTCTAAGCATTCGGCTATGATTACTTGCACTGCCACTGGTTAACTGATCTGCTACACTTCCTGCTAAGCTCACTGTTTCACTGCTGCTGCTTCTACTTGTTCACTTGTTCTCTTTCACTTATCTACAGATCCCGATGTCTCGTGTGCAGCCGCTTATATATCTTTTGCACACGAGAACCTCAACCAGCCTCCGAACGCAGCTTCGCATGCCTTCTCGCGTGTGGATTTTAGGGTTTGAAATCGACGCTCACCCTAAAAACATCAACCAATGGATGGTTCTTATATAAAATCATCATTGTATAGTTTATGATTTGTGTCGCCCCACTTCAACTTCTCTTTCACTTCATCATACAAATTGAGATTGTTTAATTATTTACAATTTCTTCGATAACTCTAATAATTTCTTGTGTAAAAATTATGGCTTTTCTGTTAGCTACCAGTGTTTGCTTTAACTTGACTGATACTTGGTTGATAACTGTTTTATGCGATCGGGGAATACCACTATCGACTTCACACATCCAAAGGACTCGATTCGATCCCCAACAGACATGTATTCGTCACTTGTTTGGAAAGTTCTGTATAATTTGTTGAAGCTCTTGGATTGTAGAAGGGCAGATAACGAAGCAGCAGATCTCAAAGGTATTTTTTACTATATTTTCAAATATTTCTCTATTATAGACGACCAGACAACAAAGCAGATATTCTCAAAGGTATTTTCCACTATATGTTCAAATATTTCACTATTACAGAAGGCCAGATAACGAATCATATGCTCTCAAAGGTAGTTTTTACTATATGTTCAAATATTTCTTTATTCTAGAAGGGCAGATAACGAAGCAGCAGATATTCTAAACGATATTTTCTACTACATGTTCAAATATTTCTCTATTATAGAAGGAAAGATAACGAAGCAGCAGATCTTCTAAACGGTATTTTCTACTATATGTTCAAATATTTCGTTATTATAGAAGGGCAGATAAAGAAGCAGATGCTCTTAAAGTTATTTTTTATTATATTTTCATATATTTCTAAGGTAATCTTTCATATACTCATAAACAGACTCATACACACACACACATATATATATATATATATATATATATATATATATATATATATCGGTATGAAGCATAATTTTTATTGTTTGATGGTTTAGCAGAACTGGACTCCTCCTCAATCATGCAACAAGACCACTCTGAGTGAGATAGTACCAAGCTAGTCACCCTACGCAACACTACCATGGCTCCGTATGAAAGATGAACACTCACTGACTTATGATTTAATTAAATCCGGCCAGACTTTTATACTCGCATCATTTTTAATTAACTCGATAACATCTTCCAGAAAAATGAAACGTGATTAATGGTTCTGTAGAGTGAGTTTTTCCTCTCGAAGTTAAAGTGTTGTGGCACATTTGATTTGAACTACTGCAGTGGCCACAGGACCGAATGCTGCAAGGTGTGCAGTTCAGAGAAAAGTATCGAAAAGAGTGTTGGAAAGTGCATAAAAGTGCCTGGAAAAGTGTTTAAAAGAGTGTTGAAAAGTGCATAAAAGTGCCTGGAATAGTGTCTGTAAGAGTGTTGAAAAGTGTAAGGATAAAATGGAAACAATGTCTTAGAAGAGAAGGAGTTCTCATGTCCTGAAAAGTGCACACAGCAAAGGTTTTCTGGGTTACTTCTGCAGTGCTGGGTGCAAAAGGTGTTTGTCAATCCGCTCTGACCCCGTCACTTGAGTTGTGTGATTGAGAACTTCGCACAGCACTTTTTTCATACCGTGGTAGCCCAAGCAGACACCAGACACACGGACAGACGCAGCCCGAATTGGCTGCAAACACTCTTTTAGCGTTTACGTATGTGTGAAACTGGCAGTTAGTGGCTGCCGGCGGTATCAGCAGCAGCAGCAGCAGGAGTAACGTCTTTCTCTGTGGGTCACTTTGGTATGCGCGGCACGTTTGTGCCAACTGAATGAATGTCGTCGCGTTCAGAGATGAAAAAGGAACTGAGCAGGACACAAACGATATTTAAATGTGAAAAAATTCTTCATCAACTGAAATTTTGTCCTGTTCAAACACCGGCTTAAAAATCAACTAAAATTAAATTTTAATTTTCTTGCCTGCCCTACTTCACCTGCACTCCACCCCCTCCCAGTGATGTAACTAATTTTATGAGCGTTCAGAGTGTTCACTTACTTGCCGCAACGTGCTGCACAACTTTGCCCCTGGTGGCGCGGCGCTGCCTTCAACACTCAATAATCGTGTTTATTTTAGTTTCCGTTGCACGTTCGCAACTGCTTTGCAGCATAAGTTGCAGCTCAGCTCCAATCACCCTGGAGGACGCACACGCAGACAATGTGCTGCCGGTGTGCACGCTACGTGCTGCAAGTTTTCACTATCTTTTTTTGTGTGTGTTTTTTGCCACAGTTTTTCATGTTTTTTGCGCTGAATTTGTTGGAGAATTTTTTCCAATTTTTCGCATTTTTCGTGCCAATTTGATTGTGCCATCTCGCCTTGTTGCATTCACCGCAACGCACACGTATGTCCTGAAGGCAGACCAGCTCTCGCACACTTCCTGTTGAGGTTGATTCTGCGAAATAAATCATGTGTGAAGGTGTTGCTTATGCTGCGCTTCGCCTCTGACAGTTTTAATGCCCACCAATGAAGTTGCACTTTTTCAGTGTGAGTGGCGACGCTTTTGTGTATATGTGAGTGCGTGTATATGTGCGTGCCTGTGGATGTGTGTGAAGTATGTGGGAGTGTGAAGTATAGAGTGTGAATCTGAATGTGAATATTGTAGCAACTTTTATGATCCGGCTGCGTAGGTGGCGTAAGAGTGGGGGGAAATCTACCTCGTTGTGTGGGTGAGTGGCGCACATGTGTGACGTTTCAATATCCTGTTGCGTGATTTTTTCAAACAAAAACACAAAAACAACACTCACACAAAAAAACCAGCAAGGAAAGGAGGAGAAAAAAAGTGAAAATATTTTCGTTGGTTTGTTTACGTTCAGTTACGTGGCAAGTCACAAGTCACAAATCATACATGTGCGTTTATTATTGCTCGCTGTGGGGCCCGTGAGTGAGGGGTGGCTTGTGGGCGGGGGGTTGTGAGTAGAATCGCAATAAATCAAATGAGGATTTTTGGCAATAACTTGATTTTTATCTTATTTGTTAGTTGATGTTGTAATTTATGGCGCACAAATCAAGCGTCTGCTGTGTCTATTAAAGACCTTCCTTCACAGGGGAAAAACGACTACAAAATTATGGGAAAAGGACCACAAAAAAGAAGTGAAATAAAATGGCTGCATTGCTTTTGGTCGTCGTAGGTTTTGTGGTCATGAATATCATAAGGCAAAAGAATGCCCCAACAAGTAGAGTTTTGTTTGCAGAACAACACTCGAAGGCTGAAAGGAAATGCTTGCCGGAACTCAGTTGGAAGTAGGGAAATATACAAATAAAGGTTTCTTATTAGCTGAGATTTTGATAGTTTGGGTGGTGAAAGTGCCTAAAAGGACTATGCAGGCGAAGTTGGACGAGGCATCAGAGATAAAGTACTTCCAAAAGTACCTGCAAGTAGTGTCCGTTAGGATTCTGAGGGGTACTGGGGCCAAGTCCTTATTTATTTTGGTGTGAATCTGAATTGGTGTTGAAGTCGGAGCGAATGGAAATGGCTCTGACCCAAAATAGTAGAAGTAGCTTTGTTTGGTATGTCCAAAGGCATAAAAGGATATTCATTATACATTTTTACACCTGGAACAGTGGGCATTTACTTGAGTGGATTATATGTTCATAGAGGGGAAATGCAGTAACAAAAAATAAGGAGAGAGAAAGTCGGATTGCTGTGTTTAATTAAGATCCTTGGAATACAAGATTATCTCAAAAATATTCTTCGAATTTGTTTATCAGGACATTCTGGCTCTGAGTCTCATAAATTGTTCTAGTACTCTGCTTTAGTTCGTCTCAATTGATGTATGCTGTAATTTTTGTTCTTTTACTTGTACATCACTTTCCTTGGCTGTGTTTACTTAAGAACCCTGGAGTACAAGATTATCTCATAAAAGACCGTCGAATGTGCTCATCATTATATTCTGTGATGATCCTGATTCTAATAAGCACAAATAAATGCTTGTAGTATCCTTCTTTTACTTCGTCTCTATTGCTGTAAACTAGAATTTTTGTTGTTTTACTTGTGAACCACTTTCCTTGGATCAATACAAGATTATTTCATAAAGGAACATCGAATATGTTCACCATTAAATTCTGTGATGTTCTGACTCTAATAAAGACACAAAGAGTATTGTAGTTTCCTTCTTTTAGTTCATCTCTTTCACTGTTACTTAATCTTTCCTTTAGAAATCGAAGATAAATTCCATGCGTACCGTTTTACCCCTCCAGAAGGACCCGCAGAGTCATATGAAAATGCGGTTTCAGAGGTGGACTAATAGAATTGTTATCAAACATGGTTCAAAAGGATGGAAAAGTGAACAAAATACCATGGAGATTTCTTCGTAAAGTGATCAATTGTCGTTAC
The DNA here is from genome assembly GCA_920105625.2 of Clusia tigrina. Classification (NCBI taxonomy): domain Eukaryota; kingdom Metazoa; phylum Arthropoda; class Insecta; order Diptera; family Clusiidae; genus Clusia; species Clusia tigrina. Next base: position 220,864,108 of record OV050031.1, read on the forward strand.
TATTCTTATTATTATTATTATTATGCTTCTCACAATAATTAATTATGTCTGCAAAGGGTTGGAAAAAGGAGTACTAGTAAGAAAGACCTTCGATTCGAAGAGAAAATGTATTAGAAAACGCATTTTGAAGACTAGGCCCTGAGCAGGATCCAACCAACGAACCACAGAGTTAGACGCCTGCATGATTACCACTACACCTACTATCTTTACTATTATATATGCTATTTTCAATATAAATTTTACTCTACCGGAGAAGCCAGCGTGGTACTGTATAAGGATACTCCCATCCTGAGGGCTTCAAATAATATAGTATTACGAAATCAATCTCAATTTGTATGATGAAGTGAAAGATAAGTTAAAGTAGGGCGACACAAATCACAAACTTTACAATGATGATTTTATGTAAGAAGGTATAAATATATTGTTACGAAATCTATACGCCATCTGATTGGCTGATAGTTTAAGGTGAGCGTCGATTTCAACTCCTAAAAATGCACACGCGAGAAGGCATGCGAAGCTGCGTTCGGAAGCTGGTTGAGGTTCTCGTGTGTAAGAGGTATATTAGCGACTGCACACGAGACATCGGGATCAGTGAACAAGTGAAAGTGACCAAGTGAACATCATAGTAGCAGCAGCAGCCAAATAGTGAACGTAGCCGAGAGTGAACATCATAGAAGCGGATCAGTTAACCAGTGACAGTGGCGAAAGGATCATAGCCGAATCCTGAGAGTGGCAGCAAGCAGCATGAGCGTCGTGTTAGCAACGAGAGTTAACAAGTGATCGTCGCAGAGCGGACACCGTGTTAGCAACGGGCAGTTGAAGCAGATGTAAGTAAAATATTGAGGTGCAAGAACTGACTAACTGAAGCAAACGCCAGCGAAGACGAAGTCTGAGAAGTGAGCAAACTTTTAAAGCCAATAGTGAGTTGGACGCATACTAATAAGGCCAACTGTTCCAACTGAAGAGGAAATTGTTTGCTTATTACACAATTCTACGATACGAATCCAAGTATTGAGCTTGGTAAAAATTGTCTGATAAGGCAATAATGTAACAATAGTAACGCAATATTCTTCATATTTGCAGTGCCTTTAATTCCTTTTGAAGGCTCACATATACAACTACGCTAAAATACCAGTACTTTCACCCCTTTAATGTGGCAGTGCCAGTAAATTGACCACATTAGCGGAAGACATTAAACATCAACAAGCAAACTGAGCATCTCTAAGGACCAAAAAAAGGGGTTCATTCTTTTTAAAATTTTACAATTTTTTCTTAGGTTTTTTTTTTTAACAGTTTTCCATTTATAATCTATGTAAAATGTCACTTCATTCAGGTTCTATCACATCCTTCACAACAACCTGTGAAAAATTACTTCCTCCATCAAGGATATTTGAGTTTTTCTCTCTTTTGTCTAATTTCCAAATGAATGATTTTCTTGGCCATTTCCCCACGCCTGGCCACAAAGGAAAAACACAACGCTTAAAGTGTTTTGAGGAAAATTATAAACTTTTTAATAGCCTTGATGGGATAAAAATAATCAGACACCAAAAAAAAAACGGCACACGCAGGACTCATGCACACTGAGCTGCAAACATGATTCATGCAACAAAATGCAGAAGTGGATAAGTAAGGAAAAAATTCAAATTCAAAAGGAAAAAGTTTGATGATTAAAGCGTTTTATCGCCGAATCTACCAACATGGCAGGTACACTCGAGCGTAAGCAGGACGAAGAAAATGAGCAGGACTTAAGTGTTTACGGTGAAGCATAAAATAAAACTGCGGGCAGACGAAAGCGTTTGTAGGTGATTATGGCTTATTTTTCAGTCGCACTTGCAGCACAGCTCAATGTGTAAACAGGCAACACTGAGCAAGCAACAACAGGAGCAACAATCAGGGCTGGGGTGGACTGATTTAATTAAGAAGGTGATTAAAGCTGATGCCTGTTATTTGTAGTAGCGACGACCTTCAACAGCGGCTGCCACTGTGAAAACTCGAAACGCGCTTAAAGTTTTCTCGCCGAAGATGATGCCGGAATTTCCGCAACAAATGACGCCACTACAGCGTGGTCGCTGCTGCGCCTGAGGCAGGCTGGCACACTGAGAGCAACGGTAAGTAAGGATACAACTTCATCTTCAGCAGAGGCTACGTTCGTCTACGTTTTGGTTTTGGTGTCGGTTTGGTTTGTTTTTGTTTGCAGCGCCTTCGTAAGCGGAAGGAAGCTTTGCAAAAGCGAAAACGGAAACAATGCAAATTTTCAAAATTTCATGGTACAATTACAGCAACAACAAAAGAAACAAAAAGAATACACAACAACACAGAAACAAAGAAAATGAATGAACTTTCACCACAGGCAAAGGTGGCCATAAACACCATACAAAACTGCGAGCGGTGCGAAGGTGGCGTAGCTCGCCCGGCACTCACTGTTAATGTGGATTTTTTCCCTCTGCCGCTGTGAAAAAGTTATAAATTTTGTTTAAACTTTTGTTTTGCATATTTTGTTAATTTGAATTCTGGCCGAGAACTGTGAAACAAGCTGCAAACTGAGAGGAAATAGTCCAGCAGCCAGTTGCAGATTGCTCTGGCTCGGGGCGGACGGGGTCAGGGCGTCACCACCAGGAGTCAACGGCAAGCGACGAAAGTGAAAAACTGTAATTAAAATTCAATTAGGGAATTAGTTTAGTTGGCGTGTAACTGGCAAATAGCAAAGGTCAGAACTTGTTCGATCCTGGTGTGATTTATGAATATTGCGGCATTGGTGTGTGGTAGTTAAAGCGTTGGTTGTTGTGGTTGTTTGTTTTAAAACACGGTTTCATTGGAGTTTCAATATGTGAGTGAACACACACTTGTGTCAATGATGCTACTTTTGTAATTACAGAAGACACTTATGAACTGTGGTTCAGCCGGTGTTGATCCACAGTTCAGGAGTGAGACTTTAGACTTATCTCACATCCTGTTAAGCTGTCTGTGTTCGAGTAGTTTACACTTAATTACCGGGGGACACATCCTTTTCCTAAAGAAAGGTGTTTTGCTTGTCTTTAGAAAGACTCTTCATGATTACTTCAGAGACCTTCATATGGCAGACATTCTGTAATTCTCTACTTTCTAAATAATCAACACACTGCCAGGATTCTTATGCTTCATTCCATACATTTTCCCTTTCCTTTTCTTTTCATTTAAATTTGCTGCCTTTGGTAGACATTTTCTTCTTGCTCCCTAAAATGCTTAAATAACTTTCCACATAAAGTGGCTTCATTTATGTTGCCTGCAATATTTTCTTGCCACATTAAACAATTGCTCCGGCCACACTTTCACTTTAGGACGCCGTCGCACAGGATATCTACACTGCATGAACGCCGTATTAAGAAGGTGTACGTTCGTACACTTACGTACGCCATTTAGCAAACGTAAGGAAAAATATAATGCAAGGAGCGGTAAATGAACTAAGCAACAACGGCAGCAGCAGTAGCAGTAAAAACAACAACACTGGCCAAAATAAGAGTATAACATGAAGAAAATTGCTTATCGCAAAAAATTTTCCCACAGCTACAAACAAGCTTATTGAGTGGAAAATGGTGAAACCTCAACCCAGAAAGGCAACTCGCACGCACACACTCATCCGCACTAACAACCTGAACCGTTCAAAGTGTGTTGGAGCTGCGATGGTGTGAGTGTGTGTGTATCGTAAGTGAGGTTATGTGTTACGCACTAGGGCTATGGGGGAGTCAAATCCATTAACCTGATGTTTACTTTTCTACAGCGCTGGAAAAGTGTGCTTGCTTCCTGGCGTATTTGCTGACGGCTCTTCGACTCTACGGCTCTGTGGATGTGTGGCATCTAGTTTTGCTTTCGCTCCTTGTTGTCGTTGTTCTTTTTCTGTGAGGAAATATGATATTTTTACGTTTAGTTTACGGAATTGAATAACGTAAATGTGTTTAGTGCTCAGAACTCGTAAATATAACCTCACACTCGCCCACACACACACATACACACACACACACACGCTACTACTCCTACTCTCCCTCACCTACTCCCACAGCTAAGTATTTGTAGTAAATTTTACCTATCGAGTTGTCTTGGCGTAAGTGAGCAGCCTGGCAGGGCATAGATTTTGTTAAGTTGACGTAAATTACTTCCATTACATTAACACGCAAGCATGTTAACTGGCAGCGTTGGTTGGGAGTGTGCTGGTGGTCCCAGCTCCTTGGAGGTGTTCAGGAACGCAGCTGTTAATAGGTTTATGAATTCATAAGATTTATTTTGTGCACGGAGGCGGAGGGCAGGCATCAATAAATTACTTCCTAAAGTTGTAAATAAAAATTGTTTGGAAACTACACGGGGATTACATTTGCTAAACGGAAGGTGGCTCAGGTTGAGAAGCAAAAGTGGGCTGCGTTTGATCAGTGAAACACATACACACACACACACCATAACATGATTCGTCATCCGAAAATAGGATGTGGAAAGAAATATCTGCAGTTACATATTGGAAGTCTACTTTAGGCTGCCCCATTAGCGAGTTCCGAAGACTCGGAAGTTTGCATTGGTTTAGCGCAAGAGGCATAGGAGCATCAACTGAATGAATGCTATTTGAACATCAATTGAATTGGTGCCAGCAATGAATTTGGGGTCATAAACATAGCATTGAAGACACCATGCATCAATGCTTTATTGGGGAATACAATGATATCAACCGATAAAACACACGTGCGAATTCTGTGAAAAGAATGTTCTGATGGTATCATATCTTCAGGAATCTGTGTAAGGTTCAAACAACCAGCAACTGGATTTGATGTTCGAGAATAAATAAATAACACTGAGTCTACAGAAGCTACTGACTGTTCATATCTGCGCATATTGAATTATCTCATTTATACTTAAAGCAATTCTCAATCTGAACATATCGGTTACTATGAATGTACAGGTTATGATGAACATCAATCTGCCACAATGAGTATCACTCGTGAAGAGCTAGTGGTACCTACGAACCACCTAGTTAGTGAGCTCCTTTGAAGGGGAAGATATATATAAAATAGGTAAATAGCTTATACTATCGTATACAGAAACTGGTTCCAGTTCCTTATAAAAGCCTGTAAGAAAATTAGACTTCTCCAAGCACTTCAAAGTGGGCAATCAGTGACCGTTCAGCGTGGAGAAACAATGAAGTAATAATAAAACAGGACTCGCAGTTGTGGTGTACAGATGGCTCCAAAATGGAAGATGGCAGTGCTGGAGCGGGAATTGTAGGGCCAAATTTCCAAAAAGCAATTGCAATGGGAAAAACAGCTTCCATTTTTCAGGCGGAGGTCCACGCCTTAGAGTTATGTCTTGGAGAATGTCTACGCAGGGGTACACACAGCAGCAAAATATGCATTCTCTCAGATAGCCAGGCAGCTCTAAAATCATTACTAAACTTCTCATTCCAATCAAAGCTGGTCTGGGAATGCTCTAAACTCCTCAATACCCCAGCAGCGAGAAACTCTGTTACGCTAATGTGGGTACCGGGACATGAAAGCATATACTCGTATATGGTTCCGCGGGGGAGCAAAGGGCCGCCTCGCTGCCGCATGAGGGACATGAAGGCAACGAAATGGCAGACTCTTTGGCAAAAAGGGGCTTAGGCACTCCCTTCATAGGTCCAGAACCCTTCTGTCGTGTAAACAGTAGCCTCACAAATAACTTGTTGTGCGAACGGGAAAAACGAAGTCTGCTGAACTACTGGAGAGCCCAAAAAGGCATGCGGCAGTCGAGACTACTCATTGACCGTGAACACATCAGGGTAGATGCTAATGTAAACCTCAGCAGAAATGATATCAAACTCTATACTGAACTTTTAACAAGACACTGTAGACTCAATTACAATTGAAAAAAATAGACGTGGTAGATTCGTGCCGACTCTGTCAAGAGGAGCAAGAAACAGCAAAACACATTCATGCACTTGCCCAGCGGTCCCAAGGCGCAGACACAACTACCTTGGCAGTGGGTTATTATCTCCATATCACCTAGTTAAAATTAAGCGCACAGCAGTTACGGGATTTGTAAATAGTCTAGGTTTGTTTCAGTTGAGTTCGAGGCTGCACAATAGATTTCTCAGGTCACGGTGCTCTTTTAGCCTATTAAATAATAATAATAATGATAAGAAAATTGTACTCGAAGATCGAGTTGTGAGAATCAGGGAGATAGCAACCGATACTGGTGTCTCCCTGGGAGTTTCATGAGAGTTTCAATATGTAACTGACCACACATCTGCTGTAATATTGTTATGAGTACTTTTCTAATTAAAGTGGACACTTCTGATCCACCCTGGCCACTTTAGACTTATCTCATGTTGTCGTCCTCTCGTAGCTTAAACTTAATTACCGGTGGACATGTCCTCTTCCAATAGAAAGGTGTTTTGGTTTCTCTTTAGAAATACTCTTCATGGTAACTTCAGGGATCTGCATGTGGCAGACATTGTGTAAAAGAAGCTACTTCGCAGCAGATTACAAGTGTACGACTATTCTGGTGTGTCCTCAAGTACAATAAGTATACTAAAAAGTTTCTGGATCTGTACCTAGGCAGTATAATGGATTTAAGATTACCTGCAAAAGGTGACACAATCTCAATGATAATTCACTATTCTTTAGCACTCAACATTTCTACATCGGACCCACAGATTTCACATGTACTGTATTTATATTCTATATTTAGATACTATATTTATATACTATATTTATATACTATATTTATATACTATATTTGAATGAATAAATGATTAATGAATTAAATAAAGAGGGAAAATCTATCTCGAATAATTTGATCTACTGTACTCCTCATTCAGTCATTTTGTTTGTTGCCTAGATTGATAATCTTACTCGACTGACTCTTGAACCTTCAATCAGAACTATATTCGAAGGACTTTCTACGGTACTGATCGGTCTAAGGATATCGGTTTTTTAACAGGATTTAATTGAGAGTTACCCAGGCCAGAGTTTTAAGGCGGCATTAGTTTTAAATTTCTACATGAATATCCTCCAGACATCCTGGCGTTATGACTTTTATACAGAACTACAGTCCTTTTGTAGACTTTTTATTATTTGTATAAGTTTATGTTTGATTGTAGATCTTGAAAGGGATTTAAATTAATATTCTGATGTATAATTAATGTATACTTTTTATACATACATGTAGAATTTACTGTATTTACATATATGTATATACATTCCGGCATCCATGACAGTGCCATAAAGTGGAGCACTGTCTTAAATTTGGGGTAGGAATCTAACCGGACGTCTTTCTAACCTGGTGTCAGTATATGGGGACAAGTTCCTGATCATCAGAAGATTGCACAATATTGGTTTATCGCAGTCCTACCAATGCTCAGGAATGAGTATCACGACAAATCATTTGTTACGACCTCATCCAGTACCAGCTCACTACAGCGACACTGTTTCTTCAATAACAATGCTTCCAGTACTTCCCACGCGATTGTCGGTCGGGTTGGAATTATGACTAGGGACGAATTTTTAATATTCTCGTTTGACAGTGGGCTTAAGTGTGGGCATTTTTGGCGGCCGCTCAACCTACCTACAGTGTCCAAAGAAGTAGCATTTCACCATTATCGACAGTCGATGAATTTCATCAGACGAGTTTTAAAATCGTTAAATTGTTGAAAAATGCATGGTAAACTATGCGCGGGCAATACAAATGCAGTTGGCATAAAAAGGAGTTTGTAGAAGGATCTGAACTCCAAATTCGTTTATGTTCTATTAACAATATTGCAGGTGCAACAATGAAGGGTTGACAATTGTAAAAAAGCAAGGTTTATCGGGAAATTATCAATGGTCCAATACGAGTAACTTCATTTCGCCTCCTTATCTGAAGCGGATGTTCTTCTATTCGTGAAATATCTGAACAGTCTATGAATGTTTTCCAGTCTCTTATTTGATTTGATTTCTGATCCGAAATGATACTCGTAGTTATTAACTGATATTTGGCTTATTAAAAGTCCTTTGTAGATCCTTGCAGCATACATTATTTAGAATGTAGGTGTCAAATGTGGATCCTCGCATCGCACATTATTTTGAAGACTACATACCCAGTAACAAATAATCTTTCTTCACAATCTAATTAAATGTTCATCCCTCTAACGCATCATGACCCAAAGTATGGGAACGGTATTGAAATTATACTTATAAACATAATGCGGCCAATATTTAACGGACAAGAGTCTTATACATAACACAGAATAGTCTCACCTGCCATGTAACCTACTGAGGCATTTGAACTCAGACTCACTTAGATGCGACATCATATAATTTTAAGAAACTGCAGACTCCATAAATCGTATATAATGAGGCGCAATTACAGTCTCATGTGCACATATTTTATAAACTTCAAGGATTCATTTCAGCTACCGATCCAAAGCATTGCTAGCCGCCCTCTGCCTGTGTTTGTACACGCTCAAGGATAACAGCGTGTTTAAATCATACAAGTGACAAACAATTTAACTTGAAGATAAATGACTAAAATCAACAATTATGCTAATTTCCGGTCGCATGTCAGTGACTTCTTGGAATAATGTGGTTTGTTTTGTTTGTCGTAAAAGGAGGCGCCTTAAGGTGACTAGACAGACGCACGCTAAATTTATGTGACCAAAAATGAAATGACAACAGAAGGAACAACAATCGCTGCACAAAAAAGATTGGAAATTTGACACATTTGGGAATGCTGTCCAGAAGGTAACTTGGAGCTCGTAGACGGGTTTCATTTTTCAAATGATATTTAAATTTAATATGTATATAAATGTTGTATATAAATATAGTGGAATCGTGCCTGGACCTGTCATCAGATCACTCACCGATAGTTCTAACAATTAGCTGTGAGGCTCAGATCAGAGCAAGAACAATCTGTCTGCACAACAAAAGCACAAATTGGGAGCTGTTTAGACAAAGCATTATCGAGACTCTAGTCACCAATATTCCTTTAAAAAACAAAACAAATATAGACGATGCAGTAGAACTTTTGAACTCAGCCATTCAGCATGCTGCATGGACTTCCACATTGGAGCCCAGCTGTATAAGTAATCATCGTGATATAAGCCAGGTTGTAAAGGAGCAACTAAAAGAGAAGCGGAGACTGCGTCGAATTTGGCAAATGACCAGAAGCCCCTATGACAAAAACCGGTTCAATTGCGCTACAAAGCAACTCAAAAACGACCTACGGTCAACAAAAAATTCAGAAATACAAAGCTATCTCAGCAGCTTGTCACCTTCACAGGCTTCAGGTTATTCTCTATGGAAAGCTACAAAAAAACTAAATCAACCAACATCACATGTGCCACCTATTAAAACGAAAGATGGCGGATGGGCCAGATCTGACAAGGAAAAAGCACAGTCATTTGCTCTTCATTTATTAGAAGTATTTGCGCCGTTTCCAAGCAAATATCCACAAGAAGACATAAAAATAGCTGAATTACTTGATGCCCCATACCAAATGGATATTCCGATCCAGCATTTTAAACTAAAAGAAATTAGAGGGATTATCAAGAATACGCTAAAAGACAAAAAATCGCCGGGATATGACCTTATTACGAGCAGAATCCTAAAGGAGCTACCAGATTGCGGCTATAAATTCATTGCACAACTATTCAATGCGATTATCCGATGTGACCACTTCCCAAGCCAATGGAAAGTGGCTCAAATTATCCTTGTTCCCAAACCTGGGAAACCGGCAGAAGTGGTCACTTCATATAGACCAATTAGCTTGCTTCCGATACTTTCCAAAATGTTTGAGAAACTTCTTTTGAAGCGACTCCTCCCAATCATCGAGTCAAAACAACTTATACCTTCCCATCAATTTGGATTCCGAAAGCATCATGCTACGATAGAACAAATAAATCGAGTATATGCATTTGCACAGAATGCACTAGAAAATAGAGAATACTGTTCAGCTGCATTCCTGGATATCACCCAAGCATTCGACAAGGTGTGGCACCAAGGGTTACTGTACAAATTGAAAATGCATTTACCCTATCACTACTTTGCCATATTAAAGTCCTACTTAGAAAGCAGATTCTTCATGGTCAAAGTTAACAGCGACGTAACTTCCCTCCATCCAATCAAAGCTGGTGTTCCACAAGGGAGCGTTTTGGGACCTGTGCTCTACACACTATTCACGGCTGACCTGCCGCTGACTGTTACCACATATACCGCAACTTTTGCAGATGATACTGTTGTAATGGCCTGCAACAAAAACCCCGTGTTAGCCTCGAAGCATTTGCAGGAGAACCTGAACCAAATTGACTTATGGCTAGACAAGTGGCGAATAAAAGCAAATGCAATAAAATCAGTGCAAACGACTTTTACCCTACGTGCAGGTTCTTGCCCTCCAGTGACACTAAGTAACTCCCAATTGCCACAAGCAGACCATGCAAAATACCTTGGGGTGCACCTGGATCGGCGGCTTACGTGGCGCTATCACATCTTCTCCAAACGGAAACAACTTGGAATAACGCTTAGGTCTTTGTTCTGGCTACTTGGACGAAGGTCAGCCCTAACACTTGGAAATAAAGTCCTGATATATAAGGTAATACTGAAGCCCATATGGACTTATGGTATTCAAATTTGGGGATCAGCATCCAAGTCAAACCTGGACATCCTACAACGATTCCAATCAAAAGTCATACGACTGTGTGCTAATGCACCTTGGTATGTCAGCAACGACATCATTCATCGGGATCTAAACATCCCAAAAGTAAATGATGAAATCATGAAATATAGCCACTCATATCTCAAACGTCTTAGAGTCCATCCTAACAACCTAGCGGTAGAATTGATAACCAGCGATACCAGCGCGCGAAGACTAAAAAAATATGTACCATCGGACTTACCATTCAGATTTACCACCTAAGATCAAATTAGAAATAAAAAAAAAAAAAAAAAAAAAAAAAAAAAAAAAAAATAAAAAAAAAAAAAAAAAAAAAAAAAAAAAAAAAAAAAAAAATTAAAAAAAAAAAAAAAAAAAAAAAAAATAATAATAATAAGGAATGAATGAAATTAATATATATAGAATCTAACTTTGTTAAATTAATGTACCTAATGTATTGAATGTTACTGAAAATTCATACACATGTTTATAACCAAATATAATATAAGTAATACTGAATGTCCAGCTGGACAGATTGTAGTTAAATAAATGGAGATAAAAAAAAAAAAAAAAAAAAAAAAATATAGTATATAAATATAGCACGGAGGCACGGAGGCAGAAGAAACACCAGAGCACTTTCTAATGAACTGCGAAGCTTTAGCTCGGAGTAGGAAGAAATATCTGGGGCATTACTGGCTCGAGCGCAGAGACATTAGAGCAATGAACCCCAACTCAGTACTAAGCTTCCTGAGAAAGGTTGGACTAATAGAAGACCTTTAATAGGTACATGCAGGAGGAGTACAATAGATCAAATTGGTCGAGGTACACTTTCCCTCTTTATTTCATTCATTCATCATTCATTCATTCAAATATTGTATATAAATATAGTTTATAAATATAGTACATGTGAAATCTGTGGGTCCGATGTAGAAATGTTGAGTGCCAAAGAATAGTGAATTATCTTAGAAATTGGGTCACCTTTTGTGGTCTACGGGAAGCTACTAGATAATCATGGTGTCAGTGATCACTCAGCGGGAGTTACAGGATGCTATAGCGAGCTCTCCAATCGTATCCTGCACTTTGTATTTAGTATGTCTTACTTGCTACTTTCGGTACTAATTTCCTGAAGGAATCCTTTACAAAAAATCAAGAAATAAATAGTAAATTGAAAGTTTAATTATATTGAAGTTAGTTTTATTATAATTATAAATTTAAAAACAAATAATTTAAAAAAATTTATGAATTTAATATAAATAAATATTATAAATAAATATATATTTTTATAAACTTATTTTTTTTAACAAATTTACGTGGATGTTTTTTATATATTTCATTTATTTATTATAAATTAATTTGCTGCAAATTAATTGTTAATAATTTTTATTATATTTAGTTTTTTACAATAAATTATTTAATTCAATAATTTTGCGGATTGATATTTTTTATATAATTAATTTGCTCACTAAAAATTAGTTTCCAGCAAATAAATTGCTAAATAGTTTGTATGATTTTCATTTATTTATAACCAATTTTTTGATTAAATAATATTGCTGATTGATATTTTTTATATAAATAATTTATTTATTAAAAGTTAAATTGCGGCAAATTAATTGATAAATAATTTTCATTATTTTTATTTACTCATAATAACTTAATTTATTTTATGGAAAATTTTTATGTATATTTAATTAATTTATTATAAATTAAATTCAGGCAAATAAATGAATACATAATTTTTATTAATTATTTAATTTTTTCTTTATATTTTCCTATTATTTAATAATTATTTTTTTACATTTTAATTTTTATTAATTATTTGTTTTTTTGTTGTTTATTTTTTTCAATGATTTAATAATAATTTCTTTTAATATATTTTATTTCTAATATATTAATTTTTATTCATTATTAATTAATATTAATTAATGTAATATATATATATATATTTTTTTTTTTTCCAATAAAAATTATCTTTTTCTTTTTCGTTTTTTTAAAATTTTTTTTGCATTTAATAAATTTTAAAATATTTTTTTATTTATTTTACTGATTTTTTTTCAAAAAAATATATATTATTCCAAATGAATTTATTTATTTATTATTTTAATAATAATTTAATAACATAATTAGAATTTTTTAATTAATTTCTTAAAATTTGTATTATTATTTTATCATTTTTTATTATAATGATTGGGTTTTTTTAAGCTTTTTCCTTATTTATTTAATAATATTTGAATAACTATTTTTTTATTTTTTTTTATGAGAAATAAATTATTTAGCAAAATAATTTAATTTTTTTTTATGGAATTAGTGTTGATTTAATTAATTATTGTTTTTAAATTCTATTTTTTTTATTTTATTTATTTAAAATTTTTTTTATTTTTTATAGAATTTAAAATTGGTTTCTGTATAAATTTTTTAAAAATATTTTTATTTATTTATGAATTTTTTTGTTGGTTGTTTTTCCCTTTATTTATATAGTTATTTTTTATTCAGTATTCTTTTACTTACAATAAATAGTTATTTTGTGGTGGATAAATTAATGAAAATTTTTATATCTGAAAATTAATAAAATAATAAAAAAAAGAAATTAAAAACAATAATTAATTAAATCAAAACTAGTACCATAAAAAAAAATTTAATTATTTTGCTAAATTATTTATTTCTTTACTTCCTTTCCCTTTGATATTTAATAGTTTTTTGAAATATTTTTGATGCATGTTATTTATTTATTATAAATACAAACGCGAACACCTACGAAAGCCAAGATGGGTAAAAATACCATAGGAACCGCGCAGGATATAAAGCAACAAACCGTGCACCATTGGCAAGAACGATGGGCCGCCGAGAGTCGTGGAAGATGGACAGCGAGACTCATACCCGACATAGCGAGCTGGATAGGAGGAACAGCCGGAACCGTCACTTTCTACCTCACACAGCTGTCTGGTCACGGATACTTGTACGGCAACAGCAATGCGGATGAAGCAGAGCACACCTTTTTCAAATGCACAAGGTGGCAAACAGAGCGCACCACGCTTGAAATGGAAATCGGGGAAACCTTAGCCACCGAAAACATTGTGGAGGTTATGCTAAGCAGCAAAGAAAACTGGGACCACGCAGATAAATATGTGGACAATGTGCTCCGACGGAAAAAGCGGGACCTGGACGCAGGAATAATGTTGAGAGTCCAATAGGGACGAAGTGAGAATCTCCACCTTGAAGGAAGTGTAAAAAGGGTTCCAGGGTGGGGAGATGTTCTCAGCGAGAAGGGGGATATTTTAGTGAGTGCAATTCTCACATACCAAATCTGTGACGACAGTTTTGATGATGCGACAGGCATTTTTACCCTATCTAACCCAAAAAAAAAATTACAAAAATAAATAAATAAAAAAAAATTATAAATACATTTCTGATGTTTAAATTAACAAATAATTCTTATGAATTTATTTATTAGTTGTTTTTTTTTTATTAATTTATTCAATGTATATTAAAATAACTTTTTTTATAGTAACTAAATTATTTAAAATTTTTTTTTTAATGCAGATTTGTATTCTGAATGTTTTTATTTATTTAATATTTTTTTGAATTAATAGCTCTAATTATTTTTTATGATAAAAAATTGTTTAACATTTTTATTTATTTATTTTATGATAAATTAGTTAATTAACTTGTTTTATTAATGCCAATAATAAATTATTTAACTTATTTTGCTAATGCCAATTGGTTTTATTTGGTTTTTATTTATTTATTTATGTAAATACTTTTAATTTAATAAAGGTTTTTCTTTAATTTTTCGTATATATTTATTTATTATTTTTTTATTTTGTTATTATTTCTTTTATTTTTTTAAAATATTTTTTTTATTTGTATTTTTTTTTATCAATTTATTTTATAATTATTTTTTATTTATTTAATAATCTTTTAATTAATACTTTTATATTTTTTTTATATTTATAAAATTTTTATCAGTTATATTTCTTTATTTAATAAGATTTCAATTAATATTTTTTTATTTAACATTTTTTATTAATGCAAATCAGTTTTTTTTTTCTTTTAATTATGTAATTATTTTATAGCAATGATTTGTTTCTTTTAATTCTTCTTATAAATATATTATTTATTTAATTTTTTCTTAAATATTTTTTTATATATTGTAAATAAATTTTTTTTTATAATTATTTTTTATTTTTTTTATTCATAAATTTTTTTTTTTGATTATATCTATTAATTTCTGGATATCGTTAAAATTCCCCTCCTTCGCCTTTGTCGGCGCAATTTCCACTTTGCTCGTACACTCCGAAAACTCAACTTCTCCTCAATTTACGATATTAGACGCTGTGGCACGCACGCTACGTCTTCTGTTGCGCTCTCAAGAAATGTGCGCTGACAGTGGGCGCCGCTCTCAAGGCGCCCACAAATCATAATAAACATCGAGTGCAGAACGCCACAAAATATCTTTGCAGCGCGCCTAAGAAAAGCTCTCACAGTGGTGCTCATAGACGCAGAGGCAGAAGAGACGGCGGGCCACACCGAGTCGGCCAGTGCGCATGTCGCTGCAACACCCCAGCGCCCCACTGGCGCACAGCACAGCACAGAGCTTGCAGTGGCACGTGTGTACATTATGTACCTTACGCATCCACCAATCTACCTGCGGAAAGAAAGTCGCTCGCCTGCCCTCACCTCGCTGCAGCGCGCAGTGCTCTATGTACCTGCGCTAGGTGTGCGGCCTGCCGAGCAGCGCTCGTTCACTCGGCGCTCGGTGTTCGGAGACGAAGAAAGATGTGGCGAAATAGAGCAATTGCAGTACATAAGGGAACCTACGACGTGGAACACCGACTCACACACACTTTCACACTCACAGTCGCCCGTATGTGTCCGCTTAGGGCAGCACAAAACAAGTTGAAGCAGAGGCAGCAGGAAAGGAATTGAAAGGAAAGCTCACTTCTCACTCGAGCACACTGGGCCACAGCTGCAGAAGTAGAAGTGGCAGCGGCAGTGGCAGCATGAAATCTACGGCAAATGTGCGCACCTGCTCTGCTGGCACTGCCACCGCTCTGTGTTGTGTGCTGTGTGCTTTGAATGGTGGAGGTGGTGCTGGTGGTGGTAGTGTGCTGGCATGTACAGCACTTGCTGTCCTTTCAACGTTGTCGTTCCGTCGTAGTTGTCTGCGTCGTCGTCGTCGTCGTCGTCGAGTCATCATCATTTTCTCATGTATACCTAACCGCAAGTAGCAGTTGCGTGGCGTTTGCTGGCTCGTTCTGGCCTTTGCGTACAATGGGGCGCCTTGGTGCTGCCTCTCGTTCGCTCGGCAGCCGTTGAGGTGTGCAAAAGTTGGCAGCCAACCAAAGTAACGAGATTTCGTGTGTGTGTGTAAAAGGAGCCTTTTTGCATTTTAACCGACGGCACCTTGAAAATTTCATTTGATTTGTTGCACAGCGCACGAGGGTGAGCGACCAGAGAGCGAGAGCGCGCACCTTCTGGGCAAGTAAAAGTGTTGCAAATTGTTTTTTAAGGTGTTCAATAAATTGAGGCGTGTGCCCGTCGCTCTCAATTGAAGGTGGGTGGGCGATGGTTAGGTGGAAATAATGCCTTCCAAAGCAAGTGCGGCGTTGGGTAAATACTAATAAATTTAATTGTTCATGAAATGAAGCCAGTTACTTGCAAGCTCGGTGGGAATTTTGTCAGCAAAAACATTTTTTTATTAATTTCATGGGAAGTGGAGTGTAATCATTTTGTGAATTCAACATTATTTCCTAAATACACAAACGCCTGCCTCAGGCTTTCGCCATTTTCTGCAGTTAGTCCCTTCATTCAGTGTGGCAAATTTATTATTAAATTAAGAAGGTTATGGAAATTTATAGCTGCGGCCTTGACACAGTTTAAAGCAGCTTCAATTCACACTCAGCTCTGTCGTTATTAGCGCGTGGTGAGCAATTTGCGCTGCAAAATCACACTCCCATATAGCATATGTTTAAAAATTTAATTCTTTTTTGTATTGAGGGATCATTATTGAGGCATCATAATTATTTTCAGAGCTCACGTTTTTAATTATCTAATTTGGCGATGAATGAATGCTGATATACATGATTTAAGGATATTTTTAGAGCAAAAGTCTGTGGAAAGTGAATTGAAGGCTCTTGATGAAGAGGCAACAATCCAAGATTAGCTTATTTTTTCTTTAAAATATAGTTAATTAGTTTTCAGACTATACGAGTATATGAACATTTTTGTATTTCCTTTTATGTATATTTTATATTATATTAAATTGTCATATATTCATATTCAAATTCATACTAAATTAGTTATCATAGGTTCGTACGAGTAAATTTTCTGTAAGCAGTTGAAAAAATATTGTTTTATTATATATTTCAACTATAATTATGACTTTATTGTAAATTTTTATTTTATTATTATTATTATAACATACTTATTTGTGAATCTTGTTGTAAACTATCGCAAAAATTTTAGGTATTTTGTAATTAAATTTATGTATAACTAAATATTAATTAAATTAAATATAAATAATCTTAGAAAGCAATTCATAACCCCCCTTATACAAAGGTAGGAATTCTTCTACATCACCGAGAGCTACTCTAAATATTAGTTAATTTAAGTAGAAATACATCTTATAAAGCAATTCATAACAGTCCATATTCACAGATAGAGGATGCCTCTCCAGCACTGAGTGCCACTCTTAATCTTAATTAAATTAAATTCTCCATACCTAAATTATAACTAAATTAAATAGAACTAAAATGAAAAATGATTTTAGATACTAAAAAAAAATATTAAAAAACACAAAAGTTACTCATACGTCACTCTTAGGTACTGTGTTGTATTTTATGAGCTGCCATTTGAAGCTCATCACATCATTTCTGATCATTCATAATAGCATGTTACTCATACGACTTGTTTGATACAAAGGCAGTTCATGTGGGATGCTATATTAAAGTATAAAGGGTCCACCATTAAGTGTTGAGCGTGTTTTACACACTTAATGCGTACGTTTATTTTTAATATAATTTATTACACTTTTCCGTTTAAGTTTGGTGTATTTTAAACTGACACAACTCACTGAAAGACCCTTTACTTCAAGTTTTCATAAATTTTATTAAGCAAAAATTATATTTATACACATAAGTATGTATAAATCAACTCAACACATATATATATATATATATATATATATATATATATATATATATATATATATATATATATATACATATATGTATATATATATGTATGTTCAGTTTGTTCAACAGTCGTCAGTTGCAGCAACAAACTAAACTGGCACCTACCGACTGTGGCGGAGCAATTCTGGCGCACAACATTGTCTGAGCTGTGAAAATTCAGTGCACTCTTTATGCGCATATGTTTTTCTCTTCTGCTGCTGCTTTTGCCGACTGCTTCTTCTTGTTCATCAACGTCGTCGGCGCAGTCGTTGTTGTTGGCAACGTAGCCGGCATAGTCGTCGGCGTCGTCGTCATCGTCGTCGTCGTCGTCGTCATCTTGTACGTTGTGAGCATATTAAATACACACGAACCGCAGTGGCAGCAGTACCCAGCGTCGTAGAGCATAAAAAAGTATAAAATAAAAGTAAAGCTACGAGCGGCGAACTACCTTATCTACCCAGTTCGTGTGAGTATCTCAGCACTTTTCTATCTACGCTGTGTGCACTCGTACATGGCTGTATATACTACATACACACACTCACTCACACACAGGCAGAATTTTCGTGCTGCTGTGTGTTTGCTCGTTTTTAGGTATTCTTAGGTAAATACAAATGAGACCGAGACTCCACCTATATGCAGGTGCGCCCAACTAAGAGTTAAGCAAACTGCTGCCTCCAACCACCTTCAAAGCTTTTGCTTCTGCTTCTGCTTCTGCTATTCCCTCAGTTTCTGCTGCTGCTGGCTCTGTGTGTGCTGTGTTGGCGCTGCACACCGTAACGAGCTTGCCACCTTCTGGTGAGTGCTGCTGTTGCGCTCATACGCTCGACAGCAGCGTTGTGGGGAGAATTTTTTGATTTATTCCAGCCAATGGTTGCGTATTTACCAAGAGGTGTGACATTTGCTGCTTAGGTGGGCATACAGCATATTACCTTGCTCGCTAAAGAAATAAAAACGACAACGCACCTATGAACGCGAAGAAGCTGCCAGCAAATTTCTCTATGTATATAATCGTGAGCTCGTACATAAAAAGCACGGGAAAAAAGTGTTGCAAATAGACAAAAGGACTCGAGTGTGATACATTATATACTGGGAGGGGGGGGCGAGTTGAAAGTTTTCTAATTAGCTCCGGGCTATGCGGAAAAGTTCATTCGCCAGCGAAAGTTGGCGTTTACATTTAAAGCCAGCTCCAGCTCTGTGTGGCTTTATTAGGCAACTTCCTTGCAAGTGTTGCCTAAATAATTTTTATTTAAATTTTTCTAGATACCCAAACAAGCGACTTGCTAGAATCATTTTGCTCCTCTTTCTTGGCACTCTCTTTCGGCCGTGCATCGGTGGCTCCGTTTGCTCGCATCTTGGTTGCGCGTTGAGTTCACACTTGGTGCGCTTCGTCGTTTCGCCTATTCTGGCTGTGCTGCTTATTGCGTCGTGTCAGTGTCCTCGCCATGCCACACCAAGCGATGCCAGAGAGAAATTTTCTTTTGTTGCAGAAATCGATAAATTTTTATAGCAATTTAATATGACCTTCGTGGCTTATTTCTTCCTTTTTTTATTATTCCTGCTGTTGTGGTTGTTGGTATTATTGTTGATATTTATTTTTTGTTGGTATATACTTCGTTTGGCTTGAGTGTGTTTGTTTGTGTGTGTGAGTGTATGTCTGTGTTAATATATGCCACATTTTGGCTGGTGGTGGAGCTTGTTTTAAAATACAAAATAAAGCATTTCTCTTGGCATAATTTTCGTTGTATTTTCAAGAAAAACATTGAAAAAAGCGGTTTGAGCCATCGAGAATTGCACTTTCATCTGATCAACAAGTTTAGTAAGGATTTGAAATTTACACATTTAAAGTTGAATATTCTTTTGCTTCAATATTGGCGAAGACTGCTTTTGAGCCTTCAGTATGAGTTTCAAACTATTCAATTCCTTCATTAAATTCCTCAAATCGCCAGACATTTGATATTTTAAGATTTTTATTTCTTCATGTCTGAGCCACATTCAGAAAATTTAAAGAACACTTGGAAGAATTCTGTTGATATAAATGTGCTTCAAAACACATTGAAACGCCAATATAAAGTCTGGAAACTTTTACTGAGGATATAAAATTGATGTGCATTGGATCCTAAGCTCTAGTAAATTACCTACAAACTGGCAAGAACTTCACCAATTAAAATAAACATAAAAACAACAAGCGGATTATATTTATTTAAGGTTGTTATACACTGTTTAATCTAAACAGAGGCTATAGAAGACGGGAAATAGCTATACTTTCTGACAGACAAGCGGCCATTCGAGCATTAAGCTCGTATGAAGTGGACTCTAAGCTAGTATGGGACTGTCTACAGAAATTAAATCAGTTGGGAAAGTACAACAAGGTTAGTTTATGCTGGGTCCCTGGCCACATGGGTATCCTGGGCAATGAACAAGCGGACGAACTTGCCTCCATGGCAATGATAGGCCCAGAACCTTACTGTGGCATAGGCAAAGGAGTATGGCAAGAAGTACTTAGGGAACAAGAAAGGCAAAAAAGGCAGGAACTTTTTGCAAGTCATATTGGGCTAAGACAATCAAAACTACTTTTGGGCAACTATAACTGCAAAAGATTCAAATTTTGCATTGACTTGCCCAAAAACAGCTTAAGAATACTGACCGGGCTTTTGACTGGTCACTGTAAGCTCAAGGGACATCTAAGCTACTTAGGAATCATTTCAAGGTCATTGTGCAGATTCTGTGACGAGGAAACCGAGTCGCCAGAGCACATATTAGGCAGCTGTGGAGCACTGATGCACAGCAGATACAAAAGCCTGGGATCATATTTGATACCAGGTAATGAAATAGCAAAGCTAGATCCAGCTGATATCCTAGAATTTCTAAGGATAACAAAGATGGATGAGTTTCTATAGGGTTATCCTATATTAGCAGAGGGTTGTACAATAGATCTTTTAGGTCGCAGTACATGACATACCTCCCTTTACATTAAATTGACATTACATTACATATACACTGCGACCTGAAAGATCTATTGTGATGCACAACGAAGGGATATTAATAAATAAAAAATTGAACAAATTGAACAAAAAATTGACTCTATAGAAGCGGTCGTAACCAACATATAAGAATTCATTTAGTATTGTTATGTATGCCTGCTGAAATCTTCACAAGTCCAACGATTGATTATGAATTAGAAAATGCTGTTTATAATATGAGTATTTTGTTGATCGGAAATACTGGCATGACATGTTAATGGAGAGGCAAGCATTTCTCTTTCACAGAAGAAAAACATTTCCGTTGTTTTGGACATTATTTTCTACAAGCTTGGAAAGTTATTCATTGATGAAAAGGAAGTCATATTAAAGAAAGATTTGAGAAGGATTTTACATTAAACTATTCTTTAGAAAACTTTCTGTAATGCAAATTATTTTTAATTATGTTCAATAAACTAACAACCAACAAAATACAATATTTTGTGTCTTTAACATCTCTTCCTTTATTTAAAACTAAAGCCATTTTTATTTATTTGTTCTGGAGAAATACGTCTTTTAAAATGTAGATTCGAACAACAGTATAAACTGTCATCAATTTGGATCTTGCTAAAGGCAAAAATGTACTTGGAAAATATATTAGATTTAGTTATATTATATATATATACTCGTATATATATATATATATATATATATATATATATATATATATATATATATATATATATATATATATCCTTGTAATGAATTCCGGACTAATTTGAACTTTTGTGTATAAGGATATTATTATTTAACAGCCTCAAAGAACACCGCGACCTGAGAGATCTATTGTGCAGCCTCGTACCCAACTAAAACAATCCTAGACTATTTATAAACCTCGTAACTGCTGTGGGCTTAATTTTAACCATGTGATTTGGAGATAAGAACCCACTGCGCAGGTAGTTATGTCTGCGTCTTGCCACCGCTGGGCAACTGCATAGAATGTGTCCTGCTGTTTCCTGCTCTTTTGACAGAGTTGGCAGGAATCGTCTTCTACCACGCCTATCTTTTTTCAGATGGTAATTGAGTCTACAGTGTCTTGTTAAAAGTTCAGTACAGAGTTTAATGTCATTTCTGCTGAGGTTTAAAGCAGCATCTACCCTGATGTGTTCAGGGTTAATGGGTAATCTCGACTGTCGCACGCCTTTTGGGCTTTCCAGTAAATCTGCAGACCTCGTTTGTCCTGTCCGCACAACAAGTTATTTAGGAAGCTGCTGTTTACCCCACAGAAAGGTTCTGGACCTCTGTGGGGACTGGCTGCGCCTCTTTTTGCCAAAGATTCCGTTGCCTTCATGCTTCTCATGTCCCGGTTAGCGTAACAGAGTTTCTCGCTGCTGGGGTATTGAGGAGTTTAGAGCATTCCCAGACCAGGTTTGATTGGAATGAGAAGTTTATTAATGATTTTAGAGCTGCCTGGCTATGAATGCATAATGAGGGCATATATGAAGGGAGTGCCTAAGCCCCTTTTTGCCAAGGATAGGAAAAAAACTAGGTTAGTTTCTTCAATTTTATATTCTCCAGGTTAATTTCTTGTAGAATCCATATCGTAAATATCAGTATCGTCACATTTATTTTTGTGGGTGAAACTTTTGAAAGTAGGAATTCCAATCATTTGCGGCAAGGATGCCATTAAAACATATTTGGAAGAAATTATGAAACTTTCCCAAAGCATTTCTCATAACAAATAAATTTTGGTAATAGTATTCAGAAACTGGGGAATCATTAGAATCATGAATCTGGATATGATTCATATGCAAAAGCCTTCAATTCAAAGAAACTAAATGTTATGTTCTTAGCATTCACAAAACAAAGCTCAAGCGGCGAATATTTATTATAGTAGTGACATAAAAATATTGACGACATCAGGCCCCACAGTTCCATTGGTATGTGGAACGAAATATTAGTCCAACTTTGGAATATGTAAACAATGTGATATACTCTTCTTACATTATTCCTAACTAGTCATGACAATATCTGAAAGGCAATTGTCATTATCAGTAAGTCATTAATGATAAAACATTATTTCTCTTAAATATCAGAACATTTCAGAAAAATCAAATCATAAACAATGAGTCTTGAATTACGCTAGTAGAATAGAATAGAATAGAATAGAATAGAAGTGGGGTTGGACGAAGAACCGCTAAATAAGGAGATCTCCAAGCAATCAGACATTCAAGCCTTTTGTACTATAAGCCTGGAAGTGTTTGGGGGAAACTATTACATCTGGATTAATGGACTTAGTTTCGGAGTGTGTTGGAATTACCTTGAAAGCAGCCGAAATAAATATAAAGGAAATGCGATTTGAGAAGGTTAGTTCAGTTGCAATTAAGAATCAGATTAGCTAAGAGTGTTATAGAATTAAAAGAGTTAAGTATTCACCAACTGGAATCAATAAAAGTGTTCAGTGCAACTTTATGTTTTCTTATTATTATTATCATTTTTATTAGAGACCAAGAATCACTGCGACCAAAGTAGATATATTGTGCAAGACGTTTAACCCAAGGTTAGGTTAGGTTAACCAGGTAGCTTACCACTTACGCAACACTAATATAAGAGATAAAATGAAGAAGACTGTAGTCAAATCAATTACAAAAACTACAGCTTAAAGATTGGTAGCTATTGTATCAATCTACCAGACTCCTTTTTGTATCTGAGGAGACTCACCTTACCACAGCACATATCATAAAAATGCATTTTCCAGCATCCAAGTATTCATTCATATGAAGCTTCTAAATTTCAAGTTGAAGGAATTGCCGGTATTTCGTCACGGCAAAATGATCACAGATTGCCTGTGATGTGATCAAAAAATGATGCACTCTTAACAACCAAATGAGTATTTATAGTTTTGGAGGCAGCAACTTGTTTTACTTCTAGTACAAAATTAATGCTGAACGGGTATAGAAAAATGGAGATTTTTCTTCAAACTGTTTGGTTCTGGACCATTTTTTCTATATCCGTTAAGGAATGTACGCAAAATACCCCCTTATGAAATACCAGCAAACTTCATAACTTTCATTGTGGACAGTTTTATGAGTCCTCCTCTGCCAATTATGAATAAAAAATCTACTTAGAGAACACCAACCTTTCTGCAGCATAGAATACTACAACTTCTATATAAATCTTATGTTCCATAGAACCTCTTCTTCAATATACGACTATTATATATAATTTTATATACTGATGAGAATGCACGAGTGTGTTTAAGATGCAGCCGAGTATCTATAATAACACTTTTAGGGTATATAAATACATTGCTCAAGATAGCAAATATCCTATAGTGTCTCCAATATATTTCGATCTCGTGTGGGTCTACGCTAGACTGAAAAGTATAAGAGGGAACCAACTTGGCTCCTTGGAACCACAGGATCTACTTCTACTTCTTCGGAGGTCGGGGAGATTTAAAACCGAGTAAAAGGGAACCTTAAGTGCAGTACAATGGATATATACTCTGTGTGAGTGGTGCGCTTACTAGATTGTTCCGAAAAAAAAAAATAAGAGGGAGTTTGTTGGGGTCCACTGAGTGTGAAGGATTTTCTTGAAGTAATCAGTGTACTGTATTTCAAACAGAGATGATGTAAATGAATGTAGCAATAGCCGGGATAAATAACCATGATATACACAAATGAAATGCTACGAACAGCCAAGTAGCCATAAATGTCTCAATGTCAGTGTTTTTTGACACAACCGTAACCTTCGACTGCTCAAGATGAATGATCCTCCAGCACAATTTAATACTCGTACTCTGCAAGTGTGGTGCCGGTATATCTTGAAAGTTGCACTTTCGAACTGATGGTACAAAGAGGTACCGTTGGCAATTATGATTCCGACGTTGGAATTGTGATTCAGAAGCCGTTGCACATTATTAGAGGCTACCACCCTTCTGATACAATAGTCCATTTTGTTCCCCGAAGGCTGGCAGCTCCTTCGATCTATCCATTTCATATCGAAGCAAATTCAGGTTTTTGACATTTTTTAATGAAGGAAAATTATATCCACAAACCACATAAGCTTTGCTCCTGATTTTTTGAGCCAGAACCTTCATATCCTAACCACTTCTCACAACAGAACCTTTAGGAGTTCTTAGCAACCCTACAACTGAAAGATTCTGAACATCAGCAGCACAATTTTTGTCTATGAATTGCGTCACTCTTGCGTCGGTAAGGGTTGCATATCAACCCCATCTCCATAATGCTAAGGTAGTATTTCCTCAGACTGTGATTCATCACACCAGAGTTAAGTACGAGACTAAGGACTGAATACATGCACTCGCATCAAAGGCAGCTCACACAACAGAAACTATTTAAGACCACATTAATTTCTCTGCACTTTCAGCCGCAGTGCTTCCCTCTGCAAACTGCCCAGCTTCCACATTCATCCCATATCCTGCTCCCATATCACTTTCTGACCAAGCTGATTGAGATATACGCAGTACTAAAAAGATGAAACTTTTTCATAAATGCTGGACACTAGTAATACTCGTACTCGTAATGTATTTGCACTTAACTGGCAGCGTTGAGAGCTTCCCCCAAAATTTAAGTGGTGAAGTGGAACGGCAGTGAAGTTGCACGCATCTCCCAAGCAAAGGGACCCACCAAGCTATAACTTCCTGCAGAACGCTACTGTGTTCTCGGTCAGCATAGAAAAATGTCTGTTTACCTTGTATAAATTTTGAGGAGCACTTCACGTAGCCACCTCGTAGTGAAGCTGGCCAACCAGCCATCCAGCCGCACTGACCTCAACCGGCTCCTGCCGAACATATTTGACCGTTGTACTCTTGAGCAAACCATTCGTTCTCATTGTTTGCTCTTCTGCTCATAATGAAAATAAAAAGCCACACATACGCACAACAACAACAACATGGACAGGAACACATCCACACATATTTTCCATAACTTCAAGGACTACAACACAAAATCCCAGCATTACTCGAAACGTTTTCATTTGGTCATGTCCGGTTTTTATACGAGTACGAGGACTTCGCAGTTCAGCTCTGCTATTCTGCTCCTTTGCTGCTCTGCGGCTGTGCGCTGCTTTGACGCTGTTTGCCCAGACGACCCCAAGTTTTTGTCATCAACGCCAGCAGCGTCCAGCAACGGCTGCTGTTGCTGTTGCTGCTGCCGTTGCTGCTATTGCCACTTTTGCTCTTAGCACTGCTCAAGTAGGTTTCATCAGTTGCGCTTCGTTTGCTGCGTCTTGGGACATTGCCACCGGTGTGGCCGCCTCAAATAAAAGGTCATTTGAGCACCGTTACCGGAGGGTTGGACAGGGCATGGTCGGGGCTTTGTATGCGTTTGCATTTACCGTGGGGCTTTCCAGTGTGTGCGTTTGTTTATCTTTAAGATTTTCTTTTTGTGCTGCCGCTAATGCCGCTCCACTCCCTGCTGCCGCTGCTGCCCCTGCTGCCACTCGTACTTGTGCTGAAATATTATAACAATGCGTCAGTCTGCCGTTTGCATTGCGGTTTCGTTTTGTCACTGTCCACTTTGGCGTACTTTTTGACATTGCCAACATACTGTCTGCATTTGTGGGCAGGGGTCGCGCTACGCGTTGAGTGCTATTGAATTTTTTCCTTTTTCTGCGCTGCTCTGACTTAAGATGTTTCATAGTGGAAATTGTAGTTTTTCTTACTTACGTCTGCGGCTGTATACGTAAGTGTGTGTGTGTGTGCGAGCAAAATATTCTGTCTGTGTTTGAGCGTCATAAGTCAAGTGGCTGTGGTTATTTTCGATGTGCGCTTTAATGAGAAGTGTTTAAATAGTTTATGGCTTTGTACGGTCAATAGCGGGACTATTAGCAGCCAACTGTCCAACTGAAGCCTTGTTACAATTTTGAATTTTATTGACTTTGCGCAAGGAATTGTATTCTTATGCAGGATTAGGGAGACTCTGATATGTGTGTGTGTGAGAAAATGTAAGAAATGTTCTTCATATTCCAACACGAATGATGCCAGAGTAGGGCCATGAGGTGGTTGCCTCATTTGAATCACTTTATACTTTATTGTATATATAACTATAGAGATGGCTCTCAAAAATCTCACAATGAAATTATATGGTGTATATAGTATATGATGTGGATGATAACAATAATGCTGAACCTTAGTTATAAGTTTGGAAACGTGTTATTCATCACCAACTGAAATTCTATTGACCGAATTGTGGGTTTCCCTAGTTATCCCGAGATACGTTCTTCTATCTTATTAAATATGGACTGCAGGTGGTTGTATCCTTAACATAATTAGGGTTGCCGACTTCAATCTACCAGAAGATGAGTAGTACTGTAAGGCTGGGTAGTACTATAAGACTGGGTAGTGCTGACAAGAGCCTTAGTTTCAAGCAATAGTGTCAACATCGTCCAGAAAGTGAACACCTGTTCAATATGGATATGATGCAATGAGACCAAAATCCAAGAGAACTCAGTAGTTAAAGTATAACAAGAGCTCTTTTAACTGATTATACACAAGTTTATTCACTTGAGTGCTGTTCCATTATCAATCTTCAAGGTCACGACGACAATAACTTTGGGGATAGAGACATGTTCAAGAGGGTGTCAGATCAATACCCGTTGTTTCTGGCACCGAAGGATTAACTCATACCTAGAGTTTCGTTTGGAAGAAAGTATACATACTATAGAAGTATACGTAGTATAGAAGTATATTGTCACCTTCCCGACAAGGGAACAATGGAGAGATGCAGAATTACTTCTAGGGGGCCAGGCGAAAACTTTATTCAATGACGGCTCCAAAATTTGAAAGAGAACTGTAGCTGGATGGCATCTAAATGAAAATGCCAGCTGCTTCTCGGCTATGGGAAGTATGGCAAGGGTATTCCAATCGGAAGTGTTTGTTATGCTGAAGGTAGCGGTCTGGCTACTTGAGAAGAAATGGCGCTGTAAACAGATGAGAGACTGTAGTGACATTCAGGCTGCACTGAAGGCCGTAGAAAGTGCGTTAAACAATTAACAAATTATCCAAGAATGTGAGGCAAGACTTAACTCCGTTGCAAGGTGGAATTTACTCGAACTTATTTGGTTTCCGGAACTTATTTGGTGTACGGGGGAACGAAGTAGCTGAGGAATTGGCAACCTTTGGATCTGCGGATACTCCAATGGGAGCAGAGCCAGTTATCAGCATGAGTTTAGGAGAAACTATTGATTGAATCAAGAATAATATCATGTGATCATGTGAATAATATTCATACGGACCGATGGTGCACTTCAGTTGCCTGCAAAACAACAAGTGCTTCCTAGAGACCCTGAACAAGAGAGTTCCAGATTTCCTTCTAACATTAGGAAGGAAAGATCTTCGATCATTGGTAGAGCTAATCACGAGGCATACTCCATGGGGTCATTATATGGCGACCTTAGGAGTCCCAACTAAGTCTCCTGGCTGAGGAAGAACAGGATGGCACAAAGCATTTTCTCTGCGCTTTTACTGCCTTCGCCAGAACGAGGAGGCGCATATTAGGGTCAGATGTTTTGGGGATAGACAATGTACATTCCTTATCCCTGGACAGACTTCTGAGGTTCATAAAAGAGTCAAAGAAGTTGTAAATGGTGTAACTTCTTTCCAAAATCCTCTCTAAATATTTTTCCAGGCTTATTACAACGGGCAGCAATGACCACTTTGGGGAAAGCATTGCAGTAAAGTCTGCGGTAAGTTTGTTGGCCACTAAACAATTCTCTTCGCGATCATACGGACATAGTTCTATAAGTTCTAGTACAATGGGCATCACTGCCTGAGTTCTTGGAGGCCTCCTTCTGCGGCGGTTCTGCGGCGTACCCCACTTCTATCTATCTATCTATATATCCCTTTCACAATCCTCCATCTCCCTCTTCCCCAAAATATTTCCAGGCTTTTAGTACAATGCCTGATTGCTTGGGAGTTCCTTCTTCGGTGGTTCTCCGGTCTGTACCCTATCTATATTCTATCTATCCGTCTAATAATCAAGGGAGTTAAAGGGTGCAGCCAAGAATACTTTGACAAACAGCCAAGCGGCCATTACTCTTATAGTGGAGTTTCTCCTTGAAGCTACTGTGATCATCTTTTGATAGTTTTCAGAGCTTGCTTTCAAATTCGTTTGATACTAGGCCACTACGGCATAGGAGCCCATGAGAGTGTTCTGCGACTAATTTGAAATGGTTCATCCAGCATTTAAATTGGGTTTGAGCCTCACAGTGCACTAGTTGGCTGGTGCTCCACAAAAGCATTCATTGGAGGAAGAATGTGTTTTTATATTAAAAATGTGTGCCAAGTCAAAAACTTGTTTTGATTACAATCACTTCACTGTATTTATGAAAATGGGCCAAAGTTCCCCCCAGGCCCTCTCTTTCTCTCTCGTGCTTGTAGCCTTTAAGCAAATTGGGTCTCTTGGATACAACACAATGTTGTCCCTTTATGAAGGATGACTTGACAACAACACATTCTATGATTCTTCGGTTCAAATGGGGTTGGAATCGAAATATTCAATGAAGAGTCTTCACCTCCTTTTGATAAGATATGTTACTCTGACAAACAGGTTTTATCTGATATCGGGATAGCGGACTTTTTCTTACTAAAATGTCTGTCGCATATCTTTTTCTTACTTTAGTAATATAATTCGCAGAGATTAACAATTGGATGCTCCCTACAAATTAGCCTTAAATCGTTCACTACTACTGCCTGTTCATTGTTTGCCATCGTTTAATCATCATCATTGTTTAATCGCTCACGACACAACCGACATATATTATGTAGACATAGCCATAAGGTACTCTTATAGTGGAGTTTCTCCTTGAAGCCACTGTGATCAACTTTTGATAGTTTTCAGAGCTTGTTTTTAAATTAGTTTCGATTCTGGGCCACTACGGCATAGTAGGCCATGAGAGTGTTCTTAGACTAAGTCCAGGGGCATCCAATGTGGAATCAAGTGCACCAACAATATCAGAAGCAACGACAAGAGGGACTCCAATAGCCACAACAGCAACAATAGTAAACAATGGAACTGAGGGTACATGGAGATCGCCAACTTTGAAACGGATGCCAAACACAGATGACACAGCGAGGCAATGGAACCATGTCACATTCCTAAGCTTCGTAAAGCTACAGGGATCGAAAGGAACTGATCTACCTTATGACTTAGTAGCTGATCTTTTCCAGAGAGCTAAAGCGGCAAAAGAGAAAGCCCAACAGCGAAGGCTCGGCACTGAGAAAAGTGGAATACAACTGAGACACGCATATTCCGTCGCTCCCGAAGAGGGGAGGAATTGTGGGGAGGGTCAATTCCTGAGAGTTATGAAATACTCAGATATTCATTCACTCACTACTCAGATATGCATTCATTGTTAGGTCTGAAAGACACAGCAAATGATTGACTGGTATATGAGAAAAAATGGTGACATCATTCATGACTCCTTGGAACAATTTATAATGAGCTGAAAGGGTATACAATGAATAACAGTTCGAACCAGTGTTGCCACTCTTTAAAAACTATGGATTCTGCGATGTTTGGGAATGTTTCTCAAACTAAACAAACAGGGCTATTCTAAGGCATCTTCCGCAGAAGCCTTCTAAAACGCTATTCTAATTAGCAATTACTCGCACCACCACCTTCAAATTTTGGGGGTTTCTCAAGCAAAACCCTGTTTAGACAATGGAAAAATGGTACATTTCCTGTATGCATTACTTACCATTCCCATTAAATTGTATTTAATGCAAATTCACAAAAATACTCAACAAAAAAAGCGCACAAAAGTTTCCTTCGTTTGGATTTTTTGTTCTTGTCCATTCTCTCTCTCGACCCTGTTCAACTTAATTAAGCACCACAGTCACTGAGGGTATTAAACAATTACAACTACATATCTTTTTCCATTTTCAACAGCATTAATTTAATTTGTCACACTTTACTTTGGATGCAACCGAAGCAAGACAAAAGAACCAACAAAAAAAAGGGAAGAAAAAAACCCAAACAGGTCCCCTACGGGACGAACAGGAAGAAAGGACACAATGACAACTTTACACTTAAACCACAGAAGAGTGTCGCAGCATTTCTCATTTTCAATTTGACTACGACGGAAGTTACCTGCTGGTGCCCCGGCCATGGAGTAGAAAAAACAATTTCCACACAACCTGCTACCGATTGTGAATGTGTGTGAGTGTGTGTGAATGAGTGCGTAGCGTTGTTTGTTCGCCGGCATACGGGTGTGCTGGCTACCTTGTCCCCAAAGTCCAGGCTGCTGCTTAATGGTAAGTGTCCCATGTGGCCGCACTAGATTAAATTGGCATCTTTTGTTTTAATGTCGAAGTGACTTTGTGGAGCACAAATTTAACCCGAAACAGAGCGACCCACATGCAGGCAGGGCTGGGCAGGCAGCAGGGCAGGCTGACAATGAGCCAAGCTGACGCTGCACGCTGCTGTCAGCAGTGCCACCAAATGTGGTCGAGTCGACTTTTTGTCGACAATTTTCCTATTTACTTGGTAGTTTCTGCCATGTGTGTGAGCGAGTGTGTGTTTGCTTGGCTTGTTTGCTTCTATTGTGTAGATGTCACCGCTGACAAGGATACACCTTGTGCCTGGGTCCTATGTGTTCGGGTGTGTGTGTGCTGAGTGTCCTCTGTGTGTGTTTGTGTGTGCGTGAGTATTTAAATGTCTACTTTCGAAAAATCATGCCTTAACATTTTCCTTCGTAAATAAAACATGAGATTTTTAATTTAACCTTAAGTACAGCTACTCGCCCCCTCGCCATAGTTCAAAGCCACACCCTCTTTACGGTAATCTTTTTAATTCGCTGCAATTTACATGCCGCTAAATCAACAACATTTAAAAAATGCACAAAAGCACAATATTAAATAAAGCAAAAAGGGAACAAAAATCAAGGAGTAAAGTAAGAAATGTGTGCGCTACGATCGGTATGAATTGGTGTATTAAGATTTGATTTTAAGTGTAGTGTATACAAGGACAATCACGTACAGTTGATTGTAGTCAAAGCGACAACTCTGCAAACTGAGAGGGAGAGAGAGAGAGATAAAGAGAGAGAGAGATAAAGAGAGAGAAAGATAGGGAGAGAGAGAGAGAGAAAGAGAGAGAAATATAGTGAGATAGAGACAGAGAAGGAGAAAGAGAGAGATAAAGAGAGAGAGAGAGATAAAGAGAGAAAGATAAAGAGAGAGAGAAAGATAGAGAGAGAGAAATAGAGAGAGATAGAGACAGAGAAAGAGAGAGATAAAGAGAGAGATAGAGAGAGAGAGAATGAGTGATAGAGAGAGATAGTTGTTTCTATCCAATCATATCGGAACTATTCAAAAGAATTCCATCATGGAAGGAAAATTTTTCAACCATATCAGAAGTATAAGAAGATATTCCAACCTATATAATAAGATACACTTCCAAAGATCCAAAATTATTTATATTCAATCATAGAATGAATTTAATTCCAGAGATAGACAATATCGTTTCTGTCCAGTATTATGTCACTAGAAGAAACTTTTTCCCAGAGAAAGGGACAATTGTTTATGTTCAATCAAATCAATACTATATTTAATATATAGTTCTAAAGAATAAATCATAACTAACAATATATTGAGACTTTACAAAGTGATATAATCAAGCTAGGAACGTCGTTCCTATCTTATCGAAACTATACACAGTAATTCAGTCTCAGAGATAAAATAGCCCGACCATATCAGAAGTGATTTCATTTTGTAATCTTGTTTCTCTCTATTCATACTTATAAAGTGATATTGTTCCATAAGAATATTCGGTTCTGTCCAATCATATCAGGATATATAGGATAAGGAATTCATATCGATCAATCAATCATTCAAAGGATACGGAATTCAAATCCAAAGAGAAAATCAGTTCTGTGCAATCATATCGGGATAATATGAAGTATATACAAGAAATTTATTGAGACATAAAGTAATCGCATCCCTCACATAATATTATTCACTGTAAGATTGTTTCGCTATTACTGAGTATGGTTAGTCCCATAGAGGACAGTATTAGAGTAAGTTGAACTATATAAAATGATATATTTAATGGAAAAAAATCGTTTCTGCCCAGCAAAGCGGAACTATACAAAGTTTCTCATTGAAGAAAGAGAATCGATCTACATACCCTAGAGTACTATACAAAGTATCTCATTGAAGAAAGAGAATTGTTCTCCATACCATAGCGGAACTATACAAAGTATTTCATTGAAGAAAGAGAATCGTTCTCCATACCATAGCGAAACTAAACCAATTTTCTCATTGAAGAAAGAGAATTGTTCTCCACACCCTAGCTGAACTAAACAAATTTTCTCATTGAAGAAAGAGAATCGTTCTCCATACCCTAGCGGAACTATAAAAAGTCCTTCATTGAAAAAAAATATATTGTTCTTCTTACCATAGTTGAACTATGCTAATTGTCTCATTGAAAAAGAAATATCGTTCTCCATACCCTGGCGGAACTATACAAAGTCTCTCACTAAAGAAATATAATCGTGCTTCTCAACCTAGCGGAACAATGCAAATTCTCTCATTGAAGAAGAAAAATCGTTCTCCATACCATTGCAAAACTAATAAAATTTTCTCATTGAAGAAACGGAATCGTTCTCCATAACATAGCGAAACCAAACAAAGGTTTTCATTAAAGAAAGAGAATTGTTCTCCACACCCTAGCAGAACTAAACAAATTTTCTCATTGAAGAAACAGAATCGTTCTCCATACCATAGCGAAACTATACAAAGTCTCCTATTGTAGATAAAATACCGTTCTCCATGCCATAGCGGAACTATGCAGAGTCTCCTATTGAAGAAGAAATATCGTTCTCCATACCATAGCGGAACTATACAAAGGTTTTCATTGAAGAAATAGAATCGTTCTCCATACCATAACATATCTTTATAAAGTCTCTCATTGAAGAAAGAGAATCGTTCTCCATACCCTAGCGGAACTATAAAAAGTCCTTCATTGAAAAAAAATATATTTCTTCTTACCATAGTTGAACTATGCTAAGTGTCTCATTGAAAAAGAAATATCGTTCTCAATACCCTAGCGGAACAATGCAAAGTCTCTCATTGAAGAAGAAAAATCGTTCTCCATACCATTGCAAAACTAATGAAATTTTCTCATTGAAGAAAGAGAATCGTCCTCCATATCCTAGCGCAACTATTCAAAGTCTTTCATTGAAGAAAGATAATCGTTCTTCATACCATAGCGTAACTAAACCAACTTATCCAGTCATGGGATGAACATCATTACTACCCAATTATATCAGAACAATGCAGAGTGTTGTAGAGCCTAAGGCAAGATTGTCTCTCTTTTAAAATAGTGAGTGGGGTCGGTATGGATGACACCTTCTTCTGTCCGCCGATATATCATTTAAATTTAGGAATTTTGTTTTGTCCCAAAAGTTACAATAATATTATAAGAGATACAACTTTTTTGGAAATATAATGTTTGTGAGACTTACAATAGACTCAGTAAATAGGCTTCCAACCAAAATACTTGTATATTACCAATAAATCTCCAAAGGGCATATAGATGACACCAATCATAAGGAGATCCTTGTGGTTTTGTGGATTTTCGGTAAATATAGTCATATAAAGAAAAGTTATCCAAAGGCTCAAATGTAATTAGAGGGCGATGCCTTAAGGTGCAGAGTAATAGAAAGCAGAAACGGCAACAGAATTCAGTGCATTTGCAAGCAAAATGA
Source organism: Clusia tigrina (assembly GCA_920105625.2). Lineage (NCBI taxonomy): Eukaryota > Metazoa > Arthropoda > Insecta > Diptera > Clusiidae > Clusia > Clusia tigrina. The sequence continues at coordinate 220,898,585 of OV050031.1, forward strand.
CAAAATTTAACTTTCAAATTCGATTTTGTCTCAGCGTGATTCTGTTCTGTCGTCAAATGCTCATTTTCTGTCGTAGTCTCTGTTGCAAATGGACTGGATTCTGTTTCTGTTGCGTTTCTGTTTTATGACACTCTGCACCTTTAGGGAGAATTTATAGGAAAGCTTCAATCTAAAGCTTTCGTAGTGTCAGAGAACACAGAGAAGGGACACTTAAACGGCAAATTTTCTGCCGTTTAACCAATGTCCTTGTTTATAATTAGTTGCCTATATGGATAAGTTTGTTTATCATTGGTTAACCAGAATTCTGAAGAAAATCAGCCACACTACTACAGTTTTCCACATGTGTAAGTATGCGCAAAACAAAAGTCTTTTCTCTGTATTCTCTGGTAGTGTGCTATTTGGTCTTAGAGAACGTCTTTGAAGTATCTCTTTAATTCTTCAACTGTTCACTTCAATTCTTCATTAGTTCCTTACAAATATGGCCTGCTTCTATAACTGTATTGACATCTTGAAGTGAACGCACTAAAAATTGTACCTGTAGCGCTCAAAGTAGTCGTTGCGGCCACACACTTCGCATGCTCGTTTCGGTTTTTCTTTCTTCTTTTTGGAAGTTTTTTTCGAAGAATTTTCCGCTTCTTTTGCTACATTTTCAATGCATTTAACTTAAGTGACTCTTTAATCCTTATAAGAATCTTAATTTAAATACTCTTGCCACGCTCGCTGCAAGTCTACTACACTGCCACCTTGTCTGCGCCACAGTCACATTTTACTTTTGCGCCCTAAGACTACCAAGTAGCAAGCAGCAAGCGGCAAGCGGCATTTTCTTTGCTGCTCCTTCCTCAGTTGCCAAATTGAACGTATTTTTGGCATTTATTTACCTTGTGCCTTTGTGCCCCACGTGCTAGCAGCGGCTGTAGCTGCTGGTGCTGCCACCGCCGCTGTCGCTGCTGCCTGCGTCTTATTTCTTATTTTAAATACATTTCATGCGCTTGTGAATTTGTCCTTAAGGATATTTACTCCTTGAAAATATGTTTACTCGTGTTGTGCATATTTTAATTGTTACGTTTGTTCGGTTTGTTTGAGTTGAGTTGAATTGCGTTGAATGGAGTTGAGTCGAGTTGAGGATTGCTCAGTAGTCTGACAATGTGTGTGTCTGTGCGGGTGTGTGCCTTTTTATCTGTGTGTGTATGTTGGGGTATGTTTGTGTGTTCTGCTGAGCTATGCACTTTAAAAGGATGCATAAAATATTTGAAGAGTTTTAATTAAATTTGTGGAGACATGCTGGAGGTAAAGTCACAAAGATGCGAGTAGGTTAATCCTGGGCCCATATGTGCGTGCCAGTTGGGACGATTCCTGGGAAGAATGTTTTTGTATTTTCGCAAGATTGTATTAAATTGAATTTTTAAAGATAGTGTCAATAAAAGAGGACTCGCCATTGATTTTCTAGGTCAAGGCGGGAGAAAACAGATGTTAAGTTCATTGATTTTCTGGTGGAAATTTAAAGAACTTTTAAGCTGAAAAGTCACCATATTTGCTTAGTTCGTTTATTTGGATATACTGCAGCAGACTTTAATGAAGTCCTTAAAGAGTTCAGAGACAAAAAATTAACAAAATATAGTCCAGAAGGCAATACATACAAAAATTATTTAAAGTAATTATTCGAAGTAATCTTGTGGTGCCTTGCGCTTTAGTCTGGTGAAAAAGTTTGTTGAAGACTCGATGCCACTTCATTCGGATGCGATTGTAGGCATTTTAATACCTTTTACTTTGAAGCTTAACTTCGTCCTTTATTAATGACACTCTGAATTATCTGTGAAGCTGGGCATTGATAACCATGATACGTGGGCAATAATTCGAAGAGTCTTTGATTGGAAACGTTGTAGTCTTTCAAAGTTGGATCTTGAAGCAGTGCCCCACAATTGAATCCCGTAGGTCCCAATTCAGTTTCAGTATACTTTTCAGCAACTTGTTTTCAATGGATGGGGACTGACTTACACTGGAGCAACCAGTACAAAGCATGCAATTTTAATCCCAGAGTTTCTCTTTTTGAAAGTATGTGAAGATTCCATGTTAGCCGTGGGTCAAGGCTTATACCTAAATACTTGGCCTCAGTCGCTTGGGGAATGGTGCAATTGTTCAACTTATGATCAGGGCAACTGTCGCGTCTTAGCGTAAAGGACACATATACAGACATGTTTTCATTCTGTTTAATACGCAGGCCTTCAGCCATTTCATGACGTCATTGAGGGTTTCTGGGAATTTTTTAGCAGCGTTAAGGGCATTATGTGTGAGTACCGAATAGTCGTATCTTCTGCGAAAGTGCCTACAAGGACTTTATTTGGTGAAGACAGGTCTGACATGAATGAAAGAGTACCTACAAGGACGTTACTTAGTACAGGCAGGTTTGATCTGAATAAAAGGTACCAAATGGGTTCAAGAGCACTTCCTTGAGGAATCCCGGCATTGATTTTTTGTAAAGTGTAGACTTCCTCACCATGTGTGATGCCTATCAGTGAGATAGGACTTAATTAGAAGATAAAGATTCACTGGAAGCTTATTTTATAACTTATACAGCAAACCCTCATATCATACTCTGCATACACTGGCAGCATATTAAATAACTTCTCTGTCAAAGGCAGGCTATCAAGAAAAACTGCTGAACAAAATTCTTTATTTTCGTGACTTTTTCGGATCTTCTTAACTAGGATTGGGATAAGGATTTCTTCAATCGTACCATGATTCTTCCGAAATCCAAATTGATGATTCGGGATGATTTTTTCGCTTCAACGGTGAGCATTCGCTTCTTGATTATAAGGAATTCAAACACTTTAGAAATCATTGGCAGCGAGCTGATGGGACAGTAAGATGCCAGGGCGGTAAAACCTTTACCAGGCTTTAAGATCATCTTTATTTGTGCCACTTTCCATTGTGCTGGGAAAAACCTTCTTTGCAGTGCAACATTGTGAATGTTTCCTAAAAGTGCTACACACGAAAGAGGTAACTCTTTGAGTACTTTATCAGTGATTAAGGCATATCCTGGAGATTTTTTTAAAATTCAAATTTGCTGGTCCACTTATTATCTCAGTTCCTGAGATCTTTTCATAGGTAACTCCAATTGATGACATTGGTTTAGCTATTTCTGTCTCTGGGACTCTCGCTTCATTCACCTGAGCGAAATGGTTCGACGAGTGAATCGGAGGTGCGTTGTTGCGCGGTGGTATCACAATGGACCCATGGTGGTCTGAGTAAGCTGGTCCTTAGACCGGCTGCCACGTTAACCTAACCTAACCTAACCTGAGATAAAATTTAATATCTACATTTTCAAAGGATCACTGACCAATAATTCACATTCCTATTCTTTTAAACAAAAATACCTGCCTAATAAATTGATATACCTCAGAGTACTCAACTTTCATTGCGGGTCCTTGAAGTATCCACTTCCTTTTCTAACTCCTCAGACAATTCCTGGAAGCTATTCATAAATGAATTTGCTGAACTTAACTCAACTACAGCTTTGTCAATATTTGCATACTTGCCACAAATGCAGCCACATAAAAATAAACTTATAAAGCATCTCAGACACGTAATCGAAGAAGCGCGTATTTCCAAACACTCACAGAGCAAGGGCCATAAACTCAAATAAATACCGCTGATCCCCCATAAAATCGACAACAAATTATTATCACTCTTATTATTATTTCGCTGGGCTTGTTTGTCAAAGGATTTTGAACGCCCGGCTACATGCGAAATACGTGGATGTTCGCTCGGCAAGTGGTGCCAATTCAATAACAGAAAAAAAACACCTCGCGTCCACTGTCTGCCGCCTTCCGTGTCCTCCACCGTCACCTCCTCAGTGCACTTGCAATGGCTGCGTCGCATCCATCCTACTCAGGCAAGCACACCGCCACAGCTGAGACAGCTGTGGCAGCAGCGGGAGTTGAACACCAGCACTAAAGTAAGGCAGAGCAAATCACAAGCCAAAGCGCTAAGTCGCTTTAATGGCCAATAAAAGGAAAATGTTGTCACTTTGGCGTTTGTGTAAATTTCCATTGCGAGGATAATCCTTTTCTGATGCTAAAATACGTGCAATGATCGTGGGGCAGGAGGCACGAAGGCATGAAGGCACGAAGGTTGGTTGCTGCTTCCTGCTGCTATGTTGTATGTTGCTCGTGTTGTTGTTGTTATTGTTGACGATGTGTTTGAGTTTATTTTGTGCAATTTACCGCGGTAACTTTTTACGTGTGTGTGTCTCCTCCTCCTCCCCCCACCAACCATGTGTGATTGTGTTCATAGTATTGAATCGAAGGGTCTGTTAAGCGATTTCGCAGGCTTTCGTTGGGTATTCCTTTGGTAGAGGATTGCTGTTTTTTTTCTATATTTTATTCGATTTCTTTATGGAAATGGCAAATGTGCGGTGCATGGGCAACAAAATCTATTTGCGAAATCCTTTTTTATTTTATTTTATTTTATCGCTTTAAATTGTTACGTATTCAATCTTCGCAATCTTGACAAATTTGTTTGTTTGTTTGTTTGTGTTGTTGTTGTTGGTGATTTTTCACTTTCCATGTGGAACTGGAATTTTGTAAAATTTACTCCCTTTTATTGCTCTGGTTGAGGAAATTTCTACCTTTACCTTGTTTGTTTGTTGTTGGTTTTTGGATTAAAGGAATACATTGTGTAGAGATGAAATTAATGAAACGGTTAAAATACTGTTTGTGTGATTAATGGGATGGTGTAAGAGTTCAAGGAACACAAGATTAGTTGAGTTTATGAGCCAGTTTATAGCTGAGAAGTTCTATATCGTGGTTTCGGTTAGAAGAGATGGGGAAGTGTCTGAATTAGAATCTTTCCTTCCTAATCTCTCATGACCTTTATTGGTTAGTACCTACCTTGCCAAGATGTTCGGGTGTAGTTCCAGCTTCTGCTGCATGCTCTTATTTCTTCCTTGAGAGCTCTGTGTATATTTCCATTTTTATGTAGTTGGAGCACCTGTAACAATCCTAAGGCACTTGGATTGACTGCGATGGAGCTTTTCTATATTTGCTGGATATGTGGTCTCTCACATCTCGATGCAGGCCCATATTGGCATTACAACGGCTTTATATAAAAGTAGTTTCTATTTGAAGGATAGTTCTGACTACAAGTCCCTAAAGTTGTCTTATGTTGAGCTTCACTTGAGTTTTAATATTGGCTTCAATATGTTGAATCCAAATAAGCCTTCGGTCGAGATGAACGGCTGAATACTTAATATCTCCAGTCTGAGGGATGGTTTATCTGTATAATTTTATAGACGGCTTGTTCAAACTCAGACTGAACGTAGTATCAGCCCATTTGAATTCGTTGACCCTGCTTCTCCAGTTCCTAGCCAGACTTCCAGAGAATTAAAGTGGTTCTGAATGTAGTGTCGGCAGATTTGAATTCGTTGTCCTTGCTTCTCCAGTTTCCTGGTCAGACATCCAGAGAATTAAAGTGGTTCTGAATGTAGTGTCAGCATTTTCTTATTTGGAATGTCTCCGAGAGAGAGTCCAGAAAGTAGTCACCCAGAAAGTGTGTCTCTTTTGGACAACGCTGGACATGTACATATCAGATGTTCGATGGACTTCAAATAGTTTAGGAGACAAAATCACCGAAAGAGTATTTATATATATCTCATAGTCTACCATTAGTTACCTTTCATCTTGTGATAATTGGGTCTGGAGCTGTTTTCAGCACTTTGTACAGAATTGTTGAATATTCTTTTCATTGTCAATTCATGTTTGGATGAAAAGTATACAAAAATATGCCTTGACTTATGCTTAAGTGTCCTTTACAAAGGCGAGAACATATTCCTTGAATGAGAGAAGCAATTTGTTCGCTTGAAACGGGTAACCAACTGAGCTTGTTGTTGACAACCTTCTTAAGTAATTGCTGATGACTTCCTCAAATAAACATAATGGATACAATTGGGCTGGAAAGTTCCCAAAATTCCATTAACCAGATTGCTAAGTGATTCTATATAAATCATTAAAAATATTCTGCATATCTCACTACTTAAATGTATCTCCAAAACGAGCATTCGAGCATTCAACTACCCTTTAAAAAACATTTTCCCAAAGAATACCTTGAATGGCCATTATTTGTTTTTATCTCCACTTGCGCCCAGGTATTCTTGCTGTGTCTGCCTGTCTGCTGGTCTCCTCGATGCCATTAATGCAACTGCATAACTGCTGCCAAAGAGCACATAGACTCATTGTTGATGTTATCCGGCCGCTGGCTGCAAGCGAACCTCATCGAATTCCCATAAAAGTGATTTACCGGCGCACTGAATGCACGAGTATTTCACTTTCTCAGCGAGAGCGGAACAAAAATCTGTTTTTCCACGCAAATTACATTAAATGCAAAATGCAATTCGGTAGTGATTACAACAGCAACGACAACAACAATAACAACAACGACGACTGCATGAATAACAACAACGAAATAACGGCAACAGCAACAACAACTACAATAACAAGAAGAACCACGCGAATCGCTAACATTAACCGTGGAAAATGGCAGGCGCGGAGTGCTTTTGTCTTATCAGCATTTGCATTGCCATAATTAGTTGCAATTACATTATTGCCCACAATTTGCATTACACATGCAGCCAGCAACTGCAGCAACAACAACTAGCCAGCAATAACAACAACAACTAGCCAGCAATAACAACAACAACAACATTGTTGGCAACATTACCCGTTAGCGTGGAGGCGCACAGTGCGTCAATTTATGGACTACGAGTAAATTGAAAATAAAAACTGCTTTTAGGCGATTTGGTGATTTGTGGGATTTACAGAGTTTTCCATAGTATGAAGGAGTATATTTTTGGGTGTTCCCTAGGTAGGTAGGTAGGTTGAGTTGTCGCCAAAAAAGCACACTTAGATCATGAGTGACCCTTTGTGATACCGCTTGAGACACAGGTCCCATTCCCTTTCAGAATTCCCGCCATTTGGATCCGTTTATGAAACAGTTAATGTAGCTCATTCACAGAGTTCAGAAAGTAGTCGTCAAAAAGGTAGTCGTCCAGAAAGTAGTCGTCCAGAAAGTAGTCGTCCAGAAAGTAGTCGCCCAGAAAGTAGTCGTCCAGAAAGTAGTCGCCCAGAAGAGTATGGTTCCCTTTGGAAAACGCTGGATACGTATGTATGAGGTGTTCGATGGATTCTTGCTCCCCCTCACCTATGCAACTGTATTCTGCATAAGTCATTTGAGGCTCATAAACATTTCCAAAAATATTTGAAAATATGCTTCTCATATGATAAATACTCATTATGTACTATACTATATGCTAAATACTCATTTTGATATAATTTGTGGGCAGAGTGTAGCATATTTTTAGCTGCCTCAAAACTACTTTTAAGTATACTTACTGTAGAATGTTGGCTGAACTTTTGAAAGGGCATGGAGCTAGTGTCTTTAGCCGCATAAAAAATAGCCATTCTGGGCCTCAGTGTGCCTTTTCGTCTTTTGCTCTACTTACCAATCTACCCAATGGATATCTGTGAATCAGCGGTGTTGCTGAAGTGTTGAAAGTTGTATACCATTCGTATTTTCTTGTTGTTTTACTCATATTAATAATACTTTAAGACGACCTCTATATCTTAATAAGTCCTTAGAAAATCTCTTAAATTGTCATGTATAATTTCTAACCAAAATTAAACGGCTCTTGAATGGACTTCCTAAGGGACTTAAAATTTTTCAAATTTCATCCGGATTTTTAACTAATTTCAAAATGATTGTTTTAAAATGGGCGTGGCACACAACCGAAGAATATTATTGTTACTTTATATTAATAATATACTTTTATTCAACTGTTATTTATAGAAAATGAACTTAAAGGAACCTTCACAAATTAAGCACCCACAAAGTATGCAATGATTTTTTCCGATATCAGAGTAAAAGCATTTTTCACATACAAATTTAAGAATTTGTGTAAGGAAAACATACAAAATTGTATAATTTGTTTTATCTTATAAAACATATTTTATTCTTACGACCTTCATTAGAGTACTACATTCTCATAATTATCTAATAAAGTACTTCATCTAATATAGTACTTCATTTCATCGATATCCAATCATGTACACTAAATTTCGTAAATTTGTTCCACTTTTCTATGGCATCGTTGCACTGTGCGGCCGCTTAAATGCATTGTGCACTCGATATTCATTCAAATACTCGTACATGCATAGGCGGTCGGCTTTACCAGGCGCGGTAATGCCGATTTTCCGTCTACGCACTCACGCACACACACACACACTCATGCACAGACGCGTTTTTCGCCACTTTCGAGGTGGAAATGTGCGTTTCATTTGCGGTTGCTTTTGGGTAAAAACACTCACAGGCAATTAATTTTACATTTATTTGTACATGCATGCATTTAAAAGAAATTTTATTGCGGAAAGATATTAACGCCAGAGTGTGTGTGGGGATAATGCGATGGCCAACATTTAATAAAAATGTTTAAGCGGAATTATGCTTTAACAATTATAGAAGAATGAAATAAAGGAAATGCTAACTGAAAGGCAGGTCTGTAGGGTATCGCCAACAAATCAAATAAAGGGGGTGTAACGGTTTTGTGTGGGGGACGGTTTTGTCCAGTTTCAGTAATAAAGTAGTGTGTGATTGCTGGGATTCAGAAAAAATGTAACAAATGGGAGCATCAACTTTAATTGATAATAGGAGAGTAATAGCCGAGCTTGAGATTAAAAGGGGTGATGAAAATTGAGGAGCATCCCCTTTCTATGGCGCAGCATGCATATTTAAGTAGGAGATCTACGGAGACTGTACTATATGAAGTGGTGCGAGTGGTAGAAAGATCCCTTCATTTTAAGCAATTTACTCTGAATGCTTTCGTAGACATCGAAAGGGCTTTTAGTAAGGTAATGGCTGAAGCTGTTAACTTGGCTCTTGATAGAGCAGGGGTGGAAGGATCGATTTGTCGATCGATTTGATTGGATCCTATCCCTGCTGGCAAACAGACAAATCATAATTGAATTGGGACCCTTCACCGCTGTGATAGCATTTTGAGACAACTGCCACCAGACATAGTATCCTCGACTTCTTCGTTGGCAATGTGGATTTTGCGGGCTATGTTAACAGAGTTCTACCAAGCTGGAATGCTTGGAAGAAGGGAAAGGTACTCGCGAAAGGGGCTACGCCTATTTTCACCGATGGTTCCAAGATGGAAGCTGGGGTGGGTGCGGGAATATTTTGAGAACCTCTAAATTTTCAGCTCTCCTTCAAATTGCCATCGACATCAAGTGTCTTTTAGAGGTCTTTGCAATTTGACAGGCATGCAGGGAGTTGCAAGGGCACAAGCTGACCGAAACGAAATCCATTTACTCTGACAGCCAGGCGTCAATAAAGGCGCTAGCGTCACCTTTTAGCAGCTCTAAGTTGGTCGGCCTCTGCAAGGATAAATTTAAATTATTATCAGGAAATAGTATAAAATCCCTTGTGTGGGATTCGGGACACAGGAACATTGCGGGCAACGAGAGGGCTGATAAGCTAGCACGAAGAGGGTCATCGGAAACTGATCAAGTATTTTCCTTTATGGCCGTGGGCGTCCCCCTAACAATCACTTCCTCCGCAAGGCTCGCGAGAGATGGAAAAACACTGCGACATGTGCCATTTCTAGAATGATGTGTCCTGATTACAGTGCAAAAAGAACTAACCACCTTCTCAGTAAATCAAGACATAAATTTAGTAACCTTAGAGCGGCCTACGCAGGTCATTGGACTATTCACACATACGCTGAAAAAATTGGCATTCAAAGCTCATTGCAGTAGCTGTAAGGACCCACAGGAGAAAGAAACAGTCGTACACTTTCTTTGTGATTGCCCAGCTCTTGATCGCTTGAGACTCAAGTATCTCGGAAGTCCTTTTCTAGAGAATTTAGAGCTTTCAGACCTATCCCAATTTGTCAGCAACTCCGGATGGTTGTAAATGTACAAATGTATATTACCATTTTCTTTAGGCTCGTGAGGACATGGCAACAAATCGGCACTATTGCTAATTGAGGTCAGTCATTTTACTTCTCTAAGTCTCTAGACTACGTTTTTGGCAGAGGATACAATCTCTTCTTATCAATTAACTCCAGATGCCTTACTGCCAATCTAAACTTAAGGTACGAATACCAAAGGACCAAATGTTACTCAGGAAAATTACAAGAAGCCACAAAGCGGCGGGTAAGGTAGCTCCACGGCAGTCTGCATACACGTATCTACCGAATATTCGCAGCCGAGCGGAGTGAAGCAAAATGATAAATTATTTTTGCCAACATTTTAGGCATGCTTGCGGTGGCCGAGAGGCAACGCATATCCTCAGAATGCCGCTTCGCATTAAGGCGGCAGCGACATAAGCGACAGCAGAAAATTTAAAACGTTTTCCGTGAGATTTATTGTGGAATTGGTTAACCAAAGAAAATGGTTTATACACCGACGTAAACGTCTGCAACAATTTCCTTTTTGGCTTGAACAACAAAATAAGGTGAAATGGAATACGGAATGAAAACGCTCGAGTGTGCGCCATCGTTACTCATTTTCAGTTGATCTGGCTTGAAATGATAAATGTATCGCTGCGGCGTGTGAGTGTGAAGGCAAGATGGCCTGAATACTTGGGTGTGTATATGTGAGCTTCCCTGTGAGTGCGTTTGAGTGTTCATGTGTATGTGTGAACTGTTGAAGTAGCTGTGTAAACGCCATTATAATCATTTCGTAGAAAATATGAGCAGACATAAATATTCATTTTCAATTTACCGCACAAGACAGTTTAAATTTAAATTACGCTCAGCCCAGGACCAAGGAGGAGGGCTCAAGGTACCACCATAAAAATATTAAATTTAACTGGAAAAAGTCAGATATCCTTTTATTAAATTCTACACGCACTCGTATAGCAATGCAAGGAGGCTGGTTGGCCGGCCCGCAGAGCAGAGCAGAGCAGAGTGCTGGGCGGGTAATCCTTAAAATTAATTTTCTGGAAAATTTTGCAATTAATCTGAGATGAAATGTTTGTAAAAGGACATAATAAAATCCACATACCGTATGCCGGACATTGAAATTAATTTTTGTATGTTGAATTCAAACGACTGCACACGACTGAGCTGACACACACAAACGCACATAGGCACACACATAGGCACACACATATGCAACAACATATGCACACACATATGCACACACATATGCACCCGCAAATTGTGCGGACGGACCTTTTAACACCTCGCACGCAACAATTTTGTGGTTGACAATGAAGCAAAAGTTTTTATGAGGCTCATACTCCAGACTCAGTGGAGTTAGGTGAGCGCAAGCATATTTTCCACGCCACCACTGCCAACATAAGGCACCTTAAATATCAAAACACACGAAAAAAACAAACAAAGTGAACCGATAGACTCGTAACCCATTGCCACTGGGTTCTAGATACTGGCTTCTGGGTGCTGACTGCTGCCTGCTGCCTGCGGACTGTGTAGCTAAAGAATGTGACCTCAAAAATGTTGTATGCTGTTTGGCAGCCCAACCATTCACAGCCGCTTAGGCTCAACTGCCCGGCTTCTGCCCCCATACCCTTTCACACTGACCAAGTCGGCAGTAACATTATTATTTCAAATAAAAGCGCATTATGCAGGATTATCAACTTAGAAAGGAAGACAAGCCAAGGCAAGGCAAAAAAAAAAGGCACAGAAAAAGGTACAAATGCGCCAACGTAATGCCGAACTGACTGCTCTGGGGGCCGGTGTCAAGAATGCCATGAATCCCCTGCGAATCCACAGAGAGGACACATGTGCCGTTTGCACTTAAATGTTTAGTGTGTGCGTACAAGGCTGTGCCGGTTTATATGTGTATGTGTGTGCTTGTGCTTCGTTCTGTTGAGTTAATGAATGCGTTCGCTCGTTCGTTCGTCCTGTTGTTTGTCCTGCTGTGGATTATCAAATGAACTTTTATGCAATTAAGTGTTGTGAAAAGTTGTTGCCTGCAATTAAGGTAGTTGAAAAATTAAATGTGAAAAGTGCTTAGCATGCTCGCACTCGTATACGGGCACTCGCACTACTCGCATCCTTTATTTTTACACTTTCGCATGCAAGTGGAAATTTGGAAAGGTCACTTTTGGCATTTTCGGGGTTTATTCAGGGTTTGAGAATTTAATTAGTGCAAGGATTTAATTATGCCATAGAGTAAGCGGATTTGCTGACCATCCCTCATATTGCTCTACTATGTGTGTGTGTGTGTGTGTGTGTTGAGTGAGGGAGTTGGGCTTAAAGGTTGTTCGTGAAAAATTTAACTAATACGCTTTTGTGTGAACTTGGTTTTTTTCTGCCGCATAAATCAAGCAATTGCAGCGTAAAATTGCAATTGGCGGCAGATAAAACTCTGTTGATTTTCCACCTCATTGTTCAATACGGTTTGCGGCAACTGGCAGCAGCATGAGCACGAGCAGCAGCAAAAAGCAGCCGCTCACACCTCAGCCACTGCCTCGGGCTCAGCCACCAACGCAAGGCAATGTTGCCGTTGATTGGCTTTGCAACTGCGGCTGCAGGCATCCATTCAAGTGGTTGGTGCGGCTTGTGATGCAACGAACCTGGGTGTGTATGGGTGTGAGCCTGGGTGTGTATGGGTGTGAGCCTGGGTGTGTATGGGTGTGAGCCTGGGTGTGTATGGGTGTCTGACTGTGACTGTGTGTGTGTTATTGTTTTGCCCCACCAGCTGCCAGTGTCAATGAATTTGTTTATGATTTATGTGCGCTATAAATTTTTCGGTTAATATAAAAAGTTAATCATGGCTCAATAATTGGCGAATGATTTTGATTTCAGTTTTTTTTAGTGCATTCATAAATAAATCGCATTCATTGAAATTGAAATTTGATAAATGAAATGCTTTTTATGCACACTTTTGATAGCTCAATGCCACATGTGGAGCCACATGTTGCTTCACTGAGCTTAATGCGTACGCGTGCGTATGCAGATATTTTTATGTAGACCCCATAATATTATCCGGCGTTATTACTCGTGCACGCATTTAGCCACAATGCCAGTTAATGGCTTAATAGCCCAATAAAAAGCAACGGCATTAAAATGTATCATAACAAAATGAGAGTTGACAGAAGAGTGGAGAGAGCAGACAACACCAAAGTAACTGAAATTCCATGAAATGTACTCATATAACTGAGTTTAGTGGGTTTCCGATACTGCAAATGAACAAAAGGCAGTATCCTTACAACTGAGAGGCGACTTAATTAATTGCTTTGAGTATATTAACAAAAATGTGAAAGTTGAAGGATCTGTTCAGTGAAAAATCCCAAATTCTACAGATGACTTTGGTGATATCTCTTTGGTGGTATCTCTGGAAACTACGACTATAAAGCCATGACAGAGAAATGGCGATATGACAGTTACAACGAGAATGAGTTACCATTGGGATTAATGCGATACCATCGGCGTAGAAGCAGTCCCGCAATGACTGGAGAAGAACCCTTGAAGCGGAAAGAATCAATACTAACAAAAGCTGGGGAAAGTGATCAAGAGGTTGACGCTTGAGAGAATGGAGAACTTGTAGTGCCTCTTTGTTCCCCCGGAATTAATTGTTAATATTATTGTTAATAATATTTGCTCCCCCGCGGAGACATAGGACCATATATATGTATATATATATATATATATATATATATATATATATATATATATATATATATATATATATATATATATATTATTGGGGTAGATAGGTTGGACAGCCGCATCACCAATAAACCAGTGATGCCACTTAGACCACCAGTTGGGTCCCTTGTGAGCGGCGAATACGAGGCATGGCTATGCTTCCCCCTCCAGATTGAACTAACCCAAGCCTTGAATAAAGCGAAGAAAGTAATTAACACCGGACTGCTTTAGATTCTCTATACTTATTAAGAAGTGGGATCCTAGTAATAAAGATTGAACCAACCTGAGCCTTTTATAAAGCGAAAAAGGTTATCAAAACCCGACTGGAAGAGATTATCTATACTTGTTAAGAGGTGGGATCCTAGTAAACGTTTCCTATTTCCAGCAAAAGCTCGATATGTACAGAAGAGGTGCTGCAGCGTTTCCAGTTCCTCCTCGTTCCTGCAGCTGCAACAGAAATCATGCGTACAAACTCCCATTTTTCTTGCTTGATTTCCTATTAGACAATGTCCCGTGAAGGCCCCTATTAAAGTCCTAATTTGTAGTCTATTGAGTCTACTGATATTCTTGGATAGACGCAGATTTAGCCTCCGCCATATTTGCCTGGCGATTTCACAGGTAGTGGCACAGATCCTCCTTTGATTGGAAGAGTTAATTAGTGTCTTCCTTATGAGAAGCTTACAAGTCGCTAGAGGTACACCCATATGCCTACTGACATTTGGCATACAAGTGCCGTCTCTCGCCAGTTGATCAGCCTTGCAGTTCCCTGGTATATCCCTATGATTCTGCTATTCAGCATTTTACCAATGAGGCCTACCAGGCCCGCTTCCACCCGTTGCAATCCGTAAGTGATGCAGTGATGGCCTCCCCTTTGACATTATTAAAGGCCCCCTCAATACCAAGAAAGGCAGCCAGGGTGAATTCCTCCTTGTGCAATGGCCCTTCTACAATGGAAATTAGGTTATGTAGAGCGGTCTCTACAGATTTCCCTTTTGTATAGGCACGTTGAGCCGATGAGATTAGATGCTTGTCTAAAGTTAAACTTAAGTGGATCTCTATCACTCTCTCTCTAAAGTCTTCAAAAGAAAAGATGCGAGAGATACGGGTCTTAAGTCACTTGGATGAGTATGTGAGCTTTTTCCGGTTTTTGTAAGAAAGACCACTCTAGCCGGTCTCAACTGAAGAGGTATACTCGTATACCCAAACTTAAAGTATCCTTCAAAGATTGCTAACAGCCAGCCATTCAGGTATCCAGAGGTTTCATGTAATTCAACTGGATAAATACCATCAGGACCAGGGGACTTAAAAGGCTTGGAAAGAGTAATTCTTCGCTAATCTCCATGCTGACATCGGTCGTGGTGTTGATGCTGTTTCCCAGATACACGAAGTCCTTTACAACTTCGAATTTATACTTCTCAACAGAAACATTTTGTCCAAGACATCGTGGCTCTTTGTTTGCTGCCACAAGCTATTTCGTTTTGTCCTTGTACACCGCTAGACTCCTTTTCCCACATTTTGCGTTGCATTATCGTGCCGAACAATAATGCCCCAATACCTCGGTGAAATAAATTGTGTCAATTTGAATATGCTCCGCATGGATTCTTCAGACACTTCCCATTAACGAGTGACCCAATTTGTACATGAAGGAGGTGATCCATTGCTTTGCTCTGTTGCTGCTAACCGACCTTTCATGTCCTTGGTATCATTTCCCAGCATTATTAATCATCATTAATGATTTGCTTTCCTATCTTTAGCATATCGATTTCTTCGCTTGAAACTGATTTCAAATATTTAATATTTGGGCAATTAATACAGCCAACGAGTATCCTTGCATAACCCTTCCTCTACGATACAATCAGCATTTAGTGCACCGTTAACAATTACACGCATTTTACGCAATTTGATCCCAAGTGTTGCCGACAGCTTACACGGGCACAAGCATCCTGTAAATCAAACAAGAAATTTTGTAACGCTCCAACCAGTCAAGTGCAAAATTTAGCAAATGACACAAACAAAGCAGCAAGGATAACAACGAGAACAACAACAAACGCAACAACAAAGCCAATGGCAATAACAATGTTTGAACTGATACCTTTACACCTACAAAACGAAAAGTGACATCAGGGCATAAAAGTGAACAATAACAACAACAACAACAATAGCAACAACAACAACGTGAATTGCTCATGCAGAATTCGTCTGTCATGTCCAGTGCTAATTTCTAATCTGCAGAAAGGGTTCGAAATTAGTGACGAACCCAGTACCAGCATCGCCACCAGTACCAGCAGCAGCGACAGGAGGTGGAACAGCAAAGTTTATGGTAGCTACATGGACACACACACACACACATTGATCTATACAATGGGCACACTTAAAAGTCAAATGAGTTTCACGTTAAATTAAATACAAAATAATAACGGCATGAAAATGACATGAGCAGCAGTTGTGGGCATGGAACCTGCATGGTCGATTGCCCAGTTCAGTTGCGTGGAATTGTGTGTGTGTGTGTGTTGATGGCGTCTGCTGGCTTAACACTTTGCCAAGATGCGCACAAAGAGGACATGCTCAGCTGCTGCCAGATATGCTTTGGTGCTTAGAAGTGCTTAGAACATGAGTGCTGGAAGGGCAGAGCATGAAGTGACCTTAAATTTAGTAGAGGGTAAGGTGGGGACAATAGAAATTTTCATATTCAATATGCTAATAGTACACTGGGAAAAATATCAATTGATAATTCTAGAAAGGTGAACAGGAAGTATGGAAATGGTTGCTAGCGGACGGTTTATTGTAGAGAGCCGATCATCTCCCCTTTTTTCGTAGGTAGCTTGTACTGTGTATATCCTGTGGTAGCAATGGTGGAGTAATTGAAGTGAGAATTACGATTATATTTTAATAAATGACTAAATTTGTGCTTTTCTTTAGTAACGAAAGCAATTTCTTTAAAGTGGAAGGCTTTAGGACCTATTTTCCCGAAGTTTAACAAACATAATTAACTACGAAGAAAATTAAAATAGGATAATATATAAAATTAAAAATAAATAGAATATATAAATATAAAATTGAAATAATGCATGTAAAAAAGTTGATTATAATACCGACAATCATTGCGTAACTATAGGAAAAAGACAAGTATCTGTAATAGGAAAGTACACGGTTGAGAAATTTAAACCGAATAATCCAATTAATGATCCTGTCTTTAACTTCAAGAATGCTCCTGCTAATATTATATTGAATGAATGAATGAATGAAATAAAGAGGGAAAATGTACCTCGACCAATTTGTTCTATTGTACTCCTCCTGCATGTACCTATTAAAGGTCTTCTATTAGTCCAACAGTTCTAAGGAAACTTAGCACTGAGTTGGAGTTCATTGCTCTAATGTCTCTGCCCTCGGGCCAGTAATGCCCCAGATATTTCTTCCTACTGCGAGCTAAGGCTTCGCAGTTCTTTAGAAGGTGCTCTGGTGTTTCTTCTGCCTCCGTGCAGAATCTACACGTGTTTATTGGTGAGAGTCCCAGTTTCATGAGGTGGCTTCTTAAACGACAGTGGCCTGTGAGGTGACCTGTCTGAGTTCTTAAATTGCTTTTGCTTAACTGTAGACATAGAACTGCACGTTTTGAGTTGTAGTCCCCAATCATGAGCTTGGATTGTCTAAGTTGTGGTAGTTGCGTGATCTTCTGGATTTTTCCTCCTGTCTTAATTTATCTGTTATGCTATTTGCCCCAATGCCACAGAATCTAATCAGTCCAATCAAAGGCGTGGCTGTCCCATTCCTGGCAAGACTATCCACTTTTTCATTTTCAAGGATCCCAGTGTGTCCTGGGAGCCACATTATGGAAAGTTTATTGAGGATTCCTAACTTATTTAAAAGCTCTACGCACTCCCATACGAGTTTAGAATGTATCTCGTGTGAATTGAGTGCTTTTATAGCTGTTTCGCTGTCAGACTTGACAGCAATGTCTTGACCCACAAGGTTACGCCGGAGGTTAAAGATAGCACAGAGGCAAATTGCATGCATCTCTGCCTGGAATTTGCAGCGCGATTTCCCCTTTGGTTCGGAGTGGTTAACCCTCGGCTCAAATATGCCAGATCCTATCCCTTCTTCTGTTTTTGAACCATCTGTGAACCACTTGCTGGTATGATCTTTTAGGATATCATGAACTGAGTCAGGTTTCCATTCCTCCTTGTTTCCAAGCACAACTGTGAAGCGTTTCTCAAAGTTATATATTTTGTTCATATCGTCTCTAGGGAGGTACGCGAAGGATATAGTGGCAACGATGCTGTCTCGTTGTTTATTACTACAAATTTTCTCGCGGCCAGCACCTTCCTTGCCGATTCTTAATAGGCCATTTCTTCTGTAATATGTAGCGGAGTAAGATCTAAGAGTGTTTCCATTGCTGCTGTGGGACACGTTTTCATAGCTCCGGTAATACATATGCATGCTAGTCGTTGAACTTTGTTCAAAGTCTTCTTCATATTAAGCAATTTGGTTCTTTGAGCCCATGCCACTGCTCCATATGTTAGAACTGGCCTAACTATCATCCCTCTCAGAATGTAAGGTTTGCAACCCCATTCTTCCCAGCTAAACTTCTACAGACCATTAATGCTCTAATTGCTTTACTTGTTACAAAATCCGCATGTGCTTTCCAGAGATGTTTGCAATCTAGTATTATTCCTAGATATTTAAGCTCCCTTGACAAACTAATCTCCACATTTCTGAGTTTCATCTTTATATGGCAGCAAAGTGGAACTATATAAGATTTATAAGCTGACACAATTACCAGTTTTTATATTAGTACAGTAAATACAGAGACTCCTTCAGAATTCGATCGGTGCAAATGAAAATGTTCTCACATATTTTCTTTATAGATCAGAATTTCTCTCTCAAATGATATCACTTTGTATAGTTCTGGTATAGATCATTTCCAATTATATCCATTAAAGTCCTTTCAAGTGTGGATTTGGAACTGTTTTGATATTAAACCTAATCATATACGAGATGTCATGGTATAGATCATTTCCAATTATATCCATTAAGTGCTTTCAGGTGTTGATTTTCAACTGTTTTGATATTAAACATAAATATGTACGTGATGTCCTGGCCTGGTATAGATAATGATCCATTGAATTATATCCATTTAAATCCTTTCAGGTGTGGATTTGGAACTCTTTCGATATTAAACATAAACATATACGAGATGACTTCTTCCCACTTTCATCAAATCCTACGATCTCATTCGCTATAAACTGATATTGAGTCAAAGTCAGCACTTGATGTAGAGAATTGCTCGGAAAAAATTGCAATCTCTGAATAAGTCTCCAGACATTGTCTCAATGGGTGGACATACTTTTCCGATATAGTGGAAAATCATTCGAAATTAATGTAATATCGGAAAGTAGCTCGAAGCTTGCAGATCATATTCCCGAACAAACTTTTCTTTAGCCTCCAATTTGTTCATTGGTTACTTCACTTCGAGTTTTGACTCAATCTCAAATATAGCTGGTTGGGTGGTTTATTAGATGTACTCGTTTCAAACATTGGAGTCCAATTCTTCCTGTATACTCACTGGATAAAGCATTTCTAGCTCCACCTGAGCTGCAATACAGTTGGTGAATGTTGCAGTAATCCTCGAGTATACCTAGAATAATAATTTCTTTATAGATTAGAGTTTTCTTTTCAAATTATATCACTTTCTATAGTTCTGGTATAGATAATTTCCTCCTCTGCTCTGGTCAAAATTAGAGACGCCTGAGGGACTGGTGGTGATTTCGATGGAATAATTTTATATTGTTCTGATTGCTGGTAAGCTGTGGATGTACTATTCTAGTTAGGGGCGTGACATTGAGGACCCATCAAACTACTTTCTTGATTCTCACACCCCGAGGGACGCAGGTTCAAACCCTGTCACGGGTTTGGTCTCCAAAATGCTTCTTTCTATAAAATCCTTTTCTCTTCGAGTCGAAGGCCTCTGTAGCTAGTACTCATTTCCCCAACACCTTGAACTCATAATTAATTATGGAGTAAGATGCAATAATAGGTTAAGTTAGGTTAACATGGCAGCTGGTCTAAAGACCAGCTCACTCAGACCACCATGGGTCCATTATGATACCACCGCGCAACAGAAGATATAATAATAATAATACTGTCTTGATGTTTCTGTAGTCCTTGTTGACGGCCGCATTATAGGACCTCTAATTGTTAGCTTGCAATTCGGTCATGCAGGGAATTCTGGCCCCACCAAACTCCACGGTGGAGTATTTGCTGCATTTTGTGGTTCCATTTTTTTCTCAGTGCATAAACCTGTCATTTACACACACACACACACTTACACGGACTCGGTACTAATTCACCTTTGGTGCTCCGCACTACTAGTACTTATCTATAAGCCCGCCGCCATGCCCGTTCGTAAGAAAATTTCGCTCGCCACCGGAAGTTGACATTTTGGCAATGTAATCCGCATGTGAGCCGTGCTGAGGCAGGCACCAGCAGCAAACGCACAGCGAACCTGTGCCAACACCATAACAGGAGCGGGCCTCTGCCTGCCATAAAATAGGCTACTCTCCACGGCAGTGAAATACGCCGCCTGGCGAACGAGAAATACTTATTCTCGTACAAGTAAAATCCGGGCATAGGAGTGCAGTGCGATTTACTTCCGCTGCGTAAAGTTCACAGTCAGAGTACTCCAGCTACAAATTTCAATCAGTGTATTGCGTATGCATGGGCGTGTGTGTGTGTAGTGTGTGTGTTTGTGTGTTTGTGTAGTGTGATGGCAGTGTGAGCGCCACATGCGAAGTAAAGTGAAAATGACAAATTTTACGTTTTTCACCCCTTCGCTGCGGCCGTTGTTGATTGCGTAAATGACAGCGGGGCGCAAGAGGCTGCTGCATAGTTTCCGCCAGGACTCTCAACATTTCACAGTGTGGCTCTGCGAAGATGTACGTACCAATTGCGAACGAGTCAAGTGGAAGTTATACAACTATTTGGAAATTATGAGCAGTAGTAACCAGAGCAGCTTTTGTCCTTCAACTTACTGCTACGGTCGGTTGGGGCTCTGACAGCAGCGGACTGTGGTGGAGGGCTGTGAAGTGCGAGCAAAGAAACTGTGACTCTTCGCTCGCTCTCTGGCTGGGCGAATATTGAAGTGGTAACTGCAGAAGTGCTAAATCGATGACCATTTGGAAATTTACTTTACGATCGTTTCGATTTGGGAAATGCGAAAAGTTATGTGGGAATCTGCAATTTCATTTTAAAGTTTAGGCCATAAAATGGCGCCAAAGTAGAAAACGCCACGTTGTTGAAGATAACTCAAATATTGGAGTTGATTGTTTGTATACACGAGTATAGGATTGCGGCACAGCCTGCTTGCTGAGTTGGTTATGAGCCATTCATGCTAAGTATGCGCAGTACTTTTAGCCGTTTTCTGCCCGTGGAGCCATATTTGAACTGTTCTTGTACTCGAATAATTTAAAGTATGTCCTTCTGACGCTTGGTGGGGCTGGATAACAATCTAAGATGATTTCACTGCTGCTGTGATTCTGTGGTGGTGTATTTTAAAGTGCTCTTCTGGGTGTTTTTCTTGTAAAGATTTGAGTGGATCTGTTTTGAGCAATGAAATGTAAGCTTCTTAGGTCTGAAATTGCACACTAACATACTTTATGATCAAAGGATAGATAGGCCGGGCTCTTTGGTCTAGTGGTAAGCATGCTAGGCTCCCACTTGGGGGGTCCTGGGTACCAAACCTGCCCCGGGCATAGTCACAAATACGGAAACTTCAAGATACCAGAGGACTAGGAAGATTATTCAACACATGGCTTAATAACTCATTGTATGCATTTCACAGTTCTATAGTTCGTGGCTGTGCAATAGCATAGCATATTTCTCTACATATGTAACAGACTGGGTCACTAGAATCAGATAAATCAAAAGTCTTCGAATCGCGGCATCATCAGAAGCGGTATCCTTTCCCAAAAATTAGACCTGAACATCCGATCATTACAGCGTGTTTCAGGCTGAGGTCATGGCCATTTATCACGCAGCTAAATGGATTCTGAGCAGCGGCATCGCAGCAGCCGACAAAGCTATCTTCTACGAAAGCCAAGCTACATATCGGCAGAATCTGGCGATATGTAGCTTGAAAAAATTCATCTCAAGTTTGTGCTTCATTCCGCGAACGGGAGTTCCTTTTTAGTATTGCCCAACCTTGAACAGCAATTCTAAGTATATATAATATCAATCGGAGGCACACAAATTTCTTTTTGGCTCTACGGTCATCTCAACAGTTGTTCACAAATGTCGAAATGAGCTTTCAAGATACTCTCGTGTGCACCTCATCTGGGTTCTCGAACATAGCGATAACCTGGGCAACTGCGAGGCGGACGAGCTTGCCAAGGCAGGCACGCTTTTACATGAAATTCAGCCCTCCATAAATAACGGATTCCCACTGGCAACACCCAAGTTTCATATCAAACGGAAACACCTGCCTGCCGCCTACAAATTATAGGTCGACGAGGAATCCTGCCATACGTCCAGACTCACTTGGGCAAGAAAGGACAAGCGCAGAACCAACCAGTTTCTACGAATCTATGGAATATCTCCGTCGACAACGAGTCCGTCTTGACCTGCAACTGCATACTGGGAAAGCATGCAGAAATACTGGGCCTACCTTCAAACGACTTCTGCCGGGGCTGTGGTTTCAAGGAGGAGGAGGAGACAGTTTTGCACCTCTACACTGCCCATCCTTGGGCTGAAGAAGAATTCGCACTCCTTGGGCTGAAGAAGAACTCACCTATTTCTAATAAAACTCACAGAGCTGTCTTGCTTCAATGTGAAGGATATAGCAAAGTTCATAAAATTATCAGAATGGTTTCCTGCGGCATAATGGGGGAGTCGTGCCTTTCCCGCCGCTGTCCTTGAGTTGACTATGACCATCCCAAGTAAGAGAACTTTTTAGTCAGTGCTTGAACGGCGCCGCACCGTGGTATCACAATGGTCCATTAGGTGTGTTCAAGTGTGCTTTTGGTAAACTAAGCTACTTATGGCAGTATGGCTAATTAGCAGGTAGACTGTCAAAACGCTAGTGACGTCCCTGTGAGACACGAAAAGCCGAATTTATATTTTCGATCATGATATTTTTGATTATATATTTGGATGATAAGAGTGTTTATAGTAAATATACTCTTCTTAATGATGATTGCCATCTTTAAGGGAATTAGTGAGCAGAGAAGAAGTAGGTTAGGTTAGGTTATCGTGGTAGCCGGTCTACAGACAAACTTACTCAGACCACCATGGGTCCATTGTGATACCACTGCGTACAACGCACCTCCGATTCACTCGTCACCTAAAGAGCCCGCTCTGCTCCCAGCCAGAGCCGGGCACCTACAGGAGTGATGTTCCACAGTCTCCTCCTCCTCCTCATCAGAGAAGAAGTAAAGTTTCGCATTGATGAAAGAGATGTTTTATTCCATGACCGATTTTCATGGCACTAAAAAAAAATGATAAGGGAGTAAACATCTTCTTTTCATTCATGATTATCGTCTTAAGGGAATCAGTGAGTAAAGAAGAAGTAAATTTTCATCTTATGAAACAGCTGTTCTATGAGGGATTTGCATGACAGCCAAATGCCACACAGCTGGTCTAACAATTGACTGACGAAACAATTGTTATGTCCTTATTGAAAAACCTTCTAGGTTCTCTTAAGCACGTTCAACGAATAGAGGTGGTAACTTTAATACTTGTTAATTTGTGAAAAACAAAAGAAGCAACTTAGATGAATTGGTTTCCGTGGTGAGGTGATCCCGAAAATGGACCATCACACAAAAGTTTGATACATTTGTTAAGAATCGAATATAAACAAGCTTCAAGTTTGGTTGAAGTTCCATAAAATCACTTTACATCAGTGCCTATCTTGAAAAGATTGCTGGATTTCTGCAATTGCCGCTGAGCAAACCCAATAAACTGGCTCCAAAAACTCCATGAAAATACGAGTAGTTTCTTATTAAATTGCTAAAAACAAATTGACGCCAGAATACTCTTATACAAAGCTCATATCCTTAGCTCCTTGTATCCTGCCACCCGCTGCACACTCCATGTAACCTGCTCTCCACAGTCTAACATGCAAAAGCGGGCAAAGCCACCTGTCAACGGGCTGCGTAAGGCTCCGAAAAATTCAATAAAATCACATAAATCAAGGAAGCTACACTGCCGTGCACTATTATAGGAACGTTCAAGGAAGTCTTCTAAGAACGTTTTTCACGTATCATTGAATTCCATGGGTCCCCGCTAACTTGCATAAAAGCAACACAGCATATCAGCAAATACAACAGCAACTCCACCAGAAACTCCACCAGTAACTCCACCAGCAACTACACCAGCAACTCCACAAAGCAACTCCACCAGCAACTCCACCAGCAAATCCACCAGCAACTCCACCAGCAACTCCACCAGCAACTTCACCAGCAACTACATCAGCAACTCCACAAAGCAACTCCACCAGCAACTCCACCAGCAACTCCACCAGCAACTCCACCAGCAACTCCGTCAACAGTTCCGTCAACAACTCCATCAACAACTCCATCAACAACTCCACCAGCATCTCCACACGCAAACGGAAGCAATACCCAGCGACACGTTCAAAGGTATCTCCTTCACTTGTAACTTAATAACGACTCATTGAAGTTTACTTCTGAATAATCCCATGAATTCTGCACTGTTCCTCTGCAGCTCCATTAGACCAATGAACCGTATTCATTAATTCAAACATTCCTCTTCGTAGCTTATCAACTCACTGACAACTTCTTTAATTGCTGATGGTCTGCTGATTACTCTGCACAAATTCCAAAGCGCGGCAATTTGACGTTAAACACTCGCGTACGACTCGGTCCAGCTTTATGGCTTTTCTATAAATTTTGTATTACTCGTAAGTCCACAACCGCAAAGCCAATAAATACCGCTCCCGAAAATGTTATAAAATAATTTTAATTTATCGCCGCGATCAGAGAAAATATTATACAACAATATTTTAACAAACAATAAAGTCGCCCCAGTGTTGATTTATTTGTCTGCGTCACACAATAAACTCCGAAATGCACTTCTCACACTGCATGCACTCCACCAGCATAATTCATTTCCGCTCATTGTCAGAGAGCATGAAAAAAAGCCCAACGAAAATCATGGCGAAAAAAGTCCTGCGATGAGCGGCGCAAGGAGAAAAAATGTAATAATAAAGTCATCATAACAATGCAGGTGTACAGAGTATTGAGGACTGCAGTCAGCAACAACAACAATGACAATAAAATATACCATGCAATTTGCAAAGGATGAGAGTCCTCATACAAATGGCGCAGTCGAAGGCGCGAAAAGAGTGCAACAAATTGACGTCAATTGAAAATAAAGTTCACAATTCATTGAACGCGCCACACGGGCCGTGTCAAAAGCAGGGAAGCTTTGGTCCTCTGCGGGGTGAGAAAGTAGTGGTAGGCTTATATGGCTGTGACGGTGACGGTGAGTGGAGATGGAACTGTGACTATGGCAGTGACAGTGGCAGCAATTGCGGCTGTGTCAGGCAGAAGTGCGCTAAAGCCGCAATCACTTTTCAAAAGCGCAATCACAAATCCCGCGTGGATTCTGAGCGGCGGCGGCGGTGGCGGCAAAAAAACAGCGCAAAGAAATAAGAGAAAAACCAATAAAAATATTTTAGCACTCTTGCCATTTTTTTCGTGAGTTTGTTGGTTTGTTTGTTTGTTGCAAGGACAATGCAAAGGCTCAACCATAGTCACCGCACAGAGCACGGGTATTTGCCTTTGCAGTGCTGCAGCGGCAATCGTCCTTGTGGTGTGGTTGGTGGTGGTGTGGGTAGGCAGCTCTTAATGCAATGTGCCAACTCGTGTGCCCAGCGGAAGCATTTCAAGTGTACGAAAAGTATGTTTCTTCCTTTTGTTTTTTGTGTAGCTACCTCGCCAATGCAGGCGAA
Source organism: Clusia tigrina (assembly GCA_920105625.2). Lineage (NCBI taxonomy): Eukaryota > Metazoa > Arthropoda > Insecta > Diptera > Clusiidae > Clusia > Clusia tigrina. Next base: position 220,924,219 of record OV050031.1, read on the forward strand.
AATAAAGGATAATAAAATAAATAAGAGAGAGAAAAAAATTCAAGCATGCCACAACTCTGAACGCAAGCAATACCAACTGAGCCGTGAGTTGGCCATTGAAATGGCGCGAATTTCGAACGAACAAATAATCGAGTGAACTTCCGGTGTGCGGCGAACATACACACAAACATGCACACACTCACACACACACACACACACATACTCAAATAGACGCACATACATGTAGCTCCATATAAACTGCAAAGCTGCACTCTGTTGTTGATTGTATTGTGGTTCATTTTGGTGGCATGTTGCAAGCTGCTTCTTTGGGGTATATGTTTGTATCGCTGTGTATGAGAGGTGTATATGTGTGTGTGTTTGTATGTGTGTATGTGTGTGTGTGTGTGTGTGTGTGAGTGGATTTGTGTGTGTGTGTGAGGCATTTTTTGTGGCAAAAAGTGGGCAGCATAATTTATGTTTGTGTAATAATCCATTTTAGCTCCATCAGCCAATATTGGCTCATTGTTTCCGTGCTAATTGTTTGGCTTTTGACCAATTTCTCGCTCAGCGACGGATGTGGACTTAATGCACAGCAGGACTGTGCGAATTTTCGGTTTGGTTACAGCAAGAGGCGGTAACTTTAGTGAGCAGATATCGTTGGAGAAGAATTTGCTGCCATATACAGGAGTAGAGAAGGGTAACTTTAATAGAACGTGGCACATGTGAAAAGAACCAGAAGAATTGATTTGCAATGTGAAGTGATCCTTAGAATGGACCATCGGACAAAAGTTTGATACATTTACGGCCGTAACTTCAGTGTAGCAGATATCTCTGTGAATTGATGGAGAGGTATTTGCTGCCATATACAGGAGTAGAGAAGGGTAACTTTAATAGAACGTGGGCACATGTGAAAAGAGCCAGAAGAAACTCAGATGAATTGGTTTCAATGGTGAAGTGATCCTGAGAATTGACCATCACACAAAAGTATGATACATTTGTTAAGAATTGAATATAAACAAACTTCAAAAGTAACTGAAATCCCATGAAATCACTTTATATCAGAACCCATCTTGAAAAGATTGCTGGATTACTGCAATTGTCCCTGATTGTCTCCCAATAAACTGCCTCCAAAACTCCACCAAAATACGAGTAGTTTCTTATTAAATTGCTGAAAGTAAATTGACAAAAGAATACTCGCATACAAAGCTCATATCCTTAGCGCCTTTGTATCCTTTCCCCCACTGCCGACTCCATTTAACCTGCACTCAACATTATAACATGCAAAAGCGGGCAAAGCCACCTGTCAACGGGCTGCGTAAGGCTCCGAAAAATTCAATAAAATCACATAAATCAAGGACGCTACCCTGCCGTGCACTATTTTAAAATTCAATTGCCAAGCTTGCCGTCGTAAGTCCTTGCCTGCGACTATGCATGGTTGTCACCTTAAGGTGCGCGCTAACTTGCAACACAGCAGAGCACAGCACAGCAGCAACTCCACCAGCAACTCCAACAGCAACTCCACCGGCAAACGGAAGCAATACCCAGCGACACGTTCAACGGATACATGCTTGCATAGTTACTTCCGCCAATGCTAGGGAGCAGCTTGGTGGCTGCTGGAAGGAAGCTGCTTTCAAACTCTATTGAAAAGCGATAAAAATCGCAAATGTTTTTCGGCGCGTATTTGTATGGTTTTTCGTTGTTGTTCGTGTTGTTGTTGTGTTGTGTGTGTGTGGTGCTTGCATAAAAACATCCTTTTGCGGCTTGTCATCACGCTGAGGTTGTTGTCTTTTATGTGCTTCCTTTTGCAGTTGTTTAGCTGCTGTTGTTATCCTCCGAGCTTCCTGTTGTTGCACTCACACAAACGCACACAGGCACACACGTGGATGGGTATTGATTGAAATTTCAATAGATTGCTTCCGTTACAGTGGCAGCGTGTGTGTTTGTTACACTTTTCGCACGTTTACTATCTCGCCACATGTGAGCGTGCTGCATTACTTCTTCTTCGTGCTGCAAGTGTCTCTGCTGTGATTATCTGTGCATGAGAGTATGTCTGTCTGTGGTTTATCTTTGCAGTGCAATCTACAATGTCAGCGCAATGTGTGACATTTTGTATACCTTAACGCTGTGGTTTGCTCCTTTGTGTGTGTTACTTTTATTATTATTCCAGCCAAATATGGCAACACAGTTGAGTGCACAGTGAAATGGAGTTTTAATAATAAATGTCTCTGGTGACATATGCGGCTGTGGTTCAGGGGGCTCTGAGGCCATTCGGCAATATTCTGCATATTTTTGTTATGGTTGAGGAGTGCCTCATTCGCAGGCGTGTGTTTCTGTATTAGAAGATGGAGGACGTGATGTTTCTTTTGACACCTGCATATCCTTGTTGGTTGGAGTCGAGACATAATCATAACATACCAGAAGCTTCAGAAACAGAGCAACATATGGGATAAGGTGGCATATAGGAAATATATGAAAGGAAATATGTGACTACAATAATCAGAAAGTAAAAGGTGCATTCTTGAACTCTGAACGGGATAAGGAATCATCACCATAGACTTGGTTCATCAATAGAAACGTTTCTGTAAATGTTTTATCGATTTTTAAACAAAACTGAAAATTAGTTCTTTGTTCAATGGATATTTAAACACCGATTTACTGCCACTTCAGACCCAATAGCTCCACTTTTATTAGTCCAAATGGCACAAACTTTTGGCAGTACATCAGTGAGGGATCTGAAGCACTAGAAATACCTTTAGAATGCACATTGTAGAACACTTTATAAAGCTGCAAGCTGTGATTGTAGCGTTTTTAGGGAGTAAAACTTTGTAATTAGTAGAAAGACCGGAAAATCTGAATCACTGGACTGATAGCTCCGAATAAAGTCTGGAATCATCTCCGCTGTAGTCATCCCCAAGTAATGTTTACAGAAATTATTCTTTCATTATTCTTTCATTATTGTTTACAAATTATTCTTTCATTTCTAATGAAACTAACACGAAACAACCTCCGAGTTATTAAAAGAAACTAGGGACAGGACAATGTCGTTACGATATTCGTTAGAAGGTATTCTCTCCTCACAAAGCATACTAAATAAGCTTTATCATACACTGCTTAGAATAGGACCTCCGAGCTATAAAAAGATACATGGACAGGACGTTGTCGTTTCGTTATTCGAGGTTACCTCACAGGCCACTGTCGTTTAAGAAGCCACCTCAAGAAACTAGGACTCTCACTAGTAAACACGTGTAGGTTCTGCACGAAGGCAGAAAAAACTCCAGAGCACCTTCTAATGAACTGCGCAACCTTAGCTCGCAGTAGGAAGAAATTTCTGGGGCATTACTGGCCCGAGGGCAGAGACATTAGAGCAATGAACCCCAACTCAGTACTAAGCTTCTTTAGAACTGTTGGACTAATAGAAGACCTTTAATGTAGGAGGAGTACAATAGATCAAATTGGTCGAGGTATATTTTCCGTCTTTTTTTCATTCATTCATTCATACGTTATTCGATAGAGGTAATTGTCTCCTTAGAGAGCATATTAAATAAGCTTTATCATGTACTGCTTAGAATAGGACCTTCGAGGTATAAAAATATACTCTGGACAGGACATTGCCGTTACATTACTCTTGAGACATCATTGTCTCCTCAGAGAGCATACTAAATAAGTGGTATCAGGTACTGCTTAGAATAAGATTGTGAGGTCTAAAATCATCTGTGGGAAATTTTGGCCCACACTACAGGTGACAGAGTCGCAACGCAACTATATCCACACACACATCACGATAAAATACCCGAACCGCAGCAACTGCAATAGAAATTTAACGAAAAACTACATACGTTGTAATCAATCAGCGCTGCAGTGGCGGGAGCACAGACCACCAGCAGTATATTATACCAGTTGGAATAATAACAATTACAACAAAAGCAATCTCACGCACAGCCGACGATCTTGCCAACCAGCGACACGCTTGCGAAGAGAGAAAAGAGTCGTTACAGGATCTGACCTCGTTTTCGGGACTGAATCTGTAGATTAATTCGATTCTACATTGAAATCGGTGTTGATTGAAGTCTATCTAATAGGTTACTACCTACAACACAGTACCTAATATAATAGGTTTATCTGATCTAATAGGTTACTACCTATATTACATTATCATATCGAATAGGTTTATCTGATCCAATAGGTTATTACCTACATTTCATTATCCAATCTAATAGCTTTATCTGATCTAATAGGTTAGTACCTACATTACATTAATCTACAGATTCTGCCTTGAAAACTGGGTGAGGTCTTATTCCAAGCAGAGCATGGAACAACTTATTTATCATACCAACAATTTTCTTAGGATTACCATGCAGTGTATCGCCGGAACATTATAAAAACCACACCCTTATATTACATACAGGAAAAAGGATTCTGCTCTAGTGATGTACGATTGTGCTGTGCATTTGTAGGCATGGTCAAAAAGAGTTGAGTTTCTTTCTTCGTTCAGAGTTTCTTTAATTAGACTCAATTTCTTCTGCAAATAATTGGCCGAGGCAGCCATAACGTGGCTAATTTGAGAAGCAGGTACCAGTGTAGAAAGAGAACTAGGCAAAGATGGTGTGAATATTGTGGTTAGTTATTTAAAGCTATGTACAGAGAAATTTCTACTCGTATACGGCACCAACCACTTACGACCAAAGACTCCGATAAATCCAACAATCACCAGTTGGAAGGAAAACCTCACTGGGTTACTAGTGTATCAAGACTAACAACAACAACACAATTTCAGCGGCCAATTGATGAATTTTCCACTAGGTTAGATTAGATTTTCGTGGCAGCAGGTCCGGACCAGTTCACTCAGACCACCATGGGTCCATTGTGATACCATCGCGTAACAATGTACCTCCGATTCACTCCTCGAACCACTTCGAAGCCCTAATAAAGCGCAGGATTTGTTTGACGTTCGCGCCAGACACTTCTGTAAGAGAGATAAAAGAGGAATTGCATAAAGAGACCTCTCTGCTTCCACTCTGAGCCGGTCACCTACATAAGAGATTTTCCACAGTCTTCTCCTCCTCCTCTTCCCCACAGCTTCTGCAGTATTCATGAGAGAATACTCCCAGGCTGAGAGCATACCTGCCGAATAGCGAATGACCAGTTATACAAGCCACGACCTTAGAGATATCCTCTCTCGACAGGGCAACCAGGTCTCTAGATTTCCTACTTTTCCATTACTCATATCTCCAATATAATATTAAATAGCAGTGATCACATTAGAGGCATTCGTGTGGACTGGTTCTGGTAACTGCAACTGAGATTTGAAGAGCCAAGTAAAAAATTGTCTCAATATTTCTCCTTGTATTAAACCTACTTCTACAAAGAAAAGGACAAGGTTCCCTTTTTTGCTTCAGACAATTTTGAATTTCCACATACGACAGCTTTCTTATTTCTTACTCCAACCCCTTTGTTCTGTCTCCTGTGCTCACACGTAAAAGTCAATTAAAAAGCACGAACTGGAAATGCTTCCGCAAACAAACGAAAACTCGCGTCTTCCTTGCACAAAAGGAGTCTACTTACTTACTTACTTACTTACACTTACTTGGGTGCTTGCAACTGCTGCTGAGCAAAGAAACTTTTGCACGTCAACAAAATGTGAGTGTATGTGTGTGTATGTGTGTGTTTTGCTTGAGTATTCTGTGTGCTTGTGTGAGTGTTTGCAGACAATTGTTGATCTTAGAGTTGAGCAAAAAATTAAATTAAAATGCAAATGAAGTGCGAGTGGCATGCAGCACCAGAGTGCGGCTAGGCGCGAGTGCACGCCGACAAAATGGAGTCATCTGGCGTTTCTAGACAAGTTCTTCTCACTTTAGCTGCCTACACACTGGCACTGTCTGCCCTCAGGTGACTGTGACAAATTGCCATAAACAATATGTTTACCCCACACGACGTGACAGCGCAGGGACACGAAAAGCATTTGGGGTCGCGACAGGATTTGCTGCATTGGAGAGTGCGATGCGGCTCCTACAATTTGCGACTCCTTGCCTCCGCTCTCATTTGTATGTCCGCTCACACCATCAGCGCAGTGTTTACCTTGGCGCTTTGTTGTTTTTCTTGCTGTTGTGCATATTTAAAAAATGCTCCTTCCTTTCAGCTGCGCTGACAGCGTCTGCTCGAGACTTATGCAGAAGATGAATGCTTTTCTTGTGCTGCTCCTGTGTATTCTTTTGCTATTCTTTTTTTCGTAGCCATAAATTATGCAAAGAAGTTACTTACTTAATGCTGTTGTAACCTTAATTTAATCTTGTAATCTGTTTTGTGGCAAGTGCAATAAATAATTCACAAGTACCTCAGTGAGAGTACCTTTGCCGCTTGCCTAGGGAGCACTACGAAGTGATGAATATATGGGGCCGTATTTTGCGAGCAATGGACAGACTATTGCCACATAATCGTGGCAAGAAAATGTATTCAGAAATGTGGGAAAATCTTTCTTTTTGATAGGCAAGTGGATATTTTCGGAGATTATCAGTCATTTTCAATTTGAGTCCTTTTAGAGTGAGTGGAGAGCTTAAGTATCGGTTTATAAGTTATAAGTAGTAACTTAGCTTCATTCAGTTTAATTGGATCTAGGAGATAACTTATATTGGTATACGAGGTACACAATTGCATCGTACTGCGTCCAATGAACTCTTCTACTTTCGAGCGTAGGTCAGGGTGGCAGTAAAAGGAAGCTCACCTAGGCCAGAAATTGACCCGTTCTGATACCACAGAGGCATGGGTCTCTTAAACTAACAGACCTCCCAGGTCTGAACCAGTGCGATACCCTGACGAAGCGACCGATCTTGTTTATACTGATGGAGGATATCTCCGCAAGACCGTCGAGAAAAGGTGCCCCCAGAAATCGAAGCCCTTTTTTTACGAGGTCGGTGCAGTATCACATCAATTGTGGGATATCTTCCTCCTCGTCCGACGACCCGCAGTTGTGGGAAAAATTATTGAAGGGTTAACCCTCTGAGCGTGTCTGCCAATGACACAATATATATGATCCTATGGCTCCGCGGGGGAGCAAAGGGCCGCTGCGGTTTCGGTGCTAAATGATATTTAAGATTAGCAGGTTAACAGCCTACCTTTCCGATTCTGGTGTCGATGTGTCGACTTTAGCCACCAGACTTGCTGTCAACCTTTGGCTTACTTTGCAACAGCATTTCCGCGGTTGCCGATGGTAAGGTTATACCGCCTTTACTCAGTCGCCAGAGCCTGGTTTGTTATCGACAGGGAGTACCACGTGTAGGTGAGGTTGACTATTGCGTGGAAGAGGCTAAGTGTTCCCAGGTTCCATCCCAGACACATAATTATGGAGAGCACAAAATGGGCCACCCCCCTCAATGACACAATGTTCTGCCAGAACTGCAACTGTTGTGACAAGGCAGTCGCGTCTTAGCTGCAGTGATTGGGCTTTTCTATTCCTGCCTAGCGAGGCCCAGATTTCTTTGGTGATTCTGCAGGTGTGTTCCTCACACCAGAGCCTCTTAATTAACCGCCTGTACTCTTGTTTGAGAAGAAGCTGTATAGACTTGAGTGGTACACCACGTTTTGTCATGTGTGTTGTGGTGTGGTGCTCATTCTAGCTAGTTCGCCCGTGTCACAATTGCCAACTATACCCCTGTGACCTGGAGCCCACCGGAGTTTGAATCCCTGTTCGCCCTGATAGAGTATTTAGAGCGGATATGCACATTACCACAAGCTTAGAAGGGATGTAGTAGACCACATAAAGACGAGTCTATAGCTATTTGACTGTTACAGAAGATATATATATCGGAGCTGTTTTTGACAATGTATGTTAACAGTCCTTGCCCCGCTATCAGATTCGGTATGACCTTCGCTAGGAAGATACTAGGTAGGAGAGAGAGATGAATCACCAGATTTTTGCAATACGCTCCACAGCCCACTCTGTCGTTCAGTTTCGAGCCCTCAGTGAATATTTCTATTGTTTTGGGAGTGGAGAGGTGGCCTTTAGACCATTCTTCTCTTCCAGGGTTATGAACGGTGAAGTTGTGCTCAAAGCATGGTGGGTGGACCGCATTGTAAATGTCTTGCGTGGTGGGAGAATCATGTAGGAGAATGTTGGTATGACCCAAGTGGGTCCTGGACCATTTGCTGTCCCCATTCAGCCGTACAGCAGAGACTTTTGCCAATTGCTTGATTAGGAGATTCAAAACAGCGAGCTTCGCAGATGGCTTGATTAGGAGATTCAAAAGGATCCATTTGAGGAGTGTAAATAGCGCTTTACTGGGAGCTGTATGGAGAGTCTCACTGACTAGGACGGAGGCAATTCTCGTCACTTTGTCAAGAGGCTTTTGGTTAGTCAGGCGCTGGTCACCATACTACCGCCTCGTAGAGAAGAATCGGCTCCACCACCGAGTTTAAGTCAGTCGTTTTCATCTTGCGGCATTTGATGCCATCATATCTTTTATATATTTATAATACTTTAATTCTTTTTATTTGGCATCCGTCTCCAGAACATGACCAGAGGTTCATTGTACCACTGCCAGCATTTTAGAGCCAAAAAAAGTCCTTAAATACCTTCCAAAATTCACTGGCATAAAGAGTTGATCCCAGACATTCATTTTTGTCTCAGAAGAACAGAACTCACTCATGTTTGACTTAATAATTGAAGGTAATATTCTTGGCCCTACTCTGCCTCCTTCACGAGCATATTTACAATTAGTCTTAGCTTTTATCTCCATGCCAAGGCAGCGCCACACACCAACTCCCACTTCAGCTCCAGCTCCATCACTCTTCAGGACTTTTTGCATTTTTAATTCACATTTAAATTAGTCAAGGTAAACAGAAAACAAACCAAACGGAAAGAAAAGAACTCCGGGAGTAAAAGTAAACGGTAATCTAATGAGCTCAAGGTATGGCAAAGCTACTCTCCTGCCTCGCCCACCTCTCCTGCCGCCCTTTCACCGTCGCACTGCAGCCGGCAAAATGACATCCGGTTTGCTATCACGCGGTAATTCAATTTTAGCTCAAAGAAACAGCGGAGCGAGCTGCGTAAACTTTTAATTCCAGCAGGAAGATGCTGCGCTGTGCAGTCCTTCAACCCTTCTGCAGCTGGTGGGAGTGGAAAATAAAAACATTTGCGCGTTATTTGCGGTTGCCAACAATTTATAATTAACTTAAGAACTTCATCAACTTCATTTGACGATCTTAAGCAGCGCCTTTGCTTACTTATGCGATGACTTCGATGTGGTCCCTGTTCCCCATGTTGCTGATGTTGTTGTTTGTTTTTCATGCTGCTGCTGCTGGTGATGCTGCTGCTGTCGCCAGTGTTATCTGCCCTCGTTTTTTTAGGTTTCTTACTTGCTGCAAATACTTCCGTTGAAACTTTTATTTTAGCTTAAATTCCCAGAGTTGCGCATATTTGGAATTCGTGGAGTTCTTTCTTTTTTGAGCGTGGGGGTTAAACGGGATTTTATTGTAAGCCGAGTGCGTATTTTCAGCGAAGGTTAATTTATTCAATAATTGCTGCAAAGTTTGCTTTGCTGCTTGTGTTTGGTTTGTTGTATGTAATTAAAATTGAAGCCAGTGCAGAGGAGAAGAAGTGAGCCGATTCTGAAGCAATGAGAATCAGGGGACATCATTATTGGAATTAAAGGGAGTACAAAGGGAGTGGCATCAAAGGGATTCAGACTATGTTGTTAAGAGGTTCAAAAATGGATTGTGTATGAGTACCTTGTCCGAACTTGTCTAAATGGTAATGTGGCCGATGAGTCCAGGCAATATTTATACCATTTACTTGTCAATATCAACCGCACCTTCAACTGTTTGGAGGGGTCTACAAAGGGGACCACTGGCATCACTTCATATCAAATAGACTGCTAAGTCGTGTAATGCATACATACCCCATCTACCACTCCAACTTTCTGATGCTTCAATCATCTCTCCCCACAGATTTCAGAAGTCTTTATAGATTATTCCTCGCATTGGACAGGTCCACAGAGAAACTGCACTTTAAATTCCCCGCATTGCGTGCTCTGTGAAGCTCAATGCACGTGCTACTTGTGTACACTTTTTTTATCGTTTTCGCCAATTATTTACACAGGTTGCCGTAATTTGTTGTCTGCACCTGCAGCAACTGAACACACAACAGCGCCACGGTGCACGAGTGCAATATCAACTGCCATGCATGCTTGCGCATTTGCGTTGGCTGCCATTACGGCAACAGCTGCCTGGCGTACCGTGCCGATTTGTTATCGAAATTCCCATAAAAATCGTCAATTAACCGCGTTAATGAATCGCGAGTAATTTACAGGCACGCATGAAGCGACAATTGCCTGCAAAAGTATTTTGCGGTATGGAAAATGAAATGAAACCTTTAAACAATGCTCTGGCAAATTGTGCTGTTTTAAATTGTCCTGAACAGAAACTGATTATAGTGAATCTTAGGGATTCATTTTCTTAGACTGAATGGATAAATAGAATTAGTTGAGTAGGGAAATAAATTCAGAAAAATATGTTCTGCCCTTAGGAAGCGATTAAGGAGTGTTTTAATGCTTGAGGATATCTCTGTGGTTTACTAGAATAAAGTTATGGACTGTAATAAGGAAGGATCGATGTTGCAAGAAAGTGTTTGGGTGACATTATAATAGAGTTGGTGGTTGAAATATACTCAAAATTTCTAGGATCTAGGATCTTTAAGTCCTCCGAATTCAGACTCTTATATAATGATTCGGAAATTGGGTCCTTGCTCTGGGTAAATTTTGTTACGAAAATAAGGGGAATGATGGAAGGATTATCTCAAAAGAAAGATTGTATTACTTGTTACCGATCTGCTGTTGAACTGGTTTTTCTCCTATGCCTATAATGGAAGTTCTTTATAACTCAGATATTATAATTCATTATAAGATTAAAGCAATCAGTAGCAAGAATGATCAGTAGCAAGAATGATCAGTAGCAAGAATGATCAGTAGCAAGAATGATCAGTAGAACAATGGATCTCTGAGAGTCTTTTGGTTTACTTACATATGCTTCTGCAGGATAACATACAAACGACCTAAACAACGAACAGTAGTTCCATAGTTTCTATTTTATAGGCAAACCCAGCGAAAATATTGACAAAACTTCAGTAAAAATATTATGATTACTCCGAAGAAATGAAACTATAACGATACACAACTTGCTGTTGTGTAAAATTAGAGGTATATTAAAGGGGTTTTCCCCACAAGTAATCACTTTGCTGGGTTCTCGGACATATCAATATAGAAGGGAATGAATTAGCGGACGAGATGGCCAGGAGGGGCTCTGAAATGGACATTAACGAGGCAGATACAAATCCTGATATTGGAACTGTTTCGGAGCATAGATGAATTCACTATTGCAGTGACAAATAACTTATAGACTAATCGTGACGACTGTGAAGTCTCACGAGCCTTAAGGCCTAGTTTAGACATGAAGAGAACGAAGGTTCTCTTAGGGCTCAACAAACCTGCAGTAAGAGTGCTTACGGGGGTCATTACCGGGCATTGTGCTATCGCACCAATGCTTCAACATTGGCGTCCAGCGGGCTATCCAGGACTTGCCATGATGAAGAAGAGATAGTATCGATTCATCACTTTTTATGTCAATGTCCAAGACTACAGTTGAAACGACTTCAATGTTTGGGGTCACGCTTCTTCACAAGCTTGAGAGAGATAACGAAGGTGGATTTATCGGATCTCCTCATTTTCATCTAGAAAACCACATGGTTTAATAGGGATTTAGGTGGGGGGATAACTGTACTTCCAAGGTTTACGGACATCGAGGGTAAGGACGAGTATGCCTTATCCTGGCATTTATTAAGGCAGACGCAATGGACATAGATGTCTCCGAGTGGAAGTGCGGATACTTGGTATCCGTACACGCCTTCGCAAGCTATCCTAACCTAAAGAGTTTTTTAGTGTTCCTTTACACGGTCATCGTAGCCTTTCTGTTTGCTTTGGCTATATTTTGAATATAATTTTGGCTTTTAGTTCATTTCCCATTCTTAAGCAAACGACGTTAAAGGAACTTCTGTTATGCAGAACAGTCCGTAAGCATCCATCGAGATTTTTATTGCCACCCTTTCAAGTAATATGACCCAATTTATGGCAACTATGCAAAATTTGCTACAGGAATGTATTAAAAGGAAAACCAGCTGATGTAAATTAGATTTGATATCCTCAAGGAATCCCACCAACTGACCCACAGACCACAAAAAGTCATCAGATCTTATAGACTACAGTTTTAAGGGATATACAGGTCGAACGCATTCTATCTGAATAAGGCTATAGACTTTGATCAGACTACGCGCCACTGTTATTACACGTTTCCTACTAGCCTAAGGATAAAAAAACGACATCAGAAAAGCAACAAATAGTAAAACAGACTGGCTCAAATACCGGAAATATATTAGCGCCCACATGAACACTGATATTTCCCTAAAGACTGCAGATGTTGTCGATACCGCTTTGCAGGATTTAAACCCTTTAATAGTATCAGCATCTGCACATACTACTCCACTCAATTTTGAAGCCTTTAAGAAGGCAAAGGTTATACCAGGCCTCATTAGAGAGAAAAGGCATGAACAAAAATTGTATCGGCATAGACCTCCCATGTTGACGAAAAAGCTATCCGAAATTTCAGGACGTCTGAAAGGCGCTTTAAATTATGAACTTGCCAAATTGCTTCCCCACATTCATTTGAACAGAATTATTCCAAACTCCAGTACAGGTTCCGTAAGAAACATTCTCCAGTATAGCAAGTACACCGGAATTTCAACGAAATCAGAAAATCTTTGGAGGATGAGAAATATTGCACCGCGGTATGCTTAGACGTTACACAAGCCTTTAAGAGAGTCTGGGCCAAATTTATAAGATATTTCATCTTCTACCTCCAATTTTTCACAAAAATCTAAAATCTACCTAATCAGCAGAAAGTTTGGAGTTAAATATAATAGGGCCATAGCAGATGATTATGTTATTGAAGGTGGAGTTCCTCAAGGTAGTATGCTTGTTCCCATTCTGCGTCTTCTTTACACGTCAGATTTACCTAAAATTTACAACATTGTTACGGCAACGTTCGCAGACGACAAACATCAACTTGAAAACAGGTGTTTATCTCGTTGGGAGATGATAATGAATATGCTGGATAAAATAAAGATTTCAACGCATTTAAGAGAATAAATTAAATCTGATTATAGACGAGTTGGAACACTCTTGCATTGAGTAATCAGTATTTGGAAAGTTGGGCAGGCGTAAGGCTCCGTAATAGTCGCATTTTTGATGGTTCAGTTCAACAAAAAGTCACCATATTGTTATGAAATCAACACGCCGTCTGATTGGTTGATAGTTTTAGGGTAAGCGTCAATTTTAACCCCAAAAAATACCCACACGAGAAGGCATGCGTCACTGCGTTCAAAAGCCTTCCACTAGTATACAAGAAGTATATTAGCGACTACACAATTGACAGCGAGATCAGTGAACTGAAGTGAAAGTGAAGAAGTGAACATCGTAGTAGCAGCAGCAGTGGAACAGTGATTGTAGCCGAGAGTGAACATCGTAGTAGCAGATCAAGTAACCAGTGACAGTGGCAAAGTTAACATCGTTGGCAGCAAGCAGTAAAAAGTTAGCATAGCCGGATCCTGAGAATGGGAGCAAGCAGAGTGAGCGTCGTATTGGGAAGATCAGTTCACAAGTGACAATAGAAGAGTGAACATCGTATGGTTGACAAGTGATCAGAGACGAGTCCTTAGAGTAGCAGCAGTGGTTGAAAAGTCGTAGAGCAAAGATCGTGAGAGTAGCAACAGTAGCATGAAGCGGATGTAAATGAAAAAAGTGTGGTGCAACAACTAACTGACTGAAGAAAACTAAAGCGAAAATGAAGTGTGAAAAGCGTGCTTATAGAATTAAAGCCAATAGTAAGTTTGACGAATACTAATAAAGCCGATTGTTCACACACAATCCAGTGAAAAGAATCCAAGTATTGAGCTTGGTAGAAATTGTCAGAAAGGCAATTACGTAACAATATTTATCTCGCATATAGAAGACAGAGTCCAGAAGGGGTTTTTCTACTCTTCTAAATTTTATTTTACCTTTGCCCATAATTAATTATGCCTGAATGCGTTGGGGATTGCAACTAATGGCCCGAAAAGCAAAAAGAAGCATCGTGACGACCTTGCCCGGGGTAGGATTCGAATCAACTACCGCCTAGTGTGAGTCATGCTTACTACTAGACCACACAGGAGGGTTCAGTTGTACACATTTGAGGTACTCTGTACACATTTGAGGTACTCTGTACAAATTTGAGGTACTCTGTCTACTGAATTCTAAGATTGATAAAAGAGTTTAGGAAGTTTGAAAAGTTGTAACTTCCAGTTTACAACCCTCTATCCTTGTACCCATGTGGGGTACATTCTAAGATTCATAAAAGAGTCAAAGAAGTTTGAAAAGACGTAACTTCCCTTTCACAACCCTCTCTCCTTGTACACATGTGGGGCACTCTCTCCTCTTCTGCACTCTAAGATTCATAAAAGAGTCAAAGAAGTTGAAAATACCTAACTTCCCTTTCACAATCCTCTCTCTTTGTACACATGTGGCGTACTCTCTCCTCTTTTGAGTTCTAAGATTCATAAAAGAGTCAAAGAATTATGAAATGGTGTAACTTCCCTTTCACAATCCTCTCTCTTTGTACACATGTGGGGAACTCTCTCCTCTTTTGAGTTCTAAGATTCATAAAAGAGTCAAAGAATTATGAAAAGGTGTAACTTCCCTTTCACAACCCTCTCCTTGTTCCCATGTGGATCACTCTCTCCACTTTTCAATTCTAAGATTCATAAAAGAGTTAAATAAGTTTGAAAAGGTGCAATTTCTAGTTCATAACCCTCTATCCCTCCCCTTTCCTCATAATATTTCATTGGGCATCAATGCCTGAGTACTTGAAGACCTCCTTCTTCGACGGTGTTGATCGGCCTCCTCATTTTATTCAGTTCTATTGAACACATTGAATTGTCCTCGTAACCTGCGAAGCAAACAAACGCTCCTTCACAGTATAGATAGGAAAAAATTAATAAATACTCATGTACAGATTCAAGCACCCTAATTGCAATACCCTCCAATTCTTTGTTGCTCTATTCAGAAACAAAAGAAGTCATCTTTGTAAGATTTTCATTGAACTTCTCTGCTTTCAGGTTGGCTGCTAGTATCGACATAAAGCGATAAAAGGTAATGCAACAGACTGACGACACTTCCGCTGGTGGTGCACTAAGGCGAATGCATAAAACTTGCTTATGAGCATAATTTCACGGCAAAGCGAAACAACGAAACAAGGAAGCGCAGGATCATCCTTATGCAGCACGCTCCTTACTGTTGCTGTGCGGTTTATAGATTTAACAATAAAATAGAAAAAGCGAAGGAACACAAGTTCAATATTTAACAACCGGAAGCGATATTCGAGACAATATGCGGTTTAATTTTAAACTCAGCTGCACAAGGTACGGGGCGCACTTAAGCCGCGGCACTCCACGCAAGACGGCAGCGCATCTATTAGAATGCCATAAAAGCGTATGCAGCATAAAATTACAACGGCAACGGAAGCAGCAGCAGCAGCGCAGATGCTATCGATACAGCTCACGTGCGACTGTGGTAGGGGTATGCATTTTGTTCGTGGGGGAGGGGGAGGTAGTGAGCGTGGCAGCCGCAGCGCGCATAGTGCCATTGATGTGGAAAAACAAAAGGAGCAACTTTTAAGCAAATAACAAATTTATTACGCCAACTTTTTGCTGGCTGTTTATAGAAGCAGCTCCCTTGTTGCTAATGCTGCTCATGCTGTTGCCGCGCTGTTGATCCTCAGAAGACATTTCGCCCCGAGGTAGGTGAAGAAATAATACGAAATATGAAAATTATGCCAAAGGAATGCAAAAATTTTCGATTTGATTTTTGTGGAATTTCATTAGAGGTAAAATCGTTTAATCGCAATTCGATGAGCTCAATCAAGGATGCATGTTGGCAATTTCTGAGATTTAGATTTATGAAGGCAACATCCAACCGGGATACGCACACACACACACACACACACGCACAACCTTTTGTTGTTGCGAAATTGAACTTTTATTGGTGGGCGTTTTGTGTGACGCGGCGAGGGGGGTGGGCAAAATCGTCTGCTAGCTACGCAAAATTTATGCAAACAATGTTAAGGAAAGAAATTCTTGTTTGCTGCCATCTTCAGCAGCAGAGTTTCTTATGACTTGTGTAAACACCAAAAGAATAAAATATAAAAAACTGAATGAATACTCGTATAAAAAATGTGGAAAATCTCCGCTTCAGCGAAGGTACATTTGGGTAAAAATATTTTATGGACATTTTCAACATGCTTGCATACATTAACATGCACGCAAACGACCAGAAGACGAAGAAGAGGAAGTCGACATCACATACGCCGTTGGGCTATGCGTCTGGAGCTGTGCGTGTGTGTGTGTGTGGGAGAGTGTGGACATGTATTCACACAAGAGTATCCCATGCACATTTTCTTAGCGGCGATTTTTATTCCAGGACACGTTTTCTATTAAACGCCGCTGCTGTTTAAGGTTTCCATGTTTACTTTATGTGAGCCACCATATTGAGAAGATTCCTTTCTTTTTATTATTTCTGAGTTGAGCCACTACTATCCATAAACACACAAGGACCCACACGCGGTATACGTGCAGCAGCACTTTCTTGTAGGTGTTTAGCAGCAACTCACTCCTTTGCTGGCTCCTTAACACTTTCATTTAAATTTCATCTGAAGATTTAAGCTTTAAGTGTCCTGTGGCCATGTGTTTCACTTAATTTGCCCAAGTGCAGGACCTTTATTACCTGTCAAAAAAGGTAAATTATACACTGGTGTATCGTCCTCGGCTCTGTGGCTGGGCGGCTCTCACATAGTGTAAAAAGAAAAAAGTGAAAAAATTCCGTCACCAGTTCCTGTAACTGCGTTACGGGTAATAATTTTTAAAATTTATGAACTGTGTCCATAAAATGGCGCTGGTCTCCGGTGCTCAGGCATCCATCGTCTGTGTCTGCAGCAGTGCGGCGGCTGGTGTGGCCATTAACGGCACTGTAGCTGAGCAGCTCTGGCCACGGCAGTTGGGCGGCGACCACAAGGTGAAATTTGCTGCAAGGCGGCGTTGATTGTTTGTGCCCGATGGACGGGTGGCAGAAATTTGTTAAATTGAGCTTGGTGCTGTTATGATAGCCATAAAGGTAATAGAACAGTTGGTTTAATTGAATTTAAATTGCTTTGGAGGACATTTTGATACGCTAATTGATAATCATTGCAGTTACTTATCTGTTGATGCAGTGAGGAACACCCGCAAAAACTATTATCAATGATTCAATTTAGATCATTTGAAATACTTTATCATTTGAGATTTACTATTTAAGTTTAAAAACAGCTAATAAGGAGTAATAAACACCCAATCATAAATTAAAGATACCTCTTTACATTAATGACCTTGATTCTGGAGTATATACCAATGCATTTGGAACCATAGGTAGACTGGAAGAGGTCCCAGAACTAGGGATAGTATCTCTCTGAAGATTTGCTGAGAACGTCCCCTTGTTCAACGATTCATAAAGGGCTTTCCAACAAGAGGTGTTATTTTGAATCATCCGGTATTTCGGCAGCTGTGACTTCTGAAGCTTTTGTTCTTTGACATTTGACAAGTAGAAACTACGCCATTACTAAAAATGGAACGATACACGCTTCTACAACGCATTGAAATTATTAAAATTCACCACAAAAATGGTGAAAATCTTCCAGTCACAGTTCGCAAAACTAAAGCATTTTTGGGTCGTCGTGAAGCACCTTGTCGGACCGCAATACAGAAATTGGTGGAAAAATTGGAGCTGTTGGGATAAGTTAGTGATGTGAAGAATAAATCTCGTGCACGTCGCTCAAGAACAACTGAGAATATTGCTGCTGTAGCCAAAAGTGTTAAAGAAAACCCAGGTTTGTCCATTCCTCGTCGTTCTTTGGAATTGGGCATTCCACAAACGTCATTACACCGGATTTTGCATAAAGACTTGGGTCTTAAGACTTATAAAGTGCAGTTAACACCAGAACTCAAGCCGGCCGATCATCAACAACGTCGTGTCTTTGCTGATTGGGTCCTTGAAATGCATGAAAATGATCCGGAATTCCATCGAAAAATCATCTTGACTGATGAGGCCCATTTCCACCTCGGTGGCTACGTCAACAAGCAAAATTGTCGCATCTGGGGCTCGGAAAACCCAAGAGTTATTGTTGAGAAGCCTCTCCATCCTCAACATGTGACTGTTTGGTGCGGTTTATGGTCCGGCGGGGTCATTGGACCTTACTTTTTCGAAAATGAGGTTGGATCAACAGTTACGGTGAATGGATTGCGCTATCGAGAGATGATTAATGATTTTTTATGGTCGGAGTTGGATGGTATTGATCTGGACAACGTTTACTTTCAACAAGACGGCGCTACGTGCCACACAAGCAACGAAACCATTGCTCTTTTACTGGAAAAGTTTTCGGACCGTGTTATCTCTCGAAGAGGTGATCTCAATTGGCCACCGAGATCTTGTGATTTAACACCTTGCGACTTCTTCCTTTGGGGCCAAGTGAAAGAGAAGGTCTACGCCAACAGCCCAGCGTCGATTCAAGACCTCAAATATAGAATTCGTGAGGCTATCGAGGACATAGGGCAGCCACTTTGCGATTTGGTTATGGAAAATTTCATGAAAAGGATATGGTCCTGTAAGCGTGGTCGTGGTGGCCATTTGGCTGATGTTGTTTTTCATTATTAACGGCATACATTCCTCTTTATTATGAAATAAACATCTGATCATTTATCTGAAAACATAGCATTTTTCTTTGAATACCAAAATAACACTTCTTATTGGAAAACCCTTTACTATGGCTCTTAAATCGACATCCGTCTGGCACCTCAAAGGACCTTGTAGGTCTATGTGTAGCCTTAACGGCCGGCCAGTCTAACCTAACCTAACCTAATATAGGTAAGAGGAAGGAGGATACTTCATAATGGGTGTGAGTTAGGCACCCAAGCGCCACGACTGCTACACATACAAAATGCAATTTCTTCAAAACAGTTGTTAAACTATGTGGTGAATAAATTGTATTAACTATTTTGCTACGCGATACTGTGTGCAACGGAAGCCTTAAGGACTACGCCAACGGTGGACCCCAACACAATACTTAATCTACCCTCCATTGACATATTTGCGGAAAGCCTTGCAGTAAAATCAACGGTAAGTTTGTTGGCCACTAAAAACAGTTCTCTATCCGATCATGCGGACATAGTTCTATAAGTTCTAGTACAATTGGCATCAATGCCTGAGTGCTTGGAGGCCTCCTTCTTCTGCGGTTCTCCGGCCTACCCCACTTATATCTATCTATAAGGTCGGAGTCTTACAGCCAACACGGACTAAGTGACTCCTATCACTTAGTCCGTGATCGATAGAAGTGGGGTAGATAGATCAATTCTCAGCTGGGGAAAAAAGATAAAAGTAACTATCGAAAATGAGAACAGAATCTTCTATCTGTTTACGGACGGCTCGACTAAGTGACTGATATTCTCAGCTTGGGAGAAAAGATAGAAGCAACTATCGAAAATGAGAGCAGAACCTTCAATCTGTTCACGGAAGGCTCTAAAATGTCAGATGCTATTGGAAAAAGCGTATGCTGCACCGTACTAGCTATCAGACAGCCATTCAGGCTCCCTGACTATTGCATTATCTTTCAAGCGGAAGTGTTTGCTTCTATCACAGCTGCAGAGTTCGCCTTCCTGCCAGGAAGTACGAACTCCACAATAAATGTCAAGAAAGATAGCCAGGATGCGATTAAAGCTCAGAAAAGTTCTTCTCTGCAAAGCAGCAATAAGCGAGATTACGCAAGGGGCTTTGGACAACTCTGCACATGGGCTGTTGGGAGTGGTCTTAGGGCAAATCTGGGAAAGATGGAACATAAGCTTTTTATGACTAGGGAGATTACAATCTTCAACCTCCCTTAACGGGCAACGACTGACACTGACAACGGAGTTGAAATACTTGGGGATATTGCTGTATCCAAAGTTGAATTGGAAACATAATATCGAGTTGCGGGTCAGGAAAGCATGGGTGGCCGGTCAGGAAAGCATGGGAGATGGGGATTACGCCCATGTATTAGTCACTGGCTGTACACGGCAATGCTACGGCCAATCTGTGGGCATTGTAGGAGCTGTGTACTGCTGTACTTGTCCCACTGACGCCCTGAACGTTATTCCGTATCTCCTCCCTATTGACATATACATCAAAAACATCGCTTTCAATAGCGAGGTGAGGGTTTTGACAACCGGCTGTTGGACGAAGGGAACTTAAGGACGTAGGAAAGTCCTAGGCACAATACTGAATTCGCTGGGCACGGGAACAACATATTGTTACGTAACCGACACGCCATCTGATTGGTTGCTGATTTTAGGGTGAGCGTCGATTTCAACCCCTAAAAATGCACACGCGAGAAGTCATGCGAAGCTGCGTTCGGAGGCTGGTTGAGGTTCTCGTGTGCAAGAGGTATACAAGCGACTGCAAAGAAGACATCAAGATCAATAAATAAGTGAAAGGGAACAAGTGAACAAGTAGTAGCAGCAGCAGTGAAACAGTGAGCGTAGCCGAAAGTGAAAATCATCGTAGCAGATCAGTTAAACAGTGGTAGTGGCAGAAGGATCATAGCCGAATCCTGAGAGTGGCAGCAAGCGGAATCAGCGTCGTATTAGCAACGAGAGTTAACAAGTGATCATCGCAGAGCGGACATCGGTTAGCAACGGGCAGTTGAGCAGTGAACGTCGCAGAACGAACATCGTCTTTGCAATGGCCAATTGAAGCAGGTGTAAGTAAAACATTGTGGTGCAACAACTGACTAACTGAAGCAAACGTTAGCGAAGACGAAGTCTGAGAAGCGAGCAAACTTTTAAAGCCAATTGTTATAACTGAAGAGGGAGTTGTATGCTTATTACACAATCCAGCAATACGAATCCAAGTATTGAGCTTGGTAAAAATTGTCAGATAGGCGATTTCATAATACCACAACTGCGTTTCAGAAGTGACTTCAATGTAAGACAGCCGACATGAGCCCAGTGGAAAGGAGACCGTTTTCTTGAATATTCCCATATTTAAGGACTGATCTAAGGTGGATTGTGGGGACACGAGCCCCTTGGAAAGGAAACACTTTTCTTGAATATTCCCATATTTACGGACGGATCTAAGATGGATTGTGGGGTAGATGCTGGAGACCATTCACTACAGGTGGCCATAACTCAATCTATACGGTTACCTACTAATGCAACGGTATTTCAGGCGAAAGTTCTGGCGATTAGAGAGGCGTGTGGACTAACAGTGCGGCACATCACAGGTAGATGCTATTTTTATCGACAGTCAGGCGGCAATAAAGTCAATTCAATCCACCACTAGAAATTTGAAGCTGCTAAAGGAGTGCAGAGAGGTGTTGACAGAGCTACGTCATCATAATGATATTTTCTTGATCTGGATTTCCGCTCATAGGAACATTGAGGGAATTGAAAAAGCTGACGAGGTGTCTGGATCGGGTGCTTCTCTTGATGAATCCATGGTTGTACCAGTGCCGGTCCCCTAGAGGGCCGTGTGAAGAGACGCGTAGCTGCAGTGTGTTCGGCTGGCAAATAGGATGTGGAGGTTACCATCATCCCGTAAAAGTGGCGCGTGACAACACCCTCATACAATGCGGGGGGAAATCATGAGTTGATTAACAGGGATCGCACTGAAATAGCAAAGCTCACGGCAGTTTACACAGGGCACTGGTGCGTGGGTATTCATGCAGAGAGACTGCATATGCCCTTTAACACTCACTGCTGCAGAAGATGTGTGGATGAACCCACAAAGAAACACTCTGTAGTAATTTGACTTACACCATCACTTAATTTGGAGTGTACATCGATTTGTGTGAATGACCTCATAAACAGGGGAAAAGAAAATATACGTTAAACAGATTCTGGTCACTGTTTGAAGCTCCTGAACCCTGACTACAAAACAATCTTATGAAGACTCAATGATAACAGTTCAACCACCGTCACTGAAACTTCAAAGTTTCTTGCAGCGAAGCGCGTTAAAACAATTACCTTACCGTAGCGCCACCCCCGATTGCGGGAAATTCACCTTAGCTCGAGGAAAGTTTTATGGCAAGTATCTTTTACCATACTTGAGTTAATTGTAACAGAGATAAATACTTTGTGGCTCTGACAAATACCGCAACAACCACTTAACGGAGCGGCAGCGGCAACGACGACAGCGGCCATGGTGGCGGTGGCAGGCAGGCAAGCAGGCGGGCATGTAGCAACAGCACTTAACAAGCTTTTGAATTACCTACTTAAGAAATTCTGTTTCAAGTGAGGCAGCGAACAGCGAAGAGTGAAGAACTCAAAGACAAATTTCCTTGTCTTGTCCTGCGTTTCCTTAAGTTCCGCCGCCTTGCCAAGTGTCATTATGAATATTTCCTGGTTTAGATAACCCAGAATTGCTATGGTTATTACCTGCAGTTAGGATTGTCATAATGTTGTAGATAATGTTTTAATGGGAATTTTTTACGAGCCCCGCTCACGCTGAAAAGTTGAGCCAACTTTTTGTTCCAAAGCAGTTGCCACGATGAGCGATGGAAAGATTATGAGCCAAAGAATTTGTGTACAGCAAATAAACAGGTAATTTGATTACTGTAAAGTAGCAGCAGCACTGAAAGAGGAATTTCTTAAAGTGCATTAGAAAGAGGAGGGGGTGGTAAGTAGAGGGGGTGGTAAGTAGATGGTAGTACTGCGGAAGTTGACATAAATGCTGCCCCTCGTATGTAAGTAAATGTAGTGGAAAATTGCGAAATTATTCGTCCCAAGCATGCTAAAAGCAACGGACGTGACCTTTGCGTTTATTTACGTGTCGACCGCCGTTTATAAACTCAGCTCACATATCCTTTTTCTTTCATTTTTCACCTCATCCTTACAACGCCCTCTCTCGAGAGTAGCCCACACAGGAAACACAAAAGCAAACAACGGAACTGGCGACAAATTTCGTACATTTTTCAAAAGAACAGCGCACCTTTCCATGCACCAACACACACACACACACACTTATACAAGTCTGCATTCAAGACAAATTTCGTACGTCTCAGCGTTCACATGCAGCCAACTCCATAAGCATCCTGTCAAAGGACTTAAGACACCGTTAAATCAAACAAGCAACGCAAGAAGTCTGCAAGTATTTTAAAACTGCCGGTAATGGAGTGGACTTTATTTTTATTGCACTGAGTGTAGCACAACAAATCTACCAACAACAACAACAACAACAACTTTAGTGACTAGAACAATCACAACAACACGCAGGCTTATGACAACACCAACGTATCGCCAAATGAAATGTCTGGAAGCTGGCAGGAGTTGCCTGCAATTCGTTTGCTATTGAAAAATTTCGACAATTTCATTGTTTTGGGTTGACCACGACGGGCCCAGGAAGTTGACGTGTGTGCACTAGTCGTGCGTCTGTGTGAGGATGTGTGTTTGTGTGTGTGTATTTGTCGTTGTGTACCGGAAGTTCAGCATAAACGCTTGAGAAATTTCGAAATTCCACACAAAGAAAAGGTTTATTTTCTATTTATTTTATTTATTTTTTTCTTAACTGCTTCTTCCTGGGGAATTGAAAGTTCAGACAGACATTTCTTTTGTTGTTATTGTTGTTGTTGTTACAGGCAATCTTGACAATTTGTTAGTTGTGGCACGTGTTTTGCATATCAATTGCAATGGTGCAAGTATATTAAGGATACTCGTACCTTTGTTTGACTTATTTTTTACCTTACAGCATTGCTCGGAGTAAACGGTCCAGAGGAAGCATGCAGGAAAAAGGTGTGTTACAAAACAACTGTGGGAGATTTCCCAGCCCATTGCGTGGAAAGTTGACAAGAAGACATGAACTAAATAACATTGTTAAATGTGTATAATTCGTTCTGCAACACCAGCTCTAATAATACTGGAGGAATATTTCAATCCATATCAGTGCCCACGAAAGGCTGGGCTGGGGTAGTTTAGACCCACAAAGAATTGCTGAAGAAAGATGAGTAACAGCTCGAGTCGTGGATGTTGAGTAACTTGCTGAGTTAGAGTTGACTGTGTGTTGACTGTAGTGAGAGTTAACTGAGTACTTGCAAAATTTCTGTGGTTAAAGGAGTGATCAGACATTATAAAACTTCTGGATATAAGCTAATATATTCCTAACTATGATTTCGATGGCAACAGTTTTAACTTCCTTTTTATCAGCATCTGAAATATTGGCAGGAAGAATAAAGTCATCATTGTCGGCACAAGTCAGAACTGTTCTATTAAGTTGCCATGGAATGGGGTTTCCTATATGCGGATAGAGCTTTTAAATAGAAACACTACACAATGAGAATAAATAGACCAAAGGAGCTGATGAGCTCTGTTTGCCACAGAGAACTATGAATATTGTTAAAATTCGACGGGAATTTGTGGAACATGCACAGCAAATGTAGTGGAATTAGATGGCATTACAAAGCAAGCTATTCAGCAATTAAATCCTAGAATAAATATACAGATTTCCTTATAAATTCATAACTTAAATCAAGGTATTCATAATCTACATCCCCAACGCTAAAATTCCAGCAAGCTCACTTTATAAGGACACATTTCTTTATAAATTCATACACGATATAAAGGTATTCAGCATCTACATCCCCAAGGTTAGGTTAGGTTATCGTGGTAGCCAACTCACTCAGTCAACCATGGGTCCATTGCGATACCACCGCGTAACACTGCACCCCTACTTTTACTCGTGAAACCATTTTGAAGCCCTCATAAAGCGCAGAACTTGTTTGACCTGTGCGCCGGATACTTCTGTAAGAGAATTAAAAGCGTATTTGCCTAAAGAGCCCGCTCTGCTTCTAGCCGGGCACTTACAGAAGAAATGTTCCACAGTACTCATCCGTTGAGTCAGTTGTTCTCCTCCTCATCCCCGCAAGTTGTTCTCCTGCTCCTCATCCCCGCAGCTTCTGCAGTATTCATGAGAGAATACTCCCAGCGTGACAGCAGGCCTCCCGAATAGCCAATGACCAGTTATACAAGCCACGACCTTAGAGATATTTTCTGGCAACAGTGGAAGAAAGTCTCTAGATTTCCTCATATTAAGCTGCGGCCACATTAGCCTAGTCGTTAAGCCGTGCCCTCGTGTGCCCAAGACCCATTGGCCTCACGCACCACCCTATCCTTCAGCATCAGTTTACAGGTGGCAATTGGTATTCCAACATCGCATTTGTCAGTGCATAAAGGAAGGTTGGTGCCGCGTCTGGCTAGCTCATCAGCCCTAAAATTCCCCTATGTCCCGAAACCCATATTTGGCGCACCCTGAACACGGTGCTGATATTATTTAGGGCTGCCCGGAAGTCCTGAGCAATCTTTGACTTCAGTGCCACCGAGTTCATTAACTTGATGGCCGCCTCGGCTATCCGAGTAGATATTTATAATATTCTTTGTTACAGTGTGTCTACGTAAGTAGACGGCTACCTCCTTTATGGCTAGGACCTCTGCTTGATAAACGGTTGGGGAGACGAAACGAAAGCTCCAGTCCCAGTTCTTTTGAGAAAACTCCAAAACCGACTCTATCGTCAAGCTTGGATCCGTCAGTGTAGAAATTCCATGGCATTGGTGTTTGCCACTCTTTTCTAGACGAAATTTGAGTCAAGAAGTGCCTATCGAAGTTGAAATTAGCTGTAGAGTGGTCAATGTGACTTCAGTTATGCGCAATAGTCGAGTGGCCAATCATGCCATAACGCCGCACATTTCAGCCTTAGTGCTGATGTGGCAGTTTCCCTACAAGCTCTAATGTAGGCAGTTTGAATATTACTTCTAATGCTTTAGTTGGAGTGGTCCTTAACCTCATTTCATAAGGACACATACATTTATAAATTGACAACCTAAATCAAGCTATTCAGCGTCTCCATCTCCAAACTAGCGCTAGACTTCTTCAAAGGTCACTTCATAAGGCACATCTCCTTATAAATTCTCAACCAAAATCAAGCCATTCAGTATCTATATCGTCGAACCTGTTGGAATTCTTCAAAGCTGACTTTATATATCTTCTTAAGTTCATTCGAGGCTTGTACGAATTAATTGCCTACCAGTGACACAAAAAAGGTGCCTTGATATTAATCGGAAAGAGGCGACCAATAACATGACGGTAGTTCCCTATATACACTTTGTACAGTCTTTGTTTTCCATATATATCACGATGTAAATCTATCAGTCAACCTTTGAATTGAGGTGAGGTCCAAAGCTGTACACTAAAAATTAGCAAGACTACTGAAAGAATAGACACCAGTCTAAGAAAACCTGCACTAAATTTAGGGAAGCATTGTCCGACAAAATCAAAGAAACTGAAGTTCAATAAACCGAACAATGTCTGGAACAGATTTAAAAAAGATCCAGTATGTTTGTTGCAGTCTCTCCTCACCATCGATGAGACTTGGGTTCATCACTCCATGCCAGAAGCCAAACTTTTGTTAGAAAAAGGATGAAACATGCTGCTAATAGGAAATCGGTGCAAACCATCGGAAAGATGATGGTTTACCTCTTTAGGAAGGGGAACAAATGTCTATGAATTGACTATTGACTATATGAAAAGGGTAAAGCGATTAATGCTAACTCCTATCAAGAAGTCCAGAAGTAGGGATTTAGCTGAAGAGCAAATTGTACGGCACTCAGGCCACCAAATCTATCCCGGTACTCCCGAAAAAGGATTGCAGAATGATAGTTTTTTTTTGTTTTCTAATATTGGAACGGAGGTGGAAATCTTCAAAAGACACTGGGACCATTACGGCACCAGTAATGTGGGATTCTGACCCACTAAAACCACCTCCATCGCAGCCTCCCCCCGCGGGACCGCCGCAAGGTAATACTTCTCCGAGGGGGGGGGGGGGGTTAGTATGGTAAGCGGACCCCTCCTAGCTATTTTCCATTGCGCGTCTTCGCCACTCCTGGTGGCGGAGGTCTTTCATAATGGCGGCGGTGGTGTCACACACCGCAGCCCATTTCTCCGGGCTCTCGAGCATATGCTGCACTATGTTGTCGGGCACCACGGGCTCTCCACATACTCCTTGTAGTGCCACTCTAGCACTTTCATAACGTGGGCAATAGCAAAAGACATGTTTGGGATATTCTATCTCTGTACCTCCACAGTTTGCACAGTAGGGAGATTCCTCCAAGTGGAATCTGTGCAAGTATGCCCGAAAACCTCCGTGGCTTGTCAGCAATTGTGTGACGTAGAAATTCTCCTCACCATGCGACCTGCTTACCCATTGCTGAATGTTGGGGATCAGCCTTCTTGTCCAGCGGCCATTTGTAGAAGTATCCCACTGGGCTTGCCATTCTTGAAGGATCTTCCGCTTTCCAATTTCCAAGAGCTCCTCTACATTTGTTGCGTGTGTCCCTTTGGCGTGGTAGAGGTTCATCGCTTCTTTCGCTAGCAGGTTCACGGGAATCATGCCGGCTATTACCCAGGTGGCATCTGTGGATACGGTGCGGTATGCGCAGATCACTCGTAGTGCACTTCTCCTGTATGCTGCCTCAACGGTGCGGACGTAAGCAGAATTGCAGAATGATAGTAGGCATGTTGACTGGTCAGTGTCTTACATCATCACATGACAGGTCAGTGGCTAACATCATCACATGACAGGTCAGTGTGTAACATCATCACATGACAGGTCAGTGTGTAACATCATCACATGACAGGTCAGTGTCTAACATCCTCACATGACAGGTCTGTGTCTAACATCCTCACATGACAGGTCAGTGTCTCACATCGGCACATGACAGGTCAGTGTCTAACATCATCACATGACAGGTCAGTGTGTAACATCATCACATGACAGGTCCGTGTCTAACATCCTCACATGACAGGTCAGTGTCTCACATCGGCACATGACAGGTCAGTGTCTAACATCATCACATGACAGGTCAGTGTCTAACATCGGCACATGCTAAAAAGATGGCACTTACAAACAACGACGATTCTAGGAAATGTGGGAGGCAGGGTACAAAGGAAACATTGGATAGTCTCCTGTGACTATGCTCCACACTCTCAAAAGCGCGACTGACACACCTGAGAGCCCCTGGTTTGAGTGACTCAATGAGGTCTCAGTACTAGAGATGGTTTCGCTCTTAAAGAAGAAAAGGATTGCAGAGAAATGTTAAACTTTAGAAAATATGTTTTCATTCATTTCATCGGTTCTTTAATGCTTGATTAATTTAAATACCGAACTTATTGAGGTTCTCAAATATGCAACACCCACTTAATGTGGCAGACTTGTCTCCGTTGGACTTCCACTTAATTTCAAAACTCCACGCAGAGAACTGAATGTATCATCTGAATCAAGGAGATTATCTGATTTAAAAACAGTTCAACAAATTTGAAAATATATAACTTTCGCTTCTCTTCAACCTCTCTGTATCCACTGTATCGTCAGGGGATCACTTACCTTGCTTGCAGAATCTACTCTTAGGTGGTTCTCCGGCCTATCGAATACTAGTTAAATATACCATTCAAGTCACCTGCACCAAATATGGCCATATTGAATACACCTTTTGCAGTATATCGCTCACTTTTTGAAATGTATCTTGAAGTGATCAATCAGGAAGTCTGCAGTAAAGGTGATAAAACTATATTCAATAAAATACAACCAGAAATTGTATGCTTTTAGATAATTTTTTCATTGTGAAACTCGTACCAGAAACTTTTCAGCCTCCCTTCGTATACTCCCAGAGTAATATCAATGGACATTTTATTCAAGTATTATGAGAGTAATTCTGTGGTTCTATTGGAATAACTTTAATACATTCATCAAATTGTAGCCACCAAGTGACTCTGCCAACTGAATGTACTTAATTGACAGACAGCATAGGAACTGTGATTAAACGATGTCTATTTTTGTGAACAAAATCCTAAAGCATACATTGTTCGGCTTGTCGAATGTACCACTGGCAAATCTAGCACCATCTGAGCACCCAGCGCCCCCGCTCACGATCCTTTAGAATACGCCACTTAAATAATGCAAATCTTGCATGGGATACGTTAATTGTCACACTTGCAATTTTGGGCCAATTTAGAATCTGCTCGAATCCGCCGCACCCCTGCAGGCCAGGCCGGCTGCGGCAACAACGCTCTTCGGATTTCCAAGTATGTTGTACTAAAATACTCGCGACAATTCCTAAAAGTCTGGACGTATTTTTAGCAATTTTTTCTCATTAAGACAATGATGACGCGTACGAGCACCTAAGCGCGCTCCACGCAAGATGTGTCGCAACAATGACGCAAAAAACCCCAACAAACCAACAAAATTAAAATAGAAAAAGCCAAAAAAAAAAGGAGAAGAAGAAGGAGACAAATCAAACAGCGAGCGCCTTGATGCCATTGCATAATGAACTGATGTACCTTTAGCAGCCAACAAATGGCCACCGTTTCTGTGCCAAGGAATTGTTTGCATTCGAAACTCATACGCGCACGGACACCGGCAGTCGGCGCAGGCAAGGAGACCAGGAGACAAAAGGTATGCGGCGGCCACTTGCCGTGCCGCTACTGTGGCACGAGGACGGCACATAATTTATACGTTATTTCTGTGCCGGCAGACAAGCACTCGACTGCCACGAGTAAGTGGCGGAATTTCACGTGGAAAAGCGCAGATGCAGTTGCGGCGCTGTCGCCGGCCGTCCAAGAAAAACTATTTCAATTGAAAGTGCGGCGCTTGAAAGAAGCACGCAACGGGGAAAAATCAAGCGTGTAGAAAGTGCAATTCGCGGCTGCACGCAGCACACTTTCTCACTTGGCAGTCGCAAGTCGCAAGTTGCAAGTCGGCAGAGTCGGCAGTCGGCGGCCTGCACAGATCTTACGAGTATAGTGGGACATTATTCATTTGAGTGTGCGCTGCGGCGTTGATTTACTGCACAGATTAAACTTGATTTTGAAATATGCAATTCTATTGTTTGTGATAATTGGAACTTTTCGCAGAATTAGAATTTATTTAAATTAATTTATTTAAACTCTTTGGGTGGTGCACTGACAATTTAATAAAGTGAAAATGGTTTATGGCCCATGACCGTACGTAATTAGTTTTTACCGAATTGACATTAATTTGACAGTTGCACAGTAGTGGAACTAACAATGCGTTCCTTGCACGCTCGAACACAGCCAGCCAACGCCGCCGTACTGCACTGGCCGCCAGCGGTGGACGAGTAGGGTACAAGGGATCGATGCACCAGCACCAAATGCGATCGCGTTCGTTCGTTGGCGAGATCTCTGTAATAAATTAATGATTTTCACTTGAAATTTGCGGTGCCACCAATACTGCGGAGTCACAAATGCTGCATTGCCGCCTCTGATGCTGTTTCTACTGCGTCCATGTCCAAGCACGGCATTTGGAAGCGCCTGCGGATTTGAGACTAGTGTTAATGCCTTAAGCACCTTCTGGTGCAGTTGAGCGTACCAGGATTTATGTGTAAATATTAGGAAACTTAATTAATTGCCTACGGCTAATCACCACTCGGTCAGGCATGAAGGAACGAGCGTCAATGCGGTACAAATTGTTTGAAGTGCAGAAAACTCTTCAGACCGGAGTTGGTCGCTGCGATTGTGGGTGTTTGTAAGTTAGTACCAGACTCTGTCATGTCGAGACCCATGCATCTCCAGTGAGATACTCGTGCCGTAGTTGCAGTATGAATACTTGGAAGCATAATAATGAATCTATCCGTAGTTGCTTGGATACAGATACGTACCACATCTGCAGAAATGGTTCGTAGAAGCAATATAATGAATTTGTTTTGAGAATAATGGGACCCGATAGTATCATATCTGCAGAAATGGTTCATAGAAGCAATATAATGATTGTGTCCTTAGTCTCTTGGGACCAGATACGTACCACATCTGCATAAGTGATACGTAGAAGCAATATAATGATTTTGTCCTGGATTTCCTGGGACCTGATACGTACCTCATCTGCAGAAGTGATATGTAGGAGCAGTATAATGATTGTGTCCGAAGTCTCCTGGGACCTGATACATATCACATATTACAAGTAAGAGAATGATTTTGTTCTTAGTCTCTTGGGATCTGATACGTAGCATATCTGCAGAAGTGATACGTAGAATTTATATAATGACTTTGTCCTCAGTCTCCTGTATACTGGAAATACTCCGTCTAGAAGCAGAGAATACTTCTTGGATAACTAAATGAGGCTGGCACATCTTTGAGACATAATATATATAACAACAATCTTCATCCGTTGCCAGATCGAAGATTTCTGGGGAGAGTATTAGTTCTTCTTTATGACCAATTAACTGGACTGGCAGCACACGACTAGAGACTACAGTAGAACTTATTCAACCATTGTATTCAGAGTCAGATATTTAGATAGTTGTATTAAAAACAATTTCTACCGATAAGCGAATTCATATAATTATCTTTAGTTTTTCCTTCATTGCGTGTCGTTTGTAAATGTTTTCTTCATGTTAACCTCTTATCAAGGTACATTCTTGTACACTCCAAGATGTGAAATGGTTGTTTGTTAATGTGAATAGAGGCTCAGTTCTCTTGCCTTATTGTGAATGTTACATATGAGCATTTCAACTCGGTTATATTTATCGTCCATGTCCATAGCCATTACTCCATTTCTTGAGGTGAATTTGAGGATTTGGAGTAGTTTTCCTAGGATCAGTATATGTGCTTAATATAGCGGTGTCATCTGTAAAAATCGATGTTAGAAATTTTTCATTTGCTGGTAGGTCTGAAGTGAAAATAAGGTAGAGGATGGGGACGAGAACACTCCCTTGAGGCACGTCTGCTGTTATGCGTATTTCGCAGCTTGGAGAGGTGAAGCTACTAATTTTACTACGATATTTCTATATGTAAGTTAGCTTTTGAGAATAGCATGGGTTTCTTGTGGAGGTAGCTGCGAATCTGCCATGCTGCCGCAGGTAGGTAGCTAGGTAGGAGTGGGAGCTTAGTTTACCAAAAGCACACTTGAGCACACCTAATGGCTTATTGTGATACCACGGTGTGGCGCCGTTCAATCACTGACTAAAAAGTTCTCTTACTTGGAATGGTGATAGTCAGTCAAAGGACAGCGCCGAGTTTCTTGTTGAAGTACTGTCAAGTTTTTATATTCTACAATAGTCCTTCATGCCATACCTGATCAAACACTTCGGCTATGCTTAGAAATAGGGCAGCGCAGTATTTTTTTTTCAGCTTTCTTTATATCTGAGATAATGCATGCGGTATGTGTGTATATGCATGTTTTTTTTTTTTACTTTAGGTGGAAAGCATCATGCCGAGGTGTAGGACTCTAACCCAACTAACACCACCTTTGCTTCGATCCCGTGGGTCCCCGTGGTACATTCAGTTAAGGTATTCCTTCACGGGGCGGGCTGAGGTTTTTCCTCACTCTCGTATCTTGGTCATTCTAACGGCTTTAGCTCGCCAAACCTCTAGCGCTTTGCTCGTCGTATCTTACTTGCTTCGGTATCATCATCCGCTGCTGAATCCCAGTCCTCTTGTGACACAAGCATGTACCGGAGAACACCAGCTGGGGTTACTTTCTCTCTTATATACCGCTCAAGCAGGCGTTTTGCACCCGTAAATCTGCCGCATTCAATCAACACATGCTCTGCATTCTCATAGCAGCCAACACAGTACAGGCAGTATGGGTCCTCCACATGTTTGTACTTGTGCAGATACTTTCGAAAACATCCGTGTCCCGATAGGATAGTTAACTGCACCGTGTCTTCGGGCGTGTTTTTCTCTCTCTAAGCGGCAATTGTGTCTTTGAAATCTGTAAAGAACTGCACACGACTATAAATCAGTTGTGTCCAATTTTTCCCCCTTTTTTGTCATATTGAACAATCGGAAATAAAAAGCATATTGTTCCCATTTTTGTTATGTTAACTAGATACGAGTATTGATAAAGTTCGATAGTTCTCTGCGAACTATGAATGTTGGAATCGTAACTAGCGTCGAAACTGATATGTATGCAAGTACCTACCTGCTCGTTTTTATATAGACTGATTGCATTGCTCCTCTTTTCAGGCAGAGAACTGGATCGAAATGCGTCCAATGAAAATTGTATGGAATTGCTTTGTGGTGCAGTGTTTAGTTCAGAATCAAAATTGAAGCATGGGCAAGATTTTGGTATATTGAAGTCTGTTTGCGTTCAATATCATAATTATAACGGATATTTTCCAAATGCGTGGAAAGCAATTTAATCACATGAAAGCCATTCACGA
The DNA here is from genome assembly GCA_920105625.2 of Clusia tigrina. Lineage (NCBI taxonomy): Eukaryota > Metazoa > Arthropoda > Insecta > Diptera > Clusiidae > Clusia > Clusia tigrina. The sequence continues at coordinate 220,957,547 of OV050031.1, forward strand.
TATGCAATAATATGATTGATTGTCTGGAGTAATCCCGCTATCATTTCTGCTCATTTTGTCTGGGTGCTTTATTTGTATTTAGTATAGTAAATATTTTATTTAAGCGTTTAGCGAAGGAACTTGTGTGCTGCTGTAGTTGGTGATTTGAATTATGAGTGTATTAGATTAGCACCAGATGACGTTTCAATCAGTTTTTGTAGTGAGAGTGCCATTCTAAGGGCCATATCCGGATAGTTCAACAGATCTTGCCACTAGTTCGAAGCGACACTTGTGCAGTTGTGAGCTCCAGAATAGTTTCCTTCAAACAGTTACAAGGTATAGAAAGAGATGAAAGTTTCGGAGGAGCAATCATTCTTACATACATGTTCATTTCAGTCAAAGTAATCACATATTTAAAACTAGTGAATTAATTAACAGACATAGAAACCTGGTTAGAATCAGAGAGAGGGTGAATATTTTTAGATCATTAGCATAACATGGACCAGTCCTAAACCTGAAGGGACTTATTGTGCTTTCAAACTTTCAACAACAAGCTGCATCAACAAAATTGCTTCAGCCAGCCAAAAACTGATCAGTAAAGGTTACATCCCAAAGCGATTTTACGCTATATCCTTCATGATAATGTGTGCCTGTCATAATACGAGTTTTGGCATAGATTTTCTTTGAAAAGATCTGTGATATTCGAGTAGTATACGAGTATATGGCATCTTTATATTTATATTTATATATATATATATATATATATATATATATATATATATATATATATATATATATATATATATATATATATATATATATATATATATATATATATATATATATATATATATATATATATATATATATATATATATATATATATATATATATATATATATATATATATATATATATATATATATATATATATATATATATATATTTATATATATATATATATATATATATACTCGTGTGTCTATATTAGTTACAATTTCCAAGTTTAAAATCAGTGAAGAGATAAACAAAAGATGTGCAGAAATTGTGCTCATATCATCTCCACCGCTTCATACGTGCGCCACACCCACATAATGTGCTAAAAAAATTTATTGAGTCATCTGCATCATCGTCGCCGTAATCATCTCCGACAGTCTTACAAATAATAATCAACTTCATCAGCGTTTTTCAGGCAAAGTAAACAAACAAGCAAAGGCAAACATTAACAGCAAAAGCGCCGGATTATTCCCCATCTAATCGAGGCATCCACGAAAATCCGCCTAAGTTGCCGCACACATATCCCAGCGGCGTTTAAGAAAAGGCGCCGCACCGCGCCACACAAGGATAAGCGAAAGCGCCGCTACTTGTGTGCCAGCACACCGGTGTATAATGAAAGTTATTTGCTTTATGGCCTTAAGGTAATTTCGGCTGAGCGGAAACCGCCGAGCATGGATATGGAAAAGGGAGCATGGAAATGGCAAATGTATCGTGGGCGGCAGCTTACGTCAATGATGTAATAAAGGCAAGTGTTTGCTCGTACGCGCAAATAGAGTATTACTTTTGGCATTAGAGCTGCCTCGAAGGGGAGGAGCAGTGGAAATATAAGTGATATGTTGATGCAAATGGGATTTAGCGGAAAAGGAGTATGAGTGTGTGGGAGTGTGGTATATGAGCATGGTTGGATTTGAGTGCGTATATTCAAAATCCTTACGCAACTGGCTCAATTTCAAGTGCTACCTTCAACCCGGGACGCTGTGGCCAAACCTTTCAACGCCTGCGTGCAATAAATTTAAGCCGATTCCTCTGGTCAAATAATCGCCGAAACGAACACTGACAGCCGCATATGCTGACTGCATGCGGCCACGAATTCGACCCATACACATACTCGGATGCAGGCAGCCGTTTGAAAATTTACGGAGATTACCTTATGTGAAATTAAATTTAAACCAAAAACCGAAAATAAAATGAACACGCAGCAAGCAGCAGGCAGCAAAACGAAACAAAAATGCAATTGATGTAAAACCAAATGAATTGTAGTGGAAAAGCTGCATTGTTGCCGTTATTACTGGTGTGGTTGTTGTTGTTACGGCATATATATATACTGTATATATATATGGCAGAGTTGTGGGTATCCCACTCACCCATCCACCCATGTAGACAGATACGCTGCGAGGCTGCATACGATTGGATTAAAATTTACACAATCGTGTGTTGCTCATGCCTGAATGGACAAATATCCCAGCGGCAATTGCCTCTGGGATATTGGTGGGGCCCCGCAAACTGAGAGTGGGTGGTCCGGCCTAAAATGAACTTAAATAAATAAATTAAATCAAGTTTTAAATATCATATTTAAGCATTTAACTGATTGCCCCAAAAATTCTAGAGAAATCGCTCAATTGTCATAAATAATCGCCGCAAATGCAGCAGCAGTCAGCTCCGTGCCTGCAGCTTAGCTAATTCACAATTTGCCACATAATAATTCACACATTAATTTGTCGCCATAATCCGTGTGCAGGCAGCAACGCTAAATTAGAAAATTATGCGCCTGCCTCATAAGTTGCCGGCGTTTGCTCAACGCTCAACTAACCGAGCGCTCCGATAGTGTCTGCGGCGGCGGTGGCAGCGGCGATGGCGGCAAACGCGTAACTCACCAGGTATGTGCCACAACTGCCAGCGTACGGAAATCCCCGCATCCGCTGACGACGTCGTATCAGTCGCTCATTATAATTATGATTATCGTGCGTGACTGCTCCATGCCACACACGCGCTACGCGCTGCCTACCCTAACTGCGGCGGCAAGCGGCAACTGCTGCAACAACTTAAAAAATTATTAAGTGCAAATATTAAAATTTCATAAATTTGCCCGCTTTATTTACAAATTCGCACCAGCACGCCAAGCGGTCCTCCTACCACATCCCCCACCCAACCCCCACCCAACCTCCACCCCACGTAGGGCCACTAGAGCACCCAGTAGACGCGGCAGACGGTGGAGCTGTGGGTGACGGGGCATCCGTGGCAGACGTGGCAGACATTTTCTGGCACGATAGCGCGATGCCGTTGCGGTAATGATGCGCGCCCGAGGCAGCCTTCGAGCAGTCGCATTCGCGCAAAGGTATCGGCGCATTTCTCTAAGTGGACAAAATTAAAAGCACTTAAGTCCGAGAGATTCTAAATTGCACTGTGCAGTTACTTAATTCTGCGTGCATCTCATGCGACTGACTGACTCTGTTGGAGCGCGGCCAATTCAGCGCAGTCGTGTACTACGTGTATGTTGCAGCATCGTGCAACACAGAATATCGCTGTCTAATTCAAAGGTAAACATGCAGGATTACAATTAATTTTTTACTTGCTCGCTTGTCGCGTGTGCCAGACGGCAATTCCGCGAAATGGCAAATAAGTGTGAAAGCTACTTTATAAATGAGCGGCTGTCTGTATCTGGTGAGTGGATCTGCTCTGCCTTACCTCGTTTTACCGCTTCTACGTGCTTTGAACCTGCCCGACTCCATGTACGCAAATCTCTGATGTGTCAATTTCGCTTGCTGCACATTCATCTTGTGGCATGTCTGCAAATGCACTGCACTCCGCTCTGCTCGCACATACTGGCTCCACACTTTTATGCACTGTTCTTCTTTTATGGTGTCACTGCTTGACAGGATAATGCTCTATGAATAAATTGAAATTGATTTACGGGCGCATATCACTTACGTTTATTTTATGCTCATTGAAGAGTGCATAAGATAAGCTTTTATATACACATGCAGTGGGATGTATTCACCCACCCATGCCAAGGTTCCCGGAACTGAAAATAGTGCAGAATGTAGTATTATGCTTAATGAGGCGGTTTCTCTTGAACCATCTTAAGAGGTGCTATTGCAAGTTTCAAAAGGTGCAAGGTAGTTTTTTCGGGTTTTGAGAGAGTGAGAAGAGGAAAGCGAGACCAGAAATTGACTGTCAAATATTCACGGTTGGAAGCAGAGAACACAGAGAAAAGAAACTCTTTTTCGCTGCCAGCGGCCGTAGCGGACACGACACGATTTTGAGTGGATTCAACACGATTCTGAGTGGATTCAACACGATTTTCAGTGGATTCATGTACAACGTCCGTCTGCTTTATTTCACTGCTTGGCCGTTTGACGTTTAAGTTTCTTTACTCTGTATATTCTGGTTTGGAAGGAAGTAACTTAATTCTGAACAATTTCTTAATAGGCCTCTCTCTGTGGTATACTAGTAAGCAGACTCACACCTCGAGGGTCGCAGGTTCAAATCCTGCCACGGGCTTGGTCTCCAAAAATCCTTTTCTCTTCGAGTCGAAGGCCTCTGTAGCTAGTACTCATTCCCCCAGCACCTTGCAGTCATAATTCAGTATGGTGTAAGATATAATAATAATAATAATAATAATAATAATAATAATAATAATAATAGTTCCTTAATAGCTCAAACGAGTGTGTAGTTGCATTTTCTTCTCTTCCAGTTTCCTTTTACTGACCATCATACAACTGAAAATGGTAGATTTTGAACATGAATGGTTTCCACCATATATATCTCTATTAAGACAGGCCCAGCATAGCCTTATATGAGCTCCTCTGAGGTAACCTTTTTTAACCCTTCAGGGTGTCCCATACTCTATGGAAGCCTGTAAAGGTAATTTTAATTTCACTCTATCAAGCTTCACTTATAAAAGTTAGACAGGATTGCTATAATCATGGATTGGGTAAAGTTACACTGGCTGGCCCTGCAGGCCACACATATGCCTACAAGGTCCTTTGGGTTGCCAGATGGATATCCATTTAAAAGACGTAACATGGAACTGCGAAAACATAGACGCCTTAGTGAACTTTAAGACCCCAGAGAGTCTATTTGGGGATTTAAAGAGTTTATGTGTTTTAATCGATTCTCTTCTGAAACCAAAGTAACAGACGCTTAGGGAGACATAGTAACAGTAGGTCAATAGTATACTAGGTAGGTAGGTAGATAGGGCAGCCGCATCACCAATAATCAGTGATGCCACTTAGACCACCAGTTGGGTCCGTTGTGAGCCGCGGATGCGAGGCATGGCTACGCTTCCCCCTCCAGATTGAACCACCCTGAGCCTTTTACAAAGCGAAGAAGGTTGTTAACACCTGACCGAAATATACCATCTACACTTGTTAAGAAGTGGGATCCTAGCAAACGCTCCCTATTTCTGGCAAAAGCTGGACATGGACAAAAGAGATGCTGGACCATTTCCAGCTCCTCGTCGTTCCTGCAGCTGCGGCAGAAATCATGTGTATAAACTCCCATTCTTCTTACATGATTTCCTATTAGACAATGTCTCGTGAGAGCTCCTATTAAAGTCCTAATTTGTAGTATATTGAGTCTAATGCTCTGGCAAACTAGGCGGCCACTCCTACCTACCTACCTACCTACCAGCTCCATAAGGGATTTATATACTTTATTCTTAATCATAGCAAAAAATAGAAAGTATTTGCTTGCAGCAACTACTGTGAAGTTTGGAAGCTAATGAATCCGCCAACTATATAGTGGAATTACCCGTGTAATACTCGTATACCTGATAGTGCAATTTGTCGATCTTCCCTTCAATGTCACCAGGTTGAGATTCAATTTTGATCAAACTGCTGCTTTTGATATCAAACTGCTAGGAAAATAATATGCTTGCAACTGACCAAACGGGACATCAGATTCTTTATTATCTCTATTTTTTGAACATCAGATTTCTTATTATCCCGGTTTCGCATTGTCTAGTAAATTAATGCCACTATGGGTAGTGTGTTTCTTAAACAGAAGTCGATGATTTTCAAAACTGAAACACACTCAAGTTAGAAAGAATTCGTTGCTGGACATCCTATACTAGCTGATGGAGTGTTGTTGCTGGCTTTTGGGAAACCTTAAATGGTGATTAGGGATATTTCAAATATCAGTCAACTATATTTTTATAGACAGAATGCTAGTTCATCTTTATATCTTACTTCCATACTATGAGGCCGTAAAATATTAGTGGCTAAGATTCTTTTTTTTGTAAATGCTCATAATTAAGGTTCTCACCAAGTCTACTGAGACTTACATATATAAAAGACAGAAAGCAGTCTAAAGCTTTCATCGATTCTTCTGACAGACAGAACAGTAGTTTAAGGCTTACACCGATTCTTCGGAGAGTTACTTAAAGCAATACAGAACAGTAGTCTAAGTTTTTCACTGAATCTACTGAGACATTCTCATACCAAGACAGAAAGCAGTCTAAGATTTCCATTGATTCTTCTGAAACTTACTTACACTCAAGACAGAACCGCAGTATAAAGCTGGGATCACACGATTGTCGTAATGCACTAATTATTGCCTTTTTTCTGCCCCTCTCGTTGGATTACAAAATAAATTCGTACTTGCGACAATTGAGACCATTTATTGTGCTTATTGTGCCCAATCAAATTCAACCCTGTTACGGCAATCATGTGATTCTAGCTTTAGGCTTTCACCGATTTTTCTGAAACTTACTTATAAACAAGAGAGAAAACTAGTCTAACGTTTTCACCGATTCTTCTGAAAGTTTCTTAAGCAAGAGAGAACAGTAGTCGAAAGTTTTCACCGATTCTTCTGAGAGATACTTAAAGTAAGGCAGCACAGTAGTCTAAAGTTTTCATCGACTCTTCTGAGAGTTACTGATAGGCAAGACAGAATAGCAGTCCAGGATTTTCACTAATTCTGCTGAGATCAAAACTCACGTAAATTAAAAGCGGAAGAGAAACTGAAGGTACGCTAATGAGGACTTTGGCCGGGTCTAGGTTACATTGCTTTATGGTTGTAATACAACTAGTTTTTTAATTAAGAGGCAAATAAATATAATTTTCAATTTGTGTTCGACTCCTGGAACCCGCTGAGCTTACCCCAGCGATTTGAATTGTTACATTTCTGACCATCGATTTGGGAAGCATAAGTGAAGTAAAATCTGAGCCAGTTTGATGGCAGTCCACCTCTGTTCTAAGCATCAGAGACTGAACAACTCGTAAACACCTCGAATTGTAGGAGTTTACTGCATTTGAGTTCTCATAGAAAATAGCATAGGAAGAATATCAACTCACAGCTTTATATGACAAGCTAATATAACACCCTCTACAGTATTTCAAAGAGAAAATAGAAATTATATTCAATGATTTTAGGAGATAGTACGATCATCACAATTCCTAAAGCCTTTGGTGTATATATATAACCTATCTTCCATTTATCCAGAAGTGTTAATATTGATGGGAAGTGATTAAATGTAACGGCGATGGATCGATACGAGTATATCCAAAAGCAACGTCTGTAAACTTCAGAGTCATTCCATCGTGTTCAATCGATTAATATTAAATAATATTTCCAATATTTGTGACTCTCAAAAGCACCAAGAAAATAATTCTATATGAAAGATGGCCATGGTCATCAACTTCAAAGGCAAAGTCTTGTTTAACGTAGTATAAGGATTGAATACAATGATTCATTGCATTAACATTTACAGCAAATTCTTTTATTCCAAATACATTATATATGTTTATATGTATATATATATATATATATATATATATATATATATATATATATATATATATATATATATATATATATATATACATATGTACATTCCACATTCAAATCTCTCTTCCTCGCATGTCCTTACTGCAACTTATTTATTCTGCATTTCCATTAAATTGAAAATATTTGAAACAACTCCTTTGGCTTTGGTGTCTCAATTTTAAAGTACACACAATTGATACACCACCACCACCTCCACCACACATGCTTCCCTCTCTATATTTACTGCCACTCTGGCTGTATCGAAAACACATAAAACGTACTCGTGCCACATAACACAATGCGAAGTAAATTTCATTTCATTCTGATGCGTACGCCTCCCCCCAATCACCTGTTGTCCTACGGCCGCAACGCCCTTGCCACAATGCCACTTGGCAGTTGCTTGCACACTTCTTTGTAGGTAACTGATTTGAATTTGCAAATCGGAATTACGATTGCAGCACCTGCGACAAACAAAACCACCCCCGCCCCCCAGCACGGGTGCATGTAAATAAACCCACCACACGCAATTTGAGTTTATGTGGCGTGAAATACAAATTTCATTGTTGCGAAATAATTGTGCAGATTCTTGCAGCTGATGTCATGCGGGCGGGCACACCAACACCCCGCACACGGGAGCGTGAAATTACTTTAAAATTTTACAACAAAAATGTGCGAAAGGAGAGAATACACTAACATGGTGAGCCTTTAAACGGCAGTCGACTTTCTGTTAATCGAGCTGCACAAAGCATTTTTCCAATCAACATTTTCATTAAGAGCCGTTTTGTTATTAGATCCTTTGCTGGCTGCTGGCTCCTTGAATGGGCCAGCAGCCCACCTACAATATACGCTGCATATGTGTGAGTGCGCTTATTATATACAATAACCTTAATAAAACGCTTCACATTATGCCAATCGATGGCACAATGTGGATGAATGAATGAGCCGGTGCAGGCATGTGTGAGTGTGTCCTGTGTGTGTGGGTTAGTGTGTGTGTTTATGCTTTGCTTATGCTGTAAAGCATAAAACTACCTTCACACAATTGCCAGCGACGCCAATGAGCATGTCAAAACCTGCTGCCGCCTGCTGTTGTCCTTTCGCTTCAGGGCTCCTCCGCACGGCATGCCACACACACACGCACACTCCCACACACACACCCCAGCACAGCTATAGAGCCACATGCCACGCTCTCTATTCATGAGCCTCATTCTCGTCACAATGCAGAAAAAGTGCCAATAAAGCACATTCTTTGTTCGCAAAGTGCTCAACAAAGCTTCAACGTCATGTAACGTAAGCGTAACGAATAATAACGTATGAATAGGTAAAAATCGAAACGGAATGCTTGAATAGGCAGAACTTGAGTGCGAGTATATTGCGGTTGGAAGGAAGCAAGGCAGGCGGAAAGGACATGAGCGATGCCAGTAAGGGCGGCGTGAAGCTGGGGCGCTGCTCCAGTGCGGTGCGGCTCGGCTCGGCTCGTTTGCGATTCCGCTTCCGTTGTTTGCATTGATGGCCCCAAAGACCGACGCCGTAGCCATTATTAACACACACGTACTTAATACACACACACCCAAGCACACACAAGCAGCACACACACACACAAGCAGCACACTTAGCAGCACACATGCATTCCCAGGTACAGGGCATTTTGGTGCTTTAGGGGCTTATTTCAGGCAAGCGCATTATTACAATTACATTCACTCACACTCATGCAGACACCCTGTATGCCAGCGAACAAGACAATTGCTGTACACCTCATTGGTTTTATTGTGTTTCGGCATTAAAATCCGAAACACAACAAAAAAGCAGCGAACGTCATAAAAATGCCCTGCAGGACCAGCTCACGAACGAGGTGTGTACGCGTGCTGTGTTGTCCTTAAGTGTGAGTCTATGTGTGCCTGTGTATGCTTGTGTGTGTGTGTTTGGTAGCAAGATAATAAGTTCATTCCTGCTGCCGCTAAGGTAGTTGGGCAAATCCGCCCGTTTGTTCGATGATTGCGTATCTTCGCTGGAGTAATAAAAAAGTGCAAACGTTTCTCGGCTTAATTTCCCAACGCATCGTTAACAATTCCTGCCACTCAACTCATTTAAGCGGCCTCATCCACGGAGTACCTCGTTTCATTTCATGTGGGAACACCTTGAACGGCGGATTATGCACGCACGGTTCACTGCCAGCCAGCCAGCCAGCATCTCAGGGGAAATGAGCTGAGGCGGTTTACTGCCGCATGCCACTCGGTCCGACCGGATACAGCCGTGCCGTGCTCAGCTCCTTCAGTTTTTTTTTTGTTGCTTTCTGTGTTTTTTCGTTCCGTTGGCGTACATTTTTATTGACCACTTGAGTTGGCTGTGATTCACCTAAAACGTTTTTAATTTGTTTGCCTGCGTTGGAACGTGAGCAAATGTTTAAGTTGCTTTATTAAGTCAAGTGTATTTCCTAGCCTCTCCATTCCTTGCCTCTTTACTCCTTACCTCTGTATTCTTCCCTCTGAGCGAGTGCTTTGTTCTGCCTTTAACCACTTGCCCACATTTTGCGTAACAGTTTCTTTTCACCTTATGTGCTGTTTTCTGTTTGCGCAAAGGGTGCTCTCATGTGGTCTCATGCCCATATTTCATTATAGAATTCAAATTATTATCGTTAATGTGCATTCGTGAATATTCCGTGGTGCTTTTATAATGGTCGCCCATTAAAATGACTTATGAAGAGTCAATATGAATGGGTAAATGTGCTTAATGCAAAAGTGTGCTGCATGGCATGTGTGTAATTTGCATGCCACACACGCACACACAAACAAACATGCGGAAATATACACATATACACATCCCCGTGGGACTGGAAGGCATTACTTTATTGATTCTTTGCGTTGCGGGCGTCATGTCCTCCTCTCTAAACAGACGCGTTTACTTTTCCACACAAATTTTAATCCAAAGTTTAACACACTACCTCGGCGGCGGGAAGTTTCATCATTATTGGAAGCATAGAAAGTAGTTGATTAGTGGAGTAGGAATATCTCTGCATAGATTTGGATTACATTTATAGGTGTTATATGGATGGATTTAAGGATGTGATACACCGCGACCTGAAAGGTCCATTGTGATGCCCCTATTTATTCGAAAAATGAGGATGATAGAAGTTGAGTAGGCCGGAAAGCCGACGCAGAAGGAGGCCTCCAAGCACTCAGGCATTGAAGCCTATTGTACTAAAATATGAGGATAGTCTCATCTATAGATCTTCTGTCAGGTTTATTTCCAGCCGGAATTCATGTATTTTAGAGGAATCTAACTGAGGGATCTCGTTCATATCTGAGATATATCTACAAAGCACCTGTGCCTCTTATGAGCCACAGGTCCGCAGTCTGTAATCAGGTGCAATGAGGTTCGTCACACTCTCCACCGAATCTATATTTGGTGTCTAAAGATAGACGCAACTTATTCATATGATAATCTCTACATATTTAAAATATTGTTATGAAAGAATTTCTATTCGAACTTGTTGACAGTGCACTCAGAAGGTGCCATGTAATATTTATCTGATGGAGGATTGTGGAAAGCATTTTGGCAGATCTTAAAGCTATTTCGCTCATATCATTGCTCCTTAGAGATTAGACAGTTTTCAATGAAAGCCAATTATCCCCAAGTAGATAATGTCCAGTAGATTATGTCCTAAAAAGCAACAGCACACCAACTATTTATGAACCCTCCCTGGAATCGAGCCTGGGCCTCCAGCTAATACATTTGTCCATTCAGGAAATTACTATAACTGCAGGTAAACAATTCACTCAGCAAATTGTGTCCATATACATTCTAAGTCTATTACTTCTTTGGTATGGTGGGTGGCCAAAAGTAAATCAAACAAAGGCTCAGATGACCCTTAACAAGATTCACCGAACAGCCTGTTTGAGTGTGATGGGAGCAATGAGAACGTGCCCCACACTAGCTTTAGGAATGTTCACTGGACTCTATACCCTACACCTTGTGGTTAAGGGGATGGCAGACAGCGCGGCCCTCAGCCTACCTAATCTAGCCATCTTAAAGAAGGCAACCTAACGGGGCACGCAATGAGACTGTAAACTGTATGGAATTCTCCGTGCCTCAAGGCCTTTGACAAGATGGACAGAAAATTAGACTTCTCTAAGCACTCAAAGTGTGGGGAAACACCGTTCAGTGTGGGGAAACAATGAAGTAATAATAAAACAGGACTAACACTTCTGGTATACAGATGTGTCCCAAATGGAAGATGGCAGTGCAGGTGCTGGAATTGTAGGGCCAAATTTCCAAAAAGCAATTGCAATGGGAAAAACAGCTTCCATTTTTCAGGCGGAGGTCCACGCTTTAGAGTTATGTGCTAGAGAATGTCTACGCAGGGGACACGCAGCATCAAAATATGCATTCTCAAAGATAGCCAGGCAGCTCTAAACTCATTAAAAAACTTCTCATTCCAATCAAAGCTGGTCTGGGAATGTGGGTACCAGGACATGAGTGACGTGAAGGCAAAGAAATGGCGGACTCTTTGGTAAAAAGGGGTGCAGGCACTCACTTCATAGGTCCAGAACCCTTCTGTGGGGTAAACAGCAGCTTCATAAATAACTTGTTGTGCGATCAGGAAAAACGAGGTCTGCTGAACTACTAGAGAGCCCAAAAAGGCATGCGGTAGTTATATATATATTGAATACTCATGGACCCTGAACACATCAGGGTAGATGCTGCTTTAAACCTCAGCAGAAATGACATCAAATTCTATACTGAACTTTTAGCAGGACACTGTTGACTCAATTACCATCTGAAAAAAATAGTGGTGGTAGAAGACGATTCCTGCCGACTCTGCCAAGAGAAGCAGGAAACAGCAGAACACATTCTATGCACTTGCCCAGCGGTGGCAAGACGCAGACACAACTACTCAGGTAGTGGGTTCTTAGCTCCAAATCACCGAGTTAAAATTAAGCCCACAGCAGTTACGAGGTTTATAAATAGTCTAGGATTGTTTTAGTTGGGTACGAGGCTTCACAATAGATCTCTCGCGGTGTTCTTTTAGCCTGTTAAATAAAAATAATAATAAGTCTATTATTATTATTAAATAGTTGGTATCTTCCTCGAGTTCAGGGGTAGAATTTTTTATTTTATTATCATTAAGTAGTTGGTATCTTCTTCGAGTTCAAGGGTAGATTTTTAATACTATTATTAAATAGTCCCTATCATCTTGCTGTTCAAGGATATACTTTTATTATTATTATTAATTGAAAAATAATAACTTGATTAATAGCTTACAATGCAGGAAGAGGATTAGTTGTCAGGGCCTTCAGCTCGAGAATAGATTTTTACTGCTATTATTTTTCTTATTGGCAAGAATCCTCTTAATTGTATACTCCACGCTTGTGGCAACCGTGTAGGCTTCATCTGCACCTTGCCAAACTGGCCGATTACTGAAGTAACCTTTGGGTACTGCTGTGGTCGGTCAGCACCAGGTATAGGGAATATCAAATCTAGCTAGGCAGGGGTACGTTGTCGTATGGCTCTTTTATACGCTTCTCCCCTGAGTGTAACATGCGTAGCCGTATTTCAGTCATTGCTAGAGGGTGTCTGGAAGTAGCCAATAAACATAAACTAAAACCTAACTTAATTATGATTAATTTAGTCTGCAGGGGTTTGAGGGAATGAGTATTCTCAATTAAGGCTTTCGACTCTAAGATAATGAACTCAAAGATATAAAAATAAGTTTTTCGACACCATGTCTTGGGTGTTAATCGAATCCTCAACTGGATGGCTGCGACGCTGGCGCATGATAATGTAGAGTCATATAATAATTTAGAGAATGAGAAGCTCTCATCCTGAATGGTACTAACTACATGGAAATATTCCAACCACCACCTCCCACAATTTTCGTGGATATTCTGACTGATCCAAGAATTTCCTACTGGGACTCAAATTTAGGAATAGAGCCACCGTCACACATATGGCAGAAAATGATGCAGTCATGCTTGAGCACTGCAACAATTTGTCTACGGAGGAAATGTATGCCAATCCATAATGAGGTTAGCGAGACCAATGCTTTCCACAAACATACTAGATTCATTTTTTTATTGCTTTTCATTCTATGCTAATATGGGATTTTTGATAAGTTTCCAATTTACAAGGTGCATTCCAGAATAAACTTGACTTTTTAAAAATACATTTGCATTTAAGATACATTTACTAAAAATAGTTCCCTTCCGACTCAAAACAGCGATGTCCAAACTGTAAAAGCATATTTAATGAGTGTTTTAGATAGTTGGCATTATACAGAACTCTGGATGTCCTTTAGGATGTGGGTACAAGCCTTTTGAATGGCTTCTAAGTCCACGAAACGCTTTCCTTTGATCGGCAAATGCATTTTTCCGAAAAGGTAAAAGTCTCACGATCCCAAATCAGGCAAATACTGTCAGAGGTTGAGAGTTAAATTGCCAATAGATGGCCTCACTATAAATATTATTATATATATTTTTCTGAAAGTCCTCCCTACTTTGTCCTGCACTTTGTACAATAAATAATACAGAAAGGTATTTGATTCAAGGCAACAGATTCAAGGGTAAACGTAATGACTTCAATATAGACAAAACAGTTTCCAGAAGTGGCGCATCAGGAATATTTTTCTATCCTACTACTATTTTAAAAGCAGTGTTCACTTTAGTTCCAGGTCACTGACAGCTTCTACTTATACATTAGGGTACTTGGAAGGAGTTACTCCGCACTGCTCCGGACTCTTAAACTACTATGTTTTACTTGTTGAACAAACACGAGATTTGTTCTTCAGAGGGTCCACTTTATAGGCATGGTTTAATAATAATAATGTACTAGTGTGTGAAGTACTGCGACGAAAAAAATTATATTGTACTACCTTCTGCTAATAGGATATCCCTATAAAATCTTATCCATCCCTAAGGCCCTCAAAAATTTGAAGATGTCGGCTGGTCTAGTACTTGAAAACAACCAAGGTGCTTTTTCCTTTTGTTCAACAATGCTCCACAAATCCCAATTACGTGCTCTGGTGACTCAGTATGCTCCTCACAGAATCTACACATGGGATTTGCTACAATTCCTAGCTTGCTCAGATGTTCTTCTAGCCTACAGTGTCCAGTCAGATTTAGCCCGAGTTAAATTCTCAATATGCTCTTGGATAAACAAATGCAAGATATTTAGCTGGTGTACTTGCCTAACAAAAGTTTAGATTGTTCTAAGCCTACGTGGCTTGAAAAGAGTTTCTGTCTTGCAGAATTCTCATATTGTCTCAGTATGTTTCACCATACTTCTCTTCCTATCCCACAAGAAGTTTATAGGTATGGTTTGGTTTCCTGTGACTATTCAATATTCTCGAAATGACAAATATCAATTATAAAGCTCCGTTGCATGATTGGGATTATTCAAGAGATGTTGCAGCGAGGCTTGAAGGCAACGCAATCGCCTTCCGAATTAATAAAACAGTTTCAATCAATTGAAATCGAATTTGGGACAGAATTTAATATTAGGATAAATTTGTTCTCTGTGAATTTAGAACCATACATTTTGGAACAATGATTAACTCCTTATCCTACATTACCTTTGGTCTCTCTGATAGGTGCATGGCAATCGTCTAATCCTGATCATTATTGCTTAAAAATGCTGAAACAATAATTTTTCTTGTTTGGCCAACTATATTGTCCAATAAACGATTAGGAAAAGTTTGGGTTAGGTGGGTAGGTTGGTAAAGCGGCCACCCGTAGGGCGCATTTAGGGCATCATTCACCCCTTGTGACACCGCATGAGACATCGGGTCCCATCCCTTTCAAAGGTCCAGCTATTTGGATCTTTGAATGAAGCCGTTGTTGGAGCTAATCTGTTTATTTGAGATATCTCCCAAAGAGTTGTAACGAACCCTTTTTCTTCTTTCGCCTGGGTAATGCTCGCCGGATTGCCAGGGGTCGTTTACAGAAAATAACTATGAGTTTATTTAGTTTGGTTTTATTTAATTTTTTAAATTAAATCTTTAGATAATAGCTAATGCTGAGTTAATAGCTAGGTAGGTAGGTAGGTAGGAGTGGCCGCCCAGTTTGCCAAAAGCACACTTGAGCACACATTATGGCCCATTGTGATACCACGGTGTGGCGCCGTTCAAGCACTGACTAAAAAGGTTCCCATACTTGGGATGGTGATAGTCAGCGCAAGGACAGCGCCTGGAAAGGCACGACTCCCCCGTCATGTTTCAGGAAACCATCCTGATACTTTGATGAACCTGGCTATAAAGGTGCGAATTCTTCTTCTGCTCAAGGATGGGCAGTGGCATAAGAGGTGGAAAACCGTCTCGTCCTCCTCCTCGAAGCCACAGCCTCGGCAAAAGTCATTTGAGGGTAGGCCCAGTCTTTCTGCGTGCTGTCCCATTATGCAGTGGCCGGTCAAAACCGACACAGTTGTCGACAGTGATACGCGATCAAATCGAAGAAGTTGATTGGTTCTGTTTTTGTCCATGCTTGCCCAAGTTAGTCTAGCCGTGTGGCAGGATTCCTCGTTAGCCCAGGATTTGTAGGCGTCAGCCAGATAGTTCCGTTTGATTTCGAGCTTGGCTGTTGCCAGTGCAATGCCGATGTTTACAGACGGGTGAATGTCGTGCATTAGCGTGCCTGCCTTGGCAAGCTCGTCCGCCTCGCAGTTTCCCGGGATTTCGCTATGTCCGGGAACCAGACTAGGTGCACCCGAGAGTAACTTGCGAGCTCATTTAAAGATGTTCGACATTCATGAACTAGTCTTGATGTGGCCGTGGAGCCAAAAAGAGATTTAATGGCGGCCTGGCTGTCTGAGAAGATAGATACGTCAACTGCGCCGATATCACTACACAGCATCCATTTGGCTGCGTGGTAAATGGCCATGACCTCAGCTTGAAAAACGCAGCAATGGTCTGGGAGACGTAGGGAGATGTTTAAGTCCAGCTTGTCGGAATAAATACCGCTGCCGACTCTACCTCCAAGCTTGGAACCGTCGGTGTAGATTTCGACTGTTTCACCGACGGTTAGGTTTTCTGAGGTCCAGTCGCTTCGACTTGGAATAGTGAGGTCGAATTCCCTGTTCAAATCGGGATAGACCGACATATAATCGATAAAGTTGGGGACAGGTGGATCCTGATTCAGAATTAAAGCATGGCCTGTCAGGGTTATGCGCCAGTGCGAAAGAGCATTAAGTCTAATCGCTGTCAGCTTGGCTTGTTGCTTAACCAGGATCCCCGAGGGGAGCCAGTGCAGCATGGCAAAAAGGGCTTTCGTAGGTGTGCTACGAAGAGCGCCAGTGATCAGTAGAGCAATGGATCTTCTGATTTTATCAAGGGGTTTGATATTACAGGCTTTTTCGAGAGCTTGCCACCAGAAGACCGACCCGTATAATAGGTTTGGTTCAACGATGGCCGTGTAGAGCCAGAGCACGACTCGAGGACGAAGTCCCCATCGTGCACCAACAGCTCTTTTACAGCAGTATATAGCGCATGTTGCCTTACGTGCCCTCTCAGCTAGATTGGCTTTCCAATTAAGCTTTGGGTCGAGAATCAGGCCTAAGTAGTAAACGTGTGTGCTCAAAGAGAGCGGAGTGCCGTTTAGACTTGGCATTGTAAACTTTGGAATTTTGTACTTCCTAGTGAAAAGCATAGTCTCGGTTTTGGATGGGTTAACCCCAAGTTCGAATTCGCGACACCAGTTCGACACAATAGGGAGTGAATAGTTCAGTTTTTCGGAAAGTGTTTGGGGGAATTTGCCGGATGCCGCGATTGCTATGTCGTCCGCATAGGCTATCACTTTGCATCCAGTAGATTCCAATCTCACCAGTAGTGTGTTAACTGCCAGGTTCCAGAGGAGGGGTGATAAAACACCCCCTTGTGGCGTGCCCCTGTTAACCACCCTCCTGGATTGGGCACTGCCGATCGTGGAAGTGATGATCCTAGATTTTAGTAGAAGCTCTATAAATTTAAGAAGACCTGAATTCAGGTTAAGATTATAGAGTGCGGAGATGACAGCGTTGGGGCATACATTGTTGAATGCTCCATCGATGTCCAGAAATATGGCAAGTGTGAATTCCTTGTACGCCAAGGATTTGTCAACTTGAGAAATGAGAGAATGAAGTGCTGTTTCAACCGATTTGCCTTTAGAGTAAGCGTGCTGAGATACAGAGAGAAGAGAATGCTTGATCGATGTCCTGATATGTAGGTCAAGAGCTCTTTCTAGAACCTTAAGAAGAAAGGATGTTAGACTTATGGGTATGTAATCCTTAGGTTTGGTGTGCGAGGCCTTCCCAACTTTTGGCATGAAGACGACCCGAGCCGTGCGCCAGCGTAAGGGAATGTATTGCAATCTGAGGCTTGCATTATATATTTGAAGCAGCCATGGAAGGATAATCTTTTCCCCATTTTGGATATCGGCAGGAATGATGCCGTCCGGTCCGGGGGACTTGTATGGCTTAAAAGTTTGAATGGACCATTCAAGGTGACTTTTTGTCACTTGGAATATGGGGAGGCTATCATGGGAAACCTGCTCCACCTGGTAGAGTGCTTGATCCGCTGAGGCTAAACTCCCTGGGAAGTGGGTGTCTAGCAGGATATCAAGGGTTTCGGCGCTTGAGTGAGTCCAGCTGCCATCTGGTTTTTGGATACAGTCAAGGGCTTTGTTAGAGGAGTGGAGAATTTTACGAAGACGGCTAGCCTCGGACGTCGATTCAATGCTTTCGCAAAATTCCCTCCATGACGCTCGTTTCCCTCGCCTAATGGCATATTTCAACTCTTTTTGTTTATTTTTGAAAGGGGCCCAATCAGCTGTAACTAATAGTTAATAGCTAGTAATTCTGGGAATTAGTGGAGTACCGATTACAAACCCTATAATCCACTAATTCGGAATGGTCTCAGTAAGCAGTCGTACTTCTTGGTATTAGTGGATTACCGATTACAAACCCTATAATCCACTAATTCAGAATGGTCTCAGTACGGTTGCATCAAATGCTGGAGTCAAAAGTCTTGGTGCGTAGATGTTTTCTTCGTGTGCGTCGATGTGTCGTCGTCGATGGCTGTTCAGGAAAAGAAACTACTGTCGATGCGTAGTCGTCGATGGCTGATGAAGTACAGATTTACTGCCGATGCGTAGTCGTCGATGGCTGTTCAGGAAAAGAGACTACTGTCGATCCGTTGTCGTCGATGGCTGATGAAGTACAGAGTTACTGCCGATGCGTAGTCGTCGATGGCTGTTCAGGAAAAGAAACTACTGTCGATGCGTAGTCGTCGATGGCTGATGAAGTACAGAGTTACTGCCGATGCGTAGTCGTCGATGGTTGATGATGTAAAGAGCTCTGTCCGTCGATGCGCCTTCGTTCCTTGCTTGAGAAGAAACAGCTCCTGTCGATGCGTAGTCGTCGATGGTTGATGATGTAAAGAGAGCGAGTCCCTCGGTTGCTGCTGCTTTTATAGCCCAGCTTCCGTCGCAAAGTTTCCAGAAATTTCTGTTGTTGTATCAGTTGTATTCAAACGCAACCGTCACTATCGCTGCAGAATTCAGCTTGTTGTCAAGCACGTGGCATTGTTTGTTGTTGCTTGCTTTGTTGTTGTTGTTGTTGATGATGTCATGCGCGTCGATCATACTGTTTATTAGGGGTGGGTTTTGCCAATTGCTTCTGATAATGCAACAAATTAAATTCTTCTGGAACAATCGAGTGCGGTTCGTAACTTCGTTTGAAAAATGGTGGTGTGGCAGAAGAATTATGTTGGAACAAAATTTATGCGGAAAATTTGCTCCTTACAGAGTCCAGAAAGTAGTCGCCCAGGGATCAATTAACAATTGTAACTAATTCACTGGGAGGGGTCAGGAATATGTTTAATAGCAAATTATTTGAAGTCCGCCTCCTTCTGGACAACGCTGGGCATGTGCATAACAGGTGTACAATGGACTCTTCTTCCTCCTCGTCCATGCAACTCCTGCAGAAGTAGTTAGAGGCGATCCCCAGCCTACACCCGTGAGTGCCCAGAATCTAAATGGGAGTGGCCAGTTACAGATCTTTTTAATTGTTTGTACACTTGTTTGGCATGTTTCCATATTTCCAAACAGTGATATACTCATTTAATTAAGAGGTATACTCATTTAATACTGAAATATTAACTATAATATAAAAATAATAATAACTCTCAAATAAATAACTAACTAATTTGAAGTTTCTATTATTGTGGAAGCTGGGCAATTCCATTGCCTGATTACGTTCATTCTTTAATGTTTTTTTCCACTATTCGAGAGCTAAAAAGTTCATATTTTGCTTACTAGACTCCTCTTTACATTTTTGGCTGAGACTTCTAGGAAGATGGTCTAATATGCCAGTCGTGTGGGAGGGGCAAAAATGTTAATGGTTGATTTATATATTATAGAAGTTGTTTGTGTTGTAATGTCTATATTTAGTTTCGGTTAGGGTATCGTGGTAGCCGGTATACAGACCAACTCACTCAGACCACCATGGATCTATTGTGATACCACTGCGTAACAACGCACCTCCGATTCACTCGTCAAACCATTTCGAAGTCCTAATAAAGCACAGGATTTGTTTGACCTTCGCACCGGACACTTCTGTAAGAGAGTTAAAAGCCTGTCTATATTTTCAAGATTACTTTATATATTTTTAATTCTACCAATATATTTTCCTTTAATCTTTTTACTACCTCGTTGCCTGCTGTCTTGCGGTTCCGGCCAATCTGGAACCTTCTCGACTGACAGACTCACGCCACTCGCCACTATGTTGCCAGCATCTGTACAGAGTGTTGCCTGTCTTTAGTAGTAGGTGGAGCGCATTCGGAGTATAGCTTTAACTTACATAAAGCTACATCACTCCGAAAAACTGAGGAGCCTACCTTGAAGAATTATGCTGTTTTTAGGTAGCAGCCAAACGCTCAGAAGGATTATATTAGGTGGGCAGGTTAAGCGACTGACAAAAAGCACACTTAGGCCTGTTGTGAATACTACTACTGGGCTTAAAACCTGCTGAGTGTCTGGATCAGTCTGCTTTGAATACAGAATTGTCAAATTGAATCAATAAACTGTTCTCTTCCTATTGGTCTATAAATACAAACTCATAATAGGGATCGAAAGGAAGCAAAGGAGCCAAATACCTCTATTTATAATGAACCGGTACAAAAGAGTAATCATTCAAAAACTCGACAAAGTATTTCAAAAACAAAATCTGTATTTTGTTTTTGTACTTCTTTGAAATTCTCCAAAAACAACCCAACTCCACCAATTACACCAGAGGTAAAATTATAAGAAGCGTAAAAGTATCGTCCCAATAACTCCATAAAGTGCTCTTCCCTCTGTTAAATGTTTGCTATTTTTAGTTAAAAATTGTTTGTGTCTGCCACAAAGTTACAAATTCTGAATAAATTTAAATTTGGCATTTCTATTTATTTTTTTCAAAGTTTTTCGTAAATTAAAAAAAATTTGAATTTTTCGAATCGTTTCCCTTTGCATATTTCCCTTTGGCTGCAGAAATTGAGAGTAGACAACATTGTTGCACTGCTTCAGTGCGGCTGCTGCTGCTGCTGTGGCACCTCGCGTTCCACCGCTGAAATATCACACCGCAACGAAATTTCCATTCACAACAACAAGAAGTCATAAATTACCGCCACTGTGACAGTTTTTAAGTTAAATAAGTGAAAATTTCTCGCCAAAAAAGAGACAAAAGAGCACGCATACAAAAAGGAGCGAAAGGGAGGCAAGGAACTTAATGGAAATTCAAAACTTACTCGCAAATGTGAAGTGACGTTGATGCTGCAGTTTGCACCAATTGCCGGCTGGCTGCCAGGCCCTGTGCCTAGGTGTGCTGCAGACACCGTTCGCCAATTGTCCAAAAGAATTACACAGAAACACAGAGAAAGGGAAACAGAGAGGGGGTTAGGGAGAGGGAGGGAGGGAAGAGAAGTGGCTGCACTTTGTGTGCCGAATGCCGTCAAAGCATTTTTCTGCATCATTTGTTTAACATATTAACAGGAAAAATTGTTGAAAACTCTGCCAGCAGATTTCTTTGACCAGATTTCTATTGAACGGAGAAATTTCTATGGAAAGGAGGAAATATTGGCAACAATCTGGCCCTGTGACATATCCAATAGTAGACATGGAACGAGACGCTGCCGTGCGGCTTCATTACAAAAACTGTATTTTAGTTGCTTTTGATAATTTCTTCATAGATAGTTCCCATACCTGAACGTGAGGAGTACTCGTAGCTAAAGGAAGTGAGTGAAATGATATGCGAAACTGAAGTATGTGGAGCAATGGAGCTGCTTTGGTGTGTTTGTGGTGTTTCTTAGAATTGTAATGGGAAGAACTCAGAAAAATCTCAGGAAAAAACTCAGGAAGAACTGATGTAACCCAAACTCAAAAGAGTGTGAACTGATTTTAAGAGTAATGAACAGAATGAAGAAAGAAACGAGAATGGAGAAGAATCGAGAGATGAAACTCTGATTTGCCAGTTTACTTTTTTATTATTATAATTTGTACAAAAATGAATTAGTGTGCAATTTATAAGAGGAGCACTAGCAACTGCGGCTTTCAGCAGAGAAATATTACTGGAAATGAATATTACTGGAGAGAAATATTACACGAGCATTAAATTTTCAAAACCGGGCCAGTTCCTCCTAATATGAAAACTGTAATCTGCTGACAGATATCCCGGGCATCCTTGAGTTATGAAGGAATCACTGGTCGCAGCTGCTTAATGGAGGAGAAACCATGGCGAACGAACGAGAATATTTAACCGAACACCCAGTCGCTGAGGACAAAATTGTCATACCACCATTTGACCGTCATAAAGTGTGAATAGCAGTATGCCGATTAAAGAACAACAATGCCGCTGGAGCGAACGGACTGCCGGACGAGCTATTCAACACCAAGAAGAGTGGCAAATTCGCTTGCACGTACTACTTTGTAAGACGTGGTCGGACGAATGCATGCTAAGCGACTGGAACCTGAGTGTGCTTTGTCAAACTTATAAGAAAGTTGCTCCTACTATCTGCGCAATTAATCGAAGATCAACCTGATTAACATCGCATACAAGGTCCAATCGAACATATTGTGTGGCAGACGGAAGCCCATCGTCAACAAGCCGATTGGGCCTTATCAGTGTGGCCTCAGACCTGGTATGTCCACCAATGTGCAGATCTTCACAATATGACAAATCCTGGAGAAGACCCACGAAAAGAATATCGATACACACCATCACTTTCTCAATTTTAAGGCTGCTTGTGATAGCGCAGATAGAAATTGCCTCTATGCCGCTTTGTCTGCATTTGGTATACCCGCTAAATTAATTCTGACGCAGCTCCACTACAAGCTGCGTCAGAATTGGGATGAATCTTTCGAGCCGTTCGACATGAAACGAGGTGTCAGACAGGGGGATTCCCTTTCTTGCGATATCTCCTATTTGACCGCCGAGCTGAACCGACAAGGTACAATTTTCCACAAAACTGTCATGTTGCTGGCATAAGCCGACGGCATCGCTTGCCATACCTGCCGTGCCATATAGAAACGAAATATATACGGTGAGCACCACTACAAGGTCCGTAAGAATTGGGATGAACCTCTCGAGCCGTTGAACACTAAACGATATTTCAGATAGGGCGATTCTCTCACTTGCGATATCTTCAACCTCCAATTTGAGACAATTATTTGCTCCGCCGAGCTGAACCGACAATGCACTATTCTCCACAAAAGTATTATGCTGCTTGAATACGCCGACGACATCGATATCATCTGCCACAACAGCCGGGCTGTCTGTTCGCCATACTCCAGTATAGAGAGACATGCGGCCGAAATGACATGGTGAACGAGGGCAATACAAAGTGTTTTTTGTCAACAAACAAAGAGTCTCCGCATCTTGGATAAAAAGTCACTGTTGGTGACCGCACATTTGAAGTGGTGAAGGACTTTGTCTATCTTGAAGATAGTCAAGAACGACGACAAGCAAGCAACGTCAGCCTGGAGATCAAACGGAGAATCCCTCTTGTCAACAGGTGCTACTTTGGCCTCAGTTGGCAACTGAAAAGCAGAGCCCTGTCTTGACAAACCAAACTGACTCTCTACAAGGCACTTATCAGCCCCATCCGCTTGGACGTTGACGAACTGTGATGAGAATGCATTGAGGACGTTCCAGAGAAAATACTCCGTAAGATCGTCGGTCCTTTTCGCATAGACGATGCGTACCGTATACGATGGAACAGAGAGCTGCATGAGGTCTAATTTTGGTATGTATTATTATTTTCAGTGTCCCTGATGAAGCGAACTTGGCTGGGATAGCCTGGGTTCGCACTCGGTTGTTGATGAGAAATCTATTTTACTCGGCAGTCACGATGAATTTCTGAAAGCGATGCCTAAACTTAAACCCATCAAGGCGGGTGGAGTAGATGGATTGTGGAGTAGATGAATTGGTGGAGTTGATGGATTGGTGGAGTAGATGGATTGGTGGAGTACATGGATTGGTGGAGTACATTGATTGGTGGAGTAGATGGATTGGTGGAGTTGATGGATTGGTGGAGTAGATGGATTGGTGGAGTAGATGGATTGGTGGAGTACATTGATTGGTGGAGTAGATGGATTGGTGGAGTACATGGATTGGTGGAGTACATTGATTGGTGGAGTAGATGGATTGGTGGAGTTGATGGATTGGTGGAGTAGATGGATTGGTGGAGTAGATGGATTGGTGGAGTCGATGGATTGGTGAAGTGCAGGAGCAGCAGATATAAACTCATCAAATAGTGTATAATAAATGATACAACATCACCGAAGATTCTAGTATAAGAAACGGTTATGGCGTGAGCAATCAGAATAATACATCCATTACCCTGGAGTGCTCAGTTGGAGATGATGAATTGTCGACCCACCTTCCTAAAGAACTTTATTGCGCGAAATCCAAACTCGATTGTATCGTTAGATCTTCTGTAGTGCCTTGAGACTTGGCTAGGTTGTACTACGATAATGCAGAGCCATCATTGACAATATAGCCACCAATGACTACAGTGATGGCTTTGACTGAACAGCCATCATTGACTGCGAGTACACTTCCATGAGCCTGAGTGATCAATAGTTACTTTTTAGAACAATTTGTGCTAACTCTGACTTTGTAATTCCCTTGTTGCTTTATTAATTATGGTTGCACGATTTTAATATGCTGCAATAATACTACAGCACAAATTTGCATATGCAGCAAAAACTTTCCTCAACTGATGGGGAGACAGACTGCACCGCTACTGTGCTATACTTCTTTCTATACCCTCTCCCATTTCTGTTGCTGATCCCGTTCCCGCTGAACGCTCTTATGTCTTATGACGCTTCCCAACATCAACGTCAATGCGGAGCTATGTATTTTGTCTTCAGTGCGATTGTGTGTGATTTTGTGACTGTGTTTGTGTGGCTGTGTTTGTGTGCCTGCGTTTGTACGCCTGTGTTTCTGTGCCTGTGATTCTTTGCCTGTGTTTTGTGTGCCTGTATTTGTGTGCCTGTGTTTGTGTGTCTCTCTCTGTGTGTGTGAGTCGCGACACTCATTAAAAATTTCACTCCTTTCGCGTCATTAAAACAAACATCAAAATTTGTTTGTGTATAATTAGCCCCACACCACGCCCACACAAAGGCAACTGCAACTCCATTTTCCAATTTGCGGAAATACTCTGCAGAAAAAAAGTGCTTGGAGAACCACGGAAATTTGCGGTAGACTGCTCCCAGCTTCCCAAAAAATATGCTGAATAAGGCAGCAGACATTTTAATGTGCTGTCGCCATTTTCAATGAAATTATTTCACTTTAAATTGAGTTTAAAGCGTGCCCGGCTCTGCTGCACGTGCCTCTCGGCGAGGATGTGTGCGTTCAACACCGCCAAAGTCAACTATTTCGGCACCGTTCTCCCAAATAAATTGTCTATATTACTTCTATGTGTGTGCAGGATAACTGCCGCAATTGCTTTAATTTTTAATACAGCCATCAAAAGCAGTCGCATGTCCTTAACACATTATCCTGATGACGCTGATGATTTCATATTTTTGGTAAAACTTTTCAACAGCAACTCAAAGCACGCACACACACTCTTACACGTACACACACTCTTACACTCCCACACACACTCTTACACTCACTTTTACACTCACACTCCCCCACACAAACACATTCGTACTCAGCCAGGCATACTCGTAAAGTGTATCAAAAACGTAAAATTCCAACTGAAAAGTGATAATGTCACCAGCAGCCAGCAGCAACGGTGCCACTCCTCACAAACTCTCGCACACACACACCCTCACACAGTCAGACATATGTTGTACACACCACCTTGTGTGGCTTTGTAAGAAAGTTTAGTATAAAAGGCAAAAATCAGGACACGCTGACAGGCACTTTTCATTTTATTCCATATCACAAGCGAGCGCACACATAAAAAGAGTGATTAATGTGCTGGCGGTGGAGAATGTTAAAGTCGCCGGGCTACGACGATTAAAGCGAAAATAATTGCCACAAATTAAACGAAACTGTTGCACACACAATCTGAGGATACAGGGGAGTTCCTTCACACGAGCTACAACAACGAGAGAAAATTTGCACAATAAAAGCGCAAAAATTTTAAATTGATAAAATTTCTAAATGACCAAATTCAATGTTGACATTTGCGGTGTTGAGTGTTGGCACGAACGCGACAACAATTTGTAACAAATACACAACAACAATAACAAACAGAATAGCAACAAACTGTAAACAAAGAGATAGCCAGCCAGACAGACAGACAGACAGACAGACCAAGCCAAGCCAAACCAGCCAGAGAGATAAACCGCATGCCAACCGCTGACAGACAGACATCACAATGCGACACCTGAAAGGTGCTTTTCGCGGCATTTGTTGTGACACATTTTTGCATTGCTTGAGGCATGTTGCACATTTGACCGCCGGTGGACTGGCTGACAATCGGCAAGTGCACTGCATTCAGCTCAGCGGCAATATAAACAACCAGATCAGTCGAGAGTGAGCGAATATCCGAGTGTGTCTGCAGTGAAAGCGCACACAAAGGAATTTGTTTTGCGGTGATGATTGAAATGAGCGAAAATAGATGTAAAAATTTTGGCACAAGGTGAACAACGGGCGCAATAACCGCACCAAATGTGCTGGGTGGGAACTGCCAGATATCGAGTGCTGAAAGGAATGCCTGGCAAGAGCGGTGATGATAGCACTCGAACTTAACAAAGATGCCAATTGCGAGTAATGCTCTCAGTAAGCTCCCATTGAAACTGTCACTCCCTGCTGCCTGAGACTCGTACTAGAGCCTCTTGAAGTGTTTTCTAATCTTGTGTTTTTACACTTGAGTGCTTAAAGAAACTTTAATTACGCTTAAGTAAACTTTTACGGAACTTATACAAACACAGAAACACACACTCATGACACACACTCTCATATGGACTAACACATCCCTACAAAAATGTCGGCAAAAATACACTAAATTAAATTTACATAAATCAAATTAGAATTTTTAACATGAATACAACATAAAAGTGATAAAATTAAATGTTATTTCTTGAGAATGAGTGGGAAAATATACGAGCATAGAAGTGTAAGTGTGTGTGTGTGTATATGTGTGTGTGTATATGTGTGTGTGTTTGTGTGTGGGGGAGTGTGTTTGGGAGTGTGTGTGTGAAATTAATATTGTTTACGTTGCATAAACTATTTTGAAAGTACTTTGCGCTTGGCTGCCGCAAACGAAAAACGAAACTAACATTAGAAAACTATAAGTTTCCATATCAGTTGCACGTATTACTTTACTCTCGAATACCAGCACACTCGCAAAACACACCCAACTCACACCACACCACACACTCACCCACTCTCCCAACCATCCACCAGCATAGCTGCACATACCCCAGTAGTTTCTTACACAAATATAATTTCGGAGTATTTTTGAAAAGTGTGCTCATTCATACAAAAGAAATAGTTTTCAAAGTACAGTGGGACTAGCGCTGCATTGCAAGGATCACAGAAGAGTAGAAGAAAGAGGTGGTTTCAGATTCCCATTAAGCTAGGAAAGTAGTCAATTCAATAACAGACTTTCGAAAGTAGCTTTAGAGACTGAAAGGTAATCCTAAGTTGTCAATTTAGTAACAGAATTTCCAAGGTAGCTTCAGATACTGAAAGGTAACCTTCAGCAGAGAATTTAATAACAGAATTTCGAAGATATCTTTGGAGACTTAAAGGTAATCCAACGTAGTCAATTTAGTAACAGACTTTCCAAGGTAGCTTCAGAGACTGAAAGGTAACCTTCAGCAGAGAATTTAATAACAGAATTTCGAAAGTAGCTTTAGAGACTGAAAGGTAATCCTACGTAGTCAATTTAGTAACAGACTTTCCAAGGTAGCTTCAGAGACTGAAAGGTAACCTTCAGCAGAGAATTTAATAACAGAATTTCGAAGATATCTTTGGAGACTTAAAGGTAATCCAACGTAGTCAATTTAGTAACAGACTTTCCAAGGTAGCTTCAGAGACTGAAAGGTAACCTTCAGCAGAGAATTTAATAACAGAATTTCGAAGATATCTTTGGAGACTGAAAGGTAATCCTACGTAGTCAATTTAGTAACAGACATTCGAAAGTAGCTTTAGAGACTGAAAGGTAATCCTACGTAGGCAAATTTAATAACAGACTTTTAAAGGTGGCTTCAGACACTGAAAGGTAACCCTCAGCAGTGAATCTAATAACAGACTTTGGAAGGTAGCTTTGGACACATTAAGGTAAACAAACATCAGCTTGGAATAGGAGTGCCCACTTAAAAGCACGTTTGACACGCTTAGCCTAATACACCTCTTAAAAATAGAGTTTTCGTCAACCACAAAATCAATCAACTGCAACAAATGAGCAAGAATACAAAAATATGATCCTAAAGATATTCGAAAACCATTAATTTTGCTCTAATCTAACTTTATTGAGAGTGCTTGGACGACTATATATGAAACACTCCGAGCAAAAACAGAATACAAAGCCATAATGTTGAGTATTAGTTTGTCGTATGTACATGTGGAATCATATGGATTTACTACAAAACTGTTTTTGAAAGGAGTATGTTTGGCTTCCTGTTTTTGCCCTGAGTTTATCATTTATTATAAGAATTTGGTAACAGAACAGAAACAGCTCACGATGAGTACTGGACTCTGTTTCTGTTGCCGTTTCTGCTTATGTCAGTATGCACCTTTAAGGTGGTAGGAACTGAGAATTCAGAAGTATTCTTTGGATTGAAGACGAGAAGAGATTAAAGTAGAGTAGCGTATAGAGAATTTATATATAAGACTTCCTCCACCCAGATCACATTTTACAGTCTTCAGTGGAGGGATATATATATAAATTAAGTCCACTGAAGTGCATTATAATAGTGGGTTTACAACAAGGAGCGTGGAAAGTATAAAGAAAGACTTATAAAAATCACTTTCACACATGAAACATATTCTACAAAATAACAGCATGAAGTCAGCATAGAGTGAGAGAGGCCTTTTAAGGTCCGAAATAGTTACTGAAGGTGTTCTCGCTAGAAGCAGAGCGGGCTCTTTAGGCAAATACGCTTTTAACTCTCTTACAGAATTGTCTGGCGCGAAGGTCAAACATATCCTGCGCGTTATTAGGGCTTCGAAGCGGTTCGACGAGTGAATCGGAGGTGCGTTGTCACACGGTGGTATCACAATTTATCCATGGTAGTATGAGTGAGCTGGCCCGTGGACCGGCTGCCACGATAACCTAACCTAACCTAACTGAAGGTGTTCCACGTAAGTAAGAATTGGTCAATCCAAAACTAACGAGTGATAACACATGTTAATATACTTACCACTTTTTGGGTCACTTTATCAAATCCCGCAGAGAAGTCTGTGCAGAACCATCGTTGGCAGTAAGCAGTGAAAGTGATCATAGGCGAATCCTGAGAGTGGCACCAAGCAGCGTGAGCATCGTGTTAGCAACGCGAGTTAACAAGTGGAAGTCGCAGAGCGGATATCGTGTTAGTAACGAACAGTTGAGCAGTGATCGTCGAAGAGCGGACATCGTGTTAGCAACGCGAGTTAACAAGTAGAAGTCGCAGAGCGGGCATCGTGTTAGCAACGGGCGGTTGAGCAGTGATCGTCGCAGAGCGGACATCGTGTTAGCAACGGGAAGTTGAAGCGTACGTAAATATAAAAATTATGGTGCAGTAACTGACTAACTGAAGCAAACGTTAGCAAAGACGATGTGTGAGAAGCGAGCAAATAGAAATAAAGCCAATGGAAGGAATTGTTTGTTTATTACACAATCCAGCGATACGAATCCAAGTATTGAGCCTGGTAAAATTGTCAGAAAGGCAATTACGTAACAATCTCTTCTAGTATTCGCTTGATAAGGATTAATTCCTATGGTACCATGCAGGTTTATACAAGCAAATTGCATTAATATTCAATTCTCAATACCTGAGATGGTATGGATATGTTTTAGACAACGCTCTATGAATCGATCAACTGATTCCAATGTAGAGGAAGTAATATTCTCAATAAGTAAATATATATTCATATGGTCATAGTCATCTCAATGTTCCGATGTGCTTATACATGTGGTCACATCATTCTAAACGGTCACCAGGCGACCTCAAGAAAAGTTAGAATCTCCCATGTCGGTCATCCTACTCATATTTGGGGTATTAAAGTAGCTAAGATTGTTTGAGAGCGGGAACAAGCCATCTAGTTACTACGATCACCTTTGGACCTATTGTGATAAGCTCATCATCATCATCTTCATTGTTGTATGAACCTATTGTGCAAAGCTCATCATCATCATCTTCATTGTTGCCTGGACAGTCCCAGTTGAATCTTGACCAACCACAATTTTTCCCTCCTGACATCGCGATCGTTGGCAATCGCCTTTTTCCAGTTTTTGAAACTGATGTAGTTTGCAACGTCGTCTACGGCGTCATTCCATCTTCTTTTTGGGGGTTCTAGTTTTTTTTTTATTTTGTGACAAGCTTTGCTATTTTGCTACAAAATATCCCAGAGTTTAAAATTTACTACGAATTCTGGTATCTTCTTTGGAGATTTGTCCGCAATTTCTGGCGGTTCTAGGTAACAATTTCCTAAGTAACGAAGTCTGGTCCAGATTAGACAGTTACATTGACACAACAGATGTTCAGATGTTTCTTTTTCTTCGTTACATACCCTACAATGGTCAATTGGTCATTAGTCATTACCTTCATATAATATAGTTTGTTTACCCTACAATGTCCAGTTAGAAAGTCTGAGAGAAACCGAGTACCTGTTCTGGTTAAACCTAGAATTTCTATGGTTTTTTACGGGATCTCTTTTGGCTTAAAGGTTGTCGGAACTCTTCTGTCTTTTGTTTCCTTTCAATATTGACGTGGTTTCACCTCTGGCAATTGTTTTAAGCTGTCCTCCGTGGAACTCTACGGCAGCCCACAGATGTTTCCGGTCCAATAAAACTACAACATTGGGTATAGTCCAACTCAATACTTAGAATTTCTGAATATTTTGAGTTGTCTGGCATGGGGTAAATACAATATCTCTTTAATAGGGTAGAAGAAATAGCTTTCTAATAGGGTAGAAGCAATATCTTTCTAATACCCAGAAAGACTGAGCAAGGGCAGAACATACCTAAGTACCTAAATTAATTTTAAAGGAAAGTGAACCGGAGGGAAACGAAGAAAAATAAGAGTAGACGTGGAGGGCCATAAAAAGTTATTTTGAGGCCTCTTTGTTTCGTAATGAATCCTTGCCTTGTGGTATACGTTTGGAGTGTTCTCATGTATTGCTTAATTACAGAGCTTTAAAATGAGCATTTGACACTCTGTTTTCATCCACTACCGAAGAGTGCCATTATGAGCTTTTGGACTTAGCTGGAGAAATATCAACGTAATGCTACAGAATTGAATCGCAGAATACTACACTTCACTTTCATAGCAAGCCATCCAAGGTTAGGTTAGGTTAGGATAGACTGGCCAGGCGTAGTCCTGCTACGTTTTTAGCGATACCAGTTGGGTGACCATTTAAAACCCCCGAAAATAGAAATCATTGAATAGGCAGGTCATCCAGGCAGGTCATCCAAGGGTAAACTGACTGACTGGTTAGGCGATATATAGTCCTGATAGGTCTTTAGCGACACCAGTTGGGTGACCATTTAGGACCCCCGAAAGCAGAAATCATTGAATTGGCAGGTCATCCAGGCAGGTCATCCAAGGGTAGACTAGTCAGTCAGTCAGTCAGGCGGGCCACGCATGGTCCTGCTGGATCTTTAGCGACACCACTTTCGTTTTTTATTTAAGATCCCCGGAAGTACAAATCATTGAAAAGGCAGGTCATCCAAGGCTAGGTTACGTTAGGCTGAACTGACTGACTGATTAGGCGACATATAGTCCTGATAGGTCTTTAGTGACACTAGTTGGGTGACCATTTAGGACCCCCGAAAGCAGAAATCATTGAATAGGCAATTCATCCCAACACGACAATAATTTTGATACAAATTGAGTGCTGTATTTCCACTGTTCTCTTAGATTGCTCTATACTTGTGAGTGGTTGTGTGTGTGTGCGTGTGTTTCTGCATGTGTAAATCCAAAATTTATCTTCTGCAATTCCATACACATGCACTCTACGTGCTCTTGCGGTTACGTAAACTTAAATAAATGAAATTGAAAATATAATTTCCGCATAATCTCCTTTTGTGGTTGTGGTGTAGATGCTGCTGCCTGCAGGCTGCCGCCGCCCACTCACTGCCGGCATTTTTCACAAAATTATAATTTTCAACTGTAACTTAAATAAACATTTTACGAATTTCAATAGAAACCGCAAGGATACTCGTACGTACCCGACACCTTCCAGCAAGAATTCTACGGTGTTTGTCTACTGGAGTAGTTATGAATTTGTTATTTGTTTTTCTCAGTAATGCAAAATAGAAGGAAAGGATTTGAAGTAGAAGGGATTTACTTCACAGAAATGCTTTGTAAGCTCTAATTGTCGGTATGCAGAACTGCTCCTTGTCTTAGGACGATGGAATGCTGAAATTGCTCGTACGTCAATCTGCCAATCGACCGGCATTCAATTCTCATTTGCTGCATATAATTCGCACCTTATCAGCTGCCACCACCACCCAGCAGTGCTTAAATTGCCCTCATATGCAAATTTTTTTACAACTTCAGTGCAAACAAATCGCACGACTTTCGCCGTTAATACTCAATTTCAACCCTTGACGCTATTTTTATATCCTGTCTGGCAAATTGCTTAAATCTGCTCGCGTGTAAGCGAGCATCTGCGACATACGCGCGCAAGTAAGTGAAAAGTTCTGTCAACAGAAAATCACGAAAATTTGTTTACCGTTTAAATTCGATTTTTATCCTATTTATCCTGTGAATTGTTGCAATTGAAAGGATTTGTTAGGTTGTAAGGCAGCACCGTGCAGCGGGGTATGTGGCGATGTGATTTCGATGCGACACGTTTGATTTCAAAATTACCTCGGAACATGTGAGCGGGCGCGGCGGTGGGGGAGGGCGATGTAAGATGTTGCGGAACGAATTCAGTTTGACATGCGGGAGTTTTATTTTATTGGCGTATTTTGTTGGTGTAATTGAAATTTCAGGCGACAGCTTAGAGGAGAAGAGCAGTTTGATAGACAAATATTTAAGCTGAAGCAAATCGATGGGCATATTTGCAAGATTATGTGCTTATACAGTCTGTAGTCAGTCACTATAGAGGTGGAAGAGAGGAGCCGAAGGAGATTTATGGGGAGGGCGACTTAATTCAAATGGGTTTTGATATAAAAATGGGCCTACTTCTGGAAAAAATTGGACTTTTACAATTAATTAATTTATAAACTAAGGAGGAGGAAAATGTGAAGGCATATTCAGATATCGGAATATATCTATCGACATTATCGACATAGTCGTATTTTCTTAGTTAAGTAAGGTAGGTAAAGCGGCCTCACGAAGGGCGCACTTAGGCCATCATTGACCCTTTGTGATACCGCGTGAGACATCAGGTCCCATCTTTTTCAAAAGGCCAGTCTTTTGGAGCTTTTAATGAAGCAGTTGATGGAGCTAATCTTTTTATTTGAGATATCTCCCAAAGAGTCCAGAAAGTAGTCGGCCAGAAATCAATTAACAATTGTAACTAATTCACTGGGAGGGGTCAGGAATATGTTTAATAGCAAATTATTTGAAGTCCGCCTCCTTCTGGACAACGCTGGACACGTGTATAACAGGTGTACAATGGACTCTTCCTCCTCCTCGTCCATGCAACTCCTGCAGAAGTTGTTAGAAGCAATTCCCAGCCTACACCCGTGAGTGCCCAGAATCTAAATGGGAGTGGCCAGTTACAGATCTTTTTCATTGTTTGTACAATGCCCAGAGTCCAGTGTCCCGTTGGGATGCTAATCACGGAACCTATACTTTGTCTATTTAGAGCCACTAGATCCTTTGAGCGCCTGACATTTATCTCTGGCCAGGTTTGTCTAGTTTTTTTACATCCTGATAATGCAGACCAGCGCCTGCCCACTGTTTGCAACCTGACAATATTTTCTATGATACTAGCTCTAGGAACTCTGATTTCATCTTTTGTGATGAAGAATACATTTTTATAATGAATTATGTCAAGAAATTCCTGCATCGACCATATCACATTGGGAATACTCATGGAGCATGGTGTTCAAATTGGTGTTCATATGCTTCGAGAAGGCTTCAATCACAGTACAGACACACTACATATGAGCGCTGGAGAGACATATCACATAAAATATTTGTCATCGCAAACTGGTGGGAGTATCTTTAAAGGGGCTATTATCAAAGGCATTTAAGATTGGTAGTTTAGAAGAAGCAAAAACAACACGTCTGTGCTGCGTTGGCGGGTGAATTTATTGTCTCTTTGTGTAGTACAATTGTCTAGCAGAACTATCATCGATCGACCGTGTTCCTCACTCTCCCGTAGTATTTTATTACAGTTTCCTAATCAATTACAAGACTTTCAACTATATTTAATAGGAGATTCATAACTAAAGGATTGTTGGAGGTGAGGCATTATACAATATTGTGTATTTATTTTTACGGACATGGGTACATGTTTCACGCCGCCAAAGAAGGAGGTCTCCAAGTACTTATACATTGATGAACATTGTCCTAGAGACAAACAAACTAATTAGTATCGAAAACAAACATCATGAATACTAAAATTATCAACCCGTCTTATATTTTGAATCAACTATCATCAATGCATACTGGCATTCCTGACAAATTAATGGAGGCAGCAGATAGCTTCGGCAGCTTAAAAGATATTCACCAATTGCGATGGAACCCACTCTGATTTACAGATTTGGTATCGCGTTTGGCATATCATCCAATAACTGGCGTACAAATACAACACAATAGAATATCAATCGAAACGGCTCCAACTGGAAGTCGGTGCTATTCAGAGAGTTCAGTGCTTAGACTACCATTACGAGTATCGGCAGGATACTCCAGCTCTTACGAAACCTTTGCTTGTGGCACATAAAGAGCTCTTCTATCCAAATCGTGGTTGAAAGTTCATTCCTTCGAATCACTCAAATTGTGGGCCTCCTAAGCATTTTAAGATAACTAAATTATAAAAAATCATCCGAGAAGTTAGATTGTTTACTCAGTAAGACAGCGGAGCAAATAAAAGCATCACCAACCGGGAATTGCTGACTCATTGTTTCCGAATTTGACTGAATGTAAAGGACACCATAGAAATCTGTCACAGAGCTAATTAAAATGTTGCTCCAACACGCCACCACTAGAAGCACTATGAAGATCTCATTTGTCAACTAAGCCAATTCCACTCCACACTCCTTGACTATTAAATCAGTGCTGCTGAGTGCTCTGAGGGCGCCGCCAGGCAATTGCAGCTGTTTAATGTTTTACTTAAGTTTGCACCTTCCAACTGGGCCGATGTGTCTGCGCATAAACGCATAAACGCACATATCGCGTATACGCCGACCACACTTTCCGCTATAAATCATTTACAAGCCATTTCGCAATAGCGGCACTGACAGCGGCGGCGGCCACGGCCCCAGTGGCATCAGCAACAACAGCGGCAGCAGCAGCAGGAACAGCAGCAAATTGGCGGCTTCTCACAGGTGAGTGCATAAAATTCAAGTGCATTCATGTGGAATGCGCGGAAATGCATGAATAATAAAATCATTTGGCAGCGCCGGCAGCAGAGCGAGCAGTGGAGGCATGAGAAGAGACTGCAGCAGAGCCAGCGGCAGAGCCAGCAGTGGAGCCATTAGCAGGGCCAGTAGCAGAGCCAGTAGCAGAGTCATTAGCAGAGCCAGCAGTAGAGCCAGTAGCAGAGCCAGCAATAGAGCCATTGGCAGAGCCAGCAGCAGCGCCAGCAGCAGAGATAGAAGCACAGCCAGCATCAGCGCCATCGCCACAGCCAGTATTGCAAATGATTTGTGGCTCGTTGCATGCACGTGAATTTAAAATGCTGGTTGCTTTTCGGTTTCTTTTTTTATTGTTGTTGTTGTTGTTGTTGTTGGTTCAAGTGTGCATAGTGTAAATTTCCTGTGATGTTCGGTGGTACCTCCGATTTATGCGCCATTTCTGTGGCCATGTGCATTCAGGGCAAATTCACTGGGAAAACAAACAACAAATACAGTCAAACAAAAAGTGCGCATGTTAATCTTTCAAATGCGCCTTTATCAGATTTATCACTTGTCGCCGCTGCAACGCGCCAAATTTATGCGCTCCGTTTGGCCGCCGAAATAGGTGCCGCAGCGGACGCTCCGATGGATGGATGGACTGGAGCAGTTAACGTTTAGCACAGCCATAGACAAGTTTACGTTTGCGTCAATTTATCAGCGGCGCAAATTGTTAGATTTTTGCATCAGGTTTTCCTTTATTTGCCATTTTTCGTTGGCTGTAATAAAACAATAACAAAATAAAAGAAAATAAAAAAATTTGGGAAATAAAAAAAAATCCTTGCCAGGATTTGATGCAGGCAATGCAAAAATGTGGCGCAATTGCCGCTGATGGTGCTGCTACTGCTGCGTTGTTACTGCTATTGTTGTTGTTGTTGTTGTTATTGTTATTGTACGTACGTGTTAACAACTGCAACAATAAACTTTAATTGATGTGCAGTGCAACAATAACAGCAGCAACAACAACAACACAAATAACAATGTATCGTGGTAGTTGTTGTTGTTGTTGTTGTTGTCACTATTTGCATTGCTAAAAAAGGCACTTGTGCAATTCGCTTGCTACGTAATTTATGATATTGCAGTCAGCCAGTGTTGCCAGAGCAAACAAAAAACGCAACAGAAACAACGAAAACAACAACAACAGTAGTACAGTATCAACAACAACAACAACAACACCAACAAAAGAAAAGAACACTATTTTAACAAAACGGCAAAATTTTTGTGTGTTCGTTGACAAGTGACAATTTAAAAGTATGGCACAAAAAGTGACACCCAGCATGCTTGTCCCTCCCTGGCTTCCTCCCAGAGTGTCACTCATACGCACAGTTAAGCATTTTCAATTGCTTGCCACTGCATACCTAAGCAGCTCCCCAAACGGCGTTAATTGCAACAATTTATCTTGTACGTGAAACACGAATCGTGCTGCCTTCGTGATACCTCCTTGAGGGCTCCTTGCTGCCTTGCTGCCTTTCGACGCTCTCGTACACTGTAGATCCTTGTAATTGGCACATTTGCCGCCACTTGAAGTTCCATCCTACGCCTCCCACACACTGTTCGCAACGATGCTTTATCACGTGTTCAATAATCGAATAAAATATCAGCGCGCATTCCGCGCTCCTCGGTAATTGAATTTACGCCTCATTTGAATGTGTCACTTCTGCCTGGCGTTAACGTGGCGCGTAGGCACATGGCTCGCATTCGTTGGCGTAATTGAATGTTTTTTTGCAACCTGTTGAAATGAATCGAATTGTTTGTTGTTGGGCACAATGCACGCTTCCTGGCGACAAAAGGAAATGTTCGTTGGTACAAATTGAAATTAATCAATTGAATTTTATTATTTCTCAATTCAGAGGCGGAGTGAATTATTTTTTCATTTCCCAACAACTTCGCATATTTTGAGTGTTAGGTTGGAGTTATTTGTTGCCCAAGTCGTTGATACCTACCAGAAAGGGATGCAAATGAGTTGTCAAAGAGATTCAGAAATAGATGGAACCCATATAAATTTGTAGGCCTTAGAAAGGATACCAGCCAAGCTAAGAGTCCGCAGAAAAAAGGCATGAAAATGAGCTGTCTAAGAGACTCACTCAGGAAGAGATGGAACCCATATCAATTTGTGGAACTTAGAAAGGATACCAGCCAAGCTAAGAGTCAGCAGAAAAAAGGCATGAAAATGAGCTGTCTAAGAGACTCACTCAGGAAGAGATGGAACCTTAATAAATTTCTCAAACTATGAAAGGATCCCAGCCAAGCTCAGAGTCTACAGAAAAAGGGGATGAAAAGAAGTTATCAAAGAGATTCAGGAAAAACTAGAAACCAAATAAAATTGTAGACCTTAGAAAGGATGCCAGTCTAGCTCAGGGCCAAAATTTGCTTGAAAGTTCAAATAGTCCAATTTGCTTTGAATAATCGGGGAAAATCATCATCATCATCACCATAATTGGCGTACAACCATTTCTGATCATTGCCGCGTTATCAGCCATCGCCAGTCGTCTCTGCTTGGCGCACGCTGGCGCCAATTGGAAACACCAAGTGCAGCCAGGTCCTCTTGAACTTGGTCCTTTCAACGTAGTGGTGGTCTCCCCCTCCTGCGTCCGCCACCCGGCGGCATCGATTCAAATACTTTATCGGGGAAAATACTAAACATATTTCTATACAAATTTTGTCAAGTATAATTAAATAAATAAGAACAAAAAGGATAAAAAGTGAAGAATTTCTGTGTAAGACTCCTGGAGATCCGGCGGACTTACCCCGGCGGAAATTTGAGTCGTTACAAGGCTTCCAAACAAATACTGCTGACGGAGCTGCAAGATATCACTCTGCTACACTCTCTTTCCGAGCATAGATCATTATATATCAGGACATTCTAGAATCTAAGACGTGATTAGGCAATATAATTCTTAATTCGCATATGCCGGTACATATTTCAATTGATAAATCTATGAATCTATTGAAGGAAGAGGGAAACAGCCCTAGGCAGAGTTCAAAGTAGCAACACATTTATTAAGAGGTTGAGTAGAAATGAGGTTCTTTCTGCACTATTACCAACTGACGGATATGTCGAAATTGTAAAGGCTACAAAACAGTATTTTATTCTGACGTCATCACAATAATAAGCTGCAAGCAGGTTATGATTGAGCAAACTCTGACGAAATGGAATATGGCAATCACACAGGGAATGGATGGGAAGTGAAGGGAAACAGTATTTCATTCTGACGTCATCACTACTCGTATAATAAACCCACGGAAGTTATGATTGACCAAACTCTAACCAAATGGATAATGTCAATCGCATGGGTGTGGGTGGCAAGTGAGGGGAATATTGAAATACAATCTCAAAATATGAGACTGACAATTACACTCTCACTTATATTGCCGCCTCACCTGATCTATTCAATTCGCTGAAGTTAAGAGCAAATTTCAAGATCATTAGAGCTGTGAATTGTTGTTGTTTGCATTTTCTATTTGCACAACTAACTAACTAAAGTAAAGCTGACTAAAAACCACATGCAATATGTAGATATGTGAGTCGACACCGGGGCTTTTTTGAGGCTGTTAACTAATGTTTGTGAAGAAACATTTCTAGGGAAAATATTTCTTTGCAGAATTGCTGGTTTACTGTTTTCTCCATTACAACTTTTGTAAATACGACTTATGATAGAAACATAACAAATTGATATCTAAGAGAACCGCCCACTATTATAGAAGCAAATTGTTCCATAAAAGTAACATATTTTTGCTTCCAAATTCTTAAACAGAAAGGAGTGTATGAAACTGGGTGAACCGGGATGAAGTTGGTGATTAGATATATTTAAGGGTATTATACACTGCGACCTGAAAGATTGTGATGCCCCTATAACTGAAGTTGGTGATAGATCGTGGAAACTGTGCCTTCTTTGTGCTGATGTTAAGCTACTAACGAAGTCATCTTTTAGGTCAATCAATATATTCGAACTTCTCCTTGCTTTCCAAATGACCGATTCACGCAGCGCCACCGAAATTGTTTGCCAGTTCATTATTTGAAAATAATTGTTTACCATAACTCCCCCTTCTAGCTAATGCCAAGAAAAGTCTCTGGGAGATGGTGAACACGATGTACTCAGAGGCAAATCGTAGCGGAATTTTAACAATTGTGATTAAAGTGTGGTAACATTATTGCGGCGGAAAATCATCGGAGATGTTAGTGTTCTTTGAAAACATCCCCACTGGTTGCTAACAAGTTTCGTAAAAGTATAGTTACCAGTTCTGTTGAATAAGGCCCAAACCATGACAGAAATTACAATGAGTTTGCGACACGTATGCTTACTCGACTGTGAACAAACGTGGCACTCTACGGTCAATCTAGACTATTATGTAGTACAAATCTACTAAACTATACAAGTGCCTATCGTCATTTCTTTACTGTAACTTTTATGCTTCAACTACCTGCTTGGACTGTGCTAAACAACATTTGCTCCCAACAAAATTTGTTCATCCCATTTTCACAAGAACAGTGAGCAGCTATTTCCTCTTTTTAATGGCACTGGACACTGGAATCAATACAGGATACTGGAATTAATACAGGACACTGGAATCAATACAGGATACTAGAATCAACACAGGACACTAGAATCAAAACAGAACACTGGAATCAATACAGGATACTAGAATCAACACAGGACACTAGAATCAACACAGAACACTGGAATCAATACAGGATACTAGAATCAACACAGGACACTAGAATCAACACAGGACACTGGAATCAATACAGGATACTAGAATCAACAAAGGACACTAGAATCAACACAGAACACTGGAATCAATACAGGACACTGGAGTCAACAATAGATTGCGTAAAGAGTGTCTATGAAACTAGTCTTGTAACTACCTTTAAACTATACACACTGAGTTATAGAAGATTCCACGATATCACCACCACTTCTGACTGATCAATATCACCCTGCAACACTCTCTTTCCGAACATAGATCATTATAATAATGGAATCAGACAATAGAACTCAATATAATGCTATCTTACCGATCTTTTATAAAAACGAAAATAGGCACTCCACAAGACCGTTTCTCTCAAATTGTTTCCAACGGTTTTTTTTCGTTTAAACTTTTCTTTATTATTTAATAAAATTTTTGTTTATTCTTTTTTCACTCATCTGGTTCTAATAAGAAGCTGTTTTTTTATGCTAATTAACAACTCAAATAAAATACAATATTAATTGAAATTTCTCTCAAACTAATTTTTCAACTGTTCATAGCATTTATAATGAAATCCCTCAAAACAAACACTGCCGCATACACACCGGGGTATTTGGCATTGGCACAACCCACACCGAACGACACAATGCCGCACAACTCTCCCCTGAATATAGCCGGTCCTCCCGAATCTCCCGAGCATGAATCTCGGGTTCCAGGCTGCGAGGCACAGAAAGTGTGGCCAGTCAATGCCACTGTATCTGCGTATTGTTGTATGCATTCAGACTTTGCCACAATTGGCACATTTACCGTACGCATCTGATCCGGTACATAATCATCATTTTCGTTAAGCTTTCCCCAGCCAGACACTACAATATTCTCACCCACTATTACTGGCTGGCTACAAATTTTAATGGCTTGAATATTTGGGCCTTCCATGTCTGATTTCAATTGAATAACCGCCACATCCATATCCATCAAAGTCGCTGAAAAATTTGGGGAATGGAAAATTCTTTCTCCTATGCGGCCCACACCGCCACTGGACAGGAACGAAGTACCGCCAACCACAGTGATTTCAGGTGCTTGCTTCTCTACTACACAGTGCTCCGCTGTGACTACATGCCGCAGTGACACCAGTGTACCACCACAGAAGAATTGTCCATTGTATCTCAGATATACCAGATATTTTCGTTCTTCTACTGTGGTCAAGGTGCCGCCCACAATCCTCTCTGCTATTTTGCCGCATTGGCTTAGACTAAAGTATTGCAGCACCACCAACGATAAAAAAGGCAGGACGAACGGCACTGAAAGTTTCGAGTTAGACATCTTTCTCTTGGGCCTTGATCTATACTGAATGCGATCGGAGACATAATTTAGAGCAACAGTTAATGACGTTAATGAAGAACAAACAAAAACATCGTTAACAGAATAAAACCATTTGAGCAAATAAGTTATTTTAATATAGTCTCTATTCTAAAGCTATAAAACAATAAAAAAAACACTAATCACCTGAATGCCAGTCGATTTTGTCTGGTTGGTTTCTTAGCAAGACTTCATCATGTGCCGCTCAAATATACGAATATGATACAAAAGAAACTAAGCATAATTATTCAGAGCGTAAAAAACATTAAATTGCCCTAGAAACTTGGAACAAAGTAGATGGACTAGATCAGTAGAGGTGGAAATACAAAGTAACCGTAGAGAAAGAAATGTAGAATGAAATGTGATATTGTTATTTGGGGAACGCAATCTCTTCATATAAAAGAATAGTTCTTATAATAACTATTAAAGTACTTAAACAAATGTGAATATGGAGCTAAATTTATGTATGACTACTAAATATATATAAATACTACAACTATAATATAATATATAAAAACTACAATTATGGCCCGAAGCAGAAAGAGTCATTAAAGCAAAACGCGGTGCTAAGGGGAGAAATATTCACATACCAAGTGTTTCAAATTGTTGCTTTCTAAAATGCAGTTCAATTGTGTTGCAATGATATGGATAACTTTGAGGAATTGACACTTCTAAACTTCCCTTAACAGATGAGGATGCAGTTCTCTTGCTATATACATATTACTATATACGTATCAGAGGATATTTACTACAGAGACACACAAATGTTCTGCTGTGTTTAGTAGCTTCATATTTCGTGGGTCTACAGACGGCTTGCTCTCTCAGTTTCCTATCGGAAATATTTTTTAATTTGTTATAAACTTTGTTTATAGTTTTTCTGCTTTTCCTATCAGAAATATTTTTTATTTTGTTATAAACTTTGTTTATAGTTTTTCTTATAACTAAACTTTTTATTAGAATTGTTTCATAATAATATTGAAAACTATTTCAGGCATTTATAATGAATCTCGTCCATGTACCTGAAAAATCTCTCTGCATACACACCGTAGTAGCTGAGAAAATGATCTACAATTCTTCATTGAATACAGCAGATTCTCCGATACTCCCGAGCAAAAATTGTTCCCTCCCATGCTGTGCAATTCTTCATGGAATACAGCAGATTCTTCCGATACTCCCGAGCAAAAATTGTTCCGTCCCATGCGGTACAATTCTTCATTGAATACAGCAGATTCTCCGATACTCCCGAGCAAAAATTGTTCCCTCCCATGCTGTGCAATTCTTCATGGAATACAGCAGATTCTTCCGATACTCCCGAGCAAAAATTGTTCCATCCCATGCTGTGCAATTCTTCATTGAATAGAGCAGATTCTTCCGATACTCCCGAGCAAAAATTGTTCCCTCCCATGCTGTACAATTCTTCATTGAATACAGCAGATTCTTCCGATACTCCCGAGCAAAAATTGTTCCATCCCATGCTGTGCAATTCTTCATTGAATAGAGCAGATTCTTCCGATACTCCCGAGCAAAAATTGTTCCCTCCCATGCTGTGCAATTCTTCATTGAATACAGCAGATTCTCCGATACTCCCGAGCAAAAATTGTTCCCTCCCATGCTGTGCAATTCTTCATTGAATACAGCAGATTCTCCGATGCTCCCGAGCAAAAATTGTTCCCTCCCATGCTGTGC
The DNA here is from genome assembly GCA_920105625.2 of Clusia tigrina. Taxonomy (NCBI): domain Eukaryota; kingdom Metazoa; phylum Arthropoda; class Insecta; order Diptera; family Clusiidae; genus Clusia; species Clusia tigrina. The sequence goes on from OV050031.1 coordinate 221,000,976, forward strand.
AATTCTTCATGGAATACAGCAGATTCTTCCGATACTCCCGAGCAAAAATTGTTCCATCCCATGCTGTGCAATTCTTCATTGAATAGAGCAGATTCTTCCGATACTCCCGAGCAAAAATTGTTCCCTCCCATGCTGTACAATTCTTCATTGAATACAGCAGATTCTTCCGATACTCCCGAGCAAAAATTGTTCCCTCCCATGCTGTGCAATTCTTCATTGAATACAGCAGATTCTTCCGATACTCCCGAGCAAAAATTGTTCCCTCCCATGCTGTGCAATTCTTCATTGAATACAGCAGATTCTCCGATACTCCCGAGCAAAAATTGTTCCCTCCCATGCTGTGCAATTCTTCATGGAATACAGCAGATTCTTCCGATACTCCCGAGCAAAAATTGTTCCCTCCCATGCTGTACAATTCTTCATTGAATACAGCAGATTCTTCCGATACTCCCGAGCAAAAATTGTTCCCTCCCATGCTGTACAATTCTTCATTGAATACTGCAGATTCTTCCGATACTCCCGAGCAAAAATTGTTCCCTCCCATGCTGTGCAATTCTTCATTGAATACAGCAGATTCTCCGATACTCCCGAGCAAAAATTGTTCCCTCCCATGCTGTGCAATTCTTCATGGAATACAGCAGATTCTTCCGATACTCCCGAGCAAAAATTGTTCCCTCCCATGCTGTACAATTCTTCATTGAATACAGCAGATTCTTCCGATACTCCCGAGCAAAAATTGTTCCCTCCCATGCTGTACAATTCTTCATTGAATACTGCAGATTCTTCCGATACTCCCGAGCAAAAATTGTTCCCTCCCTGCGATCGAGTTCCAAAACATGGTTTTGGAGTCAAAATGTCCACGAATTTCTTCTAGCATTTCATCTGGACTGAATCTCCGATCTCGTTGTAAGAACGAATAACTGTGAAACTTCCGAATTGTTTATATCTCTCTTAGGAAAGTGGTCACGTAGACAACAGCCACGAAAAATTCTGCTAATAAATATTTTTCTAAGAAATTTTTTTATAATATATTATATTTAAATATTTGGTCTCCAAAAATGCTTCTTTCTATAAAATCTTTTTCTCTTCGAGTCGAAAGCCTCTGTAGCTACTACTCATTCCCCCAACACCTTGCACTCATAATTAATTATGGTATAATAATAATAATAATAGTAATCTTCATCATCTGAGTCTTCTGATGACATAGGCAGAGCTTTGTCGTAAGTTGTGGCTAACACATAATGCAGAACACACTCTTTCTTCTTATCAGAGTCTGCATTGAAGATTTTTAAAGCAGTCTGAAACCGCTTAACCCCACGACTCCAAGTCGCCGCCTTTCCATCAAACGAACCAAGATTAAATGACGCACTAGCCATTACTGCTGGAGCTGTGTGTTCGTCCAGGTTCACCCTTCACTCTCGTCGCCAAATTGTTGTAGATTACCGAATTGAAAGACGTTCATTAGCATTAGTTTTCTTTTGTTTGATATTTGTCAAATATGACAGGCCAAGAACGCTTCCTTGCAGTGCACCAGCTCTGACAGGGTATTCAGTGGACTAAGAGATTTTATGTTTCACAGTGAACGTTTTCTATTATTTAAATACTTTCTAAACAGTTCATGAGTAATTGTGGGAAAAATGTTTTGGATTTTGTACAATTGGGCAACATGCCCCTTGCCGCTTTGTCAAGGGCTTGGGCAACATCTAGAAAAATTGCTGAAACTAATTATTTCTTTTGAAATGTTTTCCGAATTTCTATAACTATTCTGTGCACTTGTTCTACGGTGCTATGCTTCTTTCTACAACCGAATTGATGAGTGAGCATTACATTCTGCCCGTTCAGAATAGGCGAAAGTTGCGAAAGTTTGGAGAGTAGAGGCAGAAGATTTATGGGTCTGTAAGAGCGCACAGCTGATGGATCTTCCCAGGTTTAGGAACCCTTATTATTCGTGATGGTAGGTAGGTAGGTAAGGCGGCCACCCGAAAAGGGCGCACTTAGGACAACATTGACCCTTTGTGATACCGCATGGGACAACAGGTCCCATCCCTTTCAAAGGTCCAGCCATTTGGAGCTTTTAATGAAGCAGTTGATGGAGCTTATCTTTTTTTTGAGATATCTCCCAAGGAGTCCAAAAAGTAGTCGCCTAGGAAAGTGCGCCTCTTTCTAGACAAAGCTGGACACGTGCACAGCAGGTGAACAGTGGACTCTTCCTCCTCCTCGTCCATGCAACTCCTGCAGAAATCGTTAGAGGCGATCCCCAGGCTACACCCGTGTGTGCCTAGAGTCCGGTGTCCCGTTAGGTCTTGGAGCGGTTTCTCTGTGACAGAATAGACCGTTCCATAGCTGAAGCCGGAGGATTGGCGCAGAGGCAATATGGTTTTCGGAAGGCGAGGTCAACAGTGGATGCCATTAGTGAGCTCGTTAAACGGCGAAAGAAGCGTTCGATGGTGAGAGATGGATGGGTGGCAGCAAGATGCACTCCCTTGTGGTCACCCGAGATGTAAAAAACGCATTTAACTCTGCTAGATGGACACATATAGCCGAAGCGCTAGCAGAATTCAAGGTACCCATCTACCTGAGACGTATGGTAGCCAGCTATTTTAACGGCAGAGTCCTACAGTATGACTCGGACAAAGGGAAACGAAGACACGATATCACCGGTGGAGTCCCCCAGAGTCAGTCCTAGATCCTCTCCTCTGGAACGTTATGTCATAGCTCCACGTAGAGGTGCCGTTAAGATATTCGGTTACGCAGGCGACATAACGTTAGTTATCACTGCCAAATATCTGGAAGAGTTTGTGGCAGAGGCCAATCATACGGTGGCTATAGTCCGGAACTGGCTGGCGAACGTCGGACTAGAACTTGCCGAGGATAAAACTGAGGCAGTTCTGGTGACGAGCCGTAAAGTGCTTGAAGTAGCAGAGATAAGGGTCGGTAACTGTTTCGTAGTTACAAAGGCGCACCTGAAATAGTTGGGTGTATGGATAGATGCCAGGCTAAGTTTCAAGGAGCATCTACGGCAAACTGGTGATAAAGCGGCAAGGGTATGGGCCCAACTCTGTCGCATAATACCAAACATAGGAGGACCGAAGCAGAGGAAGAGACGACTCATTACAGGAGCAGTCAGATCCGTTATATTGTACAGTGCGCCCATATGGGCTGACAAGACGGATACGAGAGCTTACATCCGTAATATTGAGGCGACCTATAGGACCGCCTCACTACGGGTTTGTAGTGCGTACCGCATCTGCAGACGCCGTACTAATAATAGGGGCAAGGGATCTGCACAACGGACAAAATATGCAGGAAGCCGTGAGGAGGAACATTTGGCAATTATAAGACAATATAGTATCTAGGAATGGCAAACCCGATGGGACACGTCCCCAAAAGGTCGATGGACAATAAGGCTGACATAGAGCGGTGGATAAAAAGGTCTCATGATGAGGTGAATTACCACATCACACAGCTGTAGACCGGGCATGGAGTCTTGAAACACGAGGAATCCCCTATGTGTACAAATTATGGATGGACAGTACCAGAGAACGTAGAACACGCGTTCTTTTGGTATCCGAGGTCCGCCAGTGCTAGAGATGCACTACAGGAAGTGTGCGGAGAGCCATTAAAACCGGATAACATATTGCAACACATGCTCGAGTGTCCGGAAAAATGGAATGCGGTGTGTGATACTGCAGCTGCAGTTATGTATGACCTCCGCCATAGGAAGCGGCAACGTTGCGTACAGCGCGAATAGAAAAAGTCCTATGACTATAACCTCTCCCCGCGAAGTAGTATCTTGAGGTTGTCCCGTGAGGAGTAGTGAGATTAGGATTCAATTCAATTCAATGGCCTGAATGCGCTACAACTTTAACACAGAAGAGAATGAAGAGTTCTTTACAACCCTCGGAAATATGTTTGTAGCTGGAGGAGACTATAATGCCAAACATACATACTGGGGTTCCCGTCTCAGTACTCCCAAAGGCGGACAACTCTTGACGGCTATAACAAATCTAAATCTTCTCACAGCTTCCTCAGGCTCACCAACATATTGGACAACCGATACAAATAAAATTCACGACCTAATAGACTTTTGCATAATGAGAGGCATATCGACTAGGGATGTAATATGCAGCCCATGCTAAGATCTATCCTCTGACCATTCTCCAGTAATGTGTACAATAATTAATAATTTTCTTGACTCACCTGCTGAATGTCGCCGTTACAACCGCAAAACTGATTGGAATTACTTCCGACTGTCAATATCTTCAACAATAAACCAGAAGTACTCGCTTAAGTCTAGTGAAGAAATCAGGATAGATATTGAACACTTCAATAATTGCCTCCAACAGACTGGTTGGAAGTCGACAGCCCGCCGGACCAAGAGTCAATGCACACATATTTCTCCTCTTGTGAAAAAAAACTGGATGAAAAACGCAGGGCCAGAAAAAAGTGGTAATAGAGTAGAAATCCTGGGGATAAAAAAATATTAAATACACTCTCAAAAGATCTCAAGGAGCTCGTCAAAACAGAACTCAACTCTCAACTTCAGTATAATCTCAGTAACCACCAACTATTCCCTCTGGAAAGCAATGAAACTGTTAAAGAGCCCAACTCTGGCACAATCTGCCATCAGAATGAAAAGCAAAGAATGGACTAAAAGGGATCTCGAAAAGAATGGACTAAAAGGGATCACTCTACAAACTAAAGAAAACACTTCCAATAAACTTACCGCCCTCTCTGGTCTAGTGGTAAGCATGCTAGACTAACTCAAATCCTGCCACGGGCTTGGTCTCCAAGATGCTTCTTTCTATAAAATCCTTTCCCTTCGAGTCGAAGGTCTCTGTAGCTACTACTTATTCCAATAAACTATTACATATTTATCAAATCATACCTAAAAAATCGATACTTCTTTGTAAAACAAGGTGCAGAACAATCTGAAATGTGCGAAAGTTCGGCCGGTGTACCCCAAGGCAGTGTCATGGGTCCCATTCTATACTTGCTTTATACAAACGATTTACCTGTCTCCGAAGAAGCTATTGTTGGCGCATTTGGAGACGATACTGCTCGCAAAGAACACTCTTCCGTAACTGGCGTCGCTTAAACTTCAAAGGGGCGTAAGCAAAATCAATAAATGGTTGAAAGATTGGCGAATCAAGTCCAATGAACCTAAGTTTGGCCAGGTTACGTTCAGTCTTAAACGCAACATCTGCCCACCCGCAAAACTCAACGACGTGAATATACCGCAGTGCAATGTGACTAATGTGACCTGGTCATGCACCTCGATAGCAAATAGAATAGCACTGTATAATTGCCACCTATACAATAAGACGTTTAAATACTTTTAAACTATACCATATACACAAAAGTTCATGATTTCTCCCCCTATTTAATGGGCACATGACACTGGAGCTAAGGTTGGATTGCGCTCTTTGTTTGTAACCAGTCTTACAACTACCTTTAAACTCAACACACTAAGTTGCAAAGGATTGCACGAGATCAATCACCACTTCTGTCTGATCTTTATGACTCTGTAACACACTCTCTCCCAACCTAGATCAGCACGAATCAATATAATAATATATGATGATAACACCAGAATCCATTCTAATGTTCTCTTATTGAAACGAAATCAAAAACTCAGCCAGACCATTTCCTTCAAACTGTTTCCCACCATTTTATTGAGTTTCAAATGTTTATTATTATTTAAATTCTGTTAGTTATTTATTATTATTAATTATTGCTCTTAAATTTATCTAATCTGGTCCTAATTAGCATCAGTTTTATTCCAATTAAGCACTCAAATAAAATAAAATCGTAATCAAACTTACTCTCAAAGAAAACTCCTCAATTGTTCATAGCATTTCTAATGAAATCCCTAACAGCATAAACACTCGTATACACACCGGGGTACTTGGGATTGGCACAACCCACACCGAACGACACAATACCGCAGAACTCTCCATTGAATACAGCCGGTCCTCCCGAATCTCCCGAGCACGCATCCTTCTTGCCTGGCACCGAGGCACAGAACATGGTGCCAGTCAACGTTTTCAAGCGCTTGAATTTTTGTGTGCATTTTTGCTTTCCCAGAATGGTCAAACTAACCGTACGCATCTGATTCGGTACAAAAACGCTGCTTTCTTGAGTCTTTCCCCAGCCAGATACAACAATTTTCTTGCCCACTGTTAGTGGCTTGCTACAGAGTGTAATGGCATGAATATTTGTGCCTTCCATGGCTGATTTCAATTTAATAACCGCCACATCCATGTCCAACGTAAATTTTGTAAACCTTGGCGAATGGAAAATTTTTTCTCCCACGCATCTCACACCGCCACTCGACAGGAACGAAGTACCGCCAACCGCAGTGATATCAGGTGCAGCCTTATCTACTACACAGTGCTCCGCTGTGACTACATGCCGCGTCGACACCAGTGTACTGCCGCAGTAAAAGGCTCCATTGTACATTAAATATACCAGATATTTTCGTTTGTCTACGGTGGTCAGTGCACCGCCCACAATCCTTTCTGCTACGTTGCCACATTCAGTTAGACTAAAGTATTGCAGCAGTACAAATAGAAGTAGGGATAGCGTCACCGAAATGTTCGAGTTAGACATCTCTCTCTTGGGCCTTGATCTGTACTGAATGCGATCGGAGACAGTATGTAGCAACACTTAATGACGTCTGAGAAGAGCAAACAAAAACAGCAATAGAAGAAAAAACAATATGATCAAATAAAGTATTTTAATATACTCTGTTTTTCATGCCAAAACCTAACGTTATAAAACAGACGAGAGCAATAATTACCTGAATGCCATTAGAATTTGGTCAGGCTGGTTTTGGCCTCTCAAATATGAGAATAAGTAACTATTCAGAGTATTTGATGCAGAGAATTGCTCTAGAAACTTGGAAGTAGGAATTGGAATAGATCAATAGAGTTGCAAATATGAAGTAACTGTGATAAAATCCAGTTTGGGTTTTTGATTTATTGGATAATACTACGCTTATATTAGGGGGAGCCCAATCTCTTTATATAAGAGTATGATTGTTATAATAAAAATTGAAGTAAATAAACAAATCTGAGGATAACACCATGGTAAACATTTAGGGAACTCAATTTGTTCATATAAGAGTTTGATACTTATAATAAACATTGAAGTAAATAAGGAATAGTGCGGATAACACTATGGTAAACATTTAGGGATTTCAATCTCTTCATATAAGAGTATAATTCTTATAATATATATGGAAGTAAGTAAACAAATGTGAGGATAACACCATGGTAAACATTTGTGGAGCCCAATCTCTTCATATATAAGAATGATTCTTATAATATATATTGAAGTAAGTAAACAAATGTGAGGATAACACCATGGTAAACATTTGTGGAGCCCAATCTCTTCATATAAGAGTAGGATTGTTATAATAAAAATTGAAGTAAATAAACAAATCTGAGGATAACACCATGGTAAACATTTAGGGAACTCAATTTGTTCATATAAGAGTTTGATACTTATAATAAACATTGAAGTAAATAAGGAATAGTGCGGATAACACTATGGTAAACATTTGGGGAGCCCAATCTCTTCATATAAGAGTATGATTTTTATAATATATATTGAAGTAAGTAAACAAATGTGAGGATAACACCATGGTAAACATTTGGAGAGCCCAATCTCTTCATATAAGAGTAGGATTGTTTTAATAAAAATTGAAGTAAATAAACAAATCTGAGGATAACACCATGGTAGACATTTAGGGAACTAAATTTGTTCATATAAGAGCTTGATTCTTATAATATATATTGAAGTAAGTAAACAAATGTGAGGATAACACCATGGTAGACATTTAGGGAACTAAATTTGTTCATATAAGAGCTTGATTCTTATAATATATATTGAAGTAAGTAAACAAATGTGAGGATAACACCATGGTAAACATTTGTGGAGCCCAATCTCTTCATATATAAGAATGATTCTTATAATATATATTGAAGTAAGTAAACAAATGTGAGGATAACACCATGGTAAACATTTGGAGAGCCCAATCTCTTCATATAAGAGTAAGATTTTTATAATATATATTGAAGTAAGTAAACAAATGTGAGGATAACACCATGGTAAACATTTGGAGAGCCCAATCTCTTCATATAAGAGTAGGATTGTTATAATAGAAATTGAAGTAAATAAACAAATCTTAGGATAACACCATGGTAAACATTTAGGGAACTAAATTTGTTCATATAAGAGCTTGATTCTTATAATATATATTGAAGTAAGTAAACAAATGTGAGGATAACACCATGGTAAACATTTGTGGAGCCCAATCTCTTCATATATAAGAATGATTCTTATAATATATATTGAAGTAAGTAAACAAATGTGAGGATAACACCATGGTAAACATTTGGAGAGCCCAATCTCTGCATATAAGAGTAGGATTGTTATAATAGAAATTGAAGTAAATAAACAAATCTTAGGATAACACCATGGTAAACATTTAGGGAACTAAATTTGTTCATATAAGAGCTTGATTCTTATAATATATATTGAAGTAAGTAAACAAATGTGAGGATAACACCATGGTAAACATTTGTGGAGCCCAATCTCTTCATATAAGAGCTTGATTCTTATAATATATATTGAAGTAAGTAAACAAATGTGAGGATAACACCATGGTAAACATTTGTGGAGCCCAATCTTTTCATATATAAGAATGATTCTTATAATAAATATTGAACTAAATAAGCAATTGGAACATGGAAATTAAAATATACAAATACAACTGCAAATTTTCCACCATTTCCTTCAAACAATTTCCTACAGTTTTGTTTAGCTTTAATTAATTCTTTTAATTAATAAAGTTTTTGGCGATTGTTCCCAAAATGTACTTATCAGGTGTTAATTAACAAGTGTTTATACTAAAACAGACACATGTGTTCTTAAGTAAATTAACCGCATGACTCAGTGACATAGTCTCACCAACTTATTAGATGTCATAGTCTATAATATATTATATTTATTAAGGGGGTGGGCGTATGGAGTGTTCGCTATACTATTTACAACCCAATACCCTGCAATGTTAAGTAAATACAATCTAATAGAAAAGCATCAGCTGTTGATAGCATTGGTAATGAAGGCCCTAACAGCATAAACACTCGCATAAACTCCAGCAAATTGCGCCCTGGCACAACCCACACCGGACGACACCACCCCGCACAACTCTCCATTGAATACAGCTGGTCCTCCCGAATCTCCCGAACATGCATCCTTCTTGCCTGGCACCCAGGCACAGAACATTTTCCTAGTCAATTTCAGCGAATTCTCGTATTGTTTCTTGCACATATTCTTCGGCAGGGTTTTCACTCTCGTCGTATGCATCTGATTCGGTAAATCGGTGTTGATTTCACTTAGTAGGCCCCAGCCAAATATTTGGATGTACCGGCCCACCAAAAGTTGTTTGCTGCAAAGTCCAATGAACTGTATATTTTCGCCTTCCATGGGTCTTTGCAATTTAATAACCGCCACATCCATATCCAACGAAGCCATTGCAAAGTTTGGCGAATGGAAAATCTTTGCTGCTTCGCGTCGCACACCGCCCTTTTCGAGGTACGATGTACCACCCACCACGGTGATCCTAGAAGCTGGTATATTGAACACACAATGCTCTGCTGTGACTACATGCTCCATAGACACCAATGTACCGCCGCAGTAGAGGCCATAATTGACACGCACACTTACCAGGTACTTTCTTTTGTCCACAGTGATCACTTCACCACCGACGATTCTCTCAGCCACTTTGGCGCCATCGATCAAACGAATGCAGTTAAGCAGGATGAAAGATAATACTAGAATAACCCATGAAACCGCTACTCTCGAGGTGTACATATTGCGCTTAGATACTGATCCTAACTGATTTCTAATGGTCATGGAAATTAGAGAATCAAGGAATGACGCATTTGAATAAAGACACAAAACGAAGGCGAAAATGGGAGAAACATTTGAGCAAATAAATTATTCCCCTAAAACTGTTGTGTGCAAATTTGCCATGATTCAGAATTTGCAAAAAAACTGAACCACGTTGAATTGAAAGTTTTCACAATTTCTGCTCCAAATACAATTAACATATTTTCCAAGATAACAGTTATTCAGACATTATAGTTATATATAGTTCATAAATACATTGAATTGCTCTAGAGACTGGGAACACAGGATATTGAAGAGATCACTAGAGGTGGAATTACCAAATAACTGTAGAAAAAGAACATTGTGGTACTATTATTTGGGGATATACTCGTATATACTCGTATATACTATATATAAAAGTAAAAGGTGTAGTAAAAATAACTCCATTATTTTAGCAATAGATCACTTTTGTTATCTGTATCTCGTGTTGTATAAGTGCGATCGGATTGCGCTAGATGAAGGTTAGAGAGATAAAATTGCATACTAAAGAGACTCTTCAGGTGGTGTTGTGATTTATTGATACAGTTTTGTTTGAGCGAGCGTCAAATTTGAACACCAGCAAAGAGAAAAAATATGCCATATTTTACATTGTTTGCTCGATAAAGCCGAAAACTCAAGGCAAGCGTCTGAAAATGTGAATTGTGGTCATAGTCCTGATACTGTAACAGCCAAAAACGCGAGTTACGTACTCAATATGTGAGTCCGTCCAACAACAGCAACTGCAACAATAACAACAACCATTCTGTGACATGGATAAATCCCCACCTTAGCCAAACCTCAATTCGGTCAACGACACGAGCATTGAACCAAGCCCAGCAACAACAATTACAAAGGTAAATTCCCACCTTAGCCAAACCTCAATTCGGTCAACGACACGAGCTTCCGCTACCTATGCAGGCCAATGCACCAGATATAGTTATTAAGCAATAATATTAAGAAATCATGTCAACTTAAACTCCCCGACAGTTAACGTAAGTCGCGTAATTTTGGTTTCGTCAGTTCCGTTGCAATAATTTTGATGTCAAAGATGCTCCACGCTCTGCAAGGCCAATTTGTCGAAAATGTCGACAAAATCATGAAAATCGTCGAGTATGGCCGTCATGTAGGCTCTGCTTCGATTCCCCAGGAGCTAAACATTGCACTAAAAACCGTGTCAAACCACTTGAACAAGGCTGGATGCATAAAGAAGCTCGATGCCACACGAGTTAAAGCAAAAAAACCACATGGACCGAATCGCCATAAAATCAACCCATTTCGTAAGCGGCTAATGACTGGTGAAAACGGTAGTGGCCGAATCGCGATAAGCCGACGCAAATGTTGGACAAGTGTGCATCGACGGCCAGCAAAGTTCTGCGGTGCGTTTGCTTGGACGCTATGAGCTGCTCCCCTGCAGCCAAACTGTTAGTTTGGACCTGTACTGTCAACAATTGGATCGTCTGTCGGAAGCCATTGCCCAGAAGCGACCACCTTCTGCCAATAGGAGAGGAATTGTGTTCCATCTGGACAACGCCAGGCCATACACCTTGATAGTGACTCGCCAGAAGAAACACTGATAAAACTTCAAATGGCTCTAACTTCTATAGGGTGCATCCTACACCTATCAAAGTTTGCAACATTCAAAAGCTGTAACTTTTCAGGGAGCTTGGTTGCGGGGTTATTATGCATCCACCATATAGTCCGGACCCCTGGCACCAAGTGATTGCCACCTGTTCCCATCTATGGCGATCAATTTTGCAGGTGAAACATTCGCCTCAAAAGAAGCTTGTGAAAATCGACTGTCCCTGTTTTGTGCCAAAAGCGACGAGGGTTTCTATGAGAGAGGCATAATGACCAATTGTCAACAAGTTATCGAACACAACGGTGCATATTTGACCCAAATCGGATTAGCGCTCAATCGACAAAAACCGTGAAGGTATAATGGTATCTGCATCTAAAGGCCGAAAGAAAGCGCCTCGTATGGAATCTCGAAAAGATTTGGAAGACAATCTTTGAATGAAAAATACACTGAATTGGAATTTTTGATGTGAAATCGTTTAAAACAATAATTGCTTTCTTCTTGATTCACACCTTGTCTCTACCAATACAATTACTTTGTGCTTTAAATGAATTTCTCATAATTTTCAAAATAAATATTAAACAAAACAAAAAAAAACATTATATTTTTGGATAAAAAAAGTGGAAAAAAATAAGAAATAGAACATTTTTATGATTTTGCACTATGAACAACTGAAAATGGTAATTTATCAATATTTTCACGAAAAATTTGCACTTTCACAAGGCCAAAACTGCCTGAAGGAGTGTTCCAATGCTTTTGCGATGTACTATAGAGTTCTTAACTGTTGTCTTGGCTACAATATTTGTCTGAGTATTGGATCGAAAATTTCAATGGTTTGGCTGTTATAGGCCAAAATATCCAAAAAAACGTGACAAAAAGTGGTGAATTTTCTACATTTTCGACTTTTCGACCATGAAAACGAAGTTTTTTCTAAGTAATATGTTCAGAGAAATTGTAGCCCGAGACAATAGCTTTAACTTTACTTTTGAAAATAAGTCAAAATTTCAAATACTTTACGAAATATGAGCCCAAGAAAATTTGCAAATTTTCCAAAAAAATAAAGTCTGAGAAAAAACTGCAAGTCAAAATCTGGAGGCTCGATTTTTACCGTAGACGTATGGTCTAGTTGACTTTTTTGCTCAGTACCATCCCAGGAATCAGAAACGCGAAGCGCCCATTAAGATTTTTTTCCTTCCATACTAATTGCCCCACCCTAATATATATATATTTATATATATATATATATATATATATATATATATATATATATATATATATATATATATATATATATATATATATATATATATATATATATATATATATATACATATATATATATATATATATATATATATATATATATATATACTCGTATACTCGTATACATACGTAACTCTCGAAGTTTGAAAATAACGGTTATTTTTTGATCACACCTCGTATATCGTAAGTACACCTATAATTGTGGTCCGAAGCAGCAAGAGTCATTAATACTGATCGCGATGCTAAGGGGAGAAATATTCACGTACCAAGTGTTTAAATTGTTGCCTTCTGCAATGCAGTTCAGTTTTCTACGCAAAGACCTATAAAGATGATTTTGTTCATTAAAGACATTTCAATTTGGGAATGATTGGATTTGGCCTTCTCACTAATCGGCTGCTATCAAAGAAATTAAGTTTCTTACATTCGAAAATTGTCTCCTCCCAAATCGAGACATGATCAAATGTAAGCAACCCACTAACATAACGGTTCAAACAACTAAAGAAGTGGTGTGATAAGTCTGTGATATACTAAGTGCTGCCAGAAAATGAACCAACAGGATATCTTTTTATGACTTTTATGATTTTATGATATCTTTATTATCAAAATATCAAACTTGATCAAAATTTCATTATTGGATCAACATTTCTTCCTCCTTGGCCATAGAAAGAAGTAGTTAGAACACGAATATATACATGGAAAGGCATATTTTAAGAGCAGTGTTGAATAAGTCCTATTATTATTGTGTGTAGAGGATTTAAGCACCGCGAACTTTCGATCTATTGTGCCCCCATCAGAGGTTCAAACTACATCTTATCCTCTGGATAAACGTAATAACAAATTTTGGCTCCAGAGGTCTCACATCACTGGCAGAGCCCAGGAAAATCCCAAGTATATCCTGCCCGTGTGCATGATAGCCGGACATTGTGTCAGCACATGCAAAGACGTCTCCTCTTCCTCCATACAGAATATGTAGGTGCCTTCTGAGGTGAGAGCCATCCTCACCATATGTGAGTTCAGTTTACAGTGGCCTGTGAGTAGGCCTGCCATCATCCTAAGATTATTCTTAGAGAGATTGATGAGTGATTCGTATCTTTTTAGGTGGTATGTCCCTAGCAGACTCTTTGATACTCTTAGGCCTGGTGTGTTAACTCAGTGTTTGTGCCGAGGGTGTGCCTCATCGATCCTAAGGTGGTTTAACAGTTTGCCCTTGCCTACACCACAGAAGAGCTCTGGGCCAATAAAGGGTGTTGCAGCCCCCGTCCTTGCAAGTTCGTCGGCAATCGCGTTCCTTTTTATGCCAGTATGTCCTGGAACCCATAGAATGGTAACTATGTTGCGTGAGCCAATACCAGTAAGTTTTTTGATGCACTCCCATACTAGTTTCGAATTTACCTGTTAAGAGGTAAGTGCCCTAATGAGTGCTTGGTTGTCCGATAAGATGCCAATTTTCTTGCTCTCGTAACCTTTTTCAATGTTGAAATGTGCACATCTCTCAATAGAGTGGATTTCTGCCCTTAAGATGCTAGTATATTTGCCTGGGATTCATAGTATTTGTATCTAGGTCCAAATACCTCGCGCCCGAACCCTCTTCTGTGAGGGACCCGTCGGTATACAGATTGTGGACTGATCTAACGCGTCGGTGTCGCTGAGAGATTGAAGGGTGAGTAATTTTAAGAAAGTTACGAACAACTGAGATATTGGGATGCAATTGTATATGAAGCCGCCCTGAATTACCAGTTGAGTTAAATAGAAAAGTGGTTAAACTAAGAATAGGAACACGCCTACTTTCCCTATGAATTTCCTTAAAAAAATCAAATAATTTTGTATCAGCCTGAAGCATTTTACTTTCTCCGGTGAAACAAAAAAAGGATATGAAACTGCAACTAAAGAAAAGTCCTTGTTCTTTCAACATAATAAATGACTGCTCAATTTCTGCTCCTCACTCGCAGCACCAAATTCTTCCATAAATATGTACAAGAACTAAAGGAATGGGTGCAAAAGTCAACGACGTTAATGTGACCAATAATTTCACTTTTAGTACCTTGCAAAAAGAACTACGACATCATTTTTACAGACAATTTCCTTTAATGCGCTACCTTAATTTTTATTTTTATTATATTTCCACTACTGCCTTTTTAACGACGAGCACGGCCACGGCACGACCACGTAGAAGACACAGCCATGTCGAATGTGGCACTTTGGCAGCAGCGAAGCCAACTGACTCCAAGTAACTCCATTAGCCAAGGAGCCACGACGAGACAGGCACGCAAGACTTTGGCTATGCAGCAAAAGGTAATTGCACGGAAAAACGGCAAAGCAGAGCGGCACGGAAGAGGCAGACTTAAAGACGTACTCGTAGTAATGTGCCAAAGCAATGGCTCAAAGTTGTACAGGATGACGGGGAAGTTCAGACTGAAATGAGCTCATTTAAAGGAAAATTATTAAAGCTGAGGCGAGAGGAAACATAATTTTGATGGTCTTTTAATTAAATCACAGCAAACTTCGCTCACTCCTTTTCCTGCCTCGAATTTGTTTTACCTCTATTTTAATCAACGCAAACACTTGTTACTGCCTTCCTGTCCCTGCTAGTCCAGAAGTTTCATAAAATTTTCCTTCCGTCCTTCCAATTCATGCTGTTCATGTGCACCAAAGCAAAAGTCATTTCAGCCCACTCACACTTCGCTTACACATTTACAGCAAAGGATTCAATAATCGATTATGTACGACAAGGATATCAGTAGTAGTAGGAAGAAAAAAAATCAAATTCATACCAAGTTTGGCGCCACACTTTGTCCTCTTTTCCTTTTTTCTGCCGTGATCCTAATGGACCAACTTCAGCTGAGCGCATAAATCATATAAGCTGCATACCCTGTAAACTCAAAAGTGAGCAACAGCACAGCAATAAAGTTCAACCGCTCCATTCAGCCATGCATGCGGCTGCTGCTGCTGCTGCTGGTGCTCCTCCTGTTCGCTATCTCTGCCCTCCATCCACCTAGTGTCCAGGCATGCCAGGCCCATATCCCCGCCAGCCGTATGCGAACATGCCATTAGTTCGATATCGACAACATCCGTTTTGCACGTTAGCCGCACGGAGCAGCTACCCCCGCGCGACGCGGCCCGTGTACCTACCCGGACATACCTTGGCAGTTACGTGGAGCATGTGTTGTGCTAATATGCGAAGTTTGTGCGCTTGGCTTCAAGTCATTTTGCTGACCGTTGCGTTTTTTGCCCAGCAGCCTGTGTGGGCTTTGTTTTTCCAAAGGATTTTCACAATTTTGCTTTGTTTTTGCGAAAGCTGTTGATACTGACACTGGCTTGTAGCAGCTGTTGTACGGCGTCCGCCCCCTTTTGTCCGGCACATCGTCCGTAAGTGAGTGGGATTAATATTTTGCTAAGCTCAGGATATTGAAAAAGGTGATTTTTGTCTATAGTCGAACACTCTGCGCTCTGCTCTGCAGATAAAGTTTTTGGCAGTGTCCTGTCCTATCCTATCCTATCCTGTTCGGTGCTGTTGTAATGCTTGAGTTGGACGCTTGTTTTTTTCTGGTTTCATTTGCTCTGCAGTGGTGATAATATCGCAAACATATGTGAACATGTCGTTGGACACATTTGTCATTTAGGTGATACTTCAGTCGAAGCAGGGCCGAAACAGCCGTGGTAGTAACGGTTTGCAGGGAATTGAAAGGAGATATTGGCAATTTTAAGCAGAGAGAGAGAATTTTGGCTTTAATCAAAGTTTTGGATTTGATTTTTTGTGATGATGTTTCGCTTATGCTGCTGTTCAAGGATTGGTATATTCAACTTTGAAGCACTGAATGTGTGAATGCTCCTGGTGTGTAGCGTGACATAATTTTGCCACTTACCTGTATTCAGCCATGTTTCAGGGATTATTCTGTGTGAAGCGTTATAGTTGAAATTTCCATCTCCATAATTGTTATATGCAAAATAGGTTCTCTCCCACTGTTATGATGGTCTATAATGCAATGCCACATGATCCAGGAGTCGTTTCGTATGTACATAACAAAGGCGTAGAGTTCTCTTATTGCTCTAACAAGATTCCAAAAGAGTATTTACGGAAGAAACACTTTCAAATTACACAACTATTTGGTGAAAGTGAGTGTTGCCATCTCGGAGTGTTTGCAAGGATTCATTTCCGAATCCATACTCGTATGAATACATATGAATCGGAATAACGCAGTATATGATGACGCATTATACGATCTTGCATTATCAGTTCACGCACTGCATCGATGTTTTGTTGCACAACAACTGATTTTGGTCGACCTTCACGGAGTTCGTCGGCGACCGAACTACGACCACGATTGAATTCACTATACCAGCGATATACTGCGGTTTTTGATGGTTCTTTTTCGCCATACAAAGAACGGAGTTCATCGACACATTCTTGTTGAGATAATCCACATCGAAAGTTGTGAAAAATAATCCAACGAAAACCTTCTCTTGGCGTTTCCATTTTTTGGCCAAATTGATTTTCTTAACTCAATGTAAACAAAACAAATTGCAGTTGTACATCAACACGTTGTGAGTACGTTTATGCTAAAATATATCAAACTTTATTATGGTGTTGCCAGATTTTAGCTAATGACATTAGTGTTGCCAGTTCCCTAAATATAAATTGTACCCCTCGTAGTATAGCAACCATATCCTGGACCAAATCCTTAGCTAAAATATTTGGGTGGGAATGTAATTTAATTTGGTGACCTCCTTTGAAGTGAATAATTTCTTCGTGTAGAGTTAGAATGCTTAGTTCCATACGGGGTCCTTCGTTTTGAAATTACCCTGACCCATACCATTGGCCATTGTTCGTTGAATTTTAGATCGAAATCGTTGAATCAACCCTATAGTTAAAATTATGGCGGAGCTTAACAGTTTACTCCCTTAGTTCCATATGGGTTCACTGACCAGTTTCTATAGAAGGATTTTAGTTTCCATGTTCAAGTATTTTTGCTGTTTTTGCATGGTCAAGTATTTTGCGTCACAGGCACTTTAAGCGGACACTGTAGACTCAACTACCACATAAATAAGTAATACCCATCTTCAGATGCCATCTGTCGATTCTGTGGAGAAAGTGGCGAAACCTCTTTGCACCTGATCACAGACTGCGGACCATTGGCACACAAAAGACTCAGGAGCTTTGGAGAATAAATCTTAGATATGAGCAAGATCCCTCATCTTGATTCCTCCAAAATATATGAATTCCTGTCGGAAATCAACCTGACCCAAGAATTGTAGATGAGACTATCCTCATCTGTTGGTACAATGGGCATCAATGCCTGAGTGCTTGGAGAGCTCCTTCTTCGGCGGCTCTCCGGCTTACCCCATTTCTATCATCCTCATCTTTCAAATAAATAGGGGCATCACAATAGATTTTTCAGGTCGCGGTGTATAAAACCCTTAAAGAAATCTAATCTAATCTAGGAGTCAAGAGAGGGTTGTTGTTGTTGTTTACGTAGCCGTATCCCCTGCGCCGGAGAGACCTAATTAGTATCAAGCGCCTTTTTAATGTCAAAATCCTTATTTATCCTGTTATTCTTTTGATATCCTTGACCTGGAAAGTGCTATATTCTACAACCACTTCGTTCTGTCCAGAAAGCGAAGAAGGGACCTGAAAAAAACGCTCGTAGTCTTGATAAGCCGGGGTAGTCACACAAGTAGTGTACAGGAGTTTCAAGAGAGGGTACTTACCTTGATCTTAAGTTGTAGTTTTTTGGCTTCGATGTGCTGTCGCCAGGTGAAGCGTCTGTCTAAATGAAAGCCAAGATATCTCACTTTGCTTGCTTGTGGGATCATTACACCGTGGAGAGATAAAGGAAGGCATGTTTTGTGTCTGAAAGTCAAAGTTATGTGCACGATTTTCGACTCGTTAATCTTAATTCTCCATTTTAGTACCCATCCTTCTACAAGTCAAATGTAATCCTTTAGTTTTAGTGATGCAATGTTGGCATCTTTATGCAAACAGAACATTGCGGCAGCATCTGCAAACGTAGATGTAGTCAGCTGGTTATCAGTTGGTAAATAACACGTGTATAAAAGGTATGAAGGCGCTCCAAGTACACTCATCTGAGGTACTCCAGCTAGAATTTTGTGGGTATCTATCATATGGGTCCTTCCAGACAAGAATGGCTCGAGGTGGATTCATCACCAGAAACTCCCATCTAGATATACACTCCCATCTAGATATACGAGTATACAGACGGATCAAAAATGAATACCGGTGTAGGATCAGAGTTTTATTGCGAAACGCCCCAATCAGTGTATTCATCAAACTAATGGACCATTACAGTGTTTTTCAAGCCGATATATAGAATATATATAATATATAGAATATCCGCTATTCACGAAACCTTGAATTGGTTGAGGATAAACGAGGTATTCGTCAAGGATATCTGGATTTTATCATACAGCCAAGCTGCACTAAAGGTTTTGAATGCATTCCAAATAACATCAAGGAGTTTCTTAGACTATCGCCGATCACTTAATGAGATGGCTAAGCAATTCCATATCCATTTATGCTGGGTACCAGGTCATAGGGATACACCAGGGAACTGCAACGCTGATCAACTTGCGAGAGTCAGTAGGCATATGGGTATAGCTCTCGCGACTTGTAAGCTTCTCAAAAGGGCAACACTAATTAATTCTACCAATCAAAGGTGGATCTGTGCCACTATCTGCGAAATCGCAGGGCAAATATGCCCGAAGCTAAGTCTGCATCTATCTAGGAATATCATTAGACTCAATAGACTACAAATTAGGACTATAATAGGAGCCCTCACGAGACATTGTCTAATAGAAAATCATGCCAGAAGAATGGGAATTTAAAAGCATGATTTCTGTTGCAGCTGCAGGAACGAGAAGGAGCTGGAAACGGTCCAGCATCTCTTCTGTACATGTCTAGCTTTTCCTAGAAATAGGGAGCGTTTACTAGGATCCCACTTCATAACAAGTATAGATAATATATACCAGTGAGGTGTTAACAACCTTCTATGCTTTAGTATAGGCTTAGGTTGGTTCAATCTGCAGGGGGAAGCGTAGCCACGGTCTGCAACCGCAGTTCACAACGGACACAACTGGTGGATTAAGTGGCGTCACTGGTTTATTGGTGATGCGTTATTAGTTTAGAAATGGATTGGAGCGATTAATTGTGAAGAAGTTAAAAAGATCAGGATAGAATCAAAGTTATTGTATTGTAAGTGGAATTATTCTGAGATGGTTTATTTGTAATTGCCTATGCGACACCTCTTTGGTGCAAGAAGATAGACAAAGTTACAGCTAGGCCCAAGATTAACAGAGTACAAGGACTAGCCTGTGTTTATTGGTGATGCGGCTGCCCGAACTACCTACTCCCTACCTTTCATGTGGGTTTTATGTATGACTTTAAATTTCCTATCAAGGAGGTAGGACTTCAAAATGTTATTTTTTCGGGAAGATGGTTCTGAGTTTTGCAGACACTCATACCTTATCAAACCCTTGAGATACTCATAACTTATCAAACCCTTGGAGACACTCATACCTTATCAAATCCTTGAGACACTCATACCTTGCTTGTGCAACATTGGGATAAATCCCTGAGCAATATTTTGTATTCTCTAAAGCATCTCTAATTAATTACTGCAGATCCAAAGTATCTAATTACTGTGGATCTGCTCTATTGTGACATGCTTCTCTCGAAACCCAAATTGTTATTCAGGGATCACTTCTATTTTTTCGAGCAGTGGAGTAATTTTATGGAGAAGTACTTGTTCGAAGACTTAGAGAGTGTTGAAAGAAGGCTTATTAGTCTATATAACGCTAGTTGTGCTGGATCCTGTCCTGGTTTATGGATCATTATTATAACCAACCATTTCTAAAATTTCGGGAAGTTCTTGATACTTCATTGCAACGAATTTCAGCCAACAATGTATGAACATTTTGAAGTGTGATGCAACATACATGTAGGTTGGGCATTGGAAAAGGAGGTCAGCAGAAAATCATAAAAATACCTGTAAAGAAATCTGAAATCGTTCCATATTGAGTCCTCTGTCCTAAGAATATTTCTAAAACCACGCTATAAACGGATAAAGTAGATGGGAAATGAGTATCTTCGGTCTATGTAACTAAGCATAGTCCTTTGAAAGATGCTAATCTTACACCAAACTTGTGAGTTCTCACATCAAATTTCGTCGATAAATATTCATTAATTAATATAAATAATTAATAATTAATTAAATAGCATTAAGAGAGAAGCGTTTAGTTTGACTCACCTGTGGAAACCGTGGAAAAATTTTTAGTGGAAATCTAGTTAAGGGAAACTCCTACTCCAATCACTTCTCTGCATCCTTCAAATGTAAGAAATATAATTTCGTTGCATACTTTCCGATCACATCAGTCCAAAGCCGCACCTTATTCCATATGCTCCAAATTAAATAGCAACAACTCCATTAATACTAATTACATGAAATTGCACTTTAAATTTTTACTTACGCAAATAACTAAATACCAATTAATCACGCCCCTGGCAGAGGACAACGACGCAGCCTCCCACTTACTTAACTAGCGCTGTTGGCGTTGGCCTGAAACAATTATCGGCTTAATGCAATTATCTTATGTTAAATACCTTAGAGCAGGAGATACTTACACTATTATCACTACAAGAAGAGCAACCTTATTGGCAACAACAACAACAACAACAACAACAACAGCAGCAGCAGCAGCAACAACAGTGACAATTGAAATTCCGTGACTGCGCACTGGCATAAGGTAATTTACATAAGAATTTGCACACAATCACGCGCGCTCATTAATCTTAATAAAGCGAACAGCAACGCGACAACTTCATTAAAATTAAATTGATTTCTAATGTCAACAAAGAAGAAGGTGACTCAGTCGTTCACTGACAAACTGAATGACTGACTGAGCTACTGAATGACTGACTGACTGACTGATGGCTGATTAGCTGTCTATTCACTGGCTTAGAGGGTAATAGTGGGTGTGCCACACCATTTGACTGGGACTGCCACCTAAGAAATTTGCACTTAGCACAAAATATGGGGGAGTACCTTAGAAATCACAAATCATGCTCCTGTTCGATTTTGCTCAAATGACGCGGAGATTTCTTGCGGAAAAGTTTCCATGCTAACTAAATTAATTTTCCATATTTTCCCCTGCCACAGGACACTCAAATGCACGCCACCTCACCTGAGCCGGCGCACACTACAGCCACACACTTGCAGTTGACAGTAAACGAGAGCGGCGGCAACATTATCCACAACCCTGGCAAATGAGTTATGAGCTGCAGACAGCCGGTATAACCGGCATTTGTGTGTTAATATGCGGTATAAGGGCAACCACTTTAATTAGCTGCAACTGACCGTAATGTGCAGCAGGCAGCCCGACTGCAGGCCGAACACAACAGAACAGAACAGAACGGCAAGTGTTGCATGTACGGACACACTCGGCACATGCGGTTTTGCGTTGGCAACAAAGTCCTACCTCGCAAGTGCGAAATGTCACTAATACGCACCCACGCTCAGAGAACGCCCGCTGCAGCGAGCCGCTTCTGGCGCACGCCCGCCCACTGTCGGTGTCTATGTTTCTCAGTCGCCACTGCTGCTGATGCTGCTGTGGTGCTGCTTGCTTTTGACTTTAATTGACTCACAAATCAAGCAAGTATTTTGCACCACAAATTGTGCGGTAATTAGTGCCTGAGAGTGCCTGACACTAAATCAGGCAAATTTTCAGCGTGTGTTCGTGTTTGCGGTAATTTATTAGGTGGCAAATGTTTGCTGCCTGCCTGTCGGCTGCCTGCCTGCTGCAGCCACTCTGGCAGTTGTTGTTGCGTTGGTAGAAACCACCTGCCAAGCGGCATAAGTAGGTGTTGAAAGCTTCCTAATGCTCTTGATAATTATGATGCTAATGAGCACGGGCAAGGAGCAAAGGATACACGCAATTATGTAAATTTCGGCGTAGGTGTTGTTCGGGCAGAAACAAAAGATTATGGAAATTTTATAGCAGTGAAGCTCGTAAAAGACTTCAGGGGAATACACAAATGAAAAGTGAATACTTTGGAATTTGAGGAATAACACCGAGTCGGTTGTGGTTACGATAGCAAGGAAGGCAGGAAAGTGAGGTGAGCTAAATAAAGGATATGAGATTTCTTCGAATTTTTCTCTGGTATTGTTTTAGAAGGAGGTTGGAACAATTGAAGGTGAAGGTGAGAGATATAAGAAATTCAGGATAAAATCAAAGTTTTTGTATTGTAAGTGGAATTATTCTGAGATGGTTTATTTGCAATTGCCTATGCGACACCTCTTTGGTGCAAGAAGCTAGACAAAGTTATAGCTAGGCCCAAGATTAACAGAGTACAAGGACTAACCTGTGTCTATGTAATAGGGGCTCTGAAGTCTACTCCGACTGCTGCTTTTGAGGTCTTGTTAAATCTCCACAGATTCATTTATTTATTAAGAAAGCACCTTTACAATTTGCGGCAAAGCTTATCTTAGTAATTGAAGAAGGGTCTTCTCAGCTTTTACGGGATCTATTTAGAGAAGGAATTGGAAAGCGCAACAAATCTTTAACCTTGAGGGACGTCTGCAAAACAGGTACAACTTCCAACATAACTTCAAGGTCAGATGCCATGATAGGGTTAATTGGGAACTGAGTAGATCTAAACCTGCAAATATGTCTCTTGTACGGTGTATGGTACACAGACAGCTCTAAAATGAAGGAAGGTGGAGTTGTAGGAGTATTTGGTGAAAGAATCAGAATATCCATTTTTAGCAAAATATATAATTTTTCCTTCAGGTCTGTTTTAGTAGAATTGGGCATGAGAATTCAGTGTTTCAAGCCAAAATCTTTGCAATAGAAGTTTGCTTTAGAGAAGAACTAGAAAGTGACATATGGTCACATATTCACTTAGAGAGTAAGGCTGCGTCCCCAGCATTTAGCGCGTTTGAAATTGAATCCAAACTAGTTTGGGATTGCCTACTTCTACTGAAGAAACTAGCATCAGAAAACAGAGTCCATCTGATATGGGCACCAGGCATAGTGGGCACATGGGGAACAAAGAGGCAGATGAGCTCGCACCAAATAGAGGCAGTCAGTACCTTTACTGGTCCTGAACCATTCTGTGGTTTACCTTAGTGCTCCCCAAAATACGAAATTAAGGAATGGGCAGGAAAAAACTCGCGCCAACATTGGATGGAAAAAAAGATATTAGGATGGCTAAAATATTTATGCCATTCCATTCTCTCAAATGCATCTAATGAGATAATGAGCTTGTCTCGATCAGGTGTTCTCATTATCACAGGGCTTTTTACTGGGAACTGTAGATTAATGAAACACCTATACAACTTAGGGATCACTCAAAATGAACTCCGTAGGTTGTGTACTGAAGAGGAAGAAACAGCTGAACATCTGCTTTGTCACTGTAATAGTCTCATATGGACCCGGCTTCCTTACTTAGGTAACCATTTCCTAGAACCGTCAGATGGTTGGTTGGTTGGTTTCAGTGGCTGATCCAAGTCGGTCCTCACATGGATCACAATTATCGCCTTAGCTACGTTTTGATACCACAACCTCTCCTAACGCCGGAGAAAACGATGGGTTGTTCACTAAATCCACTTTGTGGAGTTTAGGTATCTTAAAAGATCTTTCGGTTTTACACCCGAGAGATCGGATAAACTCGCTAGGAAATATTTTCCTAGTGTTCTATTTCTTGCGGCCGCCAGAGCCGGGCATTCGCAAAGAAAATGGATTAAGGTTTCCTTCTCTTCTGAATTTCCACAACTTCTACAATGGGTATTGTACGGTCTCTGCAATTTCTCTGCATGAGTACCCACGATCCAGTGACCCGTAAAGGCCGCCGTGAGGCGGCTGGTGTCCCTGCGGTCCCTGTTTATGAGATCCCTAGATCTCGCTGTGTTAAAGACTGGCCAGGTCGCCCGGGATGTATTACATGCTGTAAGTGTCCTCCATCTATTGCCCGGCAAGGTAAGACAGTGCATGTAGATGCCCCTCTTAATCGCACCCATGGAAACAGGTACTAGTTCCACATGGGTTAGATCGAGAGAGGCTCCTTTGCGCGCCAATTCATCAGCCTTCTCATTTCCATCTATATTCCTGTGTCAGATATTGCGGACAAATCTCCTAAAGGTATCTCTGAATTCCTAATGAATACTACACTTGGGGAGCTCTTGTAAAACAATAGTGTGTCAGATCAAAAGAATCTCCTCATGCTTACTTCGTTGTTAATCAACCTTCGTTTACCCTTGGTCATTTGTGCGTCTTAGTTGTGACCGTTGACCAGCAACTTACTTTTGCAAACACGTTGCAACTGCAGTTAACAAAACTTCACTAGGCTTAATAAAACGTGGGGCAAAGGAGTTCAAATACCCCTTTATTGCCAAGGCTATGTTGAATGGCTGTCCTTAGACTCACTTAGGCCAGTTCAAGGCCCATTGTGGCAACTTTATTACCCAACTTCTGTACACTTCTTTGGTACGCCCATCACTATAACTCTACTATACGTAAGTGTTGTTGGGTGTCGCAGATATAATTGTTATTCTGATACTATTGAATCGGTTTAAAAGTGGTTCTTATTATTTTCCCCACATTCTTTCCTTGGTCACTAATTTTCCACTTACCTCTTATATGAGTCGTCTTGAACTTATTCGCCTCCCCTCTCTTAAAACCCGTAGATCTATGCTTAATGCATGTTTTGTGTTCAGTGGCGAAATGTAGCATTTTGCTCAGTATTCTCAATTTTAATGCTCCTGCAAGAAGAAAAAGGAATTTCACTCCCTTGTATCTCCATCCTTGTAATCGAAATTATTTATATTTGGCCCCGTTTCGTAGTGCGTTTTATCATTTTAACTTAGTTTCGAAGGTGATTTGTTTGAATTTATCTAAAAATAGGTTGATTGGTCAAAAATAACACTTTTTCTTTCAAACCGTAGTGAGTAGTTCCTTTGGGAATATCTGTTTATTACCATTCCTAAATCTCCATCAGGCCATTGTTGTCTTAGCGTCGGTTGGGAAGGCGTGTGCGGATACGAAGTATCCGCACTTCCACTCGGAGGCATCTATGTCTATTCTAACTGTTGTCTTAGCGTATCTGTTTTGGATAGAGACCCTGTTTTAATGAGTCCAAATCTAAGACTTTTGAGTGGTGCATACCCCCTTGTGTCCATTTTGAAGATTTCCCTTCCCCATGGAAAAAACATTCTTTGAGGTCCAGTTGATTGTGAATTTAAAAAAAGCCTTGAAAACAATCTGTAAATTCAATTCCAACATACTCTTCTAAGAAATGAATGATTTGTTGATAAACTAGCAAGGCAGGGAAGTACTTTAAATGAAGAGAGAATAAATGAAAAGAGTAAAGTGCATGGGGAAAAATTAGTAGTTCAAGAAATGGGTTCAACCAGAATGCTCTTGGTTCTGGAAATGAACATGCAGTTACCCAATTAATTTGGGGCTGATGAGACAAATCCACTTTCTAAGCATTCCTTGTACTCGCTGTGTGTACCGTCCAATAAAGTGGAATTGAGCAAGAAGTATGGGGAACTGTTATGAACTGAAAAGGGGTTAGAAGTAATTTTGCGGAGGGTCATTTTAGGATTGATTATGTTAGCCCAGATAGATCCCAATTGGGAATTATAATCTGAAATTTAGTTTTCCAATTCAACTAGAACAGAATTGGCTAATTTTTAAAATTGACTCCAGAGTTTGACAAAGGAAATTATTTATTTCTCTATTCCAATCCACAGAGTAATGAATTGTTTTCATTCTTAACAATATTGAAACATAAATGACTGCGTACTTTTTGGATACCTCTATTAAGTTCAGTTCACCACGAGAGAGGTGTAGCTAAGCCAAGACACGATCTATTCGAAAAAAGCTTACTCTAAAACCTTCTTGAAGCTTCTTTCGAAGTGTAAGAATATTCTCCAATGTTCTCGAAACTTCTTTCGAAGTGTGAGAATATTCGAGAATGTTCTACTTCAATATACGAGAGGTATGAAAGCGGCTGTAAGCAATCGTAACAGTGTGTACATTGTACATTTTAATCGTGACAGTAACAGTACTAAGAAGAAATAAAGTGATTAAATGAATTATTAAATAAAGTGAAACATTGTAATAAAGTAAACTTTAAGCCTAATATTAAGAGTATAAATTGCAATAATCAAATAAAGTTAATTATTTTAATTTAACCAGCGATTGTTTGATCACTACACAATCCCGTGGTACGAATCCGAGTATTGAGAGTTACAATAAATTGTCAGGAGGGCAATTTCGTAACAATATTTTTCAATAGTGTTGAAAAAGTTGTCAACAACTCCTCTCACTGTTGCAGTTTTACTAAATATAAATGTATAATATTGATAAAGCCGAAGAGTACGAGAGGAGCTTCGATTCCAAGCCACCAACTTCCTATCTTTCATTGCCTTTTCTTATTGCTTAGAGGCATTAGAGAAATCAGATGCATATAAGCAATCCATTTTATGTTTAAATTATACCCTGAAGTACAGTACACTGGGATCCATGCCTGAGTGATTGGACACCTCCGTCTTCGGCGGCCGTCCGGTCTAACCCACTTCTACCTGTACCCTGAAGTAATTATTCCTTTTCAATTCTCAATATATGGAAAAAGATCCCGAAGGATAACATCACTTGGTACTGGCTTAGATGAATGCCTCGGAGAAGAGCTGAGTACACATTTGGAAAACCATACAGAAAACACTGAATAACTCAACGTTAAAGTAGTCTTCCTCTATAGAATGAGTACACCAACCAAATAAACAGAATTCTATGAATGACACAACGCTACAGTAGTGTTTCTCTATAGAATGAGTATAGCAACAACATACACAGAATACTCTCAATGATCCACCGCTAAAGTAATTTTCCTCTACAGAACGAGAAACTATATAAACCTGGCAACTCTAGTTATCACTTTTCTTCTATTCATGATGCCATTGTATAACATGTTTTTCTTTTACTGAATAAAGTCAGTCGCCGTCTTATTTTGAAACTGCGTGTTTCTATCTCTGCTTAACAAAAACTCTGAATGATTCAATGCAAAAGTAGTCTTCCTCTATAGAGTGAGCACATTAACCACATAGTGGGATTTATCATCTGATATGCTGGTGGACCATCTCGCTTTCTACCACCCCTCCTAATACATGTAATAAGAAGAATATTTGATTAACAGCCAATAGAGGCATTTAGCGCTCAAGTAATTGCATCCTCCCACTAGTCATGAGCCTTGTCCAGCGTTGAGCCATGTCTCCAATGATTGCGGTTCAACAACCGTGCTCAGCAGTTATTTGCCAGAATTATGACTATAAATTGATAAACACCACAATAAAAGAAACCTAAAATATAATTTACTGTTCGAATGTACAGAATTTAAGCATATGCCGCCGCTGCATTACGAAATGAGTTGTACACTTGTATAGTTTTAGTAAGCAAAATATTAAATTTATAACCCATAATTAATAATCTGTGTAGAAATAAACCAAGGAAAGTTATAAATATAATGTAGCTACAAGATTTATGGGCGCTCAGTCTCTGCCAAAGGAGCGGAGATATTTATTGACTTTTTGCGTTGTAGTTTACGCTATTAAGGCGGCTCACACTGCCCAAGCCAAGCGACGTACACACGGTCACACACCCCTCAACCGCACAAATCAAGGATGGCTAAGGTGACTTTAGTTGCCACAGAACGGCGCTCACACACGCGCCCCTGATGCTTGTTGTCTTGACATTTGCTTTTTATGCGTGTTGTTTTTATGCTTGATGACATATTATTAAGCTACGTGAGTTTTCAGTTGGAAAAGATGAAACATCATTGCCACCATCATCATCAGCAGCAGTAGCAACGCCAACGCCAACGTCCTCCTCACAGTAAGCAGCTCTGCGCGGCAGACTGGCGCCAGAGTGCTCATTTCGTTGGTTCCTTGTGTTTGTGGCGTTGCTCAGTAACGATAGCTTAGAATTCAATGGTCCAGACAAGGTAAACTACGACGCGCTTCAAATGGGCCATTTATGGCTCCCTACGCAGGGCGTAGTGAAATAAATTTCTTATTGACAAACTTTAATCAATTTAATCCCGCCAGCGGAAGTGAAAGTGATTTCGTCGTTTTATGCTAATAAGGATTTGATTTATTTTTTATAGCCTACTTTCAAGGGCCGTAAATCTCGCTTAAAGCTGCAGCGGCGCAATTGAGCGGTCAATTAATAAAGTGAAATTTGTAAAAATGCAAATCTTTGCAAAGAGGATTAAGCGACGTAGAGACCACATACCTCCGAACCAAGCCAATCCAAGCGAGTGGGTACTTGGAGGAACGCACAAATGTGGAGTACGCTTTTTAAATTCTATTCAAATTTGTTGCTTTCTTGAGTTTATTGACTCAGTTGGATGAGTTCAAGTTAATAAGCACTCCAAATGCCGTTGCATGTAAAGCAGCAGCTGTTATTTTACAGCATTCGGAGTACCAAACACGTCCAAGCAGACTATATGACAGGAGCGGTCAGGATAAGAGCTCTGATAGCACTAAATTCCAAAAATTTTGATTGTTCCAATAGAAAAATTATACATCCATTTCTTAGAATTCCTTTCCCAATTTCTCCCGTTGACTTTCTTCAACATTTTTTCAAATCCTTTTTAAAAATATTTCACTTAAAATGTCCTCACTTTTCCACACCAAGCTCTCATAGTGCACGCTAGCCTCCAACTGCCATGTGCGCATGACCCGCTTCAGTGAAAGCTTTCTCCTGCTCTCGCAGTTGGAGCTGAACGAACCCACACACACCACCTAAACACCTGCCCAGCAGCTCCACTCGTCAGCTGCACAAATCCTTTCGACTTGTGTTGGTAGTGGTTGTTAGTGTACCTGTACTCAGCAGAGGTGCTTCATACATTCACACACACCCAAACGCACACCACCACACACGCACACCGTTTATTTAACAATATTTTATGCTCAGCTGAATTTATGGGAGGTGTTTTCACAATGCTGTGGTTCAAGCGTTTCTCATTCGTCCAAAGCTTTTCCCTCCTTGGCCGCTTTTCCTGCCACGTAGCACAAAATTTGATGCATTGCGCACACCTGCTGGAAAGTTCTTAATGTCATTATAGCAACATGCATTAAAACTAACCACAAAATGCTGGTGCGGCTGCTACTCGCCTCTCTTTCGCTCCCGCTCTCGTTGTGGCTGCGATGTTTGCTTATCTCTGTTGCACCTATTTTAGGTGTGTTTGGCATTTGGCCAAACCCTTCCGACATTTTCTCTGGCACAAGCGGTGGAAATGAGTTGCCGTCGGCAGGAAGAATGTGAGTCGTAAATTGTTGTATTTAGTTTTTTATAAATTTTTAAATGAAATTTTGTTATTTAAAGAGGAATATAAAAACCGACAATTTAAAAAGGATATTTGAAACTGCTTCGTTCTTAAGTGGTAACTAGGACTGTCCTAAAGGAATCAAATTAGAGGAGTTGAAACTAGGCATCGTTTAAATCCTTAATTCAAAATTGAGCACCTTAAAGCGAAGCATTCAAGAATCAAACATTGAATTATAGTGCAGGAGGAAAGTGAAGTTTTCACTTAAATGGAGCATGGTAATAGCTTCCTGGATTCTGAAGACTTTTGTGTTATGAACTACATGATTTAATGAAGTTAAAGGAGGTTCCAATCGGAACATCTCAGCGTAATCTGAGTGTGTGGAACCTTATTTTTGCCTTACTCTGTTCACATTTGATTGAAAGTATATATAAATATGTATATATATAGAAAATATACTATTATTTATTGTTCTTATACCTTACAACAAAATTAATTATGACTGCAAGGACTCAGGGGAGTGAGGCTTTCTACTCGAAGAAAGGTTTTATAGACAGAAACATTTTTGTGACCCAGCCCGGGGCAGGATATGAATCTGCTACCTTCTGAGTGTGAGTCTAGCCATGCTTATCACTGGACCACAGAGTGCGGTTATAAGAAATATATTTCAATAAAACATCGGAATATACTTGTAGCATAGCCAGATCAATTATCAGAAATCATATAAATTTAGAGAAACCATCGCTTCACGCCACATTGATGGCTCCTTCCAAATACCAAGTAGACAGTGGAGCGATGTCGGGAGGAAAAGAAAGCAAAAACACTCCTTTCTCCATATCTTACTTAGTGAGTTTAAGGACAACGTTTTAATACTCAAGAATATGATATCATTTTAGATCCCGATCTTTTGTCGAAACTCCTCCGATAACTTCTTTTTCAGTATGGACAGGATTTCCAGCCACCAAATTTCCAGCAAAATAATAAAAGAAGGCTTATTAGATTCTTCTGCAGAATATAAATAGGCGTCCTTAAATACATTTAAAAACCTTTTAATAGAAAAGAACTAACGACATGAGAGGAGAGTCTCCAAAATTTCCCCTTCTGGGTTGGAAAAAAGCAGATAATAATTTATACAAGGTCCCGGACAAAGTAAACAGGACACCATTGAAGAAAGTATTTGTGTTATTATTGCCAGTGAGTTCATTTATTGGCATTTTAACTGTCAACCACCGTTGGAGTTGCATGAATGAGGAGGAACAAGGATCGGTTGACAGCACCATAATTTGCCTCATTACTTATGCGTACAGGTGTTCACATTGTCACAGGAAGTTGGGTCCGTATTGTGGTGGAACACAAGGAAATTTACAACACTCCTTCCCTTTACTCATATTGGGTACTCATGGTAGTAAGCTGGGGATTGTGTCTAATAACTTCTGTAGGAGTTGCATGGACGAGGAGGAGCAAGGGTCTATTGACCACCTATTCTTCTCGTGTCCAACGTTGTCTTGAAGGCGGCACACTTTCCTGGGTGACCACTTCCTGATCTCTTTGGGAGATATATCAAATAAAAAGATTAGCTCCATCAGTTGCTGTATTAAAAGCTCCAAATGGCTGGACCTTTGAAAAGTATGGGGCCTGATGTCTCATGCGGTATCACAAAGGGTCAATGTTACCATCTAAGTTGGTTCACAAGTGCCTGGGATTCACAGACAATTTTTCTTACTTATTTAATACCAACTGATAGAAAAACTACTGTGTGGAAGGCACAGTCTTCTGCATGTCTTCCAACTATACATTATCCAGTTCTCAGTCACAAAGCTATTTTATTAGCTTGCCTTTAAGTTCAATACATTCACTTACGTACAGATCGAATTCAATTTGGTTGGATTAGGACAGATTCATGTCATTTTATTGCAAGTGGTTTCACTATATAATCCAATTTCCAAACCAAACTTTTAATGGCATATTAATAGTATTGGAGATTATTCTTAGCTGATATTATGGAATCGGAGACCTTGTGCCATGTTTATGATTCCCTTTTTAAGCCATTTCTTTTGTAACTTTATTAACTCCCAAATATACTCGCACGATAAGTAGGTATCAAATCATTTTAATTAGTATTCAGAGATGTTCTGGAGCCGACTCCAGGACTAGATCGATTGATTTGCTCCAACATAGGGATTTTTCCGAATTGTCTTCCAATTTTCTCCCGTTGGCTTTTTTGAAAATTTTTCCAAATACTTTTTAAAAATATGTCGATAAAAATGTCCTCATTTTTCCACAGTCATCTCACACAGTGCACGCCTCACACACAGCCTCTAACTATTCAGAGAAGTTATGCAGCCGAAAACTACCTTATACCCAGCACGTTGAAAGACTGGTATTAAAGAGCTTATGATGAAAGGACAAATTCACTTTAACAATCCACTTATATGATAATAATTTCGTTGGATCTTTGTGTTCTTCATTGCCATTAACTCACATTGACTTCGCTTGGAACTACCCTTGCACTATTCCATTTGACTCTGTGACCTCAGTGTGGTAGTTAATAGTTGTATTTCTAGCAAAATCTGGACATGTACAGAAGAGATGCAGGACCGTTTCCAGTTCCCCTTCGTTTCCGCAACTGCGACAGAAATCATGCGTATAAACTCCCATGCGTCTACTGACCACCTAAGTCGGATTTGGTTTCCGATCAGGCGGTGAGCGCCTATGCAGCACCTGAGACAGCATGACTCCCCCGATTATGAAATGTGGAACCAATTTGACAATTTGAGAAACTTAGCTATGTGCCTAGTCTTACAGGTTGCGAGCTCTGTCAGATTGCTCAAGAAAGAAGCCCCGAAGCTGTGCATTCTTCGTCTGGCTAAGTATGGATACTGACACAGCACGGTTAAGTACTGTTTCTTCTTGCTCCTCACCACCAAACCCACGGCAGAAGTCATTAAAAGGCACACCCAGTCTAGCCGCATGCCTCCCCATCACATAAAGCCCCGTCCGCACCGTGACCGTAGTGCTGATGGACTCGCGACCAAGTTGAAGTAGCTGAATCGTACGCTTCCTGCTGAGGCTAAGCCAGGTTAGCCTTAAGATACGGCAGGAATGTTATTTCGCAGATAGTTTGTTGGCCTCCTGGAAATACCTGCGTTTCATCCTCAGCCTGGCTGTAACCAGGGAAGTCAACAGGGAATTAGTGGACTATTGTAATAAGGCAAAGGTGAAGGCAATCCAGGAGGAAATTGTCTTGGTAAATAACTATGAAACACAAGGTTGATTAAACTAAATTCAGATATCCATTAAAAATTCTTTAACAACACACGCCCATGCCATGGAGGTCACTTTCGATAGATGAATATTTTTAGTCAAGCCATTAACAGGATACTTAGCAGAATATTTTTCAATATATGTATAATTAAAAGGATTTTCTACTTGGCAGAACATTTCTGAACAATTCACTCAAAGGATTTTATATTTTCCTACCATAGGTGCTGGGACATATGAGAGAGAGAGTTACCAAACTTCAAACGAGTTGACTAACAAGGTAAATCCATAGAATGCTCCTCATGAGTGTGGCACAATCATTTCTATGGCCACATATAAACTATGTTAGATCCAGAATACAACAAACAGTTTTTACACGAATACTTTCTGAAGAAGATCCATTTTCTACTAGAACCTGTCAGGAATCAATTAAGAGTGCTAGAGGTTAGGTTAGGTTAAACTGGCTGGCATAAAGCCACGCATAGACAGATTGGACCCCAGCGATTCCAGATGGGGTCTGACTTTTATGCAGATTTCCAGTAGGCATCTCTTGGATGTCAACGCTTTTTGCGAATTTAAGCATTGCTGTCAGCTCCATTCCTGACGTGTCTTCCAATCTCCCAAATTGTGGGGCTCCTAAGCATTTTAAGCGTATTTTTGATAACGCAGGACATATACAAAGGAGATGGTCTACAGTTGCCTTACCCCAATCTCACTATGAGAGTGCTAAACCTGATTATAAATTTAGAGAAACATGGCGCCCTTTGCTGCCCCGCGGATCCATAGGAATTGATTTTTAAGGCAACACATTCCGGTTCCAGGGAATATCTGAACTATAAAGACAACCTCATACACATTCTCACTGCATCCCCATACATAACCAACTTAAGAAGGAATAGTAGCACATTTGAAACATAATGAAAGGGGTATATCCTTAGGGAAGCAATTGTATTAGGAAAAAAATTACCAGAGCTCAAGTGTCTGACTTTCAGTTAAAAAAGCGGCTATTTATACAGCTTCATTGAAATTCTGTTCCAGTGTTTTAAGCTGGAACCCAAAGGAACCTCCACGAACCCGC
Organism: Clusia tigrina; assembly: GCA_920105625.2. Classification (NCBI taxonomy): domain Eukaryota; kingdom Metazoa; phylum Arthropoda; class Insecta; order Diptera; family Clusiidae; genus Clusia; species Clusia tigrina. The sequence continues at coordinate 221,035,431 of OV050031.1, forward strand.
ACAAGGAATATCACCGTTCTCGAAATCTGAACTTCCCTTCGGAATTCAAGCGATTCAAAACTATCAAAAAGAGCCATTTAAATGGTATAAAATTTAAAATGCAACACTGAACTTCAATTACCGCAAAGAGAAATTCAATTATAAACTTAACAGCAGCATTAAACACGCACATAGCAGTAGAGTGCGAGTGTGTATCCTTTTGATCCTAATCCACCTGTGGTTTCACACATAAGCACTTCAAGTGAGCGAGCGAGCTGAGCAACAAGTGTAAATTCGTAATTACTCTGGCGTTTAAACACGTTTACATTTCATTAACACATTTAAAGCAATTACGCACGCACGCACACACACACGCACTCACAGGCATTCGCATTTAAATAGTGACAACTACACTCGCACCCACTCACATGTTAATGAAACTAATTTTAGTATCAATGCAGGAGGCATTTCAGCAGGAGTTGCTTGAGTGCGTGGTGTTTACAAATGAGTGTGCTAGTGTGTGTGTGGGAGTGTGGTTCTGTGTGTGTGTTTGCATTGAAACTACACTGCTACAATATTAATATAGGAGTAATGCTGCCGCAGAATAAAGTGATACAGCCGCAAACAAGGCAAACACACTTAAAATTTATACGCAGCAGAAGCACACTCACACACACACCTACAGTTGCACTCACACGCACGCACACGACATGCCAGGCTCCCCCACCTCTGCCAAATGGCATTTGCAAGGGCGCATTTTGATCTATTTGCATATGCCGCAAACAGAGCTCAGACGGCTGAGCTACACGCAATTAATTTAATCCTTTCTTGACGTTATCCTTCGAAAATTAATTCGTGTTGCGCAGCACTTGAGGTAAAATAATTTGAAAATTGGGAATAATGTGTCAAGTTGATTGCAGCACACACACCAATATTCGCGCACAACACAGACACACACTCCCACTTTGAGTGCTGCGTGTGTGTTCAAAAATAAGCGCTAAAAACAAAGAGCTCTGCTTTGGCAGTACAAAAGCGTACTCAGCTGCGGCAAACGCACACTTCCTTTTACGCCCACACCCACACATTCATCCGCACTGATGATTTCAAGTGCAAAAAATACACATCCTTTTGAAGTGTCAACAAGGATGTTATCTGTCAAGCCACATCTTTCACTTTTGTCAGCAGTTAAACAATGGCCTCTTAATTACGTCACATTGTGTGAGGCCAAAGGATGCGCGATGCTTTGCTCACGCAGATAGCGCTCTTGTGGTGTTTGCTTGACACTTCCACACACAACTTTTACCTACCTTTTGTGTGGGCGCTACTCTAAATATAGAGCCATACTCTTTAAAGTGTTGGAAAGAAATATTTAATCGGATTTATATATAGGAGATATTCTTTAAAGGACTTTAATACCCGTACTGACGGAATCTTTCTGTCTTATCTCTGTAGAAAAAGTGTTCCTACATGCATGGCTCTGTGTTAGTCTCAGAAGTTTGGTCTCAGAAGTGGTAACTGTTTGGAAAGTTCCGGAAAAGTGAGTTGTATCGTAGAAATGGTTACAGAGGGTCCTTTGAAGCTTTATACACGCTCTTTACCCTCTATAATTGTGACTTATATATGGCTAAGTGTCCTGTTAATAGTCAGAAAGAACTTCCTAAATTCATGGTCTCCTCAGATGATGTGTTGTTGTTGCTCTTTATGTCCTCTATTTGCCACTTATGAGTTTTACCACTTATGAGTTTTATACATCATGTTCTTGGAAGCACGTGCAGTTCCACGCTAGGAATCCCACTTGAAACTTTTGCAAATGCCTCACTTCATCGAAATCTTTTGGGCCACAATCAGTAGGGTCTGTTGCCTTTGAACTTATATTGCTGTGTGAGTGTAACGCATTATTTGACTTTTTAGCAATGAAGGAGTCCCTCCAACTTTTGTCTACTCAACTATCACTGTCCAACAATAGAGGGTTACATTAGTGAATTTCTAACTGGTTTTGCCATAAAGGCTCTTCCTTTGTGATATATTTGGGTTCTTTCTTTGTAATATAGTTGGGCGAATAGATTCCCAAGAGACTGCAAAGATACGAGTATATTACACATTCCTGGTTTCTTTAGAGTTTTCAATTAGTTTAGTCCTTAAACTTCTTGTGTACTGAGGGATACTTTAGTATACCCAGATACCCCCATACCACTCCGCCGAATGTTAGCCGCCCACAATTGAAGATGGCTCTTAGTTTAGGTTAGGTTCTGTCTAATTGAAGAGGCCACGCATAGACGTATTAGATCCTTAGCGATACCAGGTGAGTGTCCATTTAGCACACGAAGAAGTCGAGATCTTTGAATAAGGAGGCGGTTTTTGATAGCTTCATAAGTGGAGCCTTTCCCAGCGTTGAACTCATGGAGAAGATGGCTCATAAAGATATCATACCTAATCCAAATTTGGGCATTCAGTTGCCAATATTTTAGAGGATGACCAAACGCCTCTAATTTCCCTTTTCATTCTTTGACTATGCTCTTTCCAAAAGGAGAGCACAAACAGAGGGGTCGACGAACAGAAGAAAAAGGATAAATTATCCCAGGAAGTTATATTGATCCACACTACTGACACAGTTTACTACAGTAACCACTCCTCCTAGGGATCCTTACAAGTATGTGGCTGAATTAAATATCCCTTAGATGTGTTTGTGGGGCAAGGAGTCATACATCCTAACTGTCGCAGTATGGGTTCTGATTGGACCTAAGGACTTGATGCTCATCCTTGATGAATTCAACTCCTAAAGTCTTGCCTCAGAATTACAGCTTTGGCTGTAAGAAAAACGGGGGATTTCTAGAGAGAGAGAGAGAGAGAGAGATAGAGAGAGATAGAGAGAGAGAAACTTGTTCGGAAGAACCTATTTTTAACTAAAATTACCACTTATAAAATATATTCGGGAGTGAATCCTCAAATTCCTTATTATAAAAACTCCAATTAATATTTTATAAGTTGGAAGTTTCATAACGCGAATTTTTTTTTATAAGTTGGAATTTTAATTTAAGGATTCCCTCCTGAATACGTTGTAATAATGCTATTTTCAGAATTCTTGAACAGTTTCAGAATTCTCATCCAATTTCAGCCTTGCACAACCCACTCATTTAACTACTGAGTTATGTTAATGTTAGAACAACATTGCTAGAATCTTCACTTTTTCAAGACTCCAGAATTTATAGCCAGATTTCTAGGTCAACTTTGCTCGCACTGCAGGAGGTAGGAGTACACATTAGTATGCTTGGAATATTTTCTTAAGAAGTGCGCACTGTGAACTAATTAGATTACTTTCATTTCCGCTGGCAACTTCCTCCTTCCGCCGCCCCATTGGCTAAATAAGCCACCAATAATCCACACCGTCATTTTGCCACATAATTCAAGCGGAAATCTTTACCGCGTGCGAAGAAACACGTTCGCAAAACTTTCAATAAATTTTTTCTTCTCTTTCTCCTTGCAAGTACCACAATAACAGCAGCAGCAGCAGCAGCACCAACAACTAGAAAAACAACAACAACAACACCAAGAACAGAAACAACTGCTAATTAACGTTAATTTATTAAATCAGTAAGTAAAAGAATGTAGCATTATCCGCACTTCGGCAAGTTTAGCACAAAGAGAGATAAGAGTTTGCACAGCTGAATGTGGTCGTGGAAAGCAGACGCTGATGTCGCTGCTGGCTGTGGTGTTGTTGTTGTTGCTGGCAGTGTTGTCGGAGTTGGTGCTGCTGGAGTTGTTGGTGGTGCGGTGCTCTCAGTATTTGCGCTTTCAGTGACTTTTAGCTGCAAAAGCATGAAAACCACACGCAGTAATTATTAATTCAATTATTTTAGTGCAAACAAGCACCTAAGACGAATGCCAAGAGTCGAGAGCCAAGAGCCAAGAGCTCGACGGCACACAAAAGGACACGAACGAAATGCGGTTGGCATTATTATTAAGAGTGGAAGTGGCAAAAGATGATGAAGTAAAAGTAAAACACAAAAATCACAATTAGCACGCAGGAAAAGTGCCATCAGGAATGCGGGCTGGGCGGGCGGAGCAAAGGAGTCAACGAATGGAGCAGCAAAAAGGGCAGCAAATTTAATTAGAGTCCATAACGATGGCCGAATTTCATACATATTTGATGCAAGTGTGAGTCTGCCATGAGTAACTGAGAGAGATAAATTAAGTTTAAGTCTCATATACCACATACATTTAATTTATCTCCCTCAGTTACTCCTGGCAGACTCACACTTGAATCAATCAATGATGATACCACATATCGTGGTCCCTGAAATTTCTATTAAAGCGACTGCGATAATTAACTTTTCTCTATCAATTTTATGCTAATAATCCTTGAGGGAAGGGTGCACATGTTGCTTCCCCTTCGTGATGACTCACCACCTTCCCAGTTGACTTCAACGGGCAGATCCTGATTACCACAAAATGACCACAAATACTCGTGACAACCATCAACTGCCCTCGCGCCGTCTACTGTGGCTCTTTCTACGCTACCCCTCATTGACTTATGGTGCATTTATTTTGCTCCTACCCGGCCTAAAATTACCTTTTACCAATTTGGCCGCTTCAAATTAAATTCAAATCATATTTCAAGTTTCATGAAATGTCATTTAGCAATAATTCGTTTAGCTGTGCGCTTGTTGCAACAATACAAATCAAGCCATAGCAGGACTCTTCGGGCCAACCACCACAACGCCCCCACCGATGATTGCGTGCACTTAACTGGCAGGCTCATCCAGCAAACCTCCTGCGTGCCAACGAGCCTGCATGCCACAGATTTCGGCATCAATTTAACAACGTTGCCGTTGTAAATCACTGCATCACTACGGATTTAGACAACATTAAGCATTTGGCCAATATCCATGAAATGTCAGGCCGTACCTCATTGCCGCATATCCGTAAGCCTCGATGATGCTGACTGACTCGAACTCGAACTGGCACTGCACATGGCAATGGAACTGGAACTGGAACTGCACTGGCTGTGTCTCGCTGCGACATGGGTGGATGAAAAACGCTTGCATGCGTTTACGTTTAATCAATTTATGTTGATGCATTCTGTATGCTTCAAAATGCCAACAAATCAATTTGCTCATTCGGCACTGTTCCTGGCGGCACACTCGCTTGTGCAGCCACAAAATTTACCTACACTTTCCGTCCGGGCACTGGATGACGCACTGAGGCGCATGGGGAGAGCAAATATTAATTTTCAATTTCAATGATTCCGAATTTGAATTTGAATTTGTTGGGGAATTGTTTTGGGCTCGTTCTACGAGTACTGCCGGAATAATTGCAATTTAATGTGGCAAATTGAAATTTCAGCATACGAGCCCTGCTGCAGGTATGGTGGATGGTTAGAGGCAGCGGGGATCAATTACGATTGTCTACATGGATAACTCTGATAAGTGTGACGAAATTGAGGGGTGAGTTTTGTTCTTAATTGCAATACTTAATTCAATACAAAACGGTTCTGTAAGGTATGAGGTAGAGAAGCGGTGTTGAATGAGACTTGGAGAAATGAAACCACCTGGAAAATTTAATAAAGCCATCAATATATAAGAGCCGGGACAATGGAATGGAAGCTAACGCAGAGTTCAGTATGAAAAGGACACGAAAAAGTCACTCATGTTTTTATAATTCCTCTTTATGAGTGAATTCAGAGTGGGTTAACGGAATATATCAGAACTTGTATGAAGGCAGCATAAGCTGATTCTAGTATCGAAAATTGTATGAGGGGGAAAGAGAAAAATGTATATTGAAGGTTAATTGCCAAATTTCTTGTTAGTTGCCAAATTTCATATTATTTGCCAAACTTCATATTACGTGCCAAATTTCTATTACGTGCCAAATTTCATATTGAATCGTGATAGCATAATGGAATGTGAAAGCATACTTTTAGGATCCCATCTGGAGTTTGAGAATGAGTGTGTAAGTCAAGACACGAACTATTCGTATAAAAGTTTACTTAAGAACACCCTGTCGGTGGTGTAATGAAAGCTTCCTTTGAGGTGTATATCAAGTTCTAGAAACATCCAGAAACTTCTAGTATATTCTAGAAGTTTCTACCTCAACCATTCGAAACTATAAAAGCACAAGACTGTGCAAAGTCGAGGACATTCGAACAGAGATCGTAACAGTGTGTACATCGTGCATTCAAATCGAAGCAGCAGTATTTGTAATTTTGCAATTCATTATTAAATAAAGTGATGAAATTACTTATTAAATAACGTGATTCATGAATTGTGAAATAAAGTACAAATAGTAATAAAGTTAACTTTAAGCCTAATATTAAGTTTGTAAATTGCAAAAATTAAATAAAGTTTGTTATTTTAATTTAACCAGCGATTGTTTAATTACTACACGATCCAGTGGTACGAATCCGATACAGAGAGTAAGAGTAAATTGTCAGGAGGACAACTTCGTAACAGAACAAATTGTCAAGAGGGCAATTTCGTAACAATTTTATTTGCCAAAATTTGTATTAATTGCCAAACTTCATCTGGTACAGTAATTTACTATCGCACACATTCGTTCAAATTCTGAAGTAACTCTGTTTACTTTTGAACAACAACACAGTCAAGTTCTTACATATCCACTCACTCGGTATGGATCTGATTAAGAAAGTATGGAATAGTTCAGCTTAGACCAGATCTGGTTTCAGCACTCTATACCAGAGAGAAACAAGAATCTATCCAATGAGCAAATCGTGGTGAAGCAGCTACAAGAAAGGCTATAAGGACCCAATTCCGCTTTAGCCAGTTATACATTTTTTTAACAAAGGATCAGTTAAGTAGCTTGGTGTCTCAAAATCTGAACCAATTGAAATTCGAAATGATCGGAAAATATCCATATTCACAAAAGTGAGCTACGTCGGTTTTTCATCTGATTCCCGAACTGAAAACTTCCCCAGACAATAACCTGCAACAAATGGATATTTTGAGCATTTACTGAATCACAAGTTTCCAGAACGAATCTAGAATGCGGAAAAATTGTATTCCAAGACCGAAGGTCGCCAGCCATTTTACCTACCTACCTAGTGAAGAATATGTTTGAGCAAAAAACACTGAGATTTGTTTTCATTTTGATGACAGAATCCTTGCTCGTATACTAATCTACTTTCTTCAAAGATTTCATCGATGGAGTCCATTTTGACACCTGATTTCTTAGCTACATCCTCAATATATTTTTTCCTCTTACAATAAATACTGATTCAACATTCATGGAATCAATGTGCCACATATCCAGAAGAAAATAAGCAGTACAAAACAATTCTGCTGGGAAACTCCTCTGGAAGGAAATATAAGTAGAATATGAATAGCACGTATATCAAAATATCCACGATGAGGTCCGAGTTGCTATTCAGCGACTAAAGAACAACAAAGCAGCTGGTGTCGATGGACTGCCTGTTGAATTGTTCAAGGCCGACGGCGATGAGCTGATAGGGTGCATGCTTCAACTCATCAGTATCACAAGGCTAGAAGAAAGCATGCTCGATTATTGGAATCTCAATGTTGTCTGTTCTGTGTTAAAGAAAGGCGACCTGACGATGTGCTCTACCTACCGGGGAATCAGTCTTATTGCCATCTTATCAAAGGTTCTATGGAGCCTAGTGTGTGACGGACTACAATCAAATGCCAACACACTGATTGGACATTATCAGTGCGGTTTTAGACATGGAAAGTCCACCATTGACCAGATCTTGACGCTATGCCAAATCCTGGAGAAAACCCACGAGAAACAGATCAACACCAATCATCTCTTTGTCGACTATAAAGCTGCTTTCGATAGACTGATAAGGGATAGAGTACATGTATATGCCACCATGTCTGAGTTCGGTATTCCTGCAAAGCCAATACGGCTCTCTAGACTGACATTGAGCAGTATTTCCAACTCTGTCAAGGTAGGAAGTGAGCTCTCCAAACCATTTAATACCATGCGAGGTGTCAGGAAAGACCGGTTCAACATCTGACTTCAGATTCCCTGAAGTAATGAAGGAGGATGGTGGTCGTGAAGTGTAATTCCTGAGATAGAAGCAACTCATCCGCTTCTCCCTTGCTGGCATATTGATTTTATTGACGATTGGTCATGAGGCTAAATATCCACTAAAATAGGAACACTGCCGAAATGGATACAGCCCGCAGCTTGTTATGACTCTACGAAGAATCCACTGTAGAATCCCAATGTCAGCCATCAGCGGAAGACAACTTCTCAAGTTGCTCAAATATAGTCTAAAGCTCCTAAGATCAAAGTTGGAATATAAGGTGAGTGTATAAGAAGCCTTTGAAGGAATTTAAAATAAAAAATTCACGTAAGCAACTTCATTGAAATCTTCCGCAAAAATATACCAAGTTGCATTCCAAACAAAACGGGACTATATATAATGTGTCTTTCTAGTGAGGCCATCTAGTGGCAATCTACCTGTCAACCACTCCCCTTTTTCACTACGGAAGGGGTACTGACATGGGTTGAGTTGCAGGCTGATGCAGCCGCGTTTGGGGTGTACGAGTGGAAAATTCTTTGTAAAATCTTCGGTCCTGTTTGTGTCGGCGAGAACTGCCGTATACGGATGAACCATGAACTGTACGAGTCCTACAATTGACTTAGTCAGACGCATCACTATACAACGTCTGCGCTGCCTTAGACATGTGATGCATATGGAGGATGAAGCCGCAGCGGAAAAAGTGTTCGAAGCGGCAGCCGCTGAGAGACATAGAGGATGACCATCCCTCTGATGGAAGGACCAAGTTGAGGAAACCCTAAACCCACTTGGTATAGCGGATTGGAGAAGACACGCGGAAACCAGAGGCGTCTGGCGAGCGCTGTTGGGTTCGGCCGTCTCCCGAAAGTGGGTTCTTTCGCAGATTGTCTGATTAGGCCACGAAAGTAAGTAAGATTATCAAAATAAAACCAAGATTCAACTACGGGCTGTGGAGCTACAGTTGAATAGGACACCCCAATACATGTTGTTCGACATTCTTCCAAATTCTTGACATCTTTACTTCATAACTCCAGTTATTGTTTTGTGAAGGAAAGCAATATTATATGAAAACCCTGAAAGCTAGCTACGCAGTCATCGTCGGTTGTCGGACTCCCCTTAAAGACAGTCGTTTTTATGACTCTAAATATCAGCAGGGCAATTGATAGTACTTCAGAAGTCATTACAACTGCTCAACCGCAAAAGTTTTAATGCAAAAACAAGCAAATTAAAAACAAGCACATTCCTCAGCAAACAAAACAGTTGCCAAAGAAGCAGCTCAGTGAATGCGTTTATTGATGCGCGGCGCAATTCGAGCAGCACGCAAATCCAACCAAAGCAAACCCCACCAAACTAAACCCTCCAAAGCAAAACCCCACCAAACCAAACTCAACCAAACTAAACTCTACAAAACCAAACCCATCAAACCAAACCCCATCAAAGCCAACCCCACCCAAATAGAGTAAGAAAATGTGCTTAGATTGGAATGAAAAGTGTCGCTAAAATGATTACCAACACCGAAAAGTGTCGGACCAGGACCACGGACCAGGCATCATTACAAAAAATAAACTTTGCTCATGAATTGAAGTCGCGTAGTTGCTTCAGCTGCAAGCTGCAAGTTGCCTGTCGCTCGCATAAATTCGAATTGTTTTATTGCTGCGCGGCACGGAAATCAAAAACGTAATCATAATAACAATTAAGCGAATGACAAGCGAAATGTGCGACTAATGTTTATTAGCCGTTGAGTGGGTGAGCCCTTGCTTTATGTGTGTGTGTGTGTGTGTTTGTCTAAGTCCACCGACGGTCTCCAGGAGACAAACAATAACTGCGACCCTTGGTGCACGAAGTAACTTACTCAAGTATTCGCATAAAATATTTCTGCAATTTTACGCAGCATAAAATTTTGAAAAGCAATTCGACAGGAAGAAAGTCCTTACAGGAAAGTACAAAATATTTTCTTCAAAATGGCGGAGCTATTAGGAATACATCTTCGATTATCAGGAAAGTCCAGATTAACTTCTGACTTCAGTTTGCCTGTAGTAGCATCTTCAGAAGAGAGTTTTTTGGCTGCTCAATAAAGTTAAACACCCCTAATACCGAAGTGAGTACAAAATGTAGGCTTAGTAATAGTAATAGTAATAGTATTACTCCTCCGGAGCAATATAAGTAAATGGTTTGTTAGCGATCCTTCATATTCATTTAAAATCTCTCTCAAGTATATATGAAATATGTTAGGAAATCCATTCTTAGTCTTTTTAATAGAGTTTAACAATCCAAAACCCGAACTGGTTATAAAATGTAGGCTGAGGACAATAATCCTCCGGAGCAATATAATACAATGCCATGTTAGGGATACTTCGATTTCAATTAAAATACACATCAAGGATCTCTTAATATATATCAATATATAAAATATGTTAGGAAGACCGTTTCTAGTTTGTTCAAGTATAGTTCAACACTTCCAAACCCGAAGTAAGTATGAAGTGGAAGTTGAGAATAAATCTCTGGGGAATAAACCTCTGGGGAAAAAAGAACTGCTTTATCGAGCAACCTAAGAACTGTCTCTCAATGACTCATATGGTGAAACCACAATGTATTCTTCTCTTAGTCTGAAAATATGATGCTTAAGTTAGGTTTTCGTGACAGTCAGTCTTCAGACCAACTCACTCAGACCACTATGGGTCTATTGCAATACCACCGCGAACACTGCACCTCCGATTCACTCGTCGAACCATTTCGAAGCCCTAATAAAGCGCAGGATTTGTTTGACCTTCACGCCGGATACTTCTGTAAGAGAATTAAAAGCGTATTTGCCTAAAGAACGTATTTGCTTCTAGCTAGAGCCGGGCACCTACAGAAGAGATGTTTATACTATGCTTTTATAATATAATGTTTCTTTTTAGACCAAGCGCATGAGCCGTGTGCGTATACTTGGCTAATGTCCTCCACTTCTTCATCCCCACAGCTTCTGCATTATTCATGAGAGAATACTCCTAGCCTGAGAGTATGCCTGACGAATAGCCAACGATCAGTTATACAAGCCATGAACTTCGATAATATATCTTCTCTCGAGAGGCCAAGCATGTCTATAGATTTTTTCCTATCAAGTTCCGATCACATTAGCCTGGTTGTGAAGCAAGTGCCTTTGTCTGCCCAAGATCTATTGGCCTCACGCACGACGCAATCCTTCAACATTACTTTGTAGGTGGCAATTGGTATTCCAACCTCGCATCTGTCCATACACAGGGGAAGGTTGGTACCTCATCTAGCTAGTTCACCATACCTACAGTTCTCTTCAATAAACCTTTGTCCCGGAACTCCTATTATCTGTACCCTGAAATCGGCTTTGTTATAATTTAGGGATGCCAGCCAGTCCTGGGCAAACATTGATTTCAGTGCCACCGCAGAGATCATTGACTTGAAGGCCACCTGGCTATCCGAGTACATATTTATAATGGATTTTGTTACCGGGTGTCTACTTAAGTAGACGGCTTGCTCTTTTATGACCAGCTCCTTTATGGCTAGGACCTCTGCTTGATAAACACTGCAAGGGTCGGGGAGATGGAACGAAAGTTCCACTCCGAGTTCTTTTGAGAAAACTTTAAAGCCGACTCTATCGTCAAGCTTGGATCCGTCACTCTCGCCGTTTCGCAAGGCATCATCTATACCAACTATTTAGAGAAGGGGAGGACAATAAAGAGTTCTATACTAATTTGTTTGACCGCTTCGATACTGAATTGATGAAAAAATGGCTCCATTTGGCGCAGAAAAAGTAGTCTTTCGCCATGACAATGCACCAGCTCACTCATCCGCCATCGCCACAGCAAAACTGGCCGAATTGCTGCCTCATCCACCGTATTCTCTAGATTTGGCCTCAAGCGACTTATTTTTGTTTCTAAACATGAAAAAATGGATTGGCGGAAAGCGATTCACGTCACACGAGGAAGTTATCGGCGCAACATACTTTTTGGGTGGCTTGAAAAAGTTAGAATATCGCTGGACTATATGCATCGAGCTGAAAGGAGACTATATTGAGAAATAAAAAAAAGAATTAAAAAAGCGTTTCCTTGCCTAAAATGGGTACTTATCATACACCCCTTGTATATATAATTGCTTGAAATTATTATATATAATAAACTTTGAAGAAGGTTGTTTTAAGTGAGGACAAATCTGGCACTGCTATCAGTAAACGGTGTTCCATAATGTCTATGCAGAGCTTCACCTACCCACGTAGGAAAATATATTATTATTTCCTCTGAAATGAATTGCACAACTTTAAAACTTACATTTTAGATAAATCAACAGAAGGAATATTTCTGGGAACTCCACCAAATCTGCTCACAGCAAAACTAATCCACTGTTGGGCCCCTGAAGTCATGGGTCAACGAAATAAAAGAGTGCAATAGAGAAGAGACTCCTAAGAGTACAAGAGAATGTGTTGAGAATATTTGTGCTTCTGTAGACATGCCAGGATCCGTTGACAGCACCATAATTTGCCTCATTACTTGTGCATAAAGGTATTTACATATGCACAGGACGGTGGATACGCACTGTCGTGGAACACAAGTAAATTTACAGCACTCCTTCCATTGACTCATATGTGGTACTCATGGTAGTAAGCTGGGGATTGCCTCTAATGACTTCTGCATGAGTTGCATGGACGAGGAAGAGCAAGAGTCCATCGAACACCTGTTATGCAAGTGTTCAGCGTTGTCCAGAAGGAGGCGCACTTTCCTGGGTGAACACTTTCTGAACTCTTTGGGATATATTTTAAATAAAATGATTAGCTGCATCAACTGCTTTATTGAAAGCTGTAAATGGTTGGACCTTTGAAAGGAATGGGACGTGATGTCTCCTGTGGTGTCACTAGGGGTCAACGTTGGGTTAAGTGCGCCATTCGGGCGACCACTTTACCTACCTTACCTACCTTCCAATGACTCAGTTTTCATGAGACTTCCCTTGGTGTGGGTATTGCAACTGGTTCAACTGGTGCGATTGGTTCGGGTATTTGAAATGAACCATAATGTAATATTTGTCCACCATTACTACGGATCTAAGTGTCTTAAGTTTTAAGTTCAGGAATCAATTGCCATGAGGTGTGAAGTAATATACCAAACTCTAGATCCAACTATCATAGTCAGAGGCAGCTTCCAACACTACACTAACCACTCTTACACTTTGACTGTGTGGCATATACGAAGACAATTTTGAATCTATAACCCAATTAGCAACTTCCTACTCCAGAGGTGATTTGGAGGCACTCCACTCTCTGCACTCGTGCCACCACTTCCGTAGGGCACCTCCCACCACCTCCCACCACCAAAAAGCAACAACCACAGCAAAAACTTCATCCAACGAGTAAAGGAAGAAAATTGCATTTAATTGAGCACACATTGCCGATTACTATTCCGAGTAATTTCTGTGTGTGTCATAAACGTATTAATGCATTTATTAGCGAGCGTGTGCTGCGGCATGCTTCGAGTGCATTATGCGCACAATGGCATATGAAATTAAATGAAAACACTCTACGCGCCGGCAAGCAGACTACAGACACACTACACATGCTCACGCTTGGCACTCGCACTCGCACTCGTACTCATGTGCCACAGCGATTGCATTCACGGGGCGTATAAGGTGCCTACGAATAGTTTGCTGCCGTGCGGCGCTCAACTGCGGTGCATGCAGTTGGCAAAGTGCCCGAAAAACTGATTTCGCAGAATCCCAGACACGTCACGGAGCAGAGAGGAGGGAGGAAGCGGAGAAATTATACAGAAAAATGGGGAAAAAAATGAAAATTCCAATTTCTGCATTTTCGCCTGCGTTTCCACTTGTTTTGGTTGGTTTTTTTGGTCGCTTCTGTTAATAAGGAAAAAAGAAATAGGCGTGAAATGAAACGAAGTGTCTGGGAGAACGCTTGTTGCGGTGCGGTTGCTGGCTGCATGTGGACATGTCCGTCTGATCATTGTCTGCTGCTTTCTCGAGCAGTGATACACTATTGCAGCCGAAGCAACAGCAACAGCAACAGCAACAACAACAGCAGGAACACAAGCAGCAATACAAGCAGCAATAGCAACAACAACAGCATCAATAGCAGCAACGGCAACAACAACAGCATCAGCACCAAAAGAAGAACTGCATCGAACGTAATTGAAGCTGCAAAGTTGACACACTAAACGAAGATTTTGTAATATTTTTAGACTAACACTTCTACTAACATTTGCATGGGGGTGTGTGCGTAAAATCCTGTACCCCAGCGGCCCTCCTCCTACCCGTACACGTTTCACTTTTTACGGCTCTATGCCAATCAGCAGCAACGTCAAAAATTCTGCTAAATTGCATTTAAGCATTTTCCTTTGCGAGCGGCCACCACCACGTCTGCGAAAGCCAGCAAGGACATCACACAAAAATTAACATCCTAAACAGAAAAAAGAGACGCAAAAGTTAGCAACCGACCAATTTCATTCACAATTCGGACACTTTGTATGCGTTTGTGTCCGTCCGCAACTGTACATTGTTGATAAATTGCTGCTGGGGGATTAGCAGCAGTGATAGTAACAAACGTTGCAAACCTAAGCGCCACTGATGCGTGCAACACATTTGTTTTTGTATTTATTAAGGTACGAGCAGCAGCAGCAGCAGGAGTAGTGACGGCAGCATCAGCATCAGCAGGAGCGGCAGAAATCTTTGCAATTTAGAAAATGCAAATTTGTTGCCTTAGATTGGTATGTGCAGCCAGCATGGAACGTGTGAGCAGTATGGACGAAATGACCACACAGCGACAGGCACAGGGACAGTTGGACTGACAGCCGCACAGACGGCCACGCAGACAGTCCGAGTCAGAGTGCCGGGCATATCAAGTCTTTATGCCCGGTTGAGGCAAAGACTGACACATGCCAGCAGCATAAAATCAGGCGTAGCCCAAATGCAGCCGACTTCTCCTGGCTCGGAGTACGCAATGTGTGGGTAGTGGCCAGTGAAAGGATAAAAATCTGCCAAAATTCGTTGAGGTTTACTAGAAATCACGGAAACTTCAGCAATAGACAGTAAAAACACACAAAATAATAATAATCAAGCGTAATAAAGTTATGAAATCCCTGCCAGAGTGTCTCTGAGATCCGAAAGGATACTCGTATGCAAATGCAAACTGTTGTAATGCAATTGAGGTGTACGAAATTTTGCATCATAATTAGTTTTAGTTTCAATTGTGGCCAAACATTTTTAGTTGGCTGATTTAATAAACTGCAGTTATAGTTGGGGAAGTAACTTTGCCGGCCGCTGGTAAAGCGCCTCTAAATATGTAAATACTTTCGATGAACTGCTCGTGCCCTGGCAACAGAGGGTTTGTTAAGTAAACAAAACTAGAAAATATGATATGAAGTATTACTGTAAAATCTCAATGGAAGATGTGACGTGCCCTTAAAGAGACGAGGGTAGAGTGAGAAGGTGGCAGTGAGAAGAGGAAAGGGAGGTTAGACATGTTGAAGCAACTCCTTCCCGTTTGCCGGAATAAGAAAAATTGACCTTTGTGATGAATTTACTTACTGGAAATACAAAAATTGTTCTGTAAGAATGAAGCAGAAGTTGAGAGAGAGGCGTGGAGAGAGAGAGAAAGAAATAGAGAGAGAGATAGAGATAGAGAGAGATAGAGAGAGACAGAGAGAGAAAGATAGAGAGAGATAGAACGTTAGATAGAGAAAGATAGAAAGTTAGATAGAGATAGAGACTGAGAGATTCAAAGAAAACACATAGAGAAAGGGTGATACAATGAGAACTAAGATGGAAATCGTGAGGGATATATAAAAAGAGCTGGATAAGTAGACAATAAAATACGGGAAGAGAAATAAAGAGACAAATAGAAAAGAAGACAAATAGAAAAGAAGACAAATAGAAAAGAACACAAATGGAAAATAAGATAAATTAACACACAGAGACAAAGAGAGAGTGACAGGTATAGATTCAGAGATTCAGAGATTCAGAGAATCAGAGACTCAGAGACTCAGTTACTCAGTGACTCATACAGAGAGAGAGAGAGAGAGAGAGAGAGACAGAGATATATAGAGAGAGACAGAGAGAGAGAGAGAGAGTGTAATGGAAGTAGTTTTTAATTGGTAAGAATCCCACACTACTGGTGCCGTAATGCGGCCAGTGTCTTGTTGAAGATTTCCACCCCGATCATTGGAATATTGGAAATCAAAAAAAGAGAGAGAGAGATATTTAGAGATTCAAAGACTTACAGACTCACAGAAAGACAGAGAGAGAGCTCTAGATATATAGAGAGAAATGAAGATGAAAATATTGAAGAAGGTATAAAGAGAGTGTAATAATTATAATCTAAGACACAAGAAGAGAAAGAAAGAAATATTGTTAAGTGAAGATAAAGAGAAATAAAGAGATAAAGAGAGACCAAGGAACATAGATTTAGAAACAGAGAAAGAGAATGAAAGATACATATTGAAATTGATATAAAGGTAGTGAAGGATATATAAACAGAGCATGATAATTAGAACCTAAGCCGCAGGAAGAGAAATAAGTAGACAAAGAGAGAGAGCGAGATATATAGATATAGGTTCAGAGATCAAAATACCTACTTTAGCAATCGAACTTCTTTACGCCTGGAATGGAAGAGAGGTGGAAAATATGGAACATGCGTCCAAAATGGGCATTGAACATTCTGCCCATTTTTGTTGTATGTTGCCCAATGGGCAGAATGTTTACTACCAGCTGCTTTAGCTGCGGAAACCAGGGAGATACTAAAACTGATGAACACTTTCTATGCCTGGCCCTGACCCCGATCATGACTAGCAGAATATTGAAAACCATAGGCAAAACGAGGTTCCGAATCATTCGAGAGATCGCGAACTATAAGATAGGGGAAATTCTAGTGTTGATAAACCTCTCGAACTGGCTATAACGATTAGTAGAAACATCAATATTAGAGTATTGTAACTAAGCCGAAAAGGCGGTACCAAAATGCCGCACCTGCGTTAGTTGGATGTGGGATCAAAGCCCTCAAAGCAGTAATCTATCAACCAACCAATCAGAGATTCAGAGTAAGAGAGAGAGAAAGAGAGAGAGAGATAGAGAAAGATAGAGACGGATAACTAAAGAAAACTAAAGGGAGAGTGTGAGATACAAATAAGAATAGACAGCAGCCTTTTCAATAATCCTCATTTCCAACGATGAACAACAAATTACTTCACCTTCGATTCGACTCAAGTTGTGTATTTGAGTTGATTCACTGCAGATTGTAGCACGCTGACTGAATGTTCTGCTGTAGCACCCACGAGTATAGTAATAAAATTTGGCGTGACACCAGCCTGTGATGCAGTGTTGCAACTAGATGTGGTTGGCAGATCGGTAGAAAATAGCAGAAACAACATAGAACCCAGAACCCCATCCTAGGGTTCCCCTCTCATTATTTCTATTTAGTTTTTATTGGAATTTTGCTGCTATTTTAGAAAGAAACTGTCTGACTTTTGAATTCATTTGGAATTTCTAGAGTTTGGATCGAGGGTCATATATCTAAGATATCAGTTTGACAGATCTTTTTGGTTGCCTCGGTTCACGCCAACGATTGAAAATGAATGTTTATGGAGTAGGAAACGAATGGAGTTTCTGTTATTAAATAATCGAAGGGAACCCATATAAAACTAAGGTATATATTCATAAGAATGTCAGTTTAAGTTTCCTTTCATGAGAATATGATGTCAAGGTTTCTGCGGTACTCACAACGAAGTCAAGGTTCCTCCGAATGAATGATGTTTAACATACTATATTTCTATTGAGTTATTCTGCTACAAACACAAAACAAAGCAAGCTTTGCTACAATTACAACAGAAAAGATTGTCTCACTCTCTCCATTAGTGTTTGATTGTATCATCCTTATAGCAACATCCTTAACTATCATATTTCAAACTTCGCAGGAGTGCTCCTTTGGCTCTTGTACCCACCTTCCTTTCCCAGCTCACTCCGGCCGATTGAACTTGTTGCCATTGTGTCTTGTTTTAATCGCACCCTAATGCATAATCAATGTCAATAGCAGAGCTTAAATTATTTGCTGACAATTTGCCACTTAAGCCGCCCCCGCTCCTCCACTTAACCTTAATTTCGCAGGTATTAGGTACGGTCGAACTGGCTGCTAACTGGCTCTGCCGAACATTTACGGCGGCGTTCGCTTTTTTGTTGGTTGTTAGTGCCCAACTAAAACAATGCCATAAATTATGCGACAAACGTAGAGCAATCCCTTTATTATTAGGTAATAAATCTGCCCGGTGAACGCAGCAGCGTTGCAAAGCCCAATTTTTCGTATGGCTTTGTGTGTCTTTTGTTTGTGTGTGTCCTCCAGGAAGCGTCCAATAAATTGTAATTTCGGTGCGCCATTGTGTGTATTGGCTGGCCGGCTGACCCTGCTGCTGCTGCTCGTCCTTTTCGTGCTGCTCGGGCTGCAACAATTGAACGGGCTCAATCATCGCATTATATTTATGTGGCATTCGATTGAAGTTTATTGGATTTGTTGCAGCTGAGCAGTTGCGCAGCCAGTTGGCCGGTCGCCGAGTTGGAGAGTTGGACGCTATCAATTTGGCTTGATTGAGTTACAGACACAATGGACGCATGGGGCTTCAGGTGTGACAATAACCGTAAAGAGTTTGTTAATGTTCGGTCATAAATTTGTGTTATGTACACAAGGACGGGTTGGCGGGGGTGGTGGTGTTCGTGTTGGTATGTATGGGTATGTGGGGGTGTTATAGCATTTTAGAAAGGACATTCTTCGGAATGTATTAAAGTTGTAAGGGATCTGGGCTTACGCTTATAGTGTGACGAAAAGGCCAGTGCAATAGTAATTATTCAAGTTGAAAGGAAGTTACATTCAAAGTAGAATACAAAAGATGTCCTTTTTTGGCTGTCAATTTATCGTAGGCGATCCCAATAATGTCAATATTAATTCGGAGTCCATTAATGAATCTATTTTTTGTCTCATAAATCGTTGGTACTGATGTGGACTGATAAATTATGGCTGCTTACCTTTCATTGAACTATTTAGGAAAGTTCCAGTTCGAGCTGGACAAATATGAAGGACATCTAATGATAAACGCAACAACACCGATACGGACCCCTCAGTTCGGCTTTAGGCAGAATACTGATATAAGTTATAGAGCCCAGAGTTATTTCCAAGAGTGAAAGACCTTTTGAAGTACACAAAATATATCCTCAGCAATGTTTCTGGAAACAGAAATCACAGTCTATCGACAATTTGTGACCCGCTTGGCTCGTAGTCAAATTATACACTACGAGTATGCTTCCGGTAAGAAGGTCCTAAAGGACTTATATTGAAATTACAAACCTGGATTCTGAAAGAATATATATAGTATGTAGTATATGGTGAAATTGTTCAGATTCCTATAGTACAAATATCTTCGGATAGAACAAGGCGAAATCAGAACTTGAACAAATTGAAGCTCATTTTTCACACATTTCACTCTAGCAAAACTGCCACTAAAGCTATATTAGCAGATGATTCCACAATCTTGTGTCCTGGAAGGTAGAACAACAATAATAATATATTAATAAATATTAAAGCGAAATCAACACGCCATCTGATTGGTTGCATAGTAATATTAGGGTATGCGTCATTTTCAAACCCTAAAATACACACACGAGAAGGCATGCGAAACTGCGTTCAAAGGCTAGTGGAAGTTCTGGTACATAGGAAGTATATAAGCGGCCACAAAATTGACATCGAGATGAGTTAACCAGTGAAAGTGGCAAAGTGAACATCGTATGAGCAACAAGCAGTTAACCAGTAGCAGAGTGAACATTCTGTTGGCAACGGGCAGTTGAGCAGTGATCGTAGAAGAGTGATCATCGTGTTGGCAACGGGCAGTTGAGCAGTGATTGTCGCAGAGCGGACATCGTGCTAGCAATGGGCAGTTCAGCAGAGATCGTCGCAGAGCGGACATCGAGTTAGCAACGGGCAGTTCAGCAGAGATCGTCGCAGAGCGGATATAGTGTTAAGAACGAGCAGTTAAAGTGGAGTAAATAAATAATTGTAGTGCAATGCAAACTTTAAGCCAACACGATGTGGGCAATAAAACAAATTGTTCTAATTTCAACCGTCAGATTGTTTAATTGATACACAATCCAGTGTTACGAATCCGAGAGCAAGAATAGTACAAATTGTCTGGAGGCCAATTACGTAACAATATATAGAAACAGCTGAGAAATTAAGGAAATCTATGAATAAATACATGAGACTGAGAGAATCGTAGGGGGCTAAACAGGAAAAGGACCAAAAACCGAACATGGTGATTTTACCAGCAAAGATACTGAATGCAGCTTCATGAAGCCAAAGAAATTATATAAAAAAGCCTCAAAACATGATTATCTTCAAACTAGGTCCGATTTTTTCCCACTTGTAATCGAAATATTTCTCTGGATAGATTTAAACATATTCTGTGAATTGTATTTTACGGCTTCTGTGGATCTAAAAATTCTTTTGTTGAATAATAATGTGAGTTTATGGAAGAATTCGGAGTCATGTGAATTCACAAGGACCGATGGTAGAGTTCAGTAGCCGGCAAAACAACCAAGTGCTTTCTAGAGAACCTATACAAGAGAGTTGCAGATGTCCTTCTAATATTACTTAGAAAAGATCTTCGATCATTGGTTGGGCTAATCAAGGGTCATACTCCTAGGGGCCATCATATGGGGACCATAGACATAATCGAGAGTAAGAAGAGCGTCTCTTGTCTGGAGGAAGAACAGCACAATGCATTTTCTCTCAGGTTGTGCTGAATTTGGCAGAATGAGGAGGTGCATATTTGGGTCAGATGTATTGAGAATGAACAATGTACATAACTTATTCCAGGACAGACTTTTGAGATTCATAAAAGATTTACAATTAACTACAAATTACAGTACAATGGGCATCAATGCTTGGATTCCTCCTTCTTCGGCAGGTTATCCGGCCTACCCCGCTTCTATTATATTCTATTCTTGGGGAACAACTTAAAATCACACGTGGACATATCCAAAGGATACGGTGGCTAAGACGTGACATTTGTTGATATCTTGATAATACTCAATGAAAAAAATGGATATATTAGATGGAACATGTTATCGTAATCCAATGTCATGAATTATTCTTCGAGAGATTTGTTACTATTTGAAGACTGTTGTATCACATACTTCCATTTATTTTATTTCTATTCTTTTCCTTCTCAGAAATTGTTTCCTGAAGAATGTTCAACCCTTCGGAGAGCATTCTTCCTGAATTCTTCTGGAATTGTTTGAAGAATATTCTTTCTCATACTTTCCATTATTCAAATTCTATTCTATTCTTTCTCATAAAATTATTTGGGAGGACTTTCCACCAATCCAAAGGGTATTTCCAGTGGTCAACACGGCAATAGTCAATGAGAACTGTTAACCGACGTTTATTATTTCTAATTTCGGGTCACTTTAGTTTGTTTTCCTGTTGGTTTCCATTCGTCATGGAAGTGCTTTTTCACAGCTTGTTGCCACCTTGGCATGTCAAACTTATAAAACTACTGCACCCTCATCTCTTATGATGAATATAAGACCCGTTGAATTATGGCTTCAGTGATAGGCTTGTTCAGCCAATTGCAAAGAAAAAGCCAGTTCCTTCGAATGACTCCATTATTGCTTAATATTCTCAATCAAAATGGCGCCAACTATGATTCCAGTTCCTTCAAATCACTCCATTCATGCGTAATCTTATCAATAAAAATGGCGCGAACTATGATTCCAGTTCCTTCGAAACACTTCATTAATGCTAATATATTATCAATCAAAATGGCCCGAACTATAAATAAATGGTTAGATCCCAGATCCTGATTAATCTTATTTAAGATCGAATTATATCAGTTCAAATATTCATCGCTTTGTCTTTTTTCGCTTATCTAAGGAGTTGTCGGTAAATCATCCACCATTTCTGGGCTCGTTTGAATGCTCTGTTATGGGCCTGAGCATTAGTTGTTAAAAATATGAGTATCTTCCACACTAAAAGTGAGCCTTCTTCAACATATTCAAACATGTAGATTAGGTTAGAGTAGACATGATGACTGAAAAGGCCACACATACACCCATTCGATCCTTAGCTATACCAGATGAGTGCCCATATAGGACTAGCGGAAGTAGAGATCTTTGAATAAGGAGGCATTTTTGGTAGCCGTCGATCATATATTTACCACAAACAACTTTCTCTGGGAGCACAACATTTGAAGTAAACTCCTTGTTCTATATATTAGTCGCTTTTAAGTACCTACTCCCACACATACTTCCATCAAGGCTCTTCATTAGAGCACGGCAAATGTTATCAACTGTATGCCAGGCTGATGGGCTACTTTTGGGTATAAGTAACTGGCACATTTTTCCTAGTGGCTTTCTCTGTAAGTAGCTTTAATGGGAATTAAAACAAAATTATTGATCGACGAAGGACACTCCTCTGTTCTGATCTGCACTTGATGTGCAGGAGTGGGGTGAAATTGATATCTCGTTAAAGGTAATTTTGTGACACAAACAACCACAAACGTGGCGTTGCTCAATGTTGTTGCTGCTATTGCTGCTACTGCTGCTGCTATTGCTACTACTGCTGCTGCTGATGATGTTGTGTATTTAGTTTGTAGAACATTTTCGCTCGTTGACTTCTCTGCACTTGACTAAGGAGGCCACGACGCACAGCGAGTGTGGGAGGAAAATGCAACAAAATGCCAAAGTAAACAGTTTTTGGCTGCCTTGGTTTTGTTTTCCTTGTGTTTGTGGCATTTTAGGTTAAACGATATTTTGTACTGTGACATGTTTACTGATTTCTCCATGTGCTCGGGCTCCGTGGGCCGTGAGTGGCGGAAAATGATTGATGGCCACATACTTATTGACAACACTCACTCGGCAGCTGCAGCGGTGGTGGCTGCTGGAGCTGTGTTATGCTGTACTCTGCTCTGCTCTGCTGTGGCAGCGTCAGCGCAAACATGCACCGCTTGTTTGCCTTTGTATTTAATGCTAAAAGGAAGTAATTTGATTTTCGGCTGCCGATAAGCGACTGGGCGTTATTTAAGGTGAAGTTGATAAATGAGCGCAATGAGCAGAGCGACAAAATGAGCGCTTTAAATTTAAACAAATTTACCAACTTGGCTGATGATTGGGTTTGTTTCAAGTTATCGATTTTTGCTTGAACTTCATTTTTATTTTAAGAGAAGTTGCCGCTGCGTTTGCTGACCCGCAATAAAGGAAATTGCACACTCGAGTGCACACGCATAAGTGTCTGTGCCTGTATATGTGCGAGTGTGTGGCATCCTTTTTGCGATTTCCGTCATTTTTATATTCCTTATAAATTTAATATTGGCAGCTTGGAAGGAGTGCGCACATTTAACCGAAACTCAATTTCCTCTGCGCCAGGCATCACTGCTTTATGATCCGCCGACTGGCGTGTATGAATGCGAGGCGTGCTCTTCTCCTGCACCCGTTCGTCTATGCCTGTCCATAATGTAATCAGTGTAGCGAAATCCAAATCATATTTCCTCCATTGACCGCAGCATGTTTCTGCCCCTAATGCATGTGTGTGTGTGCGTTTAAGCAACCCTTTCGTTTCATTTCGTCCCGTTGCGGTGGCTTCAGTCTGTGCCACTGCTGCTGCTGGCAGAAGAGCGCACTCACATATCTTAACCTTGTAATTTATAGAAATTATTGGTCTGGACATATGCAGTCGCACAATCGTCCTCATAAATAAAGGAAATTTTCCGCAATTTTGTGGTTGAATACAAAATTTCACCTTATTTTTGGTTTTTATGTCGATTTCTTTTTTATGTGGCTGCGTTTGCAATTTCACATTTATTGACAGGACATCTTTCATGGCATTTTTATGAATAGGTGTCTGACAGTTTGGGGTGAACTCAATTGCATCTCTGAGCGGTTAGGGTTAAATACACTTACGGACTGGCTGCCTTCAGGGAGTGGGAAAGTGTTGAAAATAACCAAAATATAAATAGCACAAAGGAGGGTCTTTTGAACTGATTTATATATATTTATGGGTTACGTTTGGCAGCTCAGAGGACTGAAAAGGGAGGAGAAGTACACGTGGCTGAAGAAATATGTTTCGTGAGGTTCTGCTGAGTGTATTTTGTGGTGTGATTACTTTAGTATATTTATTAGAGTTTAAAATAATCTCCCGACATAGCAAAACTGTACGAAGGATGAGTCATCAATTCGATGTTTTGACTGCTCAAAAATTCACCTGTTTGACGAGATGAGTGAGAGCTCGCATTATCGTGATGGAGAATGATTCGTCTTTGGCGGTTGGTTTTACGAATTTCTCCGATGACTTCCGGCAAACAAATGGTCGTGTACCACTCAGAATTGACCGTCCTACGTTGCTCAAGCGGAACAGTCGCCACATGACCCATTCGGCCGAAGAAACAGGCGACCATTTGCTTCGCTGTGCTTCTTCCACGAACATTGTTGGATTTAGCTAGTCTTGACATACCCACACGGTCGATTGTTGTTTTGTTTCCGGTTCATACGCATATATCCATGATGCATCACCTGTTACGATTTTATACACGTCTTTTAAAGCACCACGGTCGAACTTTTTAATCATTTCCTTACACCAATTGACACGAGCCTTTTTTGAGCGATTGTCAAATTATGTGGGATCCAACGCGAACAAATCTTTTTTACAGCCAAATGTTCATGCAGTATTGAATGTATGGAAGTGGAAGTAATGCCCAAGGTGTCCTCTATCTCACGATATGTCACATGACGATCTTGTATTATCAGTTCACGCACTGTATCGATGTTTTGTGGCACAACAACCGATTTTGGACGACTTTCACGGAGTTCGTCGGCGACCGAACTGCGACAACGATTGAATTCACTATACCAGCGATATACTGCGGTTTTTGATGGTGCTTTATCGCCATACAAAGAACTGAGTTCATCGACACATTCTTGTTGAGATAATCCACTTCGAAGTTGTGAAAAATAATCCAACGAAAACCTTCTCTAGAAATTTCCATTTTTTGGCCAAATTGATTTTCTCACTGCAAACAAAACAAATGGCACTTGTACATCAACACGTTGTGAGTACGATTATGCTAAAGAATGTCAAACTTTATTATGGTGTTGCCAGACTTTACCTATTGACATTAGTGTTGCCAGATTCCGAAATATAAATAGTATCCCTCGTATGTACGCTGGTGCCCATTTTAAAACCGTTTTTTTGCATCCTGGGATAATTGTTAGATGGGGACAGTTATCATCCTGCCTAACAAGTCGACAAACTTGGCTGGAATGGAATTGTTGTTGAAATTCAATAGGCAGGATATTAAATTTGTAATCGGAGTACTAACAGGTCACTGTTTGATTGGTAGGCATGCAAGTAGACTGGGGGTACCCCACTATGACTTTGGTAGGAGCTGTTAAGATGTCGAGGAAGAGGAAACATTGGAACACCTCCTGTGTGGGTGCATTGTTCTATACAGAAAAAGGTTCTTCACTCTTGGATATGCATTTCTTTACAGCATTGAGGAGATTTCCCGGATGAAGCTAACGAAAGTGGCTACTTTTATCAAATCCACTGGAAGGTTTAAGGAAGATCCGGAGGTGTAGGGGGAAAAAAGTTCTAGTGGCCACAATGGGCCTTGAACAGGCCTAAGTGTGTATTAGGAGAGCCATATAACCTACCTACCTACCTAGGTTCACGTCTAGTGAACCAGGTACCCTCAACTTTTTGACGGCCGATTTTTGTAAACCGGAGCTAGTGGATTTCTATGAACTTAATAACTAATAAGATTGTCGAATCAATCATAAACATTCAGTATAACAAAGTGGCAGGTTATGAAAAAATTATTGCTGAGATGTCCACAACAACCGCAGAAATAAATTATTTAAAAAAACGGAGAATCTCAAAGAACTTTATACGAATGACAACGCCAAGCAAAGGACTTTATACAGATATCAAAAAAGGGGATTTCGTGAAGTGCCGAAATTACTGAGTTTGAATAATGTTATCAATTGTTTTAAAAAACTCTGAATCTCAAAGGACTTCACACAAAGCAATACAAAGCAAAGGACTTTATACAAACCTGAAAGAAAAGTGATTTCGTGGAATGCCTCATTTACTGAATTTTAATAATGTTGTCAATGAGTTTCGAACATCTTTCCCGCATTATCCTCATAGTTATGCGTAAAGGAGACACTCGATCAGAACAGAGCAAGCAAGCTTTTGAAACTCTACTTCATGTATTCAGAAACATGACAACTGATGCAGCAGGTGAGTGAATGGTGGACGTCACTATGCCTTGTTTGAACTGGATGCGGCTTTTAAGTGAATCAAGCACACTTCTGGAATTCAATGATTTGAAGAAGAAGTCCACAGAATTGTACTCCAACGCCAATATAATTATCTAAAGTAACATAGCTCTACTCCCACCATACTATAACTCCCTAAGGTAACTCTATGGCAGACATTTAGTTACTGAACTCAACTTAAATAAAGCAGTCTATATCCAGTATTCCTGATTCTTCTGGATGAGTATTCTCAGCATTGCGGTCGACTAATTAAATAGAGGCCTATGCTGGAATCAATTAAAACTTGTGCAGGACTCGACTTCATTCCGCCGACATTACAAGCAACATATTTTATTACCGCCTTTGATGGCCTCCGTGCTCATGGCGGAGTTTTTGATGCTTTATTTGATTATTATTTCGAAATTTCAAGCAACATATTTGATTGCTGGCTTCGATGGATTCTGTTTTCGCGGGGGTTGATTCCATGATCGTTTATTTGAATATTATATCATAAATTTTTATAAAATATTTCAATAATTTCCTTTAAATAACTGAAACTTCTTTTGATCAAAGATACCTTAAGTGAGAAAGCAATCACACCATTTAAAGGAAATAATTAAAAGTGATTTTTCTCATCAATGCATATCAGTGACGAAAATGTATATTATGTTAAATAACGCCAACGACTTCGTTTGCTGCAGTGTCCATTTTCCTGCCAGTGCTTATTGACAAGTCTATTAGGTGCGGTTATGCACATGAGAACGTCTTGAAAAGTAAGCAAAAGAATGCTCCACAAAGGCGCCGTTGCTGGGAATATCCTTTTCGCTTACACTCGCAGACACACAACACAAAACACTGCATTGTAGCAACTTCCGTGCATGCAGCAGTAGAGGCAGTGGTGAGTGGTGAGTGGACACTACGCCAAAGGACACAACTTTTACTTTGTGACACAAACTGATACTGTACGAATGCATATGAGAAGACACCAGGGCAGGCACAAAGCAGCCAACAGGATGTTAATTTCGGTATATGGGAAAATGTGTTGAGCACTTGCTTGAAAGTTGGCTGCAAGCGATATATCACAGCGACATTTCATTGGCCGTTCACATTGCATATGTCTTAAGACATTCGCCTTGGCACGGACGGACGGTGGGACGGACGATTGAGTAGAGGAATGGATGGGTGGCAAAGTCAAAATTTGCTTTTTTGACGCCTTGAGGCTCAAATTTCAGTTGCGGTCATACTCGTTTCTGGACGGTTCTGATTGAGTTGTGCAATTTGTCAAAGAAATTTAATTAAGAAGTTGCATTGTTTCCGCTGTACTGGCAGTAAACGCACACACACACACACACACACACACACACACACACACATACACACACATACAAATATATATATACAACCATTCTATCAAACCGGATGTTTGAATCCTAACTAATATGATTTTATTTGATAGCATTTGTGGTGGCATTGCTACTGGAGGCAGGGTGTAAATGCCCACTGACACTCTCGCAGCTTAATGCAATTTGTAATAAAATTAAATTTTATTAAATTTACATTTGCACACTCAGTACCAGAGGCGAAGAACAGCTGGTGGCAAGTGTGATTGAAAAAAGAGGAAGTGGGAGCACTGTGACTGCCACAGCAAACCTTAAAATGTCCTCATAATGCGCAGATGCTGTCCAGAAACGTGTCACATCAAACAAACTTGATTAAAATCTTCTTGAAAAAAAACACAACAACGAAGAAATCAACACTTGCCCCAAGAAGTAACCCAACCACCATCCCATCACCAACCAACCCTTCAATCAATTCGAAACAACCAATATCCTTTTTGTATCCTTTCAATTTTTATGTGCTGCAATTCAAATTCCAATAAGTAACAAATACCTACGACACGTAAGCAGCTCGTGTTGACTGACCACAAAGTAATGTGCCGCCCACAACGCACCTACACCCACAAACGGCTGACTGGCATATGCCAGCAGAAAATGCGGGGTGGGTACGGAAATGTGGGTGTGGATTAAAAATGTAAAGAGAAGAGAATGTGGGGGCAAACTAGCGTCAGGCGATATGCTCGACACTTTTTGCAAATAAAATCAGATAAAATTTTCATTACCTTATGGCCGCACATTATCGGCATGCGACATCGCCTGCAACAGCGCACGCCAAAGTGCTTGAACAATGTGTTGCTGATGATGCTGAGGATGATGACAATGATGATGCTGCTGCTGCTCCTGCCCTGGCTCCTGCTGCGTCTCCTGCTCTTTGTGATGGCGCTGCTTGCATATTGTTGATGATACTCATTGTAAAGAAAAATGTGCTGCAAATAAAAAGGAAAGCAGAAAAAAAGGATAACCGCAAACCAACAACAATAACAACAACAATAACAACGACAACAAGAGAGCCACCAAAAAAGTAGAAATTGCAAATTATTTCTTTGCAGGCAGTTCAGTTTCTGTGCAACACAAACGGCAACCGGAAAGCGACCAACAGGAAACAAACAGCCAAGTCCAGTGCCTCCTTTCCCCCTCCCCAACACTGATACTCACACTAGCACACACACACACACACACAAGTGCAAGTACACAAAAAATAAAATATCAACCCAAAATAAAGAGGGTAATAATTTTATCTGGGATTCAGATCACACACACGTCGTATTTCTGTGAGACGCGCATACGTTCATCGCTCCTTCACATGCCTTTGTGTAATCCTTTTGCTACATTTTTTTTCCTCTCTGATTTTCCTTTATACACACATATTTATTTGGTTTCCATTTGTTGTTGTTGGCAATTCTTTACTTTTTTATCTGCATGTACTTCAAAAAGATTTCAATATTCCTTGCCGTACTACACATGCATACACTGCGGAGCAACATTTGGTGACTATTGTCGAGAATTGAGTAGTGCAGAAATTGTGTCCTGGTAGCGCTTAGTTCAGTGTACGAGTACGTGCATCCACTGACGCCATTGAGTGACCCTCTTCAGTTTACGTGCCAAGTGCCAAAAGTTTGTGAGTCAGTTTTCGGCAGCTTTCTGCTCTGCATTCCGTTGAATGGTCATTCAGTGGGTCCCCGCATAGGTTTAATGCGGTTTAATACTTTTATGCTCTGCTGTTGTGTAAAAATTAATTTCATTCTGAATAACGTTTGGCATTCAAATTCAAAAATCAAAAAACAATATCATGAAAATAAAGGAGTGAAAGGACGATTCAGTTATGGTTCGCTTGGAAATTCAACAGAGATCATAATGGTAGAAGTCTGTGATATCAAACGAGAGACGATAGAAATAGGAACGCAACTGTAGCAAACGAACTAGGGTTCTATAGTGCTAGAGTGGACAATTACCAATTGAATAGTGTTCCATGTTTCAAACCAAAAGTTTATTTAGTTCGTGAATAGTTCCAATCTTTCTGACCTTGACAACTCATTCACATTTATACCATGCGTAGTAAATCCAACTAATTAGTCCTTTTCATATCAAACTATTGGGATCGTTTCTCTGGAAAGTACTCGGTTTAGACTCCGATGAAACGACATCGGCACCGCAGTTGGAGGTTACTGAGGACTGCTTAGGAGTAGTTGATCGAGGACAGGAGTGACGAGATAGTCACCTCACAAGCGCTGAGAATACCATGCAGAGTAAATCCAACTACAAAGTCCTTTCAAATAAATCTCTTGCGATAGTTCTTCTGGAAAGTATTCGATTTAAGATACGAATAAACGATATCGTCACCACACTTGAATAGCTACTGAGGAGTGCTTAAAAGTACTTGATTCACGACATGACTGGCGACATTGCCACCACAAAAATGCTTAGAATTACTAAGAAGTATTTAAAAGTACTTGATTGAGGACACGAATTACTAAGAAGTAAGTAAGGAGGAAAAGTACTTGCACCTCTATACCAATATATTGAGTGAATATTTTCTGTGTAGGTTGGTTGGTTAGTTCAGGTGGCTGATCCACGGCATCCTAGCATGAATCACAATTAGCGCCTTAGCGCCGTTTTCTAACCACTTCCCCTCCGAAACTCTAGAAAAAAGATGGGTTGTTATCTAGATCCACTTTGTGGAATTTAGGTATTTTAGAAGATCCTTCGGTTTTACAGCCGAGAGGTCCGATAGTTCTGCTATAAAATAGTTTCCCAGGGCTCTATTTCTTGCAAAGCCATCAGAAAGCTAAGTAAAGTCCAGAGGCTAGCATGTCTTTGCATAACAGGGGCTCTGAAAACGACCCCAACTGCGGACATGGAAGCGGCACTCGACTTAGCACCGCTGCATTTGGCGCTTCAAGAGGAGGCAGCAACGCAGGCGTTATGACTGTATGTAGGAAATAGGTACAGGAAAGGGAACCTCACGGGTCACCTCGAGATACTTAGCAGGGTAGAGGACATCCTCGACAAAACAAAAACCCAGGACCAAATGGACATAGCCCTCGACTTTACAAGAAGGTACAGAGGCCTGTTTCCAGCTAGGCAGCAATGGTCTCTAGGTCCGTCATGGGTAAGCGATGACTCACAAAAGTGGTACACTGATGGATGAAAAACTTCTATGGGCGTGGGCGCGGAGACAGTGGGCCCTAGAGCACACATCTCACTCTCCGTATGCAATGATGCGACTGTGTTTCAGGCCGAATTATTTTCGATCCTGGAGTTGGTGAACATCCTAAACACCAGACAACCTACAAGACTTAAAATCAATATACTCTCAGGCAGTCAGGCAATATTAAAAGCACTCAACAAATACTCTTACGCTTCCAAAGCACTTTGGGAGTGCCACTGTGCACTCAACAGACTAGCGACACACGACAGACTTTCTCTGGTGAGGATTCCAGGCCATGTGGGAAACGCAGGCAACGAAGCAGTGGACAAACGGGCTAAAGCGGGGGCAGACAACCCCTACATAGGACGATGTCCAATGTTCGGATTCAATAAGCAGGGTTTTAAGCTGGATCTAAAAAACTGGACGACGCAGCGAAAAAAATGAGTACTGGAACACTTTAGAGGGTCTGAGGCAATCGAAGAGTTCCTGTTATTCAACGCAGAAAAGGCTAATTTGGCCCTATCACTGACAAGAAATCAACGGAGGATACTGTGCGGTGCATGGACGGGTCACTTTCCCTTGTAACGACTGTTTTTTCTGCCGGGGTATGCTCAGCGAAGTCCAGGAGTCAATTCTTGGGGATTTGTTTTCCTCACACTCTGCAATGAGTACCCACATACACAAAAGGGGCCTCGCTGATACCAAATTATGTAGATTTTGCCTAGAAGACGATGAGTTTATGAGGCATCTATTCGCCGGTTGCCTGGCCCTTGCACCAACAAGAGTAAGGCACCTCGGCACACATTTTCTCGGAGATGACGACCTGCTGCAAACATAGCAGACTGGTCTGATTCAATTCCTGAGCACAGTAATTTCTATTTGAATGAATGGGCTGGCACAATAGATCTCTGTGGTCGCAGTGCGTAAGGGCGATGGCCCAAACCTTAACATTACATTACATTATATCGTATAGTATATAAATATATAATATATACTTATTCAGAAGTACATTATATACATTATATATATGTATATAATATATCATTGTAATATATAAATAATTATATATCAAGTCTGCAACCGAATGTTTAATTTTATCTGCACAGTTTTAGAAAAATGAGTCCTAGCATCTTAGATAGCTTCTGAGAGACAAAAATATTAAACCAATGATCTGAACAGGCTACGAGGCCACGAACTGAAATCTATGTTGAAAGAAGTCCTTCCATGCAATGATCTGAGCAGGCAACGGGGCTACGAAGTGAAATCTATGTTGAAAGAAGTCCATGCAATGATATGAACAGGCTACGAGGCTACGAACTGAAAATTATGTTGAAAGAAGTCATTCTAGGCAGTGATCTGGACAGGCTACGAGGCCACGAACTGAAATCTATGTTGAAAGAAGTCCTTCCATGCAATGATCTGGACAGGGTACGAGGTTACGAAGTGAAAACTATGTTGAAAGAAGTCCTTCCATGCAATGATCTGAGCAGGCTACGCGGCTACGAACTGAAATCTATGCTGAAAGAAGTACTTCTAGGCAATGATCTGGACAGGCTACGCGGCTACGAAGTGAAAATTATGTTGAAAGAAGTCATTCTAGGTAGTGATCTGGACAGGCTACGAGGTTACGAAGTGAAAACTATGTTGAAAGAAGTCCTTCCATGCAATGATCTGAAAAGGCTACGAGGCTTACACACTTTCTAAAAAGCATGCTATTATTTTGTAGACTCTTCATTGTATATCTGGATTGTTTCAATGGATTCAAGGGCATTACAAGGGAACTTATTTGTTCTTCAATTAGAGAACGGAAAGTATGAAGTTTTACGTACATGAAAACCACTTCAAGGATACTCATGCTAATCCTCATAACTCAATTTCAATTTTGATTTGCATACTTTTGTAAAGTTTTTACTGTCTTCACCAAACCGGAATGATATTTTCTGCAATCCCCGACTGATTTCGGATTGCTCCGGTCAATTTCCAGTCGTAGTAAATTTATTTTCGTTGTTATCTCAGAGCAGATCTTTCGGCTTCATGCTCACTTTGCATGGAAAGTTGATGAAAAAGTTGGGAATTTTCTTTGTTTTTATAAAACTTTCATACACACATCTTTGGAAAACAATGCTTAAAATTGCAACAAACCGAGAAGGCTTCTTGGAATTGTCAATTAAACCCACACCGAGCGCCACTACCCACTTTTAAAGAGGACAGAAAAAAGTAGAAAGATACAATTACAGAGCAGCAGGAAAAGGTACGGGTCAAAGGTGACCCAAATGTCGACGACAACGGGAACAACTGCGGCGACAGCAGCAAAATCAATTCCGTACGAATCCAAATGCTGCTGGCAACGTGCTGCAGCGCATAAAATTCAACCGTTAAAGGTATTGAATTACAAGCAGCTGTGCGAAATCGCTTCGCATTGTGTACGACGAGGAATACAG
The DNA here is from genome assembly GCA_920105625.2 of Clusia tigrina. NCBI lineage: Eukaryota > Metazoa > Arthropoda > Insecta > Diptera > Clusiidae > Clusia > Clusia tigrina. Next base: position 221,068,695 of record OV050031.1, read on the forward strand.
ACGGCCACAAGGTTAACGGCAAATGCAAAGACGCACCCACACCCAAACGCCACAGAAACAGAAACGGAATCCGAGTCAGAATCAGAATCCGAATCAGCATCAGCATTGCAAACAGCAGCAGCAGCAGTGGCAGCACAAACCATGGCGAAAAGAAATCCCAAAGTGCGGGTGGCGAGCTAAAATAAAAGTTTATGCAAATGCGTTACGATTGCCATGAAATGAAAGAGTCTGCTGGGAAATTCAATTGAAATTATACCTGATGAGGTCCAATTGCCGTAAATGTAACAAAGAACCAAAGTAAAGCGACATAACAAGAAAAGCAACAACAACAAAAAGCAGAAAAACACCGACACACCCACAACTAAAACAAAAGATATAAAAATAAAAATAAAAATGTGAGCAATTTATGCGACAAGACATCGGGTTGGGCGGGGGTGAGGGCTACTCCCACTCAATGGCGACAATAGTGGGAATCGGCCCAGGTGACTGGATGAAGTTTTCCCAACTTTTATTTTAGCAACTTGAGCGGCTCTTTTTGAGCATTTCATTTAAATTTATTAAAAGAGGAATAATTTCGAGCCCACCTAAACGGAAGTCATTGCGGAATGTGTTTGGTCGTGGCGGATATGCTGGCAGCACAGCTCTGAGCCAGCGTCCAAGCGCCTGACCGGCAAAGGATGTTATAATTAATTTGAATTTCCGCGTCTTCCGGTTGCGTTGCTCATTAAAATTAGTCTCCAACACTAAAACTGCAATTACAACTACAATTGAAATTAAAATACGAGTGCATGAATGCAAGTATGTGGAACTCCTGTTGTCCACGGAAGTGTAGCACCATTCATGGACGGCTGGGCAAGAAATCTCGTGCTTTATATGCAAAACTGTGTACTGTCCGGTTCGGGACTGTCCTGTTCTGGCCTGTCCTCTCCTGCCCTGTCCTGTTCTGGCCTGTCCTACTCTGTCTGTCTGTCTGTCTGTCCGCTTGTCTGCCTGTCATGTTTCTTACCGCACAAGTCTCTGTATAAATTACTATGAAAATACGCTTGTAATACACCACGTGAAATCGGAGTCGGAGTCGGGCTAGGAGTGGGACTGAGACTGAGTGCTGGCAGCATATTTCTGCTCTGTACATACGCTTCCTTACGAACATTTTTTGCATCTGGAGTAAGTTGCTTTTTCCGCTATCATGGCATCTTAATTCCGTTAGAGTACTTACTTCCTTATTCTTTTGCTCCGCTCCTGCTCTGACTTATTTCACTCCATTATGATTCTTGACTGCAAACACCGTCGTCCTCGTGGCGTATTGCCGCTCTATGCCGCCTGTGCCGCACACACCTACCTACCTACTCGTACCTCCAAGACTCAGAGCAGAGGAAACGTAAACGTAAAAAGTAAACTGTGCGCATTTAATTTAATTTCGAGCTCCTTGATTTATTTTTGCCTAACAATTTGTACATTAGAATTGGTGAGTGTGGCTTTGTGTGTGTGTGTGTGTGTGTGTGTGTGCGTTTGATTGTGTTTGATTATGCAATGGTGTAGTTGGCAGGAACACATCCTGTAGGTGGTGGCTTTTGTCAGTGCCACAAACGTAATTTCTTGAGTGAGCTGCCTGAATTAATGTGTATTTAAGACTAAACAAACGTGCCTCGGCGCGGGGGTGTGGCCGTTCTGGCAATTGTTGTTGTGTTTGTTGTTGCTCTCAATTCATTTAATTTTATGTTTTATTTTTTTCCATATCATATTCCCAAGCATATCGACTCGTAAAGCCAGTAATGAAAATCCCGTGCGCAAATAAAAATATTCGCATTTGTTCCAGTGGCGCACACACTCAACTCAGTTGGAACAAGGGTGCTTCAGTATGATTACTACGAATACGAAATACCTACAGCGGCCTCAGTGAGTGCAGCGACAGTGGCAAGCGAAATGTTCAAATGATTTATTTAACCTAAGTAACCGTGAAAAGTACGAGTAGAGATTAGAAGAGAAGAAATGGACAAGTTAATTAAAAGCAGCGAAGTACTGAAATCAGAACAATGTCAGGAGTAATGTAGATCAGACATCAAGAACAATATTGGGAGTTCAAACAGAGAATATGGAAGAGGTGGAGGATTGGAAGACTTGGATGATAGGTAGACGTGTAGGATAGGAAGACGTGAAGGATAGGAAGACGTGGAGGATAGGGAGACATGGAGGACAGGATACATTGATGCAATAGTTATATTTTTTATTGTTATACCTTGTTTCATAATTAATCATGTCAGCAAAGGGTTGGGGGATTATGAGTACTGACAAATAAGGTCTCCGATTCAATGAACAAAATATTTAGAAAGGAGTAATTCTGAGAACATTAACAGGGCAGGATTTGAACCAGGACTCCCCGAGTATGAGTCTAGTGTGCTTACCACCACAGCACATGGGGGGGCCCTTGATTGTTGTGTTAAAGTATATCAAGAAATATGCCAACGTACAAGCTGCTGTTAACTTTAACTCACAAAGCCAATTCTATGGAGTACCACAAAGGTTTGACAGAGTCCTTAGATTCAAAAACACATCCTTCTCTGTATCACTACAATAATTCAGTAGGCAATAGGCAGGCTAAAGTATTCCTGGCTTTCATATCTATAAAAGAAGTCCACGAATACAGATAACAGGAGGTGGTCTCATATTTCACTAATTGCCTTCAAAAAGTCGTGCCTGCCAATCACATCCACAAAAGAGGCACCAGAAAATGTCGTACAAATAACAGAATGTGGTCATGTGTGTCATATTATCACAAGTCATCGTAAGAATAGTGCAGGGAAATAATGGAAACCTTCCAATGACAGCACTGGGCAAACAGGCGAGCAAATAGGTGCAAGGTATAACCATAACAAACAACAATCAAGATATGTACTGTAACGACTCAAATCTGCTAGCGTATTACTCACCGGTTCGCCAGGGTCGTGTACAGAAAATTACTTGATGGCGTTGTATTATTAAAGTTTTTCTTTATTCAATATTTTCTTGGCTTATTTGTAGGTTTAAATACTACAACAGAACCTAACGATTTTAGGGAGGCAGCTCCTGAAGTCGGTGGTGTGTAGTCCGGGTATCCAGTCTTATCGGTGGTGAATTAAGAAACCACTTCCACCGGTTTGACTATGACGAACAAGTTCTCTTTGCTATGAGAGTGGCTTGGAAAAATCCAGCATTCGTAGCAAAAGCAGCGCTTTTGTATGTGTGTGTGTGTCCGTCGGTTCTGTTGGTTGATCTCGTATCGTCGATGCGGCAACGTTTCCTTAGTACTTACTCGAGAGATGTGTAGCAGGCAAAAGAGACCGTATGTCCGGCTGCAGGCGCTTTTATAGACATCAATTGAAGCTCTTGTTGTTGCTTAAGTCCCGCTGGCCGTTGCTTCGTCTACCGCTTCCTGTTGCTAAGGCCAAGGCATTGTTGTTGTTTTCCTCTTGACCTTAGGCGACCGGCAGCGCTTTCCGGGAAAAGTCCGGCTGGCGTCAAGCGGGTAGTAGTTGCAGAGGCACGTTGTTGTTGGACGCCCTGTTCCTTTCCGTTGGCGGTTAGAAATATTTAAATTACCGACTTGCGTTTGAAAATTAGTTTCGTGTTTCTCCTTTGTGTTATAACCGTGCCACTTGTTTGCACAGCGATCGCTATGTCGTCGTACATTCCTTCCCTCGTGTTGTTGCTGTAGTATTTACCGAGCTAACGCACTCGGTAAATTCTGCCGAGTCTTGTTGTTGTTGTTATCTGCCTCGGCTTTAGTAAAGTTCTTGTTGTAATTAAGGCACGTTTAGTTTAGTCTGCCTGCAGTGTGTTGTTGGTCAGTGCAAACGGCTGGCTTGGGTTCGCTAAGTCTGGCGTTGCGTACTTGTTGGTGTAATCCACATGCAGTTTATTGTCTTTTCTTATGCAAGCGACTGGCTTGGCTTTGCCTATGCTGTTGTTGATATTCCGCTTGCATAGTTGTTTAATTTGCATGTGGTTTGTTGACAAACGCTTAGCACTGCGTACCGCTCATGCGCTCCCGCCTTCGCCGTGATTTCAAATTAGTCAATAATTTTCCTTGTCACAGTACCTATCCTGAACCTCTTCCATATTCTTTGTGTCAACTCCAAAGATTGTTCTTAATTCCGTAGACCGTCACAGAGGTCTTCCAGGCTCGTAGAAGAAAATGCTTAGTAATAAACCTACACAATAGGATATGTCACACTGTGATTATGTCACACTGTTAAGCTATTTAGAGACATTTCCAATGACACCCTCGTGGAAATCTGACATATTTCAACAAATGTGCATAATTACATCCCACGATTTTTATTAATACACAAACTTTCCACATTTCCATATGTATCCTAAGAACGATTTTAGTCTTAGAAAAAAGGGTAGATTCGCTAGACAATTTATCTCCCTCAAAAATCCTTAGAAACTCTCTACTAATGAGAATGTTGACTGAACTGGGTTCTAAGAAATGGGGATTTTAGTGTCAGAATCAAATTCTTCTCGGACAGCCAAGCTGCTATTAGATCACTAGCGGGCTTCAGCACGTTCTGAAGACTCGTACAGACATATCAGTCAGCTCTAAACGAGCTCGCCATGCATTCTATTCACCTAGTCTGGGTACTTGGTTTACCTAGTCTGGGTACTTGGTTCACCTAGTCTGGGTACAGGTAGTAAGGTGGGAGTGGCCGCCTAGTTTGCCAAAAGCACACTTGAGCACACCTGATGGCCCATTGTGATACAACGGTGTGGCGCCGTTCAAGCACTGACTAAAACGTTCTCTTACTTGGGATGGTGATAGTCAGCGCAAGGACAGTGCCGGGAAAGACACGACTCCCCCATTATTTTGCAGGAAACCTTGCTGTATTCCTAATATTAAAGGATGATAGGCTATATTAGGCTTGCAAGAAATGAGGCATCAAAGGCGCGATTTCTTCTTCAGCTCAAGTATGTGCAGTGACATAAGAGGTGGAGAGCCGTCTCGTCTTCCTCCTCGGAACCACAGCCTGGGTATAGGGTTATCGATGGAAATTTCGGGGCAGATGAGCTTGCTAAAGCAGGCATACTGCTATCCGAAGTATACCCGTCTCTAGACATAAGCATCCCTCTCGCTACAGCCAGGCTGGCGATCAAACGCAAGTATTTCCAAGAGGACAACCAACTAAGACGGAGGAACATTCTTGCCGTATCTCAAGGTAAACCTAGCCTAGTCTCTTCAAGGAGCTTACGCATCAGCTGCTTCAACTCGAAAGCGAGTCCATCAGCACTATGGTTTCGATACTGACTGGGCATTGTGTGATGCGGAGGCTTACGGCTAGGTTCGGTTTGCCTTTAATGAGTTCTGTCGTGGGTGTGGTGCGGAGGAGGAAGGAGAAACAGTACTACACCTGATATGGCAGTGTCCATCCTTAGCGAGACGAAGAGGGCACATCTTCAGGGCTCCTTTCTTAATCAGCCTGATAGAGCTCGCTACCTGCAAGATTGGGCACGTAGCTAGGTAGGTAGGTCGGTTTTATGGTTGTCCTAAAACTCACTTAGACCTGCTATGCTGTGCTAGGTTTCTCAAATTGTCAGGTTTGTTCCACACTTCGTAATCGTGTGAGGCATGCTGCTTCCGGTGCTGCATAGGCGCTCACCGCCTGACCGAATACTATACTCAACTTATGCGGTCAGTACGTGTGCAGCCCCCCATTCGTGGTCTCACAATGCCTCATAATTTGTGACTCTGAGTGAGCTTTTTGCTGCCACTCGAAACAACCTAAATGAGAATGTAGGTCCAGCATCTCTCTAAGTGAATCTCGGCAGTATTCGAGCAATGATAACTCAGGTCCTTGATAGTAGCTTAACTATTAGTGCTGATTATGGTTAACATCGCCGTCAGGTCAGTGCTGTGTGAATACATCCCGGTGACTTCTAATCGAATGTCACTATAAGAGCTCGATAGTTGAAGCGATATATTATTACATGTTTACGGAATCTCTGCATACATAGAAAGACGTTCCTTTGAAACTAAGCTGTAACTTTTTACTGGAGCGTCATTGAAATCATCATCTTGAAATTTTGTGACAATAAAGCACTCTTGTCAATTTGAGATATCGGCCATAGTTATGCTACCCTTGAGTCCAAACTTTATGGCTGTTTGAATTTTTCTGACCTCTGTATTAATATCTACACCTCCAGAGAATTGTGGACTTGTGTTACTCCACTTACCTCTTTATGTGATCGAAATAGATCTGTTAAAGAGATTTTACTTGGATTGATGAAAAGTACTTCAGTTAGGGAGATTTTATTTCGATTGATGAAAAGTACTTTATTAGGGAGATTTTATTTGGATTGATGAAAAGTACTTTAGTTAGGGAGATTTTACTTGGATTGATGAAAAGTACTTTAGTTAGGGAGATTTTATTTGGATTGATGAAAAGTACTTTAGTTAGGGAGATTTTATTTGGATTGATGAAAAGTACTTTAGTTAGGGAGATTTTCCTTGGATTGATGAAAAGTACTTTAGTTAGGGAGATTTTACTTGGATTGATGAAAAGTACTTTAGCTAGGGAGATTTTATTTGGATTGATGAAAAGTACTTTAGTTAGGGAGATTTTCCTTGGATTGATGAAAAGTACTTTAATACTATAGACAGAGCATTTTACAGGCCGCAACTAAGAAAGTGCCTCTTATAAAAAGTTCCTTAGCCATGCCAGGAATTTCTCACTCCCATATTTTGTTGCTAGTCACATAATGGCCGATGAAGAAAGTTACATATGACACTTAGAAATGACACCATTTATCCCAATGGAACATTTACCCACCTTACAACTCACGACAAATCGAAACAAGGTACTGAATAACGATACCATGAAAAGGGCAAATCTTTCAGTGTCCCACTGAACTCTAGTTCTCAGCGGTAAACCTCTACATTCACTGTCAGTGGTGAACCTTGTGGAATATTTTAACGTAAACACAAGTTTAAAACACCACTAAAATGCGTCCCATCTTTGTGTCTATTCTCTTTAAAGTAACTAAAATTAGCCTTCATTGCTGCCGCATACCCCTGTCCATCGTCCTGTCTTCCCGGTTGCTTCGCTACACTTCACTATCCGTAGATTGCTGGTAGATTTTGATGGCACATCCATTATGTTAATACCTCACAGAATGCCATCAGATATCTTTGAGTTATGTCCTCAATTCAATTACCTAAAAAGAGGTAAGCTTACATGCTGCTCAACGTACACAAGGACGCTTCCTTCGAACGATTCCGCACACTCTAAGCCACTCAACTAGTCGCTGTGTTTGGTTGCTTGTCTTGAGGGACACAACGCCAGCCGGGCACACACCCAAATGGACTCAGTGACACAAGCTGACTGAGTAACTCGGTCGCTCTATTGTTGCGTTTGCTGTGCCAGTAAGTATCTTAAAGATGCTCATCTATCAACATAATTGATTGCATTCGATTAGTAATGAAATTTTGAATGAAAACATTGAAACTGAATTGTGTGCAAAGCGTTTGCACAAATCGCCGATTAATTAAATATTTGCCAAAGCGAAAGAGAGGGAGGGCATGGCTTTCTATTGGCTGGGTAGCTGAGAAGAAGTGGCAGAGAAGAAGTAGTAGAGAAGAATTAGCTGCGAAAAAGTAGCAGAGAAGTGGTAGCAGAGAAGTGGTAGTTGAGAAGAAGTGGAAGAGAAGGGGTAGCAGAGAAGGGGTCGCAGAATAGTAGCTCATTGGAAACAATTAATCTGTAACTTAAAGATGCTAATTTATTAAGGGAAATGTTCCGTCTTATCTGGTGCGATATATTAATTACGCTCATTAAGATCGCAATTCGTTGGAAGTAATGAAGAGATTTTGCGGTGGTTTCAGATAAGCTGTGAATGCTTGGTACGAGCAGAACTTTCTTCAAGACCGCCACTGGTACCTTCTCAGCGTAAATTGGGCTTAAACACAAAATTCATGTCAATAAATTTATGAATAAATTCCAATCACTTTTTGGGGTTTAAATCAAAGCACACAAAAACTAAGAATAAAAATGTCGCAACAGATTTTCCGCTTGACTTGGCGGTGAACATTTTTTTTGTGTATTCCACTGCGGCCACTATCGGCGAAGGACAAAACTTGGGCTCTGGTAAATACACCAAAAAGAATCAAAATTTTCCAGGTCACAGGTGCTTTGTTCAGCTTAAGTCTAAAGTTACGCGCATGTGTTTGTGTGAGTGTGTTTGATTATATGCTGTGTGCACGTGTGAGCATTTTACGTATTCGCCTGGAAAATTTATGAACGGTGCACGCTCATATGCTGGGCATTTTTTGTGCCTTTGCTGGGCCACTCTTTGCCGCTGACAGACTTCACGAATTTTTTGCGCTTTGTTATTTTAGCTGACCGACCATTTTCGTTACTAAAAAGCCGCTCGTAAAAGTGTCCAGGCTCTGGCTAGGGGCGGTGTGGCGTGGGGGGTGTCCTAAACAGAAACCCATTGGCACATTGTGTTAAAATTTTGCACAATAAAATCATTCATGGTTGAAAAAGATAACAAAATGCAATAAAATGGACAAAGGATATGGATGTGGACATGAATTTATATGTATGTGTGTGTGTGTGTGTGTGTGTGGTTGTGTGAGTGAGTGTTTGTGTAAAATTTTAAAACTTTTATAGCCTAACAAGGACACGCTGCTTTGAAAGGCATAAGCATATAAATAAAATGAACGCATAAATAATGTCAAGTTTAAACTGTTGAAGAGCTCCAGAAATCTGCTTTTTTCCCAAGTTCTTTCAACTTTTACTCACATGGAAAATTTGTATACAAGCGTTGCTTCTGCTCCAGTTGCTGGCTTTTAGACACTTTCTGATATACTCGCTGCTCCACCCACAGTTACACCCTTCTCACCTCACATTCACATGTGGATTCTTCGCTCATCAATCATGCTGCCAGTCTGTCTGTCTGTCTCTCTGTTTGTTTGAATTGTTGTCAGTTTTTAAAGACCTTCGAATGTAATTTGCTGCTGCTACTGCTATGGCTGTAAACCGCATATCCTGGCAAATTAGTTGATTGCAGGCAAACGTGTTTCCTGAAGCTGACACTGGGATTTAGTGGCATCTTCATAATCACCTCAAGAATGTTAAAAAAGTACCTCAAGTATGATAAAAAAGTGTGGTAATTTTGCCTGAAAGCTTTTACAAATAAGTTGGGGGATTCAGCTACAATATGCGGAGAGACTAATTTAGAAATTGTGGTAAGGAAATGTGCACAGAGGTTCGTTGTATAGCATGCCACTACCATATATCCTGCCAAGTGGTCTATGTAATTGCAATTGGCTTAGTTTCTAGTGTTCAAATGACGTCTGAATCTGATCTAGATGCTACAGACTGGCATTCTATAATTGAGCATTTGCTTATAGCTGCTCTAAAGAGAACCAAACAATCTATATCTAGCTGTGCCCTTGTAGAATGTAGGAATTACGAAGACTATCAAGGATTATTTCCAATATGTATAAATTAGAGATTGGGTAAGTTACAAATCCTCCTGCTTCATAAACAGCTCAGGCCTGCTGTCGAAAGGCAATGGGACTTGTGTCTCATGCGGTTTTACAAAGCGGGTCAATCCTGGCCTAACAGTGCCTTTTTCATGGCTGCTCAACCTGCTCAACTACCTACCTACCTTGATTCGATTTGCTCACAGAAAGTTTTGGCTAAACATCAACCAAGCACCATACTCATTAGCAAATGGTACTTATGTCGGCATGGAGGTTTCGAGAGACAAAAAAGATGGAGGTTTCGAGAGAAAAAGAACTAAGTGATCGTCTCAAGAGGATCTGTGTTCAGTGTAGAAGGCAAATAGCTACAGCAATGGAACGAACAAAACTCTCCGCCTAACTGAGTACAATGGAGAATCACTAAACATTTATATTTAAAGCTTCAGGATCAGATACGATGTATCCTTGGGTAGAGTAGGATAGGTAGGTTTAAGTGGCTGTCAAGGGCACGAAAACAATCGGCAAGATGACACACTCAGGCCATGCGTAGGCCAATGCGTAGGCCAATTGTGATACCACAAATTTGGGGACAAGTAGTATACTTCCTCATAGTTTGTATGGAGCCTTACTCCAGTCCTTTTAAGAGTAGGATGAATCTCAACAAGCCTATTATGCTGATTGATTCCATGGGTAAATAAGCATTTTAAGAGTAGGACGAATCTCAACCAGTCGTTCATTGATTCATTCCTTGGGTAAATAAGCATTTTAGGAGCAGGACGAACCTCAACCAGTCTTTTATTGATTCATTCCTTGGGTAAATAAGCATTTTAAGAGTAGGACGAATCGCAACAAGTCTTTCATTGATTCGTTCCTTGGGTAAATAATCATTTTAAGAGTAGGACGAATGTCAACAACTATTTTATGTTAATTGATTCCTTGGGTAAATAAGCAGGATATTAATGTTATGTTCCCTAAAGTACGAGTATCGAGAATCTTTACAGCAATCTTGACTAGTTAAAGTGATTTTATACCTAAGATCTGGCAATAAAATGAATACAAAAGACTAGATGGAATATACAAGACGAATTGGCCTTGGTTGCATATATCAAAGAAAGAAAGATGAAGCAGAAAACAAGGAAAGGAAGTTGATTTACGATTACCTTGCATAAGTAACAGATTTTAAGTTTCCTATAAAAAATTCAAGTCCACAACGAAGTAATTGAACAAACTTTAAACTCCACGAAAATACACAAAGTTTGAATGTTTGTTTTCCTAATCATTTGGGGAAAATTTGAGGTAATTAAAGCTGACACACTCAAAAAGGATATGTCTCCTGTGAACTTAAACTCTACTTTAATTATGTTTATAACTGTTCCGAGTGGCAGTTATTTACTACTTCAATGTTGAATGTGTTCAATAGCATCCGACCCTCTTAAGTAGGTTCTATTTTCTCCTCTTCAGGGGACTTTGTTTATGGACTTTTTGAAAACCTCAAATGAATAGTCTGTGATATTCAAGAATATTTATTTGGCCGGGACATTTTGATTATGGGTTGGTAAGAGGAAACTATGTTGGAGAAAAAGCTCAGATCTCTCATCAAAGCACGCAAGTGGAATCGAGAGTTCAGGTATTGAGTATAAATTTACCTAAAACTGTCTTCGTACCCAACATCAGGAAGAGTAAAAGGCCTCAATTCACATAGCATTGCAGTCTACTTTTATATTGCATCATTGTTTTGAGTTTCATTGAACAGAATAACAACACAAAACTGGAGAGTGCGGATATATGATCCAAACACTTTCAACGATGAAGGATGTACTTTCATCCACAAATTACCACCATCAAATTTGGAGAAAGTGGCATAAATATGAACCAAACACTTTATACGACGAAAAATATATGATCCAAAAACACTTTCTACAATGAAGGATGTACTTTCACCCATAAATTTCCAGCATAAAACTGAGAGGAAGTGGCATAAATATGATCCACATACTTTCAATGATGAAGGATGTACTTTCATCCACAAACTTCCTACATAAAACTTGGAGGAATTGGCATATGATATGATGAAACACTTTATACGGTGAAAGGTATGCTTTTACCCTAAAATTTCCAGGATGAAACTGGGAGGAAGTGGCATAAGTATGATCCCCATACTTTCTATGGTATTTTGCTCTCAGATTTAGAGAACCTGTAAAGGAGTTTAAATGGTCAGCAACATACTCGTAATCAGACCTTTATAGCAATTTCAGCAATTCAATAGTTTTGAACTCCTCAAAACAGTGCCAGTTCATTTAGGTATGAGTATATTCGAAATCCTACCACCACATCCCTAATCCTTCGCTAATAAATATTTTATATATGCTGTGCGAGTACGTCATTAAAAGTCCTCATAACTGTGCAATTAGTAGTCAAGTTACGCTTTTTAACTATCAACAACTTTTACTTTCCACAAATTAACAAATTTGCCCGACCATATTCTGCATAAAATCTTAATAAAATCTCTTCGTCTTGTCCACTCTCGCTTGAGACTCCAGTTACTCAACACACACACACATGGACACACATACACATGGATACACAATGACACACACTGGCGGCAATTGATCCAATCCGAGTCAAAAAATTAATTAAAAGAAAAATGACTGTTATCTAACCTTCGGGATCGGCCGAATCCGAAAACATGTTTCTCATAAAATTTCACTCATGTCCTGCCCTGTGCATACCACGCAGTGGCCTGCCTGGTGACTTCAGTTGATTTCTCTGCTTAATTACGAAATTTGTATGCAGTAAATGGGTTGAAATTACACACAAAGTGCCCAATCGCCTCGGCCACATAAAGAAGCAGCGGCAATTTTGCCACATATGCATGGAAATGTGCCGAGCGCTTTCTTATGGCAATGGGAAGTTTATTAACATTAATTGCAGAGTGTAATTTAATATTCAGCGCAGCACAGTTTAACATGTAATTGAATCTCAGGCAGCTCCGGCGCTGGCTATCACTTCCGTTACGCAAGGGATACTACGTATGTTGATTTGAAAATTGCCACACTATTTTCGTAGCCTATAATTTGCGAAATTGAAATTGAAATGTGCACCCAACGTGCCTCAAATAAAGTGCTGATAAGGCTGATTCCACCCACCCGCCCTACGCTCTATGCCAGACAATTCGCAAATCCTCTCACCTATGTCCTGGTGTGTGCGGCGACATGCCGTATCCTTGCAATTTCTCAATTACAATGCCATTTAGCTTGAATTTACTTAGTGCTTAACCCCATTACGGGGGTTTTCGTGGTTACTACAACCAGAGAACACAGTAGAGGGCACAGCAGAGTACAGAGCAGAGGACACAGCAGAGTACACTGCAGAGTACAGAGCTGAACAGTTGAGGACGTTCAGGGTGGGGGGTGGGATATGGCAGTCTACTGTCAGACACTAAACAAAAATTTCAGCATAATCACTTTATGCCGACATTGAATGTGGGTCTCTATTCAGGCAGCTACGTACTTAAATAGGTAGGTAAGCAGTCGGGGCACTTGGCGCACTGTTTGGTAAACCAGGCAAGCACTCAGTGGCGTCGCCGTGTTGCCGCTGATTATGATGATGCTGTCGGCTCCAAGAGGAATTTTTCGCTCGACAAGCGCCAAGCGCCAAGCTGAGCTGACTGGCACTGCGGTCGCCACTACCAGGGCCACAAGGGCCACCACCACCGGCACTGCGTATGTCTAACACCGCGTACGTGATGTGAAACTTAATGTTTCAATTAGAGGTGAAGTTGTGCACGTAAACTTGGGTGCGAGACGGTGCGACCCACTCGGCTGAGGCGGCTCTTGCCAACTCTGTGGTGGCCCCTGCTCTGCGCTACTGTAGCGCTTCGGTGTCATACTCGTACCTATGTCAGCACTTATCAGGATAAAAACTTTTTATAATGATCTGTTTTTTGTGTGGAACAAACTTCTGTATATGTGTATGAGTGCGTATCAGTGTGTTTGTCGGTGTGTTTGGCGGTGCGTTTGTGTCCGTGTGTGTGTGTTAGTGGGTAGTATGTTTGTGTGTGTGTGGTTAACTCTAAAGTGCTTTGCAAATTTTTACTCACTTTCTGGATTTTTGTGTTGGTTTTCGCACACTCAGTTTTTGTGCGAAAAAGTGTTTTAATGTAATCCTTATTTGCAACCGGGATATAAAGCACTTTAGTTAATTTGTTTACTTTCCACTTTTCGTATAATCGAAGGTTCAGATTTTGTACGTTGGATCCTGCACGTTTTGTCGGTAGTTCCTCGGTCTCGTACATAATTCTGTGCCCTCACCATTTTGGGGGAGTAGTAAAAATATTGAAGGTTATTATTTTTACACTTCATTCAGTGTAGAATGAAATTGCTTGCAACTTAATAAGGATAATGAACGGTTTTTATGCACTGCAGGGACTCGTGTATTTACATACGTTGAGTTGAGGTTGGCCAAAAGTGTTCTTTATGAAGTAAGAAATAATTCCGGCATTTTAATATTAACGCAACACATATCCACGCAGTCTGAAAATCAAAAGTCAAAACAGTTACTTTTAGAAGATTTCGGGACCTTTTGTTTTAGTGAAACTGAGTCCTTCCAAAGCAAAGTAGCAATATGATTAATTGTGAAAAATCTCTGAAACGCTGCTGAGTTCTAGAATATTCTCGAATTTTACCTACACTTCAAAAGGGGTTCTTGAGTAAGCTTTAATTTTCGAGAACATTCTAGAGCATTCTCTACCCTCGAAAGAGGGTTCTTGAGTAAGCTTTTATTCGAATAGATTGTGCCTTGGCTTAAATACATAGGGTGGTGCACTCATTGTCAAACTGCGGATGGGATCCTAAAAGTATGCAATCACGTTTCACTTTATGTTTCAATATGTACTAAACCTGGAATAAATTTCAGCCCGATTGAAAAATTCAACTGACTCTGTACTTTAATAGGGTGGTGACTTATATGCCTTTTGAATGTTTGAAGTAGAACATTCTAGAACATTCTCGAATTTCACCTACACTTCGAAAGGGGTTCTTGAATAAGCTTTTCCCCGAATAGATTGTGTCTTGACTTATATACACCACTCTCGTAGTAACTGAACTTAATCTCAAATTTAAATGGGATCCTAAAAGTATGCAATCTTTTATGTTTCAATATTTTGCATAATATCTTCAGCCATAACCATAGTGAAAGACATGGAAGACGATACTATTGACATTATAAAGAAAAGTAAGCATGAATGCATAAATGGAATATGTTTCTAGATAAAAATGATCACTTGAGGATGTTATTCAGATTATATTGTGACCTAAATAAGCTCGACTAATGAGGTGTCACGCAATTTAGATCACTCTCAAGTCACAACTGACTTGCATTGACTTCGGGTGGATTCCCACACTCCCTTGAATCGAGACTTTTAGCTCAAATAGTTATTACTCGTACTGCCTCCTTATGGAAGGCAAGTCCCGCAGGGAAGTGTATTTGGACCAATGTTATACCTAGTGTTCACTTCAGACCTACTTCTAGACAGTCAACTGATGATATCAACATTTGCTGATGGTAACGCCATCTTGAGCTCGCATAAGAATCCGAGAATCGGCTATACAGACCTTCCTGAACACGAACAATTTGTTGAGTCCTGGCTAGCCAACTGGCGCATTCGCGTCAATGAAAACAAAACTACTCATGTCACATTTACCCTGCGAAAGGATACTTGCGCTAATGTTGCATTAAACGGCGTATCTATTCCTCAAGCTAACGAAGTCAGAAGTTACAGCCCATCAGTGATATGAAGGCAGCTGTGATTGGAACAAGATGGTTCGCCCTTTGTGGTCTAGTGGTAAGCAGTCGCAGGTTCAAATTCTGCCACGGGCTTGGTCTAAAATGCTTCTTTCTATAAAAATCCTTTTCTCTACGACTCGAAGACCTCTGTAGCTACTACTCATTTACCCAATACCTTGCACTCAGAATTCACTATGGTGTAAGATATAATGATAATAATAATAATAATAATAATAATAATAATAATAATTATGGAACAAGATGCCAACTCCAACTACTCGCGTTTCAAACAGTGAACTACCTTCAAAGCTGGCCTTCACACCAGACCCTCACACAATGAACGGAACTACAATACAAATAATTTGAACAAAGACAATCAAGACAAATGCTAATTTAAAGTTAGTTACTTGGGCCATCAATAGAGAACAGGAAAACAAAGCTTGTTATCAAAACTTGCTGCTAGAATCCCACATTTTCTTAAACCAATTGGCTAATATGTAAAAAGGAACACTTATCTGGGAGCTAGAACACAGGGGAAGATGTTATTATTATACCTTGCACCATAAATAAGTGTGATTGTAAGGGGATGGAGAGAATGAGTACTATCAACTAAGACCTTCTTTCTACTCCAAGAGAAAAAGATTTAGATAAAAGCATTTTTGAGTCCATGCCTGGAGCAGGTTGCGATCCCGCGAACCCCTGAGTGAGAGTCTAGCCAGCCTACGACTAGACCACACAGGGCGGGCTTAGTTGAATATGACTTGAATCCTCGAAATGATTGCAGAATTTTGTCAAAATATCTAGCCACGCCATCTAAAATCACCACCCCCGTTTCATTGTGTTGTTACTCGATATAGAAATGTGGTTGGTTTCGGAGACTGACAGAATTAATCAATCATTCAATGCGACTTTTGGACAACTTTTGTCTTCAAAGAGTTTAGAGATAGTTGAAAAAATTTGCCATCAAACCTCGCATACATTTGCGCTATCTTCTTTGATTGCTGCTTGCCTCAACTCACCTCCTGCTGAAATTTCTTCGGCACTACTTGGTTTCTTCTTGCAACAGAAAAGGAACCTTTCGGCCAACTTGTTTCCCAATTTGTGCACAAATGACATTAACAAACCGAAGATTTTTGCGTCTAACCGCACAACAAGTTGTTGTACATTTGCCAGCCAGTCCGCACACACATACACACACAAACACACTCACACACCAACTCAGCAGCTGCACATACGAGTGTAAATGCTGTGCTTACTGGCGCCTCAAATCAGGCAAAACTCTGAACAGATAACGTAAAGCTCGCATCAGTTACAAGGAAGGAGCGTGTGCAGAAGGATCTGTGCGCTACTTTAGCAGAGAATCTTGCGGCGAACAGTTGCACAACACCGCATCCTCCACTCGTGATGCTGCTATTGCTGCATTTTCCCTTTGCCATACTGGTAATGGACTTTTCCAGTTTAAACGTAGCTCCATTGCGGTTATAGCCGCTCGCCTCGTTCGTGTTGCAAAGTTTTCCAATTAAGAATTCCATTCACAGAGCTCGCCATATCGAAGAGGAGAAAATTTTTAGGCTATTCGAGAATTTGGATTTGAAAAGTTTTCAAAACAATTTCTCTTTGGCGTTTTTATGTGCAAATGCTGTCCTTGCGCGGAGCTGTATGAATTAGTTTGTAGGTGGCTTTGATGGTGTTGCTGCCTGCTCGGGCTGCCGAAGTTGCCGTGTGGTTAAATTGAATTGCGAAGACGGCTTTCAATAAAACTAATTGAAGACTTCTCAGCCGGAAAATATGAAATTAATACGAATACAATATTGCGTGAAATTTTCTTTGAAATGTGAACACAAATTTGCAGGACACCTTAAAGCGGTTTGAAAGTAACATGGAATACTTATGGGGAAGCTTTGAGCCTTTCTTAAAGTGAATCGATGCAAATTTTATTTTAAAGTTAAAGAAATTGGTCTAAAACCCAGTAGAGAGTATGTTTACAGAAGGATTCGACTGACTATAAAATATACTAAACCCCACCCTTTCCCTACGAATCTAAGCCCATACCGTTCAAATAGTGACGCCAGTTGTTCTTAAATGAAGGCTACTCGTGTATTGAGGTCATAGTAATGGAAATTTAACGTGATACTTTGTGGGACCTCTCTGTTCATATTGCAGGATTCTGCAAGTGAGGGTGACGGACAAAGTATACTAAACCACATCCGTTTCCTTCTTTGGACTTATCAAACTACGCCCATACCGTTCAAATAGTGGTGCCGGTTATTCTTATATGAAGGCTACTCGTGTATTGAGGTCATAGTACTCGGAATTTAACATGATACTTTGTAGGAACTCTCTGTTCATATTGCTGGATTCTGCAGGTGAGTGTCACAACTGAAGGTGACACATTATGCTCACAATTAGGAGTTCGTTTTTTACTTCAATTATGTCAGTGACTCTAATTCAGAAATGTCGTATGCCTTTAGAGTTATGTTACGAGAACACCAATGAAGACGTGACTATGGAGTATATTCGCCCATTTTATTAATTATAGTGTTGTATACGATTCACTACTTCCAATTCCATTGATAATCTTAAAATAGGTCTCCAGATCTGAATATTTATTATCTGTGTATTTAGCATGGTAGGCTCTACATGGATACTAGACCCAATGAAAATATACCAAGCTTTATGATTAAATCATCAATTAAAGCCCAACTGGCGTCAATTGCAATGAGGTGTCGACAGTTCCATATAGGGGAAGTAGGCAAGAATTGCATCCGATTTAATTCGTATAGCAATATGGGTTAGTCCAACGCTGCAGGCTGCCTTTACGCAAAGTTTTATTCCAATATTTCTAACGATACCAAAAAAAGTTGGCCACTGATGGATAGAAAGGCGAATAGACACTGCTAAAACGACTCAGGAAATGCCGCTGATCAGATATATTAGATAAACATACAAAATACGCCTCGTTTTGCGTTACAAGAAACAGTTCAGTAGCACAAACTTTTGTCAATTCAGGGCATAAAGTACTCTTTCAATTAGAGTATAGAAATATCAGACAAAAGACAAGTATTGTATATGCTTCCCTCTGCTCACCCTATGAAATAGATGATAATGTTTGAATAACAGAATCAATCACTCAACCTGTATCGCCATTCAGAAGACAGTGATGTTTTTGATTCAGGAGATAACCCCAGTACAGAGCTCTGATCCCTTACTTAAAATACCCACAGCAACCAAAACCAATGAGAAGAGAGGCTGGGAAAGATGACAATTTAACAGAACCTACAAACCAGGGCAAAGTTTACTTCCTTCACAAGTTTACAGGATGGGAATCATCTACAACTTCATATGCAGAAAATACAGGGAGCAGCCTATGGAACATTTCTTAACCATATGTTCTTAGTTATCCAAACCACTCTTAAAATGCTTGGAGACCCCATAATTTAGAACGCTGAAAGAAGTCTCAGAAATGGAGCTTCAAGCCCAACAAAACACTTGTCTCTATAAGTTTTTCACGATTTGGCAAATGTAAAGGTACGAATACAACTTCCTTCGTACTAACAGAGTCTTCAGAAAGTGTCTCACAACATCTTCTCATACTTCTCTATTCAATTATTGAAGAATGATATCTTCAGAAAGTGTTCCACAACATCTTCTCATATTTCTATATTCAATTATTGAAGAATCATATCTTCAGCAAGTGTTCCACATCATCTGCTAGTAGTTTTATATTCAATTATCAAAGATAGAGATTTGGTATCTGTAGTAATTTAAGTACCATTAAACATAAAGATTAATAACAACAATTTAGTTTTTTAACCATTCGATATTTTTGGAAGAATTAAACGTCATTTCAAGCTTTCAAACCCTTCATCAGGCTTTCAATATATCAACTTCAGATGATCTCTAAGTAAGTGGCCACTCCTTGTAACCCACTGGTAATCTAAGTAAGCTTTAAAGGATCAACCCAATTCCATCCACTTTAAATGAAGTACCAGAAAGCAGAGTTAACGCATAAATTTCCAGATCCTGTCCAAATTGAATGCATAGTAATAAAGTTCACATAGTGCGACAAAATGACAGCAGCAACAACAGCGACAACCCACGAACACGAACAACTTTAATAACAAATTTACAATGGCGCCGTTAAGGGGGGGCGATTCATAACGTAACAACAACTCGGAGTACATTTCACAAGCTGCCAAAAAATGTGAAAGAATTTTTAAGAATTTTAACCGCACCGCCGCAAGAATGCTGTAACACGCCGCTATGTACTCGTAGCTACCGGTGCCACCAAACACCAAATCACTTGTCACTGCTCTGGATGGTGCGGATGCTGCTGATTCTGGTGCTGCCTGCCTGGATTGCTAACTGTGAAGCTGACGCTGACGCTGCTACTGATGCGGCTGCCACTGAAGCTGTTTGACAAAAGACAAAACGAAAGTTGTTTTCATATTTTGAATACAAATTGCTTTATTTGCTAGCCACCCACCCGCCCTCACTGTAGTAGTCGCATCAAGCCAGCGCAGTACTGGCCTGAAGGGGGGGTCTGTGGTTGGGCAGGCCGGCTGCAAGGGCGTCAAGCAAAACGCATATGAACACTAAATAAGAATGTGAAATGAACATTTTTGCATGCTCGGGGGGCGTGCAGATTTTTTTAAATAATACACTTTTGACATACCGACTGGCTTTGTGTGAGCGAATGTGTGTGTGAGTGAATGTGTGTGTGAGTGGATGTGTGTGTTTGTCCTCTTTTGTGGTATTTTTTTCTCGGAAGGTAAAGGAGGCATGTCAAAGCGTTTGTTGTGCTGCAGACAAATTGCTCCCCTGTGCTTTCTGCTTCATCATTCTTATGCGATCTGCCGCCACTGCCTTTCAACCCAAATATAATAATTCCATAATACTTGTCAGGCAAATAAATCACGGCGGTGGCTGGCAGTCGTAGTTAATATGACGTCAGCGGTGCCTTACCGTACTGGATAATGAAATTGTATCAAGGTAACTGTCAACTTTTCATTTCTTTCCCTTTTATTTGCCATTTTAAATGCGCTTTTAAGGTTGTTTACATTGTCAACATTTCATGTTTAAGAGATTAAATTTGTTTCCATTTTTATTTTTGAGTTGTTGTGTGCGAAATCCTTCTCTGATTTATGAGTTTTGCAGGAAATTTGAGACTTTGCTAGGTGAGTCGATGGCATTAGCATTTTTTACTTTTGACTTGTGTTTAATGCGAACAAGGACGAATTGCTCTTGAAGGTACAAAGGAAAATTTGGATGTAAAGTGTAGGAAGATTCCCCTCAAATGGTTGCAATTTCTTATTATGACCGATTAGCAATAATTCAGGTATCGGAAGGAATGCCTGTAAATTAACAATTCCACCAAGAAAACACATACTTACACATATCCACAGATGATTCGAAGACTATGGAAAGAACTGGGAGATAAGTTTTTGGGTCTAGAACCAACTACTGGGAAGAATGGGTTCTTTACTAACTATTTTTCAAGCAAAGATTCACGCTATTGAAAGATGAGCCTAGATCCCCATTGACAGGAAGTATCGGGGAACAAACATCGTGATACTATTCGAGAGTCAAGCATTATCTCAAAACTTTGAACTCATCCTTGTTGAGGTCTAAGCTTGTATGGGACTAAGTTGGGAAACGGAACTCCCAACGAACTATTTCGACTGTGGTTACCAAGCTACATAGTATTAGAGATAAATGAGAAGACTGTCCAGAACCATATCAACCTGAAAAATCCCCAGGCTACGAGGAAATTACAGGCAAAGTGATAGCTGAGTTATCTGACAGGACATGCTTCAATTCTGAATCAGGATCCACCTGTCCCCAACTTTATCGATTATATGTCGGTCTATCCCGATTTGAACAGGGAATTCGACCTCACTATTCCAAGTCGAAGCGACTGGACCTCAGAAAACCTAACCGTCGGTGAAACAGTCGAAATCTACACCGACGGTTCCAAGCTTGGAGGTAGAGTGGGCAGCGGTATTTATTCCGACAAGCTGGACTTAAACATCTCCCTACGTCTCCCAGGCTGCGTTTTTCAAGCTGAGGTCATGGCCATTTACCACGCAGCCAAATGGTTGCTGAGTAGTGATATCGGCGCAGTTGACGTATCTATCTTCTCAGACAGCCAGGCCGCCATTAAATCTCTTTTTGGCTCCACGGCCACATCAAGACTAGTTCATGAATGTCGAACATCTTTAAATGAGCTCGCAAGTTACTCTCGGGTGCACCTAGTCTGGGTTCCCGGACACAGCGAAATCCCGGAAAACTGCGAGGCGGACGAGCTTGCCGAGGCAGGCACGCTAATGCACGACATTCACCCCTCTGTAAACATCGGCATTCCACTGGCAACAGCCAAGCTCGAAATCAAACGGAAATATACAAATCCTGGGCTAACGAGGAATCCTGCCACACGGCTAGACTAACTTGGGCCATAATGGACAAAAACAGAACCAATCAACTTCTTCGATTTGATCGCGTATCACTGTCGACAACTGTGTCGGTTTTGACCGACCACTGCATAATGGGGCAGCACGCAGAAAGACTGGGCCTACCCTCAAATGACTTTTGCCGAGGCTGTGGCTTCGAGGAGGAGGACGAGACGGTTTTCCACCTCTTAGGCCACTGCCCATCCTTGAATAGAAGAAGAATTCGCACCTTTGGTGCCCCATTTCTTACAAGCCTGACAGAGCTGTCATCCATTAATATTAGGGACATAGCCAGGTTCATCAAAGTATCAGGATGGTTTCCTGAAACATGACGGGGGAGTCGTGCCTTTCCAGGCGCTGTCCTTGCACTGACTATCACCATCCCAAGTATGGGAACTTTTTTAGTCAGTGCTTGAACGGCGCCACACCGTGGTATCACAATGGGCCATTATGTGTGCTCAAGTGTGCTTTTGGCAAAATGGGCGGCCACTCCTACCTACCTACCTATCTGACATACATACCAGAGTGGGTATCAGGCTTGAAGAGTAGTAGAGATAAATGAGAAGTAGAGATAAATGAGAAGAGTAGTAAAGATAAATGAGAAGACTGATAGCTTCACAAGGAAAGCGGCGGCCTCTTAGTTCACAGACTCTGAATGCTTCATTGGGCTATCATGCAACACCATTGGAGGTCTGCTGAGGAAGTGCACAGATGCAAGAAGAAATCAGAACTGGAAAACTCTTTCGGCATTCAGACAGTCCAAAGCTCTGCTAGGGGATTTGATTTTAATCCTAAAAGAACTAAAGAGCTAATTAACATGTCTCTCAGTAAATTAAGAATCATCAAAGGCGTTTTCAGCGAACAGAGTCTACAACTCAACTATGATATGAATAAGTGGGGTATATCTTCAGATGCCATCTGTAGATTCTATGGAGAGAGTGATGAAGCCCCACTGCAACTGCGGACCATTCTCACACAAAAGGCGCAGGTGTGCTGGAAAATATATCTTAGACGTAAGATCCCTCAATTTCATTCCATGAATTCCTGTCGGAAATTAATCTCACAGAACATACTCGTATATAGATGAGACTATCCTCATCTTTCAAATAAATAGGGGCATCACAATAGATCTTTCAGGTCGCGGTGTATAACATCCTTAAATAAATTTAATATAAAGGTACTTATAGCCAGAAGATAGGGATCAAGGAAGAACTTGATTCCTTGATGGGTCTACAATAGATCGGAAGGGTGCTGCTTCACTATCCCAATAACTACAGTAACAATAACAATTCCAGCTCTTCCTCGTATAATGGAATATTACCTAAATAACAATTGACTGTAGAGTGTTGACGATGACCTTTCAAGATGAAGCCCAAGGAAAATTCAGTTGCAAGGGAACATTCCTGAAGTTTCCATGTTCCCATGGCGAGTTAGTAGAGGGTTCCTGGCAAGCAAACTTGGGGCAAAAACCATGCTCCCATTCATAGTTAGTAGTTCCTAGTGGCTTCCTATAAACGAAAGCTTAACTCAGAAACCAAGCTACCATCCCGAGTTACCACTGGTTTCCAGACAAGGGAACTTAGCAAAAATCCATCCTCCCATGCCTAATTAGTAGTTACTCATGGCTTCCTCCTGACTAGCAAACTTATGCCAAAACCCAAGCTACCGAGCCTAGGTAGGTAGATAGGAATGGCAGCCTTCTACGCAGAAGCACACTTAAGCACATGTAATGGCTCATTGTGATACCACACTAAGACGACGCGACTCCCCCGTCTACAATTGGGAACCACAGTGAATCCGAAATGAACCTGGCAATGTCCTTAAAGTTTATGGAAGTTCGGTTAAGGTAGTGAAGAACTGTGAGCCTAAGAATTTTAATCTTCGTCTGGCCAGAGCTGGAGTACTGTCTCTTCCTCGTCCTCAGAGCCGCAGCTGCGACAGAAGTCGTTATGGGGCAGTGCGATTCTTTCAGCATGCTTACCAATCAGGCAGTGTCCCGTGAGTACATTTATTGTAGTGCCGATGGAGTTCCTGCTAACATTAAGCAGCTGACTAGTTCGCCTTGTGTCAATAGTGCTCCAGGTTTGTCTGGCAACACGACAAGTACGAGTATATTCATTTACCCAGGCTCTTTTGGCTGCCTCAAGGCTTAGTTAGGTAGGTAGGTAGGTAAAGCGGCCACCCGAAAAGGGCGCACTTAGGCCAACATTGACCCTTTGTGATACCGCATGGGACAGCAGGTCCCATATAGGCCTAGTTACTAGTGGCTTCCTGAAAATTAAACTCAGCCCACAATCCAAGCTACCATCCCAAGTTACCAGTGGCTTCCTGACAGACAAACAGGCCAAAACTCAAGCTACCATGCCTAGTTACCAGTGGCATTCTGGCAAGCAAACATGGGCTAAAATCCATTCTTCATTCGCTAGTTACCACTGATTTATTTATTAGCACACTTAGGTCAATATCGATCCTAAGTAAATAAATACAATTTACATAAATCTACACTGAAAAGATATGCACTCATCCTGATCATCATCATTCCTCATGACTCTTGAACACTATTTCCTTTCAAGTTGAACAGCAAAGCACTTCAATGTCACTCTCCACCCACTGAGCTTGCCTCTGACTGGAATCTTTGTAGTTACCTATTGGTAGAGTACTTAAATCTAATCATGAGGAACTAACATATATATGTGGACATTATTCTCACACCAGACATCTCAACTCCTTCAAGAGTAGACATCCTTACACAAGACTTGAAGGCCTTAGTTTTCAGTATGAGAAGCCCAAATGAAAAAGAACCTTCCAACTGATGATGATATAATTACATAATTTCATCGCTTTCATCTGCCGCAAACGTTCCACGGCTATAACATAATCCGGGTAATTATAATGGATCCCGCGCAATAATCTGCGGAAGAGTAAAATCCGCGTAAATGTCCATAAAAAAACGGAACGGATATTTTTTTTTTTTTTGGTTTTGGAAAATGTCTGTGAGCATTCTTGTCTGTGGCTGTAAAAAGCGCGTCTGACGCATAATTAGAACATTTCGCGGTTAATTTTTATAATGTCTGTGCCGCGTGGTCAACCAATGTGCGCCCAGATCGGAGCACAAGCAGGCGCAGACCACCAGCGGAGCAGAGCAGTAGGCAGCAGGCTGTCGGGCAGGCACGGAACACATTAAAAGCGGAAGGTGTACGAGCATGCAAAAAACGCGCCGCAATTATTATTATGCTCAGGGAGGTGGGTGGGGGGTGGCGTTCGAAAAGCATAATTCTCTTTTATGACTTTTGCATGACATTCGTGCATAGACAAAGCGCAGAAAAACGCGCGCGGCTTTATGTGGAATCCACGAAACGCGACCAAGAAGCAACATAAATTAGACACCGCATTTGTACGCTACGCTGCTGTGGCCAAGTGTGAGTTTGAAAAATGTGCTGCTGGCTGGGCTGGCAACGTAGGCACTGGTGACCACGATGGCGCTGGTGGCAACGGTGGCGACGGTGGCGCCCGGGCGGAAGGTGCAACATGGCAGCAAAACTG
Source organism: Clusia tigrina (assembly GCA_920105625.2). NCBI lineage: Eukaryota > Metazoa > Arthropoda > Insecta > Diptera > Clusiidae > Clusia > Clusia tigrina. Next base: position 221,093,934 of record OV050031.1, read on the forward strand.
CTAATATAAACATAAAACGTTTGGATGCGGTTTCGAGTTTCCATTATGTTAAATTTGCCAGCATAACAGGCGACATTTGTTTATATCTCACGTAGCAATTATTTGTTGTTGTTATTATAGTGGCTGTTGCTGTTGTTGTTGTTGCAGTTGGTGGGTGTTTGTAGTACTGTTGCTGCTGTCGCCAATATTGTTGCTCGCCAGGGTAGACAATATAAATTTGCGTTTAGCGGTGACAAAAGCGGCAAAGGATGCCAGGCAGCAGCATAAAACAGGTGTCGGTAATTTATTGACCGGCGGTTATGAGGCGGTGGACCAGCTCGAATGTGAGTTACCAGTTCGGAGAGAGCATATTGTGTTCCAGAATGTACGAGAAGGTACGTGAGGGGCGGAGAGTTTAAAATTTAATTGAAAGTTTCAGGAACCTTTGATAAACAGTTAAAAAAATCGCTTGTATGAAAGTGTGTATAAATGAAATTGGCCCACAAAACTTGATTTAATACTTATAACAATGTAAGTGAATCCTGAATCCAATCAAGACTATATCTGCAGGAAATTCTTTAACAAAATTTGTGTTAATATTTATACCAATGTAGGCGAATCCAGAATCTAAGCAGAAATATAGCACAGAACCCTCAAAACATTACGATAAATATTAAAATAGCCACTTTCGAAAACTCAGCACTAAGCTACACAGAGGCCCCAAAGAGCTGACTAGATCCAGTGTCCTTAAACATAATTAGGCGCACACTTCACCAATGAACCGACAAAAGTGCTGGTATCACTAATAAAGCATATCTGAAAAAATATAAGCATGGTTTCCGATTCCTTTCTATCTAGAAACTTTAAGTCCACATTCATGACAACATTTTTATAAATCTGGACGAAGTGTCTAAAGTCACATAAGGTCATTGCAAAAGCAAGACTCTGGGCAAACAACTTATCGGACAAATCATCAGGAACTATCGATATCTAGTTTCCAGAAAAGGTATCCCAATAGTTCACAACAGTCAGCAATGGTTTGGTGAGCCAAATAAGCGTATCGAGAAAATTTCCTCCTTGTTTTTATATGCTGTTCCTTTGACGAATCCCGGATGATTCCCAAATCCATCTACCATACTCACAGAACTGATATTAACATGTCAAAATTAGGCAATTTGATTCCCCTACTTTATCAAAGTTTCTTCCATACTTACCAATCTCACCCGATATTGATCAACTAGCTTTATTCTATGGGTGCATATCTGTGCAGATAGGCAACTTGCCTCCTTTCAATTGTTATATTGAAACGCGATTGTAATTGTAATTTGTGTTCTGAATGTATCACAACCAGAATAATTGGAATCAATTGAACTGGTGTCTTCGTCATATGTGTGTCAATGACCGTAGCACCTAAAATAGTTTAAGAACTGTTTGGAAAGTATATTTGCATATATCTCATGACATCTGTTTCAAATTGCGAGTACAGAATTAGCGATCATTTGGGCTTCTTCTGGTTCCGCTACATTACTACAATATTCTTATCATTTGTGTCTCGAATATATTCGCGTTATAATATATAATAGAATATAATAATACGATATAATAAATAGGACCACAGGGATAAAGGATTGTATACATTTGTGCTCATAACAACATAATAGGTTAACTAATACCACAGCGATAGAGGTTTGTACACATTTCCGCTGTAGTTTATTAGAAATAAACCTATGAGACCATGAGAGTGGGATTCAGCTTACAAAAAACATTTCTCCCGGTGCTTTCGTGTTGCTCTCTCGGACTTCATACGATTTCTGTCATCTATATATTCAGTATTCCGTTGTTTTTCATATGTCCTGCTCAGATTGCTTAGCAGAACTTTATATTTCTTGGAGTTTACTCAACTAATCGCCCAACTTGTTTGGCCAAGGAACTACAGTGGAACTTGTGAAGATGAAATTTGCCCAGGATTCGTGTTTCTCTAGTCACGCGGTACTCAACTCAGGATTCGTTTTTCTCTAGTCACGTCAGATCCTTTTTCCAGTCACGCGTGTTCCGGTACAGATCCTTCTCAAGTCACGTGTGTTCCGGAACTTCTCAAGTCACGTGTGATCCGACACTCACGTCAGATCCTTTTTCCAGTCACGCGTGTTCCGGTACAGATCCTTTTCAAGTCACGTGTGTTCCGGAACTTCTCAAGTCACGTGTGATCCGACACTCACGTCAGATCCTTTTTCCAGTCACGCGTGTTCCGGTACAGATCCTTCTCAAGTTACGTGTGATCCGACACTCACGTCAGATCCTTTTTCCAGTCACGCGTGATCCGGTACAGATCCTTCTCAAGTTACGTGTGATCCGACACACACTTCAGATCCTTTTTCCAGTCACGCGTCTTCCGGTACAGATCCTTCTCAAGTCACGTGTGTTCCGGAACTTCTCAAGTCACGTGCGATCCGACACTCAAGTCAGGTCATTTTCAAATCACGCGTGTCCGGTACTCACCTCATGTCACGTGTGATCCGACTCTCACGTCAGATCCTTTTTCCAGTCACGCGTGTTCAGGTACAGATCCTTCTCAAGTCACGTGTGTTCTGGAACTTCTCAAGTCACGTGTGATCCGACACTCACGTCAGATCCTTTTTCCAGTCACGCGTGTTCCGGTACAGATCCTTCTCAAGTTACGTGTGATCCGACACTCACGTCAAATCCTTTTTCCAGTCACGCGTGGTCCGGTACTCACCTCAAGTCACGTGCGATCCGACACTCACGTCAGGTCATTTTCAAATCACGCGTGTCTGGTTCTCACCTCAAGTCACGCGTGTTCCGGCAATCACCTCAGATCCATTTTGAACTCAGAAAGAATAAATAAATTTAAAAATATAATCCTGTAAGGCTCCTGGGCTCCGCTGAGGATACCCTGCAGAAATAAGAGTCGTTAACAACTAGTCGAAATTTCTTACCACATTCTTAAAAGGCGCATCTGCAAACTTTTGACAAGATCACATTTTCAATTGTTGGTATATCCACGCAACATGACGATACTCAACAGATCCTGGTAAGATCCTGAATTTCGTACATTTTGTATAAACATGCAAAGTAACTGGAATGCTTTGCAAGTAAGCATGCAATGATTCACCACATAATTACTGCTAGAGAAAATCCTCACAAATATTATCATATATTTCAAGGACTTGCAGGACACCAATTTTTAAATATTCATATTTCCACTCACTTCATGCACCAGCAACTGCAATTAAAGCGGCATTTTTTACGACCATGCCACAATACGCTGAACATATCACATTCCCGTTTGCAACTGACACTTGGCTGACATCTAATTTCCTACCTTTTCCCGTTGCCATTGTTCGCAAGTGTCATTCGCTGTATTCAAATCACAATTGCAGCGCAGCACACTGTCAGGAACATTGTGCGCGACGGTTTTTTCCTTTTTTTCATTCTTCACTCCTGCCACACACTGGTAGCAGCCTAACTAATGCCGCTGAATTCGTTGCACAATTCCTGAGCTCTTTTGTCCGTTTGCTTTTTTTCTCTTTCCTGGTTAGTGTGGTTTATGCGCCCACTTTAAATTATGCCAGACACGTTTGTGTTAGGTGAGACGCCAATGCGCCTGAGGTGCACTTCGTTCACTGCTGTGTTGTGTGTTTCACACCAGCAACAGCAATAGCAACAGCACCAGTACCAGCACCAACAAAGCACCAGCCACAACGCCATTGCCTTTCACTTGCTGCACACCATCAAATGTGGCACTGAAGATGCAGCATCCTGCTAACCACAAAGGTCCTTCGCAACTTGCTGATTCTGCCCGGTGGATGGCGCAGGGGTACACAATTTTCTTAAAAATAGCCTTGAGGCATTTTTTGAAATGTGTTGGTTGGCAAAAGCGCAACCCACGTGCGACTGGCATAAGGACCCGAATGAGTGTGGGTGTGTGTGAGTGGGTGTGTGTGAGTGGGTGTGTGAGTGTATTCAATGAGTCTTTAGGTGTGGCACAACTGTTGACAGGACACTTCAACTATTGTTCCAAGTTTAATTCAGCGTGAAATTGGTTCGTGTTGTTGCCAGTGCGAAGGTGAGGATTTGAGTTGTAATTTGAAAAGTGGGCGGAGAACATTTTTACAAAAGCAAAAAATTGCGCTTGGAGTAAAAGATGCGAGCAGAAGTTTTCGAGAGAGTGGGGAATTTATTATTACGGAATTGGAAATTAAAGTTGGAAAAAAGGACTTTATTTTCTCGTAGAATGACAAAGTCGGGAATGCTCTGTAGAATTTGTTTTACTATATAAAATGGTATGGCTTCAAAATATGTTGGTGGTAATATGACACTCAACGTGAGTGTTACAAGAACTGAACAGGCTTTGAAACAACATTATATCTCAGTTCATGCAAGCACAGAATTTTTAATATCGTGTTCCTTATATATCAAGATATTTATTTTATATCTCAAAAATAGTGAAGAGACTGTCTTAAAATACTCAAACTCTGAATTCATAAGAGTACAAGGACATTTAAAAAGGTATTCATACTGAACCATAATGAAACTACAACAACGTTCCACACGAAGTTTCAGTTACGAAAACTTCATTATTGCTAAGATACTATAATCCAAGCAGGCATCACATTGACATATTGCCTCTTCCTGGGTGCCTCATCTATTCATGTATGCTCGCACCACTCCCACCGTGCCTTGGTAAGATCTGGAATTCTCTGAATTGAAGTTCTCCGAAGCTCATTAGGGACATTTGTGACCTTCACCGTGACCTTCAAGTCGGAACAGTGAATGCTGAAGTAAAACGGTTTGCTGAAGCTCATGCAGTCAAACTAAGTTACCATGTTAACGAAGAAGCATCTAACCTGCTGATTACAAAGAGTATAGAACGCACTCAACCTAGTGACCTGATAAACCAAACCTAACATATTAGGCAGGGATTTTTGTGTATGATTCCAATAGATTACGTCTTGTATATAAGTCATTATCGATACTGTATAGTTTTTAGTGAACCCCAGCATTACCCTAACTGTCACTGGTTAACTGATCTACTACAACGATGTTCACTCTCGGCTACGCTCACTGTTTCACTGCTGCTGCTACTACGATGTTCGCTTGGTCACTTTCACTTGTTACTGATCACGGTGTCTCGTGTGCAGTCGCTTATATGCCTCTTGGACACGAGAACCTCAACCAGCCTCCGAACGCAGCTTCGCATGCCTTCTCGCGTGTAAATTTTTAGTGGTTGAAATCGACGCTCACCCTAAAACCATCAACCAATCAGATGGCGTGTCGATTTCGTAACAATATCTTTTGAGTGCTTGACGTTTATTTCGGGCAGGTTAGTTCAGTTATTTTGGATTCTGTACCTTCAGACCTTACCCGCTGTGCCCAAGGATATTCTATTAGTTAGTAGTATTCATATGCTAATAGGACTACCGAGGTTTAACCTATCTAGTTGAATTGGTATTGTACTACCCTTCTGACCATCAACTGCTCGCTGCGTCTAAGGATATTGTATTAATTAGTAGCTTACAGGTAGCAATGGGAACACCGAGGTTTGACCTTGCTGGCTGAATCGGCATTGTAGTGCCCTCTCTGGCGAATTTAATCGCTTTCGACTTCCCTTGTCGGGGAACCCAGAAAGAATCCCTGCCGGAAACCCAGCGCAAATGCAGACGGTGCTGCTTAGCTATCTCGTCTATAGATATGCGGCAGCTCTTGACAACTTCCTATAATAATAGCCAGATCCTTGTAGCGTAAAGCCGCGTGGCTGTCAAATGGTCTGTAAACTGACATGCAACTGAAGAGGGCTACTATTCCAAATGTATTAATATCTAGTTCTTAATCTTTATACACTTCGTGGTTCTTCACACTATCGTCAGTCGCTTTAATATCAACGAAGAGGTGATCGGAATCAATTCGATGGTTATGCTCTTTCTTCAAGAACTGCAGCAGATTGTCTAAATGGCTCGATTAGTTAGTACTAGTGTGCATTATAATGGTTCAAACCGATGGTTTGATTTAGTAGGGACTTTGTCGTTCACAGATAATTAATTTATACATTCACAGCCTGTACGATCATAACTCAGAGCTCCGCATTGCTTCAAACTTGGCATCAATAACGAAACTATTCTAGAGTTCCCACGATTGGACTTATGTCTATAAGAAATTGTGCAATGGTACTAACATTATGTTATTTGGCTGTGCTTTTGTCCGATATATGAACATACTTATGATCCTTCCCACATATTCTGTTCCAACTTGGGAGAGTCCCATTGATTATTCCATATCGATGTTGGTGATATTCGCAATTTGTTTGTGTACATTTAAAGATCTTTTATACTATATACAAGGAAAGGACTCTGTACTGTATGTTCATAGTACTAACATTATCTTATTTAGATGTGCTTTTGTCCGATATATGAACATATTTATGATCCTTACCACATATTCTGCAGCTACTACAGAGAGTTAAGCACTGTTTCATGTTGATGATGTTGGTGATATTCCCATATTGTATTGGTAGAGCTTTTCTTCTACATAAATAGAAAGTACTCTGCACTCAGCTGAGGATGGTGTTCTTCCTCTTTGTATTCTATTCAATTGCTAAAAGGAAGCTATGAAGATTGGGGTCTAATATAGCAACCTCATCTCACCATATCTGAAAATTCCGAACATTTTTCTCCCTGCAATCTCTGCTTCACTGCTTGAAGTGCAGCATTTCACTAGTTTGCCGATTAAGTCGTTTTAAATTTCACAGTCCCAGTCCGCTCGAAACGCACCTCCCAGCAGCGCGTGCTGTCATTTCGCATTAAAATAAACATCTGCATTATGTAAACGTGGTATGCATCTCGTGTTTAACTGTACGGAAAAATAAGGCGATATTATAAATTGTTGGCCCAAGGAGAGAGCATTTCATTCCACTTCAACTAAAACGTGAAATATTAGAAACACACCAAACCAAACCAAACCAAACTGAGCTCCGAACACTGCTCACTGCTGCCGCTTGCAGGCTGCTGGAGCCGTTATGAATTCTTGCGCCATGGCAATAAACACACCAGGACACATCCGCCGTAAATTCGTGTTGCCGCGTATAATTCTGCAATAATATTTTGGCTACAAAGCAAGACGTCCTACCTTCGTGCGACAGTGGCAGTGGCAGCAGCAACTGAGGGGACACACAGTGGCGTGGCACCACTGCAAACTCCAAACGGCAAAGTGAAAATGAACAAAATGGAAAAGAGCGCATTTGTCGTTATTGTTATTGTTGTTGGTGTTGTTGGTATTGTTGTTGTTATTGTACCTTTTGTGCCATAAAAAAATGTACGGAAGGCACACACAAATTATCGCATCTTCCGCAATTGCTGCAACATGACAATGAAGAGGCGCAATTGCCATGCAACGCAGCGCAGCGCAGCGCCACACCACGTTGCCTGTGACTCCTTTGCTCCGCATGACAAAATCGCATTAAAAGTTCAAAGTCAGTCGCACTTTATATCGGGCGAAATTTGGAATTCCGATGCAATTGCAGCCAAAAAAACAAACAAACAAACAAACAAAAATTAAATTAAAATAAAAAAATTAAATAGAAAAAAAAGATTGCGAATAATGTACGAGTACAATTTGTATGCGTTTCGTTATTGATGCCAAGTATGAAGCAATGCGGAGCTCTGAGTTATGATCGTACCGGCTTCTGGGGCATAACTCTGCCAATGAAGGCAGGCGCACGGTGCAGACACTCCCAAAGAGAAAGGAAGACCTTTTTTACTATGGACAAGTATGAATAGAGAAGCAGCAGCCCAGGAATAGAGGAGCAGCCGAGGAATAAAGGAGCTGTCTCGGAATAGAGGATTAGGCCAGGAATAGAGGAGCAGCCCAGGAATTGAGGAGCAGCACAGGAATTAAGGAGCTGTCTAGGAATAGAGGAGCAGCCTAGAAACAGAGGTGCAGCACGGGAATAAAGTAGCTTCCTAGGAATAGAGGAGGTACCCAAGGTATACAGGAGTAGGCCAGGAATAGAGGAGCACCCTAGGAATAGAGCAGCTGCACAGGAATAGAGTAGCAGCCCAGGAATAGAGGAGCAGCACGGGTATAAATTAGCTGTCTAGGAATAGAACAGTAGCACAGGAATAGAGGAGCGGCACGGGATTAAAGGAGCTGTCTAGGAATAGAGGAGCACCACAGGAATAGAGGAGTATGCCAGGAATAGAGAAGCAGCCCAGGAATAGAGTAGCAACCCAGGAATGGAGGAGCAGCCCAGGAATAGAATAGCAATCCAGGAATAGAACAGCAGCTCAGGAATAGAGCAGCAGCACAGAAGTAGAGTAGAAGCCCAAGAATAGCGTCGTAGCACGGAAATAGAGTAGCAGCCCAGGAATAGGAGAGCAGCACGGGAATAGAGGAGCTGTCTAAGAATTCAGGAGCAGCCTAGGAATAGAGCAGCTCCCCAGAAATCCAGGAGCAGCCAAGTTGTGGTTCAATTTTAACAAATCGCGACTCTGTGTCTGAGTATGAAAGCTTATGATCGCCGGTCTGGTGCCAAGTGACACCTCAGCACACGTGTCGAATAGGGGCATATGTACCCTAATAGGGTAAGCTGCTCTGTCTCATTAGAAGTTGCCCCTATGTACACCCAAATCAGAGCTGGGTATCGTAAGAGTTCAATGGTTATCAGATGAAATAATTATAAACAATTGTATTATAATTGTTGTTATTATACCTTGCAACATAGTTAACTATGTCTGGAAGGGATTAAGGGGAAATGGGTGCTAGCAACTAAGACCTTCATCGAGCACAAGAAGATTTAGAATGAAGCGTTTTTGAAGCCATGAACCTGAGCAAATGTCTTTAGAATAATCTCAGACTAATTGAACTCCAGATCCTTAACATCTGGGATAGGAGCATTTATTTCCTTTACAAAGCTATCACGTCACTTAAGGGGCACCTTTGCCATTCACAAACTATCCAACTGACAAATTTCAATGCTACCATAGTCTTATAAATGTGATCCCCAGTCGCATCATTGGATGCACTGCTGGTATACTTAAGTGTTACCACGTGCCCAATGAGATATACGCCTAGCTACACTTTCAGGCTTTGCGCCCAATTACCGCTGTTTCCACTTAATGCGGAGTAGTTCGGCTGCGCTCTCTGTCCTACCCCATTCCTCACATGGGCAGGCACAATTTACCCTGTGACAAATTAACCGAACCGAAAGTAAATTACATCAATTGCTGTGTAAAGCAAAAGTGAGCCAGCGGCTGCACTTGCCTTGAGTAGCATGTAGCATGGACTTGAGCAGCGTTAGCAACCATCAACTTTGCTAATCGTCCAGACCACCAATGCGCCATAATCATGAGCACAACGGGCCCTCCGTAATACGCTAACGGAGCCACAACAAATGCTGCCAAAACCACGCAAATTTATGTGCCCACAAAAAGTCCTTTGAACGTTGCCACAAAGGCGTTCCAACAATGCACTTTTTTTCCGCCAACTCTTCCACTTGATTCATTTGTGGTCATTGCGTTAATAGAAAAAAAAGCGCGCATTAATTTGCAAACATGTCCAGCGACTGCCGTGACCCTGTGTGTGTGTGTAGGTAAGAGTATATGCTCACTTAGTTGGTCCTTGTCCATGGCCCGCCGGTCGCACGTTAATTAAAAAATCCTTTTTTCGTTGATTAATTTTTACTAGCAGCGAACTTTGCACTTGCCGCAGCGCAGAATGGAAATTCAAATTAATTATTGCGCTGCGCGCGTGTGCTGCATACGTGCGCGGTGTGCGTCAGCGTGAGTAAGAGTGTATGTGTGTATGCCCTGTGGTGTGTGTGTGCCCTTGCAGCTTCCTAGCTCTCTGTATGTGTAGACCACCTACTGTCACCGCAACTTTGGTGTGAGTAGTTTTTTATCAGTTTTCTTTTTTCATGCGAGTAAAAACTTCGCAATTGAAATGAGAAATGAAAAATTTAAAAGCATTTCCCTGCCTCTTTTGCAGCCAGCCCAATCCTCTGCTGCTGTGACCACACTGATTCGCTTTGAAATGTTGTTTACACTTCTAAATGGACAAATTAATTTCCCCTGCTTTAGTGATGATGCATGGAAAAAAGAGGTGAATGCCATTTACTTTAAAGCTAAAATTGGCCAAATCTGTAACAAGGACATCAAGATGTATAAAAACGCATTCAGTTGGCCTGACGGGTCATAATAGGGAAACGAGTACTGTCTGCTGAATAGCAGAGAGGACCTTCGAATCCTCACCGGGTACCTGCGGGCCACTCAGGTATCTTATTAAACATTTGGGAATCTGTAACAAGGACACCAAGAAGCATAACTAAATGTATTCAGTTGGCCTGACCGTTCATAATAGGGAAACGAGTACTGTCTCCTGAATAACAGAGAGGATCGCCAAATCCTCACTGGTACCTACGGCAACTGCAAACTCAGTTAACATCTAAAAAATTTGGGAGTCTGTAAGAAGGACATCAAGAACCATAAAAACCCATTATGTTGGCCTGACGGGTTATTATAAGGAAACGAGTACTATCTCCTGAATAACAGAGAGGACCTCCGAATCCTCACCGGGTACCTGCCGGCCCACTGCACATTCAGTTATTATCTGAAACATCCGAGAATTTCCTCCACGCATATCTGCAGATTATGCGGCCATGAAATGGAAACCTCTGTGCACATTCTACGTAATTGTCTTGCAGTCTGCAGTCTCCAAGTTGGGTCTTCTAAGAGAGCATCCAAACTACTATCAGCCTGGAACTCCATAAAGTGCACAATTTCATAAACAGCCTTAAAATGGACGGATAAACAATGGCAACGCATAGGATATCAAATTGGTCGAAGAGCACTACAACCAATGATCATTATAATAATAATAACAATCGCCTCTATTAGTTGATTATTATACAGATGGAAACCCAAATTTTACCTATAAAAAATGGCATCCTTTTTCTCAAGCTTAGTCACAGCCTTCTTTATCCAATAAGCAAATTAACCCATGTTCAGCACAATTATGATTCGATTGGCATTTTCTTATAACTCCATTCATGGAGCAACAAGTATACAAAATTGACGTGTTTGAATCAAAGGATATATGCGTTTTCTTTGAATGCTTCTGTACAGATATTCCTATATAAGATACATGCAGGATTTGCCAGCGGTCGTCTTGGGAGTATCAACGCAATCAAATACAATTATCCACGATGCAGGATGCATATTGTTTAGTTAGTTAGTTATTGCTTCAATGGAATAACAGAAATTGTCACAACAACTCGTATCTTATCAGTTCTGATAACATTTTCGTCAGGTCATGTACCACCAGATCATCGAGTCACCAGCTCATGGAGTCCCCAGCTCATGGAGTCCCCAGCTCATGGAGTCACCAGCTCATGGAGTCACCAGCTCATGGAGTCACCAGCTCATGGAGTCACCAGCTCATGGAGTCAAATGAAGAATGACTCTGCCCAGGATTAAATGAAGTGAACAAATATCAGCTAACCATCACGCTACAAAGGACATGCAGACCAGGATATCAGGCAGTTATCACGAGAATCTTTAAGTAATATGTTTGAAGACCCTACTAGAGGGTTATTGTTAGTATTAAATGTCACACTTTGTTGGGTGCCTGCACATGAAGGCCACGCTGAGAATCAACGGGAGGCTCCCTCGCAAAAAGGGATGCGCTGGGTCTGAATGCCTGAACTTTTCTGTGGCATGGCCACGTGCCACTCTGCAGACTTACTTAGGAAATGAGAAGAAACTCAGATAGCTATTCAATGGCATCAGGCTTCTGGGCAAAAACATTCAAAGATATTTCCACCGTCATAACTCCAAAAGGATATTAACTTTGAACCGCGAAAGTCTTAGGACTCTAGTGCGGTATCTGACAGGGCACTCATGCCTAAGTTATCACCTTAATAACATAGGCCTGTTGGACATTTCTGACTGCAGATTCTGTGGACACAACTCTGAAACATCAGAATACATTTTACGCGAGCGTCATTTCCAAATTATTTAAAATGACTACAGAAATTCTGAGAAAGTGGTCGCACTCCCTCCGATTTTCGGTCGTAGTAATCGTCCCACCAGACAGGCTGTGCGTGATTCAGTGAATAAATTCGAGTCAACGTATTCACCATTCAAAGTTCCTGTGCAAATGAGACAAAGCACCGGGCGAAGTACTCAACATTTTTCAGCCGTAATTCCTGCCATTCAAAATGAGCCAAATCAGTCGATTCCACGCAGTTTACAGTAATTGGGAATCTGTCAGTCCATATTGCGCCGAATTTTGCGTAAAGATCTTGGACCACAACCTTACAAGATCCAATTAACTCAAGATCTGGAGCCTCTTGAGCCTCTTGTCCGAAACTTCTCCTATTGGGGTCTGTAAAAGTTTGAAGAGAATCCTGAATTTCATAGAAAAATTGTCTTCATTGATCAAGCTCACTTTTTTGGCTTAATGGCTTTGTCAACAAGCAAAATATGCGTTATTGGACAGCAACAAATCCACATGTGCTTCAAGGGACTCCACTGTATCCACAAAAAATTACCCTGTGGTGGATTTCAATTTCAAAGTTAATCGTCTGTCTAAGTGCATTTCCAGGTACTTCATGTCACAGAATTGTGGAATGTTTTGGCCATTGAAGCGTATTAGGGGGCACGTGTCCTTCCTTAAGGCAAATGTTAGGTGTGCACATTTTGCTTCATTGGCCTTTATTCTCTATTAGCTAAGCCACTATTCCATAGACAGTAAGTGGCTCTGTAGCCCTTGCGAGGATTCAAGATGAGAGCAGCTTGTACTCAGTATGGCGGTATCATCGGCAAATGTGAATATAGCGGTGTGATCGGAAGTTGGCATATCAGCTGTAATATAGCATTGGTCCAAACACACTTCCTTGAGTGACTCCTGCTTTGATGTCAAAGTAGAAAAGATATGAACCAATGGACAAACCAGAGGCCTGAACAAAAAAAATAACTCCAATCAATTTCAAAGGGGGTCGTCGTTGTATACAAAAAAAATTCGAACAAATTATGTAAAAATACTGTTCTCCTTCTTCGTACTTCCTGTACAAAACTTATTTTTTTCCTTTTAGAGTCTCACTCCATTGTCTTTGGATGGCATTAGAACAATACTTGAACACCTTTTCTGAACTTTTGTACTTAACAAAGTGTTCCATCGTTCCCACTTCTCAGTGTTACCGTTAATTCAACTTTTAAACAGACTCCACCACAACAAGTTAATTATCAGCAGCCCCACCCCTATTCTGCTTATTTATATAGCAAATTATATATGCAAATGTTTGTGTGCGCCCATGCATGGGTTTATAACTTTTACAGCGATACACATGTAGCTTTCAATTTACCGACGAGAAAGTGAAAGCAAGGTAATTACTGGAGAGCCCCTCACTCCAACCCCGCAACAACCACGCACAAAACGAGTGCGCCACTCGGAAGCCTCGTATTTGTTTGGGGTTTAACACACTCGGTTGCTCTGCGCGGTGAAATGCCACCATTTCGGAGGCTGTTGCGGCAGGATTACAATAATAATTATGCTAGATTGTGATAGCATAATTCACACACACACATGTACTCAAACACTCCCACACGCATACAGGCCAACTTGCAGAGTGTCACCATAAGTGAGGATAGGACAAAAAACTGAAATGAAACCTGCTACCAACATTGGTGTTAATTAAGTGCCAACACACATTTCAGCACAGCAACTTGCAACATGACAATAAAAATTACTTTTGCCGCTGGCTGGCAAACAGGAAATGCGCCCGCATTTGAGTGTGTGGAAACTTTTTAAAGGAGTGTTAAACGGCGCAAGTGTCTGTGAAGATTTGTGGAGACTTTGGCAATTGTGTTTTGAGCGGAATAACCAAAACAGTCAACCTGCTCAGCCAACAAACGCATAAATCAAAAATATGCTCGAAATGGAAATTTATGCATGCGAGGATTTGCTCTGCGGTGTGGTGGCACTCGCATCCTTGGCATAATAAACAGTTGCGATTTCTCCGACCACTCCCAGCTCCGCTCGATTTCTTTTCGACTTCCTTCGGTACGCTAATAGCAGCCGCCATTCTTCTACACTTGTGTCAATTCATGTGACTGAAAATAGTTTGTGTCATGTTGCTGTTTAGTTGGCCGTTTAGTTTGACAGTGCTGTGCTCCATTTTGGGGTTGCATCGTGTCCTGTCATAGGTAAATTTTTGATTTATAACTTTTGTCTGACACATACACTCCCTCATTTCCTGCTTGTTATGACTCGAAACATTTCGAAAGGACCCCGGCGTTATGTTGTTGTCATCTTCTGTCCATTTTCCATTTTTATAGGACTCAATGTTGACTTCTCCGCTTTTATCGTCAATTGCCATTTTACGCACATTTGAATAGACAGGATTTATGGGAATTTTATGTTAAAATCATTTTGAATGTGCCACAACAAACAAGTTAATCGATAGTTTGAATCTAATTTTGTTTTTATTTAAATTTAATACTCTTATATTAAATTCTTTAAGGAAATATTGCCTATAAATTCACTGAAGATAATGTGGAATGTTTACAGAAGGTCTTAATAAACTTTAAAGGATTATGTGCATGTTAATGGCCGATTGAAGTTGAGGTCTGCTGAAGAAGTCCACAGATGCAAGTAGTCAGAACTGGAAATATCTTCAGAGATGAAGTCAGTCCAAAGATCTTATGGGGGACTTTATTCCTAGAAGAGCGAAAGAGAGGGAAATAAGAAGACTGATAGCATAGCAAGGAAATCTGCGGCCTCTCAGTTCAACGGCCTTGAATCCTAAAAGAGCCAAAGAGTTAATTAACAATCTCCAGAGTAAATTACTAATCATCACAGGCATTTCCAGGGGACACTGAAGACTCGAATATCATATGGAAAAGTTGGGTCTATCTTCAGATGCCATCTGTAGATTCTGTGGAGAAAGCGAGGAAACCTCACTGCGCTTGATCACAGACTGTGGACCTTTGGCTCACAAAAGGCACAGGTATTAATATATCTTAGATATGAATAAGATCCCTCAGTTTGCAGCTTCTAAACACATGAATTTCTCTCGGAAATCAACCTGACAGAAGATATGTAGATGAGACTATCCCCATCTTTTAGTACAATGGGCATTAATGCCTGAATGCTTGGAGGCCTCCTTCTTCTGCGGCTTTCCGGCCTACTCCCTTCTATCATCCCCCCTGAGAGTCTTTTGTATATAAAACTGACCTAAGTTTGTATATGAAACTGTCCTTGTATACTTTTGTACCGCAAGGACTATGTCTGTATAGCAATGACGATGTTTTGCATCACTAACAAATATGATACGGATATATTTTTCTCTGTGAATTTTCCGAGTCTATCTATCTGATGAAAGGTGCTACGGAACATCATTATGTTTGTTGCAGTAGGTTGCCCTATGGACGACACTACGTCCTAAAATATCTTTCGTGTCATTTTGCATTTTAACATTATTGATACATACGAGGTTTCAGACAAGGTGCCCCGTTATCCTGCGATCTCTTCAACTTCATCATAGAAAAGGCCGGTGTGCATCGTAATGGCACCATTTTCCACAAAGGTGTCCAGCTTCTTGAGTACTCTGATTTTATCGGTATTATCGGTCGGACCAAGAGAGATGTTACTGCTCCTTTCAATGCTATTGAAAAGGAATCAGCCAAAGTGGGCTTGACGATAAGCGAGGTTCAAACGAAGTATATGCTGTCTGCAAACAGGGGAGCACGGAGTCTAGGCTCTCATATTTCAGCGGGCAACTACAACTTTGAAGTAGTCAAGGAATTTACATACCATGGCACCGCCGTTAACGCCAATAATGATTGCAGTCTGGAGCTAATGCGAAGAATCATATCATCATGCTAATAGGTGCTACTATGGGCTCAGTAAGTAAGTGGGTTCCAGAGCACTCTCTCGATCGACGAAGCTGACACTACAAGACGCTCATTCTAGCTGTGCTTTTTTATGGTGCTGAAGCATGGGTGGTATCTCAAACAGATGGAGCCGTTCTTGGGATGTTCGAGAGGAAAGTTGTTCCCAAAATCTTTGGTTCTGTTCGAGCTGGCGACGACTATCGCATGCGAATGAACCGCGAGTTGTATGAGCTGTACGTTGACGTAGTTCAGCGTTTAAACATACAGAGACTACGCTGGCTGCGTTATGTCCATCGTATGGATGAAGAAGTTACGGCGAAAAAGTTATATGAAACGAGAGCCGAAGGTCGACGACGAAGGGGAGACCGTGCCTCCGGTGGATAGACCAAGCTAAGGAAGCACTAACCACGCTTGGTGTGACTAATTGGAGAAGGCACGCGCGAAACAGAGGCGCCTGGCAAGAGGTGCTCAAATCTTCAGTAACCTGACCACAGGTTGCAATGGCCACCTAAGAAGTCGATATATGTGACCATAACTGTCCGATCAACTATACCCTATTGGCTTAGTACCCGTATTTTCCAGTCAAGTCATAGCATTTCGTCCGTTTGGTGACGTCAACGCATTCCAGTTTAAATTAGCAGTTCCTTTTCTACATAGATGTTCCTTGTCTAAGGAAAGCAAGTACTTGAAAGTCATATTCTTCTCTTATATTTTCTGCATTGTGGATGAAATTGACAATGTCCTTAATATTTGTTATTTCCTCAGGTCGCGGTGAAAGATGTGCATTCTTGGGCTTGCCAACGGAATAAAGTTTCTCAGTATGTGTTCTGTGATCTATTTTTCTTCTAGACATAGACGGCACTTCGTGTTCTCAACGAGGTTGATTTTAGTAAGGTGATACTTCAAGTATTAATGACCTGAGAGAAAAAGTACTATTTTCCTTATGTCTGCTTTGCACAGTTCTCTATTGTATGTGAATGGCCTTAGCAGTCTTTTAATTTGGGGAAGCCCTTCCTATTCAGATATTTTGATACTATCTACCCAGTTCTCTACCCTGGATTTCGCCTCCGCCCAGTTAATACCAAAGTATGCATCTGAACTTAAGACGCTTGCTGCGGAACTGGTCCTAGTCCGTCATCAATTTCATTGACTTCGATCCCTGAATGATCCGTCACCAAGAAAATTCCCACATTATTTGTTGCACCTAAAGTTTATAGGTTGTTGAAGGATTCATCCAACAGTTTCGATTCCAAAGAATATGATGGCAATGCATGTAATGCAGCTTGACTATCTGAGTAGATAACTAACTGCATACCCTTGATGCCAATTTTCAGAGTCATCCTTCCGCCGATAGCAAATAGCTAAGTTTCAGCCTCGAAGACCTGCCCATTGTTTCTGACATTTTGGTATTGAGTCCTGAAACCCCTGCAACGACTCCAGTGTTTGTTTTTGATCCATCTATGAACTATTCTAGACTTCTAGAATCGACCAAAAGTCTTTCATCGCGGTCTGTGAACCATACTAGACATCTAGCATCGACCCAAGGCCTTTCACTGTCCCCATTCTTCGCGGTCTGTGAACCATACTAGATTTCTAACATCGACACAAGGCCTTTCACTGTCCCCATTCATCATGGTCTGAGATAATGACCTCAGAAATACTATCAAAATGTCGTTTTGGGACCGTATAATCCGTTATTGATTAGATTATTTTTTGATCCGGTATGTTTTTTAGAATATTATTGTGTAGGGGATTTTAAACACTGCAACCTTTCGATCTGTTGTGCCCTCATCAGAGGTGGAAAGTACATCTTTGAGTCCTATCCTCAGGATAAACGTGATGACAAGTTTTGGCTCCAGAGGTTTCACATCATTGGCAGAGCCCTGAAAGAATCCCAAGTATTTACTGCGGATGTGCATGAGAGCCGGACATTGTGTCAGCACATCCAAATACGTCTCCTTTTCCTCCATGCAGAAACTGCAGGAGGTTTCCGCGGTGATCCCCATCTTTACCATATATTTAGAATATTGATAGGACCAAATTCATTTGGTTCTTGTCTAGACCAGACTTTCGTCTTCAATGCGCTTCTAGAAGCACATTTTTTCATAAAGATGGGCAAGGGGGATATAATCGGTACATCACCGATATATGTAGTTCTATCTATTTATTAAACCATCCTCTGACATACTCAACTATTTTAATAATATCTGAATTTTTGCTATCCATGGTATTCGACTCAAAAATTAAGAGGTAGTTGGGTTGGAAAAATGGCTGGCGGAAAGAGGTTTAAAATCAAGAGGTTTTGAGACCAAGTCCGAAGGAGGACTCGGACCCGCGATCCCCGAGTAGTAGTAGCATGTTTACCCCTAAACCACAGACTCCGGTAATAGAAATTGTTCGCATCTCTCTCTCTCTCTCTCTCTATTTTGAATAGAAAATACATTTTCCTCTCACATAGCCTCTAAGTGGGAGAATAGTTCCTCTAGAGGGGATGAACAGACGCCAATTGGAACTGGGAATGCCTCTAACTTAAAGTGAAATGAAGTTCCTCTCACATAGCCTCTAAGTGGGGGAATAGACCCTCTAGAGTGGATGCATAGAAGACCATTGTAACTGGGAATGCCTCTGATTCAAAGTGAACTGAAGAACTCACTCTTCTAAGTTTGTGGTTGTTTTTTTGTAAACACATTCTAAACTTGCTGACTACCAATTCTCAATAGTTGGTAATAAATTTGACTGCTCTGAGTCTCCTTAGAAATGATTCTTTTAGATTGGTTCCACTTTTAACAAAATTGTTCTACAATAACAAAAACATTGCTCTGTTTTCATGAGTAATCATCTTAATCAGGAATCCCTGAAACTGTTATCTCTAAAACTAACCAACTCTTTAAGTGACACTTATGCCAATTTATACATGTCTGTTTGCTTGCAGAACGTATTGAAAGCATTACTATCCCCCTCTCTTTTTTGCTCTATATCCCTCTCTTTTGCTTTCTTAATCTCTCACTTTTTCTCTAGGTTGATAAAATGTTACCAATTTTCATACTAATGACTTTTGTTGCTGTCAATTGTTTATATTGTCACCCGAATGCTCTCCTGCCGGATTGGAATTTCTTAATGACACAAGTACACACACACAGCCACACTAGTACAGTAAAACACCCATTCACACACATACATTCACACAAGAAACCATCCGCAATTTAAGGTTAAAACAACAGGGTGTGCAAATTCGCACTGTATGCGTACAGCAGTGGCTTCAGGCAGACGGGCGTTCATTGTGGCTGACGTCCTTACGATTCCTTCACTCGCTGGCTGATATTCTTCTTGTAGTTAGTTCTCTTTTTGTTCTTCGTGTAGTTCTTGTTCTTTTAGTTGTTGTTGTTGTTGTTGTTGTTGTAGTTGTTGTTGTTGTGTGTTCTTATGTTCTTAATAATTCCATGTGACCATAGCATTGCTGTATTGTCTTCCTGAGAAGCGTGGTATGAAATGCAATAATATTCCTGATGTGCTCATATAAATGTTGTAGTACTTCTTCTGATTGTTGTTGGTGTTGTTGTTGTTGTTGTTCTTGTTGTTGTTGCTGCTACATTTACACAAGAAAACGCGCAACAAGACAAGCATCAACATCAACAAGAACGGCTTCAGGATGTCACTCGTATGCTCACACACACAAAAAGCCATGTCAAGGATGTAGTTTTTGCAACAAACAAATTAAAGTAATTCTAGAAGGATGATTTTGTGTAGGAGTGTACGCCAAAGATTGTTGGGCAATGTGTAGGAAGCTGCCCACCTCAGCAATTGTGTGCCACTGCTTGGATTTAGTTTGCAGCTTGTGTCCAAAGTTAAAAGGGATTATGCAATTCTAACAAGCTCAGAGCAATCTGATTCAATTGTTTGTGCATAAGAAGGGGCCCAAAGTTGGTCGGCATCGTCAGCGCTGCTCTGAAGTTAGTAGGTGAGAAAGTGCACATTTCCATAAACACCAACAGCTCATGCATAATTTCACTGATACCGTATCGAGAGTGCTTAAGTGCCGGGTAAGTGCTGGGTAAGTGCCTCCAACTTCTGCCGCAGCTACTCCCGCAGCTGCCGTTTGCAATTAAATTTGATTGGGCACGGTCATCTTAAACCGCTTAAATCCCTGACGTTTATCATTAAAAATGCAACATTTCAGCTGAAAAATTTCGTTCACAAACTCAAAATGACGAGTTAAAATTGCCATCAACAAAAACAAAAACAAAAACCAAAACAAAAACCAAAAAAAAGGTAAAGGGTAGTTCAACCCTTCCGCAGTTCTTACCAGCACAGAGGTAAGCAAGAAATTTAAATGTGATTTTTAATTGCCGCTAGCCTGGCGCATCAAATTGAATGAAAGTGTAGAAATCAGGGAACACTCTGCTGGAATTATGCGTTTTGAATGACGCTGCCACTCACAGCTACGCCACTCACAGCTCTGCCACTCACACCACCAAACGCCGCTTGAAATGAAATCAAAACTTTTCTAATCTTGCAAAAGGCCGGTAGCCAGGAAGGATAATGAAAAAGAATATCGCAAAAAGAGCAAAAAATGGAATTTTCTACTTTATACCTTCATTACGTTGATGGCTAATTTAACCTGACGGGCTTTTGGTGGGCTTCCCCTTTTCGGGGATAAGAAAGGCTGCGCAGGAAATCTGGCGCCTATCAGCGTTTAATAGGCAGGCAACACGTTGTTTTCATTGCTCATTAGCGGCGCAACTTTTAATTAGGAAAATGTTTACGCAGCACAGGATGAAAGGGGTGCGGCCGCTATATAACACACAAAGAAACGGGTTTCAAGTACTTGCAATGGACGTATTTAAAGTACTTCACACATACTCTCAATTACGTGTGTTATTATTGGCCTCAGTTGGACTACTCCCGAATAGTTGCAATGCAATATTTTCACAGAGCACAGAAAAAGTGCCGGCATTGGCCCTGCTGGCAGCTTAGTTAAATTGCTTTAACTACAACTCACATGCTGTTCACACCATTTATTTACTTTACTATAAATTCGCTGGCTCGTCCTGATACTGCTGCTTCTGCTGCTCCTGCTGGCAGTCAGTAGCTGCAACAGCTCCAGCAGAACTAGTAAATAAATTACAAGAGTGAAGAAAAATTGCGCACAATTTGGAATCAATTTGATCAGCAACTTTTCTTTTGCCACTCCGGCTCTTGATGCTGCTCCTGCTGCTGCTGTTGCTGCTGCTGCTGTTGCTCCTGCCTCTGCTATTGCACTGCATCTACTCTCACAGCGTATTAAGCTTTAATTTTTCATCATCTTCATGTGTGTTCGTCGTGTGAGTTCGTGTGTGTGACTGTGGGTTGTGTTTGTGTGTAAGTTTATCTAATTGCCTTTTCGACATCCATTTAATCCCTATTAGTCCTTTACCTACGATACCTCCAAACAAACTTCACTCACTCACCCACACACACACACACACACACACACACACACACGAGTCAGAGTCAGTGGCGGAGTTGGTGTTAGAGTCAGCAGTAAGTCCAGTATGTTATTCGTAGCATATCCCCAGGAGTAAATTTGCTGTCCTCGCCACTACCACTGCCGCTGCTGCCACACTACTAATGCCGGCACTTTTTCTGCCACTTATTAAGGGTTTGATTCTTGTTGTACAGCAATGCTCGGGCATTTAAAACGAATTGCCTTGGTAGTTCGATTATTTAGTTTGGAAACACTGCTCGACACACTTTCCCAGCGGCCAGAAGCGGTAGTGGGGGAGCTGCTGCTATTGATGATGGAAGGTGGTCTCACGTGTGTTGTAAGATAAATTTTGTTTTATGTTCCTAGGTATGAGTGAGTGGGTGAGAGGACGATGCGTACATATCAATAGCTTCGCTGGCGTTTGATATCCTGCTATCTGCAGCAAGGGTGGGGGCGTTCTGTGGCTATGTCCGCATAAGGTCTGTGTACGAAATCAATTGGGGTGGTGCTGTGCGGAGTGGCGCAAATGTGTGAGTTGCTGATGGCCTTATAATTGAAGTTTTGCACTTAGTTACAAGTATTTGCTACAAGTGAATGTGTGGTGGTGTATGAGTGTGGGAGTTTGTGTGTTGTATGTTTGGTTATGTATGTGTTTGTGTTTGCCTGCATGGGTTTGTGTTTTTGTGTTCAGTGATGTATTTTTAATCTGCAGCAATGGTTGTATTGGGAATATTTTCGCCTTGTTATGCTTCAAGGAGCAAGCAGCAAAGAAGCAAAAACTTGTGTCAGCTGATAAGTTGTTGCAATAAGTGTAACAACATATTTAGCAGTAATTGCTATGTTTCTGTTGTTGTTCTTGTTGTTGTTGTTGTGATTGTTGTTCTTGTTTTTGTTGTTCTTGTTATTGTGTTTTCTCTTTGGTTTTCTTGGTATTGCTACATCAAAGCCTTGTGCGAAACGTGCTAAATTTTATTTTGTAAGATTGCTTCCTTAAACGCGTACACGCCAAAATCGAAAAGGATTGCTTCGATGATCAAAAGATTTATGCAACGAGTGGCATCATAAAACAAATTGTCTGACTTCCTGGCATGTGCACTTAAAGTATTCAAATGTGTAGTCTAGAATCATATTTTTGAAGAAGCACTCTGGCGCGTGTGGAAATAGAATTGTTGACAATTATGAAATAAAAAACCAGCCCATTGCATATGGTTGGCCAGAATAGTATGACGATTGTTATTTTCACACTACATAAGTGGAACAAAGGGAATCACACCTACTATAGAAACTTAGAGATCCTCAAACTACTCAAAAAAGTTGCTTAATTGTTAAAGAAAAAGTAACCAAAGGATATTTACTATTCTACATAATAAGTCCAAGAAGATGGTGTGGAATCCAAAGGACTTACATAGTATGAATTGTTATTTTCTCACTACATAAGAGGAAGGAAAGGAAACTCACCTACTGAAGTAGCTCAGGGGCCATTAAAATGCTCAAAACAGTGTATTAACTGTAACAAATATATATCAAAAGGATATCTATAATTCATCATAGTAAGTCCAAGCAGCGCGTATGGGAAACTAATGACATGCATTGAGTCATCACTCTTTCAACGAGTCCGTTGGAATACCGTTTATCGATGAGGGACACCATAGGCACAAACACTAGGTTAAGACACCAGGCTTAAGGGTAGCAAAGAGTCTGCTAGGAACATACCACCTAAAGAGATTCGAATCACTCATCAATATTTCTAAAAATAATCTTAGGATGATGACAGGCCTACTCATAGGACACTGGAAACTGAACTCACATATGGTGAGAATGGGGGTTATCTCGGAAGGCTCCTGTAGATTCTGTATGGAGGAAGAGGAGACGTCTTTGCATGTGTTGACAGAATGTCCGGCTCTCATGCACACTCGCAGGAAATACTTAGGATTCTTCCAAGGCTCTGCCAGTGACGTGAAGCCCTGGAGCCAAAACTTGTCAACACGTTTATCCAGAGGATAGGACTCAAAGATGTACTTTGAACCTCTGATGGGGGCACAATAGATCGAAAGATCGCGGTGCTTTAAATCCCCTACAAACAATAATAATCGTTTATCCTTATCAGATACTCACAGCTTCTCAAACGGAAACTTGTATCTCACAGTATCCCTTTAAACATAATTTCTTGGATCAATATCCCCGACTTGTCTCCATCGGCATTCATCCACTGTAGAGGGACTTATAGCATGTCGTAGTCCTTCATATGACTAATGACTGAAAAAGTAATGTCCTCAGTAAGAGAATTTACAGGAAACTGATCCCAAATGGATGTGGTTTCGACCGGATGGGTCTAGGTGAACTATATAGAGTGAAATTTGCGAACATAAATGTGGTGCTAAAATTATTACAAGAAGTGAACCACTGAATTTACTTCCAAGAGCAACTTACCTTATACCTTTGACTGTTGTCTATGGGGATATCTGAAGTCACTTATTTATGCTAATACAACAATTATATGGGGAGTAATCATCACAAGGGAGTAATCATATGATCAGCCCAAAAGCCGTCAACAGCTGCCGCAAATCTTCAGACGAGAGCAGAGAGAGCGAGAGAAAAGGCGGACTCGCCTGCATCCCAGCTGGGTTCCCGGCCACAGGGATATTCCAGAGAACTGTAAAGTCGATGAACTAGCCCGAGAGTGTAGTACAATACCAATTCAACTAGATAGGTTAAACCTCGGTAGTCCTATTAGCATAGGTATACTACTAACTAATAGAATATCCTTGGGCACAGCGGGTAAGATCTGAAGGTACAGAATTCAAAATAACTGAACTAACCTGGCCCGAAATAAACGCCAGGCGCTCAAACGATATTGTTACGAAATCGACACGCCATCTGATTGGATGATGGTTTTAGGGTGAGAGTCGATTTCAACTCCTGAAAATGCACACGCGAGAAGGCATGCGAAGCTGCGTTCGGAAGCTGGTTGCGGTTCTCGTGTGCAAGAGGTACAAACATAAATAAGTATCAAGCGATCAAAAAATTTGTTATCTCTAAGTAGACATATTATAGGTTCCGTTGTAAGTGTCCTAATGGGACACTGGACCCTTGGTACTCATGGTAGTAGTTTAGGGATTGCTTCTAGCGACTTCAGCAGGTGTTGCATGAACGAAGAGGAGCCAGAGTCCATTGAACACCTGTTATGTACGTGTCCAGTGTTAACCTAAAGGAGACTCGCTGTCCTGGAGGAGTTGCATGGACGAGGAGAAGCAATAGTCCATCGAATAACTGTTATGTGCGAGTCCAGTGGTGTCCAAAAGTAGACTCGCTGTCCTGGGTGAGTGCTCAAATGACTTCTACTGGAGTTGCATGGACGAGGAGGAGCAATAGTCCAATGAATACCTGTTATGTACGTGTCCAGAGCTATCCAAAAGGAGACTCGCTGTACTGGGTGACTGCTCAAATGATTTTTACTGGAGTTGCATGGACGAGGAGGAGCTATAGTCCATCGAATTCCTGTTATATGCGAGTCCAGTGGTGTCCAAAAGGAGACTCGCTCTACTGGGTGACTGCTCAAATGACTTCTATTGGAGTTGCATGGACGAGGAGGAGCAATAGTCCAATGAATACCTGTTATATGCGAGTCCAGTGGTGTCCAAAAGAAGACTCGCTGTCCTGGGTGACTACTCAAATAGACTCCATTGAACACCTGATGTATGTGTCGACAGCTGTTCAAAAGGGATTAACTGTCTAGGGTGACTAATTTCTGGACTCTCTGGGAGAGAAGATTAGAAAGCAAGCTCCATCAACTGCTTCATTAAAAGATCCAAATGGCTGGACCTTTGAAAGGGTTTGAGACTTGTGTCTCATGCGGCATTACAAAGGGTAAAAATTGGCGTAAGTGCGCCCCTCTGGCGACCGCTTTGCCTACCTACCTATCATCATCAATTGATATATGATGTACCAGAGTCAAAAAATATTGAAAAGGGACCTAAATACATAAAGAGGCGTGTGAGAGAATTGGAATTTATTATAATGTAGTATAATGCTTCCTTTGATAGTGGATGGAAGCTTCATAGGGTACCTTAAACAGTTTTCATGGATGTTGTACGCAGAGTAAATCATCACCATATACATCGCTCATTATGCCAAGAACTTATTGAACGATATTTACGTGGATTGCAGTCTAAAATTCAGCTGGAAATTCTATTTAGAGTAATATAGAATAAATCGCTCATGAGGCCATGAACTTATTAAACGATGTTTAAGTGGATTGCAGTCTAAAATTCTCCTGGAAATTCTACTTAGTGTACCATAACTTGAATAGAATATATCTCTCATTAGGCCATAAACTCTTTGAACAATATTTTAGTGGATGGCAGTCAAACACTCCTCCAGATATTTTATATAGAGTAATATAATTTTGATAGAGTAAATCGGTCATTAACCTATGAACTTTTTGACCCATGTTCCAGTGGATTGCAGTCACAAATTCTTCCGCAAATATTTATTAGAATAAACAATAATAATAAACATCGTTCATGAGGCCACGTACTATTTGAACGTTGTTTAAGAGTATTGCAGTGTAAAATTATAATAAATAATAATAAAATATTCTCATTAAGCCATGAACTTTTTGAACAACATTTGAGTTTCATTGCAAAAACTTCACACTAAATATTTCCAATTAATTTCGCACACAAAAAACAACAACGAAATGAGCTCTCGTATCTCAAACGCAAGAAATCAAAGAAGAATCTGCTGAGGATTTACCACGCCTCGCTGCTTTTGTGCGCCGAAAATAACCAAAAATATTTAATAAACATTTTAAATAAAATTTTATGAGCGCACACGAAAAATGTGAACTCGAAAAGTTGATCCTTAAAATCCTGCAATCAGCGGAGTGCTCGCAAAATACCAGCGCCCAATGTAAAAATAGCGAATTCCACTGCAAGGCGGAGCTGTTGGAGGTGGGCACAAATCAGTGGCAGCGTTGTGTCTGCTCCTGCTCCGGCTGCTGCTACTGATGCGAAGCTGATGCTGCTCGGTTGGGCGGCAGTGGGCTTTACTATTAATTAACCCCTTTCGCGATTTGGCATAATGTAAGGCAACGACTGAACGCAGCACCTAAAAAAGTTGAAAAGTTTTTCCATTATGCGCAAGCCGCAGGAATGAAGGCGGAAAGTAAAAATTTATGAAGCGTTTAATTGAATAAATTAAAGGCCCATAATACCTTAAGATAAATAGCAAATTAAGAATTGAATTTGGGACGCACACCCAAACAAACACACACACACAAGCAGACAAACAGGCAGCCAAGCTAACAAACAAACAGGCAGCCAAGCAAACACTCAAGCAATTGGACGGACTCGGAGTCAGTGGTCAATTGGAATTGAAATCAATTTTGGTACTTTTGAGATCTTACCTTAAATTCACTCAATCTCACATAAGGAGGGAGGAGAGAATTAGTTAGAAGGAATTTTGTATCGCCAGAGCTCCCACAAATCAAAGAAGTCACATGTCGCAGCCACTCACACAAAAGCAGCCTTGCCATCGCCACCGTAAATCAAAAGGATTTTTGCCTCGCATCACTGCCCCAAACACACACGCTCCTGAGAGTATGGATGGATGCGCTGCACGCCACTGTAACACTGAGCGAGAAATGTTGTCTTCTGGCCGTTATGTCAACGCAAGAAGTAGCCACAAACAAACGCATTCAGATGCACCTAGAAGTATGTTAGGGCAAAGGTTGCCACCTTGTGTCACTTCCAGCAAGTCCATTTTTGCCTCTGAGCTACTTGGAGCAAGGCTATTCTTCCATGAATCTAGTGTAGTTGCGAAGTAATAAGTATGTGTGATTTTCGATAATGGAAATCGGTACGGTCTGCCCACATTTTGGGTAGAGTCTTCTTAAAGAAGGTATGCATAATACATATAAGAGAGATGGGAGTGTCCTTTGTGTAATTTTTTTCATAGGAATGTTGTACTATCTTCAGTTCCAAGCTTAGTGCATGTTCCGTTAAAATAACTTCGCCTAAGAGGGAGAAAGCTGTCTATGCACAGATGGGGGAACATAACTACATCGACTCTGGAAGTTAGATTTTATTACATTTATTTAAGGGTGTTATACACCGCGACCTGAAAGATCGGAAGTTACTGAGATCATATACGAGTATATGGATATAAATATATAATAGTGAACCTTTCAAAACACTCTCTATCGTATTAGTGTTTGCCTGATCACTGGCTAGAATGACCGCAAATGTACCTATCCTTCTGGACAATGCTTTATTTACCCGTCTTTTCTACCTCACTATCTCATGTATAAGCTCCTTATTTTGAAACCTCACTATCTCATATATAGGCTTCTTAACCTGAAACCTCATTATCTCATATATAAGCTTCTTACTCTGAAACCTCCACTATCTCATATATAAGCTTCTTACCCTGAAACCTCCACTACCTCATATATATACTCCTTATTCTGAAACCTTACTTCCGATTTAGTTGGATGCACATTTACATAATATATTCTCATACCTGATGCATCTCTTTTTCTATCTTATAACAACCACTCCACAGAAGTTGTTTCCACTGAAACTACCATTTGCATAATCCTACTCTATTTCCTGTAGTCAGGCAACCCTCTTCCAGCAATTCACACATTCCATTTCTAGCCACCACAAGCAATTAATTATGCCTCCTATTGGTGGCAGCGGATTTCAAAAGGTGGCATCGCTGGTAAGCCTCAACATTTGACATATGCCAGAAGCCACAACTACTGTTGCATGTTGCAAAAATATGTCGCAAGTGATTGTTCTATGAGCGTCACTATGTTATGTGTGTGTCAATGTGTGTGGGTGTAAGTGTGTGTCTGTGTGGGTGTCAGTGCGTGTGTATATGTGCGTGCCTGTGCAGCCGTAGAATGAACTGAAAAAGCCCATAAGTCAAAATTATCAACAAGGCAGCATTAGAAGAATTATGCGCGGCGGCTGCGTGTGATCCTGGCGCAGCTTAACATCTAAAGATGGATTATAGCGCAACACTTCAAACCTACCAAAATGCCAAGAACAAAAACTGTGACTGTCACGCACGTAGTACGCAACATTGCGAAAAATATGCCTTTCGATGTCATAAATCAATTAGGACTAAAGCTGAGAAAGAAGCCAGAGGCAGAGACAGAGCTAGAGACAGAAACAGAGGCAGATTTAGAGACAGAGGCAAAGAGCTAGAGCCAGAAGCAGAGGCAGATTTAGTGACAGAGGCAAAGAGCTAGAGTCACAGGCAGAGGCAGAGACAGAGCTAGAGCCATTGGCAGAAGCAGAGACAGCGGCATAGCTATATCCAGTGAGCCGGTCATGAGTCAAGTGGTTGGCTCTGGCAGGGGCGGGCAAGTGTGATATCCCAGCTGAGGAGTATGTGTGCGTGTGAGGATTAGAGACAATTTCGGATTTGATGCGGCAAGTAAGAAAAGTTTTTGGCAGTTTAAAATGTGACAAATATGGCGAAGATGTTTGCTAAATCGACTGGTCGACAAGTTGACAAGGGGAGTGCTGGGTGTGTGAGGGTTGAGATAAGTTTAAGTTTTCAGCTCTCCTTCAAGTGGATCAAAGACGTTATTAACTTGGTGAATTTACTGTCAAAACGAGTGATTCGAAAGTTTTTATTGATATATTTCTTACTTAAATAATTCATATTTTAATTACAATAATGCATGACACGCAGTTCCTCCCCCTTCCTCGGTTTATCACCCACTCTTTGTACCGCGTTGCTTACATGCTCACTAAATTCACTTTCATTTGTCACCAGACAAGGCGACATAAATCAGTGGAACTGTCACATGGCCTGAAATTGAAAGTGATATGTCATTAACAATTACAATTGACATACACCAAAACACAGGCACACTCATGCCCACACAGACACACACACAGGCGCAGGCTTCACACAGCACACGCACACATGTCCACACATCCATACGCCTAAGCTCTTAATGACGCCATCTCTCTACCCTTTGGCTTTCTCGTATTGTCATATAATTATTTTCTCATCATAACTGAACGGGGATGCGTAAATGAAAGTGAAATTCATCATTGTGTGCGTATGTTGGGACTGCGTTAGTTTGTGCAACATAATTAAGAATACGGAAACACTCGAATGGGAAAAAATTGTCATACTCTTACGCACATATCCTGGCAGTGATGAGATGAGTGTTGACAGAAAACAGAAGTTCAATTCCACAAAGTACAGACGAGAAGACGCTGAGGCAGTGTCACACATCCACAGTCAAGGCTGCGGGCAAAATTCATTAAGCAAGCGGCAAAAGGTGGTGCAGTGATGTTGGTACCAGGCTGGAGGATGCGGGGGCAGATGGTGGTGCTGGTGGTGTTGAACACTCTTTCACCTTTCTTGCTCTTAGTTTGACATTTCCTTTGATTTATGGCAGTTGCTGGCTTGGCAAACTTTGATGTACACAGCCAAGCAGGAGTTCACACCTCCTGTAAGTCCTCAAAGGATGTCGGGAGACACCTCAGCTGACTATCAACTTTGCGTTTTTGCAAAGTTTAACTTTGTAATATTTCATAATTCATTCGCTTTCGTCTCCGAGTTCGCTTGTCAGAAATTATATAAAACTTTTTCCAACCGCTTCCGAGAGCATAAATCAAACAATTAGTCACAGTTGTGCTGGGGTGTGTGTGTGTGTGTGTGTGTATATATGTGTATGGCAGGGTGTGCGTGTGAACCCTTTTGACCACATTGCATGCTGCTAATGTATCCTTACCAGTTATCAGCGTATTGCTACTTCATTTCTCTAATTTTAATGTTTCCCCACGGTGGCATTTTCCTTAATTCCACCTAAACTATTTTCTCTGCTCGGTAGTTTCTTAACTTGTTGTCTTCTACACAATGAGGCACAATAATTTATCTGGTCACAGGATACATTCGCCCACACACACATATATACACATATATACACACACACACAAACTCATCCATTCATACACACTTTGATACAATTGCTCCGTGTCGTACAATAACTTTAAATTTACCTCGCCATCGAAGCTCATAACTCTTTTGGGGCTATTTGCAACATTTTTCCTTCAGCACTCACACTCGCCTCCTTACAAGGACTCCATTGGAAACTTATGTCCGCCTTATGATAATTTATAGTTTTAGGCAAATATTTTATAAGCAACCCCTGGCAATAAGTTGCCAAGTAGCTGACAATAACTTTCCAAGAAGTTTCACACTTTCTTTTGTTGTTGTTGTTATTGTCAGTATTGTTGTTGTTGTTGTTGTGTTTGCAGTTGTAGCCAGTGGAGTACCTTAATTTTAATGTGTCCCCCGAGCTAAGGTTAAACATTTCTCATAATAAGCCGCCGAGCACATTTACACTTTCCTCATTTGCTCAAGCCGCTCGGAATAGTGGCGTCTTTAGAATTTTGTGGTAACTGAGAGCGCTGGAGGCGACATTAGTGGGGTCATTTAGATGAGGTGGAAGAGTATGAATGAAGTAGTTGGATTGCTTCGAACTAAACTGAGAGATTAAAAGTGATGAATTTTGAAGCATTTTTCCTTATAAAGAAATATTATTATTATAATTATTATTATTATTATTATTATTATTATTATTATTATTATTATTATTATTATTATATCTTACACCAAACTTAAGTACGCCTGCAAAGGGTTGGAGAATGAGTACGAGATACTGAGGCTTTCGACTCGAAGAGAATAGGTTTTTGGAAAGAAGCTTTTTTTACACCAAGCCCCTGGGAGGATTTGAATCAGCAACCCTTTGAGTGAGAGTCTAGCATGCTTACCACTAGAGAGAGGGCGGCTCTTATATAGAAGTAGACTGATCAATTTCAAGTAAATATAATACTGGTTATTAGGACTAACATTATGTTCGTTGATGCCGGATTCAATACCAAAGAATATTATATACACATAGGAATATCTCAACGATAATCTCCAACTGACCACAAAAATACGTTAACAAGATAGTGGTGGAGTACATTTACAAATACTGCTGCGTCGATTAAAATGCGCGATGTACACACTGTTACGGTTGCTTTTCAACTGTTATCGACTTTGAATTGCTGGTAGCTAATATACCATTCGAATGGTTGAAGTGGAAAAATCTAGACTACTTCCTATACTTAGGTACAAATTCGAGAACATTCTCGAATTTTATTTAAACCTCGAAAAGGGTTCTTGAGTACCCTTTTATTTTCGAGAACATTCTAGAAGATTCTCTGCACCTCAAAAGAGGGTT
Organism: Clusia tigrina; assembly: GCA_920105625.2. Lineage (NCBI taxonomy): Eukaryota > Metazoa > Arthropoda > Insecta > Diptera > Clusiidae > Clusia > Clusia tigrina. Next base: position 221,125,543 of record OV050031.1, read on the forward strand.
CTTGAGTAAGCTTTTATACGAATAGATCGTGTCTTGACTTATATACATACACCTCTCTCGTTGTGAACTGCACTTAATAGAGATATCCTAAAGGTATCGAAGGAAGTTTTTATCTGCATGGATTGTGTCCTGGCTTAAATACATAGGGTGGTGCACTCATTCTCAAACTCCAAATGGGATCCCAAAAGTATGCAATAATTTATGTTTCGGTATTGTACATTTAAAAAGAGGGTCACATGAAGAAGAGGGTAACAAGCAATAGCCTGACTTTCACTTATATGAAAGTTTGAGCTGAAGGAAATAGTATTTAAGTAAAGAACTAAGAAAATAGAACAGATCCTTTCAAGCACCCGTTTTACTCATTTCCATACTTGACAGAACAAACCCGACTTCCAGGATATGAAAATTGACAATGGAGCTTCTGGACAGATGCAAAAAGTGAGCCTACGTAGGATTTAGGAAATGAATATTGCTAGGAAAAAAAGTTTTGTTCGAATCGGTGGATTTTCGAACTGTTTGGATCGAATCACTGGATTGTGGTAAGTAGCGCTAATGAAACTGATTCCATTAAACAGCAATACACTTCAGAAATAGTTGTCAATGTTTTTATTTTGAGTCAGTTCAAGAATGGTAATTTACTTCTCTATTATTTTGCATAATCTTTCAATTAACTCAAGACTTACTTCCACTATCGTAGTGTATGTATGTCCTTCTATTCATTTCGCTAGCTTTCTGGATCATTTTAGCACATCTTAAACTGACCTGCATTAGTAGGAAGGTTTATACCACATATTATAGGAGAACGCTTGCAGACTTATCAATAAGATCACACACAAGTATATTGCATTTCTGAGAGCGAGTTATATAGCAACTCAATTCAACTGCTCCAAACATAACGTAGGTAGTAAGGTGGGAGTGGCCGCCTAGTTTGCCAAAAGCACACTTGAGCACACATAATGGCCCATTGTGATACCAGGGTGTGGCGCCGTTCAAGCACTGACTAAAACGTTCTCTTACTTGGGATGGTGATAGTCAGCGCAAGGACAACGACGAAGATATAACGTGAATATCCCGCTTTTCATCTGGCTAAAGTAAGGGCAATGCCTATCTGGGATCAGGGAAATACTATTTCTAGAACACTTGGTTCCATCTTCATTCTTGGTTCCCAAACATTCGATAAGCGACCTTTAACGGTACGCGTTCAGTTCCAAAATCCAAAATCGGAATCCAAAATACCAAAAGCAATCAACTGCGGAAGTTCTGAACAGATATCTCGCAATGATTAATATATATTGATCTATAATACCACCACCACTGATTGTATGAACTTATACTGAAGATACATATAATTGTTGTTCATCACTCCAACTGAACATAGCTTCCATTCAAGACAAGTTCAAAGAGCTGTGTGGAGACTATTATACCATACTAACTATACAAATCCTTGGACGAGTGAGTGAATTGGTACACGCCTGCATGTCATATCTGATCAAGTGGTTCAGTGTGAGATCTTACTAAGAACTTGTTCATATACTGAGTATACCACATCAAAGAGCAACCACAAGTCAACTTAAGATCTCGAGGTGAGGTGTATCACAAGATTGAAAGCAGCAATTTTTGTCTTAGTTAAAAATGAAATATCCATTCAGGAAATTTGGCAACTTATAAGGAAGATACTAAAGCTTATCTAGCAGGCAAGCAAGGGCGCTAAAGTCTCTCCAGTAAATAGTGAAACACTTAAGCTTCTACAGATAAGGTGACTGTAAGGCCTCTTCAGTAGGTAAGGAGACACTAAAGTCTCTCATCTGAGTTTTTTAGTAAAGATGCTAGTATCCGGACATAATCCGGTCATAGTAGTGAAAGAGGTTCAACCTTGTGAAGAAGCGCGACCACAAACATGAAGTCGTTTCAACTGTAGTCCTGGACATTGACATAAAAAGTGATGAATCGATTCTATCTCTTCTTCATCATGGCACCTCTTGTATAGCCAGCTCGACGGAATCCGCCAACGTTGAAGCATTGGTGCGATAGCACAAAGCCCGGTAATGACCCCCGTAAGCATTCTTACTGCAGGTTTGTTGAGCCCTAAGAGAACCATCGTTCTCTTTATGTCTTACCTGGGCCATAAGGCCCGTGAGACTTCACAGTCGTCACGATTAGTCCATAAGGCCCGTGAGATTTCACAGTCGTCACGATTAGTCCATAAGGCCCGTGACACTTCACAGTCGTCACGATTAGTCCATAAGTTATTTGTCACTGCAATAGTGAATTCATCTACGCTCCGAAACAGTTCACATATCGGGATTTGTGTTGGGGTATCTGCTTCGTTAATGTCCATTTCCAGAGCCCCTTCTGGCCATCTCGTCCGCTAATTCATTCGCTTCTATATCGCTATGTCCGGGAACCCAGCAAAGTGAGACCTTGTGAGGTCCAATATTCAGTATTGAGGGACGACATTTCATTACCAACTTCGATTTAACTGGCTTGGATTCTATTGCTTTAAGCGCTGCTTGCCAATCCACAAAGATAGTGATATTCGAGGGTCGAATTATAGTACTTTGTATCAGTCTGGCCACTTTCCCCAATTGCATAGATTTCGGCCTGAAAGTCGCTGCATGCGTCAGGCAGCCGATATGACTGTCTTGCATGCAAACCTTCCGAGAAGACACCCGCCCCCGTTCCACTCTCCATCTTTGAGCTGTCATCTTTTAGCTGAAATCTCCTCTCTCTTCGAGTAAAAGATCCTGTCAGCCCCGCATTCGTCTCTCTCCACTTAGCACATACACACTTCCTTCTAAAAGCATAAACACACTAAACTAGCAAATGGAATGGAGACAAATTTTTATTTGATTTGAATTCCCCCTCCCTCCACCTTTTACGCCCCTAACGCTACTAAAGATCAAGATTTCTTAACTTTAAATTATTCCATATTGTAAGTGGCCCACTTGAACTGCTCTGCTCCCGTCGCCGCTAAGGTAACAACTTCAATTGATATACAAATGAATGCATAAAAATCTGACTTTTGCACTGTGCCGTTGTGGCGTTGTTCCTTCCTGACTCCCCCAACGTCCGACGGTGCTTCCGTTCGGAATGGCATTTTATGAACTCCTCACGCGGGATTAACTTGTTTCGCTGTGTTCAAGGAGGAAATTTTTGCGATTTCAAATCTACGAGTAGCGGCGTCTGAATCTGATAAATTTTATACACGAGATGCTGAAAGGCGATTCCTTGTGCTGTTTCGCAGTGAAACCTGGCAGGCGGGCGGCTGGTAGGGCGCCATAAGGACAACGCCAGTGGAGCGTGCACAAAGACTTGAAATTAGTTGTTTCCGTGTGCTGCTGTGTTCGAAAGTAGTTCCGAGGTGGTGTGGGTGGAGATGGCGGAGATGGTGGAGATGGCGGAGATACGAGTTCACTCGCCCGCCGGAAACACGGCAGCAAATTTATGTACACCGCCCACACGCCGCCAGACGACAATGACTGAGGTGAGCCCCGAACGAATGCCATCAGACTTTAAGTGGCTCCTGATGTTTGATTGCGCAATTGGGAGCATTGCTGGGCTGAATGCCGAAGTTTTTATGCGTTGCTGCCGGCACAATGGTGGAGCTGTTGTAGAGTCCCTGCGTGGCTTCCTTGCTGCTGTGCTGCCCCGCTCCCTGTATGTGTGTGTCTGTGTGTTCGTGTATTATTGGTTTGGGAATTATTTCAATTAAGGCGAATTATAATATCACAATTGTTGGCGTTGCTTTGATTAGTTTCGCTTGGTTGGTTGGCTCGTTGCTGGCGGCTCACAGGTGGGTGGGCGAGCAATTCAAGATTCAGCCGCAGACTCCGCGTAGGAGGTGACGGACAAACTTTGTGAAGCGGGCGGTGGTGAAAAGTTTTTACGGTTTGCCATTCTATTAAAAGTTTTACACACATTTTAGTGTCTTATTCGCGTCCTCCGATTTCTTTCACTGCCAAAAGGTAATTAAAATTCTAATTTATAGCAAACATTTGCATTCGTTTTTGGTGGGCTGGCGGAGTGAAGCGATGTAAAGTGAACTGCATTGAACTGAGTCCAATAAAATGCCCAACCACAGTACAACCAAAAGATGAGCATTTGCCTTGGCAAACATGTTTCTGCTGCTCAAATCTTTTCCTGTTCCGATAATATTCCCTGCAGCTGCTTGGACAAAGCACAGTCACGCGTGCGCACTCCATTTTCCACATTAAACAAAAAACAAGAACGAACAAATGCTTGTGAAGAAAGGTTCGCTGCACTCGCCATTCTCCAAGAAACGTTCGTGCAAAGTTCGCTGGCAAGAAGCGCCGAAACCCGTTTAAACGCCTCTTGCGTCCCCAGCAGTGGTAGCGCGGCTTTTTTTGTGAGGCTTAAAGACGCCGCAGCTCGCAGCTCGCAGCTGAATTTTTGCTCACCTGTTTGTATTCAAAATAAACAAAAGAACGCACCAAAAGAGAAACATCGCCAGCATTTCTGTGGAGTTCACTGGCCTCATTTGGTGCCGTTCAAAGTTGTTGTGTTATTGTTGTTGGTGTTGCTGGTGCTTTGTTGTTGTTGGTGCCTTGGTGATGGGAGTGTGAGTGTATGTGTTGCGCATTTTGGTTAATTTACATTTAAACTGGGTTAATCGAAATAGGTGAAAAGAGGCAAATCGTGGCTGGTGCTGCTGCTCCCTCTGCCTCTTTAGATCCTCTTCTGTCACTATTTTTCTATATAATCTGTGTTTATGGAGGGTCATCACTTTATTACGAATATTTTATTCTCTGTTGGTTTATTTATCTTCAAGATTTGTTGCTGTTCCGCAGCACCGGTGGTATGCAGGAGTATTCACATTGGCAGATTTACATACACAGCCAAGATGGTCAGTTTTTATCGTGGCCTTTGGGAAATTGAATGGCCTGCTTTCAAGTCCATACCTCGGAAGACTTTAATTGTGCTCTTTGTGCTCTTTGTGGCACTCGACTGGGTACAGAACACCTTCATTCCACTGCAATTGACCTTCCGGGTGTGGCAAGGAAACCACTGTGGACACCTGGCTAAAAAGCATTCTTCACTTTGCATTTATCTACATGTATCCTTCCCATATTTGTTTACGAAGACGCTTCTCAAAGCTTAAGTATTGAAGTGAGAAGGTAACTCGAATCTTTTCTTCAAAAAGTAGTAAGTGAGAAGTGTTTGAGTTACAGCAAAGAGTATTTACGTTGTGTACTGCCTTTGGTTAAGCACCCTGAGCCAGTCGTGCACTCCAGTATTCTCTCAGGCTATATTTATGCTGAGATAGCCAAAAACACTCATACAATTATGGTTTCTGGGAATCCTACTATGCCAAAGCTAAGTGTGTTAAGAGTCAATAGGCAGCATGCATCGCTCGAGTTAAGATTTCTCCAAAAAGTCCTCGAAGACATTTGTTTGAAGACTAGAAACTCGAATTACTCTCCACTTCCTTCACAGTTAATATTTTACTTCCCAGTCTTCCTTCCTTCCTTCCTTCACAATCAGTGCTTTATTTACAGGTAGTCTTTAGCCTACCTGTACCAAAGTCGACTTGTGCTGACTGTAGGTATACTTCTACCTCTGTTGGCTGCTCGTACTTTCGCATGTTCTAATTAATTAGCAAAGATACCCAAATAAACTGTTTAAAGTACAGTAAATATTCCACAATGTTTTTACCGAATTCAACGTTCAACTAAAGAAATGACACAACCCTCCAGCCCAAAATGAAACACTGGTAACACTTCAAATGGCCCTAACTTCTATACGGTGCGTCCTACACCTATCAAAGTACGTTCACATACATGTCCACAAAGACAATTTGGGTATGCCTAAAAGGAGACCCCAGCAGAACTGCAGGACAATTAAAGGTCCACAGTGTTGTCTAACAACGATATTTTGGGCGTGATCTAAACCCAACTGTAAACTGAACTCACATATGGTGCGAATGGGGGTCACCTCGGAAGGCTCCTGCAGATTCTGTATGGAGGAAGAGGAGACATCTTTGCATGTGTTGACACGATGTCCGGCGTGCAAGCACACCCGCAGGAAATACTTATGATTTTTCCAGGGCTCTGCCAGTGATGTGAAACCTCTGGAGCCAAAACTTGCCATCACGTCTATCAAGAGGATATGACTCAAAGATGTACTTTGAACCTCTGATGGGGGCACAATAGATCGAATGGTCGCGGAGCTTAAATCCCCTACACATAATAATAATACCTAAGCCCAACCTAGTGGACTTTGAGTAACCGCGCCTTGCTCCAACAACCAAGCTCTGTACTAAATAACAGCTTAGAGCGGGCAAATAGTCATTTGTCTTTCTGCTTATAATACATTTCAAGCACATACTGAGGTCGCCTGCCTTAGAGAAGTAGCTGGTTGAGGAGAACGCACTTAAGGAAAGAGAAACCCAATATAATTACGTACACTTTAAGCTTGACCCACTTAGTGGGCTGCAGAAGGGGACGCTACTTGCTTGTAAATTGCAGTGTGAGCGCCATTGTGACGCGTCCATATGCCACTTCTACTTTCATTTATTTGTCATTTAGCGCCTCTCCAAGTCAACAAAGCCCTTCTTATTTTCTAAAACCTAACCATCCGCAGTTGTTTTTTTTCTTTGTCATTAGTATTTCAAGTCTAACTCTAAGCACGATTTGTTCTTTTTGTTCGCAGCGCTGCTCGTGGCAGTGGCGGATTTGCGGTTTTAAGGGCCTTACAATAATAGAACATAAGAATGTAATTGACACACCGTACTCCACATCAGGGAGAAGCTGTTTAACGGTTACCAATAATACGAATGAATGAATTAGTGAAATAAACAAGGAAAATGTACCCCGACCAATTTGATCTATTCTACTCCTCCTGCATGTACCTATTATATATATATATAAGGTCCTATGGCTCCGCGGGGGAGCATGTACATATTAAAGGCCTTCTATTAGTCCAACAGTTTTCAGGAAACTTAGCACTGAGTTGGTGTTCATTGCTGTAATGTCTCTGCCCTCGGGCCAGTAATACCACAGATATTTCTTCCTACTGCGAGCTAAGGCTTCGCATTTCTCAAGAAAGTGATCTGGTGTTTCGTCTGCCTCCGTGCGGAACCTACACGTGTTTACTGGTGAGAGTCCCAGTTTCTTGAGGAGGCTTCTTAAACGACATTGGCCTGTGAGGAGCCCTGTCAGAGTTCTTAAATTGTTTTTGCTTAACTGCAGACGTAGAGCTGCTCGTTTTGAGTCTCCAATCATGAGCTTGGATTGTCTAAGTTTCGGTAGTGTGGTCCAAGTAGCGTGATCTTCTGGATTTGTCCTCCTGTCTTAATTTAACTGTGATGATATTTGCCCCTAAGCCAAAGAATGTTTCAGGTTGAATAAAAGGTGTGGCTGCCCCATTCCTGGCTCGATTGTCCGCTTTTTCATTTCCAGGGATCTCAGTGTGTCCTGGGACCCATATGATGGAAAGTTTATTGAGGCTCCCTAACTTATTTAAAAGCTCTACGCATTCCAATAGGAGTTTAAAATGAATCTCGTATGAATTGAGTGCAATAGTTGATTGGCTGTCAGACATGATACCAATGTGTTGACCCACAAGGTTACGTCGGTGGTTAAAGATAACACAGAGGCGAATTGCATGTATATCCGCCTGAATCATGCTTCTCTTTTCTTCTCTTCTCTTGTCTTCTCTGCTCTCGTCTGAGCTTCTCTTATATTTAATTTTTTTCTCTTGTCTTCTCTTCTCTCTACTTCTCCTCTCTTCTCTTCTCATCTATTATGTTTTCTTCTGTTCTCTTCTGTTCTCTTCTGCTCTCTTCTCTTCTCATTCTCTTCTCTTTTCTTCTCTTCCCTTGTCTTCTCTACTCTACTCTTCTCTCCTATTCTCTACTCTTCTTTCCTATTCTCTTGTCTTCTCTTGTCTTCTCTTTTCTTGTCTCCTCTTTTCTTCTCTTTTCTTTTCTTCTCTTCTCTTCTCTTCTGCTCTCTTCTCATCTATTATGTTTTCTTCTATTTTATTTTCTTCTCTTCCCTTGTCTTCTCTACTCTACTCTTCTCTCCTATTCTCTACTCTTCTTTCCTATTATCTTGTCTTCTCTTGTCTTCTCTTTTCTTGTCTTCACTTTTCTTCTCTTTTCTTCTCTTCTCTTCTCATCTCTTCTCTTCTCATCTATTATGTTCCCTTCTCTTTTCGTCTTCTCTCTTGTCTTCTCTACTCTACTCTTCTATCCTATTCTCTACGCACTTTCCTATTCTCTTGTCTTCTCTTGTCTTCTCTTTATTCTCTTTTCTTCTCTTCTCATCTATTATGTTTTCTTCTGTTCTCTTCTCATCTATTATGTTTTCTTCTCTCCTCTTTGATTCTCTTCTCTTGTCTACTCTACTCTACTCTTCTCTGCTATTCTCTACTTTTTGTTCCTATTCTCTTGTCTTCTCTTGTTTTCTCTTCTCTTGTCTTCTCTTTTCTTCTCGCTCTTTCGCTCCCGTTGCATTTATTTTCTGCTTTCTATCTTCCGAGGTTTCTTCTCCTCCTGCCAATTAAATACCATTCTCTTCTATTGTCTCGCCTGCATATTGAATATAGAAAAAAGCTCAGGCTCTTTTAAACTATTTTGTTCTCTCAAGCATTGCCTGCGGTCCAATTGAGCCCCAGATAGAAACAACTCTCAATTGAAAGAACTTCTGCTGGGCCCTACAGAACCTTCAGGGAAATCCGTCCCTGTTCTCCGTCCTGCGCTTACACATATGACGATTCGCAGCCCATGCAGACATAACCAGTTTATCTCTGCCCATTCTTCTTGGCTCTAACGCATACCTGCAGAAGTTCTTGCTGCTTCGGTTCTTTGGGTATTTGATTCGTGGAGACTGGCGCAGCGCGTTTATTATTCATAAAAATCTTTGCTTCACTTTCGTGCGCTTCATTTGCCGCTTGGCATTCGTGCGTTTAGCAACTGAGAACTCCGCCACCGATAGAACCGCGCATCTGCCAGACCCATTAATCGAGTGTAATTTACCAGCATAGAATTCCATTATGGAAGTTTTATATGGACGTAAGTCTTGTGGACAGACAGACAGACGAAAGAAGGTCAATCCACAGTTTGTAAGATGGTTTTTATCTTTTTCACATATTTTCAGTATTGCTGTGCCTCTGCTTGACTTTGGCCGCAAGCTTGCCCACAAAAACGGCTGAGGAAGTGAGCTCGGTGCCCAGCTACTATGCCAGCAATGCCTCGCAAATAATCGCCACCAATCTGCTCAAGTCCTACATCGACATCGATGGCAATCAGGTGCACTCACCCCTGGGAGTGGCCTCCATACTGGCTGTGCTGGCCGAGGGTGCCGCTGGTGAAACCTTCGCTGAATTCAACAAGGTCTTTGGCTACCCCAAGGAACGCAGCAGTCTGCGCTCCTGCTTCAAACGCATACTCGCCCAGTACCAGCATCACGAACTCTTCACAGAGCCATCGTTCCAAACGTGGTTGTACATCTATCGCGATTACAACGCACGCGAGGAATACAAGCGGTTGGTGCGCGAGAACTACTTTGTGGAGGTGCGGGACATCAACCGCGAGGAGTACGATTGGAGTGAGCCGAACACTTCGTTGGATGCGCAAACCACCACGGTCAGCAATAGCAAAGACGTGGTTGGCTTCGAGACGCTGAAGCTGCTGGCAGAGCCTGGTGCTTTCAGCGAGGGTTCAAAGACATCGTCGGCGCAGGACAGCTACGGCGAAGAGGTGCTAGAGAAGGCGGCCTCAAAGTTCGATCGTGTTGTGGACGATAAACAGTTTGTGGAGAAACCAGTTATATTGGATGAGATCAAAAAAGAGCAGCAAAAGCAGGAAGAGAAAAAGCAGGAGGACAACAAGCAAGAGGCTGCAGAGGAGACGCGGCTGCCACTGGATGCTGTAACTGAGCAGTCGCAAGTTGAGCTTGAAAAACTGGTAAAGCAGGAAGAAAAACCAATTGCTAAAGGGAAGGAAGAGGAGCGAGTGGATGGCTTAAAGGAGCAGAAGGGAACAGAGGCCGCAATAGAAACCACAACGCGAGCCAAGCAGGAAGACATTAAGACGCTTGAAGAGAATCTGGAAACTAAAGACAAGAATAAACGTGAGGATGACTTGAATCTGGAGGAAAACGAAACCGTGCAGGAAGTGGAGAAAATACACAAGCACTACAACGAGGAAAGCGCGGCCGAAGCGGCTGTGCCCATACAAGAAATTCTTGCCTCTAATGAGCCCGAAAAGGTGTCGCTGCCGCTGCAGAAACTCGAAATCGCTGTGAAAGCAGCCTCCAAAGAAGCGGGTGAAATCATGTTGGCCTTGGAATCGCACATCAGCTCAGCTAGGAGGGTCAGTTTGGGACAACTAAATTCCACATTTCAAAGTAAACTATATGAAACTTTTCAGATCTTTGGTGCCCGCAGCCTGTTCCGCAAGGATGACATTACCTCCGCTCTAAGCGCCAATTCCATCACAGGACGTGAGCTCGGCGCCAAGACTAAAATGTTGCTGTTCAACGGTCTCTACTATCGTGGCAACTGGGCGCAACCTTTCTTGGAGCAACCAGGTGGCAGTGATTTCTTCTTCATGACCGCCGACGATGCCATGAAGACCCCCATGATGCACACCACGGGTCAGTTTCACTCAGCTGAGTTGCCGCATCTAAACGCGAAGGCGGTGTGTTTGAGATATGAGGTAAGTTTCCAGCCATCAAGATCCTTAGCACTCCTGTTACCTGATTAAATGTGATATCCTCAGAACAAAAAATACGCCATGTTGATTATGCTACCCAACGAAGTGGAGGGTCTACGCTCGGTCATTGAGAAACTACAGCCAGCCGACTTTAAGTACATCAAGGAACATGCCACCGAGAAGGAGCTGCACATCACCATACCCAAATTCCAGGTGGAGGAAACTTCACGCTCCGAGTCGATGCTGAAGAGTCTGGGGTTGCAGCGACTCTTCACGCGCGACGAGGCGGATCTCAGCCTGTTGTCCGAGGACCACGATCTCCACGTGGACGAGATAGTGCAGTTTGTGAATGTGCGAGTCGACGAGGGTGGCAGCGACAATTCAGGTCTCTCAGCCACTTACACGCAAGGCCGTTCCGGTGCGTCCCAAGCAGACAACTTCGAGATCAATCGACCATTCTTGTACTTCGTGGTGGACTGTGAGGAGGACTTTGTAATTGTGTCGGGTAAGATTTATGCACCGGAATTCAAGGATGAGCTGCCCATTTCGATTGAGGTGGAACTTGAGTAGGCTTGGGACAGGAAATGGGTGAAATCCGCACCGCTTACATGAATTTTAGAGATTTATATTTTCCTTTTTGAAACGCCAATAAAACACAAATCAAAATTTTCGTCACGGCATTTTATTTGCAATTAATTTGAAGCTGTGAATGTGAGCAGTTGAGAATTCTCACTGACTCGTCGACACGGGTCCACTCCTGGCGCAATCAAAACAATGATCACAGCAATTAATTCTAATGTTCAAGTTATTCACAACCCTTAAGAATCAATTGCCTGGAATAAAAAATGCGTCCAACACACGACAACTCTAATTTGAAGTGCTCGCAGGCACCGTAAAAGTGATTTGTCAGTGCAACTTGCCGCCCGGGGTTGTTGCGTCGTTGCGCGGATGCGTTGATGCGCAACTATCAATTATGAGCACAATGATAGTTGTTGGCAGCAGCCGGTGACGTGGCGTTGAGGCGCTCTCATCAGCGTCATCATTATCGTGTGCAAACACACGTTGCGTACTCGGCACAGCTCAGCCGGAAGATGATCCTGCAGTATCACTCTGATGACTCTCAGATACGCGTATAGATACCCGTAAAAAACTGTCTGTCATGTTTGGAGAGGAGGCACGTGCCCGGGCAAGCCGCAACGAATGATGCTGTCTTCCCTGCTCCTTGTCATATTTGAAAGTTAAGCAAATTTTAAAGAAGTGGGCAGGGACATTGGCAGACTCACGGGTCGTTGAGCTCGGAAAAGTGATTTAATTTGTATGCATGCGTATGTTTATTTCATGATTCTCTGATAGCCAGAACTTAGAAGCACACTTTACAGGATGTGTGTGAAGTCTGTGAAAGGGGTACAGAGGGGACTCCCAGTGCTCGGTTATGAATGCACATTCCCCCATTTCTGTAAGGAAACTATAAAGCACCGCATCACGTCTGACCCCAAACACAAATACAATTCACTCTGGTACACTACACTATTCGCAACTACACACACACTCTCATAGACACACTCACACACACACAGACTTGAACATAAACGCACATTAAATTCGTATACAACACATTTGCAATACAAAAAGCTTTTATTTTTCCGCACCATCTTCAGCAAACATTAAAAACGCACACGTTGATCCCCATCAGCCCGAAGAAACCGCCAACTGCGACGTAAGTGTACAGACGAAGTCGCACACGGGCCGAGCAGGGGGCAGGGAGCAACGAGCAACGAACCAGGCGCCGGACTGGCGGGCGCCAAAAACCAGAGGTAAAACCAGGAGTGACTGCACACTATGATTATGGTGATGACGATTACAACAACACGCAGAAGAACCAGCACCCGAACAACAACACCAACAGCAACAACAACCACACCAGAGCAAAGGACAAGGATGTTGCGCCACGCCACTACAGCTCTACACAAGTATGTGTGCAGCCAGAGACGATGATGTTTCATCTTTTCCACATGAAAACTCACGTAACAAAAATTATGATAATCATAATCATTTTTTTCCCGTTCACTTTTGATGGTCCAACAAGAAAGCACAGTTCCCAACGCCCTGCTACAGCTGGACAAAGGAAAACTGTGCAAATTCGTGGAAAGTGTGTATGAGAGACAAAGACACTCAGCGCAAGTGAGAAAGAGATGGGCTGCAATAAGTCAAGGGGATGTTGTTTGTGGACACAGACAAAACAAAAAACCAGAACACAACACACACACAAAAAACGGAATACATGAGAAAAAAGCGAGCAAAAAGTTAAACAAGCATGAAAGGTACAAGCATAAGGAACCACCGAGCCGGGAGGTGGGAGGGAATTTGATAAAGTTGCGCATAAATCACAGGACGATATGAAAATGCAAAGGTATAAAAGATTTATTGCACATACTTTGGCGTTCCGGTTGTTGTACTCACATTTATAGGGTGCATAACAAAAGAGTTTAGTGAGGATTTTGTAAGGATAGAAAAAAAATTATTTGATCCTGGGAGACTATAAAGCCATGTATGGAGTATAATAACAAAGAAGTGTATAATAGAGATTGTATTGGAATCAGTAGAGTGATATACAAAAAGTTTTCAGATCATTTCCTTAATTTAGCATCGTAATTTATACAAGAATGAAGTCGCGTTATCATCCAATAACTTTAGGAACAACTGAGCTGAATAAGGATTCCTATCAGAAAATCAAATCATCGGAACGCCAATTTGACAGTCTCATAATGACAACATGAAACTGAAATGAAAATGGCCTGAACATCAAAGTAGCCAAAAGTTATTGATCGTAGTTTAGTATGAAGAATTCCATCAAACTAATGGAACACTGCAGTGTTTTTCAAGAGGAAATAACCGCTATTCACGAAGCCTTGAATTGGTGGAAGATAAACGTGGTAAACCGTAAGGCTATCTGCATTTTATCAGACCGCAAAGCTAACTCAAGGGCTTTGAATGCATTCCAAATAACATCAAGGAGTGTATTAGACTGTCGACGATCTCTTAACGAGATGGCTAACGCTTCCATATCCATTTATGCTGGGTACCAGGTCAGAGGGATACACCAGGGAACTGCAAAGCTGATCAATTTGCGAGAGTTGTCATTTGTATGCCAAATCTCAGTAGGAATATGGGTGTACCTCTTGCAACTTGTAAGCTTCTCATAAGGGAGTCTCTGACTAACTCCACCAACCAAAGGTGGATTTGTCCCACTACCTGCGAAAACGCCTGGCAACCATGCCCGAGGTTAAATCTGCGGCTATCCAAGAATATCATTAGACTCAATAGACTCTAATTTGTAGTCTCTAATAGCAGCCCTCACGGGACATTATATAACCATGCAAGATGAATGGGACCTTTTACATATGATTCCTGTGGAAGCTACAGGAGCAAGGAGGTACCGGAAGCAGTCCAGCACCTCTTCTGTACGTGTCCAGCTTTTACCAGAAACTGGGAACGTCTCCTAAGGTCCCACTTCTTAGCAAGTAGAGATAATCTATACCAGTCAGGTGTTTATAACCTTCCTCGCATTATTAAAGGTTCGGGTTGGTTTAATCTGGAGGGGAAGCGTAGCTACGCTCCGCACCCATGGCTCGCAATGGACTCAGCTGGTGGTTTAAGTGGCATCACTGTTCTCTGGGTGATGCGGCTGCCCAACCTACCTACCAGGCTTCTATTATTCTACCACGCCTATTTTTTCAGATGGTAATTGAGCCTACGGTGTCCATTTAAAAGTTCAGTATAGAGTTCAATGTCATTCCCTCTCCCTAATTGTAGCAGCCTCTGCATCGCTCTCCTTTACACTGACATTTTCTCCAGCGCTGTCTTTCATATCCTTCTTTCCCTCCCTGACTTCCTTTTATACCACGAGTATAAATTCAGGTAAAAGCTAATTTCTCTCTTCCTCATTCTTAGCACACAATCCGCAGCTAATTTTGCAGCATATTTCTTAGATTTGCACACTATTCCCCGGGGAGCAGGCGCATAACTTCTCTTTCTTAAAAGACTCCCCTGGCTGTGTTAAAATGAAATGATAAAGCAGCAAAGGCAGCAACAACAACAACCAAGATTACAAGTATAATAATGCAAATAACAAGTGCCGCAATTAAATTAAGCGCTTCCATTATTTATTTCAGCCTCATTATTATTGCAGTCAAAGCTAATTCTGCCCGAGATTAAATCAAGAGTTGCAAAGACGGATGAGAGAGCGTGGGTGAATTCACGCACACCTGGGGTGGTTTCAATAGACACGAGTACCTTTGATCTCGGGCAGGAGTGTGCTGAAGTTTGCCACAAGGATTTTAATTAAGAACTTACTCTGTTTGACGAGAACGATAAAGATGAGAGCACAAAAAAGGCAATAAATGAATAGTACGGAGTGTTGGAAGAACAGATATAACAGGCATATGTGTGTATATTATGCCACTAAAGTTGTGCCACATGCACATCATTGGTGGAACTAGAATAGATGTATGTTGGAGACAGAGCCACTAATCGGTGGAATATGTAAATGAGATTGCTAAGCAGTGATCTGAAGGGTTAGACAATTCTGATATAGACCGATATAGATTGATACATACTTGTACATATATATATATATATATATACGAGGGCGAATTGATATTGAAGCTATCTAGCGCTAGATAGCAGCACAAACACAAAAACTTTTTTTTTTAGAAATTGCGATCTGTCATACGTCAGCTGTTGAAATTTCACCCAAATTCATCGATTAGTTTATTTGTTGTAGTCGTTTGAAGTAAGCAACTTTTGTGCTTCTGGAAAAATGGAAAAAAGCGAATTTCGTGCAGTGATTCAACACTATTATTTGAAAGGGAAAACGGCGAAAGAGACAAAAGAAAAGCTCGATAAACATTACGATGAGTCTGCTCCGTCAGATTACATGGTAAAATATTGGATTGCTGAATTTAAACGCGGCCGAACAAGCACTGCAACAATACCATCAACAGGAAGGCCAAAAGAGGTGGTTACTGAAGAAACTATCAAGAAAATCCTCGATATCGTTATGAATGATCGCCGAGTCAAGTTGCGTGAGATTGTTGAAATGGTAAACATACGAGTATCATATGAACGGGTGTTCAACATTTTGCATGAACATTTGCATATGAAAAAGCTATCGGCAAGATGGGTGCCGCGTTTGCTCAGTGTCGAACAAAAACGAGTTCGACAGACCACTTCACAGCGGTGTTTGGACATGATAAAGCGTCATCCTGTTGATTTTTGGCATCGATTAATAACTGTTGATGAAACGTGGGTCCACCACTACACACCTGAAACCAAAAATCAATCGAAACAATGGGTGGAAGCTGGTGGAAGTGCTCCGAAGAAGGCGAAGGCAGTGAAATCGGCTGGCAAGGTTATGGCCACTGTATTTTTGGATGAACACGGAATATTGCTCATCGATTATCTTGAAAAAGGATCCACAATCACAGGAAAGTATTATCGTGCATTATTGGATCAATTGATTGATGCAATCAAGGAAAAACGACCACATTTAAATAAGAAAAAAATGCTCTTTCGTCAAGACAACGCACCGGTTCACACAGCATTAGATACGATGCTAAAATTACGTGAAATACAGTTCGAATTGGTTAATCATCCACCTTATAGTCCAGATTTAGTTCCTAGTGACTTTTTCCTGTTTCCAAACTTGAAAAAATGGCTCGCAGGAAAAAGATTCATCTCAAACGAAGAAGTGATTACCGAAACTAACGCGTATTTTGAGGGGTTCCCGAAATCGTATTATTCAGATGGTATAAAAAAGTTGGAATATCGTCTAACCAAGTGTGTCGAAGTAAAAGGAGACTATGTTGAGAAATAAATGGTTTTTGAAAAAAAAAATGTTCTTTTGCTACTTAGGTAGCTTCAATATCAATCCGCCCTCGTATATAAATATATTGATAGCATTTTTCTACCAACAAAAAAATCGGAACACTATTATCTTATTGCAGTTTGTAGATCGAGTAAGACTTAAATTAATTCAATACAAATAACTTTCCATATACACAAAATGTCATGTACGGGCGCCTCGAAAAGAGTCGTAAGAAAATTCATTATAGATTTCAAGTAGAAATCTCGTTTTCGCGACTACATTTTTAATTCATACAATATAAGTCTAGAGTGAATACAGAATATATATATGAACATCTCTTGAGTATACTTCAGACACCTAAAAATATGCTGTACAATTCACAACCAAATACATCTAAAATTGCCACCCAAAGAGAAGTGGTGCTGTGTATGAAAAGTGTGGAAATGAAGAAAATTCATTGTGTGTTTCTAGTAGCAAATCATTTCACTACTTTTGGTGTTCCTGAATGATCTTCATATATTGTTACAGGTATTCATGAACTCTTTAGTTTTAATGTCACAATTTTCATCAACCCCCCAAGTATTTATTCAGTAGAAATGAATATAATTTCATTTGATCTAAACACTTGAGATAACATATTCTCACGTTAGGAGGGATTAATATAATTTACATGGAAATTAACTCCAACAGGATGAAAGAAGAGAGATGTCCAAATTTGAATCAGCTCATACAGTTCTGTTATCATATTCTGTTATGTATAAGCCGAGGAGTGAAGTAGGCAAATGTAATTTTTGGGGAGATGAAAATATTCATGTGGCATCCAACGTAGGTGCACTTTAGACCAAAACGAACAATTTTGATAAGCGGAGCTAAATCTTTCTATTGTTTTCTTTCACATTATCCATTTCACTGACGCAATACATCCTCAAACTAAAAGTATTATCACATCAAATAGGTCCCTTAACAGAGTCAGCATTCAAGGGAACATTCATTCTACCGCCACTCAAAAATTAGTCTAATAGAATAAGAGTCAACATTCAACCCTCGTGCTATGTGACTTTTATCTGGAGCGTAGTAACGTGACGACAGAAAACAGTATGAACAATTGTCAAAGGTGCCTTACAAGGGAACTCTCCAATGGATCTCAAAAATATTGTTACGAAATTTCCCTCCTGACAATTTACTCTAGCTCTATACACGGATTCGTACCACTGGATTGTGTAGTAATCAAACAATCGCTGGTTAAATTAAAACAATTAACTTTATTTAATTTTTGATATTTACACACTTAATATAATGCTTAAAGTTTACTTTATTACGGTTTGCACTTTATGTAATAATTCATTTAATCACTTTATTACTTCTTAATCACAACTTCAAATATTGGTGCTTCGATTAAAATGCGCGATGTCCCTACTGTTACGATCTCTGCTCAACTGTTCTCGACTTTGAATCGTTTTAGCTTATATACTTTTCGAATTCTAGACTATTCTCGACACTATTAAATATGTTTTTGGATCATTCTCGAATTTTACCTACACTTCGAAAGGGGTTATTGAGTAAGCTTTTATTTTCGAGAACATTCTCTACACCATGCTTTCTTTTCGAGAACATTCTCTACATTATTATCTACACCTCAAAAGAAGTCTTTATCTGCATGGATTGTGTCTTGGCTTAAATACATAGGGTTGTGCACTCATTCTAAAACTCCAGATGATATCCCAAAAGTATGCAATAACGTTTCAATATATTTTTCGACTATATCGTAAACAGAGAACTACCCACGAACTATGCAAATGATTCATGTACTGGTCTATTAATTGTAATCTCTTACGATGTCTGAAAGCTAGTTCTCTACTAGTCATTTAGCTAGTAACATTTACATTCCATCAATATAAGCAGCCTTTACTGCTGTTCCAGAATAAGCTAACAAATCCGGCTACAAGATAATATAATGGATTTAATATGAGGGTGCAACTAGATCACCTACCTTAAGTACGTCAGGTAGGCTGAACGGCTGCTAAAAACACATGCGTGGAAATTGACGCTATGTTTAATACGGCGTCAATCCAGGGCTAAGTGTGCTTTTAGCTCCCTCTCGAATGTCAAGCAATTTCAAGCTTTGTATAAAGCCATTGATGGAACCTATTTGCCAACCTACTCGTCGACCGTCGTCATTCCTTTAGATTCTGTTTACGAGTGGAATTTTTTTTTCACTAATGTGAAACTAATAATTCAGAGCGCACGTAACTGTCAAACTTCCGACACTTCATCAAGTATATTTCATTGTATCACAGCAATGAGATCAAATTTTTCCTTTCTGCTTGCCAACACCACGTACAGAAAGTCCCTTACGGACTGTTTAATATATTCCAGTCAAAAGTGAGCGAAAGGGTATACATCCACTGAGTTGTACCGCGAGATATTTCATATCAACTACACACAAGGAAGCACCTTCCAAGCACTAAAGTGGTTCTATTGAAGAAATGCAATCCCTAAAAATAAAATACTATATACTTACGAGCATTTCAGCTGCTTTTAGAACTTCCTCAGGTTCAGTTGCTATGCAAAGGCATAATTTTCTTACCATCTCAGTTGGAACCGGGCCTTTATATTTAGTTTCGAACACATACAGAGATGTCCAACAAATATCATCACTCCATATTACTTCAGAGTCTATGAATGGATTATTAGAAGCATTATTGTCATTGGAGAGATTCCATTATGTTCAAAGAGTACCCGGAATTTGTCAATAAAACGAATCCCACTTGAGTCATTGTCAAAATTTCCTATCATGTACATCTGTCCCTTGTTTATATCTCAAATTTGACAGCAATCTTTCGGATAGTGTGTGCGTAATAGCTTTGTAAGCAAGTCATTGTTTGGAGTATTGTACTAATTTTGATGTCTCGAATTTCGTTGGGGAAAGAATTTGTCCGAAATTTGCGTTTCTAACGAAATAGCATGTGCGGAAGCTTTAAAAATATGAACAGTAACATAGGGGGACAGGACAATGTCGAAAACAGAACTTTACGATTGGTACAAAGAGTCTAAAGCGGGCCGTACTCTGGTTGATGATTTGCCTTATTCCGTTCGTCCATCCACCCACCTATGTGACTGACGAAAACATCGAAAAAGTTAAGAAAAGTGCACTCGAAGACCGTGGTCTGAGCATCAGGAAGATATCAGCCGATATTGGTGCCTCGCTAGGATCGGCGCAGAGCGTTATTCGCAATGTTTTCGGGATGAGAGGAGTTGAAGCGTGGCTTGTACCGAGAGATCTAAATGAAGCATGGCTTGTACCGAGAGTGCTAAATTTTCTGCCAAAATAGCATCGGTTTGCTGTCGCTAAAGAAATGCTTTCTTTGGGCTAAAATGTTATCGAAGGCATCATTACCGGTGACGGGACATGGGTCTATGAATATGACATCGAAGGCGTCATTACCGGTGACGAATATGAATATGACATCGAATCGGACCAAGAATCATCGGAATGGTGATTCTCAGACCCTCCAAAAAGCAAAAAACCACGACAAAGTCGATCCAAAATCAAGGTTTCGTTGACTGTTTCTTTTGATTGCTGTCGTGTGGACTACTCTTCTTCTACTTCCGCCAGGCCAAACAGCAAATAAGGAGTATTATGTTAGTATACTGAAGCGTTTAAGGGAGATTGTTCGTCGCAAGAGGTTGTGTAGAAACAACTCGTGGTTTATTCACCACGTCAATTAGTACAATGCCTGAATGCTTGGAGGTCTCCTTCTTCGACGATTCTCCACCCTACCCCACTTCTATCTATCGCACCACGTCAATGCACCAGCTGACACACCTCATCGTGTACACTACTTTTTCACCAAAAACAATATCAACGCCGTTCATCAAGTTTCTTATGCACCTGACATGGCTCCGTGTTACTTTTTCCTGTTCCTACGACTCAAGTTACCAACAGCGTTTTGAGATGATAGAAGCGATAAAGGAGTATTCGCAGAGAAGCTAAAGGCTACTCCAAATGAAAGATGCTATGAAAGGTGTTTTGACGACTGGAAGAAGCATTGGAATATGTGTAGCGATTAACAGGGAGATTGCTTTGAAGTGAGTAAATAAAACAAAATTAACATCAGTGAATAATTGAACAGATTTGTTTTATTGGCAAATTCCGTGTACTTATTGAAGATAAAATAGATCGGAAATACTATTTAAAGATCATGATTAATCATTCTTTAACTAATTTATTGTGATTTTGAAAGCTGATTCCAATTTTTTGGAAAATTCATTCTAAACTCATTTATTTTATAATGTCAACTCCCATCTTAAAGGCTGCGAATACCGCAAAGTAACAAAATACTCCGAAGTTCGAAACTCCTTCTACAATAAATGATCCAACACTGCACCGAGCTTAACAACAGATTGCATTGAACGAAGCTCATGCAGGCTGCAATATAAATTATGTCCCCTTTACGCATTCCAGTTGCCCACAAAACATGTGGAAAAACATAGGAAACATAACATATTGTTAGTGAATAGAGTGAATGCCCCCCGGCAGTCGTAAATCAATCGTTCAGTGAATCAATCTCAAGCATATCGAATACCGCAGCGCTACGCTGAATTTTCACACATTAATATTTAAAGGAATTTATATAAGAGTGGAACAAGCAGTCTGGAAGATTTATAGCAACAGTAATTATTGACACTTTCCACTCACACACAAACACACTCCCACCGCCGAACAGAACTTTCACAAGATTTCCATATGTGTCACTCCGGCACAGCTGTTTCCATTAGAAAATTTCAATTACAATTGCGTGAAAAGTGCCACCAAAGACACCAACAACACCAGCGACACCCGCAACCGCCGATCAGCAATCCAAGGCGGACGCGATCAGTTCACAGCATGCACAGAACCAAAACAGTCTCGAGCGACACTTCACACTCAGTGCTGCAATTATAGGTGTAGGAGGGGGAGTGAATTGGGGCAAACACATGTGCCCTGCAACTGCGCACTTGTGCTGGTGAACAGGTTCTCGCCTCACCAACATCCCAGCAACAAACCCACAAATAAGAAACAAAGGCATCATTAAAATTCAAATGTATTTTCTTTGGAAAAAAAAAATTCAAAAAAAGCATTACCAAAATTTGAAAAAATATATTTCTACTTCATTATAGAAAGCAAACACACAGACCCACACACATACAGCTGCACATACACAGTGTTGTGGAAATGATAAGCAATACGATAAAAATTTTGTCATACAAAATAAGAGCGTGAGTGAACAATTAAACAACTTCTCCGGCCCAGCGACAAAAACAATTGAACACGAAAAAGAAAGCAAGCATCTGCAACGCAGGCACATGGCATAGCACAGCGCAGCATCGGTGGCAAGTTCAACGAAAATGTGGCACCCATTTCAGGCGGTATGCACGCACAGCTGTGGGGAGTGATCAGTACTGGGGTCGGTCGCTCTCTTCGTTCGGCTGCATTCTACTTGTAACATTCGCTGCAAGTGACTCATGCTGCGGTTGTGATGGTTGTGGTGGTGGTTGTTGTGGTGCTGCTGCTGTTCTTGCTGCAAAGTGATCATATTTTAGTTTGACACAATTACGCAGTAATGGCTTCATTATGTGTAACGAAACGAACGCTTGTGTGGCGCAACACAGTGTCAGGCTGATGCCTCGCAGTGGACTGAGTCCATGTTGTTAGAAAAGCGCTCAATTTTGATAAGAGCAGACCACATAAAAACACTGCCGACTTCTTGAGTGCAACCTTATCTTGTACTAAACAACGCAGAGGTCTGTTTTGCCTAAGCCACGGTAATTTGATGCAGCCTAAAGTAAAGGTGTAGTACGTGTGTGAGATGATAGTTACTTCTTACTGCCTCGGAACTATGACAATGTGTCTCAAAATCCAGTACCACACGAGTGATGGATCTAACTCTGAATGGTGTAACTCTGAATGGAGTAACTCTGAATGGAGTAACTCTGAATAGTGTAACCAACTCTGAATGGAGTAACTAACTCTGAATGGAGTAACTCATTCTGAATAGTGTAACCAACTCTGAATGGAGAAACTAATTCTGAATAGTCTAACCAACTCTGAATAGTCTAACCAACTCTGAATAGTGTAACCAACTCTGAATAGTGTAACCAACTCTGAATAGTGCAACCAACTCTGAATAGTGTAAACAACTCTGAATAGTGTAACCAACTCTGAGAGGTGCAACTGTGAAAGGTGCAACTCTGAAAGGTGCAACTCTGAATGGTTCAACTCTGAATGGTTCAACTCTGAAAGGTGCAACTCTGAAAAGTGTAACTCTAAAAAGTGTAACTCTGAAAAGTGTGACTCTGAAAAGTGTGACTCTGAAAAGTGTGACTCTGAAAAGTGTGACTCTGAAAAGTGTGACTCTGAAAAGTGTGACTCTGAAAAGTGTGACTCTGAAAAGTGTGATTCTGAAAAGTTTGACTCTGAAAAGTTTGACTCTGAAAAGTTTGACTCTGAAAAGTGTGACTCTGGTTCTAACTTCATATTTTCTATTATAGAGGATGTGAGTCTGCCTCAAAAGCTATGAGAAGACGTCGTTTATAAATGGGCAAAACAACAGGAGGATCTAACGCTGTCAAGACTTAATCTTCAGATTCTCCAATATAGAGGATCAGATCCTGAACTTAAGAATACTAGAGCCCCTCAGAGCTCTCAGAATCTCGTACCAAAATAATGAAGGATATAACTCTCTTCACATTTTCCAATATAGAAGAGGTGAGGCTTTACATAGAAATACTGACTCAAAAGCTATTAAAATACGCCTCTCAGAAAGTCGTCCAAACGACCGGAAGATATAACTTTGTCAAGAATTAATCTTCAGATTCTCGAATACAGAGGATGTGAACCTTAACATAAGAATATTAACTCGGAGCTCTGAGAAGATGACTCAAAAACCCGTACCAAATGACTGAAAGATGTTAGTCTGATTAAGCCTCGGGCTTCTTACTTTCCAATATAAAGGATACATACATAGGAATACTACCTCGGAGCTACGACAATGTCTCTCAGAATCTCTCTCTCGTACGACAACATTGAAAAATCTAACTCTGAAAGGTGCAAATCTGTTTCTAACTCTATTTTTAGATTCTTCAATATAGAGGATCGGACTCTTTACATAGAAATCTGACTCAAGAGCTATGAGAAGATGTCTCTTAGAATCTCATACCAAACCACCGAAAGATGTTACTCTGGTTAAGGCTCGAACTTCATATTATCCAATATAGAGGATCAGATTCTAAACATGGGAATACTACCTCAGACTTACCATAATTTCATCTCACATGACTAACACTGTATTGAGAAAGTGAGTCTCAACTGAACGTTGAAAATCATTACAGAACCCTGCCCAGGACTCTTAGACAGAACAAGATGTGTTTCACAACATTATCTGCCCGGATAACACAATTGAAAGATGTCCGATCAACTCTGAATTAAAGAGTTAATTAGAAGAAAACTGTTTCAGAGCTATGACAACATATCTCTCAGGAAATTGTCCACTCTGACAATAGTTCTGAAAGATGTCTCTCCGGGTACTGCCTTCTCGGACAACACCTCTGAGAGTTGTAAATCTGGTCTTCTAATTCTCTAGTATAGTTCATCTTCTTAATAACTCAGCTCCACTACTGCCAAAATACTGGGAATAGGATCTGTTCTCGTTAGATAAGTAACCAAAATATCCACAGCAAATATTGCTGAATTACTGATCTCACTATAAAATGCTTCACACAATTGGACCTCAGCAGTGTTGGAGCATTCAAAACTCCCGCACATTTATAATCTAATCTAATAAATCTAATCTTCATGGAGGAACACAAAAGTGTGTACCTCCATGAGTGTGATAGATGACCACAAAAGTGTGTTTCCTTACAATCGATTTCTAGTGTCCTTTGACTCACTTGGCTCACTTAGAAGTCAGCAAAAATTGAGCTGTAGCTACTTGCTGTAGGATCTTTGTAACACCTTTCATCCAACTTTGTTTCTGAGCCTACATTGAAATTGGACAGATCTGTAGCGTCTGCTATGGTGGGTATGAAAGGCGCATCAATCTCCTGATTTAGTATGGTGTACCAATGGATGGGTTTGAACCATTCGTGTTGCTTAATATCACTATTCCCATTCAATAGATTGCCAAATCTGAAAGTAGAGCATTAAGTTGTGATATTCACAATTAGTCACGTTCCTGAGGCGGTTGATGTAGAGCTGAGAGTAAAGTCTGTGTGATATGAATCGCCAGGTCAATCATTGGGGTTAATGCATAGTTCATGGAACCACCGATTCTTGAACCAAGAACCAAAGAAATGTGTTTGGTGGTATTTGCCAACAGCCATGCTCAGACTTCCACATTACCATCTGCTAATTCCAAGTGTATTTGATCCTCCAACATACTTTTACAATTTCATTCCTCAATTGACGGAATCCTTTGATAAAGTTCTATAGTTAGAAATCAACCACATGGAATTTAGAAAGCTTTTGTACGTAAACGAAGCTTTGAGCATTCCTGCTCCACAGCTGGTGAGGCTATTCTATACCAAACACATCAGAGCTCTTTTATGTCTAATTAGCATCTCACGAGCTTTGCAGAAACTCTCCTCTCTTTGCAGAAGGTTTCCTCTCTCTGCTCTTTATCAACCGCCATTTGTATGCACCTCTTGTGTGTGCTTCGAAACATTACCTGCGTGATAAATCGACCTGCAACAAACCACCCACCAAATCCTTGAGAGGTTCGCTGAAAAACGCTGGTGTGCTATAGCGACCATCACAGATTTTCTTATACATCCCCATAACGTTGTGACCGGTGACAGCAAACGGCGATTGGCCGGCCACCAATTCGTACAGGAAAACGCCAAAGGCCCACCAGTCGACGCTGGTACCATACGGTTTGGACAGTATAACCTCAGGTGCCATGTACTCCGGAGTGCCGCACAATGTCAGCGTGCGATTTTCAACTATCTACAAACAAAGAAACATTGTTAGTCGCAGGGCATATGAAAATTTCCAAGCATCTGATGATGACCTTGGCAAATCCGAAATCCGTGATCTTTATGTAACCATTATAATCGATCAAAATGTTTTCGGTCTTTAAATCACGGTACACCACACTCAGTTTGTGAAGATACTCCAGGGCCAGGAACACTTGAGATGCATAGAAACGGGCCACTTGCTCACTGAATTTGTGGACTCTAAGTGTGAACAGAACGGAATGGAATGGAACGGAATGGAATTGGAATTTGCATTTACATAATTACTATCGCTAACACCACAATCCACTCACCTGTAGTGAAAGCTGAACAGTTCACCGCCCATTATGGCTGGCATGCCTAAATAAACGGACTCTTTGTCCTTGCTGGAGAATTTCAGCGAGACCAGAAATGGAAATTGCACGCAACTCAGGACATTTTTCTCATTGTAAACGTGAGCAACTTGTTTGAGTTTCACAATTTTCTCTTTTTGCATCAGTTTGACCGCACAGAAATTCTCACTGGTTTTGTGTTTGATGAATTCCTGCAATGTACATGAAAGGAAGAACTGGTATTACCCAGGTCCAACGAGCCTTTCAGATTAATACCACACCCACCACAGCACCGAAGACGCCTGTGCCCAGCAAACCGACAATTTCATAATCCCGCAAACCTATTTCAGGCGATGACTTCATATCTTTCCAACGTGTGAGAAAGTCCTGCTTGTTTTTGTCCAGCACGCTTTCATAGTTGACATTTGGACTGAAGGTAAGTCTGCCCATGTTTCAAAATGAAAATTAGTTGGAAGAATTTATGAGCAGTTCGACTGTAATTGATGTTGACAGTTGAGGCAATGCTTGGAACTGCTATTGAATATGTTTTTGTGGGGTTTATGAAATACATTTGAGTACACAAATGATCTACTTTTGAAGCAAGCAGAGCTGAGTAGGATTGAACACTTTACAAGTCGAAGATGAGAAACGGAAATTAGTTAATATATTGAAAACTTCCTTGGTAATGGTAGAGATTATGTCAGCTTCGTCAAACCCAATGGAGACAGTGTATTTGGATGCCGTAGATACAGAAAGGTCAACAAAAGCTGTCAATGTTACTGTAATTATGGACATTTATGTATTTTTTGAGCACAACAAAGACAACTGAACATTATTCCATCCCAGCACTCTTCTCAACTATGTCGGAATATATTATAAAAAAGGTTCACAGAAAAGGATATATGAACATGTTTCTGCTTTTTGGCGTTCTCAAAAGATAACTGGAAATAACCATCTCACCACATTTCTTACTCATAAGGGAATCGCACTTTTGCCTCTTTCAGTCCCGGGGGTGTTTCAATTTAAGGGACACACATCCCAATTCTTGGCTTTCATGAGCTTCCTTTTGCTGCCATCCTGACCTAAACTAACCCAGACCAACGCTATTCAGACTAATACATAATTTACTTTATGTCTCTCTTATATCTTGACCGGATGATCTAAGAATTTGATAGTGTGGCAATTTTTGTGAAGAAAAGTGTAGCCCAAATATTCACTAAACTATCGTGCTCCTCCATCCCTTGCGGTTTCTGAGATATTGGGGATTAAAGTTAAAACTTTCAAACTGAAGTATTTTTTATACGCATTTGACTCCGATCTTATGCTAAAAATGCTGAACTAAATAGAACTAAATTTTTATATTACCTCATTGCAGGATAATTTGCACTGTGTCCTCAACTAAATTGTAATTTGAGATCTTAAGAGCAAAGCTACTTGGAAAGTGGAGGTACTTTTAATACATAAGATATACACTGAAACCACTTTAGTATTCTTTGCTGTAGTGGCCATCTCCGCTCTCCCTAAATGAGTGCTGAAATGGCAATTGATAACTTCAATTATAGTACTTTATGAAGAATCTGATCTTACTCACGCTTCCTTAACTGAGTGAGATATACAAAATTTCAGTACTCAACGACAATTGCTTCATACTGGAAAAGCGATGGAATTTTCCATATAAAGTAATTATTAGTACCTAGTTTTGCTCGTCCCAACTGTTCATGTTGTTTTTGATATTTTGTTCATATCGGTGCGGTCCTTCGGCTGTAGAATATTTTCTCAGACTCATCTCTTCCAAATACTGCTGCAATTTCCACAAGAGCTGCAATGTATTTCCTGTATGTGTGTGTGTGTGTTCTGAATCCCAGTAACAAGCCTTTAGAGTTAGTGTATATCATAAGCAGCCTCACTACTCACTTGTTTTCCATCAAAAGTCCGCAAATATGTCGGCATGTTTATTAGTTTTCGATTTGGTGTACTTTGTGTCCGGCCATTTTTCAAAGTGAGACAAGTCCTCCATGTTGAGTATGATCGGCACATATGGAGCAGTGACATCCTGATTTAGTATGGTGTACCAATCAACCGTTTTGAACCATTCATGCTCCTTGATGTCCCTGCAGCCGGTGATTAAACTGCCTACCCTTGATAATGAAATATTGTAAGCTCAAAGCAAAGAGCTCTGTCTCACTCTATAACTCTCTCACACACAGACAAATGACTTACCTCTTGGTCAAATCCACTTGCAGCAAATTTCGTATCAAGTCCTTGAAAGGACTGCTAAAGAAGGCCGGCATTTTGTAGTCACCTTCGCAGATTTTCGCATACATCACCATAACATCGCGATTGTGCTGGGCGAATGGTGAGTTGCCGGCCACAAACTCATACAGTAGGATGCCAAAAGCCCACCAATCGACGCTGGTGCCGTACGGTTTCGATTGGATGATCTCGGGAGCCAGGTATTCCGGCGTGCCGCACAGCGTCAATGTGCGTGTTTCCACTTTCTAAATACAGGACGATAAACTATGAACTGGTAATGCCTGGAAATGAAAACACACAGCATCGCGTGGGACCCTGTAACGCTGACCTTGGTGAAGCCGAAATCTGTGACGCGTATGTAACCGTTGCTGCCCAGCATAATATTCTCGGGCTTCAAGTCCCTGTACAGCAACTTCATGTGGTGCATGTACTCCAGCGCCAGAAATACTTGAGCTCCGTAGAAACGGGCCTGCTTCTCATTGAACTTGCGCACCCTACAATCGGGGGTAATTGCAATACAAACTGAAGGGTGTGTCATGTGTCCGCTTACTTGCGATGATAGGTGAACAATTCTCCACCGTTTATGAAAGGCAAACCCAGATAGAGACAATCATTGTCTTTAGTGGAGAACTCCAGTGAAACCAAGAATGGGAATTTTATGCTGCGCAGCACTTGTTTTTCGTTGTAGATGTGACTGACTTGCTTCGTTTTCACCACATGATCCTTCATCAGCAACTTCACAGCAAAATAATTATCGCTGACGATCTCTTTAACCAATTTCTGAAAGATGCTAGAGATCAGTACGGAAGTGCTAGTATATATGCCGTTTATATAGCGTCGATTTACCACTCGACCGAATGAGCCGGCACCCAGCACTGCCAACTCATCGTAGCCCGCCAACCCGGTTTCACGTGATGAACTAAGATTTTCCCATCTCGACTGGAAATCCTTACGCAGCTTCTCCAATATTATTTCGTAGTCTTCTTTACGATTGAACTCTCTTGGTCCCTGTTTGCTCGCTACAATGTGGAATAAGTGTGTCAGGAAAAACAGAAATTATGGTTTAAATGAGAGAATACAGGATTGCAAGCATGTAAAATGTAAAACAAGAATGTCACTGGAGTGGTGTTGTAGGTAAAAAAAGAGAGGAACAGCCTCGGGGAGTTCTCAACAATATGCAAAACTATGAGAATGGAAGATCTGCTATTTTGCTGGAAGTTAGCCAATGCATATTGCGAGGTTATTAACTTATCAGTGTGGTCGAGAATGAACCAGAGTTTAATTCCAACAGAGGTGTAAGTAGAAAGTGGATATACAAAGGACTAGTTTGATCACCCATAAAAGAGTCATCAACGAAGAGAGTAGAGGACTTCATATACCAAGTTTTATTGTATGTTCATATGAGTCTGATCTTGTGGTTAACCAGTTGAATCCCCAACATCACAATCAAGTCCAGAGTTATCCAATCACACAGCAAAATAGTAGCAACTGGAAGCCAGATAGAACCTCAAGGATTAATACTAGTAACGTATAAACTTCTATGAAGGCCGCAACCTAATAAATCAGTCGAATCCTTTAACGCAACTGGGAGAAAGTGTTTGAAACCAATTTACGCCTGTTCTTAAGCTAAGACATCCAAAGCAAAGCGCAGCAACTGAACGTGGCAAGGACATGATTTGTGTGCCCTCTTTAATCCAAATCTGTCCTCTGATTTATCCTTAGTTTAGCAGATAGCTGTCTCTTATTTTCTTGTATCAAATCGCATTTTTTATAGACTTCCACTCTGTTGCGTTAAGGGAGTCGCTGTATTCGATTGGTTGCGGCCATTGTCCTACCTGGACGTCGTGATGGAGACTTGGTTTGTGCGACTTTGCTGTTCCTAATGGACAATTGCGACTTGTAGCTCGCCACCGACATAGACCTGCTAAGGGAGGACGCGTGAGCTCTGGCAGAAATTTGCATTGAAACGTCCTCGCCCCTTATAGGCGCACACTTACCTTAGCACATTCATTATGGCTCTATTCTAACTTTTTTTTAAATATTTAAAAAATATTTTCTCAGAAGACAAAAACGTACACTACAAAATAAGCCGTTCGATTTCGTTGACGTGTGGGAATTTGTTTTGATTTCCAATGAAATATAAATACGTACATTTATTTCTCCGAATGCCTCTCGGCGAGACTGACATTTGTTTCACTCTTCACTAGAAAACCTAAGTAAAATGTGAAGGAAAAATCGCAGGACACTCTGAAGTATAAATTAAATTGTTCTTCCATCGGTAAAATAAAACGCTCCCCTCGCTAGTTTAAAACACATCCTAAAAGTAGGCAACGATTATATGCTACGAAGGACAGAAGGTATTTAAGGAGGAACTCACGAGCTTTGGTCATCGGAATAGTAACGCTCCTCTCGGTGGTTTAACACACATCCTAAAAGTAGGCAACGATTATATGCTATGAGCGACAGAAGTGATTTAAGGATGAAATCACGAGCTTTGGTAACTGGAATAGTAACGCTCCTCTCGCTAGTTTAATACACATCCTAAAAGTAGGCAACGATTATATGCTATGCGCGACAGAAGTGATTTAAGGATGAACTCTCGAGCATCGTTGGAAAGTAACCAAACGCTTTAAGAGATCCCACCAAGCAACTAAATTCCACTCCTGTTCACTTATCTACGAGACAATCGTTTCAGTCATGCACATTCGCATACGTACAAAAGATAACAACAAAAAATTGCAATTCCCTGGCCCCGCGAATGGCGCAACAATTTGCCCGGCTCCTTCCACATCGAAACGAACAGATCAGAATTCAATTCGAAACGAATTTCTAAACACAGCCACCACACATGCTGATGAGCTGATGAGCCACGCAAACAATACACCTTCAAAGCAGGCTACCACGCCACCCTCCCCCACCGACAATAGCGTTGCAAACATACTCGTATCAAAGCGCAATTTACAGCCCCATAGAAAATCCATTTATCGTAGGGGAAGTCGGTCATAAAACATCCATTAACTTCATGTCAATGTTGCACACAGGCAGACCTTCGAGCTGCATGCAGCGGGTGTACCGAAGAATACGAGAACGTCCGCCTACCCACCAATCCGTCCGTCCGTCCATCCGACCGTTAACTGCAAATTGCTGAACTCAGCGCAATTGTGGAATGCTTGCAGAGGGCGCAACTTTAATTTCACTGGCTGCGACCGCGGCGAAGGCAAAAGGAATAATAGAGCAAAAATTGCCACATGACAATTGCCAAGAACAACATCATGATAGGAGTGGGCAAAGGTGACACGTACAAAACCAATTTCGAGGGCAAATGTCAATTTAACAGTTGTTGCAGCAGACGTCAAGCTCAGGCAATCAATAGGCTCAGTAGACTTGGGAGCAGGAAACGCAACCACATCAGGGCAAGGAAGGAACTAACAATATAAGGAGCGATGCGTACCACTGTGTTGCTCTTCTCCACTGATGTGCGCCAGAAAGGTACCAAAGAGGGAGATTGTTTTATGAGCGAACGACTGAACTTTCTATATTCACCAGTTTATCTAAGAGATAGTTCAAGGAAATGTTGTTCAGAAAAAGCCACAACTGGTCCAGGAGTCGTTGAATATATTGTTTACCTTCTCTGTACGAGTATCTTGGCTCAAATTATTCCCACATGCTCACTTTAGAAGTTCTTGAAGTATCAGCGAATACAAAGTAGGAGACCAATCGAACAACTCACGTCAGATTTTCAAACATTCTGTCCCTACTTCAACAATCGAACTAGCGCAGCTATCAAGGGAGAAATCCAACAAAGGTATCCATTTAAATATACCACGCAACCCCAATTGTTTGCCTTCAGACCTGACTGTAATTAGATGGACACACATAACGTGTTAGTTTACTTACATTGTCTCATTTAGTGGTCCAATTTTGACTATAAACATTATTGGCGACAAAATCAACAACTCCTGACTGGGCCGCGAAGATGTTAGAAACTATTTATTTTGAATTTTAGTGGAACTGAATAAACCGAAGAAAGGAATTCTAAACTGGAAATTTTATATTTTGAAAACTAAATACAAGTATCTCCAACGTATTAGACACATACATAAAAATATCAAAACGTTTTGAAAGTGAAGAATATTCCAGTCGACTGGGCGGGTCCGGACAATTCTGTTAGCTTGGTGAAACTGTCAAGTGTCTGATTGGGAGTATGGGAAAAATGTCAGACCATTGGACTCGTTCTGAATATGCACAGAATTGAATAATTCTGGTGGAATATCTCTAAAGTATTACCTCGTTTGTTTCCATACACACTACTTCTTGAAGACGTGGAAGGGTGTTAAAAAATTATGAAAGTGCTGCTAACAGATCATCATTAGAAGATATGGTCCACAGTCTCCTCTGCCTCTTCATTCCCACAGCTTCTGCAGTATTCATGAGGGAATACTCCCAGCTTGAGAGCATGCCTGCCGAATGACCAGTTATACAACGACACGACCTTAGAGATATCTTCTCTCGACAGGCCAACCAAGTCTCTAGATTTATTCCTATCAAGTTCCGGGCATATTAGACTATTCGTTAAGCAAGTGCCTTCGTCTACCCAAGAGCTAAGATTTTCATTTTCAGTACACTTCCTATTTCTATCTCCTAATACTATCATCGCTTCAATAGCAGAGTTTGGCAGTTTCTCATGGCAGCCGTGATTGCCAAGCAACGTTACAATACAGTATCGTATGTTTTTCTTTTTCTGCTGAGATTACGAGATTATTATTTTACTTAACTACAGAAAAAAGGTACATCGGCAAGTTCTTCTCAACGATTAGCGAACTCATGCAATCAGCACTGGGTGAGATTTCTGGATGGGTTGAGCGCAACTGCTTAGGAGTTAACCCTACTAAGATGAAAGTAGTTTTGTTCACCAGAAAAATAAAAATCCCTGAGTTCCCTTTGCAAAAGTTACGTAGGACGTTGAATCTCTCTTCAGAAGCAAGATACTTAGGTACCATTATGGACCTCAAGTTAAATTGGTGGAAGAATATTGAGGAGAGAAGAAGGAAGGGTCATACTAGGATAGGAGAGAAGAAGGTTGGCTGCATACTATACCGGTATAAGGATCTTTGTTAAAAAATGGGGATTGTCACCGTACATTGTGTATGGGATGTACGCCACAATCATTAGACGAATTATCACCTACGGGACCATCGTCTGGTGGAAGGCATTGGGAAGGAAATGTAATCAAAACCGTATTGGAAAAGTACAAAGACTTGCTAGCCTGGGAATTTCAGGGGCTGTACGTAGCGCGCCTCAAGAAGGCTTAAATATATTATTTCACCTCTTACCACTAGGAGTGTTCATACAGCGTTGTGCCGCCAAGTGTGCTCTCAGACTAAGGGACGCGTGGAAATCTGCCAACTGACACTGTACAATTTTTAGCCAAATAAAACGGAAGGGTCAAAGGATAGTAACGACTGCCTTAGAAACGGCTACAGACTACATGACTTCTACTATAGACTTTACAGCTAGAATTTCAACTCACTATCCAACCAGGGAAAACTGGGAAGCAGGCTCTCTTGAGGGTAATTCTGACATCATCTACACTGACGGCTCAAAGAAGGAGAGTGGAACGGGGGCGGGTGTCTTCTCGGAAAGCTGCCAAGACAGCCATATCGGCTGCCTGACGCATGCAGCGTCTTTCAGGCCGAAATCTACACAATTGGGAAAGCAGCCAGACTGATACAAAGCAGTACAATTCGACCCTCGAATATCACTATCTTTGTGGATAGTCAAGCAGCGCTTAAAGCAATAGAATCCAAGCCAGCTAAATCGAAGTTGGTAATGAAATGTCGTACCTCACTACTGAAAATTGGACCCCAAAAGGTCTCACTTTGCTGGGTTCCCGGACATAGCGATATAGAAGCGAATGAATTAGCGGACGAGGTGGCCAGAAGGGGCTCTGGAAATGGACATTAACGAAGCAGATACCTCAATACAAATCCCGATATGTGAACTGTTTCGGAGCGTAGATGAATTCACTATTGCAGTGACAAATAACTTATGGACTAATCATGACGGCTATGAAGTCCCACGGGCCTTATGGACTAATCGTGACGACTGTGAAGTCTCACGGGCCTTATGGACTAATCGTGACGACTGTGAAATCTCACGGGCCTTATGGCCCAGGCTAGACATGAAGAGAACGAAGATTCTCTTAGGGCTCGACAAACCTGCAGTAAGAGTGCTTACGGGGGCTATCGCACCAATGCTTCAACATTGGAGTATTCCGTCGAGCGGGCTATGCAGCAGTTGCCATGATGAAGAAGAGATAGAATCGATTCATCACTTTTTATGTTAATGTCCAAGACTACAGTGGAAATGACTTCACTGATTGGGGTCGCGCTTTTTCACAAGCTGGACAGAGATAACGAAGGTGGACTTACCGGATCTCCTCACTTTCATCTGGAAAACCAAATTGTTTAATAGAGATGGTACTTCCAATGTATACGGAAATCGAGGGTAAGGACGAGTATGCCTCCTCTTGGCATTTTTAGATGGCAGTCACAATGGACATAGATGCCTCCGAGTGGAAGTGCGTATACCGTATCCGCAAACACGCCCTCGCAACCTAACCTGACCTTTCCTAACTTTGTGATACTTGCACAGTCTTCTTGAAAAACTCCTTCTTCTAGAAGCCCAGGAAACACTTGACAGCGATCGATCGATACTTTTGCATATTGAAGTTAATTTTCAGCCTACGTCGTTATGGAGAAAGTAGTGATATGCCCACAATTAGTAAGAAAAAGCAACATGTTCTTGTACAATTGACCCTACAATATATATTGTGGATTCTTTTCAGGCCATTGTTGTTGTTGCTTCATCCAAATATGCGACTCCTAGCTAAAGATGCTCGTTTTCGTACACCATTTGAAGCCATCAACTAGCATACGGCACAATAAATGGTTCACAGTTTATTGACTCTTGGCTCTCATTAAGAGAGGAATTAGGGATCTGTGACAGGAGAGTTCTATTATCATAATAGGATAGGAAGCAGGATAGGAATAATTGATAGCTTTTCACAAGCCGCCATATTATCGCGGACCAAGTCAATCTACAGGTTTGAGAAAGCGCTTTAAAGAAAATGATTTCTGTATACGGCGAGGAATGCGGACAGTTTTGCACTATGACCATTACTCGTTGTGCACCATGGCACCAGTGCATATGTTTGACCAGGTGCTCCAACGAAGACAAGGTTGATTTGATCAAGTCCTTATAAGAGTATTAATGTCGCCACAGACTTCAAGACAAATATAAAATTGTTGACTAAAAGAACTATTCAATGCATAGATCATCGTTGGAAAAGGTTTCACTTGAAGAAGTTTGCAATGATATGATTCCGGAATGGAATGGTTCTTTAAAAACATACAATATATAATGAGGAAACTGCCTCTAAAATGGTCTTGTTTATTTTCTACAATCAGTAGAGTATAATACATAGAATATAATAATAATGCATAGAGTATAATAATACATATAATACATAAAATATAATCAGTATAGAGTATAATAATATAAGTGGGGTTGGCTGGAGAACTGCCGAAGAAGGAGTTCTCCAAGCACTCAGGCATTGATGCCCACTGTACTGGGTCGAACTGGACATATTTAGTAGTATTTGGGTGCTCAGTATACATGTATATAAAAATCATCTTCATTTCTACTATAAACTCCAAATGATTCAACGATTGAACGAGGCATCTGAGATATGGGGCTATTTAAACATATTTGTAGAAATAGGCCTACGAGGCTTGCTGTTTATCTCGTCTTCTGTTAAGAGTCTATCCATTATGAAAGAATTTCGTGAGGGCTCATATATTCGCATATTCGCGAATGTCACCAATTACCTCATGCTTAGGAACTGTTTATAGGCACCATATTTTATATAGAAAAATAATATCGTAAGTCACAATGATGAAAACTGTCTTAAGGAGAGTATCAAAGCATTGTACCGTAATGAATTTATCACTTAACATTGCCAATATCGTATTGGTACCCTTCACAAAAAAAGAGGAACAACTTTCTCGCTCGCTCGGTAATACTCATAGCAATGAACTCTGTAAGAACTAAAATCTTCTGTGGGAAATTTTGGCCCACACTACAGGTGACAGAGTCGCTAGGAAACTATACACACGCAAACATCATAAATAACAGACCCGAATAATTACATCGAGGAAACGCCCACAATGCCAATCGAAGCAACTGCAGTGAAAACTTTACGAAAAAAACTACAAACGTTGTAACCAATTAGGGCGGCCGTGGCAGGAGCACAGATCAGCAGCAGCATATTAGACCAGTTGGAATAATAGCAATTACAACAAAAGCGATCACCACAGCCAACGATCTTGCCAACCAGCGCTACGCTTGCGAAGAGAGGAAAAACACAGCGACGAAGAATACAACAAATACATCCAGGACAAGAGAACTCACGGGTGCACGAACTCAAGCGGTGGAATTTGCCGAGTGCGCTCGCTCGGTAATTTTACACTAACAACACGAAGAAACGAGAGCAAAGCACAAGAGGAACAATGACAGAGCAACCACCACGCCAACGACCAGCAAGTACAAAGCAGAAGGAGGAATGCAAATGAAATGCTGGTTGCCAGTTAAATTGAACATAAAATATTTAACAACAACAACACTACAGGATTCCGGACAGCGCTGCTTGCAGCCAACAATACTGCAGGCCAACCAGGGACCGTTGGAGTGAGGTGGCTGACCGTCAGAAGTTGAAGGTGGCCCAAGGGCAAAATACTGCAACAACAACAAGCCTGACTGCAACAACAACAAGCCTGGCCAAAACAACAACAAGCGAGGCCGGCCAAACGGAAGTAAAGTTACACAACGGTGGCCCGCCAATAACAACAAGTGTCAGCCGCTGCGACCTGCGACTATATAAACCACGTAGCCCAAGCAGTAGGTCTCTTGGTCGATCACCAACATCCTGACTAGCAACAGCTCTACGCCATACAAAGTACAAAACGAACACAGAAAGCTTAGCGAGAACATCTGGTTTTTTAATCGTTTTCTCGCTAAGCCATACACAGACAGAGACTATAGGGATTCAGTGAGAGCCTCTGGTTTTTAATCGTTCTCCCACTGAATCACTGAGACACATACGCCACCGAGACTTAGTGACTTAGAGGGAACCTCTGGTTTTTAAATCGTTTTCCCACTAAGTCATACGCCGTACAGAGACCATAGGAACTCAGTGAGAGCTTCTGGTATTTAATCGTTCTCCCACTGAGTCACAGAGACACACACTTACCGGGACGTAGAGACATGAAAACAAGTACACATTGAATAAGTTATTTATACAAACATAGAGTTAAGGAAGTAGAATTGTGTCGAGCAAGGACTAACAAGAATCCATAATCAATATTCTAAATAAATACACTGAAATTAATTTAAATCGCAGGATTTTTATATTTTTCTGTATACGACCCCTGGAGCCGCTGAGTTTTACCCCAGCTATAAAAAGAGTCGTTACAACTCGATAGTAAGATTATTTGATGAGGTCACATATGCCTTGATAGAAGACAAAATTGAAGCGTTCTATTTAAGAAAACCATTACAAAGGCAACAAAATCATTACAAAGGCAACAAAATCATTACAAAGGCAACAAAACTATTAAAAAAAGGAAACAAAATCATTACAAAGGAAACAAATCCATTACAAATGCAGCAAAACCATTACAAAGGCCACCATTATCAAGTGGGTTTATCGCCAGCTGTATAAAAAAACTGCTAGCTTGAACTCTCTTTGATTATAATAAAACTATACCACTCTGGGCAGATCATAAGGAATGCAGGAAGTGCTTTCAGCAATCCATAGCTCACTGTTACTGATACTGACCGCTTTCTAACTGACCGTCTCTCATCTCCTTCCAGTTAAGTTCTCTCAAGTTATGATGTTTAATATAATCTACGAAATGCTCTTACTGGTATACTCATTTTTCTGGTCTTGGTTCACTTGCCCGCTTTCGAACTGATCGTCTCTCATCTCCTTCCAGTAAAGTTCTCTCAAGTTCTGTTGAATATAATATTAACAATACAAAGTGCTCTTACTGGTATACTAATTTTTCTAGTCCTGGTTCACTTACTTCTTCGCATGGCGCCATTTCTAGCATCCCTCTAACTCACTGGCCATATACTCTTCATTCCTTTTGCTGTTCCTCCCTCCCAATCTGTGTGGTCTTCGCATTCCTGCCGCAATTATTTTTAAGTACCTTACACTTTGTATAAATAATGCACTTCCTGGCTGGCCCACAGCCAACCATTACGCAGCCTAAAAGCCAATTTCCGTCTGAAGCACAGCCCTCAAGTCTCACATAGGGAATCAATTTCAACTAACATTTCAATTACAGTCTACACAAGAACTCAGCAATCAGGCAAGGTATGACAAATTCACCGAAGAATAATTGCTGTGTGAAATATCCGCTTCCGGTTGCTCGGTGCCCGCACGGCCGCTCCAGCCTACCCTGCCAGACGGCATGTGTCAGTCAGTCAGTGAGTCAGCGGCGAGTGAAGTCTCTCTTGACGCATTCCAGCATTTCAACGTAAAAGTAAGAAAAATTACCTAACGTCCACTTGATAAATGATGCTAACCGAGATTACATAAGTTGGTAATTTTCTAGTACATTTATTTTGGCCAAGGAGCATACAGAAAAACCGGGCACATGTCTTATGCAAAAGCTGCACATTAGTCGCTGCCGGGAGACACAGCGCCAGAGCCTCGGAGTGGCTGAGTGGCAGACGTTCAGACGAACCCACCACACATACTCATATGCGTATACTCGTCTACCCGGCTTCAGTTCAGTTTGATGGACATGTGAGGTTGATAAGGATATGTGAACATTTTATCAAAGTTGTTGAAGGTTTTTGGGTTACTTCGGCCTCTCGTCTGAGGGCGGAGTATGGAGTGTGCAGGAAAATAGGTGAAATTGTTGGGTAGTTTGCTGCGTTGACAATTCGGTGGCGCTTTCATTGTGGCCGATGTTGTCTTTTGTGTAAATTGACAATTAATCATTATCCTTCAGCATTTATTTGGATATTAGATCCGAGCAGTCGTAGGTAATTTAAATGTAGATGATGCCGCTTTGATGAGCTTGAGGCTTGGAAAAATGGTTTCGTAAATAGTTGGGTGGATTTCAGCCGGTAATGGCAGGCAATTATTTATAGCTGGCAAGCCACCACTAGCATAGAGAGTATCCAAGAAACTTCTGCCTTCGGAGCACTCCGTGGCACTGCTTGCTTGCACTTAAAAATTGTATATATGCTCGTTTATATTTTGGGGCGTATTTGTCAAACCGCTTAAAACTTTCATTTCATTTGGTTAAGAGCCTCAAAATTGTCACGTTTCGCGACGCGACGAACCGAGCAAATAGAAAAAAGCGCCCATTTTAGTAAATTAGTAAGCGTGCAAAAACTGCCGAATTCCTTGGGCACTTGGCTTAACCGAGCCTAACTTCCATAACTCAAAGTATCCACATGTGCGTGTACGGAGCACTTGCACGCTCTTGTTTTTCTTGTGCCGATAAACTTATTCCAGAGATATGTTAACGACCGCTATAAATAATTGGATAATATCTGTTAGGCCTCAAATAAATGTGCTTGCTGTCTTTTGCGCCCGTCATGCGTTAAGGACATTCTTGCGGTGCTTAAGTAACGCTGCCAGAGATTAGAGTCAAGTGCGTACTCGTACACGTCTTCGCTTGCCATCTTGCATAGTTAAAATTCATTAGTTCGATTGGAATGTGTCGGTTGCTGGGTGGGTGGGTGGCTGTGGCTTTGTAGGCTGTGTGTCATTTGGCCACTATCGCTGGCGATATATGCAAAATAATTGACGCCCCGATGAACTGCTGACTTACATAACAATTTGTCTTCCTTTTCTCTCAGAATTAAACTAATGCAGGGGGTGGGGTGGTTGCACGAAGTAAGTGAAATTCTGGCACAGCCGCCTCTGGAGAAAAATGAAAGTTAATATTTAGAAAAATTGCCATTTATGTGTGCATATATTAGGGAGGTGATACATGCCCAGTGTAGTATGAAGAAGATGCTGAGGGATGCTAAAGCCGTGCAAGGAAAAAATGCATATGAAAACAGATGACAATATCATAAGTTGTTGTAGGATTATATACGATTAATTCAAGGCATATTCAAGCACAGGCGATGTTGTGAGATTAAACTCATCAGTCATATTGCTAAAATTATACAATTGAAGGCAAACTGGTCATTATTCTGTATATACTAAGTTCATAGGAAAGAAAGACCTTCGATCGTTGGTTGGGGTAATCACGGGGTATAATCATTGTGGCCATCATATAGTGAGCACAGGCATCATCGAGAGTCCGAACTGCGTCTCCTGTTTGGAAGAAGAACAGAATGTCCTAGAGCAATTTCTCTGCACTTGTCCTGCCTTTGCCAGAATGAGGATGCGCATATTAGGATCAGATCTATTGCAAATGCACATTTCTTACTCCTGGACAGACTTCTGAGACTCATAAATGAGTTAAAGAAGTCGGAAAAGGTTTAATTTTCCTTTCACAATTCTTTATCCAATAATATTTCCAGGCTTAGAGTACAATGGGCATCAATGCCTTCCTTGAAGAAATATTGATTACCAGAGTAGCGAAAAGTTCACCGAAACGCAGCTCATTACCTTCTTGATTACAGATGGCAATTAATTATGTATAGTCAAGTTCTGAGCATTCCAGTTACTTAGCATGTTAGTTACTCGTAGCCTGGTTACCAAGTGCACCTTAATTGGCAGAGTCAAGCCCTGAATATTAGCCATTTACTTAGCATGTTAGTTACAAGTAGCCTGGTTACCAAGTGCACCTTAATTGACAGAGTCAAGCCCTGAATATTAGCCATTTACTTAGCATGTTAGTTACTCGTAGCCTCGTTACCAAGTGCATCTTAATTGACAGAGTTGTCCCAACCAACATATCGGATGATATATCTTCTTCTTGTAAGGTAACCATTACAACCCGTGGTCGGGGTACTGCCGATTTGCGCACCTCTTGTCAGGTGCCTCTGCTTCTTGCGCGCCTTCTCCAATTACTCACACCAAGCGTAGTTAGTGCTTCCTCACCTTGGTCTATCCACCGGAGCTATGGTCTCCTCTTCGTCGTCGAGCTTCGGCTCTCGCTTCATATAACTTTTTCGACGTAACTTCTTCATCCATACGATGGACATAACGCAGCCAGCGTAGTCTCTGTATGTTTAAACGCTGAACTACGTCAATGTCGGCGTACAGCTCATACAGCTCGCGGTTTATTCGAATGCGATAGTCGTTGCCAACTCGAACAAGACGAAATATTTTGCGTAGAACTTTCCTCTCGAACACCCCAAGGGCGGCAGCGTCTGTATGCAGTACCACCCATGCCTCAGCACCATAAAAAAGCACAGCTAGAATGAGCTTCTTGTAGAGTATCAGCTTCATCGATCGAGAGAGGGCTCCGCAACCCACTTACTTACTGAGCCCATAGTAGCACCTATTAGCATGATGATATGATTCTTCGCTTTATCTCCAGACGGACATCATTATTGGTGTTAACAGCGGTGCCAAGGTATGTAAATTCCTTGACTACTTCAAAGTTGTAGTTGCCCGCTGAAACATGAAAGCCCTAGACGCCGTGCTGCCCTGTTTGCAGACAGCATATACTTCGTTTTGACCTTGTTTACCGTCAATCCCGGTGTGCATCGCTATTATCAGTCGATATCGATATTATCGGTCGGACCAAGAGAAATGTTACTGTTGCTTTCAATGCTATTGAAAAGGAATCAGTCAAAGATATCATCAGCGTACTCAAGCAGCGGGACACCTTTGCAGAAAATGTTGCCATTGGGATGCACAGCGGCCTTTCGTAGAATCACCTCCATGATAAAGTTGAAGAGATCGCAGGATAACGGGTCACCTAGTCTAAAACCTCGTCCAGTATTAAAGGTAATTTCCTGCCTCGACGGTGCTATTCGTTTTGCACAACGTAATCTTGCAGAGTCTTATCAACTTTTCAGGCCTACCGAACTCAGGCATTGTTGTGTATAGGCAATTCCGCATCGGACTATCGAACGCAACTTTCAGAGATGATGGGTGTCGATTGATATCATCAGATAATATATGGATATCATAATTCATGGTTATACTCGATGTCATCTTCGGATGTTGATTTACTAAACGTGCTGAGGACAAATCCCTTTCGTTTGCTTTAGGAATTTGATAAGTTCACAGAAATGAACCTCGAGATATTCTTGTATACCACCATAAAAGGGTTTTCGGGACTTCTAATGAGGTATTTGCGAACTTCCAACATATCAAAGTACTGTTTTGTGGTCCCTTTCTCAAGCTGTCATTGCAGCCATGACAGTGTATTCAGCCACGAACATTTCGTTTGTTGTAGGAACTTGATAAGTTCACTGAAAGGACCCTCGAGAAATACTTGCTTATTACCGAAAAAGGTTTTTCGTAACTTTAAATTCCGTATTTGCAAGGCTCCGACATTTCAAAATACTGTTTGGTGCATTTCACCCTGCAGCCATTGCAGACAAACTGAAGATTACTCAATCGTGATACTAGAATATATCGTTTGTTTGAGGAACTTGGAGCGTTCACTGAAGGCAATCCCGAACGATATCTGCTCACTACAGAAAAAGGTCCTTCCGAACTTTTGATACGGTATTTGTAGGGTTCCAAAATATCAAAATGCTCACTACCGAAAAAGGTGCTTCGCAGCACATTGTCCGCTTCTTACGTCCTGTCGCTGACAACTTGCAGCCTCATGAGAGTACTTAATAGGGATGCGTAACAATTTCATTTGTTTTAGGAACTTACTGAAGGAAATCTCCAAAATTCATGGTGACTATCGAAAAAGGTTCTTCGGAACTTTTGTTGCAGTATTTGCAAGGTTCCAAAATATCAAAATGCTCACTATAAAAAAGGTTCTCCCCAGCACATGATCCGCTTCATACGACTTCTTACGAGATCCT
This sequence comes from Clusia tigrina, assembly GCA_920105625.2. Lineage (NCBI taxonomy): Eukaryota > Metazoa > Arthropoda > Insecta > Diptera > Clusiidae > Clusia > Clusia tigrina. The sequence goes on from OV050031.1 coordinate 221,168,696, forward strand.
GAGGTAGTCGTCTACATTCGCTGTTAAAGTTGCAGCCTCATCAGTGTACTCTTTCAGGATGCATGAACATTACGTTTGTTTTAGGATCTTGATATCTTCACTGAAGGCTATCCCGAAAGATACCTGCTCACTAGAGAAAAAGGTTCTTCGCAGCACCTAAGCCGCCTCTTACGACTTCTTCCGGTGTCCTGAGGTAGCCGTTCTACAATCGCTGCTAAAGTTGCAGTCTCATCAGTGTACTCAGTGAGGATGCATGAACATTGAGTTTGTTTTAAGTAACTTGATAAATTTATCAGTAAATTTACTGAAGGAAATCTCTGAAAATTCAAGCTGACTACTGAAAAAGTTTCGTTGCAGTACATGATCCGCTTCTTACGAGATCTTGTCTTGAGGTAAGTGTTCTACGATCGCTGCTAATGTTTCAGACTCATCGCTTTATTCTATCCTAATGAAAGTGTCCACATATTGGCCAGTGATATGTTCGGATAGGAGCTTCTATTATTGTGCTAGCACGATAAGAGTGAGGAAGTTGTTGGCCCAGTTATCCAGTTAATTCTCACTTCTTCTTGTGAAGTGACGATTTCATCCAACCAAGAGTTTACTAATCCTAAGAAATATTCATGTATAACCTTTTATGGATGCCTCAGATGGATGGCATTACTAGAATATTAGATTCGCTTGACACATTTGATGAGAAGAACTTTGGTTAGCAGGTACATCATGTAATCGGAGCTCTCCTTAGTCCCTAGATTGAGCAATTTTTAGAGGATCGTTTTGTCCATTTGTTTTCTTTAATAACACTCAGCATCTGTCTCGTAGACTTGTTTGTTGTTGTTTGTTTGAGAAAACGATTACTAACTGATCTATAGTAAAATTCTATAGGAAAGTTAATGGCTAATATTTATTCTAAGCATTCTTTAATATTCTGTGTTGAATATTTTAGTATTCAGATCATCAGTGGGTCTTGTCTAATTAACATCGCTGATCCTACCAAACGTTGGCTTTGAATTCCTATCAAATCTTTCTAATTCCACCCCATCACAAAGAAGTAAATTGAGAGCAGGGTCTATGCTGATACACTCTCTGTATGCAGGAATTATTGTCGCTATCTCTAGTACTAATTTAAGTTTCCTGCCATAAACTTTCCTATAGTAAAGACCTATAGGAAAGTTTATTTGTTCTAAGCATAAAATTGCTTTTATATTCTGTGTTGAAGATTTTAGTATTCAGAGAAACCAAAGTGTCTACTTTTTTGATAAATTTCGGAAGGATTTAAATAGTATCTTAAACACTATTAAGTATTTTTACCTCTACTGTCATATAAAGTCTTCTTATGCCCATGTGTATTTTCTGTTAACCAGGCTTAACCAGACTAGGCTGCTAAGTCAGAGTGAAGCCGGTGTTGCTTGACAAGACTGGGACCTCATAGTCATAATTAGCCAATGTCAGTTATAGAGAAAAAGTGGTGTAAGGATACTAAAACACATATAGGTTGCGAAGGCATGTGCGTATGCGTATCCGCACTTCCACTCGGGGACATCTATGTCCATTGGACTATATGAAACACATGTCATTTTTATATGTTTGTATTCAGTGAACCGGCTTCGCTGAGGGATGAAACAGTCTCGTGTGGTTTGGCTGCATTAACTAAAGGATATGGTAAGCCTGAATTGAAAACAGATTCTTGAATGAGCTGCTAACGTTGCAACCTCCCTGATATCGTTATCTCTACAAAGTATTGCAATCCGTTCTGTAGTTTATACCCTGAGGAAGGAATATTAATATTAATAGATATATTCCCAATACGAGTATTGCGGAAATTACTGCGGAGGTCCCATAACGATCACTTCAATGCCAGCTGAGTTCGTATGTGAAATGACCACTTTTACTCTTAACCCAATTGTTCCCAGCAGAAGCGCCCTGCTAAGTCAGCCGCGCTTCGTTTAGAGCAATCATAAATAAATCATAATTTTGTACCGCAGGTCGAACGGAAACTTATGCCCACGTTTCAATGAAAGCACTCAACTGGCTGCGCCTTGGACTGAAATCATTTCAATTACACTGGAAAAAAGGCAATTTCAGTACTGCATAAATTTGAATACAGTCTCACTTTTAGCTTAGCCCGATGATTTGGTGAGTGTAGCCGTGTCTGCAAGCAGCCAACTGGGTGCCTTGTACCGGGCTCCAGGCACCATGGTTGACTGACTGCCGCCGTGTGTGCAAAAGGTGTAACTAATCCGCATGATTCGTTTACAATGTAACCAACGTCATTGCTTTGTCAAAATGACGTCAGCATCTTTGCGACGCAGCTCAGCAGCCGAGAGAGTGTGGCCGGCAAATGAGGGTGGGCGATATGGGTGAGATGGGTGAGATGGGCGATAGAAATGTGAGCGCCGCTTATCTGCATTGATGCAGCGTGAATTTCACAGCAGGCTCTGGGACGGCGAGAACCCTTTTCTGCGAGTAGCTGCTCAATTGCGGCGACAAGCGTGTTCGGTAACATGCGACATTCATTGTCCTTCCTGCCTCACTCACATGGCGCTTTGTGATAAATTTGACTTTTTGACTTAATTCCACCCCAAATGTTGCTCGTTATTTCAGCGGGCAATGTCAGTGTGTATTGATGTGTGCATATATGGGAGTAGGTGAGGAATGGTATGTTTGAATGTGTGTGTGTGCAATGGCGAAAAGGTGCTGTCAGCCACCTTCGCCGGCCTTTTGTAAAAATTCGTTGATTTGTGCACGATTGTGCGCCGCCATGGGTGGCCAATGACATTTACAATTGTAGTTGCGACTCCTGCTGGCAGTGTTGTTGCCTTGTTGCCTTGTTGCCGCCGCAGCCGTAGTTGTTGTAAAGGTAATATTGAAATTCAATAATTTGAAAAGCGTGAATGGCAAACGCTTTCGGCAATCATTTCTTTTGTTCAGCGCCATTATTATTAGAGAAAAGGGTGCCCAGCAATATTATTTATGATGGGCTTTTGTGGTGCTTGCCAGCAGCGCTCCGTGATTTTGTGCTTCTCTGAGTGGAAACGGAAGTGCGTATATGTTCACATAAATGCGCACAAAGCTTCGTAATGACACGATGAGCGTATGTGAAATTGGAATAGCATGGGCGGAAATTATTTTAGTTCAATTCGAAAGCAAAGCATTCACGAATCACAATTTTATATGATCATTCAGCACTGCAGGCCAACTGCGGAGGCATTTGAACACACGCAGTTCTTGTCTATAAATGCACAACTCAAGAGTTCAACTGCAGTGCCGAATCAGTGCTGCAATTGTAAACATGTTGAAGTGCAGGAGGCTACGCCGTATTTGGTGCGATTTCTGCTACTTTGTCTAAAGAGTTGTTCAACATTTCGCTCGTAAACACGGAGACTTCATAATTTGACAGCTTGATAAATGCTGCGAATCAAAGCGAACACTTTGATCATATTGTACATTATGCCGCAAATGTTTACCAGGGAAGCCAACCACATTAAAACAAGAAAGGAAGAGAGTTCAATACATGAGATTCGAACTATTGAAGAAGGTCATAAGAGTGTGTTCACTTGGCAAAATACATGAGGATATTTCAAACAAATTACTATGTCAGTAGCTAAGGTTATGTACTTAAGTATTCATTTATTTATTTAACAGAGGAATAGTTATAAATAATTATTACACTAAAGTAAAAAGCGCTGGCTACCAGGCCCTTCGGCTTACTTAAGCTTTCTAAGTATATTGACAACACTGTAATATCGAGTAGATGAAGAAGCATCGCTGTTTGATGAGAACCAAGCAGAATAAAAGCGACCGTCAAGCAAGCTAAATGCTTTCTCCTTTTATAGCGATGATGAACCGTTTTGGAATTATGAGTTCACTTGGCGCGATTTTGCTAATATCAGCATGGAGTGCCTGCCTACGATATCTCTGAGAGGAAGGCGTCATAAAATTCATGTCTAGAAGGATGAATTATGCACCGGTTAGTAGCATTGAGTCAACCTTTATCCTGCATTCTAGTTAAAGCTGTCATTTTGTTTCAACTGTTTAAAACATTCCTCTCTGAGAGATCTCGATCATGATCCAAATGTTGCAGCCACTATTTTGCAAAAATCAAAGACCAATTGTAGGATTTGCACACGTATCCACAGGACCTTATGGATTCCATCCTTGATGTTTGTACATTCTTAAGTTAGTGAAAAAACATCGCATTGGTGGGTTCCCGTTTAGCCTCATTTTTCATATCCAACGCAACAAAAGTCAAACCAGAAAAGGGACATTTGCCGGTAATTACTTAAGTGACATTGTATTGGTAGTCTCCAGACTAAATTTGGAACATTCATTTACGTAGTTCGTAGTATATAAATTGTTGTCTTTGCAGGATATTGCTATCGCTGTAATTAGAAGGACAAACAACTAAGCAAACTAGACCTCATGCGGGTTAAGACGGTAGCATATGCGGACGATGAGGTGATAGCTGTATCAGGCGTGTTTCCCAGCGTAATAAGTTATATAGGGTCCGCCAAATAACTTCTTTTTTTTTTGAAACAGGGCGCAAAACATCGAGTGTAGCTTCGGCTGTGTGGCACGTAGCTCCGTCCTGTTGAAACCAAATGTTGCCAATATCCTCCTCTTTAATTTTTGTGAACAAAAATTCGTTCAACATGGCCCGATAACGATCGCTATTGACTGTAACAGCCACTCCTTGCTCATTTTCGAAGAAAAATGGCCCAATTATGCCTCTGGACCAAAATCCGCACCAAACAGTGACTCGTTTTGGGTGCATCGGCTTTTCAATGTATGCGTACGGGTTTTCTGTGCCCCAAATGCGACAATTTTGCTTGTTTACATACCCGCCAAGATCAAAATGAGCTTCATCTGAAAAGATGATTTTTTTTGGCAAAATCGGCATCTTCTGTAAGTCGATCGCAGGCCCACTTAGCGAAGCGAAAACGCATTGGATGGTCAGTTGGCATCAACTCCTGAACCAATTGGACTTTGTATGGCGTCATACCAAGGTCTTTATGCTAATTCGTCTCAATGATGTCTCCGAAAAGTTCAATTGTTGAACGACGGTGAATTGATGTTGATGGCGCTTCACGCACACTTTCTGCCACAGCAGCAATATTCTCGGGTATACGCACTGTTTTTGGCTTTTCACGCTTTGGTTTATCAATGAGGATGCCAGTTTCTTTCACTTTTTCCACAAGATAACGAACATACGGAGCTGACGGTGCTTCTCTTCTTCCAAAATCCGTACGCAATTTTCGCACACATTCTGCAACATTACCATGATTTTCAAAGTAATGTCGCAATATTTCCCAGCGTTGTTCAAGCGTATACACAACCATATTCGTTCAGCGGAAGGATAAAACTAATGTTCTGTCAAATCACACATGAGCTAAGTGTTACCATTCACGAAATAAGCACTAGTTGACAAAAAAAAAAACGTTAGATGGCGGACCCGTTATTATGCAAAAGGGGCTGGACAAACTGAATTCCTGGGCCACAGGATGTGGACTAGGTTTGAATCCGGAAAAGACATAATTGATATTATTCACTAATAAGACAAAAATTCCGATCTTTAGGCTTCCGACTCTTATCGGACGGCAGCTAAAACTTGCAGAGAAGGCTAAATACTTAGGTGTTATATTGGATCCCAAGCTAAATTGGAGAACCAATATAGAGTTACGGGTCCGGAAGGCCAATGTAGCATTTTACTCATGTAAAAGAATGTTCGGGAAAAAGTGGGGACTACGTTCTCATATCATTCATTGGATGTACGAAGCAATCGTCCGTCCAATACTCACTTACGGCTCAATAGTTTGGTGGCCGGCGCTAGATAAGGACTATATTGTTCAGAGACTTAGTAGAGTTCAAAGAGCAGCTGGCGCTGGCGTTGCGGGGTGCCTACAAATATATCCTCAATGTAATGCTACATCTTGTCTCAATTGACCTTTACATTAAACATTTGGCCTGCAAGGTTGTATGGTCATGGTAGGGTGCCGAGGGAACTAATACAAATAACAACAGACTTCATAGTACCATAACTAAACTTTAAAAAGGACTTCACGGTTAGATTTCCTTCAAGAGAAGAGTGGTCAAGGGGAAAATTTGAAACGGAATACGATATATCCATTTATACAGACGAATCCAAAATGGATCTGATTCTGACGATTTTCAACACACGCTAACATCAATTGCTGCACACGCCTACCTTATAAGACTACAGTTTTTCAGGCATTCGCAATCAGGGAGACATCAGGGAGGCGTGTCGTCAAATTACCCAATACATTAGAGAAGGACATAGAAGCAAGGTTGCCATTTTTGTGGACAGCCAGGCTGCTAAATATAAAGACTCTACAGTCAAATACCATCAACTCCAGGTTGGTCAGACAGTGTAGGGATGAATTTAAGGCGCTAAGTATTCATGCTGACATCACAATCATCTCGGTTCCAGCCCATAGGAATATCGACGGGAATGGGAAGGCTGATAAAGTGGCACACAGGGGGGGGATCTCTCTCGACGTATCCTATGCGGAACTAGTATCTGTTTCTCTCGTTGCGATTAGAGGGGTATCTACCTGCACTCACTCTCCTTGGCGGGCAGAAAATGGAGGACACATACAGCGTGCAAAATATCGGCCACCTTTAAGCCAAACCACAGACTCTAGACAGAAAAGCAGTCAAAGGTGAACTGTCAGTGACCTTATAACCGAGACTCTAAAAGATATAAATAATTGGACGACGCAGGTGGGTCTAAGCTTACTTACTTACTTGTGTGGCGTTCACAACCTGTTACCGGATTACAGCCGACCAGCGGGTCTAAGCGCCAACCCGGTAAAAGTGGAGTTGTTACTTTTTAGTAGGAAATACAAAATCCCTCCGTGGAAACTACCAAAGCTGAACAACAGTCAACTAACTCTCAAAAGCCATACCAAATACTTAGGGGTAATAGTGGGTAGTACTATTTCATGGCAGCTCAATGTAGAGGAAAGGGTAAAGAAGGCTACTAATGCTCTATACGCCTGCAAAGGATGCTTGAATGCCCTTGGGCCTACCTCCCTTTCTGATGCATTGGTGCTATACAGAAAAGACTAAACCAATATTGTTATATGGTTTTCTGATGTGGTGGACAGCTGTTAGGAGGAAAACCTACTGCAAGCCTATGGAAAGAGTCCATAGGCTTGCGAAACAGTGTGTGACTGGAGCCTTATCAAACGGCAGACATTGGCGCAAAGACTTCTTTACGGAAAGCTTTGCACCAAAATATGCGAGAAGGTTGTTGGCCACTAAAGAATTCTCTCTCCGATCATTCTGTCATAGTTCTATAGATCGGTACTAACTGGCCCCAACATGGACTACGTGACTCCTATTCTCAGCTTGCGAACAAAAATAAAAGTAACTATCAAAAATGATAGAAGGCGCAGAGGCATGAATGCAAAACCTTCAACCTATTCAAAGACGTCTCGAAAATAGTAGATGGTGTTGGAGCAGGTTTATACTGCCCTGAACTAGTTATCAGACACTCATTCAGGCTCCTTGATTATTGGAGTCTCTTTCAGGCTGAAGTGTTTGCTACTATAAAACCCACCGAGCTCGCCTGCATACCAGAAACTATGATCTCCACAATTAATGACAACAAAGACAGCAAGGCTGCGATGAAAGCTATAAACTCATGCTGGGTATCATCCAAAAATGTTCTTCACTATAAGGCAGCAATGGATGGGCTGGCCACCATCGGAGGCTTCACAACTACTGGGGGCTCAGCGCACATGAACATAGAAGGAAATGAGAGCATAGAAACTATTGGACAAAGTGGTATTCAACTACCGAATGAGTGAGTAAACAACGTACTAATGCCTCTGCAGATGATTAATAACTATGTTAAGGATTTCATTATGAGAAAAGCGGAGTATCTCCACATGCAAAATCACGAGGCTCATGTGTAAATCTACCGAACTCAGCAAAGCAAATCTATACTAGCACTCCTGAAAAAGGATTGCAGAATGCTTGTAGGCATACTGACAGGTTACTTCCAAACAGCGGTACATACTAAAAGGATGTGACTAACGAACAACGACAATTGTAGGAAATATAGAGAGAGTGTCTAGGCCGCGCAAACTCAAAAGCGTTCCTGAGACATTTGGGAGAACCCTGGTTTGTAGGACTGGACGAGGTCTCAGTAGTAGAGATGGTTTCGCTCTTAAAGTTCGCTAAGGGATTCTCTCTTCTTGCAGCTCCATATTACGACTTTTAAATGGATATCCATCTGGTGCCGCAAAGGACTTTGCAGGCCTATGTGTGACCTTCACGGCCAGCCAGTAACCTAACATAAAACCTTTCTGTAACTGACTCCTGGAATGCTCTGAGCATATCGCAGCAATTTGTGTTGTTACAGTTGAGTAAAATTTTGAGGTGATTGTCAATCAATCATGATGATTACAATCAATCAGTCGTCCGTATATCCGTGTGGATATGGCACTCTTTTGTGGTGTTCCGGACAATTTTTAACTTCAGGTCCTCATAAGATTTCATAACAAAGCGATTGTGAGGAACATAAGCAGCAGAAAGGAAATTAGAATGATTGAATAAGAGAGGATATCGTTGCCATCTTGAAGGGAACAGGGTACAGAATTCCTCGTAGATCGCACAATTTAAATCACTATTTGCCTTCGTTCCGTTCAGCAATTATTCTATAACGATTTTGGGAGCTTATCATATATGCCTTATTTAGATACCAACTTCGTCAGTTACTATACTAGTCTCTTCAAAGCCTTCAATACCATTAGGAAACATACTTTTAACAATCTCGAAATGTGAACCGAAGAAATGTTATTGGAATGACTTCACTTAGAAACCCATACGATTATCTGAAGCTCTGTGGTACTCCATAAAAAATGTTAACCAACGAATTCGCTGTACCATTTCATGTCGCATGTAAGCACTCACGCACTGAGAGCAAATGGAGTTGCCCCCTGACCCTGCCGCTGGTGCACTTTTATCAAGCGAAACTATCACGAAAATCATGTCAAAATTTTGCACACTTAATTGAATGGAAAGAATACAATAAAATAGAGTAAAATATAAATGAAAAAGCGCAACTTCCCAGCACCAACGGGGGTGAAACGACGCTCATGCGTCTCCCTCAACATTGATAAGGAGTTAGGCTGACTTCGAATCACACCGCTCCCATCGACGAGCTGGTAATGCGGTGTGTCCGACCGAGTACTCGCAGTACGAGTAAATGTCATTTGCCAATTTCCGTTTCCTTCGACAGACATTTCAATTTTTAAACCAGCAACGCACAAAAAAACTGCAACAAACAGAGAAGGAGCCACAAAAAAAAACAACAACAGAATTTGTCAGATAGGAAATTTTGAAAAGTCATAAATTTGGCAATAAAATTAATTCAACTCGGCAATGTTTTTGTTGCAAAATGCACTCGGATGTGCGGACCATGCGTGACCAATTATTGAAATACGACTTTAATTGAATTTCAATAAAATGTGCCGTTTCAACTAAGCACGTGTGAGTGTGGGTGGGTGTGTGTGTGTGTGTGTTTGAGTGAGTGAATGCGTATGAGCATGTGTAGTAACCCCGTAGGAAATTTAAATACTGCTACAAGCATTAAAGTAATTGAGTAGGATCTTTCAAACTCTGAAGACCTTCGAAAAGAGCAGATCATTTCTTTAGTGAGAGAGAGAACTGAAGGAAATGTGGAGTATATTCCACTTACCTATTATATTATGGAAGGATATCCTCTGCTTTGTATACACTTTGAAGGGGATTTCACAGTTTACCACGAGTATTGGTGCTTTTGCAATGAAGGAGCAGACATGTTGTACCCCAATCTATATAATTCTTTCCACTCTGGCAACATCTTCCTTTCCAAACATCGCCACTGGGTTCGAGCGTACACTAAAAAGGACTTGCTGGTTTCCCTATCGGAGAATGGATACTTTGGTAACGAAGGAGCAGACATGTTGTACCCCAATCTGTAGAATTCTTTCCATTCTGGCATCATCTTCCTTCCCAAACTTCCCACTGGGTTCGAGCATACACTAAAAAGGACTTGCTGCTTTCCCTATCAGAGAATGAATGCTTTGGTAATGAAGGAGCAGACATGTTGTACCCCAATCTATACAAATTGTATTCCAGTTCTCTCCATTTTGACCCATTTGCCTTCTTTGCCCATTCACCTTTGGTTGCTGAGTACACTAAAAACGACTTGCTGCTTTCCTTATCATAGAATGGCTGTCCTGATCATAAAGGAGCAGACATTTTGTACCTCAATTTGTATCATTTTTTCCAGTTCTTTCCTTTCTTTCTAGCCTCAACTTGCTTCCCAAATTTCCACCTGGGTTGGTGCGTACACTAAAAGGACTTGCTGCACACGCTTCCACACACACACGCAGGCACGTTCCCTGCCATCCACGAGTGTTTATAATAATAGAATATGAAATTGTTTGCCCACTGGCGCTGCCAATGCACAACGCACCCGCCCAGTATGGCCGAAATGTTTACGCTTTAGAATAAATTTTCAATAAATTTATTTACATTTGTGCGACTATTTGGTGTAACTGAATGCCTCCGTGTGTGTGTGTTAGTGTGTGCATTAGTATGTGTTTTCAATTTGTTACAAATTGTTTATTACAGTGCTGTTACTGTTGCAATGCGTTGCATTGTCGCGCTCAATTGATTTATCAGCCAGCAACAAAAGATTTTTTTAAACAAATACGAACAATATTTTTTCATTTTGTCGTTAGACGCTTGGAGGGGTCCAGTAAAAACGATTATTTTAGGGGCCTTTTAACAATTTCCATTGTAGGATGGCGCATTACAGCGTTGGAGGTGCGGCTGTCAGCATTTTGCAGTGTGTCCACATCACAATTGCTGAACTATGTGATGAAGGATACAGCGTGTTTTCACAAAGAAGCATTTTAACTACATTAGATAGGTAGGTGGGTGGGTTTAAGGGGCTTTCAAAGGTCATTAACTATATTACTGGGAATCGATTTTCACTTTTGCTTAAAAGGATCATTTTATCAATTCTATAAGACAATTATTATAATAAATCATATAAAATGAACTTTCAAATTATCTCACTATAAAGTTAAAAGGATATATTCACGTTGATATTCTTGAAAATTTGCTTTTGTCTGAATAATATTACCCTCAAGGCTTCTTTAAAATGTGGTACCACAGGATAGGTAGGCCTCCTAGATTGCCAAAAACACATTTAAACACACCTAATGGCCCATTGTGGTGCCACGGTGCGGCGCCGTTCCAGCACAGATTAAAAAGTTCTCTTACTTGGGATGGTGATAGTCAGCGCAAGTACAGCGCTGAGAAGGCACGACGCCCCCATTATGTTGCAGGAAACCATCCTGATAGTTTGATGAACCTTGCTATGTCCCTAATATTAAAGGATGACAGCTCTGTCAGATTTGTAAGATATGGAGCATCAAAGGTGCGATTTCTTCAGCAGGCAGTGACATAAGAGGTGGAGAGCCGCTCCTTCTCCTCCTCGGAACCACAGCCTCGGCAAAAATCGTTTGAGTGAAGTCCGAGTCTTTCTGCGTGCTTTCCCAGTATGCAGTGGCCGGCAGTGATACGCGATCAAGTCCACAGTACCACAGGATAAGGCTGAAATCTTAGTTTCCAAACGTCTAGCGCAATTCTGGAATGGCTTCAAAGTGTATATTATCGGTATTATTATTATAGCTTAATTAATTCTGACTGCAAGGTGTTGGGGGAATCAATACTAGCTACTGAGGCCTTTGACTCGAAGAGAAAACGATTTTTTAGAAGGAAGCATTTTTGAGACTAAGCTTGGGGCAGAATATGAACCTGCGACCCTCAGAGTATGAGTGTATTATGTTTACCTCTAGACCACTGAGGGCGGCTCAGAGTTTATATATTCATACCTGAGGGAATCAATTCTTAAGAACTAAGTCTCGCTCAGAGTATTTGTGTCCATTCGTCTTCGTCAGTAAAAGTTCTGTTAGCGACATTCAACGGAAATCATTAAGGCAGCGCTGGATGAACTTCTCTTAACAACTGTGAATATATCTAAGATTGAAAACTTGTTCAGAAAACAAAAGGATAATGACTAAATGTGGCAATTATGAATGAATGGTTCATTGTTGGCACTCTATCGAAATTGCGGCAGAACTTATGTATGAGCAAAGTATCCAGTGAAAATACGGTAATTGCGTATTAAGTAATTTGTTCCCACAGAAATGAGAAGAACATTGTTCTAACTTAACTATAGCGATCATACTTGTACTGAGTGACGTTCATACTCCATAGAAATGCAGTTTTCTGGAATAATTCTTCACTTTAATTCTGCACTTCAGGAACAACTCTTCAAAAAGTATGAATTAAACATGGTGCTCATGTACGACACGTGACTGAAATGCCTTACAATAAGTGTAAGTATGTCTGATCTAAAATGTTTCCCATATCATTATCTGCACCGAACCCTAACTGAAGTCTATAGAAACTTTCAATACGATGATATCCATAAACTTAACAATATTCAATGAAATGAAATGAAATATCTGGGAGTAATCGTAGACAAAACTCTAACTTGGAAAACCATTTATCATACATAACTAGTAAGGCCCTACGAGCAACCTACGCCTCCCAGAGGCTGTACGCTAAAACATGGGGACAACGACCAAAAATGATGGCGTGCTCATATAAAACAATAGTAGTCACCCACGCTTCTTTGGTATGGTGGCCAAAAGTACATCAAACAAAGGCTCAGATGACCCTTAACAAAATTCACAGTATAGCCTGTTTGAGTGTGACGGGAGCAATGAGAACGTGCCCCACACTAGCTTTAGGAATGATCATTGGACTCACTCCTCTACACCTTGTGAGGAGTGAGTCCTAAGGCTACCTAATCTAACCCATCTTAAAGAAGGCAACCTAACGGGGCACGCAAAGTTTCTGGACACTGTCTGGAATTCTCCGTGCCTCATGGACTTTGACAAGATGGAGAGGAAATTAGACTTCTCCAAGCACTTCAAAGTGGTTATCAGTGACCGTCCAGCGTTGAGAAACAATGAAGTAATAATAAAACAGGACTCGCAGTTTTAGTATACAGATGGGTACAAAATGGAAGATGGCAGTGCAGGAGCAGGAATTCTATGGCCAAAATTCCAAAAAGCAATTGTAATGGCAGTCCAAGCTCAAACTGGACTTTGAAGTTCTACTCTACAAAGTAATTATGAAGCCCATATGGACCTACGGTATCCAACTCTGGGGTACTGCTTCACCCTCAAATATCGAAAAGCTGCAAAAAGCCCAATCGAAAATCCTTCGAATGATTACCAATGCTCCTTGGTACATCAAAAACGTTAACATCCACAGAGATTTACATATCCCGTATGTAACTAAAGAAGTTTCCTGACTTGCTGAATCTTACTTAGCAAAGCTAGACAAGCATCCCAATGCATTAGCGGGGCGCCTACTACAGCATCAAGGACACACCCGCCTGAAAAGGATGGACGTGCTGCGCTTAACAATAAACTAGATTTTAAGCTTATTCATTACGCTATTATTTAAGTATTGCGCTACTTCTTTTCATATACCATAGCTCCTCAAAGCACTGGCACTGGGAGGTTGGTAATGATTGATATGAATTTAAAAGTGAAATGTTAAATATACTATGAAGATTTATTGTTAGTTCTAAGATATTTTTTAGAAGATTCAATAAAATATATACTCGTATATATAAAAAAAAAAAAAAAAAAAAATTGTAATGGGAAAAACAGCTTCCATTTTTCAGGCGGAGGTCCACGTAAAGAGTTATGTGCTGGAAAATGTCTACGAAGGGGTACACGCAGCACCAACTCAGATAGCCAGGAAGCGCTGAAATCATTACTAAACTTCTCATTCCAACCAAAGCTGGTCTGGGAATGCTCTAAGCTCCGCAATACCCTAGCAGGGAGAAACTCTTGTACCAGTAAATAAGAAGAGCTCTTTATTCTCAGTCCAGCTGAGGGGTCGAAGAATGTCTAGTGTAAGTTGTGCCAGGATCCAGTGAGAGAAGTTGTTACACCCAAAGCTATATAGCTCAGTGCAACCCACTTTCTGGAAAATAAGTAGAAGCCTCAAAATTAGCACTGAAGAATCTGCAGATTGAGTTCCGGCAGAATTTTATCTCCCATGATGACTGATTTGAGAATGTCCTGCAAGACAATATATCATAGCTCTACATTTTCTTTGCTTCAGGTTCAGCAGCCATGTCGAAGCACTGAGGAAGCATTTGAGTAGAACTGATTTAATTCAAGTTCTGTCCTGTTGTTTGAATGGAAGTGTGTTTACTTTGGATATTCAGTCATGGTCAATGGTGGACTTTTTTATGTGAGATTTTCCAACCCTCGGAACACTTCAGAGTCGTATGAAGGACAATTGACTACATTTCTTGGCTGATTGAGATATTTTCGTTTCTATATCACTAATAATATAGTATAATATGCCAATGATAAATTCCCGCCTTGGTAGCTGTTTTCCGTTCTTTATGTCCATTGTCCATTTCAAATTATTCTCATATCAGAACTTTGCCGTATCATTAAAAGCAATGGACACGCGCCTACAACCGTGCTTCCTTACATAATTTCCTGTAGCATACTTTTCGGCAATACAATTAAGCCATTATGCACGGCAGTTCGAGCGAATGTAAGAATTTATCTTTTGTTAATTTAAGTAGAATCTTCTACGTTCATTTTGTGCCATTTGTCCATTTGTTCGCTTGTCCATTTGTACGCTTGTCCATTTGTTCGTTCACCCATTTGCTACATACACACTACCCACTACCATAGATTGGTGTTGCCTCTTTCTCACCCCTAGGAAACAGAGAAGACACATTTCATTGGCAACAACGCTGACCCCGGCTTCTCCTGCTATTAACATAACAATAATTGTGTGAGTTCGAGTCGACTGCGTGGACAAACAAATCCATAAATTCACATTTTTGAAATCATCCGCAGGCGAAATTCTTTGCCTATTCGCCTCACATCAATGCACAATTGACATCCTGTCCAACGTCTCCGCTCCTGTGCCCCACCATAGTGCTGACCATAGCGGCGGTCAGCGTGGGTGAGTGGCGGCATGCATCCTGTGTGGCCTGCAGAATGCCAGCAAGGAAGAAATTTGAATTGATTTTGATTTCGATATTTCGTTGCGAAAGAGTCCTTCTGAGCTCTTTGCATATATCTGCGCTTGCTTTGCCATTCGCCATTTGTCGTACTGTTCCACATAATTAACTCTGATGGCATAGTTCGGACACGCAGCAGTGATGGGCATTTGAGGCATATAACGCTTGCGGAGCAGGGGCTCAGCTCAACTGCCTCCACGGTTGCGAGTGTTTTCTTAAGAAAATTGGAAGCAAACATTAGAAATTGGTTTGGCATATTTTCACAAAGCCGTGGGCAACTGCGACGCGCCCCAATATGTTTTTGTTACGTTTGCCTAACATTTGATAAATGAGCTACTTTGCTACTCTGCTGATCTGCTGTGCTGCTGTGCTGCTGTTCTGCTGTTCTGCTGTTGTGTTGTTCTGCTATTCTGCTGCTCTTCCCTCCTTCCGTGGATTGATGCGAGTGTGTCTTTCAAATTATGCTGATTAATTGTGTCGTCTGTTGGCTCATTTCTGAACAGGGCTTCTCGCTTATCCTGCCAGCGGTCTCGTACAGGATATGTGCCGCTTATTGCGCTAATTGAGCATTTCACCTAGTCGCGGTCGCAGTTGCTGCATGCTTAGATGTGCGAGTATTTTTAGCCTTGGCCGCATGTGGCCTGTCAATGTGACTAATGAGCAAGTGTTCGAAGCGCATTTGCTCAGCCTGCGTGCATGAGTTGGCTCTCAATGCAGTTACATTTTTGTTGACACTTAAAAATGTGACGAATCAAATGACAAATCATTGGCTCAGCATTGCCACTGAAATTTACACTAGTTTCTTGTAAATACTCGTAAAGAAAAATACTCCACATGTGGTGAGGACTGCAAGGAAAACGGAGGTTGAAAGTGAAGGAATGTGTGCCTGCAGCCGTGAATCATTTTTTTGATAGAAGTGTGTCCTTATTCTAATAGTAGACTAATAATGAACGAGGAGTTCATGAATGAAGTTGGTTGAGCATGGTTGATTGGTTGCTTATTTAAGGTTCCGAAGATTCAGTTGGCGGTTGTTAAAAGGATTCTCAATATGATCGATCACAAGGCTTCGTGCGTTGAATACTTATTCTCCAAGTCGTAGCAAAAAGTCGTGGTGCTCCTTTATTTACTAGTAAGTGTGGACGCTTTCTTTGTCGGTGAAGTGTGGACGCTTTCTTTGTCGGTAAAGTGTGGACGCTTTCTTTGTCGGTGAAGTGTCGACGCTTTCTTTGTCGCTGAAGTGCATCGAACTTTGAATGCTACTGGCTGCCAGTTACCATCAGAGCTCCACTGGCGGTAACTGGAACCAATATACCCAGTTGCAGTGGCCAGACATCAAAGTCTTTTGTTTTCGGAAGAAATTATTTGTAGTTCTTAAAAGTGGCATCAAAGAGTGATGAAACCAGGAGAGATCATGGCAAATTTGGATCACTTCCAATTTGCGATTTAACCACCTCAAAGATGATCAACAAATACTCAACGTCAATGCAAGAAGAGAGGCTATCGATGTATGTCTCTAAACTCGAAGCTTGAGTTTGCCACACTTTGAATTTATTAGAGGCCTCAGCAGCTCCTCACGCCATACCCGCTAAACTGGGTAAGAAAGAATGAAGATAAATTCGAAGCCTTTGAAGAACTGTTTAAGAAAAATACTTCCCATGTACTTCCATGGTACTTGAAACAAACTCTGGCAACACCAGAAGTGTTCACAGCAAACTTAGATCACTTCCACTTATTTGATTTAACCGCCTCAACTATGATCATGGAATTCTGAGTACCCGTTCATCTTCCCCACAAAAAGTTTCACAACTGCGTCTCACATCTCCACTACCATGCTCAGTCCAGTACATGTCAGCTTACCTCGATTGTGGTTGGCATAATTTCAGCTTATATTAGCAGCCTTATTTCATTTGGGCGTCAATTCATTCAATTCAGGGCTTTATTTGAGGTCCTAACGGAACTTAACTCAAATTTGTTAAAAATAGACACGCTCCTTAAAATCGTTGCTCATAAAATTTGATTTACATAATTCTACTTTGGTGAAACACATTTTCCACATAAATCTTCATGCGCTAGGATAAGAAGGTTTTTGTTAAACACAAATCCAATTTTCATCAGCGAAAACCTGCTACAGAATGTCCTTGCGGCGGATTTCAACTAATAAACCCACACACAGGACGCACGCGTGTATGGCACGTCAAGGCAGTTGCAGCCAAGCATTTATGCTCTCAGGTCATGCCGCGCTCATAAATACTTCCACACACACACACGCACACCAGCGTATTACTTTGCTTTAAAGTAATGCGAAAAAAAGTTCGCCTTTTGCCACTTAGCCAGGAATGGTTTGGCGGCCGCTGCGCCATCGCCATGTACGGCTCGTCTTCTTCGCACGCAGCTTAAACATAAGCCATAAATTTCAGCACTCGAGCGTTGAGCACGGATTTGTGTAACAGGAGCTTCACGGCGCATATCCTTTTCCATGCATTCGCCGCATTGTCACAGTGCCAGTGAGTACAGTGAGTAAAGTGAGGCGTTGTCGGAAAAAAAGAAGGATGCAAAAGACACGAAACTTGACAACAACAAGGAGAAAAAAATACGGTGGCAACGCTGCGCACTTAATCTACTTTAAACTTTGTCGCCTTCTCTAAAAACGAACACGAACACGAATTGCATTTAAAACAAGCCGCCACTCGCATCTAAGCGGCGAATATACCGCGCGATGCCGTGCTTTATTACCGAGTATTTGCACTGAAATAAGATATCCTCACGGAAATCCCTCATGTTCTGAGAGCGCGCTTGTTCCAGCTTGGCAGCTACACGCCATTCTCGGGCTTTTTATGTGCCAGTTGCGCCGTGCACACCAGTCCACATCCGTACCTAATAAAATCGCGCAGAAGTGTGAGCGAGAGAAGGAGAGAGGGAGACTCGGGCAAAAGTACCATCCCATAATGTCCTTATCCACTTTACATTTGTTGGATTTAGTGTCCTTTTTCTGTGAGCATTTTTTCTGCTCTGTAAATTCCGCAATTTAGTGTCTTTGGGTTTTAAATTACGAGTGCTCCTTATTCAGTGCGCTAGGATACTCACATTTGCATGTCGCACTTGCTGCAAGTGAGTGTCCTGAGCAGAGCTGGACGTGGTTGAGTTTCACTAAAGCCGTGCGGACTACGATTGGTGGTGTTGAAGTTAATTTGAACACATTTCTTTTTCAACTTCGGCATAATACAGAAATGGTATGGAGAAGTGCGAAGTGAGTGGGGATGAGGAATGACTGGTAATCTTGTGGGCATGTGACCATGAGAGTAACCAGCAAAGTGACCAGCAAAGTGACCATCAAAGTGACCATCAAAATTACCACCGATCTTACATGGTTTAATTAAGGAAGGCTTCAGCAATTATAAAGTTTATTACTCGTAATTTATACAGTGAGGTTTCTGCTCTATTATTGCCATGCTACTCTATATTGGCTCCATGGCTATAAAACTTTGGGTATCCATTGATCAAAGGACCGATCAAACCGAGAGTCTTAATAACGTTTGTTACCATAATGAGGCATTTTGAGCAGCATCACCGACAATATTGTCCAGAAATAAAAATTTCAGTTTAACTAAACTTTCCACATATTATTATAAAGGCCTTTTAAGTCCGTTTTATACAAAATCGGTTTACCTTTATAGAAATGATCAGTGAAGTATATTCGTATTGTAGGGTACATTATCTTTGCTCATAGTTCGATGACTGGATTGTCACACTTCAATAACAATTGTTTAAGAAACTTCCAAAGCAAATTGTTCAAAAACAGTTGTTTAACAGCCGAGCTTTTATTAAGTAGTTCAATGAAAATGAATGAAATTATCTCTTCCAAAGTACTGTAATAGTAATAGAATAGTTTTAAGAAACAATGTTCCAACTATTATGTTGAATATGAACATAAATCTAAAAATGTTTGCCATCCTGTTCTTCCTTCAAGCAGGAGACTCAGTTCGAAGTCTCGCTGATACTTATGGTCGCCATATGACGGCCCCATGGATTATGCACCGTGATTAACCCAACCAATTCTTGATCTTTCCTTGTAATGTTAGAAGGAAATCCGCAACTGTCTTGTTCGGGCTCTCTAGGAAGCTTGGTTTTGGTCTTGTTTTGCAGGGAACTGAACTGTACCATCGGTCCATGTGAATATTATTCACATGGCTTTCGATACAATCAATAGTCTCTTCTAAACTCATACCGTTAAATGGCTCAAGTCCCATTGGAGTACCCGCAGCTCCACAGTTTAGCAGTTCATCAGCTGATTCATTCCCCATATAATTAATTATGGTGTAAGGTATAATAATAATAGTAATAATAATAAATATTGACACATAAATGATTGCATACTTTTAGGATTCCATTTGGAGAATGAGTGCACCACCCTACGTATTTAAGCGGAGACACAATCCATGCAGATAAAAACTTCCTTCGAGGTGTAGATAATGTTATAGAATGTTCTCGAAAATTCTCCAAAGTGTAGGTAATGTTGTAGAATTTTCTATCTCAACCATAAGAAAGGTATATAAGCCACCACATAATTAAAAGTCGACGCAGTTGAGTAGCAATCGTAACAGTGTGTACATCGTGGATTTTACTTTTAGCAGTTACAGTAATTGAGAAATAATAAAGTGATTAACGAATTATTAAATAAAGTGCAAATTGTAATAAAGTAAACTTTAAGCCTAATATTTAGTGTGTAAATAGCAATAATTAAATAAAGTTAGCTATTTTAATTAAACCAGCGACACAATCCAGAGGTACAAATCCGAGTATAGAGAGTTAGAGAAAATTGTGAGGAGAGCAATTTCGTAGCAATATTTAAAGGGGATTTATAACAAATTTTGTGGATATTTCTGGTCACTAGTGTTCACAATTTCCTTTTACAGCAATTCTTGGATAATTAGGTATAAATAGATCAAGCCCAAGAGAAGAAAAGCCTTTCCAATAAGGTGAATATAGCGTCTTGGCGGATTTTTCCATATGTTTGTTAATTTCGCTTCCGTGCAGTACGATAATTGAACTGTCTTTAGCCGGCCTCCTTGGTCTAGTATGCTTACCACTAGACTAACACGTGGGTTCAAATCATGACAGAAATTATGCGTATAGACTCCCATTCTTCTGGCATGATTTCCTATTAGACAGTGTGCCATGAGGGCTCCTATTAGAGTTCTAATTTGGAGTCTATTGAGTTTAATGATATTCTTGGATAGATGTAGATTTACCCTCCGCCATGTTTACCTGGCGATTTCGCAGATATAGGCACGAATCCGCCTAAGAATAGGTGCCATGTATAATAAAAATAATAATAATTCATCTGTGATATTAAATTGCTCCAAAGAAGTCTCAAATGGTAGATTTATGTTCCTATTCCATGGCTTAATGATAAGTCATTTGGACAGCTTGAATCCAATTGAATTTGCTGAAATTGCTGAAACGGATTATTGACTAGCTTCTGCGATAGCTACAATTGTAGTACGAGTAATTCCAATATTGGCTTTGAAAACACTGTGTCTTTGATTCCCTTTTCCTCGCTTTCACTCCCTTTTCCTCTCGTTCCCTCCTTTTCTCCAACTTCTATAGACTGTTCTAAACAGTTCTAAAAGTCTCCGAAAGCTTCAAAACTTAAATTTTGTGTTCTGTTGCGTTGTGTTGCGTTTTTTATTGCTGTTGATTTTTGCGGCGTTTCGTTGCAAATCACAAAATAGAAATTGCCGCAACCGCAGCCGAAATTGCCAATAAGTGTCCGAAACGGCTGCGCTCTGACATATGATATGCAACCACAAATATTCAAATTCCATATGCAGCCAAAAAGAGTCGATTTTTTATACGCTTTGACGCAGTCTTCCCAAGGGTACCCGGCGAGCCACACATGTACGTCGAATGTGCCTGGCCAAAGGGCGTTTTTCTCCCTGTGAGTTGTATCACAAATATTTGTTTCCTATTGTTTTTTTTTCGTGGTTACTTAGAAGAGGACGAATCCAAAATAAAAATCCACAACAAAAACCACCAAAAATTGCATATTTAGGAAAATGCTAAAAATGCGTCTCTTCAAATTTTACGCTGCCACTTCCAACTGCCACACAGCAGAGTTGCACTTTGCCAATTAGCTGCGAAATTGTACCGCAACTGACGCAAGTGCAAATTAGCTGCTAAGAGCTGCCAGCGCCTGAGTACCTTCCTCATTACGAGTCGACGCACTGAAGGTGTAAGCGTGACACGTTTGAAATTTCTGGAACAGCTGCGATGTGTCCAAAAATTCCGAAAGGTATTAATTAAGTTGTTAATTTTGCATTTGGCGTTGAGGAAATTTTTTTGCATTTTCCGTGAAAATGAGCATCACAGCGTCTGATGTGACAAGCCAAGCATACACACCCAAATACACTCTACACACCCAAACATACTCTACACTCACACGTACACTTGCAGGAGCAGTCACATAATAAATGCCAACTTGCAACATAACGTGAACATGTGTTTTATGTTGAGCGCTGATGGTGATGGATGGCAATAAGGAAAGCGTACGCCGCGAGTAGATTAGATGCGAATATGGGATTTGTGGCTGTGAAAGGAAACAACGCGGAGGCAAATCCCATATTAAGACTCGACATTGGAGTGTTGCACATCTCGCAACTGGCGGCTGGCGGCCCACTCACCCTGCACCCTGAGCGTCAGCTGTCAGCTTACTGGGGAGTTCTGCGGTGTGCTGCACGTAGTTAGTGCCCGATGCACCTGTCTCAATTATGCATGCAAATATTAAAATTCTTTCGCACAAAGAATTCAGTTTAAGCATGCCCGAAGTCACAACAAACTATGCAGCGGTACGTGCCGCAACGGACTTTCCAAGTGGAGCGACCAACCCAAAATGCAACGCCAACAAAATTCGCACCAGCCCACAGTACTCTGTGGCATGAACTCAGTGGACAGAAGGCAACAGTTTTGTGGTACAGAACTCAAGCAAATTGGTGGCATTTTCAGAAGGGGAAGTTAACAACATTCATACTAATTATGAAAGGAAAAATCCCTTCGTAGTTGAAGAAATTGCATATTGAAAAGAATCCTTAAAAAAATCCGTATAAAAGAAAAGATTCCCAGCATCTCCTTCGTAGTTGAAGAAATTGCATATTGATAATAATTCTTAAAATATCCTTAGACTTAAAGTTGTAAAGGGAAAGATTCCCAGGCTCTCCTTCGTAGCTGAAGAAATTGCATATTGAAAAGAATCCTCAGAAAAATGTAATTTCCCATTAGGTATGTGAGTCAAG
The DNA here is from genome assembly GCA_920105625.2 of Clusia tigrina. Classification (NCBI taxonomy): domain Eukaryota; kingdom Metazoa; phylum Arthropoda; class Insecta; order Diptera; family Clusiidae; genus Clusia; species Clusia tigrina. Next base: position 221,191,142 of record OV050031.1, read on the forward strand.
ATTGAAGAGGTTTGATCGGTTAAACTTCCGAAAGTCTGTTCCCAGTTATGCCACTTGTGGCCACAATGGGCCTTGAACGGGCCTAAGTGTGTCTTAGCACAGCCATATAACCTATGCCATTTGTGTGAGTACTCCAACTTGAATCATCACCGTGCGAACCAAATATAACCTATGGCAGATATGTGAGTATTCCAACTTGAATCATCACCTTGCGAACGAAATATCAGTTTCTGTCAGGCCTTCAGTAGGGGAGCATCTTCAAATTGAACAAAAAATACGAGTGATTCATTACTCATAACGAATATCAAGACCTAATTACAATATCAGGACGTATAAATTCACAAGATGTACTTAAATGTATTCCTAGAGACAACCTTGAAGTGGCTTCATCTTTAGATTGCTCAATTAGATGCAAGTTCCCTTCCTACGAGTTCTAAAAGCTGATTCCAATGAACTGATTCGGTTCAAGATGGAAAATTTTGGACAGAATCACCAATTATGTGTGTGTGATATTTGGGGCCAATACTCTACCAAAATTCTGTGTATAGACTAGAACTTGTTCCATGTACCCAGAGTACTGTAGTGCAGCACCTTCTGCGTCCATACGCGTTGCCGACCTACAAACCGCACACCAGAAAAGAGAGCAAGCAATCCTTTTGATCATTTGTGCCTGCAAACACACGCATTGGCACCTATTTTTGGCTCCCCTTCGCTAAATGCGTGCAACAACAACAACAACAACAACAACAACAACAACAACAACAACAACAAGAAGAACAGCAACAACAACAACAACAACAACAGCAGCAGCAGCAGCGGCAGCAGCAACAACAACAGCAGCAACAGTCGATGCAATATAAATGTAGAAAATCTTGTAAACTGCAACACCGGAGATCATAAACAATTTCAGAAACGCACGCGAACGTGTGTGAATGCATACTCATACCCACACAAACACACAAAAACAAACACAAACACACACACAGCTACACGTCATTGTGGACGGATGTTATGACTTATCAAAATTATGCCCTGCTCATAATATGTTCCAAACAAATTGTTTACTTGTTGCCGTGGATCCTGCTTCAAGTGCTCACAGATTGTTTAAAATTAGCCCTGATTGCTGTGGCTGCCGTGGAGACTGCTCTGCTACCTCTGTCCTGGCTATTATATGCATTTTTGGTTGGTTGGCCTCACTGGCTGCCTGGTTGGACATTGCGAGTACGAGTAATTATGGATATTTTGCGCTTGTCAGCGCACCAGCGAAACTCGTATTCTGTGATGAATTTCGTGTTCTGTGATGAATTTCGTGTTCGCCGCCAGTTGACAAATCGTGTAGATTTGTTGCCAGTTTGTGGAGATAATTTTGTCAGCTTTAATACCTCGTCAGATATACGGGAACAGTTTATGCGTTATGACTTTTATTGGGCTATATACGGCGAGTACTAAAGAGTTACGATTGAGGAAAACTCGTCATTAGTTGCAGAAAATTGGCTTTTAAGTTTCACTATGAGAGAGATCTTAGAGGAGGTGGAGGATGGAAGCATAATTTAGTGCAGGTAAAATGTGGACAATACTTACAGGCAGTCTACTAGAAAGGTGTGCTCTGGAAGTGTGGGTATGTGAGTCTATTTTGTAGTCTAATATGATATTCCATTCGGGGTTTATATCAAAGTTTCGTTCTCTCATCGTATTTATATAGAAGACAATCCCCTACATTAGTTGGACGAAAGTTTCTGATCATAAAAGCATTATAATTAATGTTACATATTGTCTCAATTGTCACGATCATAGAGATAATGTTCTCTTCTTACTGTTACCGTGTCAAGTCCACGTCACAGCAGTTGTCATGAGCATAGATATAATCTCTTCTCACTGATTTCGCGTCAAGCCCCCGTCATCTTCACTTCTTGTTACGCACTTACTAACTTACTCACTTATGTGGCCGTAACAACTCGTTACCGGATTACAACCGAACTACTCACGCACTTCCTCAAGCAAATATACACAGCCATTTTTCAAAAGACTAGTAAGTAACTCATTCAGGGTGCCGCACAGGCGCTCACCGTCTAAGCGGTAACTATAGTCGGCTTGGTTGGTCAGTGCGCGTGCGGCGCCCCATCCATGGTATCACAATGGGCCATTATTTGTGCCTAAGTGTGCTTCCTGCTGCCACTCCAAGCTAAACCTAACCGAACTCATTCAGACTGGACTAATACGGAAGCGCTTCTGAGCTTCCCCCAATTGGAATTATAATTACTCACATCCATCAAAGATAGTAACACAGAAAAGTCGGAAATTTTTCAATTGAATAAATTGTTGCACTGCACGCTTCTATTTCCAATCATGGCAATAATAATTCCTTCACAATTTGCCACAGTACCAAACTTTTTGGTTGCTGTGTTCAACAACCAGAATAACTGATATTCGGTATTGGAGGTGTTAGGACTGCAGTGGCAAACATCTCGCTACATCCAGACTATTTCAGCAACAATTTCAGGAATGTGACTGTCATAACGTTGGCCAAATGCCATGTCTGGTTTACACATTGGCACCATTGCCCTCTGCACAACTAGGCCGAAAACGGGCCAGAGCTATAGTTTCTATAGTTTTGGCCATGAAGAGGCGTAGACATTTACGGACTCCATACAGCGCAAACAATATTGTCAGGGGGATGAGGACACTGCCAGACCCATTCGATATTTTTGCACTACTGATACCTTGCAGAGTAGTGATGGTGCTACCGGTTGCCCCATTGTATACGGTGGGAACTGTGTACCATTAATGCCCAAAGACATTTGACTAATCTCATTACTGGAATCACAGATGTGACGGAAGTGGCAGATTTCATTACCGAAGTAGCCGTGACAACTCAGATGAATATAATTCTTGGTGTATTCTCCAGTATCATAAATTTTATATAATTGATATACAATTGATTTGCTTGCTATATTCAATCTTTGGCTACCTCAGCTTGTGGTGGGTCTACAGGATCTAAGGAGAAGCTTGAATCTTCAATTGAATTTAATAATAATAAATGTTGTGCTTTTTATAATTTGCCCTGTTTATAAGAAAGGTGATACTTGGATTGTGTAAGTGACTGAATCCCATCGTCAACAAGCTAATTGGTCCTTATTAGTGTGTCTTCAGAACTGGTAACTCCACCATTGATCAGATTTTCAGAATACCACAAATCCTGAAGAAAACCCAGAAAAGTATATTGACACACAAAACCTTTTCGTCGATTTTAAAGCTGCTACGAATTGCCTCTATGCCGCTATATCTGAATTTGGTATCCCAGCTAAACGAACGCGGCTATGCAGTAAGACATTGAGGGCCAGCACAAGCGCCATCAGAATTGGGATGAACCTCCCCGAGCCCTTCGATACCAAACAAGGTTTCAGACAGGTCGATTCGCTTTCTTGCGATTTCTTCAAACTTTTAGTGGAGAAAATTATTCGGGCTGTCAAACTGAACCGACAAGGCAATAATTTCTACAAAAGTGCCATTTTACTGGCACACGCCGACGAGAATCACATCATTTGCCACAACAGCTGTAGCGTAAATTCGGGGTAGTCCAGTCCAGAGAGAGAAGCGGCCAAAGTGGGTCTCGTGGTGAATGAGGGCAACACAAAAGTATCTTCTGTCAACAAATGAAAAGTCCGCGTCTTACAAAAAGCGTCACAGTTAGCGACCGCACATTTGAATTGGCAAATGAATTTGTCTATCTTGGTACCAGCATCAGCACCAAAAACGATGTCAGCCTAGAGATCAAACGGAGATTCACTGTTGCCAACAGATGCTTCTTTGGGCTCCGTAAGCCATTGAAAAGCAGAACCCATTCTCGACAAACTAAATTCACGCTCTAGAAGGCGCTTATCATCCCCGTCCTGATATATGGCGCAGAAGTTTGGACTTGGGGTTGACGAACAGTGATGAGAATGCGCTCAGGACGTTCGAGAGAAAAATACTCCGTAGGATCTCTTCGCGTGGACGATGAGTTCCGTATTCGATCGAACAATGAACTGAATGAGCTACCCAAGGACGTGAAAATAGTGAAGCGTATACAAATACAGCAGCTGCGCTGGCTTGACCATGCTTCGCATATGAACGAAGGAGCTCCGCCAAGGCAGACGTACGAAACGGTACCTCAGGGTGGAGGACGAGGAAGAGGAAGTCCACATCTCTATTGGAGAGACCAAGTTCTGAAGGACTTAGCGACTTTGAGAATATATAACTGGACAGCAGCATCTGGCGTGGTTTTTTAGCACCACTTGTGCATATTTGATATAATAATTAATTATTCTTAGCGGACCGTGTTGTTGGCGATAAATGTTGGTGGCCTTGCGCTTGAAAGTAGGAAGTGTTGAGTACGTGCTGATTCTAAGTCCCGAATTAAATTAGAACTTACCTTAAGAACTTTAATTCAGAGAAAGTTCAGAGGCTTGAAATTAGGAAGTGGAGAATGAGTGTTGAGTCTAAGTCACAACGAGAAGGATTAGATTCATAAGAACTGTAATTCAGAGGAGATTAAGAAGAGGTTTCATTGGTCTTCTGTCTTTCTATGGTGTGAGATTGCTTGAAAGTAGGAAGTGTTGAGTGCGTGTTTAGTCTAAGTCACAACGAAAAGGATTAGATTTATAAGAACTGTAAATCATAGGAGATTCAGCAGAGTTTTCATTGGTCTTCTGTGCTTCTATGGTGCGAGTGTACTTGAAATTAGGAAGTGTGGAATGAGTGTTGAGTCAAAGTCCCAAAATGAATTGGATCCTTAAGAACTTTAATCCAGAGGGGGTTTAGAAGGAGGATTAGTTTCAATGGTATTTTTGATTAGTATAGATAAGTTAGGCATCCTCCAACTCGAGTCTTTCTTCAGCAAAACCTATTCCACCACTGAAGTTGTTGCTGACGGAGGATTCTCACTCTTTAGGCGTTTATGTCAATTAGAAGAATCTTGTTTTTCGTCGGATTAACTTCTAAGACATATTGCTCAGACACAAGACATCCTTTGTACTATGGTCTTCCACTTCTTTTCAACCATGCATTCAGTTAGTGACATAGAGAAAGCCAGAGTCAGTACTCTGTCCCAGCAGACTATAATTGGAACATAACGTCCTACTAGACTAGAGAGTCGAGCTCACTCACTAGTGTCAGATAGTCTAAATTGCGTACTCTGTTCTATTTTGGATACTCGTGTTACCCTTACCCAACCAACAAAATAGAATCGCCACACCGTGGTATCACAATGGGCCATTATGTGTGCTCAAGTGTGCTTTTGGCTAACTAGGCGGACACTATTACCTACCTAACTTACCCCCTTTGTCGAGTGGGTTTTCATTAGAAAGCTAGAACATATCTCCTTGACTGCTCTTCTTTATGTCGCTGCCTGTGATAAGTCCTGCGGTCGGTGGTGCCTATATTGTAAAAATGGCAACTGTATATAAAGGACGAGATTATCTTCAATAGAATTTGGAAGTTCTCACATAAAATATGAGTAAGGATTGACAACTTTATGGCCTCATTCAGAGATTATAAGATAGAACTATATATATATATATCTTATATTATATAGAGAGTAAATTTTTTCCCATTTCAATATCAAATAAGAGCAATACGGGAGGCATCCAACCGGAGACTTTTAATGACACATTGTAGACAGTTAGTAAAATGTGTTGTTCTGACCGATGGCGATGATCGAGATGTTTGCGCATTAGTCACGAAGATAATGGAATTTATGTGTCCTTTTTTTGATTAGGTTAGTAGACACTAGAAACTAATTTCGAGCAGAATGAGAATATTTCTTGAAATAATTTACAATAATACAGCAGATCATGAGCAGTTCCCCATTCAATTAATTGAGGATACTCATGATATATGACACACTATATACTTGAAAGTTGTATAGAAACTAATTTGAAGCATAATGATAATCTTTCTAGTGTAACTTGAATTAATATAAAAATTACAGAAGAACTTGAACAGTTCCTCAGTCATTTAATTGAGGAATCTCGTAAAATATGACAGACAATATCCTTGAAAGATGCATATAAACTTTTCCCGAAAAGGTGTACAGAAATTGCTTTCTGTTGATTCCAAATTCTGCGAGATTTCAAACTCGTGGAGTTTGGACTTTGAACACAGTTCTCCAAAAATATAACACTGCTCTTTCAACAACATTCTGAGAAGTGGTTTCGCAACCAATTTGATTGCTACTCGTACCTTTGAAACAAGGATTCTGTGTATACATGAGAAAAACTAGCAGGAAAATCCGCACTGAAGCAACATCATATACAAGAAAAGGAAGACCACTATTCTCAGCTTGCAGCAAAATCCCAATCACTCTTAGGGGTGGTTGGCGAAATGCTGCCAAGATTGCAGTTAACGACAACAAAGCAAAATTTTGCAATCAACCGTGACGAGTATTTCCGCTCTTTATGCCTCGTAGACAATAAAGTGTCATTACGCGAAATATTAAGCGCGCAGCAAGCAGAGGCGGAAAAAAAATCACAACGAATTGGAAAGCAAAAAGAAAAAACTCACAAAGCATTTGCATGCATGCTCCCAAGCAAAGGATACTCGTACCTTGTGAAGTGAACCAATTTATGGCCAAGGATATAAATGAGCAAAATCGGGAGGAAAAAAATTCGTTTCATTACAACATAAAATGCAAATTAGATCGAAGCCATTTTAGCGCGTGCCAAAATTAACTCCACCCGAAGCCCAATTCTCAGCCCAGCAGTGAGAGTGGTAGGCGGCACGGTAGCACCGTGGCTGGGTTGTTCCTCGGGAAGCTGGGGAGCAGTGATGATACGAACAAATGTCATAAAATAAATTTTACAAGTGATTCTCTACGGTACTGCATAAAAGTGATTGTGTTTAACTTTGGGTGGCTCAGTACTGGTGACGTGCTTCATTTCACCAACGCAGTATCCTCAAAATCCTTGAGGATTGAGTCGCACCAACAAGCTTCATTTGGCACTCATTTATAGAGGAGAAATGAAATAGCAAGTTCCACTTTCCGCTCTTATGAACACGTTGGCGTCCTTGCTGTTCCTGCTGTCGTGTAAATTCCGCCATTTGTGCAGCTAATTAATTGCTAATCAATCATGTCCTGCGAAGCCGACGACAACGGCAACGCCAACCACGCTCAGGCAGGCATTTTATTTACATTTCGCTTTATCTTTTTTTGGTTATTGAAATGTTGCCGCTCGTATTTTGCGTCATTGATGGCATTTCAGCATCTTAGTCTTTAGTCCGTGAGAGAAACGCGTAATTATCAAGCATACAACACAACGCCTGGGCATATGACGTTGTCCTTTCTACGCCTTTTGTTGGCAGTTGTGTCTCCTTCTTTTTAACTGACGTTTTCTTGCCTGAACGTTCCAGCCATGTTTCTGCTCAAAACAAAAGAGCCCACAGCAAGATTGATTATTTCATGTTTAGAATATAGAAAAGTGGCCGAGAAAAGGGCCGCAGGCACTTAAAAACATGGCACGACAAGCAAATCCTGTCAGCATATTGACTGACAATCTCACACAGGGCAGAGGGCGGCTGGCGCTGATGCCGATGTCGTCACCTGCTGCCGTACTCACGGATATTAGCCCCGATGGGTCCGGCTTAAATGCAAATTTGGACGAGTCGAAAGTGTTCCAGTGCCGGCGGCGACGGGCGCTTAAGATTTCGCACCTTAATGTGCCGGCAAGAAAGCCCGCAGGATATGGCAGTCCTTCAAGGTGCTGCCAGTGTCAGTGCGCCAGCATACAAAAGGATTACGTTAGCTCAAAGCTTTAGCATAAATGATTTACGAGTACTTCACTCGAGCGGCACTTTCACTTATTAAGAGGACTCGTGCAGTTTTTTCTTGATTTAATTTAATTTAATTCATTTTTTTGGCTCTGTTGAAATTGGCGTGGCGTGTCCTTACATACGCTCGCCGGCTTACAGCAAACTACTCGTGTTAGAGCCGCCACTCTCGGGTGAGTGGGTACATTTGTAAATGAGCGGCGTCGCTATTAACAAAGTTTGCCGGCACAGCGGTTTTTTACGCTTTCCACCAGAAGAAAACGCGCACTTTGTGTGGGACGGGAAGTCCTGCTCCTTCCGCCTTCCGCGTTCCGAAACATTTTCTAATTTTCCACATATATTCATGTATCGTCCTTTCTCTGAAGGGGTCAGCCAGCATTCGCGCGTATCCTTTGCTTTTATGTGTGCTCCAATTGTATCTAATATTTTTATTTCGTGTTATTCTTGCCGAATTGTGAGAAAATTCTGCGTACTTTTGAGTTGAAGTGGCGCACAATAATTTTCTTTTTGTTTCCAAATGTGTGAATATAAAATTTTTATGTTTTAACTAAATTGTGACGGAAATGCGAATGGAATAATTTAAAAGATAACATGGAAACTTTGCGCGTAATCGTTTAAGTTATGTCATAAAAATGTTTAGCAATGCAGAAAGCACTCAGTCCTGCTGCGGTACTCTCTTTGGGGGTATGCGAGTAGTGAAAGTGGAAACATTTTAAATGTAAATGTTATGAAATAGTGTCGAAAGCAGGCGTGTACTCAGGGGGTAGTTTTTGTGGTAGTTTTGGGGGTAGGGGCAGAGCTTGAAAAAAGAAGAACCAACTTTTTACTCTGAATCTAATAAACTTGAATCTACGAATAATTGCATGGAAATACCCTCCGAAATTTTTGATTTAGGTGCGCCTCATGTGATCCTGATTCTAGTAATTTGAAGCACTCAGGTGGTTTTGGGGGATGGATCAGGGCTTGAAGAATGAGAGCCTAGTACATATTTATCTGAGAATAAGTGCTCTGAAGACCTCGAAAACCCCTTCGAAGTTGTATTTTAGGAGCGCCTTTGGTTGTTTTTGCTGTAGGGAAAGCCGCGGAGCTGGCCTACACTAAAAAGGAACTTCAGTACTCCAATGTAAAAATCTACGTTGATAGCCAGGTAGCAATAAACCAATTACCTCATACCACATTACGATACGACCAAAAAGGTTTTAAAGAGCAGGGAAGGCATAGAAAGATTACCGCAAATAGATGGCTGCATAACTATTGGGAACCGAACTAGAAGGGCATTGAATGACACAAAATAGTAGATGAGATTGCCAAAAGCACTATTGCATTTGAACAAGAAAACGACATACAGAAACTTCTAAAAAGTCTGCACAATGAAATTGTTGAAGAATCAAGAGACAGTTAACGGCGAGGTAGAATAGCTAAACCACTTGCGGAACTGCGAAAGTCCCTTGGAAATCAAGCGTACGAAAGTCCACTCAATTCGCACTGGCGCTGTCATGGAAGGACTGCAGAACTATCATACATATACTGACAGGTATACAATATGGCTCACGCATACAATATGGAAATAACCAATAACGACGTACGAGTATGAAAGAAATGCAGGGAGCTGGGAACGAAGGCGACTGTGAAGCATTTCTTATCCATTTGTCCTTCGTTATCAAGAACACTGTTTAAATGCTTGGGGCTCCACAACTTGGGAAGCGGGGAGACGTCGCAGGGATGGAACTTGAAGCACTACTGAGATAAGCTGTAAGTGTTGATAACTACTACAAATTTAAGTGCAGAACTATCTCCATCTGGTAACTCAAAGAATCAATACGACTGTTTCTTTCTCCTGTGGGTCTTTACCGCTCCTGCAATGAGCATTGAAAGGAATGCCCATTTTTTCAGTGTGTGTGAAAATAGTCCACTGACCTGTGCAGACCGCTCTAAGGATACTAATTTTATGTCTTGGTTTATGGAGAAGGTGGTTAGTTCTTTTTGCACTGTAATCAGGCCACATCATTCTCGAAATGGCACATGTCGCACTGTTTTTCCACCTCTCGCGAGCCTTGCGGAGGAAGTGATAATTAGGGGGACGCCCACGTCCATAAAGGAAAATACTTGATTGGTTTCCGATGAGCCTCTTCGTGCTGGCTCATCAGCCCTCTCGTTGCTCTCAATGTTCCTGTGTCCCGGAACCAAGACAAGGGATATTATACTATTTCCTGATATTAATTTAAATTCCTCCTTGCAGAGGCCGACCTACTTAGAGCTGGTAAAGGGTGACGCTAGCACGTGTATTGCCACCTGGCTGTCGGATTAAGTGGATATGTTTTTGGTCAGCTTGTGCCCCTGCAACGCCCTGCATGCCTGCCAAATTGCAAAGAATTCTGCTTGAAAGACACTTGATGTCGATGGCAATTTGAAGGAGAGCAGAAAATTGAGAGGTTTTGAAAATATTTCCGCACCCACCCCAGATTGTATCTTGGAACCATCGGTGAAAATAGGCGTACCCCCTTTCGCGAGCACATTTCCCTTCTTCCAGTCATTCGTACTTGGTAGAAATGAATCCAGAATGCGAACGAAGAAGTCGGATGTCGAGGATACCATGTCTGGTGGCAGTTGTTTCAAAATGCTACCATCACCATACAAGGCATCCCTCCTATTACGAGATTCCCTGAGTCTTAGTGCACATTTTGCGGAAATACAATAAGTATGAAGATCTATAGGGAGGAGGTTTAAAATCGCGTCTAAATCAACCTCCACTGCATATGGTGCGCTGGATTCTTTGTAATTTTGTGAGATTGTAGCCCTTCCTGGGAGCTTCCCACCAAACCACGTAACTGTATGTTAAGGTCGGCCGCCCCATTATATTGTACATCCAGAGCACAATTCTTGGTTTAAGGCCTCATTTTTGCCAAACATCGACTTGCAAGCATAGAAAGCCACACACGCCTTCCGTACTCGTTCATCGATGCACGCTTTCCAACTAAGTTTGGTGTCCAATATGACACCAAAATATTTTACCCTGGATGAAACTATGAAGTATCTCCTGTGATTATGCCCCGCCTTCTCAAAAGCGCGACTGGTACACTTCAGAGCCCCGTGTTCCAGCGGCTGAACGAGGTGTCAGCATTAGAAAATGAAGCTACTCGTATTTGCAATTGCCAAGAAACATTCTATTCAATGAACTTAAATGAATGAAATTCTATTAAAAGGAACTTGAAACTCTATTGAATGAACTGAAATATCTTCAAAAAGGAAGTTGGTTTCTAGGAGTAAGCAGGCCAGGAGTGATACAAGTGTACTCCTGGCATTTGGAGAAGAATCTGATTGACCTCGGTAGGCCTTTTGTTAAATCGATTTGAAATCGAGACGAATATGTGTTGAGCATAAGTAGTAAATCCAATCTGACCAAATATGACCAAACTTCAAAGGCCGGTAACTTCTCAAGGGTGTGTACTAGATACGTCAGAATATACAAATTTCAAATACCTGAAACTTTCCACCGGAGCGTCGCAGAAACCTACAATTTGTCGCAAGTAAAAGTACTCCTGCTTCTTGTAAATTTGGCGTATACGACTTATCTCTGCTTTCACTGAATTCCATGATAGCAGAATGGCTCCTTTCCATGCCGCTAAGGACATTGCTTGGTTATTCCAAGTGATATCTGCATTCCCTGCCATAGTTTCATGGTTTCACTGCCAAGTGTAACAATCTCTTAGAAGTCTGTGGCGTACCTATTCATGCCTGCTCATGCACTTCCTGCACCGCTACATTTTCATGTTGCAGGGACCCCATAAAACCCGGATACTAATGGATTTCAACGCTGTTAAACAATAAAATTCGCATTTGCGAACTTGCCGCTCGGTGCTTGTTCGCTGTTTATGGCTTGTCGGAAACCTATTTAATGCTTCTGATGAAATGATTTTTATAGCTCTACTTTTTGATTTTTACGAGCGGGGTGCGTATAAATTTACGCTCTGCCCTGCTTCTCCGGATTGGGGGCCGAAATGCACTCATGTCAATGTCAGAATGTTGACATGCTCGTAAAAATGCGCAGCAAATCAGGTGACACAGCAGAATGGCAAAACTTGGAGGATTTTTACACGCTGCCAAGTGGGAGTTACGTGGGATAAGTGGGAGTTTGGTGGCATTGTGATGGTTTCATATTGGGTGTTGTGATTTGAAAATGATGTCAGCGGTTTTTAGGAGACGTCAGGGAATCGGTGGCAGAATCGAAGAGTATGTAAGAGTGTAACAAGTTGCAGTTATTTGGCGAGGGATTTCAAAGAAGTGAAAGGAAAGAAGAAGGGAGACGTTAGGCGTCTACAGAGTTGGGGGGGTTGGCGGCAGAGATTAGAGTTCCAGGATGAGAGAAGAAGAAAGGGAACTAAATACAAGGTAAGTAGTGCAGTCAGTGAAATTCCCACAGCGTAGTGCCAGCCAATCCGCGTGCCAACCAACTGATACCGAAATTGTCATTGTCGTTGTTGGTGTCTGCAAACTTCACAAACCACAACATAACGAAATGAAGCAAAACGGAGAAGTACACAGGAAAAAAAGTTAATGCAAAACCGAAAAGTAAACAAAACAATACAAAGTAAAAGAAAAGCAAAAAGAAAAACGTTTCCTCAAAAGCATTTTGCATAAATTTTCCTTGGCATGTCATTTGGCTCAAACACACACACTCATACATGAGTATAGTTGTTACCTTATAAAGCCATATGGGAGCATGTGCGCTCCTGAAGCGGAACAAAGAGAAAGAGAAAATAATTCTTGCTACCTTGCCAAATTCATTTGACCAGAAACTTAAGTTATATTTTGGAGCGCTTCCAACGGAATTCGCTTTAGTGCTGCCACCACTGATGCTATGCTGATGCAGGCACAGCACAGGAGACCTGCACACTCACACACACATACGCATGCATGGAGATCCAAAAAGCTTTCTGCCATAAATGTGCACGTCGGAAAAATCAATGTCACAAAAATGCACACAAAATTTTAGTTCAGCTCCGTGGCAGGCAGGCGCATCGCCTCGTAAATTTCCATTGTGGAGCGCACACACAACGGACACAATCGCCGCGCTGACATGGTTGACAATACTTTCCGTCTTGTCGCTGTGTGCACAAAGTGCATTTTGCGAGTGTATGTGTGTGTGTGCTTAAATATTGAATCCGGCCAAATGGCTTCTCACAAAGTATTGAAGAGTGAAATGTTGACAGGGGTCAGGGTAAGGAATTTTCGAAAAAGTTTTAGTAAATTAAGAAAAATGCTTTCTACCGCGGAACAAAAGTGATGAGGGGTCAACTGGGGTCTAATATAAAACCACAAAAAGTATTCAGTATTCCAGATCGGTCACTAACAATTCATATTAAAAGGGAGACCAGCATATTCAGAGGCTTCCTCTGTAAGTCTTCTAAGAAAGTTACAGTTGTAATCGTACCTATTGTTATGAGAAGGCAAGTAATGATCTGGTTGGACTTAAATTTTATAATGAAACATTTCTCATTTACACTTAAATCAAGTACAGGCTCAAGGGATGGTTTTGGGAGTAGGAACTCCTTCTGCCAAAAACTAAGAACCTATTTTGAACGAAATGAAATTGAACCTGAGACTCATAAGACAACGAAATATCGCCCTCTGATACATTTATCTAGTTCCGCCCCTGGTCAAACACAAAGTAGATTCCAAAGTAAACAGGACCTTTTCAAAATCAACACAACAAAAAGTTGTTTGGGTAAGACCGATGTATTTCATCTCAAAAAAGTTCCCTTCCGACTCACTACAGCGATGTGCATGGTTTAAGAGGGTGGCGAATGAGTGTTTTAGATCGTCGGTCGAAGTGTCCTTCAGGATTCCCTTCAGGATGTCCTTCAGGATTTCGGTCCAAGCCTTTTGAACGACTTCTACGTCCACAAATTTCTTTTTTTTCAGCGGCAAATGCATTTTTCCGAAAAGATAAAAGTCGCACGAAGTCAAATCAGGTGAATACGGAGAGTGGTTTACAGTTAGCTTGCGATACTTAGTCACCAAATCTGGCACAATTGTCCATCGATGAGATGGCAACTTATCATACAACAAACCCCAAGATCCTTATACGCAATATTCTGGCCGAATATGATAAATACGATGCACCAAACTCTTCAAAATGCCAAGACAGAGTTGTGCATTTATGGGTGATCAGCCATGGATTCATCAGCCTTGGAATCATCAGCCTTGGAATTATCAGCCTTGGAATCATCAGCCTTGGAATCATCAGCCTTGAAATCATCAACCTTGGAATCATCAGCCTTGAAATCATGAGTCTTGGAATCACCAGCCTTGGAATCATCAGCCTTCAAATCGTCAGTCTGGGAATCATCACCCTTGGAATCAGCAGCCTTGGAATCATCAGCCTTGGAATCATCAGCCTTGGAATCATCAACCTTGGAATCATCAGCCTTGTAATCATCAGTCTTGGAATCATCAGCCTTGGGATCATCAGCCTTAAAATCATCAACCTTGGAATCGTCAGCCTTGGAATCATCAGCCTTGAAATCATGAGTCTTGGAATCACCAGCCTTGAAATCATGAGTCTTGGAATCACTAGCCTAGGAATCACCAGCCTTGGAATCATCAGCCTTGGAATCATCAGCCTTAAAATCATCAACCTTGGAGTCATCAGCCTTGGAATCATCAGCCTTGAAATCATGAGTCTTGCAATCACCAGCCTTGGAATCATCAGCCTTGGAATCATCAGCCTTCAAATCGTCAGTCTGTGAATCATCACCCTTGGAATCTTCAGCCATGGAATCATCAGCCTTGAAATTATCAGCCTTGGAATCGTCAGCCTTGAAATCTTCAGCCATGGAATCATCAGCCTTGAAATTATCAGCCTTGAAATCATCAGCCTTGGAATCATCAGCCTTGCTTGCAATCATCAGAAAGCAAAGTGTTCTGTCACACCCAAATATGCGAGTATCTCTTCCAACTAGTGGCAACATCTGTGGAACTATCTGGATATGATCCTTAGAATGGTTGAAGAGACTTCTTGGTTCACTATCCGATACTAATATAGCACCCATCAATCAATCATGCACCAATTTGTGCTGATAGTCCAGATGCTCTTAAAGGGTAGAAAAAATCTAGAGACCTGCTTGCCCTGTCTAGAGAAGATATCTCTAAGGTCGTGGCTTGTATAATTGGTCATTCGGCAGGCATGCTCTCAGGCTGGGAGTATTCCCTCATGAATACTGCAGAAGCTGTAGGATGAATGGGAGGATGAGACTGTGAAACATCTCTTCTGTAGGTACCCGGCTCTAGCTAAATGCAGAGCGGGCTCTTTTAGAAAATACGCTTTCAGCTCTCTTACGGAAGTGTCCGGCGTGAATGTCGCACAAATTCTGAGCTTTATGAGGGCTTCGAAATTGTTTCACGACCAAAAGTGGAGGTGCAGCGTTTGCGGGGTAGTATCACAATGGACCCGTAATGATCTGAGTGAGTTGGTCTGTAGACTGGCTGCCACGAAGACCAAACCTAAACCTAAAGGGTAAGAATCCAATACCAGTTTAGTTTGGTGTTGAAGTCCTACCCTTGCAATTTTCAACTATTTTTGGTTACCAATTTGTTTGTTTCTCATGGAAAACCTGCTCTTTGTGATTGTGTATGAGGAACAGTTAGGAAAGTGATAGCCAATGAAGCGAGATCAATTCTTTCTCCTCAATCCTTTCCTTTTTCCGAAGCATATTAGTTGAGTCTGCATATCATATTTCACTCAGTTACCATTCAAGGAAGCCTCACTCGAAAAGATGAAATTTTGGTGTATTTCAAAGTGAAAAATTTTCACTAAGTTATTCATTAATGAATGCTCCCCTTCAATTTACAAATTCATGAATGCTCCCCTTCCATTTCCAAATTCAGTAATCTCAGATCTCTGATGTTCATAATTTGGCCTATATTTCATTAATTCCTCCGTTAGTCCTGCGATATATAAATATGTCAGGACTCAAGCTGCATACTTTGGCTTATTGAAGAAGATGAGAGCTTCTACTAAACCTCACTGATCTCTACAATATTAAAAATTTTTGGTACTGGAACTACTCACATTCAATTATTATTCAGCTCTACGGCAGAATCCTGGAACCACTAGAATCAACGAGCTCCAAGTATAAATTGATATTGCACAAGTGGATATTTTTAAGCCCAATAAACAGTTGTAGCTCTGACTACTTAATGTATAATATATTCCAAAGTCAGATCAAGTTCTCCAGTCTGGTATTGCCCTTTCAAAGTCTCTCAATAGTCTACTAGTCACCACTTCTCATGATATCCATAATAATAGACTTGGATCTCTCTTTATTCCTCTATATAAAATTTTAGGTCCTACATCTTGGAATTGTCTCTTATGTCTTTAAATAGTCCCCAGTAGTCAATCGCTGCATCTCTTCAAGTTTCTCTATACAAACTTTCAGGTCCTTCAGCCTGGTATTGCTTCTTATAGTCTTTAAATAGTCTCCATTAGTCAATCACCATTTCTTATGGTCTCTGTAATAATAGATTTAAATCTCTCGTAATTTCTCTATACAAAATTTCAGGTCTTTCAGATACACGAGTAATAATATTTGTTCCCTATCTCCCAATTATTTTGGTCGTTGTCATGGGACACAATTGGAGGATAGAATATTGTATTTCTGATAATGGGAATATCGTCTCTATGCTCTTGTTGATATTCTGGTCTGTTCCTCATACTTAGAAGGAGCTCAATTCTTGAATACTGTTCATTCTACTTCTTCACTCCTTCCGTAGAGAACCAAAGAAGGAAAGTTATGAGAAGCTGATAAAGTTTCAAGCATACTCGTATTCCTATGAATCTAGATGACAATAACATGCATACACTTCAGAAGAACTCATCCATTTCTTAGCGTGTCCTGATGGACATCTCGAGCATAGTACTAAACCCCTTCCAACTATTATTAATACTACCTTGACCTTCTATTCAGAGCGCGTTCGACAATTGTTTGTAAACACTTTTCTCTCGCCTTTAACATACTTGGAACAATTTTCTGTGAATTCACAAAATAAATGCGAATACGAGCAATTCAGTTTTTCCCGATCTTAATTACTCCGCTATGCACAGCGAAATTGTTTGCTTGCTCAATTAGCTTCAAAAATGCGCTCTTGGCAATTGGCAATTCGCACACTACGCTGCAGAATCAATCACGCGTTCAGCGGGCCGTCATTTAAGTGTCTGAATTTGTTGCTCCAAATACCGCGCGAAATGGTGCGGAATTCATCACCTCGCAGGTGACTTAATGGCGCGCCATGTCTGCTGCCAGCTATTTGGCAGCCAGTCCGTGGCAGTACCAAGTGCAACATTGTGGCGCACTCTCGCCAAGCCAAAGATTTAAGGTGCGTTGCAGAAGCAGCGTAAATGGTGCTGAAAATCATACTAACAACAACAACAACAAACATAAAGAAACCGTCGCTGGCTCGATTCTGAAAATATAAGAGTGTTTATTCTGGAATAACGCGCAAATCACACACAATTTTAATGGCTCCTATCTCTGATTTCTGTCGTACCATGATCATTCTGTTCACTCAATTAAAAGAGGCAAATATCTCGGAATACTTTGTATTATGCCATGAGTATATAAAGCATGGAATAGAAGGGTACAGGATAATTGCTAGAAAAATGTGCTAAAGAAGTTTCAAGAACTTGAAGAAATAATTCTCTCAGTGAGCACTCACTTACCAACAGTTTATACAGGATCAGAGGAACAAATTGTTGATCGAAAAATTGTTGATTCAAAAGTTGTTGATTGAAAAGTTGTTGATCGAAAATTGTTGATTTGAAAAATTGTTGATTGAACAGTTGCTGATTCAGAATTTGTGGATCGAAAAATGGTTGATTGAAAAGTTGTTGATTGAAAAGTTGTTGATTGAAAAATTGTGGATCGAAAATTGTTGATTTGAAAAATTGTTGATTGAAAAGTTGTGGATCGAAAAATTTTTGATGATTTTTGTCTAGCAATTTTTCAATGGGCGATAATTTGAACGGGAAAGTCAGAAAAGTTAACAAACTTTCCCGTTAATATTGCTCTTAAGGTACCTAAACAGTACTCTGAGAGTGGGAACAATGGCACTGTTGGGTATTATAAGTAAGGATATAAGAGTGAACACAAATCCAATATTTCAAAGACTGTGTTTTGTGAGCTTTAAAAACTTTCCAACCCAGGAACCAGTTTTGGGATTCAGTTACCAACCAACCTAAATTCACCTTAAACAGATTTGATAGTAAAGGATGTCAAAGATTCGTATCTTGCTAACGTGAACCTGTGTGTGAGAAATGCAGACATACTGGGATATACCAACAGGTTTATCTCAAAGGACTTTCATTGTAGTAAACATCATTCAAATAAAGTCCAGAAGCAATAGTTAATCCCAATGTTTGGCAGCCGAAAATGTGGTTTATTTGGTTCGCTACTTCGATTGTTCCCTTTTCTGAAAACAATCTCTTCGATGAACTTTCTACGACTACTTTATTGCTTAAAATTCTTATGATATACAATTCGAATTTAAATGACAATGAGAGAATTCAATATGCTTAGAAGTTATGTAGTTGCCGGACTTAATGAAACTTTATGACCCAACATCCCGGCCCGCTGAAAGGCCTTTCAAGCAGGTAGAATGGCAAGCTTGTGTATTGGGCGTCGTATTGTGCCTCTTGATGTACGATTGTCGACGACTCTAACTCGTGCATTCTTTCAAAATATGTAGTTGATGATTCGGTCTAAAAGTCATTGTTGCGGTGGTATGTTATCTTCTTGAACGATCACCATGCTGTTCGCTGTTATGTGGGGGTGTTCATCACTCCGCTTTGTCCGCAGTTGCAATTCATTTGCGTAGTCATGAACCCATCCTTTAAAAAATCATTGTTTGACATCAGTTATTAACGCCCGTCCAGATAGATGGTTAATATTCGCAGCCACAGTGTGTTCGGGTAGTGCCTCTAACGAACTTCCGATGATGAAATGACCTAGAGTTAGTGCCTCGTAGTCACTCGAGTCAGACGATAGTGGTGTTATCTGGCGAGAGTTTAAAATTGCCTCGATGTCGACAAAAACTGTTGGCAACCTTTCGAAGGTGGGTCTGGGACTCATCAAAGTACGGTACCGATGACTCTTGGCTGCCTTTACGGAAGCTTCCCACATCCCTCCAAAGCAGGGTGCCCTTGGGGGAATAAAACGAAAGTTAATGAATTCAGGAGCACAATTCTTAACAATTAAATCATTGTTTTTCTTGTCGTATAGAAATTCTATCAAACTAGACAAATTATTGCAGGAACCAACACAATTAATAGCGTTGTCACAAAAAATATCCGATGGTAACTCTCTGCTCGCAATTAATCGCTTGAGAGTGGCAAGAAACGCTTCCGTTGATAAGTCTGAGACCGCTTCTAAGTAGACTGCCTTTGTTGCAACACAAAGAAAGACAACGATGTACACCTTATACGGCGTCTTTGCCTGATGCGCAAATAGATATTTATTGGCCAAGAAAAGTCAATGCCATACCAAGCAAAAAGTCGCGATGGATTTAAGCATTTCACCGGTAATTGGCCCCTTATCTGTTGGAGCCTTTTGGTGTGTAACGAACCCAGCTTCGGACAACGCGTCTCGCGGTTTCTCGGGCATTGACAATCCTGAAATTTAGAAGAATGAGGGCAACCAATGCGATAGGTGCTTTTCAATATCTGCTGACTGTCCTAATTCTAGTCGGCCACCGACCTTCAGCATACTGAAATCTCCTATATCTTCTAGGAACGGATATTTCAATGTCCGTGAAAGAGACCGATTCATCTTTAGCAGCTGAATGTTTTCAGCAGAGTGATGTTGTTGAAGGCTCCAGACGATGCACCACAGTACTCGGAAATTAAAGAAACTGAAATAAAAGGCTCTGAAACGAAAAACTATGAAATGGAATACTCTGAAGTGAAGACAGTCACCAATGACGGACTCTAAAATGAAAGGATCTGAAAAGAAAGACACGGAAATTCAAAAATCAGAAATTAAAGACTCTGAAATGAAAGACTCTGAAGTGACAGGCTCTGAAATGAACAATCCGAAATGATGAGAGACGTTGAAATGAAAGACTCTGAAGTGAAATTTTCTGAAATGAAGACTCCGAAACGATGAGAGACGTTGAAATGAAAGACTCTGATGTGAAAGACTCTGAAGTGAAATTTTCTGAAATGAAGACTCCGAAATGAGAGACGCTGAAATTAGAGACACTGAAATGAAAGACTCTGAAATGAAAGACATCTTTAGCAGCTGAATGTCTTCAGCAGATTGATGTTGTTGAAGGTTCCAGACGATACACCACAGAACATGTTGTAGTTCTTGGAACCGGTTATAACAACGAAAAATCTAAGCGATCATGTAAAGACTGCGTTGATGTGAGCTGTGTTTGTTGATCAATTCTAGAATGTAATTAGATGTTAGTAACACCTTGAAAGCAGATTTTCGTTTCTCCTTGTTGATTTCTTGAAGATCCAAATTATCGAAGTTGCATGCAGGCCAACGCCCCCATGTTCTTTAACGAGCAATGGAGAACCGTTGAACCACAATTACGACTTGGGAGCTTCTACGTTGCTCCCTCTGCAAACGACATTGGCTATGTTATCATGTGTAGACACACGCCTCCAGCTTCGCCAGTCAACGTTTGCATCTCGGAAACTGTGTTGCCAACGAAAGTGGACAAGGTGGCTGATTGAATTTTGTGCAACACGATTTGTGAATCCGTCCAAAGATAGACGGTAGGATTTTCGATTAATATCTTGATCTTCTGGTAGAGCCAAGCGAGAATAAAAACGTTATAAGGTTCGAGTTTCAGGAGTGCTTACAAAGTTCGAGTTTCAGGAGTGCTTTCGTGCAACCTTTGATTTCTCTGTTAGTAAATGTACTTAAGAATTCTAGTTGCAACTTTATATTATAAACTCTAAAACTAATCGATCATACATTATAACCATCGGATATTAACTTATCTAAACTAGACTTAGCGATAGAAGCCACGGTTATTTTTGTCATCATGATGTTTGGGAGATGAATGAGACTTATCCATGTTGATTTGCTTGTACCATTGGTATATATCAACGTTTGCCCTTCTTCAGAAATCAGTCATGCAGGATATACTTGCGGAGAAGCGGGAGGAGTGTGAAATTACTAAAAGAGTGTGGTAATGTCATAATCATATTGCTTGGGCTTAAAAGCCTGAGGCAAATGATGGGTTTCTACCGACTTAATACGACAAGTGATCAAGTGATTATGTCAGAAGTGCTTCTGATGAATGTATCAATTGAATCCCGGGCGATACCCGAAATATAAAAATGTTTTTAAATGCTTTTGCAAACAAAATGTGAAAGTTCTCAAACTGATCAAATTCAAGACTTTACCTATATAGCTATATATACCTATCATAGCTTACCATTGACTAATTGATTAGTATTCGAAATGGGAGTATGACTTTTCCTACAATGACCTTTCAACTACACTCTCAAAGACTTGCTTGAATATTTATTACACAATCTTATAGGAAATCTCCAACTAAAATTATACCCACACCTCTGCTGAAGATATGTTACTCCGTCGTCCTCATTGTAAGAAAACAACTCACCACAGCAACGGAAAATGACGATAGATTTGTTAATCAAAAATTGTACGAGTATATTCCAAAATAATTTCCAGCAATTAACGCACTCAGCATATTTTCATATGCCATTTGTTTATGGTTTATAAATGTACGCAATAAGGGCAATAAGAAGAACAGCAGCAACAACAACACGCCTATAACTACACCAGCAACAACAACAGAACAGCAATTAACAACAAATTTTATAGGTGCGTACAGAAACGAGCCAAGCGAGCAAACGAGCCCGCACACCAAAAACGCATGTTCCAATAATGTTGGTGGGGCAAACAAAAAAAACAACACAAAAATCAGCCAATGCCACCAAATGGAGTACTACTACAGCCCCTCACTCCCCACTCCCTATCGCCAACATGGTCCCTGAGTATATGAAGCGGTCGGCCGTGGTCGCATATTATGCCATTATCTGCTGTGCTAGTTGCTTGTTTGTTGGTTGGCC
Organism: Clusia tigrina; assembly: GCA_920105625.2. NCBI lineage: Eukaryota > Metazoa > Arthropoda > Insecta > Diptera > Clusiidae > Clusia > Clusia tigrina. The sequence continues at coordinate 221,213,052 of OV050031.1, forward strand.
GCAATATTATTGCCACGCCCTGCAAGTGTGTGTGTGTGGATTTATTTTCATGATGTAATAAATGAAATTAATTCCGATAATTGCCACAACTCACACATGCGAGGATGCTCTGATTCTGCTCTGAGTTTCAGGCCATAACACTGCGGAGTCTCCCACCACAGAAATATGCGAAATTTTTATTTAGGCCGTTGTGGCGCGCATATTTGGCATTCATATTCATTGTATAAATATATGCGAAATTTTATGGTGACCATGAAAATTGCTTGATCGGAAGAATAAGCACCCCACCAGCCCACACTTGTAGCAGGTCTGAGGTCGGTGTCTGGTAGTCAGCAGGAAGGGCAATCGTACCACATCGAACAGACAACACGCTCAATCGTAAAAGAGTAGCTAAGAAATGTGTTGCGAGTTTTTAATAAAGTTTTTGCCTGTTTTTGGCATTTATAATGCCACAACAACAACACCAACAACAAGACGGAGCACAGCGAAAGTGAAAGCCGCAGTAAATAGCCCATATATTCAACAGTAAATGAAGTCTCTCACTTGGGGCACGTTATTAACGATGAAACTTTTGATTCATTTCCGTTTGCCATGCTAACTCGCACGATTTTACTACATTTTTATTATAATATTTAACACAAAAATTGGGCACAAATGGGGAAAAATCAAAAAATCAACAACAACAACAAAAATACACACAGAAATAATCTGGAAACTTTTTGCAATGTGTGGCAAAATTGCCAAAACAGACAACGCCAGAAAAGTAAAATAAAAATTTTATTTAACATGTTAGCGCGATTATGAATGTTTGCCTGCCTTCGCCCCTGCCCACCAGCCTTCTCGCCTGCCAGCCTTCTCGCCTTCCTGACTGCGTTCTCGCGTGCCAGCCTGCCAGCCTGTATGCTTGCCTTCAGCCATACTCGTTCATACGGGTTTGAAGGGAATCATTAAGAATTTTTATTTTTATATTTGCATCATTAAAAGATAGCAACGCGGGGGGCGGGACTGCTGTCACAATACAATATTAACTTAAGCGCCAAGAAGTGTAGGCGGCAGCAACGGAGTGTTCCTCAGCATCAACCATACAACCAACTAACCAGCCCGCCAGTCAGTCAGCCACTCGGTCTCATCATGTCGCCCCGGCTCTGCAGAAAACGCGAACAGCGCAGCAGCCCAGAGAGAGGAAAAGTCATAGCGGAAAGTTTTAATATCCGCATTAAGGAATTATGATCACCTCAGCTTAATGTTAACTTTTCTTTATTGGCCATAAATATTATTTTTATACTTATTCCATATTTGTAATGTTCTGGAGCCAGGCCTGCTTCCTTTGCACACTCCTCTAAGTGCACGACATAACATACTGTGTATTAACCATTTCAGCGAGAGTAGTTGCGAGAGAGACATAGTTTGGAAACTGAGGAGTATTTGTTCAGTAGGTGGGGTAGTGAGACCATAATGACAAACCATAGTCAGTTTATCTCAGATTTCTTATGTATCCGGACCGCCTGGAACACCATCTCTTCCGTTATCAGACCTTTATTAATCTTAGGACAAAAAAAACGATTTTTTATAAATTCTTCAGTACAATCTGGAACTCCAAGTTCTAGAGACACTATTTGTGAACTTTTTAATAGAAAAGAATTGGAGATTTTGAAGATTTGTGGAGTCGTACAGGAACTACATATGTGGGTATATCAACTTACTACTCAGCATTATGGAAACTTCAATACCCTTGAGTGCTAAAAGTAGCGGTTATTGGTTGGTATATTAGAAGCATCCAGTAAGAATACTGACCACTTGAGGAGCTGTCTGATCCGTTGTTACCTTGTATTGCTGTTGCTTCAATAGAAGTCTTAAGCTTAATCTAATTCTTACGTTAAATCTCCAGCATGTCCATCGCGGTGTCAAATATTTCATATAATTATCCAGTAAGAATCCTAACCAACTTGAGGGAGTTTCTGTTCTGTAGTTGTCTTGCATGCCTGTTTCTTCAACAGAAGTCTTAAGAAGCTGACTTTTACCTTATACGAGTATATCCATCCTATCCATCACGGTGTCAAATGTTTCAAATAAGCAAGCAGTAATAATACTGACCTCTTGAGGGAGTTTCTGTTCTGTAGTTGCCTTGTAATTCTGTCCTTATTTGTCTTAAGAAGCTGACTCTTACCTTATACGAGTATATCCATCATATCCAACACGGTGTCAAATGTTTCATACAAGCATCCAGTAATAATACTGACCTCTTGAGAGTGTTTTTGTTCTGTTGTTTCCTTGTATTCCTGTTCACTCAACAGAACTCTTAAGTAGCTGACTCTTACCTTATATCTCCAGCATATCCCTTATCGTGTCAAATTTTTCATATTAGGATCCACCCTATTGAGGCGGTTTCTCTTCTGTTGTTACCTTATAATTCTATTCATTCAAGAGAAATCTTCAGAAGTTGACTCTTACCTTATACCTCCATCATATTCATCGCTATTCCAAAGGCGTCATATTAATATCCAGTAAGGATACTATCCTCTTGAGGGAGTTTCTCTTATATTATTGCCTTGTATTCCTGTTCCTTGAATAGAAGTCTGAAGCTGACTCTTACCTTATACCTCTTCCATCATATCTCACGCCATGTCAAATGTTTCATATCAGTTCTTCGGCATTTACTTTCTTTACCAGCCATTCTGTTGTCTCCATTTTTTAATTCAACACTACTATGCTCGAGAACCCAGATCCTCAGCTCATCTCATTTTTAAATACTACTCATGATCTGTTTGATTGGACTTCCAGAACAGTTTTGATTTGCCTATTTTACAAACACAATCCAGAGCTGTAATTGCTGGATGTGTAGAGATCGTTGCATGATCGGATTCATTATTGGGTATACCTACATATGCAATCGTCATTGACATCAAACACATTTGACAGTTTTGATAACTCATTACATCACTCCTTATAGAACTAACACTATTATCTAATATATACAAAACAATTCTTAACCTATTTGTAGTCTGGAAATGGACTTTGAGCATCCAAAAGAATTGGTGTTACAGTTGTTCTGGGCTTTAGAATTCCTGTCTGTAGGGATACTATAGCAACAATGCTACATTAAATACAAGAATTCCCGTAGAAATCAGAAGTACATTAAAGGCAAGCCTACTTTATCCTCGTAGATCAATAAAGTCCGCTTCCTCGTTATGATGCTCCATGTTATTACTGAATGAATTCAGGAAGCGTTTGGTCTTCTTGGTAGTATCTGGGAGTATATTTCCGTGGAACAGCATTCACAGAAATTTCGTATGTTACTAATAGGTCCGCAAATCCCAACCTTAGAAACTAGTATGACCCCTATCTTGATTGTCTTACTAGTTATACCTTGGAATACTCGTATATCTTAAGGGATCTGCAGTTCGGGAATTTTAGATTGTTGCTCATAGGTCCTCGACATCCACTTCCTCGAAGTCACTATAATTCCCCAAGTTTTTCCTGAACGAATTTAGAGAGCGTTTGGTCTTTCCGGTAGTATCTGGGATTAAGTTTCTGGTGAATAGGTCCTCAAATCCCTTTTAGAAAATAGTACGACCCATTTATTGATAGACAATTTATCGTTCCCTTAATACCTTGGAATACTTGGATCTGCAATGTACGACAGCCTTAGAATGTTGCTCATAGGTCCTCGACATCCACTTCCTAGAAGTCACTATAATTCCCCAAGTTTTTCCTGAACGAATTAAGAGACCTTTTGGTCTTACCGGCAGTATCTGGGAGTATATTTCCATGGAACAGCATTCATAGAAATTTCGTATGTTACTAATAGATCCTCAAATCCCCTCCTTAGCAACTAGTACCATTGATAGACAAATTTTGTCTTACCACTGATATCTGGTAATACATTTCAAGAGAGTTCACACTAACCCGCCGTGAAGGCCACACATAGACCTGCAAGGTCGTTTGTGATGCCAGATAGACATCCATTTAAGAATCGTAATATGGAACTTTAAAAAGGGAGATGCCCTTAACGAACTTTAAGAGTGAAACCATTCCTAATGCTGAGACCTCCTCTAGTCTCTCAAACTAGGGGACTACTAAGTTCCAGGTGTGATTTTGAGATTGCGTGGCATAGGCACTGAAGATGGTTCAAAGTTTACCTTGCACCCTGCTCCCCACATTCCTTACAACCTTCACACTTAAAGGGAACTGCTGTTCGGGATGTTTAGAATGTTGCTCTTAGGTCCTTGAAATGACTTCCCTGGAAATCACATTCCTTTCTATATGGAATTTAGATAGATTTTGGTGGTACCTGTGATATCTGGGAATATATTTCAAGGAAACAGCTTCTAGGAAATATGCATAAGAACTTCCCAAGAGAGTTTCAAGTTCTATGTCGTTATGAACACTCCCCAAAATGAAACCCAGAAGCCCAGCAAGTAATTTTTTTTTTCAAATTCACTTCCGAGTCATTCGTCAACTGGAAAATTTTTCATTTTTCTGAGCAATAGTTTTAGTTTTTCGGTTTGTTTTTCGGCTATATTTTAGTTTGTTCGAAGATAGTTTTCCAAGTTTGATCGAAATTAAAATTTTCAGTTACGTAAGAGAAGAAAATGTTGTTCGACTATTTGTGTAAATTTTTGCAATATGACATCACACGCTTGTTCCGCTGGGGCGCCGAGGCCTGTGAGTATTATGAAAATTCACCCAACTACACGGCTTCCGTGGAAGGTAGAATTAACAATGTTTATTCGCCACGCCCCCGCATAACGGATGGCGAAGAGGACTGGAAGGCAATGTTGGACGCTGAGAAGAAATACTGGGATGCATACGAAGATGAGATGCAATGTGATGGAGATGAACGAGGGTACAGTGATGGCAAAGAAGACGACGAGGACGAAGATTGCAAAGATGAAGAGTTTGCTTTTGAGGATCTCACGGACTGCGATGCTGAAGATGTCAAAGATGGTATTAAAGTCGAAACGGACAATTGCAATTCCTCAAATATAAAAAACGCCTTGGAAAATAGTAAGCCCAGTAATGCTATAAAGAAAGAAGTAACCTTAGGCGATTTAAAGACTGAACTGGCCGAGCAAGCCACAGCTCCGTCTAAGAAGCGTACCAATCCATGCGAGCTGGTGTGCAAACAAGTCGCCGAGCAAGTTGTGCAGAAATGCTCCGCATCCACACAACTGGAAATGGACGCGATCGAGAAGCGCGCCGCTGACTTATTCAGTGCACTGCATGCGACTATAATCGACGACGTAAACAATTATTCGAATTGGTTCGATTTGAAGTCGTGGCAGAAATTGCCCTTCTACTGGGCCGTACTAACCAACGAAGAACTCAGCGACAATCCCTGTGAGAACTTCAAGCGCTTCTATGCGGCAAATTGTCCAACTCCCAAGCGCAAATCGAAGCGTCAGGTAGACAGTGCTGTGAACTTGTGGCAAAGATTGAAAACCAAACAACGGCTGCCGTTCATCATGGAGGCCTTCGTGGCCAAAGTGTCCAAGGGCGATGTCGACATACACGATGAGCGTGACATCAAACGCATAATAAATGAGCTACACCACGAAGGATAGTATCGTTTCGCAAAGTGGTGGTTATATGTCCGGAAAAGAAGTGTAACTCTAGAAACAATCAAATAGTTTGCTGTATTTAATGTGATATTGGAGATACTGTGCAGGAAAAATTCTCTTTCAGTTGCTAAAAATTTGTAGTTAGGAAATGTGTGATCAAATATAAATGTGTGTCTGGAAAGAAAATTTGAATTTGTGTGTGGATTGACTGAAATCAATGACAGGCCGAACAAATATTACCCTGGTTTTATTGGAACAGGTTCTGAGACCACTGACTAGCAATCAGGGGTTTGTTCCATCATACCTACTCCACATAGACCCAGTATATAGAAGTCAATTTAAACACCATTTTGAATGCTCTTAAAAGTATGCAAATTATGTGAATTTCAAAGTGTGTTACTTTTACAAGTCGATATCCCAGAAACTATAAGAGTTACAAAGATAAAATATTTTAACAAAACATTTGTGGGCTATTTATATATCATAAAATCGTTGTTCTATTCAAATCCTAGATACTCCATTTGAGCGATACAAAGAACTACTGAAGAAAACTAATGTAATTCTCATATGGGCTTCTTTAACGTAAACCATAACTGAATAGGAAACCCTGAAATATTGTTCGAAAGAGGGCTCTCTAAATGTATAAAAAACATTAAAAATATTGTGCTATAGAATAGTATTAAACTATATAGGGCTAAAGTGATCGTTGATTATACAGGACTCTATTTTAGGATATACTGCATATGGTATAAGCTGAACTGTGGCAGAATTGAACTTGCAACCATGGAAATATGATCAAATAACAGTTATGGTTTTCCAGAGAAGTCCCCAGACTTACTCTTCGATAAGCATATAGTAAAGTGCTCGTAGCTTAGATCCATTGGATGCATCTAGTATACAATACACTAAGTAGTAAAGTACTCGTACCTTAGATCCATGGGAAGGATTTTCTTTAATTTCATATAGGTATTTATAGTATACAATACACTCAGTAGCTATATATAAACCCCTATAGGAGTTGTGGTAGGTGAGGATAGGTTTAAATAGTTTTTATCTGGATCACTTACAGAAACTAATCGATGCCCAGGAAGTTATTTCAAAGCTTCTTGTGCTATTTCAATTTGAATATGGTTACTATACAAAAATTCCAGTATAGCTAGGCCCAATATGAGTATGACAGACATATATTCACAAAGTCTTCCTATAACATACGTTAGAAGTAACTAGAAGAGGGAGAAATGCGAAGAGCCTTCATTGGAGGTACACTTAGCGAACTTTCCTCCTCTACATTGCTGCGTAGGCAATTTCACAAAAGCAATCCCAGGTCCTCAAGTGTTCCAATGGGGAATAAGGTTGACTTGGTAGATTACCCTTTCCTCCGCCAATTGACCACCGATTGGTCGTGTGCAAAGCAATCATTTCGTTTGATTTTATCCATTAAGAATAAAGCAAATAAACTCATGAGAAAAGTGTAAAAATTTATAATTCAAAAATAAATAAAAACAGAATTTCTTGATTGAAGGCACACTGAATGGCAATTAATAGCGTCGGGATGCGGGCTTCGGGCTGCCTTAATGCCAAAGTAAGCAAACACAAGCGTCGTCGATCAAACATGAGAACAGCCAAAAACAACCAGAAATACATCAACTTTTACGTCGGCCGCTCGCTCAGGTTAATGAATTTTCCACGCCATTCCCAATGAAAACACACGCGCAGACCCAAGTGCCTACTCAGCGATGCCACAACCCAGTAGGAAATGATCTAAGGGCAACTAGTCGACAAAGGTCTGTCAAGCAGGATCATTCAATATTAGATCAGTTTGGTCGAAGTGGTACAATCAACACAGAGATGTGATTGGGGTAGGATTGGGTTGTCGTGGCAGCTGGTCTACAGACCAACTCACTCAGACCATGCGATACCACCGCGTAACACTGCCCCTATGTATCACTCGTGAAACCATTTCAAAGACCTAATAAAGCGCAGAATTTGTTTGACCTTCGCGCCGGACACTTCCGTATGAGAGCTGAAAGCGTATTTGCCTAAAGAGCCCGCTCTGATGCGATTAGAGTCTTCAGTTTAGAGATTGTTTGAAGTTACAGTGTGTGAGTCAGTTCAGAGGGAGTATGAATTCCTCCCAGAAATGATCGAAGCGATCAGTGAAGTAGGTTTAAAGCAATGTCTGTTATTCTCTCTGCATAGTGACAGGTTTTTAGACAGTTTGTGGTGCCATCAAAGCAAGTTGTGCATGAAAATGGAGTCCTGAAACTAACAAAATGCTGAACAGGATTCCATCTAGTTGTCTGCTGAGTTAACTCACTTTACTCTCATTGAGACCAATCCTGAAAGGTTTGTGCACATCTCTAACTTATCAACAGAGATCAGTTGCCATCCTCGTTTTCTCGCTGCCATAGTTTTCCCTCTGGGACGCAGCACACCGCAACAGTCCCAATCGTCTCAGCCAAAACACATCGCGTAATAATAACAACAAATAAACTTCATTAGGCATGTGCACGCCGCCCCGCCTCGTACACCTTGTGTGCCTCCTGGTCGGCACTTTAATTGGATTCTGCCGAAATCAAATCAAATATTTGTATTCCTTTCAATTTGCATGGCGTTTTATACGAAGCAGATGTCTTCCAAATGTGTCTGTTTCTGTTTGCTTTAATTCGTTCACTTTGTGGAAAATTTGCTTACAAATCGAACATAAATCTCCTCCTGCGTGCGGCTTTCATTCGACAGCTTGAAGTGGGTGCATGTGGGGCGGCTCAACTGCTTCTGGCCCAGCGACGGACGACGGATCCTCTTAATTGACAGCCTCTTTAATTCGTCTAAGATGCTGTAGTGTTAATTTTAATTTATCATTATTTATAAACTCGCTGCTCGCGTACTTGAACTACATTTGCCCATGGTGCAAATGGAAATGTGGGGAAATGGCACAAATATGTGGTGCTGGCGAGAAGAACGAATCAAAAACGTGAATTTTGTGGGAGCACTACCAAATGCTGAAGGTCAATACTCGTGGCTTCTACAGCTGCTACGACACTGCTGATCATATACCACCCTTGCTAAAACATTCTCATGGACACCACCTTGGTATGAGTTGCACTCGCATAATTTTTTGTGAAAGAACCTTTCGACCCATGGTCGCTTCTTCAATTTCGCTTTCAATTTGTTAGGAAATTTAGTAATTTTATTTCATTGTTGGTATTAACTTTGGTGCTCTTCAATGAATCAAACTTCATTACACTTTGGAATAAGAAAAACAGCATCCAAACGAAACCATATTTCAGTCCTGATCCTGCTTCTCATACTTCATAATATCAGCTTGAAATCAATCGGTAATCAAAGTTGTCACATTATCTTTAGGAAGTAGTCCACTTGATCCTTATGTGAGAATGTGACTAGAAAACTTTCCATGGGTACGAGTAGGTAGGCAGGTTGAACGGTCGGCAGAAAGGCGGACTTAGGCCATGGTTGACACTTTGTGATACCGCTTGAGGCACAAGTCACAATCCCTTTTAAAGGTTCAGCCATTTGGAGCTTTTATGAAGCAGTTGATGCAGCTCATCTTTTTACTTGAAATATCTCCCAAAGAGTCCAGAAAGTAGTCACCCAAGGAAGTGTGTATCCTTTTGGACAGCACTGGATAGGTACATATCAGGGATTCGATAGACTATTGCTCCTCTTCGTCCATGCAACTCCAGTAGAATTCATTTGAGTAGTTACCCAGGACTGCGAGTTTCCTTTTGGAAAGCTCTGAATATGTACATAGCAGGTATTGGATGAACTCTTGCTCCCCCTAGTATATGCAACTCTTGCAGAAGTCGTCACTTGAGGCAACAATCCCCAGCCTACTACCATGAGTACTATGGGTCGAGTGTCGCATTAGAAGAGTTAGGACGGAACCTGTACTTTGTCTATTTAGTGATAATAAATCCTTTGAGCGCATCACGTTTATTTCAGACCAGGTTAGTTCCGCTATTTTCCATCCTGTTCCTTGAAACCAGCTCGCTGCGCTTAACGATATTATGTTAATTGATAGCTTACATGTGGGAAAAGGAATACCGAGGTTTGAACTAGCTGGCTGAATCGGTATTGTAGTATCCTCTTGGCCGAGTTCATCCGCTCTGCAGTTCCCTAGAATATCCCTGTGGCCGGGAACCCAGAACAGATGCAGACGGGTATGCTTAGCTTTACTGTTATAGACTTGCGGCAGGTCTTGATGGTTTCTGAGGTCATAATAACAGAATCGAGCGAGCTCAAAGCCGCCTAACTGTCAAATAGATTGCAAATATCTTGTCCAGATATATTTTTCTTCTTAAGCCAAGACAGTGCTTCCCCTATAGCAGTCCAATGGTCGCTGAAATACGCTCCAATGGTCGGGAAGCCTAAAGGACACGTTCATTTCCAGCTCATCTGAAAATAATGCACAGCCCACCCTTCCCTGTAGCTCTGTGTAGATGTGAATCCCTTTTACATATGGTGGTGCCGCCCTTTCATTCGTCCCTAGAGGGAATGGAGATCCTACACATGGCATTGAGGGCGTAACATGGTGTGATGTAATTAAAAGAGTCAGGAATACCCTCAAAAGTTCATAAGATAGATGCATGTCCTGCATACCCAGCTTTCCATTGTTGCTTAGCTTTTAGCCTAATAGGAAAAGTATGAATATCTCCAATATATCTACAATGTCTATGCATACCCTTCTCTTTCTCAGTGGAAAGCAGAAATGAGCACAGCCATCGAACGAACTAGAAGAATGTGCTATTGACCAACAGGTTGTTGCCTTAATGGGTAGAAATGAGCAACTATATTCCAATCTTATCAAACTTAGTGCTTCGGAGGCAAAGTCCAAAAGAGACGCCAAATCTATTTAATAGCTGATGAATACATATTCACATGCCATCAATAGTTTGACAATGTGAACATCTCCAGACTCTTTGGAGTAGATGCCAACAATTATTCGACAGTATCTCAAAACTCTTTGGAACAGATACCATCAATTTTTCGACAGTATAAACATCTCCAGACTCCTTGGAGCAGATGCAATCAGTTGTTCGATAGTATAAACATCTCCAGACTCTTTGAAGCAGATGCCAACAATTGTTCGACAGTATCTCAAAACTCCTTGGAACAGATGCCATCAATTGTTCGACAATATAAACATCTCCAGACTCTTTAAAGCGGATGCCATCAATTGTTCGACATTATCTGAAACTCCTTGGAACACATGTCATCAGTTGTTCGACAGTAATAATATGTCCAGACTCCTCGGCCATCAATTCGTTGACAGTACCTCAAAGCTCTTTGGAACGCATGCCATCGGTTGTTCGACAGTATCTCAAAACTCCTTGGAACAGATACCATCAATTGTTCGACAATATAAACATCTCCAGACTCCTTGGAGCACATCCTTTGGCATATCCTATTAATTTACTTTATATTGGTTCACCCATCCACATACAAGAAGATACTCTAAATACAACTCCTTTCCTCAACTGAATTGCTGCTGATCTGCTTCACGGCCTCGGTAGAATGTTTCCTAAGGACGCCTTCTTCCTACTGTAGCAAACCAAGCAACGAGAAGTCGGTATCTCTAATACATGGTGAACTTATCGTGGAACATGTCGCACTCGTCTTAAAGCATTCCGCATTGCTTAACTTTAAATTTACAACGTAACTGCTGATTTTTTCAAAATATGCGCATAAATTAGCCATAAAAGTTTATATGCCAAATTCTTGATCAAAAACGGTAGCAAAGTTGTAACGTTTTTAAGTTGTGACTGCCGTTGTAAGCGGCCCCAACATCCTCTGCCCAACAAGCAACAACTTCAAAGACAATAAATAAAATTCCAGTGAAGTTGCCTGGAATCGGAACTGTGCGAAACAAATGCAGCCCACACTCCACTCGGTCCTTTGTAATGGTGTGGAGCGGAGCAAATTGCGTGGCGGCAACTACTCTTCCTCCTCCAAACAATGGCCGCTAGATCAGATCAGGAGCAGCGTGGTGGTACGCTTGCACGGCGACTTTATGCTAAATAGAAATTATATCGCAACTATAAGAAATGCGTGGCAAACGAACGCTGCGGCATGGGCGGGTGTTGAGTTAGTCTGCTGTGTCAAAGTGTCATTTGCAAATTCTGTAACGCCAGAGAATAAAATCAAATTTGCCATCATAAAAAGAAAGGAAAAAAGGCATTTACTCTGCCCGAACAAAATCGAAACGAAATGGAAAACTATGTCCTGTCCCAGCCATGACGAACTCTCACACAGTCGCCAGCAACTCACCAACTGATTCAGTCGCTCAACTCACTCGTCCTTTGTCCGTTAGTGGAGCTGGCGGCGGCGACGGAAGGGGGCGTCGCAAATTTATCGATGCAGTTATTGACTTTTTATAGTGGCTGCCGACCAAAGGGTGCTAGCTGGGCCCTCCTCAGTCAGCCCTGCCCACCACTCTGCGCCAGAGTGCGCTTCCTTTGCCGCACTATTAAGCGGAATGGCTCTGCCGAATTTAACAATTTTAAGCGGAACATTTCTCTAAATAAAATCAAAAAACAATTGGCAGCGTTTTCCCCTTTCTACCCGTCCCCCTGCCGTGTTGTGGCTGCTGTGTGACAAATTTTTACCCTTTCTTATTGTCGCTCTGCGTTTTTTTTATGGTTTTCTCTGGTTTAGAAAGGATTTTTTCTATTTGTTTGCCGAGATGTGCGAGTTTTATTGTTTCGACCTATGTTTGCACCTCAATTTGTCTTCGCAAATGTGAAAAATGTGGAAATTAGTTGTTGTTGTTGCTGCTGCTGCTGCTGCTGCTGTTGTTGTTGATGTTGTTCTTGATGTGGGATAGCGCCTGGAATTGCTGTTCTAAACTGTTTATCCTTTTGCTTTTTTGCGCTGGTAAAGAAGGATGTGTGGTTGTTGCTGTTGTGGTTTTCTTTTTGATATTGTTTGCTTTGGCACATTTCATCAATCACGGCATGCGTCACACCTATCAGTGAAAAGGAGTGTCGCGATTGCAGCGTTGCAGCAACGCCCACAAATGTCACCAGCAGAGTTGCTATGCTGATGGAGTATTCAAATGTGAGATTTCTTATTATATTTAAAACAGTTCTGAAGTGTTGAAGCTGAGGTAGAAACTAGAAAACCATTCCTTCATTTAAAGTTATGAAGAAGAAACTGTTATTCCCCACATCGCTGCAGGGTGCTCTAAAGAGATCATAGTCCCCTACTAGTTCACTTCTCCAATACTAAGATTGAAGAAAATATCTGCCTGAATATTGAGACTGAATTATCATTCAGTATAAATAGGCTTCAGGAAAGAGGAAGAGGAGCTGTGTTCACTGTAAATCACAGTGGAAACATTTCGTTGGAAAAACCACTGAGGTGTTCTTCAGACATAACAGAAGGAAAGTAAACATATAAAGCCTCACCTGGCTGAAGTGCAGATCGATACTATTGAATAATACGAGAATGTTTATTGATATTTCACTGTGAACACTTTCATTATCCTTTTAGATGTGTATTCAGTGATATTGAGAAGAATTCGTATAGTCTGCCACAGGAAGTACCAATTGCAGCTAACAATAAACTTCCCCTATACAATGCTGCAGCCACGAAGCAAAACTCAATGCAATTAATATAACCCCAAGCCGGCTTAAGTAGATAGAAAGGCATCATTCGACATCATAGATCGACAGTATTAAAGAATATCGGCATTTTTAATGACATTTTATATATAACTTTTTACATGTTTTTTCTATGATATTGAACAGATAATACCAGTATTATCGAAATATGTTTTCATATTGGGCAGATATTACCAGTATTATCGAAATATCTTAGGTCGTCAGAGGAACTGCCACTGCCAACTCATTCGAAACTTGCTCAGAAAACAATCATCGCGAATAATGTGTTACAAGTACAAACACCATCCCAACAAGTACAAAGCAATCCCAACAAACCCAACCGTCGGAATGACTCCACACACCAATCCTAATGGTGCACTCAAAATGCTGTATTCTCTTATATGAGATTACTCACAAGTGAGCTTAATAGATATCTAGAAAAGCCGTGTGGAGCAAATACAGAGATCTGGAAGTTTATATTGATCCCTCACATACGAGTATAAACATTCTTGAGAATTCTGCATATAAATGCCCACAAACTGAATGTGAAACGTGGGGAAGCTCGAAGATGATGTCGCAGAATAAACTGTAGAAGCCAAATTTGTTATTATATCTGATCTGAGGAGATTTCGAAATATTTTCGAAAGAATGATATGGCAACATAAAAGATATGCTATGAAAACCTTCTAAGAGTCAAAAAAAAGTGGTATAAAACTTCAGCTCTGAATTTTGCAAATAACTTGAAAATAATGGTAGGAGTAATATCTACAAATTTGGAGGCAATTTGTTTTTGCTCCAAAGTATCCTTATTTCCAAACTCTAGTAAAGTGTTTATTAAACACTATTTATTACACTAAATTCCTCAATACTGATGCAATGCACTGTTTTCCTCTAACTATTGTTGAACTTTCTAGAGGCATATTAAGACTTCTAAGGAAAGTTTCAAAAAAACTGCGGCAACAATACAGACGTATTGCGTGGACTATCAATATCATCGATGCCAACAATAACGAACTTTTGGAGCCTTCCAAGAAGCACATCATATCTTGATTTTCAGTCAATTACCCTCGTGATATTTACCATATTCACTCTTACAATTTAAATAAGGAAAGAATACTCTAATAAAATTGACGAGTAAAGAAGTCTGAAGACGGGTTAGACTGGCTTCGAAATCATCATTAGGAGCATATCTACGGTAATTTTCGGTGGGGTACCTTGAGTTGATTATATTAGAGGGAGGCGTGGCCTTAATCTGATGGACCCCATTTCTTGTGCTTGCCTCTGTCGGGTCCATACACCTACTAATATAAAATTACGCTCAAAAATATTGTATAGGTCGTAAATTATAAAAAATATGTCAATGGTGTGCATGGCTGTAAAAAGAACCCGCCAATTTTTTTGTGTGGTGTTTAAAGTTAGTACCCGCAACCTTCCTGTGAAATTTCATTGATAAATCTTAAATTATAGTCATTTTAAAAAAGGTGAAAGAAGTTCCTTATATGGAAGGTAGGCGGATCTTTGTCCAAACTAGTTCATACAGCAATCTGGATTTTTATATTTGTCCAGACTATAATTTTTTTCATTAGTGTAAATAATTTAAAAAATATTTTTTTTGCATTTTATTTGTTAATATTTTAAAATTATAAAAGTGTTCTGTTTAGCTGCAGACACCTGCAGTGGCTCGTGTAGTAGTATTCCATAAATTAATCCAAGCTCTTTGTTTTGAAGCAGGTTTTTCTATGCGTGACGCAGTTTCTCTGTTGTTTCATTGTTTTGTTTTTGTTGTTCTGAGTTTTTCGGGTTTGTGTTTGTTGCTTCATGAGAAAAAAGGGGCACATTCCCAAAAAGTTCAGAAAGTCCTGGATACCATAGTGCAAGACATTGACATGAGGGTTATGAGCCAGATCTGGATGGACTGCAAAAATGTATTAAGTTTCTAAAAAATGTGCATTGTTTCAACAAAACTGCAGGCACAAAACATCAACAGTTTTGAAAACTGATTCTGATTGGCTCGATAACAAAGAAATCATTTCCTTAAAATGTGGTTTTCAACCAAAAGTCTCCAATTCGAATCGTGGACGTCCTACAACAGATTTTGCTGAGCCTTTTTAAAGGACGAAACGCCAACAAATACCCAAGCTTGCAAAACATGACGATTCTGCAGCTTCAATATTGCGTGATTTGAAATCAAACACAAATTTTCTGCAAGTTAATATTCTTTCTTTGTAGATAGTAAAATTTCGACGATTTTTCGCCGAGCTACAAAAAGGTTTGTGAAGCCAATAAAAACAATTATCCAGGCAAAATTCTTGTGAGGGAGTCATATGCTGAAGTCGAGCTGCAAAATTTACTCGATCACACGACTTCGGCGATAATATTAGAAATGACTCGATAATTAAACTGACTCTTACAGGGGGGAAAATGGGGATTCGACAGCAACACGGAAAAGCAATTTTGATGAAAACATCTTATTGGTAATGTCTTATGTATCCCTCCAACTGATAACAAATTCAACTGAGCCCGCAAAAATAATTTGGAAAATCCTCGGCCATCGTCGGCTAGGTACTGTAGGCCAGTAAGACTTCAATTTGAAAAAGAGTCCACGCAATTGTCCATAATAAAATATAAAATCCTCTTGCTTGAGCCCACAGATGTTATAACATCTGCAAGAAAAATAAACATTGAACACAGTTTGCAGCTTACTATGGTTGATGAAAAAATATGCAATGCTCTAAGCCAAATTTCCTTTGCAAAGTGTTTATATGCGAAGCAAATCCAACAGAAATGAACAATCTGGGAAAATGCATAAAAAGAGAAGTCCACGAAGCCCGTTTTGAATTTGGTTTATCACCACTTCATTCATATATCCGATTTTTTAATATCTGCTTCATGTTTCATATAGACTAGATTTAAAAAAAGGTGGCAAATCAGGTCCCAAGACGAGACAGTTGCGTTTGTGAGAAGAAAACACAAAATTCAAATGGAATTTCATCAAAAAATGGGATTGATTAGAGACAAACCAAGAGCTTGAGGTAGTGGGGCGTCCAATGATGGAAATACGGCAAAAAGATTTTTGCATGAAAAAACCTGGATATAGTTGCTGAAATTACTTGGGCACCTCGAATCCGTGCATTTATAGTAGACATTTCGTGAATGATATCAGGGAGACTTTTAAAGATATTTGGGGAGTTCTTTAACTACATTAACTCCTCAAGGTGGTTACACCAAGGAGCAATCAAAGCAGAGTAGTTGACAAGAGTTAGTGTCATCTCTATTCTGGTTCTTCTGTTGTTCCATGATAGAAACACTAACTTGCTTATTAGGAACAGAAACAGAAACAGTTACAGAAAGATTTGTATTTCTTCTCATTTCTACCCGAATTTTCCACTTTCCTCCAACTATTTTCAGCTTGCAAGGAAACTTGCTTTCTTTGAAGACTTATCAGTCGCCTTCTTACCACACCGACTTCCACACCTACTTCCAAACCCACTTCCACACTTACTTCCACACCCTCTATAAGGCCATGAATACACAAACATAAGAACTCATATGTCATTTGTAGTCATTAAAGTGTCATTGGAGAGCAGCGCGTTCGTACAGAAATTACGTTCCGTAGGAAGACAGCAGTAGACTTTGCCAAAAAGGCGAAGTTGTTGATCAAAGAGACGCGCCCAGATAAGCAATAAACAAATAAAAATGCACTTTCGACGCCATTTTTGACAATTTGCGAATGTAAATCAAAATAATTGCAAATAAGCAGCAAGCAGCGCGCAAAGAGCCACTCCGACTTAGCATACATGCACAAAGGGAAACTCATAACTCAAGGAAGCATCGCGCCAACGTCGAGCAAGTGCATTTGGCTACAATTTAAATCCTTTTTAAGGAACATTATTAATTTAAAACTGCTAAAAGCACACCAATTACCAACAAATTTGGGCAACGAAAATCCCGGCGACTTCAGCGAACGATTTCAAACAACTTAAATGAAACTTATTAGATTTGTATACTTTTAATTTGAATTCATAACATCCTTCAGCCACTGCTTTGTTGGGCTGCTGGGCGTTTGTTGTTTGTTATGTTTGTGCGCTCTGTCCGGCCCCGCCCGTCCGAGCGGCGTTCATTCACCGTTGCCACTGCCAAGGCGCCAGCCAGCAGTGGTTTCACTTGGATCTTGGATGGGATTGGATTGGGTTGATAAGCGAACGCGAGCGCCCCACCCCGGCAACTCAGCGGAGGAACTGAGAGCAGACAACAAATAAACCAATTTAAACCCTTTCTTCAGACCGTCACATCAACCCCAGCCGTGCCACTCCAGCCAAACCCGCGTTGAACAAGACGAATTTCTGGCCGAGCAGCTGATTTTGGTTTTTGTTTTTCTGCGACTTTCTTGTAAAATGAAATTAATTTAAAAATCTTTCCTATTCCTCATGGCTCAATGCGAGCAGAGCAACGAAGGAAAAGTGCGTCCGTTTGTCCGTTTGTCGGTGTCGGCGGCTTCATGTTGATTCCTTGCAGCTAAAGTGGCGCATAAGACAAAGGAAAGAGCCTGACGGGAGAGTCAGAGAGAAGCTGGAAATTCGTGCAAATTCGAGCATTTGAAACAGTCCGAGATGCTGGTGTGATGGTAGTGATGCCCCCAACTGCCTCATCCAGGCGCCCACTGAAGATGCCCACTCAATTGCTGAGTTTTGTTTGGGGGTGGTGACAAAAAGAAATCAATTTTAATAAAATGTAAACAATTTGGCAAATTAAAGAATAATAAATGTGTGAGGCAAGGAAAGTAGAAGAGACATTCATAAAGTGCCAAGGAGGTAACAAGAGCACCACAGTAAGCTCAACTATAGCCAGGAAAGAAATAACAGTTCCCACACCAAACTATTGAGTATGAGTGCCGTTGAACGTGCACCAACTTCCCTGAGGAGTTCTCATCACGTGCCCTTAATCAGCAACGCGCCGTGTCTATCGATATTGTACGCCAGCTATAATGCTATAAATCTATTAACAATAAATAATAATAAAAAATTATTTTATTGTTCCCAGCAAAAACAACGCCAATAACAACAACAACAACAGGAACAACAACAACTAGAACAACACCGTGGACAGTAATAGCAAAAATGTCAATGTAGCAATTCGTGATGCGTCTCAAATAAGGCAAAACAATGCATTTATCAGCTGCAATAATAACAGCACCGTCTGTATCGAATTTCCAATCGAACATCGTATTGACTACACTTGCGTGCGATGCTCACCATTTCCACCCAGCCGCACCCATTACAAACCACCCCAGCCCGGCCCGTCTCATTCCACATGAGTGCTGTTTACTGCCCGGCCATGTGCCTCATCATTCATACAGAAATCTCAACAACCTTTGCTGCTGCCATTTTTGCAGTGTCTTCCTGGATTTGCCGCTCTCACGTTTGCAGGCATTTGCACGTGGCAGGATTCTCCTTTTTGCGTGCCACGGAAGTGATCATACGGCGCACGGCAGCAGACGTTTGCGACGACAAATGATATGACAACAATTCTCAATCGATTTCAATTGTTGTTTTAATTGTCCCGCATACTATCTTCTATGATAATTGTCAGCGATATGAATAATGCGCATTTTATCACTGACTCACTGACTCATCACATCCGCATCCGTTGCGACGATGATTGACGCACGAACGTAATGCGCCATTTTCCGGTATATTGCCAGCGCGTGATTTTAAGCGTTCTCAAAGTGGATCAGAGAGCGAAGGATACGACAATGATCAACACATTTTGCTCTAAATCGATCGTCAAAGTTGGAATTAATAGGAGAGTTATCACTTAGATGCCTTCTAAGGATATCTGATACAGAAAATAGTTTCCATACATTGAATAGGAGAGTTACCACTATCATATTCTGTCTTCTAAAGATCTGTTAGAGAAAATAGTTTCCATGCACTGAATAGGAGAGTTATCACTAAGATATACTGTATTCTAAGGATATCTGATA
The DNA here is from genome assembly GCA_920105625.2 of Clusia tigrina. Classification (NCBI taxonomy): domain Eukaryota; kingdom Metazoa; phylum Arthropoda; class Insecta; order Diptera; family Clusiidae; genus Clusia; species Clusia tigrina. The sequence continues at coordinate 221,232,218 of OV050031.1, forward strand.
CAGAATATAGTCTCCATACACCGAATGGGAGAGTTATCACTATGATATACAGTCTTCTAAGGATATCTGATACAGAAAATAGTTACCATACACTGAATAGGAGAGTTATCACTATGATATAATGTCTTCTAAGGATATCTGAGACAGAAAATATTTTCCAAGCACTGAATAGGAGAGTTATCACTAAGATATACTGTATTCTAAGGATATCTGATACAGAAAATAGTTTCCATACACTGAATAGGAGAGTTATCACTATGATATACTGTCTTCAAAGGATATCTGATACAGAAAATAGTTTCCATACACTGAATAGGAGAGTTATCACTATGATAGACTGTCTTTTAAGGATATGTAGACGGTTGCTGTAGGTATCCCTGTCTCTATGTCCCTGTCTATTTCTTCTTACATTACCTCAGAGATCCATTCCGTACACCTTTCTCTGCCCACATATACATCTCTCCCTCTTGTAGACTATTTATAATAGTTTCCTACACATATTTTGTAAGTCGAAAGTCAAAAGTCGGGTTCCATCGCTATCTCCTTATGCATCCATATTAATATCCTTATTATTAACTGCAACTATTCCAAATTAACTTGATCTGTAGATTTAGTTTGATGACTAAACATCTATTTCCTTTTAAGAATCTACTTCGAAGAATCTATTTATCCCCTATAACAATCCTGCATGCCTACAATCATACATTCGAATAATCTATACATCCTCTATGAAAATACTGCATACTATCTTCATCTGCAACTCTCAAACTATATCCATTTTATTAGCCACTTCATTCTCTACTTCCATGCCCAGCTTCATCTCTGTACTTCCTCATCTCTGCTTTCGTCCTTTTCCCTGCATTTTGTGTTTCTAACAATCTAATAAAGAAAATATTTAACAGGACTCTCTCCAAAATGCTTGCTTACCTTTAATAATAAATTGCAGCTGTGCCTAGGACTATCAACAACAACAACAACAGCAAGTATAACAATGCAAAGCTCCTTTCTTAGCACTTTCTTCTCTTCATTTAATATTTTCTTAACAATACAATTTCGCATATGTCCTACACTCATTGTCCTAAATAAATAAAAATATGTTTATGTGCAAAATATTAAACACACTCATACACAAAAACACACACTCACACACACACGCACACAACTTACACACATTTAAACCTAGGTACGTTTACTTGCCACTTCCACTCCACACAATAACAAAATGCAAGGCCCATGATCCCATATGTCAACCACTCCACCGCGTATCATCCTGACCAATTTTCATGCCGGCCAACTTATAATTTTCCACTTAAGAAGTCCTCTTGAAGCAACCTGTGCCAAGGTTGACCAAAATTTTGCTTACGACGAGTCTATCCCAAGTTTTCCTTTGTGTTTATGTCCCATAAGCATAAAAATCATAATAAAATGTATTTACCCCAGGATCAAATTATGAATTTCATGACTAAAAGGTGTGCATGTGGGTAGGTGGGTGGCTTTCGCCAGGCCGTGCGAAGCGAGTCGACTGTGTGCGAAGCCCTTAGGCTGCAGAAAAGGACATTCGCATATATATTAAATGCACACAGCTATGTGGGGTCCCCTTCTGAAATATATGCGCAAACGTGAAGTGTCCTCAATGATAATACCTTCTTGTAAATTTTCGGCCAGTAGAAGGAACAAACGAACGAACGAACGAACGAAGGAACCCACCCTGAGGTGTCGACGGACTACAATGATGACGTAGAAAGGTACACACTGCGCCGCACACATCTGGTCTCCATGTGAGTGTGTGAGAGTGTTTGCGAAAATATGCGGGCATACTTGACAAGCGAGTGTGGGTTCTAAGTCTATTATTATTTTACTTTATTGTAGGTGTAGACGTATCCTTGGGGTATGCTGTCGCATGTGTGCGACAACAGATGGACGAGCATTATGTGCCTTTTAAGAAAGTAAACGAGCCCAATAACGCTAGCTTAGCCGTAAATATTTAAAGTTATTGTTTATTCTACAAATTGAACGGTGCTGCCTGCTGCTGGAGATTTTTGAACTAAGCCCGATTAACTGCAGGACTTTTTATAAGTTTATTTCATTTTTATAGTCCTTTTTTTGTTAGGTCTAAATTCCCTAAATTCTAACGTAATTTAAGATGATGAAATCGATATGTGATATTTTATGTTTCACAATCATTATGATGAGGGTGATGAGAATATGTTCCGCTCTAGTTAAAGGTCAATCGGCTGAATACGACAAGTCTGGCTGGAGACGGGAGAGATGGAGGCTATAACCAACCCCGGGCAAGATCCGGAAGAGATAGATGAGGGTACTGCGAATTAATCTTCATCACAGATGAAACTCGCTAGTGAAAGCACTTTAATCAAGAATCTCTTCGGCCGAGCTACTCCTCAATCTAGAGGAGCGGGTACAATGTGGTTCCAGTTCAGGAACTCTGTGGGGCGAGGAATATTCAAACAGGTTTCTTGGCGGCAAACAGATATATCCAATGGATTCTATAAGGGCTATTCTAGCGACTTTGTTCCATGTGTTGTCCTCAGCTATGAATGAGTTTAGGGTTCCGTTCGCCAGGTACTTTTAAAGCGTTTCCATCCGTATCTTTATTGTTGGGTGTAAGAGTTAGTATGAGTCTCTTTGGCGATTTCATTGTTGGCTCTGGATGTGTCTTCTTCAGAGTGTGTAAATACTCTTAATATACTGGTGTTACTTACGGTGTTGAGTATCGTTTATCTTAGTAGCTTGACAACTTGAACTCTGTCTTTGGCCTCCAAAATGTAATGCTTCCAGTCATCTGAGCTTAGCGATATGTACAAGAATTGATCATGCTTGTTATGTATCACTAGTTTGATAATAGAAGGGTGGGTTGGCTCTCCTTCTCCACATAGTCCTCTAGTACCTCAGTAGCATTGGGTTTCTCCTTAAATATTATATTCGGTATTCCTCTGTTATTGATCCTTCTTATGAGCTCACTCTTTCCAATTCTAGCAGCTTAATTATTGTATAGTGGTCTGGTTTCTGATACAACGAGAGACTTTCCTTATTGCATCGTGTTCTCAAGTATTGCCTTCACACACTGGTTAGTCATTCCTCAAAGGACTCATCTTCCATATACATCAATATGAAGAGTACTTTATTTTTATCACAGTATCAGAAGAAAATACAGAATTACTAATGATTCTTCATTAAGGTCCTTTCACTAGTGACTTTCGAAAAGTTTCTTTTTATCCATGCCCTTTTATCAAAGACTTTTCAATCATAACTTTTCCCTAATATTTTTTCATTAATGACTTTTCATTAATGACTTTTTAGTTACAACTTATCAGTAACAACTTTTCATTACCGACGTTTCAGTAACGACTTTTCAGTAACTTCTTTTCACTAACGACTTTTCACTAACGACTCTTCACTGACGACTTTTCACTGGCGTCTTTTCACTAATGACTTTTCACTAACGAGTTTTCACTAACGACTTGTCATTACCAACTTTACATTAACGACTTTTCAATCATAACTCTTCCCTAATAACTTTTCATTGATGACTTTTTAGTTGCAAATTTCACTAACGACTTTTCAGTAACGACTTTTCTCTAACGAATTTTCATTAACGACTTTTCACTAACGACTTTTCAGTAACGACTTTTCTCTAACGAATTTTCATTAACGACTTTTCACTAACGACTTTTCACTAAGGACCTGTCATTAACGACTTTTCACTAACGACCTGTCATTAACGACTTTTCAGTAACGACATTTCAATCATGACTTTTCCCTCATGACTTAATTATGAAATAATATATTCATATTTAGACATGGATATTAGAAAGACTATTTAGTTATAATTTGTATGAGAATGATGCATCTCCGAATTAGGTAATGCAGAATCCTTGATGTGATGACTATGCCATAAAATGAATAGCATATATATAATGTATATTAATGCCACTGATACATTAGAAGGATATGGGAGGATATATAATTTTATAGGTCTAAGAATCAATGCTGAAGAAATCAGTCTAATTTGTAAGTACCACAGAAGCTGGTCCCAGATTACCCCACTTAAAGTGTGCTCCTACTTGGGATATAGTATAATAGCGTTTTGCTTTACAGATTAATGGCTTGAATCACACATTATATATACTCAAATTCTCACGGCTTCTCGCCTTTAAAACACTATTTAAGTACTTTCTAATACAAAATTCACTTCCCTCCCACTTAAAGCTACTTTCATTTCACTAAAGTATTGCCTAATATTGCTTTCCATAAACAAACACACTTAAATATCCCACTTCACACACACCCCTGCGTCTTCCTTTGTTTGCAGCAGAACGTCATTAGCCCAACAACCTGGCTGTTAGTTAGGATACGCGTTGAACTGCCGCCCATTTTCCAGCATCACCAACCGGAGACATCTGTTGAGAATGTATACTTATAAACGAGAAAAAAAATCCACTGCCTACCCTTAGGCGCAAAAGACATGAGTGTCACATACGACGCATTACTGAATGTTCGAATTAACGCACGGCAGAAAGGAAGAAAAAATTTCTGATACTCGTGAAAATTACCTTTGAGACTTGCAGACAAAAGGAAATTTCGGCCACTGCATTGGGTGGGTTTGCGTCCGCCTGCTCAGTCGCAGTGAGCAGAATCTCATCAGATCACGTACGATTTTATGAGTCAATCAAAGAGTATACGTAATGAATCTCATTATTGAGTTGCAGCATGTGCGCACTTGGGTCTCCCGGGGGTGCTACCTGTTTGGGGCCAGTTTAGTATGCTAACTGATTGCTAAGTGGCACTTTGCCATCTAGCGCCCACTGCCGTGGAGCAGAAGGAGGGATGGTGTCAGAGAATGGGATGAGGCAAGCCACTATTCTGGGGCAGTGCTCGTTTAGAAATTAATTTCTGCTGACCAAGGCTGAAAGTAGCTCTCATAGAGTGCTAATTAGTGCAGTAGTTGTCTAGACAATTTTTATACGAATCAGAGACGAATGTTGATCAGATGAGGAGTTCTATTAAAGGTGAGGGGACTGTAAAATTTCCTGCAGGTTTCGTGAGTCTTTGTCTCTGGAAAGTATGCAATTTTCCAAAACGGCTCTTTGATTCACCACACAACCCGTGAATATGGAGCATTCATGAACAGCTTCAGTGGAAATCATATTCAGTGATTTAACAAATTTACATCTAAATTCGACACACATATTATTATATTATATTATATTATATAATATTATATTGACTCCATATATTTTATTACAATGTAGTCCAACAACATAAGACTCGAGTATTTCCTTGGTCACCTTGAGAAGAATTGATAAAAATACGATCAGAACAGCACACGCCGAGCCATCACATGCCTTCGATGGGAGTAATTTGTCACCAGGCTTTGCGGCCCGATTTGGCAGACATGTTTCTTCCGTTTGTACGAGTATCATTGGCAGTATTTTGGCCGCATTCAACTCAACACTTTTGCCGATTGCGTACGCGTCCACACAGCAACGCACTCAATCGAAGCGTACTGAACATGTTTCGCGGCACGTGTTTCTCGCATTAATCACATTTCGCTCCAGTCTTAATTAACCTTAGCGTAAATACTTGTGGCAAATTTTAAGCACAATTCCGACGAAAAAATTTCATTTGCAAGTTTTTATTTGCGCGGTAATTTAAAATTTCGAAACTCACGAAACATAATTGCGGCCTGCCACTTACACATATTCCGCACACAGGCACATGCCACACACTTCAGCCTTTGCCTTTTTTTGGTTGCCGCTTTTTTGTTTGCTTTGCAGTCGCTTTTGAAATTTCGAATGTTGCTCCACTTTTTCGCATGGTAAATTAAATAAAATGTACGCTTTGTGGTCTGCCCCACAATTGGGGAAACAAATAAATTAAGTAGGCGTTAAAATAGTTCATATTTCATTCTGTGGTCCGTGCGGCTGCAGATCCGTGCCGGTACTTGCGCGGTACGCGCATCTGCGCTGCCGGCCCGTTAGTGTTGAAAAAGTGCGCACTCAAAAGTGTTGATGTACCTTCAGATTGCACGTAAATATTTTAATGAGTTTTTCTAAGAAACAGCGGAGAAAACAGCGACAGCGACAGCGACAGGGACATGAAACAAAGAACTATCAGAAGGAAGTATTGAGAGAGTGCGTAGAAATGGCCTATGCGCGAGCAGAGCACCCTACTTGGTATACTAGGTTTTTAGACGGAACTCTTCATAGAAGCTTCAATGAACACAGAATTGAACAAAGTCTACTAAATAAGCTAATTTGAGATCCAAGATTATCCGAAATAATTAATATAATGTGAATTGTTTCAAGAGTCCTTCCCAAAGGGGCTTAAATTTTGACTTATCAACGGAATTTTGAAGCACGCAAACTTACAATAGGGGTCCTTTGCTCGACATATCTAAATTGTCATATAGTTATTCCTCAAACCCACTTCCATAGGAGTCCCTTATTAGACATCTGTACATATTCTGATAGATCTTAGTTCTCAAAAACCACTTTCATTGAAGTACTTTATTCTGCATCTCCAAATTGTCATAAAGTTAATTCCTCAAAACTACTTCCATAAGAGCCTCTTATTGGACATCTCTATCTTTTCTTTTCTTATACATTTCTTCAAAAACAACTTCCATAGAAGTCCCTTATTGGACGCCTTTAAATTTTCTGATGGTTCTTAGTTCTCAAAAACCACTTTTATAGAAGTTCCTTTATTCCGCATCTCTAAATTTTCTTGTAATTATTATTCCTCAACAGTCACATCCGTTGTCAGCCTATCCTCTCCCTCCTAACGAAGACTATTTTCATTAAATGAACCCTCTTCGGACACAATTTATCCCATAAATCTGGATTCTTTCAGTCTGGTCCTCAATTTCCCAAATATAACTTTGCATAAGTAAACTTCGCTAAAATAGTTGAAAGACTCCAAGAGAAAACCTGGAATTGCTCAAAAAATCTTCATCAATAAACTAAGTTGCTTCATATCGATTATATATTTATACAATAACTGAACGATTCCTCACTTGATCTACTTCGATATTCATTCTTCTCCGGATATCGTAATATAATAAGGAACACGATTCGAAATTTGTTCAACAAGCAAGTTTGCGATTCCTACAAAGTTCCTCTTACAAAGTTCCTCTTACAAAGCTCCTCTAACAAAGTTCCTCCTCAAAAGTTCATCCTCCAAGATCCTTCTCAGAAATTTCCTCCTACAAAGTTCATCTTGCAAAGTTCCTTCATTCAAGTTTACTCCTTCAAAGTTGCTTCTCCAAAGTTCCTCCTCCAAATTTATTACCCAAAGTTCATTCTCACAACTTTCCTCCTCCAAAGTTCCTCCTACAAAGTTCCTCCTCCAAAATTCCTACCACGAAGCTCCTCCTCTAAAGTTCCTCTTCAAAAGTTTCTTTTCCAAATTTCCAAATCTAAAGTTCCTCTTATAAATTTCCTCCTCTAAGATTTCTCCTCCAAAGTTCCTTCTCCAAAGTTCCTCCGCCATAATTCCTTCGACAAAGTTCCTCTTACAATGTTCCCCTTACAAGGATATTCTACCATAGTTCCTTCGACAAATTTCATCTTACAATATTCCTCTTACAAAGTTCCTTTCTCAAAATTCGTTCGCCAAAGTTCCTCTTACAAAGTTCCTTCTCCAAAGTTCCTTCGCCAAAGTTCCTCTTACAATGTTCCTCTTAAAATGTTCTTCTTACAATGTTCCCCTTAAAATGTTCCTCTTACAATGTTCCTCCTCCGAAATTCCTCCTACGAAGTTCCTCCTCTAAATCTCCTCTTGAAAAGTTTCTTCTCCAAAGTGCCTCCTCTAAAGTTCCACTTCTAAAGTTCCACCTCCAAAATGTCTCCTCTAATGTTCCTGCTCCCAATATACCTCCTCTAAAGTTCTCCTTTCAAAGTTCATTCTCCAAAGTCCCTTCTCTCAAATTTCCTTCTCCAAAGTTCCTCTTTCTTCGCCATACTTCTCTTGAAAAGAAATATTTTTTGAATTCCTCATGGAATCAATAATATATCCTCTGAAGAGGTTCATCGACGCTTACACCTATAGTTATACAGATGATATATAAAAAGAACGAACTCTGGTGGAAAGATTAACGAAGTCACCATTATAAACAAAATATCAAATTGGTCGGAGCTGCAATGCACTTCGACCAATTCGATCTTCTGAGAATGATGATAATAATAATAATAATAATATTGTGATAATCTGGAATTCCTCCCATGGAATTCATCGACACTCATAACTCTCGGAATACTGATCACTTAGTTACACCATATTGAGAAATTTTAGCACTGATTTTTCAAGTTCCTCAACAACACCGATTCCTATAGTCATATCAGGATTATATATGTAAACATGATTAACCACACTCAGACCGATAACCAAGTCAATACCTCAATCAATCTGAAAAGTTTACACCAATGGCATATTACACTTCCTCATCAATTCTGGTTGGTACTTTGCTTAGAGAAATTGATGAGATATTGGCCTAACTGGGCTCTAGCAAGGAGGACGACTACTTCAACCTGACCCCTGATTCTTTAATATCTAAACTTCTAGGCTTATAGCAGATTTAGTAGGAAGCTCTTACAAGACCTCTCATCAAGGAAATTTAGTTTCCAAACCAAGCTTCTACCTTGATACTCAAAACTTATTATATCGAAGAATTCATTACATACCTAAAGTACGAGTCGGTAGGTATTTATAGAGAGAATCGGATATTGTTGTGCTATCGAACCTTGGATTAGATAAATGAACTAAAGTTTTAAAACACTTTTTTCTAGAAGGTCATCGAAGTTCTCCTTGATGATTAAACCTGCCGGCATATCAAGATTTTATATGTTAGCCTTTGGAAAATAACCTAGAAATCAGTCGAAATTTCCTACAGTGTTTCCTCGATATCGTTAACTGACAATAAATAAGAGTTTTTTCTTAGATTCCAACATAATCAGCAAATACCTCTGGGAAGAAACCTGTAATTTCCCAACAATTCCTCAACGATGTCATTGACTTTCCTTAATAACCGAAGAGCTGTTCAAGAATAACCATAATTATTATTATAAACTTTCAAAAGATTTCTCCCTAGAAAATGACACCATGGAAAAGTCACATTTTTCTAGTGGTAAATAAAACATTCACCGAACAAAACCTCATTTTTTTCTTGATTCATGCAACAATCACCGAACAATTTGGAAGTTTTTATTGTAACGTTCTTTCTCTACACTCATATTTCCCATAATTTTCAAAATAGTTTCAATATAAACATCTGATATAGGAGTCCAGCGTTGTCCAAAAAGGAGACACACTTTCGCGGCTGACTACTATCTGGAATCTTTGGGAAATATTCCAAGAAAATAACCTCCATCAACTGCTTCATAAACAGATCCAAATGGCTGGACTTCTGAAAAAGAATGGGACTGGTGTATCATGCGTTATCACAAGGAGTCCATCATGGCCTAAGTGTAACCTTGTTGGCGACCTCTTAACCCACCTACTTACCTTCATTATATAATAGCCTATCAGTGAACTCTCCCATCACAAGTTGTACCGTGGATATTCTCAAATGGTTTTATCACTCTCACTATCCATGTAGTATTTCAAGCAGGATTGTAAGCTGTAAATATGCCATTGCTTTTATATACGGACTGCCTTTCAGCGCATGAGACCTGTAGCGGAACACATTCATACTGTGTATTCTGACCGGGTTTGGACCTCCACTGAACTGAGATTTAAGACTTACTAAACGGACTTCAACATCAATTAGTGGCACGACTCAAATAGCGGCATACAACAAATGCTGAGATAATTACGAGTATGAAAACTATCTCAGAAACAAGCTCCCGAGCAGCTTTCTTAATATTACGCCAACTGATGAATGGAAAGTTCCCCAACAGCTCCCGAGTGCCAAGGAACATTTTTATCCCTAACGTGCCCAGCAGTTCCCAAGTGTCAAGGGGCAATTTTATCCTTGAAGTTCCCCAAGAGACACCCGAGTGTCAAGGAACACTTTTATCCCTGAAGTTCCCCAAGAGGCTGCCGAGTGTCAAGTGACACATTCATCCCAGTCTTCTGCAGTAGTTCAGCGATTCTGCCAACCGGACTCGTTTCTCCCAGTCTTCTATAGAAGCTCAACGATTCTGCCAACCGGACTCGCTTCTCCCAGTCTTCTATAGAAGCTCAGCTATTCTGCCAAGCGGACCAGTTTCTCCAAGTCTTCTACAGTAGCTACTCTCCCAAGCGGACCAGTTTCTCCAAGTCTTCTACAGTAGCTGAGCTATTCTGGCGACCTGACTGTAGGGCACACCAAGGCAAATGATTTTAGTTTCGTGGTTTTCTGGCGAAATTTCGCAACATTTTGATTAATTTTATGTAGACAGGCCGTACTCTGCCTGACTGCAAATAGGAAATGACGTGTGTTCTATGAAAATGCTCGTGTCTATCCGTGAAGGAGAATCAGGCGCGGGCACACACAGCACCACAATCGACTGACGCGCCAAACAGATGCGTTTATCTGCGTGTCCCCAGTACAGTGAAAACCAATTAAAAAAATTTAATGGCATTTGTTAAATTCCCAGAAACATTTAAATGTGTATAAAAATGCATGCGCCCAACGGCATCATCATTAACAACTTCAAACAACTCGGAGGTGTGCATTTGTGGACAGTGTTTTGAAGGATTTCTGCCGAAAGCAATCAAAGTCACTCAAACGGCGTTTAAAGGCAGCATCGAAAAAGTTCAAACAATTTTATTCCTCGCATATTTTCGAGTTGAATTTTTTGTGGGATTTTTTTGTGAACAAAATGTCACTTGATTTGCGTCCTGGGATGCAGGTGAATTGTGCAATATGGGCGACTGTCGCCCAATTGTACGGGCCGCCAATTCGTGACAATTGCAACGTTGCATGCCGCACTCAGCCGCACACTTAAAGAATGCAATTTCGTTGCAGTCCAATTGACCAAACATTCAAGCACCATTGACAATTTTTAAGCACGCTTTTGTTAAAAATGAATAATCTATGAAAGAGAGTGACAGATAGAAGGAGAGAGAGTGAAAGAAAGAGAGAGAGGGGGAGTGTGTGACTGTGTATGGGAAGAGTAAATAGACTCAAGCGAAAAGTTTGCCAAACAAGCGGCGTCATAACTAAACTTATACTTGTTGATCCTTAACTGGGCCGTGAAGGATCAGCAAACTACTGTTAACTATGAGAGTAGTCCAGAAATATGCATGAAATGAGGTGGAGGAGAAATATGAATGAAAGGAGAAAAGGGATGAGTAGCAGAAACTGTGGAAAACTTTGTGGGTGTGATGATCTGGCTAGAAAGCTGAGGTGACTTGTTTCCACAAACCCAGACCTCACTGACAGCTTTCTTGAAGAGTTGTAAATAAGACCAAACCCTAGTATTAAATGTACATAAAAGTTTGTGATAAGGTTTTGTAGCAAGGCAGGTCAGAAGAGGTCTAAAGATGTCACAAAGGCAAGAGTTATACTATCCTTTTCAAGCACTCAGGGAAGAGGGAAGAGGCAAGTATGTATATCATAGCAACACTTCATAACTCAGTATGTTAAATCTCAAATATCAGGTCCTTCAGTCATTTAGTGTCCTGCACAGCTGTTCAAAGATGCAAGTGGCTTGAAAGAGTTAAAAAAACCGATCAAATATCAGTTTGTATATCATAGAAACACTTCTTAACTAATTAGGATACATGTCCAATGTCAGGTCATTCCCTCATTTAGTGTCCTCCAGAGCTGTCAAATATGCAAGTAACTCGAAAGGCTTCACAAAATCGATCAACTTTCAGTTTGTACATCATAGAAATACTTCATAACTCAGTATGTTACATGTAAAATTTCAGATCCTTCAGACATTTAGTATCCTTTAGAGCTGTTCAAATATGCAAGTGACTGGAAAGAGTTAAAAAAACCCATCAAATTTCAGTTTGTGGGTCATAAACCTCAATAAGGACTGCATCTGATTATGGCAAATCAAGTATATTTCATGAGATGCCTCATCACTTGGATTTATCACAACTCAAATGAAATAAAACTTCGGTCAAGGCAATGGACAAAACTTGATGAACTGGCTACAATAAAGGATGCATAGTCCCTTTGGAAGGTACCGACTTCAGTCTTTTAGGATGTGAAAGGAATTTTGGTACTTATCTACAGGAAAAATGGAAAAACAATGAAGGCTCACTGATATTGTTATTATTATTAGAGGCCAAGAAGATCTGCGACCAAACGATATCCATTGTGCAAGTCCTTAGTCTTAACCCCAGATATTCAGGCTTCTTATGAATTCTAGCTGAGTCTGGGGCTTGCTACTCCAAACTTTATATGCGGCATAACACCACCGCATAAATGGTGAAATATTTGTCTGCCAGGTGCAGGACATTCGTAGAGAATCTGCTCTGAGGCTTCAATATTCATTTCATAGAATCACCAGACATTGATGTCGAAAAATTTCAACTTGTTTAGGTGATACCTCAGATTCCAGTGGCCTGTAAAGTACCCAGATAAAATTTATAAGTCTGCCTTGCTTAGTGAAAGAAGTTTAACTGCTATTCTCTTTGCTGGGATTAGGAACTGTTTTGATTGACGTTGACCTTCGCTATTAAGGTAGTGGTGGTCAAAAGTCCCACAATATGCTTCGCCACTTTCGGCGCAGCTGAAGGAACCAATTGCCGAAAAAGTACCAGTTTCCCCTGGAACCAAATTTGGTTCCATCATGGCAATCCAAGGGCGTCATTTAATAAGCTTAGTTACCAAAGATCATTAAATGACGCGCTTGGATTGCCATGATGGGGCAAAATTTGGTGCCAGGAGAATCTGGAGCTTTTTTAGCCGTTGGTTCCAGCTGCTCCGAAAGTAGAGAAGCATATTAGTGGGCCTTTTGCCCACCACTTGCTTAACAGGACAGGTCAATGGGAACAATTCATTGATTTTTGAACACAAGTCTCGAACTTCGTTCTATTGTGCCCAGTTATTGAACTCATATTGAGGTAACAAAAGAACGAAGTTCGAGACTTATGTTCAACAGTCTTTGGCTTGTTCCAAAAACACGAAACTTAACTGGACAAGAACTAACATTATTCCAATAATGATGTCAGTAGGGCTGCAAATAATTATTCGAAGGATCTCACTGATAAAAATACCCTTAAAAGGCTTCAAAAGCTGAAGTAAAACTTGAAGAAGTTTTTCCAACTTAGAGGAGAAATATTTTAAAGGTTGCAGAGATTTGTTTATAGGTTTATAGAAGGAACTATTCAGACTCCTCTCTATATTAACCCACCCCCTCGCACTTGGTATTCGCTTATGCGCCCAGTAATCATAATTTGAACAAAGTGAATCAAGAACAAGGACATCATAGAAATTTTAGAAGCAAATTATACTGACATCACAGCGAAAAATATCCTTTTAAAATTTGTTGCTCAACTTTTGCTTATTTAGATTTCCTAACATTTTCCCTTGAGTGTAAAGGCATATTGCAAATTTTTTATATATTTTTTGTGTGAACTTTGAAGTGCACGTTGCACATTTTTTTAAACACAATTAAATTGAAAAATATGGCACCTACTCACAATTCACTGACGCCGCTTCCCTTCCACGAGGGGCGGGGGCCTCAAATCCTCACATGCCGCAATTATTATTAAACTAGCAGCAGATTTGTGGTTGTGGTTGTTGTTGTTGTTGTTGGCGCCGAGTTTATTATATTGAAATAAAATACGCTGCTGTAAGGAATGCCAAATCGAAGCCATTTCATTGGACACTGATTCCTGATGCTCCTTTTTTGTTGTTTGCTTTCTGCTCCGAGTACCTTCCGTCGCCTTCGGTGCACGCACAGGCCGCACATGCCAGCACGCATCACGTAAGCAAATGCGGCGTTACTTTTTATTTTATTTCCCTCTGGGGAGCTTGTTAAAAAGGAGCATATCCATTGGCGGCTACATGAGATTCATCGAACATGTGAATGGAAGGCGAGTATGGAAGGCGAGTATGGCAGGCGAGTATGGCAGCCTCTGCAGTGTGAATGTGGCAAACTCACTCGCTGTCGGCACCTTGGAGAGTTGTTATTCAACGCAGTCCATAATGCGTGCGCATTTTAAATTGAAGCATTCTTCCTCGGGGTTGTCGTATTCTGCGTGAGTGCATAAAAATTTCATATTTATGGGCCATTAGGAGGATGTTACCTTCTGCGATCAAGTTGAGAACTGTATTCGAAATGTTTCCCTCATAACATATGCAATTTTATTATGGTGCCAAGAGAGCAACAGTTCAGATAACAATAAAAATATGTTCTTTTTTTAGTTCTTCAAATATGAAATGAGACTCAAGTGGGGCCCTAAGAGATCTGTGTGAAGCCCTTTCATCCGTGGATAGAGAACTGCAGCAAGGCCAATTAATGAGTTCACGGAAAAAGGAGGCGAATGTAGCTGGGAGAGCGGAAAATTTCATATACCTTAATGTGTGTAATTATAGTGGAGTTTTCCTTCTATGAGGATGAAAATTATATTCGCGGTCTTCATATGAATTTTTCACCCAAACAATACTCAAGTCACGCATGAGCTAAACCCAGAACAAAACTTAAGGTACGCTAACTAGGATGTACACCAGGGCTAGGAAAGATTACTATATGATTGTAATACAAATAGTTTTAGTAGAGCTAAGAGACAAACAAAGATACAATTTTCAACTGATGCTACAATTATGTGAACACTTTTCTGTAACCGACTTCTGGAACCCGCTGCGCTTATATAGAAGTGGGGTAGGCCGGAGAACCGCCGAAGAAGGAGGCCTCCAAACATTCAGGCATTGATGCCCATTGCACTACTGAACTTACCCCAGCAATTTCTGAGTCATTACAATTCTGACCACCAATTTCAATCCAATTGAGGGGGAATAAGTAAAGTAAAATCTGAGCCAGTTTGATAGTAGTCCAACTCTGTTCTCTCAGTTGAACAATATCGTCGTTCTATCAATTCCATGAGATATTAGCATCAGAAACTGAACAACTCGTCAACACCTCGATTTGTAGCAATTTACTGAAATTGAAGGACTCATATAGAAAATAGCAAAGGAACACACACAACTCACAGCTTTATATGACAAGCTTTTATAATACCCTCTATAGTATTTGATATAGAAACTATAAACTATATTGAATGATTTCATAAGATCATATTCATGTTTTATCCAGCAAATTTTCTAGTTTCATCCACCTAGAAACACAAAGTAAGATCTGAATACTTTCCTCGGTTTTTCCAGCGAAGGTTGAAGTCACATTTTTCTCAAAATATCAGGCTTCACTGGCATTAAAATCAGCGTTAAACATGGTCGAATTAAGAGTTACAGAGGTAGGTAGGTGGGGCAGCCGCATCACCAATAACCAGTGATGCCACTTAGACCATCAGTTGGGACCGTTGTGAGCCGCGGATGCGAGGCATGTCTACGCTTTCCCCTCCAGATTGAACCACCCTGAGCCCTTTACAAAGCGAAGAAGGTTGTTAACACCTGACTGACATAGACCATCTATACTTGTTAAGAAGTGGGATCCTAGCAAACGCTCCCTATTTCTGGCAAAAGCTGGGCATGTACAGAAGAGATGCCGGATCGTTTCCACTTCCTCCCCGTTCCTGCAGCTGCGGCAGAAATCATGTGTATTAGACAATGTCCCGTGACGGCTCCTATTAAAGTCCTAATTTGTTACAGTAACTTCTTAAATAACCCTTCATTAAAAGCATCCTAATTTTATATAAGAATCTCTCATTAGCTGCAATGTTGAGTTACAAGTATTTGCCCGAAGAGCTTCAAAAAATAACGACCGTGTGAAAATAGAAAGATGGTAAGCGAAGGATGGAGTAGGCGACAGCACTACCCGTATTCCCCACTATCTGCCAAGTATAGTTCCGTACTATCTGCGAAGTATAATTCTCCACTATCTGCCAAGTATAGTTCCCTATTATCTGCAAAGTTGAGAAATATACTTGTGAAGTATGTGTTAAAGAAAGACTCCGTATAAACAAAAAAGTTTCCAATATAATCCACAAAATCTGGAAATCCTTTTCGGTGGTTTGAATGCTGATTTACTGGTAGACTAAGATGAATGACACAGGATCTTAGAATTAATGATGGGTACCAGAACGTTTAGTATATGATGACAATGCAAGAATAGAGAAGGTTCGGAATCAATAACGAAACACTTTACTGATTCCGAACCTTTCTGGGGATTGTCCAAAGGCATAGAACTGGAATGTTGTACAGACTGTCTTGGCTGCTCATTCTGAAGCAAGTCTGACAGTCTGTACTGAACTTTAACAATGTTAATAAACCAATATAGATAGATAGATATATTTAAGGATGTTATACACTGCGACCTGAAAGATCTATTGCGATGCCCCTAATTATTTGAAAGATGAGGATAATCTCATCTATAAATGTTCTGTCAGGTAAATTTTCGACAATTACACTAGAAGTGTTTTTAGCTCCTCCAATATACGCCTCAAAAGCAGTGGGATGGTCGGTTAGTTCAAGTGGTTGGCATGAGTTACGCCCAGATAAAAGAACTACTTCCATATTGGGTTGAAGAACTAATTCCTAAATATCAAAAGACATTTTCATTTATTTTCAATGTTTAAATTGTTTTTTATAACCAAGTAGATAAGTTTCACATTTATTTTTGTTCTAATTGAATGAGTGGGTCTTCAGGTCAATCACGATAATCTGCTTGTGTTTTACACTGTTATCCTAGTTACCTCCAATACTTTATGTACCGGCAATACTTTGTGTATTATTATTATTAAGGGAGGCACTCCGAGCTTAGAGATCTATTGTGTCCCATCCATAGATTCAGAGCATTTCTCCAGTCCAGTTTGCTCGATAAATTTTAGTATGAAGCCTATATTGCTGAGTCTTATTTCCTCATCAGGTATGATATGATTACTCAAATACTTCTTTCGCTTCTGCATTAATGCTGGGCTGCAACCCAGCAAGTGTTTCATGGTCTCATCTTCTTCCCTGCAGAACCTGAAATTTTTCATTAGAGTTGGTGCCCAGTTTTGTTAGGTGATGATCCAGACTGCATTGCCCTGTAGAATGCCGGTAATGATTCATAGATTATTCCTATTAAAATCCATACAATCTTTGAACCGAATTAAGTTAAAGGTCCTTATTAGTGAAATCGATTGTGATTGTCCCGGTAAATTGTGCCAGTATGATCTTCTTAGTCTGCCTTCTACTTTAAGTATAATCTTCTTTGTTTGTCTCTTACTTCATGAATGAATGAGGAGAAGTTGCCCTTTGTTAAGCTATAAAATGGTTCTGGGCCTGTAGGTAGAGCGACTGCTCTCTTCCCGGCAAGTTTGTTTGCCCTTTCGTTATCAGAAATTCCCACGTGACCCTGGAATCTGTTGGATCCACACCTGATTGTTTTGCTCAAGGATGTTCATCTTATCAAGACACTCCCTCACTAGTTACTGTTCATTTATAATTTGTCTTGTCCACAAATTACATTATATAAACAAGGTGTGGGCTATGAGTCCTTCTGCTCTCTTAACAGAACGAAGAAAAAATATTTTGAATCAAATGTTGACATGTTTGGAAACTCAAAAGGAAGAGTGAAGGAAATGAACTCAATATTTGTCAAAATCTTTTCTTACATCCACGTCTGGCAACTGGAATGTTAGTTTATTAATTTCAATTCCATTTCAATTTATTGTTTAATTATTTCTCTATTACAAGGATCTGTCTTAATATTTAAAGCATAGATCTCCTGTTTTCTATACAACAACTCTTCGACAAACTCAAACTTTTTCCCTCCACTAAGTAAATAGAACCGAAAGACACACGGGACAGCAGCCATACAAAAATATTTTTCAAGACTCATTCACATTCAATGAGCCTCCTGCCTCCGAGCTAATAAAATAATAAAATAAATAAATTGCTTCTAAGAATTTTCCATATTCAACAAATGTCTCAGTCCACCATAGTGCTTGACTTTTTACGTAAATCTTTATGATAAATGAATGGAATCGGACTATATATAATTTTGTACTTTCGAGTGTAATTAGTAGTACTTGGCGGTTCTCCGGCCTACCCCACTACCCCACTACCCCACTACCCCACTATGCCTTCAAGTAGCTGAACTTGTGTTTAACTTTGAGCAGCCATCCTTTAGTTTCGTTACGTTAGGTTAGGTTGGGAAGGCTTTAGTTTCATTAAACTGCTATAATTCTGAGAATCGTTTTGATAATCCAATTATTCAAGGTCGCTCCAAATCAATATTTTCCAAAAACTCTCTATAGAATAAACTCTCCAAACTAGGCTTTTAAATTATATCAATTATTTTCCACTTCATTTCCCACCTAATTGCTTCCCAAACATCACAGTCTCTGTTCAGTGACATCAGTTGTCGCTGCCCGTCCAATTTCTGCAGCTGCTTCCACTCCGTAGCCACCCTTCCAGCTTTTAATTCAGCAAATTTTTTATTATTTTTTGCGCAAATCTGTTTTGAAATGAAAAATCTTTTCAAAATAATGTAAACGCGCCTTCTCAATGTTCCAAACACCGAGACAGAGTCACGTACACACACGGTGTACACAGTATGCGGAAATAAGCACCAGACCGCAAGTGCAGCATTTCCAAAGGTGTACTCGTGCGATATTCGAAAAGTTTATTTAATTTCAGAAATTAATTTCGTAAATATTTTGCTTGAAATTTGTTAGCTTTGAAGCGGCGAGAGTGCATATAAATTTCAAACAAATCACAACAAATTCGCACAACGGTGCAGTGCAATAAGTAAACAAATATTGGCGCGCACGATCATTGGTGCTCGGTCTGCGGCACCCACACAGCCACACATATGCATAAGTCCAATGGGGCTGTGCTACGCCATACGCACAGTGGTGCAAGTTGGGAAAATAATGGGGTTAGTGAATGAATGCTGATGAAATTTCTGAAAGGTGACTTCAAAAGTTAAAAGGAGAATATTGATTTATTGATGTGGTACTGAAATTAGGCTCGGAACGGCGGCACTATTTCTAACACCACCGACTTTAATTTGTCTAGCAAAGAATATGCATTTAATGCACAAACACTCAGGCCAGCGTTGGAGGGCTTGAAAAGCAGACCTAAGTGGAGTGTCTCGGAAAGGGAATAATCAATGCTTTTTCAACTTTCAAGTAAGTTGGCCAAAATTCCATTCGACGAGTGTCTCAACTATTTGATAGGCAGAGTTCTAACTAATGGTAGATTATCCTGACGTAAGGTGAAACCAAGTATTCAAGGAGCACCTCAAACAGCCGAGCTTAATGACACTCCAAGTGTGGAGCTTATTGTCATCCATCTTACAGTTTCGACTGAAGACCTTGCGAACTTGTTGCCTCCTCACATCCTGACTAAAGGTGGAGCCAAGAGTTCAATAAGCAGATCAAACAGCCGAGCTTACTGACACTTCTAGTTTCGAAAGTATTAGTCTCTCAACTTACAGTTTCGACCTTGCAAACTACTCGCCTCCGCACATCCTAAGTAAAGACGGAACCAAGTGTTGAAGAAGGAGCTCAATCAATCGAGCTTAATGACACTCCAAGTGTGGAAGTTATCAGTCTCCCACCTTAGAGTTTCGACTGAAGATCTTGGGAACTTGCTGCCTCCTCATATTCTAACTAAAGGTAGAAACAACCGAACTTAATGACACTTTTAGTGTGGAAGTTATTAGACACCCACCTTACAGTTTCGACTGAAGATCTTGGGAACTTGTGGCCTCATCACCTACAGCAGAAAAGGCGAGGATTTTATTACAACACTACTCTCGTGCAAAACAGTTTGAAAGTGTCGATGAAAGTCAAGGAAATAGATGCCCAGGGTTGAAGTATTCTAAGATAATTGTATCCAGCAATTAAGGAATAGCTACAGGGAAGGTCAAAGTACCCCAATTACAAAACAGATTATTCCGTAAAACGTTAGTTCTAGTTACAACGTTCACATTTGATTCGAATTGTGTGGAGGAGGAACTTTCAAAGTGACCCTCTTTGTATATTTCTGCATTACTCATATTTGGTTCTGAAAAAACAAAAAAAACCATTGCATACTTTGAGGGTTAGTAAGATTATATGAGTAATAAATCAGTATCAATTTTCAAGGGCGGGTCACGTTTAACTATTCATCCACAAAAATTGTCCTCAAATAATTGAACTCCTGCATCAGGTGTACATGGGGACTAAATGGAGACTCTACGAATTCCTCAAGAACTATTGACCAACAATTTTGGGGCACTTCTGTGAATTTCTGTGCATTCCTATGAAGGTATTGAAAGAACTGTGATGGTATTCCTGCTAGGAAAGTACTGCAGGAGCTATAATACTATTCCCGCTATGATGGTATGGAAAGATCTACAACACTATTCTTGCTATGATACTATTGAAAGAGTAATTCAACTATTCCTGCTATGACACTATTGAACTGTACTATTCCTTCTATGATGGTATGGAAAGATCTACAATACTATTCCTGCTATGATGTTATAGAAGGAGAAATACAACTACTCCCGCAATGATGGTACGGAAAGGCCAACAATACTATTCCTGCTATGATACTATTGAAAGAGTAATTCAATTATTCCCGCTATGATGGTATGGAAAGATCTACAATACTATTCCTGCTATGATACTATTGATCTGTACTATTCCTTCTATGATGGTATGGAAAGAGCTACAATACTATTCCTGCTATGATACTATTGAAAGAGATATAATGCTATCCCTGCTATGATACTATAGAAAGAGCTGTAATTCTATACCTGCTATGTTGGTATTGAAAGAGTTACAATATTACTTCTACTATGATGGTATTGAAAGAGCTGACCAATGACCCAAAAAAGACCCTCCCTGTCCTTCATTGGTCTTGGATCCTTTCGGTAAACTCAGCCAAGAAGACTTCAATTGATATGTACTTTAAATAAGGGAACTGCAATTGACCTAACTTAGAATACATTACTAGGAAGCTCCGAGATCAACTTGGCAAGGCCCTATAAGGATATACACTGCCTACTTGTAATTTATCTAAATAAGGTTTCTAACTGAGGATGCAGCTTATTTATATACAAGTAATATATTTTCTTGCAAAATCATCCAGCAAAAATTATTGCTATATAATCTTTGATATAGAATAATAATTAATAACACCCAAGACAAATGTGTCATGTAAATGTCCACTCATTCCCCACTGTGCTTCGTCTGTTAGCCCAGTTAGGCGAATTCGGCTAATTAAGATTGACCGTCGGCACACGTCAGTTTGGCGGGCAATTTTGCATATCGAACGGGATGCGCGCATATTTACTCTATAATTGTACGCACGTATAACGGCGTAGAAACGCTCAATGACGGCGAAATTTGTGGCGTTTGGAAAAATGAACAACACTGTGAGCCTATGAAGAGGCGCAAGATGGTGGGGTGGAGAGTGTGTTCCATAAAACGATTTGTGTAAATTACGCTGGATAAGTTCAAAAGGAAATGTATATCAATATCAATTCGCATTAGTAAATACGGGACTAAAGAGAGGCCGAGCCGACCGCAAGACTGCCAGCAAGCGGCAGTGTGGATCAGTGGCAAAGCGTCGCCACTTTGCGTTAGGAATTTTCAGCACTACCGCTCGGTTGATATCTTTTTGTAGGTTTTTTGTCCCAACCGTACAACAACATGACGCCATCAAGACGTTGGGCATGGCCCCAAAAGAATCGCCAAATTGTCGGCGCTCTTCGCTTGAGCTCGAATTGCATTGCCACACCTTCTTGCACTGCATTGTTTGCCAAGCAAATCATGTTGCTCGATAATGCTGCACGAGAATGCTTCAATATCCGAGGAAATTCTTTCCACGGCCTGCAGTGTACAGCAATGGCCAGAGAGAAGGTGCATGCATGCGTGGTACAAGCTCAACGTATTTGGGTTGACGCCACTGCGTGCACGGGCATTTCATTGGGGCCTCATTCTGAGCACCTCAGCGCCAAAAATGTCGAATTGGCGACGCGCTGCATTTGCTGTCCGTGGCAATTATGCAGACAATCTGTCGACATTCATTACTTCAATTGTTGAACTTTTTAGTTTTATAGGCGCTTAGCGGAAATTTGCTAGGGCAAGTCATTGCTGGGCTGCGATTAAGGTGACCAGATGCTAACAAACATTACCAATTCGAAAATTACTCACTTGTCATTTCTAATGAATAAAATATTTGAAATGAACTTAGATGGAATTTTGAAACTTGTTCTCGGTTCTAGAAATAAGGAAGTGGAGAGTCAGGGAGTAAAAAGTCAAGAGAGAGGTGTCAGGCAGGTAAAAAGTGTGTAGCGTGGAGAGCCTGTAAAGTGAAGAATCCATAGGGTAGACAATGAGGTAAGTTGAAAGACAGAAGGATACGTCAGAAATGCTGATAGTTTGTAGAGTGGAGAGTCAGGGTCTTGAAATAGTTGGAGTTTGTAAAGTATAGAGGCTCGAAAATGATGACTGTGTTGACGGAAAGTAGGGAGGATGGAAAGCCTGAAATGCGAAGAGTTAGAAAGAAAATACGGTCGAGTCGATAGTCTGGAGGGAGGAGAGTCTGAAAAGTGGAGAGTCGGCAAAATAGAAAATCTGGATAATGGAAATTCAGTTGGGTGAAGAGTCAAAAAGGAGGGTAAACTGGAGGGTGGAGAGTTAGTGAGTGGGAGAGTGAAAAAATTGGAGAGTCTGGAGAGTGGAGTATATGGAGCCTAGAAAGTCTGCGGAATAGGCACGATAGTAGACAGTCAGATGTGAGGAGATTCAGGAGGAGGAGGCGGTCTAGTCGATAGTCTGGAGAGTGGAGAGAGTTAAAAATATGGAGAACCAAAAAGGTGGAGGGTCAAAAATATGAAGAGACAAAATGTGGAGAACCAAAATGATAGAGGGTCAAAAAAGTGGAGAGTGTAAAGGTTGGAGAATTTGGAGGCAGGAGAATATAGGGTAGAGAGTCATAAATGAAGAGAGTCAGAAAGGAGAGGAGGTCGAGTAGATATTCAAAAAGGTGTAGATTCTGAAGGGTGGAGAATCTGAAGACTGGAGAATATGGAGGCTGGAGAATATGGAGGCTAGAGAGTTAAAAAAGTAGACAGTCTGGAGGGTGAAACACTGAAGGATGATTCTTCAGGGTGGAGAATCAAAAAGTTGGCGAAACTGGGAGGTGGAGTGTTAGTAGGGTGGAGAGTAAGCAATTTGGAGAGTCAAAAAGGTGAAGAGTCTGGAGGGAGCACAATTTTGAGGTAGGAGCATCTAGAGTGGTTCATGGCGGTAGAGAGTACTAAGTGTGGAGAGTCAGAAAGGAGAGGAGGTCGAGTAGATAGTCTAAAAAGTGTAGAGCAATTTGAGTGGAGAATCTGGGGTGTGGCGAGTCTGGAGAGTGGAGCATCTGCAGGGTAGTGATTCTAGAGGAGGGTCAGTATGGAAGTTTGTCAGTATGGTGCAGAGTCAGTAATGCGGAGAGCATGTAGAGTCACGATCTTGGAGAGTCATTAACGTGAATTCAGGAAGGTGGAAAATGCTGAAGAGTTAGCAGAAAGAGGGTCATGAGGAATTTTTGATATGTCAGGATAGTGGAGAATCAATAGGTTGGAGAGCCATAACGGTGAAGAGTCAAAAAGATCTAAAATCGGGAAGGAATTAAATATGAATGGAGAAGATTCCAGATGGTTGAGAATCAGAAGGGTTATGAATCAATATGATGGAGAATCAGCAATGTGGAGAGTCAGGAAGCTTTAAGGCTGGAAGGTAGAGGTTGGAGAGTGGGGAAATTGGAGAGTTATAAAGGAAGAAAGCCAAAAAGGTGAAGAGCCAAGGGAGTGTAGAGTGAAAAAAGTCGAAAATCGGGAAGGGAAGTGAAAAGTTATGGCGAAGAGTCAAAATGGTGGAGAATTAGAAGTTTTAAGAGTCAAGATGATGAAGATTAAGTAATTCAGCGATGTCGAAGAGTCAAAATGGTGGAGAGTCACAAGTTTTAAGAGTCAAGATGATGAAGATTCAGTAATTTGGAGAGTCAGGAAAGTTTAAGGCTGGAAAGTAGAGGTTGGAGAGTACAAAGGTTGGAGAGTTATGAAGGTGAAAAGTTAAAATGGTGGAAAATCAAAAATGTGGAAAATTTGGAGAGTGCTGAGTATGGAAGGTGAGGAGTCAACCTGGTGGTGTATCAGAAATGAGTCAAGATGGTGCGCAATCCGTAATGTAGCAAGTTAGGAATTTAGAAGTCGGCAAAGTAGAGACTGGAGAGTGTGGAGGTTGGATATTTATAAAGGTGTAATGTCAAAAAAGTGATGAGTCAAAAGTTGAAGAGTCAAAATGGTGGACAATCTGGAGCGTGGTGAGTATGAAATATTACGAGTCAAACTGGTGGTGAATCAGGAATATCAAGAGTCCAGATTGTGAGGAATCAATGATGTAGGGAATCAGGAAGGTGGAAGACTGGCAAGTAAAGACTGGTTCGAGGATCATAAAGGTAGAAGGTTCAAACGGTGAAATGTCAAAAAGTTGTAGAGGTCTGCTGGTGCAGAATATGGAAGGGTAATGGTAAAAATCGCGGATAATGAGTAGAGTGAAGGGTGAAGATATTGGAGAATCGGTAAAATGGAGAACGGTGAAAAGGCTGGAGTGTAGAGACAGTAGAGTGAGTTGATACTGTTCACATACTGTTCACATATATACTGTTCACATATATACTGTTCGCATACATACTGTTCTATACACATGGTGCTGCTGATTGCCACCTTTCTAAAACAACAAACTTGCTTGCAACATTTCATATTCACACCCAACAGAACCCAACTGAACTGCACAGCTGGCCACCTTAATGCATAGTAAAGAATCTGAACCCCAGCATCTAAATTTCTAGCACTTTTCTCGCACTTGGCGATCCTTCCTCAGCTAGTTCGCAGTTCTAATTTCGTTGCCACTCTTTTCTATCCACCTTGATTGGCAGTTGTCAATCAGTGCTGATGTGCGTAACTAGCACGAAATACTGCAATAGCGCTGCTACAACGTGTTGATTTGCCCAATGACATTTTCTGTCACATCGCTGCACTGACTCTAACGACAACTGCAACGAAATAAAAGAACTCAGCAGCAACTGAGAATTAAAGTTCCATAGATATTGTAATCCAGCTACGATTATACTCGTATTTAAGGTGACCAGCGTGCAAACTAAATTTAGATATTAATCAAAAGTAGTTTTATGGCATTCAATTAGTGTTAAACGGCTTCCGTGTCGGTGGTAGGCGTTATAATGACCGCATTTGCGCCCACAACGCATGCACGGCACTTAAACGCACGCAACATTGTTGCCAACATTAAAATATGTAAATTCACCTAAAAATACACCATGTAAACACGCAAATCTGCCGCCACACACGCACGCACGGAAAAGTGCAAAAAGGCGCAAGAATGAATTGCGCGCAAATACTTTTTTACGATTACAACAAAAACAGAAAACAGAAAACCAAAACAATTTACGATCGATCGTAAAACTAATTGCCCCACAATGCAAAAGAGTCGAGATTCGCACTTAGCGACTGAATTGTGCGGGAGGACGAAACACTGATCCGAAGGAGGCAGACAAGCAGAGAGAAAGAAAGATAGAAAGATATAGAAAGCGATAGAGTCACCTTTTGCACAGTTCAAACATCACTTTTAATTTATACACGCAATAGATCTGTATCAGGCAGGAACATTTCCGGCAGCTCAATACTAAATATTCCAAAAATTATGTTAGATCCTCTCGGAACCGTACGCTAACATATCAGCTGAACTCTTATGCCGTAGAGCGGATTATAATGCTATGGTTATTTATCTCTTAGGAATGTTATCACATGGAAGTAGAACTGTCATTCTGAGTAGAGAACGAGAACTACTCTGAAACAGCGTTAGGGGACATGCTTATATCTCTTAATATATCAGGATAATTCCGACACCAGTCCACTCTACAACTGATGTGGAAGCGATACCAATGCCGCAGAACGGATTATAATGGTATTGGTAATTCATCTCTTAGGAATATTATCAAGTGGGAAGTAGAATTGTCATTCTGAGTAGAGAACGAGAACTACTCTGAAATAGCGTTAGGGGACATCCTTAAACTTTTAATCTAAATGGATAGTTCTATCACCACTCCACCCTACAACTGATGTGGAACCGACACCAATGGTGTAGAACGAACTTAAAAGTTATTGGTAATTATTTCTCTGGAATATTGTCACATGGGAAGTAGAACTATCATCCCGAATAGAGAAAGAGTACTACTTTGAAACAGCATTAGGTGACATCCTTAAATTTCTCAATATATCTGTAAAATTCTATCACCAATCCACCCTACATCTGATGAGGAAGCGAAACCAATGCCGTAGAATGGTACTGATAATTATTTCTTAGGATACCAATGCCGTAGAATGAACTATAATGGTACTGATAGTTATCACATGGATTGTCATTCTAAATTGAGATCGAGAACTACTCCGAAATAGTATTAGAGGACATCCTTAAATTTATTTATATATATCCTAGAACTGATGAGGAAGCGATACCAATGCAGAGCAAGTTTGCTACTTGAGCCTTGTACCGTCCACTTTGCTGCACCTACTTCTACTATATAATAATGTATATGTTTAAGGTTTATAACGAAAGAGATTTTAAAGACTCCCAGAGGCTCTTTTACTTAAAAAAAAAGATAAACTCTATCAACTACTTCATTAAAAACTCTAAATAGCTCGGCCTTTGAAAGGGATGGGACCTTGTCTCTCATGTGGTATCACAAAGGGTCAATGATGGCCCTTCAGTCGGCCGCTTTACCTACCTACCTACTTAACTAACTTAACAAAGAGTGTCCAGATCATGTAAACAGTTCACAGATGGTACAAAGAAATTTATCCAAATTAGATGGATCACGTCTTAAGTGATTTGAAGTTAATACACCACATCATCACAACCCTTCCTGGGATCTAGTATACAAGGACATTTATTATTATAGAAGCAAACTATTTAATGCTGATCAGTGGGGTCTCTCAAGCTTTTTCCATACTTCTGGAGACATGAATAAGAAGAGTGGTATAGAAACTTGTTCTTGCCCTGGAACCTTCTTAAAATGCGGTTACTAAGTTTTGAATATAATTGCAGCTAAGAAGCCTTTAAATAAATATCCTTAAACTTCCAGCACTAATATTACTCATATCATCACTTTTGCAATTCGATGTCCCGATGGATAGATTGGTAGAGAGTCATAAGTGAGGAGAGTCAAGAAGGAGAGGCGGTCGACTTGATAGCTTGAAAGGTGTAGAGTCAGGAAGGTGAGGAGTCAATAAGGTAGAGCGTCAATAGGGTGGAGGCATAATAATAAGCTGGAGAGTCCGGAGGGTTGAAAATTTGAGGAGTCAGTGTGGTGCAGCGTCAGAAATGTGGAGAGCATGTATAGTGGCGCTGATGAAGAGTCAGTAAGGTAGATTCAGAAAGATGGAAAAGACTGGAGATGCAAGAGTGCACAGAGAAAAAGGGTCAGGAGGGATTTTTTATAGTTTTTCGGGATAGTGGAGAAACTGTAGATTAGAGAGCCATAAGAGTGAAAAGTCAAAAATATCGAAAATCGGGAGGGTAGTGAGGATAGTGAGGAGGAATCAGTAGAGAGTCAGTAATTCAAGAGGGTTGAAGAGTGAACAGTGAGCAGAAAGATTGTCATGAGGAAATTTTGATATATCAGGATAGTGGAGAGTCAATAGATTGGAGAGCCATAACGGTGAAGAGTCAAAAAGATCTAAAATAGGGAAGGAATTAAATAAAAATGGAGAAGATTCCTGATGGTTGAGAATCAGAAGGGTTATGAATCAATATGATGGAGAATCAGCAATGTGGAGAGACAGGAAGCTTTTTTGGCTGGAAGGTAGAGGTTGAAGAATGGGGAAATTGGAGAGTTATAAAGGAAGAAATTCAAAAAGGTGAAGAGCCAAAGGAGTGTAGAGTCAAAAAAGTCGATCATCGGGAGAGTGAAAAGGGATGGCGAAGAGTCAAAATGGTAGAGTATTAGAAGTTTTAAGAGTCAAGATGCTGAAGATTCAGTAATTTGCAGAGTCAGGAAAGTTTAAGGCTGAAAGGCAGAGGTTGGAGAGTACGAAGGTTGGAGAGTTAAGATGATTGTTAATCAGTAATATGTAGAGTCAGGACGGTTTAAGACTAATAATTATTAGAGTATTATATACTCATTTCTGAAATTCGATGTCCTGCGGGATAGAATTAACGTACTCTGTATATTCTTGAAGGTTCTGTACGATGAAGGATGAAATACACAACTTCCTTGGTACTTAATGAACAGGTTGAGACTTTGGGTGAAGCTCTTATTATTATACAGGTTATTATTGTAATTTTGTGGATTCATGTCCATATAAATGTCCTCAACACTATCCATATCCTCGGATTTGGCTACCTCAACATATTAAAAGAGAGACTTTCTTTGGTAATAAAACATTTCCACTGATTTGAACCACATTGGCACTTATGATAAAACAAAAGAAACTCTTTGAAAGCCGCAGGCACTTAACGTGAATTGTATTTGTAGCAGACCGTTTAAATATGTTGCTAATCTTGCGTACCCCCTCACAGCAGTAACCACCCGTACTCACTCGTCTAGGCTCTGCCTGCGTATGCGTCCACACATGTACTCCAATGTAAACACCGTTCATTAATCTAGCGTAAAACATGGCAAGGCTCACGCACTCGTCCACTTAATAAACGAAAAACTGCCAAATGCCATTAATTTGCCAACGCCCTCCTCACCGACTGAACCCCCCTAACCCTAGCAACAGTCCGTACGCAACCGTCACGCAACAAGGCACACACACAATGCTCAACGCAGCAGAATTTTTCATTTTTTCAGAGGAAATTTTGAAAAAGTGCACTCAAATTTTTTTTAATTGTTTTTTTTTCGATTTATTTAAACATTTTTTTTTGTGTTTTTTTCAAATAAATTTTCGTATTTTTGTTGCTTAAATTTGTGAGCGGCATTTTAAAGTGCACAAATCACGCACGAATTAAGTTCAATTTGAAAGCATTAATAGCGGTGTTATGGCGCATTTTGGGATCAGGCCAATTGCATAATTTAAATTTAATTAAAAATATAATTTATTTTAATAACAAGAGTGGTGTGAGTGAAAACGCATGCGGCATGCTCTGAGGCACCTGTTGCGCTTGGCTGCTTTTGAAAATGTGTGTGGCTCCATGAGAGAGGTGAGGAGGGAAAGAGGGAATTGGTATAGAAACGAGTTGGAAGGGGAACTGAACCTGAATGGGTCCATGAAGATTGGACAAGAGAGTGTTGGACAATTGGAAATATACATAGAAACGAGTTGGAAGAGAAACTGAACCTGAATGTGTCCATCAAGGGGATGAAGAAGGAGCTTTGTTCATTCCATGGCTTACTGATACGGATTTCCTTAGCTGGCTTGCTCTAATCAGACATTTTTTTGTGGGGAAACTCAATCTTAATGTGACCATAAAGCGGATCAATAGACACAGAAGGAGCATTTCTTATCTGACTTGCTTCACTCAGACATATTTTTGTGAGGAAAGTGAATCTTAATGTGACCATAAAGCAGATCAATAGACACAGAAGGTGCATTGATCACTCCCTGGCTTAGTAATGGGGACTTTCTTACCTAGCTTTCTTCAATCAGACATTTTTTTGTGAGGAAACTGAATCTTAATGTGACCATAAAGCAGATCAATAGACACAGAAAGAGCACTGATCACTCCATGGCTTAGTAATGGGGACTTTCTTACCTGACTGGCTGCATGAAGATATATTTTTGTCGGCAAACTGAACCTAAATGTGACCAAAAAGCGGATCAATAGACACAGAAGGAGCATTGATCCCTGACTTCGTAATAAGGACTTGCTTAACTGGCTTGCTCCAATCAGACAGTTTTTTGTGGTGAAACTGCTCCAGAATGGGTCCATAAAGCGGATCAAAGGACACAGAAGGAGCCCTCCCTAGCTGAGTAATTCGGACTGGCTTGCTTTAATCAAACATTTTCTTCCATTCTCATTGAATTAAACTTCGCATCCTGTTACTTCCTAATTGTGAACTCTATTGCCCAGTGAAAGTTAAGGCCAGTTAAAGAAAAGGGACATCAATGCCAGACAAAACAGAACACTCACTGATATGCAAATAATGCGCCCAAATCAATTTGGCGCGGGGTCAGAGTTAATAATCAAAACTGACGAAGGAATGAATCACAAGCTTTTATTCTAAACCATCAGATTTAGACTTTTATAGAGCCAACTGCCTATCAATAGCCACAAAGTGCTTGTATACGATATGCGAAATCTCATAAATTCAAAGTCAAAATACTTGTAAAATTAATTCACTAATAAAAATGCGAATCGCTTAATTGGACGAGCCAGAACCAGAACCAGAACCAGCACCAGAAATCCACTACGTCACTATACAAACACAGAGAAAATTGCCTATAAACGGAGAAAACACAAAAATGCTTCACTGACACACAAACACCCACACACCCTCAGCCATACCCACACCCCTACCGCGATCTCTCTCTTCATACACTTGCAATTGCCTGAGTCAGTTGAATATTAATTTTAAGCGATTTATCCACACGGCACCAAGCCTGAATAACCATAAAATTGGAACTCAGATGGCAGCACTAAATTCAAAATCTCAGCGCAATAATTAAAGCGACTTTATTAATCTTTGTTAAAGCGGCAGTGCCATGGAAAGGACATCAATTCACGAATATAAGTGATGGTCTCTAGTATGCCTGAGAGTAAGAGCAAAAGTATTGCATATGCCATAAAGATTATTATTTTATGACGGACGTCAGTCAATCGTAAATTGTATCAGTGCAGATGGGCGGGCGTGGCGTTGTGTGCATTTCCTTGTTGAGCTGCGAGTGCCCCTGCCTAGCCAGCCACCCCGTCAGTTATACTCTTATCGACAAATTTAAGCGATATGACAAAATTATGCATGTAAATATTTGTTAATAAATTTTTAATGGCATTGCCTGCTTCAGCTCTGCTCTGCGTGGGTGAGTGATGCCATGTAACGCGGTGCCCCACTCATCAGTTTAGGAGGTCTTACGAATTTAGTACTCACTGTTGGCCGACGTAGTCATTTTACTCCTTTTTTATATACCGTTATCTCCTCATTTCACATCCCAGCATCCATTCATCTATTGACACACATAACATACACATAGACACACACACACACACACATATATATATACGAGTACACTCACACCACACTCTCACACATATGTCCACATGCAATTACAATATTATTCCTTTCAACATCTGCCTCCTCTACAGGGACACGCTCGATAATTAATGAAGCCATAAAAACTAAAGTCAATTAATTAAAAATGCACACTCCGCTCACATGCCCCCACACTCTCGCACCCGCACACCAACACACTTGCAGCACTATTTACTGTCACGATAAAATGTGTAAAAAGTAATTTTTATGGTTACACTTGAGCGTTTCATGGCGTTTCGTTTCGGTTAAGTTGAATCTCTTTTGCACTAATTCAAAATCAATCAGTTTGAAATGTACTCGCAGCGCTTCGTCTAGGGTCATTGTTTGGCAGGGGAGGGGGGTTGTTGTTGTTAGTTAGTACGCTTAGGGTTAATGTGCGTACCACTGAGTGAGTGAGTGCGTGCGTGCGTGTGTGTATGTGTGTGTGCGCCTTGGCAAATGTAAATGGTGTGCTGTAAAATGTCTTGAAATGAAATATCGTAAAAACTTTTTATTTGTGTCGTAAATGTCAAGAGTAATTTAAGTAGACTTTTGACTACAATTCTTTCTCCCATCCTAGAGCCGGCTCCAACAGGGCATGGCAGAAGTGTCTACACACAAACACACACATGCTAGCATATGTAAGTGCTGACAAGACACACACGAGTCCAATAGATTTCACTCAGAATTATAAGTTTATTTAACAAATGAAGAAGTTGTGGTTTAGATTGTGCGAGCTTCCACTTTACTTTAGTTATCTTGATATAAGACGAAACGTATATCTATATCATGTAATATAAGGTAATAGAGCAGCCTAAAAGTAGGCTGTAATTTGTAAGAGGTAGTTTTGAAGGGGGAATAGCAAGCATGCTTCATATTTGTAGTTCTCAAAGCAGAGAGCATCATTTTGTCTCACACCTTGCTTCTTCCTTTTCTCTCAGTTATGCTTAAGGCTTTCAAGATATACACAACTTCTAAGAAAGACAGTGAGATAAGACGAAACGGATTTATGAACTAAGACGAGATGGCTGTACATAACGTGTAATATGCGTTAAGGTGCAGCCTAAAGGTAGGCTGTGATATCGTATGAGGTAGTTTGGAAGGGGGAATAGTAAACAACAACTTTCTTTCGAATACTAATTCATAACTGTAGATTTCAAAGGACACCCGCGCATCCAATTGTCCCACTTCTTGTACCTTCCATTTCTCTCAGTTGTGTTTGTGGGGTTCAAGATGTAGACAACAACTTCGAAAAAAAGACAATGACATAAGACGAAATGGATGCCTATGTCATGTAATATGACTTAATAGAGCAGCCTAGAAGTAGGCTGTAATTTGTAAGAGGTAGTTTTGAAGGCGGAATAGTAACCAACAACTTTCTTTCTAACTTTACTTCATATTTGGAGTTCTCAAAGGACACTCGTACATCATTTTGTCTCATGCCTTGCTCCTCTATTTTTACTCAGTTATGTTTGAGGGGTTGATTATATAGAAAACAACTTCGAAAAAGAGGCAAAGGGTAGGTAAAATGGCTGAGAACCCTCGGCTGGCCTCAATTAGCAATAGTGCCCTTTTGATGCCATGTCCCCGCGAGCCTAAAGATGGTGATATATTTAAAATAAATTACAACCAGCCGGAGTTGTTTATAAATTTGGTTAGGTCTGAAAGTTCTAAACTAGAGCCCCGACTCTCTAGAAAAGGAGTTCCGAAATATGTGTGAAGGGAATACTTACTTGCATATCACTAACCAAGAACACTCTGCATGACAGAAGTGGGGTAGGCCGAAGAACCGAAGAAGGAGGTCTCCAAGCACACACGCATGTTGCCCAATGTACTGTATTAGGTACATAGAAGTGGGGTAGCACACTCAGCCTGAGGGGACGTTAGAGATATTCACCTGTACAGGAATAAATCGAGCAATTCCAATCACTGATGATTTCGCTTTGATAGCGCCACTCGACTATCTCGAGGTCCAAACTCATTATAACGAATTCGTGGATAAAAAATAAAACTGGCTTAAATGCTGACAGTCTTCCTGTTGATTTGTTTTAGTCCGCAGGTGTTTATGGGCTCCATACAAGTGGTCTGCTGAAGAACATGATACGTTAAGGATAATATTAGTGTGCTCTGCTGGTTCCATTAGGAAGGAAATCCGTTGATCTGACAATATTATGATGCCATCGGCCTTCTCAACATTACATCCACGTTCCTCTTGGTAGTATTATATTAAAGACTGGGGTGCTTTGCTGATTGAAACTTATCTTTTCAGATTTGATAGTCCACCAGTGATCATATCTTCATATTATATTGGTTACGTTAGGTTGATCTGGCTGGCCGTAAGCCATACATACAACCATTGGTCCTTAGCGATACCAGATGGAGCTAGTCCTCTACGTGGAGTTGGAGTAGGCATCTTGTAGGATGTCAACGTTTTCAGCGAATCGCAGGAGTGCTTGTAGTTCCATTCCTGAAACTTCTTATTATACGAGATATTGAAAACTTCTAGAGGGGAGTGATTCACTCCTTTCTCTTTGATTACAAAACCACTTCCAATAGTCTGATAAGATACCACACTTTTACACAACAATGTCTTAGTTCAGTATTCGTGTGAATATAATTCACCTCTGGACTTGACCTTCAATTCTCCCTTGAAGTATTATTCTATGGTTTCTACATTAATGCAGCATAGTGCGACATTCAAAACTCAAGCAGTTCAGGAATAGTCGATGACTGATCTCATCTCGAAACTTTGCTGATATTTTCTGGCTGCTGATCTTTTCTATTCGCTGATTTTTTCTAGTTGCTGATCTTCTCTGGTTGCTGATCTTTTTTGGTTGCTGAACCAAATCGACGTACGAGGTGTGATCAAAAAATAACCGTTATTTTCATCTTTTCGTGAGTTACGTATGTTGTTGGTACACATGTCTGTTATATATGTTGGCAATAACAACCATTTTGGATTGTCAGTTTGTTTTTGACAGATAAAAAGGTTAGTCGTGTTTTGGTGTGCTCTTCGATTTTGTACTATTCGAAAAAATGGATCAAAGAAACTGTATTCAGTTTTGTGTAAA
Organism: Clusia tigrina; assembly: GCA_920105625.2. Lineage (NCBI taxonomy): Eukaryota > Metazoa > Arthropoda > Insecta > Diptera > Clusiidae > Clusia > Clusia tigrina. The sequence continues at coordinate 221,266,586 of OV050031.1, forward strand.
AAATGAATTTAAATGCGCAAGGACATTTGAAATGTTGACTGTGGCCTTTGGCGAGTCTACTATGAGCAGAACACATGTTCAATTGTGGTATAACCGGTTTAAGGAAGGCCGAGAAGATGTCAATGACGATGCTCGTCCTGGTCGCCCGAGCACGTCAACAACCGATGAAAACATTGACGCAGTGAAGAAAATGATTTTGGATAATCGTCGAATCACTATCAGAGAGGTTGCTGATGATGTTGGCATATCGTTCGGCTCATGCCAAGCAATTTTTACGGATGTTTTAGGCATGAAACGTGCGGCAGCGAAGATTGTTCCAAAATTGCTAAATTTTGAGCAAAAATAACGTCGCATGGACATCGCTCAGGAGCTGTTTTTGGCCAAAAACAAAACCGTTATCATGCCTCAACCACCGTATTCACCGGACTTGGCCCCCGATGACTTTTTCCTCTTTCCAAAACTGAAGACACCGATGAAAGGAAAGCGTTTTGCTACGATTGAGGAGATAAAAGAAAAATCGAAACAGGAGCTGTTGGCGATACCAAAAAAAGCGTTTCAGAAGTGTTTCGAGGATTGGAAAAAACGCTGGCATAAGTGTATTATACCTGAGGGGAATTACTTTGAAGGGGACAAGATTTGTTGATGAATAAATAAATACTTTTTGAAAAAATTGAAAATAACGGTTATTTTTTGATCAAACCTCGTATTCTCCAAACCGCGTATGTGCCAACGGATCGCAGTCTGTGATCAGGTGCAGTGGGGTTTAGTTACTTCTCCACAGAATCTACAGATGGCATCTGAAGATATACCCAAGTCATTCATCTGATAGTTGAGTCTTCAGTATCCGCTGAAAATGCTTGTGATGATTCTCAATTTACTCCGAGGCATGTTAATTAACTCTTTAGCTCCTTTTGGATTACAGTCCCCCAAAACAGCTTTGGACTGTCTTAATCCCGCAAGAGTTTTCCAGGTTTGACTTCTCTTTGCAACTGTGCACTTCTTCAGCAGAACTGCAAAGGTGTTGAATGATAATCCACAGGAGCATTCAGGGCGGTGGAACTGAGAGACAGCAGCTTTCCTTGTGAAGCTATCAGTATTTTCATTTCCCTCTACTCCTGTGTGGTCTGGTGCCCACTCTAGTAGATATGTCAGGTAACTCAGCTATCACTTTGCCTGTAATTAACTCGTAGCTTGGGGATTTTTCAGGTTGATATGATTCTGGACAGTCTTATAATTTATCTCTACTACTATGTGTCCTGGTAACCCCAGTAGAGATAGCTTGTTGTTGGTACAGCCTAGAGAGTTCAGTTTCCCAATACAGTACCATACAACTTTAGACCCCAAACTTTTGGGTTCTGCTTCTCTATCGTATAATATCATGATATTCTTTCCCCGATGCTTCCTGTCAATGTTTAATTGTGCACATCTTCCAATAGCTTAAATCACCGCAAGTGCTTGGAAAAGAACCCAGTAATTGGTTCTAGGCCCAAACACTCCTGCCACAGTTTCGTCCAGATTTTTGGAACCGTCTTTATAACATAAGAGGGAGCTTTCTATAATTTCATAAGTTTCAGTTAGACAGACACAGGTAAATTAATTCGCTTCAAAGATTCCAGTATTTGAAAACAATTTCAAGCGTAATTTCTTAGTTTTGATACTCCCAAAGTATTGAAATTTAATTCATTTTGACGCCATACATACATAAATACATGCATAACTCTTCAAGGACTCCAGTATTTGAGTAGAACATTTTCAGGTTTAAGCATTGTAAAAGAGACGAAAAATCTTGAAATTATTCTATAAACTTTTGAAGAGATTTGTACTTCCTTCAAGTAGGATAATACCAGATATCATTCCGGTTTTGTAGTTGAAACAGATAGAATCACACCCAGATCTTCTTCCAGTTTTGTACTTAGAACATCATAGGATCACAACCAAATCTCCTTCCATATAATAATATCGGCAGCATTGCAGCCCAACATTGTATTGTAAAGGACGATATTAACTCATCCTTTATAATACAAAAATTGATACCTGAATGAAATAGAAAGCAAATCTCCCAAGTTCTCTTATAAGCACTTCCATACTTCTGAATGACCTCCATCCACTGTTCTGAGAGTCTTCAGTTTTCTTAGCTAGTATAGACGAAATACCGTCTGTATAAACACTGGAAGAGTGTCGCCTGCATAAAGAACAAAAAGACGTTGTTTTATAAATTTCATTGAAACAATTTTTGTGGCTGTTTATTTTGGAACAGACAAAATAAATAAGAAATCGTCAAGTTTGTCACAATTTCCAAAATAATGCACATGTTGCGCATTAAACCGTAAAAACCAGCGTTTTAAGACAATTTCAAATTTAACGTCACGTGAGTGTGTGACGGAGCGGCCGCTGCGAGTGAGCTGCGCAACGCATTCGCACTTTAAATAAACAAATTGCGAGAAAAGAGAAGAAACCCGAATTGAAATGAAACAACAAAACCACATTTTTAAAGTTAATTTGTAACAAACGGCGGCATAAAATTTCAGATCAGCGCGAAGTGATGACAAACATTTGGAGAGCAGCGGCGGCCCCAAAAATTGTTATAAAATTTTATTAGCCTCTGCGCGACTGGGGCAGTGGATAAGCTGTGCTCGCTCCATTTGGCGGCAGAGTGTTTCAAGTAGGCGGGGCCGAATTTTCAGAACTACACTGTTGCCATTAAATGCCAGGAAATCACACCGATTGGCGAGTAGTTTGCGTACTTATGAGTTGCAGAGCATTATTTGTAATGCTGGGACCAAAATGTGGAAGATGAGTTTTCGGAAGATGATTTTGCGGAATTTCCATTGAGAGTGGAGTACTAGCGAACAGCTGCAGAGGCATTCAGATGTTCATCTGTAGTGAAGTACTGCCGAAGAGCCGGTAGGACATTCACATGTTCATCTATAATGGAGTACTGCCGAAGAGCCGGTAGGAGATTCACATGTTCTTCGGGAGTGGAGTACTACCGAACAGCTGGAAGAACATTCACATATTCATCTATAATGTTGTACTCCCAACCAGCTGGAAGAAAATTCACACGTACATATGTATTGGAGTACTGCTGAATATTTCGAAAAAGAACCACATATTCATCTGGAAGGGAGTTGGAAGAACATTCACATATTCATCTATAATGGAGTACTACCGAACAGCTGGAAGAAAATTTACATGTTCTTCTGTAGTGGAGTACTGCCGAACAACTGCAAAGACATTCACATATACATCGGGAATGAAATATATTCGAACAGCTGGAAAGACATCCACATATTCATCTGCAGTGGATTATTGCCGAACAGTTGGAAAGAGATGCACATATGAACTGTAGTGGAGTATTCTCGAACATCTGGAAGAACATTTACATATTCATCTACCGAAGAGCCGGTAGGACATTCACATATTCATCTGCGCTGGAGTACTGCCGAACAGCTGGAAGCCATTCCCACATTATCAACATAAGTTTCCCCAACCCTGCAGGCTTCAAGGCATTATAAATTTCATATGAACTGAACAAGAAACCTTGGCGGACTCGCCCTTAACTGGCCCAGGGAGTAAGTGATTTAGCGCCTTCAGTGGCCAGAGAACCACCTGACGGAGGGTTGAAGGGTTGTGTATGGAATATGGGACTTCCGAGAATATAAGATTTTTTTTTCGGTTTATATCATCATCATCGTCATTGGCAGACAACCATTGTTGATTATTGCCGAGTTATTAGCTATCGCCAATCGTCTCTGCTAAGCGAACGTAGCGGTGGTCTTCCCCTTCTGAGCCGCCCACCCGCTGGCAACGATTCGGTTTATATACAAGATTCGGTTTTTATACAGTCTTGGTATAAAAACTTTGAACAACAGTGAAGCCAACACTTATATTATTAAGGACTTAGGAACTAGATATTTCATGACATAGACCTGCATGCCTGAAACTACGAACACCACAATAAATTTATACTTAGATGGTAGTCAGGCTGCGATTAAAGCTATAAGCTAATGCTGCGTATCATCCAAATATGTTCCACACTGTAATTCCACCATGGATGGGTTGGCCACCAACCGGAGGCTGCGCATTTACTGAGGGACAGGGTACAAGAACATCGAAGGAAACCATAGTTCGGAAGCTATTGCACAAAGCGGTATCCAACTGGGTAGATTATATGGCTGTCTTAAGACTCACTTAAGCCTGTTCAAGGCCCATTGTGGCCCAATCGGTATCCAACTAACGAATAAGCAAGTAAGAAACGTACTACAGATGATTAATGACCATATTGAAGACTGCATGGTGAGAAAGCGGAAGCAAGTTGGAGTATCACCTTATCCAAAATCGCAAGGGTCATATGGAAGTCTTATGGTGCTCAGCAAACCAAATCTATACTGGAACTCCCGAAAAAGGATTGCAGAATGATTGTAGGCATACTGACGCTTCACTGTCTAACGGCGGTAGACGCTAAAAGGATGGCACTTACGAACAACGACGATTGTAGGAAATATGGGGAGCTGGGAACAAGGTAACCTTTGGAGTATCTCCTGTGCCCATTCCCCGAAATCTCAAAAGCAAGCCTGACACACCTGGGACACCCTGGTTTGAGGGACTAGACGAGGTCTCTGCACTACGGATGGTCTCACTCTTAAAATGCGATAAGGGTGTATCTCTTTTTACAGCTCCATATTATGCCACTTAAATGGAAATCCATCTAGCATCGTAACGGACTTTGCAGGTCTAACCAGCCAGGGTAACTTAACCTAAGCTAATTGTTCGATCTCTGGATTGCATTAAGTCATATAAAAGTAATTGCTTGACAATTTGTCATTAGTAAAAATAATTTCAATAGCAGTTCTTTGAAAAAAGTGTAATTCAACAGAACTATTTCAGAAGTTTCGCTTTTCTTCTAAGCTACTCTCATCAAGGCTACTTTCAATTACAAATTATGCTGATGTGTCATTACATTTCAGTGTTCACAGTCAAACTCTGCATTCGAGAATGTAGTCGTATAGTATATGAGAAGGCATGCCATTAGAGCAAACCATAGAACACCATCTTTTACTTCTTATGGTATGAAATAACATCACTAATGACCTATCATAGATGACTTAATGCTTAAAAGAACAGAGGATAATAGCAGTGCGTGATTTGTGTGTGTGTGTGTGTGTGTGTGTGTGTGTCTGTGTGTGTGTGAAGGATATAATATACTGAATATACTCTGTAATGGAATAAGCAATCATCACCATAATCTTGGTTCATCAATTGCAGCCTTTCGGACAAAGCTTGACCAAGTTTAAAACAACACTTAATATTAATCCATTACCAATGGCACAAACATACTGTCACATCAGATACAATGACTCCGCTTCTATTAGTCAACATATTTTGACAGTACATCAGTGAAGGACCTACCTTTCTGGCCAATGTAGTGCCAATAGATGCCCTCACTAGCAATAGCTATTTACTTTGGAATGATTGCAGAACAAATCACAAAGCTGCAAACTATGATCCTGGATGTTAGCGAATAAAATCTTGCTATCAGGGGAAACTCCGAAAGCTCGGCCACTCAGGAGCCACAGAATAAGGTTGGTTGGTCTCCGCTGTAGTCAGCACCAGTTCATAGAAATTATTCTTCTGTCGCTTTAGACAGTTCTGGTGAATCTAAGATGAAATAACCTCCAGGCTATAAAAAGATACTCTGGACAGGACATTGTCGTTACGTTATTCGAAAGAAGTCATAGTCTCCTCAGAGAGTATACTAAATAAGTTGTTTCTTGTACTGCGTAGAATAAGACTCCATCTCGTTTTCATGGCAGAATATGTAGATTAATTCGATAGGTCTTGATAAAGTTCTACCAAAGAGTATCCATACATAGATGTTGAATCACTCAAAATTTTGTATAATGGAAGTGAAGGCGATTTGACAAAACTCGGCGAGCGGCAAGGGCAAGCGAGATGCAATGCGTGTATTTATGTTCGAGAGGTTAACTAGCAAACCCCTCGAACTAACTTTTTGTAATAATAACTTCGTTCGTCATGCTCTTTAGTTCTACCTAATAGGCTAATACCTATGCTATATTAATCTACAATAGATGGCCTCACTAGAAATATCTGTGTAGTAGTCCTGTTTACTTTGCCCTGCACCTAGTCATTTGAAAATGGAGTTTATGTTTCCTAGAGCAACTTCTATTTCGTCACAATACATTTTGAACTACAAGTTGCGGGATAAAGTAAATGGGACTGCTTTGAAATATGTATTCCTAGTGAGGCCCTCTGTTGGCAAGTTACCTATCAACCACTCCCCGTAATCGCCTGATTTGTAACCGTGCGATTTTTACGCTTTCGGAGAAATGCATTTGGCTATGAAAAGAAAGCGTTTTGTGGACATTGAAGCCATCCAAAAGGCTTGAGCCGACATCCTGAAGAACATCCCGACCAACGAAGTTAAACAGTCAATCGACATATTGTTAGATCCTGCAAACCGCTTCATTGAATCGTGCAAATAGCTTTATTGAGTCGGAGGGGAACTATTTGGAATAAAATTTTTGTTTCTTTTATTTTAAAGTCCTTTGGAATCCTTTTTATATATGTAATAGTATTATTATTATGCAAACCACATTGTATACGACTGGAATTATGATTGACATCATTGGAAACTATTTAGGTCACCTCTAAAATACGCATCCTTGTCTCTTAGCTGAGGTATATGAAGAAGACCACTAGAAAGGGAATATGCTCATGCTCATCTTAAGTAAAGAAACACCATAAGAAGGATACCAGTACAGATGGCATAAAAAATATGTAGAGAAGACAAACGCATCTTAAGACATAAACCAAATTCACTTTGGAGTAGTATCGATACCTTTTTCCATGAGTTTGAAGGAGTCGAGCAGAAACTGATCCCACCTTCCAGAAGTAGCTTAGAAATATGAATTGAGTAAACTTCTACAGGAGCTTCAGAGATGTTAAACACCAAATTCTCCCAACCTTCAGACATAGACCATGACCACCTTGGAGTAGTATCGATACCTTTTTCCATAAGTGTGAAGGAGTCGATCAGATACTGAGCTCACCATCCAGAAGCAGTTTAGAAATATGATTTGAGTAAACTGCTCCAGGGAGCGTAGAGACACCAGACGACTAACGCCGGTTTTTACAGGTCACTGGGTACGCATGACGAGAAAACGCATAAGCCGTTCAATACCTATTGTAGAAGTTGTATAGACTCGGACGAGAGGGAAACAATAACTCACTTTCTCGGCAAATGCCCAGCTCTGGCGGCCGCAAGAAATAGAGCCCTGGGAAACTATTTTCTAGCAGGATTATCCGATCTCTTGGCTGTAAACTGGATCTGGGAAAAAAGGATCTTCTAAAATACCTCTAAATTCCACAAAGTGGATCTAGATAACAGCCCATCTTTTTCCAGCGTTTAGGAGGGGCAGTGGTTATAAAACGGGGCTAAGGTGCTAATTGTGATTCATCCAAGGATGCCGTGAATCAGTCACCTGAACCAACCAACCAAACTGCTACAGGAGCTTCAGAGTTGTTAAAGATCAATTTGCTACTTTTGTCTTTCTTGAAACGTAAAAGTCCCAAGGTAACAATATCAAATTCAAGTGTTTGTCGGATCCACTCCAGTTTAGAACCATGTTCCTACTGGTCTCTTGTTAATAGTCTTAAAACAAGTGGCCAAAGTGCTTCTTACTCCAAAATTCATGGGAGTTTTTAACAAAATTCATTAAAATAAATAAATAAAATAAATAATTAAAAATAACGAGTTTAAAATGTACAACAACATTTTTAAATAATTTGATAAATTTTTTAAGTCTCCTCCGGCAATTTAAGTCTCAGCATCCTCCTTCATAGGCATTCGTATAAGCCACCGATCGCTAAAGAAAGCCACGTCATACTCCTAATTCCTGTGGTGACTTCGGACAAGTGTGAACAGGAACTCCCTATGAATACCGTCGTTGCTTCTCTAAACACCGCCGGGACTACAAGCAGCACCATTTTTTTTTTTTTTTTTTTTTTGTAGAGAGGGTAAAATTGCCTGTGGCATCATCAAAACTGTCGTCACAGATTTGGTATGTAACGATTGCACTGACTAAAACATCCCTTTCCCTCGCTGAGAACATCTCCCCACCCTAGAACCCATTTTATACTTCCTTCAAGGTGGAGATTCTCACTTCGTCCCTATTGGACTCACAACATTATTCCAGCATCCAGGTATTATTCCTGCGTCCAGGTCAAAAATCTGCCCCATGGCTCGAGTTTTTACCAAATTTCCCAATGCAACTCAATTTATGAATTAGTTAAGTTTAGTTTCTTCTCTTTTGTTGTTGTTGTTGCTTTGTTTTTGCCGTAGAAGCCAATTAATTTCAACCACATGTGCAGCAAATGCGGCAGCACAATGCACGAAATTTTAGAAATTCGGCCCCAGCGCGCCAAAAACGGATGTCGCCGCGACGTGACATTTGAAAGCGTTTCGGCGGATAGTGCCACGCAGCCGAGAGCCGCAATTATGAATGGATTAATGAATGAATTTCATTCTGGCGATTGCGATTGCGATTTGTCATTTCGCGTTTCTTCTGCCGCCATTTGACGCACGCAATTTAATTGGGACCAACAGAATGCGCCGCAGAAGTCACAACTGCACGACTGGCAACGTAAAATGTTCATAATTTGTAGTGACGCCAAGAATCGGGCATGTTTAATAATTCACTTACGGAAGTACGAGCAACAGCGGGCGGTGAAAGTGCACAGCAACGGCGATCAGAGCAGCAGAATATTTCCCACAATACGCTTCGACACCTCACAACTCTACTCGAACTCACCCCACTTAGAGCTGCATCCCTAGGTCTGGGGAGGAGGAGCGAATGTTGTGTTGATTGCACATTTAAATATTAATTTAATTACACAACAACATCAGCAACTTAGCATATCCTTAGGGCACAGCATCAGCGCCATTGCCATCGAAATGGGTGCATTAATGAACGGGAAGCAGCATTTTCCCAAAGCCAGGCAGTCACACAGACACAAAGTCGCGCTAACTCGATAAACGTTGTGACATTCACACGCGTCCTTTTCTTCTCTCTATTCGGCTTAATTAAACAGGTCGAAATCACACGTGCACGCAGTCGCTCCTGACATGTCGTTGTCCTAGGGTGTCGCTTTAACAGGCTCGCTCTGCCAGTGACACCCCAGTGGCACGGCATTGCAGCCGGAAAGTGGTCGTTGGAAAAGTGTGCTTCACATGAACAGCACAGCAAACTAACTGTTGTAGTTATTGCAGTAATTGTCGTTGTTGTTGTTGTTGTTGTTGCTGCTGTTGTTGTTGTTGTTGTTGTTGTTGGTATTTATATAAATTTCTAATATGCCACGCCACACACACACTTCAGCGCAAATGATGTTTTCGTTTAAGTCTCCTGAGATGGGCCGACGCCCAGCGACGTGCGCTGCGTCAGTCGCATTCGCGTTTCGAATACTTTGCATCCTGCCATCCAGCTAAATATCTGTCCACTTGAGCCTGAGCATCCTTCTGGGATACTGGCACACCGCCTTCGGTTTGTCTATAAGGGATATTAATCAAATAAATTTAACCTTAAGAACGTAAACAAATCGTGCCGTGCACACACTAAACTAACCCTTAAGTGAGGAAATTACTCAATGAGTGCATTGCAGAGTTGCCATATTTAAAAATTTTGACAAATTTGCATATATTTCGATAGGCTTGTAGTAGCCTTGATTGGCAAGAGTAACCTTATTTTTAATTATAAGAAAATATACATTTATATATTTAGTTTTCGATATTACTGCTGGCAGATATTGTTGGCAATAGTTGCCATATTTTTTATATAAAAAAAGTATATATTAAAAAAAAGTATATATTTATATGCTTTCCAATATCATCATAGGCAGATATTATTTGCAAGAAATGACATATTTATAATATTTCAAAAGATTTGTTCAGTTTTCGATGTCCTTATTTGCAAGAGTTGCCAGATTTTTATTATTTATTTAAATTTTCATATATGTATATCGCTTTTTCTAGATCATCAAAATCCGCCCTGATTGCCAAGAGTTGCCATATTTGTATTATATAACTAAATTTCATATATATCTCTTTTTCCAGATCATCGAAATCTGCCCTGATTGCCAAGAGTTGCCATACTTTTAATATTAAAATTAAAATATACATTTATATAAAAATTTTTCATCCCACGGCACCAATTGAATTTCTTCTAGGAGTCACACCTTTTCATAGCGAGGAGGGATTTGCTAAGGACCAAAGATAGCTTCGGCTCAGATAGTTTGCAGGAGTTACCAAGGTGGTGTCTTGCCACATATCCAAGCTGTACTCCTGTCAAGAAAACAGAAAAAAAACATCTTAAAATATGAATTATTCAATCAGGAATAGGGACCAGGAAGGTAAATATCTACTCTCGTCGTTGCGAATGGCCACACGCAACCAAGGATTAGTTTTATAAAACGATTCAAAAGAGAATTTAGTAAATAAAAAGATATGGAAAGGTATATCTAAAACTTACAAGATAAATAAGAATACTCGGACGGTTCCCTCACTGATGATTGAACCGACGCAAGCTTATTTGGGCGGGGGAAAAGATAGTCGAAAGTGCTAGGGAAGAACAAAAGCATCTTTCAAATGGAAAGTTACACGATAGACAGAAACGTTTTCTTCAACCATTAACGTAACTATCGGAACGAAAGAAAATCCTTCCTAAGTGATAAGCCAGGCAGCAATTAAGGCACTCAATTCTCACCAAGTGACAACAAAACTGATGTATTGGTAAGCTGAACATCATTGGCCAAAACAATCAGGTATGGATCCTATAGATTCCGAGTTACGTGGGTATTTCTAGTAACGAAATGGCAGACAAACTATAATACTCATATATATTAAATAAAGTCATAGTAGTCGGAAAAGTTGGGCTACAACGTTTTCCAGTTGATTATTCTAAGCATTCCAATGGTGACAAAGTTAGAAAGGGGAAATATTTGTCAGGAAGTTACTTAACTTACAAGAAATATGACGATTCTAGCCTTGAGTGCTCTGGCAGATTATACACTTTTTAAGATTGAAGAACAGCTGATTAAATACTGAAATTTTACGCAGTTCCCAATAATCTTTTGCAGATTTCTGAACTGCCTTCAATTTGGTATGCATCGATCTGTCATTTAATGAGTAGCTGATTCATTCAAGTACCTAGCGATGGATTCTCTTCAAGAGTTGTTAGTATACCAGTGATTGCATATGACTATGATTGCCTGCAAGCAAGTCCCAATAAGTTTTTATATGTTTATGAACAGCCCCCACTTTAATATGAATCATTCTGTCAGTCAATAAGTAGCTGGTTTATTCAAGTACCGAACAATGGATCCTCTACAAGAGCTGCCTGTGTGACAGTGGCAGCATTTGACTCAACAATGTAAGATTGAAATGCCTCAAAAGTTCTAGTATACTCTAGATGTGGGTCCCCCTAAGGTAAAATATATAAGGGAAATATGTATAATCACTTGCTCCGTAAGGCTCAGGAGAGGTGGAAAACGCTCCAACATTTGCCATTTCGAGAATGATGTTGCCTAAGTACAGTGCAATAGGAACGAATCCTCTTCTTAATAAACCAAGATTAACACCATTATCATTCTTGTAGCTTTCAGCAGTGATCATTGAACTAACACGTACACTGAAGAAATGGGATTTCCGTTCAAAGTTCATTGCAGGAGCTGAAAAGACCCACAAGAGAGAGAAACAGCCGTCCACTTTCTGTGTGATTGTCCAATCCTCGTTCGCTTGATACTGAAATATTTCCGAACTCCCTTTCTAGAGAGTCTAGAGCATGGTTTTAGTTTAGAACTTTCAGAACTAACCAAATTTGTAACAACTCCGGCTGGTAGTAACTTATATCAAAGTATATCATTAAATTTAAGCTCGCAAGGATATGTCATCAAAAGAGCACTATTGCTAATTGAGGCATAACGAAGGTCGGAAGGCATTGTACCCACCCATCTACTGGTATATTCCTGTCATTCTAGGGATATTGCTATAAGGTTTCTTAGTGAGTGAAGAACTGTATCCACTGGTTTTGCTTTACAGTATAAATTTTTGGAACAATTTCGACTCTAATGTGTGCATAGATGTCAATCAATCTTTCCGACGTTCAATCATCAAAACCTAAAGTTCCCTCTTTTGTATGCAAATGTATTTGATTTGGGACTCAAGGGTAGCATAGCTATTAGCGATAGCTTAAATTGATAAGAGGCTCGAGTACTTTATTGTCACAAAATTTCAAGGTTGTATGACGCTCCAGTAAAAAGTTGCAAGCATTTGAATGTAGCAAACTTTGAAAGGTATAGGACGCACACTACAGAAGTTAGTCTGTTTGTTAATTGAATTACATATATTAAAGAACACGAGCGAACTTAAGAGGAATTTTTGGTGTTGAAACCCCTGTGAACGAACAACAACTATGCCATCGATATATTTTGAACGAAAAGAGCATGTATCCGCGAATAAATGCTCTTAAAACATTGAAAAACTCTCTCCGAAACTTGTATCTGTGAGCGCCACTCTTCGAACAGATCCGAAAACTAACTTCGTTGAAGAGATGACGTATTACAAACGGAGGGCAATTGCTTTAGGGAAAGGATATTATTATTATTATTTAACAGGCTAAAAGAACACCGCGACCTAAGAGATCTATTGAGCAGCCTCGTACCCAACTAAAACCATCCTAGACTATTTGTAAATCTCGTAACTGCTGTGGGCTTAATTTTCACTCGGTGATTTGGAGATAAGAACCCACTCGGAAAGGGTAACTTTACCAAGGATCATTACGGTTTTATAACGCTATTACGACACAATTAACTAGCATTAAACGAAGTTATTCATTCTAGTTTAAGCTCTGTGGGAGATATCCTCAATATTATTTCTATCGTGTATGATACTCATAGATCCTCTCTAGTGTAATAATCCTTCGAATTTCTGTGCCTGTGGCAACTCCTGCACACAGATCGGTTTCCCATCTTCCACTTTTGCAGATGCAAATATGAAATCAACGAGCACGTGTCTCACTTACAATACCACGCTCTCACCTCACCCCTCTTTAATGCTGCAAATCTGCTACTGATGCGCTTTGGAGTGCTTTTTCTGGCTACTGCAATATCAACACTTGAGAGTTATTTATTTATCACACAAAAAAAGGATACATTTAAGCCCAACAACTGCAACAACAACAACAAAAAACCAATACATAGAAAACAAACTCATGAATTTTCTGCTACTTCGCAGCCACCCCTTTTCACACCGCAACGGCACGGTTAATCATAAAAAACAGTGAAAACAAAATATTATTTTAGTTGCTCAACTTAGTCGGAGAGTAGTGCTGGCAGCAGAGGCAGCCGCAAATCATTGACACAGCAAATTAATATTAATTTGTGACACACGCGCGTTTGACACACCGACTCAGCGCCGAGCCACGGCAATTTCCTGTCAACGCTCTGCGGTCCGCGGTCCGCTTTCGTCCTGGCGCGCTAACTGCCGCCGTTCCATTGGCTGGCTGAGCCTTAAGCCTGCATCAAGTGAAATGATGCGAATGTCCTTTCTGTGTGATGAGTAATTAATTTGGATTCTGTGGCATTTTATAATTTAGGGGTGATTTCCTTGATTTCCCTACGACTGCCGACGCCGCCGTCGACTACCGTGTATTTACTCAAGTGTTAAAGTAAAACTTTTCTCTGTGACTTCTGAAATTTATTTCACATTTCTTGCTTTTCTTCTCTTGAAAAAAAAGAAATGATTTTTTTTCTCTCGTCTACACCCTCATGAAAAATGAGACACCTTCTAGGATATCCTGCAAAGTTGAAAACTTAACTTGTTTTCTTTTTTTTGCTTTATTCCTCAAACAGTTTTCATACGCAATCAATCCTTGTAATTGCAACTTTTTCCTGCTAAATGTAAAAATTCCCATGAAAAACGTAGCGCAAAATGAGAAATGTGGGCATTCAGAACAAAAAAAAACACACACACAAAAAAGGAAAGAAGCTCACTTACAACGTGCGGGAGAAGGGGTCGAACAGTACCGAACGAATTATGCATACCCTACAAAGACAGAAGGACCAAAAATTTGTCTGGCGAATATATTGAATACTAAGAAAATGATGCTGCAGTTCAAGGAATCGAAGGGAAGTGAGTAAGTGTATCAAGAGGTGGGAGGAATGGGCGAATATCATAGTGAAAGATATAGATAGAGATATCAAGGTTTGGAAGATGCTTATGGCGGGAAGAGGTTTTCTCTTTAGGAGGTGTCCCAATATTCAAACTCAGGGTCTGTTTTTGTGTCCCTCAACACTGCTCTGATTGTAGGTACCCATGATGTTAGTAGAGTGTCTCTTGTAGATAGATAGATATATTTAAGGGTGTTATACACTGCGACGTGAAAGATCTATTGTGATGCCCCTATTTATTAGAAAGATGAGGATAGTCTCATCTATAAATCTACTGTCAGGTTAATTTCCGACAGGAATTCATATATTTTGGAGGAATCAAGATGAGGGATCTTGCTCATATCTAAGATATATTCTCCAAAACACCTGTGTCTTTTATGTGCCAATGGTCCGCAGTCTGTGATCAGGTGCAGTGAGGTTTCGTCACTTTCTCCACAGAATCGACAGATGGCATCTGAAGATATACCCAACTTGTTCAAATGGTAGTTGAGTCTACAATGTCCGCTTAAAATGCCTGTGATGATTCTTAATTTACCCCTAGGCAAGTGTCTGTTGTAACCCATAAAATCTTTAAAGATATATACTGATATATAGCCTCACCCATATATATAGATTATAACCCATGCCTATACTAACTAAACTAGTCTTCCTTCATCCTTCTTAGTTTTTAGTGCCTCCTAAGGTTTCGAGATTATAGCGTATGCCTGCACTGACCAAACTAGTCTTACTTCAGCCTTCTAAGTTTCGAGTGCCTCCAAAGCCTTGCCAGATTATAACCCATGCCTGTGCTGACTAAACTAGTCTTACTTCATCTTTCCAAGTTTCTAGTGCCTCCAAAGATTTCCCCAGATTATAATCAATGAATATACTGACTAACCTGGTCCCATTCCATCTTTCTAACTTTCTAGTGCCACCATATCCTTTTGCAGATAATAAACCATGCCTACACTGACAAAACTAGTGTCATCTTTTGAAGTTTCCAGTGCCGCCAAAGCCTTTTCCACATTATAACCCATGCCAATACTTACCAAACTAGTCTTACTTCGGTCTTCTAAGCTTCTAGTGCCTCCAATGCTTTTTCCAGATTATAACCCATGCCTATACTGACTAAACTAGTCTTACTTTAGTGTTCTAAACTTATTGTAGCTCCAAATCCTTTTACCGATAATAATCCATGATTATATTGAGTAAACCGCTGACCTCCAAAGCAAAAATATCATATATAGTTCCCAAATCCCCAAAAAGTCAAGAATGAAGAACACCTTTATATAATGTATATAAAAATATATATAGATTCCCTATTATTTTAATATATCTCCATCAGTTATTATAATTATTACCTTGCACCATAATTAATGAAGTCTCCAAGGGGTTGGAAGAATGAGTACTAGCAACTAAGGTCCTCGACTCGAAGAAGAAAAAAGGTTTAGAAATATGCATTTTTGAGACCATGACCAAGGCAGGATTCGAACCCACGGCCAGATGAGTCTGAGTCTAGCATGCTTACCACTAGACCATGGATGCTGGCCGATCTCCATTAACTGACCAGTTGCAATATGGCGAAAGTCTTATAAGTATACCGAAATATGCGCCCAGTTTTACAGTAATCTGAACAGAAGGATGACAAGAAAGTTCCTCATGTTTCTTAGCATCAATACAACTCCTTCGGAAATCAGAGATGAAATAAAATGATACCAATTGTGATGAAGTTTAACTATATTAGGATCGAAATACGAATCATATTAATGGATAAACTACTTATCTCCTTCATTTATTTGAAGACCTCGAAATGGACAGACTACTTATTGGATAGACTACTCCTCAATTTCATCTATTTTAAGACCTCGAATTGGACAGACTACTTACTGGGTAGACTACTCCTCAACTTCATCTATTTTAAGACCTCGAATTGGACAGCTACTTCTTGGATAAACTACTCCTCAAGTTCATCTATTTTAATACCTCGAATAGGACAGACTACTTATTGGAGACTACTCCTCAAGTTCATCTATTTTAATACCTCGAATAGGACAGACTACTTATTGGATAGACTACTCCTCAAGTTCATCTATTTTAAGACCTCGAATAGGATAGACTACTTATTGGGTAGACTACTCCTCAACTTCATCTATTTTAAGACCTCGAATTGGACATCACTGCTTTCTGGGTGATGCGGCTGCCTAACCTACCTACTTACTGAACTAATATAATTTCTTTGACATATCGTAATACTCTTGGTACACTTGGTATAGTTCTCTATGTTAGTTTTGATACTAAGGACGTAACCTCACCGATCTGTGTTGATGATCGAGGAGCTTTATTTGTATATTAAACCATTAAATAGGGTCTCTCTATGATAAAAAGTAGATTAACCCAAGGGAAAGGAGAAAGTGTTCAATGATATGAATGATGATGCGTGTTAAGAATATGATGGTATAATAGAGAGTGAAAAGTCTGCTCCGGAACAAACTAAATAATTTGCTGAAGAAATAAAGGAATGTTTCTTTTTATTTCATTTACCTATAATGGGAATCCACCGGTAGATATACCACTTGGATTTGAAAGGGATTCATAATGAAATGAGAATTTTCTCGATAACTTTAATATATGATATATAACAGAATATATATGTTTATATAGCTATTTGAAGCATTTTGGAGTCGTAGACCATTAAGTAGAGTAATAGTAATGTTATAGTAGATTAGGTTAGGTGGCGAAGGCGTGTGTGGAAACGGTACCCGCACTTACGCTCGGACACATCTATGTCCATTGTGACTGCCTTCAAAAATACCAAGAGGAGGCCTACTCGTCCATACTCTCGATTTCCGTATACATTGGAAGCAACATCCCTATTTGTTTTTCCAGCTGAATGTGAGGAGATCCAATAAGTCCACCTTCGTTATCTCTGTCAAGCTTGTTAAGAAGCGCGACTCCAAACATTGAAGTCGTTTCAACTGTAGTCTTGGATATTTTCACAAAAAAAGTGATGAATCGATTCTATCTTTTCTTCATCATGGCAACTCTTGCATAGCCCGCTCGACGGAATACGCCAACGTTGAAGCATTCGTGCGATAGCACAAAGCCCGGTAATGACCGCCGAAAACATTCTTACTGCAGGTTTGTTGAGCTCCAAGAGAATCTTCGTTCTCTTCATGTCTAACCTAGGCCATAAGGCTCGTGAGACTTCACAGTCGTCACGATTAGTCGGACCGTGAGACTTCACAGTCGGCACGATTAGTCCATAAGGCCCGTGAGAATTCACAGTCGTCATGATTAGACCATAAGGCCAGTGGGACTTCACAGTCGTCACGATTAGTCCATAAGGCCCGTGAGAATTCACAGTCGTCACGATTAGACCATAAGGCCAGTGGGACTTCACAGTCGTCACGATTAGTCCATAAGGCCCGTGAGAATTCACAGTCGTCACGATTAGACCATAAGGCCAGTGGGACTTCACAGTCGTCACGATTAGTCCATGTTGTTTGTCACCACAATAGTGAATTCATCTATGCTCCTAAACATTTCACATATCGGGATTTGTATTGAGGTATCTGCTTCGTTAATGTCCATTCCAGCGCCCCTTCTGGCCATCTCGTCCACTAATTCATTCCCTTCTATATTGCTATGTCCGGGACCTCAGCAAAGTGAGACCTTGAGGGATCCAATGTTCAGGAATGAGGTACGACTTTCATTGCCAACTTATTTGTAAAAAGATCTTTTGTGTCATTCTACATATCAAAGATAGTGATCCATGTGATCACAGCTGTCCGATCTTCTATATCCTGTTGTTTTAGTACCCGTAATTTTCTGTAATGCCATAGCATTTCATCCGTTTGGTGATGTCAAAGCATCCCAGTTAAAATCATGAGATCCTTTTCTACCAAGGTGCTCCTTGTCTAAAGGAATCAAGTAGGGTATCTTCCCCATTTTTGGCTACGCAGTACATCTAACATCACCGCCTGTTCTCCAAAGGGTCAAACATATATTGCGATTGTTGAGAATATCTCTGGTAATTTTAAGTTCGACTGCGTTGCTGGTGTCAACAATCCCTTGGATCTCAATAATCAGAACTACTTTGACATACACAATGGCAACATAAAATTCACAGAGAGTTTAGTGACTTCGGAGTTGGTTGGAATTAGAACGAAAAGAACTTTAAAGCCTCAAAAGGAGTCTAGCTGTGTATCAGTCAAAGAAACCATCGAGTTTTACATATTATTCGTATCAAGTCCTTGATAGATCATGACCAGTTCCCCCTTAAAATTTCCTCCTAAAAAAGAGTATAGTTGGATATCGTTCAAGGAAACCAATGAATTTAACATATTATTTGCAACTAGTCCCTGATAGATCATGACCATTTCCCTCTTAAAGTTCGCTCTTAAAGAACTCGAAAGTCTCAAAAGGAGTCTAGTTGGATATCGTTCAAGGAAACCAATGAATTTAACATATTATTTGCAACTAGTCCCTGATAGATCATGACCATTTCCCTCTTAAAGTTCGCTCTTAAAGAACTCGAAAGTCTCAAAAGGAGTCTAGTTGGATGTCGTTCAAGGAAACCAATGAGTTTACCATATTACTCATATCTAGTCTTTGATAGATCATGACCAGTTCCCTCTTAAAGACACGTATCACTACCTCAGGGTACCCCAAAGGAACTGTTACTCCGTCTGACCTAAGCTACTTCTTCTCACACCAGCATGCTCCACTCCCCAACTGTAGAGTGCAGAAACTTCTTTACACCAAAATTAATGTTAAGCTTAAGAAATAGCGAAAAGAATTAAATGAACGTTACAAAACACACAAAAAGGAAACCCAAAAAAAAGAAAGAGAATGAAAAACGTCAAAAATCAAATAAGAAAACCCAAAAAGTTTAATATTACTAATCACAGCAAAGCAATTAGGTGGAAAATGAATTTTTTCCACACTTTACTTCGTCTCACTTTGCTCAGCGTTGCTCCAGAGCAGCGGCCTCGCTTCGTCTGCCAGCCAGCCAACAGCACCCCCACCACCAGCACTCACACTGCCCGGCCCGAGAAGGTGGACGGATGGCGGGGGAAAAAACGACCACTCTGCTCTGCTCTGCTCTGCTCCACAGCGATCATCTGGGGTTATATTTGTTTTCCACGCCTTTCTTAAGTTCTGCGCGCTCCTTTTATTTTTTTACAAATTACTAACAATTTGTATGTTAAAAGAGAAACAAACATTTTTTTGTGCGTGTATTTTGGAAAAAATTTTCAATTTTACAGCAGTTATTAATCAAGCGCCAGTGAGCAAGCAAATACTGCATTCGACGTTGAACGGGGCACTGCCGAGTGAGGTATGCGGACGAGTGTGAGTGTTGAAGGACTCGGCATGATTTCCAAAAATAAAGAAAAAAATGACAACCTAAGAAAGCAATGGGAATATTGTGAATATAGAGAAGGGGGAATAATGTGAGAAAAACATAAAAACACCGTTTAAGAGACTAATTGGTAGGGCTGCAGTACAGAGTCCGGCTGATTAGATGGAATTCCATAGTAATCCACTGAGAAGGGGTAGGAGCAGGTATCAATCTCTTTTTGGCCAACACTATTCGCTATTTTCTTAGTTTTATTGTACTATTGCAATGTCCTTGTACAAACATAAAATCTTGGAATAGTTTTTGAAACATGAAAAACAAGCGAGGTATCGAGAGTTTATTTAGGTTAGATTAGGTTACCCTGACTGGTCGTGAGGGCCACTCATAGACCAAAAAGGCCCGTTGCGATATGGATATCCATATCCATATATTTAAGAGCCCACAAGACATCCATTGTACTAAATTTGACATTTCATTTTTATTGTGCTTTGAATCCAGCTGATTTGTGAACTAACCTCTGTAGATCCTGTGACCCTAAGTAGCCAAAGTTTGCCCTTCTTACGATGTCAGTGCCAAATACCTCCAACCTGATTCTAGCGAAAGCGGGGCGTACGCACAAAAAGTGGCCACAGTCTGATCTTCCTCTCCACAAGTCTGGCAAAAGGTACTCTGTGCAATGACCACCATTTGCATATGCTTAGCCCACGAAAAAGGACCTTTCATCAGACTTACCAAAAGTCTGCAGTCTCTCCTGCAGTATTAGCTGATATGGTAAACTATGTTCCGTAAAAGCGATGTTTCAATTCAATAGAAGTGATGGTAATCGTAGCTGACCTGATAAATTATGTTTATACTTTTCCGTATCTGCCGCCTCTTACAGCCCTGGCAAAGTGACTTGTCTGCAAGCCTATCATTTGCCTATGCATACCCCAAGCAAAATGAGCTGTCATTAGTCGTACCAGAATTTGGCAGTCTCTCTCACCAAGTGACAGAAGAAAACTTCACGTGCAATCGGAAATAACAGGCAGCATGTCCTTTCGCCATCTGCTGCTACGGCCACAAATTTGCGATTCTAAGCAACCTAATCAGTAATCGTGGCCCTATTGGTAGCAAAAGGTATGGAAAGAACAGGTTCCGGGCCAAGAAAACTGGTCTCAGATCCTTAATCGCAAGTTTATCCGCGACTTCATAACGCCCAGATGTCCGGCAACCCATGTTATGTATATAGATATATTCCAACTTAATTTGGTCTGGATTCGGACAACACCACCAACTTGAAAGTGACAAGAGGGCTGAGCAAGGCCTTCAGCTCAGCCTGACTGTCACTGCAGACACAAATACTTCTGCCACGCCAACTGCTTTCTACGAATACATGAATACCTGAAGCTAAATCTTTAAATAGGTATATTGAATGTTGGAAATTTGGGAACTGGTTTCATGTCACTACTGATCCAATTGATAGGAATGCGTGTCATATCTGAACACTTATGCTATATACGAGTATGTATGCTCAAGCATATACCCTCCACTTTCTACTGATCACATAAAATCAGAGATTGAATGCATTTCTAGTAGCACTGGGAAATGATTTTATTTCTGGAACTATAGTTCTGGGATTATAGTTCTGGGATTATAGTTCTGGGATTATAGTTCTAGGATTATAGTTTTGGTACTATCACTCTGAAGTCTTCCATATCTTCACAACAATTTCTCGAAGCCCACAAAAGCAATCCTATCCATTTTTTACCGCCCCTCCAACACTTCCAAATTGAAAATCTGAAAATATTTTACACCCACTAAAAAAGTGTATAAAAACAAACTGGCGAGAAACAAGAAAAAAAGAGCGACAAAATTTCCTGTCACTAAAATACAAATGAAAAATTAACTTTTTGCGCATCATTAAAATTCCCCAGCAGCAAAATAGTCTCACATATGGAAATGCGCCACAGTCACACACTAATTATCCACTCAGACGCTCTTGCCAGTGCACACATGTGCCGTACACCAGGATCCGCCAACCAGCACGCCATGGAACCGAGCACCGCAGCGCAGCTCGGAGCCGTCATGAAAGCTGCATGCGGTAAACCCGGCGTACGCATTTGCGGCCGGTCTGGACCCGAGCAGTGAGTGCAGCGCGCACAAATGCGTCAACACGCGGAACACTCAAAATTTGTGAACATTATCATAATACCACGAATTTATCAATTTGTCATGTCGATATTTGTTCGGCAATTTATTTTCCAAATACGCGGAGCGGAATACAAAAAACAACAAATTGTGTTCCTGCAGCAGCCAATTCGTAAGTTGTGTGAATTTATTTTCTTATTTACGCGTTGCTTATTCCAGCGGACGGAATTGCAACTGACTCACAGTAAAACTAATGAACTAATGCAACAAATTGAGGCAAGTTATCAAAAAGCGGGAGAGATGAATCTTTCTGTCCTTCTGTAGCTACGCATGAAAGAACTGTAAGAAATAATAGTCGGAGGATGAATGAGTGACCAGAAAAGAAGATGACGCTTCTTTTCTTAACTCTGATCTTAGAAGCCTTAATCTCTGACCTTAGAAGCCTTGCATCTCAGTCATCTCTTAGTTCACTACTTTACTATCGCATGAGTAATTGCACCAAGATAGTAATCATAGAATGTAGTCTGACGGGTTACATTGATGGAAAACACTGAATGGTAACCATTTCCAACAAGATGGTAATCATAGAATATGATCTTAGAAGTCTCTGGGATGGAAAGCATTTCCAACAATATAGAAACCATAAAATATGGTGTGACGGGTCACATGAATGGAAAACACTGGAAGAAAGCATTTCCAACAAGATAGTAATCAAAGAATGTGGTCTGAGAGTCACATGAATGGAAAACACTGGCTAGAAAACATTTCCCACAAGATAGAAATCATAGAATGTGGTCTAAGGGTCACATGAATGGAAAACACTAGCTAGAAAACATTTCCAATAAGACAGTAATCATGGAATGTGATCTAAGAGGTCCCAGGGATGGCAAACACTGGATGGATACCATTTCCAACATGATAGTAATCATAGAATGTGGGCTGAGAGGTCCTTAGGCGAAAACACTGCACTAGTCGAAGAGTATACCAAATTCGTCTACTTCTTTAATGCACCTACAACCGATGATCTGCCTTGGCCGCCTCAATAAAGCCAATCACCTCTGCAATGCGCTGGCCCTAGTTGATAAGGCCAAGCGCACGCAGCATTCCTAGCACCCGGTCCCTACAATCGAGATTAGGTCGTCCTCTTCTGGGCGTTCCACCAACGTGTTTGGAAGAATATACCCTCTTAGCTGGAACGTCGTTATACATTCGCCCAACATGACCAAGCCAGCGACGCCGATGTACTTTTATGCGCTTGATTATGTCAGTGCCAAAGTGTCATACAGCTCATCGTCCATCTTCTTTAATGCACGTCATCAATGCTTATTGAACCATAGAAGTTGAGAAGTATCCTCCTCTCGAGTGCTTCTAACAGCCTCTCTTCATTGGTCTGGATCACCTAGCACGCTAAACCCTAAATGAAAAAACTGCCCTTAGAATTCGTATTATAGACCAATCAATGCAGGTGTAACGAAATCATGTAAGATTGTGCTCCCATTCAAGTCTGCTGGGAGTAAACCAACATGCAAATTCTTCTCCGCGTAACGAATATGAATGTAGAAACATGGAGAAACATGGATGTTTGTCTTTTGAAATTTTGACTCACCTGAAGAGGGACCTTCATATGACTATTATAGAGTTACTTTTCACACAATATTCCCTTTGAACAATTCCTTGTCTGTAGTTTGATGTGATCATTCGATAAGAATTTGATTCAAGATGCCTCTTAAAAGCATCAAAGTGATCATTCGATAAGAGTTTGCTTCAAGATGCCTCTTAAAAGCAGTTCCAATACTTACAGTTTCTTCTCGGCTATTATCAAATTGGGCGATGATTTCTGGAGAATTAAATGATTAATCCAGTTCACTGATTTTCACTATTCCATTAAACAATTAAAGTCTATCTTCTGAAACCTATTTTAGAAATTGGTTTTATGCCCCAAATAATTGTCTAGGTTAGGTTAGGTTAGACTGGCTGACCGAATATGCCACGCAGAGAACTGTTAACTCCTTGGCGATACCAGATGAGTGTCCATTTAGTACTCGCAGCAGAAGAGATCATTGAATAGGGAGGCGTTATTTGGTAGCCGTAGAATTGTAGCGATTCCCAGGGTTGACACCTCTTTTAGTCCCCCAGCCAGGGAACCCCCATATATTTCACGAGTTTTGAATGACCTTTTGACTCAATTGAAAAGATTGAAGAAACCCAAGGTTAGACTAGGTTAGACTGGGTGACGAAATAGGCCACGCAGAGACCTGTGAACTCCTTGGCGATACCAAATCCGTGTCCATTTAGCACTCGCAGCAGAAGAGATCATTGAATAGGGAGGCATTATTTGGTATAATTGGAGCAATTCCCAGGATTGATACCTCTGTTAGTTCCCTAAGCCCCTAAGTATTTTACGCATGCTCTGACGATTGATAGACAGAAGCATAGAAGCATGCTTTAACGTTTCCTTGGAGGCTATCTTTACTCTGTATACTCTGCTTCCAGTTCTCAACACTCTGAGTTCTGTCCCTTATATTGACAACATCCGAAAACATCAAAAACATCCTAAAACTGTAGACATAAAATATGTCCTCTATTTTCCACACGATTATGTGATGGCTTCAGACAGAAATGGCCCCTATTCTCCTCCATACCTCCTCAAACTGTGGTATCACAATGGGCCATTAGGTGTGCTTTGGGTAAACTAAGCTGCCACTCCTACCTACCTATCTCTCCTTCTTTTTTCATGAACACAGAAATCTATCCTTGAGTACCCTCCAACTTATATGTGGTTACCCCTCGCCGGAGTAAGGCACTTGCAAATTCATATCTAAATTTTATAGGAAAGGGATAAATGTTTGCCTGCAGTTGTTGTTGCTACCTGTGTTTGCTTTGACGTAGCTTTGAGAGTTTCTGCAAAAAATTCTGTATGCGAGCAGTTGGAATTTTTATAGTTGTGTCATAGTTGATCTCTTCGGCGTTCTTGCTGTGGGTTTAACTGATCGCCATAGATGTGCCTCACATCCAAACGAAATAAATGCTAATTTCTTTGGCTCCTCTGGTGCTCGCACACTTGCCTCCATACAAAGTAACGCCACAAGTGTCGGGGAGAAGCCGAAAATATGAATATTAATTTTAATACTTTTGTGGGTGCGCAAGTGGCGCCATTGTGAGCGCGACGTTAAACCAAATGCGCACATGTGCACTTCATTTCGGTTAAATCGCTTAATTTCCGAAATAAGTCTGCGCCGTCATGACAGCGACAAATCATTCATCAACAGCGCATAATAACTTCCAAACTTAAAACGCATAATAGCGCGACTTAAGCTGGTTTTACGCTACTTCAGGGGCGCATGAGGCGAGTATAGAACACTGAGGGACGGCTGATGATGTCACCTCTGCTCGCCTTAGCTCGTTGGCGCATAAACGCGATCGTAAAAGTCATTAACATCTGGTGTGATTAACTCTTAACTCTGCGCTTAAGCAGTTCGCTGGCCATGTTGCTTCCCCCACCGTGAGCAGTCCGGTGGAGACGGCATAGCCAGCTTGAGACACCCTGTTGCACCGTCAGTTGTGATTGCTCCTTTTTTCACACGGCAGCATTGCAGCGCACCAGTGCCATTTCTCCACATGTGCGTTCGGAAGTGTCGTCGTCGATTGGTCGCTGTGGATTTATGGGTTTCGCTGGAAGAGTATTTTATAGCACTTATAATTGTATGAGTACGCACAGTGCTGACACTTCCCCCTGCCTCATAAATTTTAGAGCGAGCACACACAGGCACGGATGTAAGTGAGGGCGTGTGAGTGCGTGTGAGTGCGTGTGAGTGCGTGTGAGTGAGCATGGCTATGAGTATGTGTGAGTGTGTGTGTGCAGTAAATGTTGCACATAAACTCTTTAACACTCTTTGACGCAATTAAAAGTCGGTGTGTGTTTTTGTTGTTGTTGTTGCTGTTGTTTGTCTTTCGTCTTCATTCCAGTTGGAAGTGCACTTTGCAGTGGTGCTGGGCCGCACCAGTTGCGCCACCATAGCCAGGCTTCGTGACAGCGGCAACGACATAATTTTTAACAATTTTTATGGTATTTTAGTTGCCATTGCATTTGTTTGTGGCTGTGTGCAACAAATTCACCAGATGCAGTTGCTATTAAGATGGCACACGAAGAGCAGGAGATGGCTATGGTGAAGGCGCTGTTGCCAGAGCAGCGTCAACCACGTCGTTTGTTAGGCAACTTTATTGAATACTCCACTCCGATCTACTCCGTTCATTTGCAATACAGTTGAGGAGAGATTATAAAGCGCTTCAATTTCATAATAATGTGGGAAAGTTTGTGTGCGTTAAGGGCACTGAGGAATGAACTGGAAACGCACTTATTAACAAGCAATTCGAATGACTGAGGGAATTGGGTAATTTAAATAAGCACGCAGAGGAGTGTTCTAGTCTATCCATTACAAGAAATGAACGGCCAAGTCGATAGGTTGGTGAATATCGGAAGGTTCGTGAATATGGAAAGGTTCTTAAATATCGGTACGGTATTATATTAAGGGAGAGAGAAAGATACATTGGCTAAGGAGTTTATACTCAAAACTGATGTTTCTTTCCTCAAACTTCCAAGAAATATTCTTGACGATCAGTCGAAAAACCCTGCTACCATCCCTCAATCCCTTGTGGTATTACAATGGGCCTAGGTATGGCCTAAGTGTATCATCTGACCGAGTGTTCGTACCTTTGACAGCCACTTCAACCTACCGTAGCATCGTGCATTATTATGTACAGTGGTACAGACAGGGTAAAATAATAAATAAATAATACATGATGGTACTCTACATACCTTCCTCAACCCCTTCTTGTTAACCTAAGCATGTCAACTTTATACTTGGTATTGGAAAATGGTCGAGGAATACATTCTCTAACAATACTACTGACTTCTTCATGGATGATTCTAAGCTACAGAAAAGTAGGAGGGCCCGTTTATTGCGCTCCACAAGTACTAAGAATTGTGTTTGGAACCATAACTATTTCAGGACGCGATAATGATAATCAAGTTAGCAATAATCTGGACAAAGCACCTCATTAGACCCTTAAGAGGTTTTTGAAGAATATTCGAGATACCAAGAAACTATAAAATTAGGTCAGAGAAATAGTTTTTTGAAGCATATTCGGGCTGTCAAGAAACTATAAAATTAGGTCAGAGAAATAGTTTTTTGAAGCATATTCGGGCTGTCAAGAAACCATAAAATTAGATCAATGAAATTGGGTTTTCGAGTTGTCAAGATAGCATAAAATTCATAAAATCAGTGTTTCTTACCTCTAAAGGAGCCTTCGAGTGCCAAATAACCACATCATGAAACCATATCAAGAAACCATATCAAGAAACCATATCAAGACCCATAAAATGAGATCAGTGTTTCCATATCCATATCAAGAAACCATAAAATGAGATCAGTGTTTCCATATCTATATCAAGGAACCATAAAATGAGAACAGTGTTTCCGGCGTATAAGCCTTCTCTACAGAGCCTTCGATTACAGAACATCTCAGTACCACAATACCAAAAGTTTTCATACTTGACTAATATGAGTGCCTGATGATTATATGGACCCGCCCCGTGACGCAGTCTTAGATGAGCTATCTAGAAAATGCACTGTAATTGCCCTTACAATATATTGTAACATCCAGCTGATAAGGAAGATATAAGCATCCAGTTACCTACTATAAATCTGCGATGTGTACAAGAAAGTAAACTGAAGATGGAAGACTAAATCAATTCGAAATATTACAGGAGAAATGTGAACCATACTGTAACGAAACTTTTCAGAGCCTGGGTAAGGCTCAGCTGTGTCCAGGATTCGTCCACAGAGGTATTTCTCAGAGTTTATAATATTTTGTCTTTATTGTTTCAAATTATTTGCCTTGACTTGATAGTTATTTTGACAACAAGTCCTTCTTGCCGTGGAGTGAGTGTGTCCCAATGACGCTATTTAAGGTCGAGACTCCTGTGTGAGTCGGGCGAGACTTCTCAGGCTGAGACGCCTGTGTGAGATTCTTGAGCGAAATTCCTTAGGTTGAGACTCCTGTGTGAGATTCTTGAGTGGGATTACTCAGGCTGATACTCTTGTGTGAGGTTCTTGGGTGAGATACCTTAGATTGAGTCTCCTGCGTGAGATTCTTGTATGAGATTCCTCAGGCTGAGACGCCTGTGTGAGATTCTTGAGTGGGATTACTCAGGCTGATACTCTTGTGTGAGGTTCTTGGGTGAGATTTCTTAGATGGAGACTCCTGGGTGAGATTCTTGTATTCCTCAGGCTGAGTCTTCTGCATGAGGCTCTTCATTAAGACTCCTTAGGCTGAGACTCCTGTGGACTTGGTTGATTCTATTTCGTTGTCCTTATTAAGATTGCAACGGCTATTGCTCTTTGCTATTGTTCTCTGCTTGATGTTTCGATTGTTATTGCCAGTTTGAACGCTTGTTACTCCACACTCTGAAAGATTCTCAATCACTATTTAACCTACTGAAAGTTTAAAGTGATTGAGAATTGGTTTCATACAAAAAGAAGAAACAAACGAAGCAAAATCTGACTCGCCTACTTTGAGTTTTTTCCATATTTTAAAGAACCAAGATTTTGTGTGGGTGAAATTTTTCAGTGGACCAATTTCAGCTTCACAATATTAAGGAACAAACGACGAGGGGATAGTATCCCTACTTCATAAGAATATGTTAATAATATGTTAATATAATGGTTAATAATTGTATCATATGTTAATAGTTGTATGAACGATAACTTGTCCCTGTATATATGTGATAAGCCATACAGAAATGCTGGGTCTCAGGGTTTCTGAATTTTGTGAAGATTGCTTAAGAAGATAAAGAAATGCGTTCCCATCTTCTATGTATACATATATATGTTCACTGAACCCCCTTCATTTCATATGACCACCTATTCTGCTACTTGTCATCTGGCAGTGCCTCGTTTAATGACTTGGTTTCTATAATTCCTAGGGTCTTCAGCTTAAGAGGGAGGAGTTTTCCATGCCTTAAGTGCATTTATTTTCAGAGATATGTTTCGTTTCCGATCTTATATTTTCAGGCGAACCGGTTCGAAACCTTAAAATTCCCTCTGACTTCGCGCCTGTTCTTAACTATATTTCCGATGCTCTTCTTGAAACTAATGAAGAGAATATTGACACTGATAAATAGTATGAGTGTTATAAACTCAACGAATTTTTTCTATTTATCAATCCACTATCACTCAGATAAGAATCAGATTCTTATAATTTTTAAGTTCAGAATATTTGATTTCATATACGGAATACACGATTGTTTGATCGTTCCAATAGCTTCGGAACGACATTGACAGTAAATCAGATTGTATCAGTGTTCCCAATGTTCATTCGCATAGATTGAGAATGCTCCTTTCAGTACCCATTTTAATTTCTATTCACATTCTACTAAATCATACAATTGAATGATGTAAACGCAGCTCACAATTCTTCGATTGCTCTAACCCCTTCTGGATGAATCATGTGGTTCCAATGTTCATTCTTACAGAATAAAAATGCTCCTATCCCTGATCAATCCTACTCACATTCTGCTAAATCATACAATTAACGGATAGAAACTCTTCCATTGTTCCAATCTCCAAAATATATTCTCTTCTCTGTGAATGGATGCAATGTTTCCAATGTTCATTCTCACAGAATGAAAATGCTGCTTTCAGTGCTCACTTCAGCTTCTGATCACATTCTATTAAACCATAAAATTGAGAGTTTGTTTGCTAAGATATCTTCTATGATACTAACCCCCTCCAAAAATACATTCTCTTCTCTGTGAATCATGTGATTGTCCCGTTTCCGAAGACCTTCTCTAACCCAGTGCAGACTAATTTAAATATTGGCCATTTGACAAATGATTCTAAGTTTTATAATTGGGAGTTTCAAGCTCATTCATCAAGATAGAATACTTCAATGGCCCTCCAGTTGGCTTCAAATGATCTCTACCTAATTAAATCTCCTCAAGAGGCAGAAGTGATTCTTCAATGATCTAATAAGCCATCAAAGTCTTGATAAATGCTTCTAATCGATGATTTGACTCACAGATTTTGGTCTGGGTGTCTGGTCATAGAATGTTTTCATGAATCTCAAGCTAACTTCAATGATCTCAACTTATTGAAATCTTTCCAAGAAGCATACTCGTGTCTGTTGCGTTCTTCAATAATCTCCTAAGTCAGCAAAATTGGTTTTCTTGCCTTATCAAAGATGAGTATAATCAGTGACTTGCCTTACAAAGTCTGATCGTACGACAGAACTTTGCTATGAGCCTCAAGTTTACTTCAAGTGATCTCAACATAATTCTCCTGAAGAGGCAGAAATGTTGGGTTCTTCAATGATATCCTAAGTCAGTAAAGTCTAGATAGATACTTATAGTCGGTGACTTACCTCACAGATTCTGATATGGATGTCTGGTCATAGGATGTTCTCTTAAAACTGAAGCTAACTTCAAGTGATGTCAACCTAATTAAATCTTTCCAAGAAGCATACTCGTATCTATTGGGTTCTTCAATGATCTCCAAGGTGTGCAAAATGGTGTTCTTTTCTCACTAAATATGATTATAAATAATCTGCGACTTGCCTCAGAGATTCGGATCGTAAGACAGAATGTTGACTTGAGCTTCAAGTTTACTGCAATTGATCTCAAGCTTATCATTGCCAAGAGGCATAATGATCAGTGATCAAGAGGCATAATGATCAATGATCCATGATCTCCCTCGTCTACAAAATGGTGTTCTTGCCTTATTAAAGATGAGAATAATCAGTGACTTCACTCACAGCTTCTGTTGCTAAGAATTACCACCATAAATCTTTTCATTATCATGGTATAATAGGTAATTAGATCCCAGGCTAAAATGTCAGTTAGGAGCGGGGATATATTCACCCACTTCCTCATATCTTTTGGCCGACTCTTCGATGGGGATGGTCATCTCTATTCGTATTTTCCCAACTACTTTCTTTTCTCTTATTTGAAACAAATTATATTGTTTGAAATCTATCCTTGACTATATGGCAACAATTCTGGTTGTGTCCTTTCCTTTTTGTAAAAATCTGAATTTGGTGGCACTTAATTAGCCCACAACGCCTTCGCTAACAATTTCGTTAATTTATGGTCATTCTGCTTCCAACAAATTTCCAGAGAAACTCACAATTGCACTGCATTGCTCTTATGAAATAAACCTCATCCTAAGGCTGAAGGATAATTACATATGCACTCTGCAGCCATGCCCATGTCACAGCCTCATCCGCTCTACTGCACAGACAACTAATAATTCTATCGTTTATTGTTACCCCCGCCAAACAATTTCTGGACGGAGAAAAAAAGCGCAGAGAAACAACTAAAAAGGAATAAAAGCAAACATGACAAACATTAAACTTATGTTTGCTTATTTATGTCAAATATATCATTCTGAGCGGTACGAGCGGCAAGGATGCTCGCCAGGCTCGTACATGAAGTTTGCGTCTAATACACTCGCTGGCGCACTACCGCCAACGTCTTCTTCTGCTAATGTGTATGCCCAAGGGCTCATCCTAATATACACGCACTCACACACACTAACTCACACACACTCACACACACACTCAAACTCACTCAAGTCACACACACACTCACTCATCGCAGGGCATCTTAAAACCGACGACAACAACAATAAACAAAAGGCAATATTTTATCCATGTGAAGTGGCACGCCGCCACTCGTGCCAGGGCTCATAGGCGTAGTGGAGCGGCGCGCTCGCGGATCCAGCTCGTCAGGACATGGCGCGTAGGAATTTCGCGCATGTGGGCACACTGGCGTACATTTGTCTATTAACTTATTGGCAACGTTGTAGCTGCGTAGGGGGCTACTGGCAAACGGCAGTGCTGGAGAGCGCCAGCCAAGAAAAGTCGCGTTGTTTCAAAAAATAGCAAATTTTCTTAAATTAAAAATCAAATGCTCAACTTGATTTATAATTCTCTCAGATGACAGCTGGCATGCTGGAGTCTGATTAATAGTTATTGATCTCTAATATATATACTATAATATGGGAAACAGAGTGTGGGTATAAGTAAAAGTATAAAGCGGCAGGAACGAATATAGTATGCTGTTGGGGGGAAAGCACTCTTGGGAATAGATTCTCTGTACATAAGTACTGCAGAGAATTTGTACTTGGATTCACCTTTAATGACAGGACTGTTAGTGGAGATCCTGCTAATGTAATCACCACTAAAAATGTTAGGCTAAGCTGCAGTTGAAGAGAACTGCAAAGTGTCATATGCCTAGCTGGGGGTTCCATTGTTCCTAAGATTCAGAGATGTATCCTGATTAATACTCTTCTTATATTGATTAATACTAATCTTCCACAGCCGAAAACTTTTCTATATCTTATAATTTTTAAGCTCATAATATTTGATTTCATATCTGGAATAACACGACTGTTTGATCGTTGCAAAAGCTTGGGAACTACATTGGCAGTATATCAGATTGTTACAGTGTTTCCAATATTCATTCTCATATATTGAAAATGCTCCTTTCAGTACCCATTTGAACTTCTATTCACATTCTGCTTGCTTATACAATTGAAAGATAGAAACTCTGCTAAAAATTCTGAGATTGTTCCAACCCTATAAACATATCTTCTCTTCATGCATGTGGTTCCAATGTTTGCGATGTTCTTCTCACAGAAAGAAAATGCTCCTTTCACTGCTCTTTTCTATTCACATTCTGCTAAATCATACAATTGAAGGATAGAAACTCTGCTCAAAATTCTGCGATTGCTCCAACCCTATAAACATATCTTCTCGTCATGCATATGGTTCCAATGTTTCCGATGTTCATCCAAAAGCCGCAGCAGAATAATTTAAATCATGTTCACTTCGTATATTTTTCTAAGTTTTTCAATTCTAGAGAGTTTGAAACTCATTCATCAAGAAGAAATATTTCCTGGAGCCTCAAGTTTCTTGATGGGTACAAAATATTCTTCAGGATTCCATTGTTATCCGAAAGATGTATTTTGGATGGATCCCTTAACACTTCTCAAACAAAAAGGCGTTGTGACTCAGTGTTCTGAAATGTGGATTTTCCTTTTCCACTCTGTTTGCATATTTTACTCTGGGTTTTTTCAAGTGTCGAAGGTAGATCATGTAAAAGTGGGAAGGAAATGAGGAAAAGAAAGGAATATAACAAAGTCGGAGAAACTTTTTGTTGCCAGTTTTCTTAATAAATCCCTGGACAAAACGCAGGTATTTCCATGAGCTCAACAAACTATTGGCGGAGGAATGTTCTTGCGGTATTTCAAGGCTTTAGGGACATAGCAAGGTTTATCAAACTATCAGGATGGTTGCCTACAACATGATGGGGAAGTCATGCTTTTCCCGGCGCTGTCCTTGCGCTGACTATCACCATCCCAAGTAAGAGAACTTTTTCGTCAGTGCTTGAACGGCGCCACACCATGGTATCGCAATGGGTCATTATGTGTGCTCAAGTGTGCTTTTTGGCAAACCAGGCGCCCACTCCTACCTACCCACCATATTACTCGAAGGTATATTTAGTTACCATTTTCCTTATATGTCCTCGCACACTCATATTGTCCTTTAAAATACATGCCGAAAAAGAACTTAAGATCGTATTTTACAGAAGAAGTTCTATGTTAAGCTACCTTTGAACCAGATTTCTTGACTCCATAAACCCAGTTCATCCCTGGGCTTTGTTTCTGATTTGCTTGTAAAGTGGCTCTAAAATATGTTTTAATAAAAATGTTAGAAAGAATAAATTCCTAGTATCAAAGATGCCTGAATATTAGTCAAAGTAATGCTGAAAGTGCCTGGACTCAGTAGAGGTGAAACCCCCAGTAACACAGTCAGTGAATCTCCAAATTAAAGTGGATTCTTTGGCAAGACAACTCGCGAATTACAGTTTTGTTTGCAAAAATCGGATACAAAAGCAGGGGTTTCCAGACATACTTAACCACATAGCAAAATGAATTGTGGCGATTTCCTACTCCGAGAACTCACTATTAAAAATTAGGATCAAATCCTTGGCATATTTTTACGCATTTTCTCTAAGTACCCCAAACAAACATATCCCTCTCAGTTGAAGAGGTCCCACTACGGAAATGCTCGTCTATCACCGTCTGAAATGGGAATCTGGATAAGTTCGGGAGCTGGTTCTAGTGGTGAAGACAACATGGGTCCCCTTCTGTGGAGCTAAATATAAACTAAGAACTGCAGCGAACTCATCCTAAGGAATCCACACCAAACAAATTGAAATTAATATCCTTTTGAATCCATTAATTCGAGGACTTTATGCTTCGGTATACATTTTAACTTATAAACATTTTTTAATTTTATGATCAGAAAAACATATACATATATATCATAACTCCTATATATATAAAATTTAATTTGTATATAGAACACATTTTTTTGTCTTCGCCTTGCAACGACTCTCTTCCCCAAATTTCACTCCTGACCTTGCATCATGTCATCCTCTTCAATGGTGGTGGCTATGGCTATGTCACTGTAGCGCATATGTGGCCCGAAGTTCTGCAGCCTCATTGCATTGTACACCAGCGTGTTTAGCCTACAATTCTCGATTTCCATTCGCTGACGCAGATCCTTGGCAATTTTCTTCCAGTCTGCAGGCTTCTTCTCCAGCTGGCACAACGCTCTGTAATCTCTTTTAATATCGTCGATTAAGTGATTCTGAGAGTCAATGTCAGTCAGCACCAAACGGTATTGTTCAAAGTAACGCTCCTCATCCGGATCACTGGCACTGGTCTCTTTGTCAGCGGTGGAGCTGGTCTCTGCTACCTCGGCATCAACTGTTCCTTCAGCGCCTTGAGTGTCGTTCGCGCTGAGCTGAGCTTCTGAAGCAACGCTACTTACGGAACTCTGATAGACGAACGAAATGCCTGCCAATGGTTCCGACATCTCATCGGTGGGCGCTTCAAACTTAACTATTGGAGGGCGTGACATGCTCAGACTTTTTGTTATGCCACAAATAATTTGGAAATAAAATTTGAATAAATATTTTTTCCCAAAAAATTTGCTCCTGGATGAAAAAATTTGTTTTTAAATTTACTTTTTCACTACTTTTGACAGAAAATTCAAAGTTCTGCTCTGCGAGAGAACGATGTTCAGGTTGGAAATTTCGAGTCGCGAGGTTTCAATTTAGCTCAATTGATTTTAATTGTCTGTGGGGGAACCTTGCGTCTATGTCAATGGGCATGTGTGTGTGTATTGTTGTAGTTGTAGTTGTTGTTGTTGCTGTCGAAGTTGTTGTTGTTGTTGTTGTCATCAGCCTATAATAAATTATTATTATTAAACACGCAAGGCACACAATTAATTTTTATAGGTACGTTCCGCGAGTGTGGTCACGGAGCGTTTCTACTGCGCAAGCGTGGTGACTTTTATTTTATATTTACTTTCTTCATTAATGTTAATTTAAGAAAATTATACGGTATTCAAGTATACCAAGAAGTGTAACTGAATCCGCACTCAACAACGTCAAACAACAGCAATGCCATCATGCTGACACAGCCCATTCTTCTGAGTGGGGTGCCGCGGGTCTTCCACAGTACCCTCATAATTTGCCAACTGTGTCGGAATGGACTCGAATGTTATACATTCAATTGAGGTGATCAACGTTAATTAAGAAATACACTGCAGCATATCTTATTCTGGTGCATGCCATGACATTGCAGCAAACGAGAGTGACTCACAATGGCCGCAACTCCAGCTCCTGAGCATGTGTGATCAGGGTGTATTCAGACCTTTATCAATGCTCGCTTTTTTATAGAGCTGTTGTGTTTTTATACATATTAGACAGAAACACTCTGATCTGGCTCAAATTAGTGGGAATTTTCAGGCATAGGAAAATCTCACCACAACTTAAATATTTGCCATTTCTCCTTCCTTGTCAATTCTTTCCTTTGTTCAAGGAATTTTCTCTTTCAAAATGAGCTCTTATAATTTCTGAGACTATTAAGGTCCATAGAAAAGTTGATATCTTTCCTTAGTTGTGACTTCATAACCACGTATTTCTCGCTGCATATACTAAAGCCTTCGAACAGACTGTATCATTAAGTCGAAAATGCACAAAAAATGACAATTTAGACAAAGAGTACATAAATCCGTTTTATTAAATTATTTTCATATATCAAGAATGATAGAGAAGAAGATTACGCATGTATGTAAAAAAACTACCGATAAACCGACTGTTGGGTGGATTCAAATGATGTTAAAAAGAAGGCAGATGAGCTCATCTCTGGGAGACGAGGCCGTATCAGTCAAGGCAATAAGGGTGGTGTGTTGTCACCCCTTCTATGGTCTTTAGTTATTGACGATCTCTTAGTCAAACTACAAGGGTTAGGCTTCGAGGCAAGTGGATATGCTGACGATCTTGCTTTCAGTATCAGCGGCAAGTTTGACAGAATTGCTGTTTATCTCAGATTGGTGTCGCGCAGAGGGGTTATGCATTAATCCTAGCAAGACCATTCTCGTTCCTTTTGCAAACAATAACCTTGGTACAAGGGAAACAATATAAAATATTCCGATGAGGTCAAATATCTAGGTGTAGTTCTGGACTAAAATGCGACTAAATTGGAACTCTCACCTAAATTTTGTGATAAACAAAGCCACAATAGCAATGTGGGCCTGTCGGAATCTCTTTGGTAGAACATGGGGTCTAGACTCAAAAATGATACACTGGATGTATGTAATGATGGTTAGACCAATCATTACCTATGCATCCCTTGTGTGGTGGCCCAAGACAACACAAGAATCTGGTAAGAAAATACTTCCAAGATTTCAAAGGCAGGCTTGCCTGGCAATCACCGGTGCTATGCGAAACTGCCCAACCGCAGCTATTGAGGCCATAATAGGACTATCCCCACTACATGCATTCGTGAAAAATTGTGCTGCTAGAAGCGCGTTGAAGATGAACATCTTATCTAGACAAGAACCTCATGACTATGGTCATTTCAATATTTTAAAAAACATACCGGATCAAAACATAATCTGCTCAGTAATGGGTTATAGGACCCAAAACGACAGTTTGATCGCAATTCTCAGATTATTTTCGCAGACCGTGATGAATGGGACATAGGAGGACCTTGGGTCGACCCTAGAAGTCTAGAATGGTTCACGGATGGTTAAAAAAAAAACAACGGAGTCGGTGCAGGGGTCTATGGACCAAATACCAAAATCTCAGAACCAATGGGCAGATGGCCTAGCGTCTTCCAGGCTGAAATTCAAGCAATCTCAATCTGTGTGAGGACATATCTGAAAAGGGGTATCAAGGCCGCACACATAGCTATTTATATTCAGATAGTCAAGCTGCATTACAAGTATTAGCTTCATATTCTCTAGAATCGAAACTGGTGGAAGAATGCTTCAATAACCTACAAACTTTAGTTGCAACAAATAAGGTTGCAATTTGCTGGGTCCCGGGTCACTCGGGGATCAAAGGCAACGAAATTTCTGACGAACTGGCTAGGACCGGTTCCGCAGCAAGCCTAATAGATCCGGAGCCATGCTGTGGTATCAACTGGGCAGAGGCTAAATCCAGGGCAGATAGCTGAGAATATAGTCTCAGAATGTGACACTGGGAAGGGATAGAGGGGATTCGCCGAGCCAAAAGACTGGTAACCTACAATAAAGAACTGCACAAAATGTGCAAAGCAGACATAGGGAAAATGGTAGGATTAGGGAAAATAGTAGGATTTCTATCAGGTCATTACTACCTGAAATGTCGCCTGACTAAAATCCACATTCTTGATGATACGGAGTGCCGGCTCTGTCTAGAAGAAGAGGAAACCATGGAACACATATTGCGCGACTGCATTGCGTTGGCAATAAGTAGAATGAACATATTCCACCGCGACCTGCTGAATCCGGAGGAAATAAAAATGCCCCATGTTATGGACATTGTCAACTTCATCCACCAAGCAGAAAAGACAATGAAAGAACATGACTTTCAACTACCGCGGAGCATTGGCACAGAAGAGACTCAAGTATTGTGGAGAATATATCTTATATATGAGCAAGATCCCTCAACTTGATTCCTCCAAAATATATGCATTCCTGTCGACATTAACCTGGCAGAAGATCTGTATACTATCCTCATCTTTCGAATAAATAGGGGCATCATAATAGATCTTTCAGGTAGCGGTGTATAACAGCCTGAAATTAATCTAATCTAATCTAATCTAGTATGACAATTATTTTAGTTGGTGGTTGTTTAAAGATTTCGACTGTGATAAGAT
This sequence comes from Clusia tigrina, assembly GCA_920105625.2. NCBI lineage: Eukaryota > Metazoa > Arthropoda > Insecta > Diptera > Clusiidae > Clusia > Clusia tigrina. The sequence goes on from OV050031.1 coordinate 221,304,569, forward strand.
TGCAGCCTGGACATTTTTTGGACTTCAACTTGTCACTTCAGTTTCAGTGGTGAATTCAATTTCGAGACTGTGTTTTTGATGACCATGATCGACCTGAACACTATAACCGCTGGAATCGTTAAGAGTGATAGTATCAGTAAGGTATTCTGCAAATGCTTCTGCGTTATGACTATTGTCCATTTGTCATTTTCAACTTTGATAGGTGCAGAATGTATTGCGAATTGTTTTAACTTCTGTGTGCATTTCCCTAAGGAATAATCTCTTTATCTCCTTCTCTCATATGCCTTTCTATCACTCGCTCTTTCCGTCTTCCCATCCAAGCCTCATAACTGCAGTCATTACAACACATTAGTGAAATTAAATTGATTCCTCTCACAGCGGCTCTTCGCTGTTCCATCCTCCCCTGGGTGCCCGCAAACACAAGTTGTGTTTTGTTTGATTGTGTTCGGCACCACCTTTTAACGTAGCAACTCCAGCATCAGCAACAACAACAACAACATCACCGAGTACAGTGAATGCATCAACTTATTAACAATCATAATGATAGCGTGCCCAGCTCCCTGGTCATGATTTATGAAATACCCCCCCTAAATGCCGCTAAGTAGGCAGCAAATATTGCATGTTTTTTCCTCTTGCTTATTTATTTGTCTCTTTGTTTGTTCCGCTAACCATAAAAACTATGCTGACACATCCCTTTCTACCCTTCAGTGGGCTTTTCCATTTTTTTTTTTTTTGGCTTTTGCTTTGTTTTGTTTGTTTAAATCCGAACGAATTTGAAAGATGCACTTGTTTCCTTGCCCGAGGTACAAGTAATCATATTAGGCGAAATTTATACTCATATGCGTCGCTTTAATGGGCTGCCGGGCTTGTGAGGTACGCACAGCCTTATCTACATACACGCGGGTAACATGCGTGGATCTGCGCTGAGAGGAGGGTGCCTTCGTTGGCAGGGCGGGCGAATTGCTGCAACCTTTTAAGCTAAATTGTACGAGTATCGAGTTGGCAACATTGTCATTTAAACTAATTGAGTGTTACAAATTTTATGTGCAAAATGTTTAAGCGAAATTGAAATTTTGTTTTGCGCTCCGGCGCTGTTGTTGTGACCCTCGTGCCCGCATGCAAACATCGCTGGCTCACAGGACATGCGAGGGCCATTTAAGTAGTCTGTCAAGATTTTCCCTTTTCACTGAGTTAAATTTAGAGAAATGTTGAAAGTTCGCAATGCGGAAAAAAATATGCACACGCATAAATGTCAATATGAATAATGTGGCGTGTATCGAGCAACCGTAAGTGATGTTCTGTCAGGGGCGGGGAGGGTGAAGGGCGATGCACATTTGTGTGCTGTGAAAAGTCAAAGTTTACTTTAAATGCATTGGCAGTTAAATAAATAACTGCTCTCTCTTTTTTCCTCTATCCTTTGGTCTCTCTTTTCATATATTTCCATACTTTTCCTATATCTTTCTATATCTCTCTATCTTCCCTCTCCCTTTCCCTATGACTCCCTCTTTGTCTGTATCACTCTTTCATTCTACCTCTTTCTACATCTCTCCCTGTCTACTTCTATCTCTCTGTATATCTCCTTCTATCTCCATCACTGTCTCTATCAAAATATCTCGCTTTCGTTGCCTCCCACTCTATCAACTCTCTATTTCTCTATCTCTTTCTATCTCATTTTGCCTCTCTCTAGCTCTCTCTTTTACCTCTGTACCTCTATATGTCTCTATTTGTTAAGGGTTCTTTCATCACTCTTTTTCTTTATCTCTTCCCGATTTTCCAACTCTCCACTTTCTTCTTCCAACACCATCACTATATCTATATATCTCTCTTTCTACCTCTCAATCTTTACTTGTATTTCTCTATATATGGTATGTCTGTCTCATTCTAACTGTCCCTGTCTTTCTCTTGTTCCCTCTAGCTCTCTAATTGCCTCCATCTGTCATTCTCTCTGTCTATTTCTCTATCTCTCTCTCTTCCTCTCATTTTTCCTTCTCTCTACCTTCCGCTTCTATCCTCCATCACTATCTCTATCTCTATATATATTTTTCTACCTCTCCATCTCAATTTCTTTTTACCTCTCTGTATTTCTCTATATCTAACTGTTTCATTCTATATCTCCCTACCTCTCTCTTTTGTTCACTTACTCTCCAAGAGCCTACATCTGCCATTCCCTCTTTATATTTCTCTATATCTCTCTCTGTGATTTTTTCTTTTCTCTACCTTCCTCTTATATCTCCATCACTATCTCTATCTTAATATATCTCTTTCTACCTCTCCCTATCTACTTCTTTTTACCTCGCTGTATTTCGTTATATCTATCTGTATCATTCTATATTTACCTATCCCTCTCTTGTTCCCAGCAACTCTCTAATTGTGTCCATCTATATTTCCGTCTTTTTATTTCTCTATACCTCTCTCTCTCTCTCTCTGATGTTTACAGATCTCTACCTTCATTTCATATCACCATCACTATATCTCTATTTCTACCAATCTCACTCTAATACAACTCTGTATTTATCTATCTCTCTCTACCTCATTCTACTGCTTCCTCTCTCTCTCTCCCTTGTTCCCTCTATGTCTCAATTTGTCTCTATCAATCTTTCTGTTTCTCTATTGCTTCCCTTTTTCTAATTGATTCTCTATCTCCCTCTTCAATCTCTGTCACTATCTTCCTCGTCAATCTCTATAACTATCTCTCTCCCTCTACCTCTCTCTCCACCGCTCTCTCTCTACCTTTTTTTACAGTTCTATTCCTCTATATATCTTTGTATCATTCTGCATCTCTATATCTTACTATATTTCCCCACTATCTCTTTGTTTGGCTATATATCTCTTTCCCTATCTCTCTCTGTTTTTTTCTGTCTGTGTCTTTGTCTTCCTCTTCAAACACAAATCTAAATATCTATATATATATATATATATATATATATATATATATATATATATATATATATATATATATATATATATATATATATATATATATATATATATATATATATATATATATATATATATAACTCTCCCTCTCTTTCTACCTGCCTCTCTATACGTCTCTCTATACATCTCTATTTAACTTTCCTTACCGCTCTATTTCTATATAACTTACTTTCGTATTCTGTACCTCTCTACCTCTCTTTATTTCCCCTCTATCTCTATTCCCCTCTCTCATCCCCTGTCTCCTTTTTTCCACGTATCCCACGGGCCCATATCCCTCTTTCCCCTCTTACCCCCCCCCCCCCCCCTCTTTGTCTTTTTCTTACTTTATCTCTATGTCCCTCTTCAATCTCTGATACTGTCACTCTCTTTTATATATAATACAATTTTTCTCTCTCTACCATTCCCTAACTCTATTTCTCTGCCTCTCTCTGTCCTTTTTTATATCTAGACTATCTCACAATCTACAATCTTAAATCTGTCACAATGTTCTATCTCTTATACTATTTTTCTCTCTTTACGTCTGCTTACCTGTCGCTATTTCCCTATCTTTCTCTCTCTTTGTATCTCCTTATATCTATTTCTAATCTTTATATCTTTGTCAATCACTTTTTGTCTCTCTATCTCATTCCACCGCATTCTATTCTACTATTTCTCCTTATGTCTCTTTACCTATCTATCTCTTGTCTCTGTCCACCTCTTTCTCACTATCCCCATATATTTCATTATATCCCTGTTTCTATCACTCTATCACTATATCTCTGTACCTTTACTTGTTGTTTCTCTATCACTCTATCTCTCTAGCTCTCTCCTATACCAATCTGCCTCTTTCGCACTCGCTGTCGCTGTGTATCTATCTTTCTATATTCCTCTGTCTATCTGTCTTTCAATATCCCTCTGTTTATCTGTCTTTCTATATCTTTCTGCCTTTCTGTCTTTCTATATCCCTCTGTCTATCTGTCAGTCTATATCCCTTCTTTCTATCTATCTCTCCCTCTATATGTGGATGCATTGCGGTAGCTTAGCACACTTTCTACTAATGACCAAATAAGTTATTATAAAATCTTATCACACTCTGATCAATAGACGCCTATCTCTGGTGTGAGTTTTATGGAGGTCCTGCCAGTTTCTTATATAGTAGGAAGGCGTGTCTCTAATCCGACTTTACCCACTTTTTTGCTTATGGTTTTATAGGGATGTTATTATCTTTATATTATTATATAAGGATATATTATCCGTCCAATCAAATATGTTCAGTACATCATGTATTGGTTTGAAGCTAAAAACATTTTCGAATAGGAGGCGTGGCAGTATATATATATTTGATTCACATTTTTTACATAACCAAGTGTGACCCCAGTATGAAGATTAGAGTGTTGTTTTAAATATTCTCAATAGAGGCATAGCTTAAATCACTTCAATTGAGGTGTCGACAGTAGCATATATGAAGGTGTAGGCGGGACATTTCTCCGATATCAGCCATATAATATTCTGATTGATAAGGTATTAGTATCGCAAACTAGGCAGCCACTCCTACCTACCTACCTAAGGTATTGGAACTATACGAAAAACGTAGCAATAACCATCCAGGGTTTGCAAGTTTTGAGCATGAAAGACAACATGAAATCTGTATTAGATGCGACTGCGGGAACTCCCAAGAGACCAAAATTCATGAACTACCTTAGATCTTAAATCAGTTACTCCCAAAGAAGCCAACCTACAAGCTTGCCAATAAACTGTCTGTCCCCACTGGAGACCATTTCTGCATGCTTGAAACTGCTTTTATATTGAATTTTGAACAGCTCTGCCCTCGAAGTGCTCGCGATAAGCCCAAGGTAAACCGATGATTAATTATGTCACTCTTAATACTCCGCACAAATATGAACTGTTTGCAGATGTACCCAGTCCCCCCAGCTCCTGCGGGGGTGGAGTGCCGCAGCAAAGTAGTGCAAAAAGCACACTCATGACTCATTTTGCGCATTTGTCAAAATTTTCGCAATGCATCATTTTGTATATGACAAAGCCAACATGAAGATAAATCGCCAGAAACACGGAATTAAAAACTGATGTAGCGATTAATTTATCGCTGGCGCTATACACGAAAATCCACCCACACACACACACACAGAAGAAACGCCGCCACCGAAAGGAAAACGCTCAAAGCGCAACACACACAGCAGCAGGAGTGGCAGAAGCAGCAACAACAGCAGCCAATAGAGCAGGAGTATTTAGCAAGTTGCAGCAGTAGATGAGGCAAATGAATTACCAGCAAGTTGCAAATAAGCGCGCTTCAATGCATCACACACAGAAATAGCTCTCGCTGCCCGTCTCTGAGAGGACTCTTTCATAAACAAAACCGAACCAAATGAAACCAAATCAAATGAAACCGAATCAAATAAAAACTAAACCAAAAATGAAGCGAAAGCGTTCCCCCTCCGCAGAGCAAACAAAGACAAGAAAACGGAAGCGCTTTCAGCTGTCGAACTGCATTGGCAAAACCCCGCAACCGGAACAAGCAACAAAACACGCCAAGTTGTTCAATCATGATTGCTACAAGTGCGACTTAAACCTTGTCAAGTGAAGCGGCGCACAGCCGGAGGGGGTGGGCCGGACACTGCCACCCGCGCCAAAAGGATTTATGGTCATCGATCAGAATTAATGAAGATTTTTCTATGTGCTGTTTGCATGTTGCTGTAATTGTAGTTGTTGTAATTGTTGTTGTTGTAATTGTAGTTGTTGTAATAGCTCTTATTCCTGTTGTTGTTGTCGAGCTTTTGTTTCAGTTTTTTTTTATACAAAAGTTGCTTCTTGCTGAACTCTGCGGTGTCTTCCGTTTTTCCTTTGGTATGCTTTCAATAGAACCGAATTGATGCTCTGCTCTAGGACGGCACTGGGATGTCCACTGCATCTAATTTATCCCTGCTCCCATTGTTGTTTTTGTTGTTGCTGTTTCATGCTTGATTTACCTCAGAAATTAATTTATTGCAACTGGCGAGGAATATTCACTTAGTTACTGGCTCTCTATACTAGGTAGTAAGTTAGTGGATCAAAGCTGGAAAAACCCTGGAAAGAAATAAAAGATTCAGCTAAAAGAACACTAAAAGGTGAAGAGATGAAAGAGCAGCTTGAGATGAAAGAGCAGCTTGAGGTGGAAGATCAGGCGCTAAATTTGGGGAACGAACGAAAGAACAGAAGGTGGGGAGATGAAAAAACAGATTTACTTGGAAGATCAGGTGGTAAATTTTTGGAACTAACAAAAGAACAGAAGATGAAGAGATGACAGAGCTGCTTTAGGTGGAAGGTCAGGTGGTAAACCTGTGGAAGCAACGAAAGAACAGAAGGTGAAGAGATGAAAGGGTAGATTTACTTAGAAGATCAGGTGGTAAACCTATGCAACGAACGAAAGAACAGAAGGTGAAGAGGTGACAGAGCAGATTTAGTTGGAAGATCAGGTGGTAAACCCGTGGAACGAACGAAATCACAGAAGGTGAAGAGATGACAGAGCAGCTTTAGCGGAAGGTCAGGTGGTAAACCTGTGGAACGAACGAAAGAACAGAAGGTGAAGAGATGACAGAGCAGATTTAGGTAGAAGATCAGGTGGGGAACGATTTATAACCGTGTGAGTCAGAAGAACAACGTCAGACCAAAACTGAGACAGTCACAATTTAGTAAGAGAGTCAATTAGGACTCGCAAAGAGAACCGATTGAGAAGGAAACTGATGTGGAGTGAACAGCTGAAGGAATATAAATGACCGGAGAAAGAGACGCACTTACCCTGAGTCTCCACTTATACTTACTATATGGAGTGTATGAAGCTAAGAGAATAAAATGACTTAGTCTAAAAACACCAACAATCCAACCAAACCAAATTAATATCTCGAATAATACCAACTACAGATAGATATATATTTATATCATTTATTGTTCCATCAGCTGCGAGTATTTTCTGCGAACTGCTTATATAACACAGAAGAAACTACCTGGTTTTTTCACACGGTGAGTAAGAAACCACCTGGCAACATTCAATAGTGAGTATTGGAAGTAATCATACTAAAAGAAAAACTAACCCAAGATTAAAGCCATGAAATTATTGAACAACAATTTGCATTTAAAGGGGTATTGGAATACTGAAGAGTGAGCAGGTATATAGACTAAATGTGTCGTATTACATGGAGATAGCTTACTTAAAATAATAAGGGAGAGTCAGCAAAATCTAAAATCTAAATAGATTCTTCCACTATTCAGAGTAGAAAACATAAAAAAATATACACATAGTCACAAACAATCATCACAGGCATTTTAAGCGGACACTGAAGACTCATTTATCACATGAATAAATTGGGTCGATCTGCATATGCCAAATGTAGATTCTGTGGAGCAAATGACGAAACCTCACAGCACCTGATCACAGTCTTGCCAGTCGAAAGACACAGGTGTTTATATGAGCAAGATTCCTCAGCTTGATTTCTCCAAACTGCATGACTTTCTGACGGAAATAAACATGACAGAAAATCTTTAGATGAGACATATTTTTAAATAAATGAAGGGATCACAGTACAACTTTTAGGTCACGGTATATAACACCCTTCAACAAATCTAAGCTAATCTACTCACAAACACCAGATCAGTACAAAGATTGAATTGAATCCAAGCAATTCTTATGGAGGGATATATTGGATATCAGTTCTATAAATCTATTAAGGAAGCAGTTGGTCTTTGAATCACCACTTTAATAAATTGGACACAAAGCAAAAGATACTTTGGAATACTCATTGAGGATCAGCTCCATAAATCCATTAAGGTAGAAGTTTATCCTTGAGCAAAACATTCATAAATTCGGCACAAAGCAAAGGATTCATGAAACCTTATTGGTGATACCAGACAATGTGATAAATGGGAGCTATTTAAGCAACATTCTCAAAGCAGAGACAGGCATAAAGACAAATTTAAACTGAAGACAAAGATGGTGGAAAGACATGGAAAGTAGAGACCAAGACAGGACATATTAAATGGGACACTTTCAAAAACCGTTTCAAAGGCCTTCAAAAATGAAGTCTCCAGAATATTAACCAGCACACATTTATGGAAATCAGTGATGACTTTTGTTAAAGTCCACCAGAGTCGTCGAACAGCAGAGCTATTTTCAGTCATCATCCATACTATATTAATCATTTCACTCATTTTGCAATACCTTATTAAACTCTTAATAGAAAAATGTATTATTAAAATATTTATTTATTTACAAATGATAAACAGTGAGGTCCATAGTGGGATAGTTTGGAGAACGAGCATATCATTTTTATCAGCATTCTGAAAAGTGACTCTCCAAAAAACAATGGAAATCACAGTTAATCCTGTTGGTAGTAAGCTACCCCAGTGCCCAACTGTTCAATTGTAGCGATGGACTCCTGATACAAATGTTTTTTCCTCTGCGGGGTCTCCAGAGTTATTTCCAGTATCAATTTATACCTTCTCTCAGGACAAGAAGGATGAAGAATATCAAAATATGATATGAAAAATATGGTTTTCAATACAATGCCATATTATTATTGTATACCGAGTACTATAAGTAAAATACTTCGGACACACCAAAGAAGGGGCATAACGTCGTTGTGTATACTAGACGGAGAACCCATTCATGTGAATTTGATGTACGTAATTCCCTTCATACTATATTCAGTATCGAAACATTATCAAAGACCATTCTAGACATCTGTTTACCGAAAGACTTTACAAACACGCGCTACAGCTTTACTAAGTTGTTTAAAACAGAGTGGAGCTACAAACACGTATAGAGAGGTCTCAGCGAAACCTACAGGTTATATCAGACCACGATCCTCTGGTATATCGACGGGTCTCCAACAGAAGAGGGTTCGGGCGCGGGGGTATTTGGTCCAAGATACAAATCCTATGAATCACTAGGCATCTTCCAGGCGGAACCACAGGATGCAGTGGTCGATGAAAACACTTGTAGACAGAGATATGCGATCGAGTCGAAGAAGTTGGTTGGTTCTGTGTTTGTCCATTCTTGCCCAAGCAAACAAACACCGAACCTGATCGACAGAACCTCATCGACAGAACCTTACCGACAGACCCTCATCGACAGAACCTCATCGACAGAACCTCATCGACAGAACCTCATCGACCGAACCTCATCGACAGAACCTCATCGACAGAACCTCATCGACAGAGCCTCATCGACAGAGCCTCATCGACAGAACCTCATAGGCAGAACGTCATCAACAGAACCTCATCGACAGAACCTCATCGACAGAACCTCATCGGCAGAACCTCATCAGCAGAACCTCATCAACAGAACCTCATCGACAGAACCTCATCAGCAGAACCTCATCAACAGAACCTCATCGACAGAACCTCATCGACAGAGCCTCATCGACAGAGCCTCATCGACAGAACCTCATCAACAGAACCTCATCGACAGAACCTCATCGACAGAACCTCATCGACAGAACATCATCGACAGAACCTCATCCACAGAATATCATGGACAGAACCTCATCGACAGAACCTCATCGACAGAACCTCATCGACCGAACCTCATCGACAGAACCTCATCAGCAGAACCTCATCAGCAGAACCTCATCGACAGAACCTCATCAGCAGAACCTCATCAACAGAACCTCATCGACAGAGCCTCATCGACAGAGCCTCATCGACAGAGCCTCATCGACAGAACCTCATCAACAGAACCTCATCGACAGAACCTCATGGACCAAGATTTTTAGGCGTCGGCCAGGAATTTCCGTTTCATACCAAGCTTGTTATGCCAGTGGGATGCCGATATTTATGGAGGGCTGAATTTTGCGTGCCTGCCTTGCCAAGTTCGTCTGCCTCGTACTTGCCTGGGATATCGCAATGGTCAGGGACCCAGATAAAGTACAGCCGAGAGTGTCTTGAAAGCTCATTTAGAGAGGTTCGACATTCGTGCACAAGTCTGGAGGTGGCCGTAAAGCGAAAAAGAGATTTAATGGCGGCTTGGTTGTCTGAGAAGATAGCTATGTCGGCTGCCGTGATGCAGTTACTTAGAATCAATTTAGCTGCGAGATAAATGGTCATGGCCTCAGCCTGAAAAACGCTGCAATAATCAGGAAGACGAAGGGACTTCAGGTCCAGTTTTTCGGAAAGGATACCGCTTCCGATTCTACCTCCAAGTTTAGTACCATCGGTATAGATAGCGAACGTTTCGCCGACGATTATGTCGTGTGAAGTCCAGTCATTTCTGTTTGGAATAATGAGATCAAACTCCCTGTTCAAATCCGGATAGACCGACACATATTCGATAAAGTTTGGAATAGGTGCTCCCAAGCCCTTACAGACATAATTAATTATTGTGTGAGGCATAAATCCAGATAGCATTAAACATTAATTAAATGGTTCAAATTATAATTATTATTATTATTAAGGTAGATATTGGACTCCAACCTTATATATCTAATGTTCCCCCTTCATGGATTCAGAGTATTTCTCTGAGACCAGTTTTTCTCGATAAATCTTAGTTTTAAGCTTATTTTGCTGGGTGTTTTTTCTTCAGCCGGTATTCGATGATTACCGAAATACTTCTTCGTTTATGCATGAGTCCTGGGCGTGATCCGAGCACGTGTTTCGTGGTCTCAGCTTATCACTGTGGCCGTCTTTATTCACCCAATGTCTATTTTCCAGCTCTAAACATCAGACTAACAGGTCTTTCACATGAACAGGTACAACACCAACGTTCACTCTGTATCATCAGGAACAATTAATCAGTCATTGACTAGGGTCGGAAGTAGGCCAAGATCCTCGAACTCTTTACTACTAAAGTCGGCATACAACTATTTTCCAGGAACTTTGATACACCAGGGACTTAGACTGACTTATCTACAGGTCTCCTAAAAAGGAATGTTGGCAAAAAGCTCTGCTAAGTCTAATCCAGTCAATAGCATAATTTCTCTCCTGTTGCAGCAATTATGTAAAGCGTGGTCCACCACTCTTTATCAGAGCTCCCGAACCACTTCGTTAATTACCTTATGCAAAACGAAAGCCAGCGTCACTTACTTAGTGGCATAAGCTGCCATGATACACCACTGAAACAATGAAGCAATTAAAATTGCCCGCAGCATGGCAGCTGCCGAAGTGACCCATAAATTGCCAAAGTTAATGCCTCAAATTAAGATGTGAGCAACTACGAAAGCAATGAATGCGTGCCACCTTTTCTGTGAGGTTGCACAAGGAGGCTGGAAATGGGAGAGAGAGATGAAGAATAGAACACCCTAGAATCACTTCTTTTAAGTGCGGATAATTTCCTAAAGCAGCAGGAATGCCTATTCGAGGAGTACTCGACAACTGCCAAGCAAGGATACTTGAGTATCCAATTTCAATTTGGCTTGTTGGCTGCTTTGCTGGCTTGCAGCGAGGCTTTTAAGCAGCGCCTTAACTATTCAACTTGAACTAATTGAATTGAAAAAGATTAAAGAATTTCACGCCAAAATCAAGCAATTTTTGTAAATTGCTCGTGGAGAGTAGGCCGCGCGAGTGGCGCAGTGAATCTGTTGACATTCAAAAGGAGAAGCTGCCAAAAACGGTGAAATGCGGTATTTATGAGCAAAGATTTACGAGTCACAAACAGAGGACTGGCGCAAGGCAGGACACGGCCAGGAAAATTGAAATTGAGCCGCTGTGCGGGGGAGCTGTGGCCAAGCGGCAAGGCGCAATTGGGTCCTTCCACACCAAACGAGCAAATTGGCTTAATTTCTTTTTAATTTTCTTCCGCTACTTTTTATGTTGTTGCTGCCTGTTTCGCTCTCGTTTTCGCTTTCAATTCCAAATTCAATTTCCAAAAGTGGCACGGCTAACGTGGATCGCCTTCTCCTCCCCCCACAAACACACACACAAAAGAGGTGAAAAGTGCCTGCTCCGAAGGACTTGAGTTCTTGCGTAGCGTATTCTTTAAAGTGAATTTTATTTTATTTTCCTACTTTGGTTTTGTTTTCTTTTCCTTTTTATTTCCTTGTGAACCGTGCCTCAATTTAATTTGCAGCCCACCCACCTTTTCGAGTGGCCATAAAAAAAAGAGCGACGCAATTTCACGCGCGTACGCTAATATCCTGGCGCAGGACGAGTATCAATTTGCGCCTGGCATACTGGCGGCAGGGCGGGCATGGCCACTTGTAGTGCGTTAACCACATTGTCGCCGGAATGCCGGCACGGACAACTCACGGAATTAAAGGACTTTTTTATTTCTTTTGAAGTTTCCGTTCGCTGGCGCTGCGTTAATGTGTCACACGCACTTTGTGCGGGGCAATTGTTTAAAACCGCCCGTGGGAGCAGGAGTGTGCCGGTGGCTGGGGCTGTAATGGAAATTATGTTTATTATTAGTGCCCGTCTGCAGCTGGACTCAATTGAACTGCCGCACACAATGAGAATGCACCTTTTCAGCCCTCGGGCGGCACGAAACTTTTCCATTTACACCCACTTCAGCTGCGCGTCCTCGCTGTATGACTTCATAATGAAAATATTAAAAGGTGTTGTTGGCATTTATCCCTGCGGCCGTGTTCGCCGCACCCACCTCCTGCTTTGTGTTTGTTTATGCTTCTTAAGGCGTTTGTCCAGACGTCGTTCCATTTTATTTCCACCATTTTTTTCTCCCAAAGCGTTAATAACGCTTAAGTTTATGAGGTACTCACGCCAGGGCGCAGTTTAATCATAGCCAGGCTCGCTTTTAGTGCAACTGTTGCAATTTGAGTGTTGGCGTTGTTGGCGGCGCATTAATCTGGATAATATTTTATACGCACGTTTAATTGGCGATAAACCTTTTATTCTCGTGGCGTGTAATTAAAAAGAACGAAAAATATTGTAAATATGAGCAATATTATTAACTCCTCGGCTTAAAGTGTTTCATTATGAAAGGCATGCCGCGTGTATGAAAGTAAGTGAGAGTAGAGTGGGATCTGATGGTCTCTGGTCGGTGGAAGATACTCCTAAGAGAGTGATACCCTCAAAGAACATTGTGTCCACCGGGCAGGTTGATACCTGAACAACTTTGGTGCCTTGAAGCATAGTCCGCTCAATCAACTAGATGAGAATATTCCTTTAAGGATACTTATATCCGATTCTAATAATCATAACCAGTCTAGGTAAGGTGATGATACTTCTAAGACATCATTGTATTCACCGAGGAGGTTTATACATACCTGAACAACTTTGGTGCCTCGAAGGATAGTCGGCTCACTCAACTAGATGACAAAAATCCCATGAGAATATTCCTATCATTAGTGAAAAGTTTTATTCTTTAAGGATATTTATATCCGATTCTAATTCTCTGAACTAGGCTAATTCAGTTGACGATACTCCTGAGAGAACATTGTGTCCGCCGGGCAGGTTTATACCTGAGGAAGTTTGGTCCCTTGAAGCATAGACCGCTCAATCAACTGGATGAGAATATTCCTTTAGGGATACTTTAATACGATTCTAATAATCATAACCAGTCTAGGTAAGGTGATGATACTTCTAAGACATCATTGTATTCACCGAGGAGGTTTATACCTGAACAACTTTGGTGCCTCGAAGGATAGTCCGCTCACTCAACTAGATGACAAAAATCCCATGAGAATATTCCTATCATTAGTGAAAAGTTTTATTCTTTAAGGATACTTATATCCGATTCTAATTCTCTGAACTAGGCTAATTCAGGTGACAATACTCCTGAGAGAACATTGTGTCCACCGAGCAGGTTTGTACCTGACCAGCTTTGGTGCCTTTAAACATATCACACACTCACTCAGCTGGATGAGAATATTTCTATCTCTACTGCAAAGTTTGTTCTTCAAGGATACAAACAACCGATTTCTAATACTCGTAACCAGTCTAATTCAGGTGTCGATGCTCCTAAGAGAATATTGTGTCCACTGGGGAGGTGCACTAGTTAGTCAAGGTGTCTAGTGCTTAGCTTAGCTTTTCAGAAAACGTTTGAGGGAATTTGCCGGAGGCCGTGATAGCAATTCCATCTGCATAAGCTATTATGCTGCAACTGCGATCTTCCATTGTTTTCATTAGTATTAACTGCTAAATTCCAGAGGAGGGGAGACAAGACCCAGCCCTGAGGTGTGCCTCTACTCACTGCTCTTTGACAGTGAGCACTACCAACACTGGAGGCAATTGCCCTTGCCCTGAGAAGATGCTAGATGAAACAACCCAGTACTTACATAGTTAAACTACAGTCTCCTAGTAGCGATTTAAGAAGGATAAAGAAGTAGATTTCTATATAGAGATTAATAAGGATTCGACAGAAAAATTGTATTTCCTCAATTCCGCTACAGTTTGGATATATTCACATAGGTTTGATGGAGGAAAACACTGCTTAGTATATTCCTCATAGTTGTTTTTTATACAATCCGGGCTACCCCCAGTCACTAAGAGCGTTTAAATTACTATGTATATTGTATATCGAAACATTAGAATGTATGTTATATATCGAAACAATTGTTATACGCTGACTAAAAGGTTCATTAATGGGGTAATTAATTTGGAAAATTGCTCAAGTCATTGTCACTAAGCATACAATCATCCCTGGGAAACAACTGGGAACCAGAGCCAACAAATTCAATTGATTCAATTATCTCCAGTTCTTTGGCTATGAGCTGAGATCATTTTCTTCTACTGAAAAGTGTTTCAAAAAAGGAAATCAATCCGACACAAGAGAGCAATTCATAGCGGAATTCCTTCACCAGATGATACAAATAGGAACAGCGAAAAGTTCGATATCTTTGTTGTAAAAAATCACAAATGAGCCTTAACAGGGGTCTGTGATTTGTTCACAACTGAACTTTTGAATTTGATGGTATTGAGAGAGCTGAATATACAATTTAGAGAGGACACGTTCCATCTACCTGCACCTTCACATGAGGCAATTCCACTATCAGCTGAACCCTTGCAGAAGATAGTGAACTCCTGAGAAGAAGCACCAACGAGAAGGACACAAATGTTTAGACCAATTATAATTACAGTGACCCAGAAAGAAAACTTCTACAATAGGACTGTTGGGAGAGCAAGATTTTTATAGTGCTCCGCTATTGGAGTCACTGATCAAGATTTGGTTTGCAACCCTTCTTCGAATAGGATAACTATTAGAATAACAATTGCTTTCCATAGGTGTGATGCAGGATTCCTACCATGTGAACAATATATATATATATATGGTCAACGCAACAAGGTTCCTCCGTTTCCCTCTGTCATGCGGCAACCTCTTGATTTCGCTCCAGGTTTTGTTGATTTGGAATACGTCAGCTTCCAGATTCCTCCTCCAGGTCAGTGCTGGCCTGCCTCTGCAACGGCTGCCTTGAGGGTTCCAGTCGATTGCGCTGCGGGTGATGTCGGTTTGGTCTTTTCTTAACACGTGCCCGAGCCAGCCCCATTTCCTTTTCATGTGAACAATAGAGTAGGTGTAATTATTAGGAGTACCATGGCTGTAAGTGCACCAATGTAGAACAAGTTCAGTATAAGTAGCAAGGAAAAGGTACTGCAATTAACAAGCATCTTCAGGAAGTATGATGAGGAAAGCCAAAGCAAGGTGGAGTATCTCCACATGCAAAACAGCAAGGCTCATGTGCCAATCGCACGGTACTGAGCAAATTAAATCTATACTGGCACTACCGAAAAAAACCATTCCAGAATGATATAAGGCATACTGACAGATCAGTCTCCAATGGTGGTACATGCTAAAAGGATGATACTCACGAACAACGACGATTGTAGGAAATGTAGGGAGCAGGGCACAAGGGAAACTTTAGATTATCCCATTTGCCAATGCCCCGGAATCTCAAAATAGCCCCTGGCACACCTGGGATACTCCTGGTTTGAGGGACTGAACGAGGTTTCAGCACTAGAGATGGTTTCGCTCTTAAAGTTTGCTAAGGGCGTCTCTATTTTTACAGCTGCATATAACAACTCTTGATATCCATCTGGCACCGCAAAGGAGCTGACAGATCTATGTGTGGCCTTCACGGCCAGCCAGTGTAACATAATCTAACCTAACAAGCATCTTCTTGAGTTGTACTGTTTATATATTGTCGTTTCTAGAAGGATATCAATTATGACAGAATTAGGATCCATATTTGTCCCACTCAAGGTGAGTAGTTGTGCATGGTGCAGATCCTAGAAGCAATCGTTGATTACATTACTTTCCTCACAAACACTGAGGAGATAACGTCTCAAAAATTTAGGTGTTCTCTCATATTATATTTGCAGTATGTATATATCATATATCTTATTTCCAGTATTTATTCTCATATCATAATTCCAGCAGGTATTCTCATATCTTATTTCCAGTATATATTCTCATATCTTATTTCCAGTAAGTATTGTCATATCTTATTTCCAGTAGGTATTCTCATATCTTACTTCCGAACTTATTCATGAAGTTTGATCACTATTTAGCATTTTCTCCAGTTGTGTTGAGAGAGCATCTTCCATAGTTTGGGATGGAAAGTATTGGAGTGGGGTTTCAAGTATTCACACCACTATTCAGTAATTGTTCTGTAGATGATAAGAGACCTTTTATATTACTTTCCTCAGTTGGAAGTATTGTAAGGAATATATCTAGGACTATATGGACTGGCTAAACGATATTCCTGTACTACACAATTTGGTGGTTGAAACTGTAGGAGTCGATTTTCATCAGGTGAATATTCCGTTAGTAGTAATCTAGAAGATAAGATACCTTTTAATCAGTTTCTTCAGTCAGAAGTTTCAAGGGGTAAATCTGGGATCAGACGCCTGTTAAAACATTTTCCTTAGTCTGAAGTTTCAAAAGATACATGTAGGATAAGATGCCTTTCAAATCATTTTCCTTAGACATAAGTTTCAAGGGATAAATCTAGGATAAGATCACTTTCCTTAGACTGAAGTTTCAAGGTTCATATCCGGGAATACCAGACTAAAAGAATTTTAACAATATAACCACAGATTTAGAATTAAACGTGTTGGAAACGGTTTTCAAATTCTTAGACCAACATTAATGAAAGAGTTTAATAATGTTGTCTGAACTCCCCTCATTCAGTTAGAAGTGCTTCAATACTATATCTGGAAATATATCGGACTAAAAGAATCTTGTATAACAAATTAAGGTAAATATCAGAAAATGTCCCAACTTATTAAAAAGTGTCCCTTTTTCCATAGATTTACAGATGATCTCACACTTACTCTTATTTTGTTGTAGGATGGATACAAGGGGTGGGATCGTAGACTTACTTTTTATTTTCATAGGATTCTTAATGTACTCTCCCTAATCATCCTCTCCAAGCACTTAATCTGTTGTAGGGAGCAAACTGGAGGGTGGGTTCGCACTCACTTTTCATTTTCATAGAATTTTGAATGTTCTCTCCCCAAACATCCCCTCCAATCAGTTGATCTCTTATAGATACCAGATAAGGGGCTTTATGACTGCCATTTACTTTGGCCTGTTTGCATTCCTAGCCACCCAGGATCTCCTTTGGGTGCTAAAATTGTACACCATACTGAGATTTAGAATAATACTAATAATAAAGATAAGGCATAATAGGGACGCAGGACGACAGGGCATTTAAGTATGAAACATAAACAAACGCGATACGAGTGCATGCGGAATAAGCGCTGCTATTTTATTTGCGCTGGCAAAGAGTTTACTTGACGCCACTTTTAGCACATTCGGTAAATTTACTCCTGTTGCATGCCGTTGGCGCAAAAATCCATGTCCTTGTTGAACCTTGCACGACAAATGAGCAGTTCGAATGAGAGCGTGGGTCCATCTCTGTGTGTTTGCGTGTGTGTGGTTGCAGCATCAACTCAGCACAATTTGCATTTTGTGAATGCGTTTCGCTTTCGCCACCGTGACGCGGGCACGCACATGGAGCTGTGGCTGCGGCATTAGCAGTGGATTTGCAAGTGGCCGGCACGCAAAGCGCCGCCACCACAAGCACGCACTTTATCTGGGTCCGTGTGTGCCGCTACGGTCAAACAGCAAATTTCCGGCTGCAAACAAGCTCAGACAAATTGGGAACAAACGAACGGACGAAAAACGTAACAAATCTCACCCACACAACGACACCAAACAACACACACACATACACACACGCACGCATACGATTTATCGTTCGAGATAAGCGATAATAAATTAATTAGAAATATTGAAATGGCGCACAGGATATCGCTGTTTAATGGCAATGATTTGTAGCCATGGCAGCGAGAGAGTGTCTCTGTGTGTGTGTGATTGTGTACGTGTGTGCTTGTGGACTTGTGTGCTTGTGTGAGCGGGTAACGAAAAGGTCCTGCGCTTCGCTGTGTTTACGTTTGCAGGAATTTTGCGTATTTCCTACACGAATTAGTATGTTTGAACTTTTCGTTATCTCAAGTTGTAGATTCTGTGTGTATTGTTGCTCCTCACTGCCGCTGGCGTCAACTGTTGCCGCCATTTGTGTAGCATACCACGCATATGCACACATTTGCATACGCTATAAGCTCAGACATCCCGACAGTGACAATGGAGGGACTGGTTCGAGGAATGAACTACTTTAGTGACTTCGCAATAGTAAGCAACCTGGTTCTACTGAATAATTGTGATGATTCTGCCTTGTGATTTAAATGTGTGGTAGCCTCTCCATTGGACACTGGAGACTCAACTATCACCTGAATAAGTTGGGTCTATCTTCAGGTGACAACTCTAGATTCTGTGGAGAAAGTGACGGAACCTCATTGCACCTTTTCACAGACTGCGGACCTTTGGCATACAGTGGTGTTGGTGTTTCTGGAGTATATATATTAGATATGATTAAAGGATCTTAATTTAATTCCTTCATGAAACATGTATTGCTGTCGGAAATGAACCTGACAGAAGATCTATAGACGAGACTATCCCCCTCTTTTAAATAAATAGGGGCATCACAATAGATCTTTCAGGTTGCGGTGTATAGCACCCTTAAATAAATCGAATCTAATCTAATCCTCTCCATCCAAAGGGCCTATGTATAGCCTAAGAGTGTGTTCTGGGCGAGTATCTGTGCCCTTGACAGACACTTAAACCTCCTCTTGATCAGCAGATCCCATTGAATTTGTGTCATTGGAGACAGTTACTGATCACTTTCGCTGATCAAACAATCCATGCCATCTTCGTTGCAGGACGTTTACGAGTAATTATGACTTTTTTGCCATATAACTACCAACTTTTTCGTGATACTTTCCTCTCTCTTAGCTCAGAAGACATTTACTCAGTTAAACTCTCAGTGAACTTTTTTGTAGTAGGTTTCTCATAGCTTGTTCCTTTCCTTTGCTTCATTATATATGCAAAATACTTTCCAAGGACTCTTTCTTCTTATTTTGGGAAGAAATTCTCACAATACTGAGTAATTCTTTGGGTCTGTCATCAGCACAGATACTTTCCAAGGACTCTTTCTTCTTATTTTGGGAAGAAATTTTCACAATGCTGAGTAATTCTTTGGGTCTGTCATCAGCACAGATACTTTTCAAGGACTCTTTCTTCTTATTTTGGGAGGATAAGTTCGGAATGCCGAGTAATATTTTGGGTCTTTCAGCACAAATACCTTCCAAGGACACTTTCTTCTTATTTTGCGAGGAAATTTTCACAATGCTGAGTAATTCTTTGGGTCTGTCATCAGCACAGATACTTTCCAAGGACTATTTCTTCTTATTTTGGGAAGAAATTCTCACAATGCTGAGTAGTTTTTTGGGACTTTCAGCGCAAAAGTGAATGGAACATAAAACTAATCAAAGGCGATTTTAGATGCTGTCTGATTAAATCATTTTCTGTAGTAATTTCCTCATAGCTCGTTCCTTTCCTTCTCTCCATTATGTCTGTAGAATACTTTCCAAGGACTCTTTCTTCTATCGGAGGAAAATTTCACATTATCGAGTAAATTTCCGGGACTTTCAAAACAAAAGTGATTGGTACACAAAACTAGCCCCAGTTTCTGGTCAATTCACTTTCCCTGCCGGGATGCAGGCACAGATCTGTTAACCGAGGCACTTGCTGCGTATGCGTTTGTGTGACTGTGCTGACGATTTTCCATTTAATTTACTATTCGAATTTTCATTTGTGTGCTGCAATTGCATGTTTAAACAAATTTCCAGATCTAAAATATGCAGAAATTTAAACGGAGAAGGTTGCTTAAACTTTGCTTAAACATGGATTAAAAAAAGGAATATTTTTTCTATTATAATTTCTTTGAATTTTTATTTATTTTTTTCTTGCTAACTTTCCAGAATAAAAATTTGTCCAGTCTGGGGAAGTTTTAAGTAAAAGTTTTCACCGTCTCACATTCAGAAACAGGGGAAAAAAATAACGCGAAAGGACAACGAAAAAAAGCGTAAGTAAGAATTTAGTGCTGGCTGCCACCTAAGCGCGTGTAGCGACGCTAAGTGCTGGTGTCCACTCAGACGCCCGCCAGAAAATCCTGCCGAGGAAGCACAAAGAAAGTTTCGCTGTCTTCCGCTTTTTTAATAGAATTAAAAAGTTTTGCCAGTTTTTTTAGTTCGTACCTTTTTATTGGCAGTTTTTTGGCCCCAGTTACACACAAACACACACACCAATACAGACATACACATACCCATAAACACACACATACACACATACATACCTACAAGCCCACTCAAACGTACACTTTTACCATCCAACACTCAAGCAGCCTCGCCGTGCGTGTTGTGCCCACAGGAATTACGCTGAAGGTGGCAAAAGCGCGCTCGCAAGGACCCAGAAAAAAATAGAACGAAAATTATAAAATTGTTAAGCAGCACATGTACAACAACAACAACCACAACACCAACAACAACACCGAAAAGAAAAGGCACTACAACAAAAACCTCGTGTTTTTCTGCTAATTGAAAATATCTGTAGGGATCAATTAGAGTTGCCCGTCGTAGGTACAAAGTGAGGCGGTAAAAAAGCTGACGTGCAACCGCCAAAGGCAGCGCCACTGCCACTGCCACTTGCCCCAAGTGGTTGGGCGAAACTTCTGCGTCAAAACAGCTTATTTCAGCGTTTTTTTTCTGTTCAGTTTTTCTGTGCGAGTCCTTTGCAGTTTTTTAACTTTATCAGAGTTTATCCTGCGCTTTGTTGCACTTGTGTCGCTGTGGGATTCCTGGTTCGATTGTTAGCGCAAATTAAAAGCTTAAAAGTCATGAGCACTCAAACACACTCACGCAAAAGGTGAGGTTCGAGGAGAGTTCAGCAATCCAGTCCTTTCGCTTAGTAAAGTAAATTTTAAAGTGGGCGATTAAACACTTCAAGGTGATCCCATATAAATAGTTTAGTGATGATGCTGGATTGTATAGAAAAGTGTATAGGAATGTATGTAACTCTACTACAACATCTGTTTTGAAGTGGTATGCTGAGAGGATCGATTTTTGGCCTTCTATTCAGTAATCAGGACTTATAAAAGATCCATTAAAGAAATTTCAATGGATGTCAGTACCACAACTACTCATATTCATAAGTCAGGACCCATAAAAGATTGACTAAAGAGATTTGTAACAATGGATCCCAGTGTCACAACTATGCATATTCAGGAATCAGAACTTATGAATGATCCGTTAAGGAAATTTCAATGGATGCCAGTACCACAACTATTAATACTCATAAGTCAGGAAGCAGAGATTTGAAACAACGGATCTCACCACCAAGGAAATTGGACAGTTCAACTATCAGGCTCTTTACGAGATCATTACAAATGAAAAATTCTTCATATTGTACAAAATAAGTATGTGAAATGTTATGATAAATGTGGACATAAAATAGTTCCAAACTTACCCAATAGCAAAATGGCAAGTTCTATTGTCTCTAATAGAAAATCCCTTAAACACCATGTTAAATACCACGTCGTTCTTTACGAGAAGTTCTACAACAAGAACACAAACTCGCTACAAAGTGTCAGAGTTAGTACTGAGATCTTCTATTAGTGAATATCTTTTGGGTACCCTGAGGGACTCAGACCGAGTTGAGTTCGTCGGAGCGAAAAATTTACTATGAAAGAATTCTAAAGCACAGAAATAGTTGAGGATTCAAGACGGAACAGTCGGTAGGGTAAATGGTAAAGGTGTAAATTTGTTGATTATAAGAAACCCGCCATAGTTCTGAGTCATATGAGGACAGCAACTTAAGTCAGAGGAAATATTTGAGTAGGATTCAAATGGTGCTACCACAGTTGACCTCAATATCTGTGTCAGTGTTAGTAAATAGATCGTCTATCAGTGAATATATTTTTGGTACCCTGAGCGAAAAATTAACTATAAAATAATGCTAAAGCACAAAAATAGTTGAGGATTCAAAACGGATCAGTCGGGAGGTGAAGAGCAAAGGGTTGAAGATTGTAAATTCATTGATTATAAGAAACCCGTGGAGTCACCACATTTCTGGGTCATATGAGGACAGCAACTTATGTCAGAGGAAATGTTTGTGTAGGATATGAATGGTTCTCCGAAAGTTGAGTAGAATTTTGACCGAGTTAGTAGAGAATTGTATAAGACTTAGTAGAGAGATCGTCTATCAGTGAATATATTTTGGGTACCCTGGATTCCCTCAGACTGACTTGAATTCGAGTCCTTACCATCCAGTAATCTTCATCCTTTTTTGCAAATATTTCAGCCTATGATATTAAATTCACTGCTCTGCTGAAAGGCTTTAAAAATTAGGCGCAACAATTTCCAGAGAAGAGGCAAATTCAATGGCGGCAAATTGCAGCAACACAAATGCAGCCTCCCAACGCACTCGCACACACTGAGCCAGGAAAAGAACATCAGAAACGACAGCAACAACAACAACACGGAGTGGCAGTGGCACTGGCAGTGGGAGCGGCAGCAACATATGCAAAACAGCACACAGCAAAACAACAGGTTTTAATTTCCCAAACAGAAGTGACACATTCAAATGAACCGAAAATTTAATTACGCAATTTTATTGGATTATGTGCGCTCCGTGGCGTTATTTGCGCAGTTATTTGCAGCCCATGGGCGACAAGGTACCCCAACAAACACCGACGCACTCACACACACACCCCCACATGAACACGTGCAACCACACACCCATACGCTTGGAGCTGCCTCCAACTGCTACTGAGGCTAACTCACGGCCGTGAATTACGGCAGCAGTGAGGAAGGCAAAAAAAAACAACCATCAACCGAATTTAAATATGGCGCTCGTGTTTTGCACGATGGCCTGGCGGCAGGACCAAACGGCAGGACTCCAAGTGGAGGTGTGAAATTTCAAATTTACGCTATTGTTTTTGTTGTGGTCGACACTTGTGTTATGCACGTAGCCGTAGTCGCTGGAGCAGCTCCTACCGTTGTTTGTTGTATGTTGTTGGCGTTATTTACGCGCCTTTACCCCACCCGAGGCCGCACATAAACGTGAGCTGCATCGATGTACCTTTGCAACACAGCCCATGCCTGGCTGGATGCCGTACGCTGCACGTTGCCGGTTGCCCGTTGCTCGTTGCACATTGCATAAATGAGCTGACAAACAATTTTACGCCAATGTAATGCTGAAGTCAGGGGCTCCGTGGCTATCGCTTGGCCGCTTGACACTTTGACAGACACCGCAGAGGCGCTGCCACGATTAGTGTTTAGGTACAGGGTGCCATGCAGAGACTGGCTACAAGTTTCACTTACAAACTGAGAAGAACTCTGTGCAATTTGCCGTGGAAGAACTCTGTGCCAAATGCCTGAGCTTCGTGCCTTCAACTGCTCGCCGGTCCACTCACGCACATCCTTGCGTGGCTGATCTTTTGACATACTGATATGCTGACTTGTTGGGCCTCGCATATTGTTATCATTGCTATTGCTACGGCTGCTTTGGTTGTTGTTGTTGTTGTTGTTGTTGCATGCACTACATCATTTTAAATCCGCGCTAATGTGCGTCCCCAGTGTGCGTTCGCTGGGTCCATGTTCGTGTTCATGGCCGCGTCCGCGCCAACACACCCACAAACACACAAATCCTGGCAAATTCATTAGTGCCCTTTGCACACTGATTGTTCTACGGTCCTCTCCCTCCCCCGCCCGCTCACCCTCCATCCGTAATAACACCACGTGTCGCTTACGCTTACACAAATTTCGACGTGTTCGTGTACGAAATTAATTCCCGTTTGCAGGGAACGCGCGTTTTGCTGCCGTGCCCTGACATGACACCGACACCGACACCGATACTAAACTGACACTTTGACAAGGACTTAACCCGAAAGCATGGGTATTTCGCTTTTTTCCGTTGGATTTTTTGGGGATGCTGGCTTTGGTGGGAGGCCGCGTAGACGAGTACGTGTCGCTGGGCTACGCAAAGGTGGGCAGCAGTTCAGTTGATTTTGTATACTCACGTGCGGGATTTAAGGATCTGCGGCATAGGCAAGCAAGGATTACGCTTAAATGCCTACTAATTGACATGGGCATGAGTTCCTTAGTGCGGAGCGGAGCTCATTAATGGAGTTTAAGGGATATTAAGACTAATTAATTGACTCCCAGGTAAGCAATAATAATGAACTATGGCGAAAAATTAACTATCAAATAGTTCTAAAGCACAAAAATAGTTGAGGATTAAAGCGGGGCCAGTTGGGAGGTTAAGGGTACAAGGATAAAAAGAGTGTAAAGTCGTTGAAAGGACCGAAGATCTACGGTGTATTTTTCTTTCGAATGTCCTCAATGCATTCTCATCACTTTTCGTCAACGTCCAAACTTCTGCGTCATATATCAAGACGGGGATGATAAGTGCCTTGCAGAGCGTGAGTTTGGTTTGTCGAAAGGGGGCTCTGAGTTTCAATTGCCTACTGAGCCCCAAGTAACACCTGTTGGCAAGAATGATTCTCCGTTTGCTCTCTAGGCTGACGTCGTTTTTGGTGCTGATGCTGGTACGAAGATAGACAAAGTCCTTCACCACTTCGAATGAGCGGTTGCCAACAGTGACGTTTTGTCAAAGACGCGGAGACTCTTTGTTTGTTGACTGAAGATTCGTTATCTTACCCTCGTTCACCACGAGACCCCCATTGGCCGCTTCTCTCTCTAGACTAAAGTGTGCCGAACATATTCCACGGCTGTTGTGGCAAACGATGTTATTCTAGTCGACGTATGCCACCAGCATGGCACTTTTGTAGAAAATAGTGCCTTGTCGGTTCAGTTTGACCGCCCGAATAATTTTCCCCACTAAAAGATTGAAGAAATCGCAAGAAAGGGAATCGCAAGGCTTCAGAGAGAGAGAGAGAGAGAGAGAGAAACCACCGCCCTACCTGAAACTTCGTTTGGTGTCGAACGGCTCGGAGAGGTTCATTCCAATTTTCACGGAGCTTGTGGTGGCAGTCAATGTTATACTGCAAAGCCCTTTTAGTTTAGCGGGGATACCAAATTCGGATATAACGGCATAGAGGCAATTCCTATCCGTGCTATCAAAAAAAGCTTTATAATCGACGAAGAGGTGTCCATATTCTTATCGTGGATCTGCTCTAGGATTTGTCGTATTGTGTAAATATGATCAATAGTGGGCTTAACAGGTCTGAAGCCCAATCAACTTGTTGACGATGGACTTCAGTATCTTACACAAAAAATTCGACAGGACCTTGTATGCGATGTTAATGAAGCTGATCTCGCTATAATTTGTGCAGATCGCGGATCACCTTTCTTAGAAATTGGTCAAAGTAGGATCAGTCCAGCATGTATTGCAGTAAATCATGGAGGCCGGCAGGCGGAATATATTTACAACTTCAGTACGCTCAGTCTAGTATACTGCCTACTAAACCATGGAGACCGGCAGGCGGAATATATTGACAACTTGAGCACTCTCAGTCTAGCATGCTTACCTCTGAAGCATGAAGGCCCGCGGGCGGAATGTATTGACAAATTTATGCTTCTATGCAGGGCAGGGTAGGTTATGTTAGACTAACATGGTAGCTTGTGAGTTACGCAAGTTGCACTCGGAGGCCCATTTGCCAATTGTGATACCAGTTTTTAGAGGAGAAACCACAGGAGGGATATATCCACTAAGATTTTCATAATCGGTGACACAGAATATATTAACGTTCATTATTATTATTATTTGTTCATGAACTATTCCTCAAGGGTATTGCTGTTAACTTTAAGCTGCTCCTATTAAAGCCAAATTATCAACCCAAAGGAATTTTTGGTATTTGACACAATTCAGTGGAGGAACTAAAAACTAATTTTCTTACTCATAACTTCAGTAGTGAACATGGAAAATATTTCAATATATTCACAATTTATAACATTTCTCAAACAAGGATTTCTCAAACAAAGATTTCTCAAACAAAGATTTCTCAAACAAGGAGATCTTAAACAAGGAATTCTCAAACAAGGAGATCTCAAACAAAGATTTCTCAACCAAGGATTTCTCAAACGAAGATTTCTCAAACAAGGATTTCTCAAACAAGGATTCCTTCACAAATGGTTTATTTGTACAGAGCACTATTGATTATATAATTTCCATACAAACTTTAAAGTATCTGATACTTTGACGTCCCTCCTCCTTGTAAAGGAAACAAGATTTTATCAGATTTCTTCTCCTTTCCTGTCAGGATAAATTAATTTCAAACTTAATCTCAGCACTCGGCCTTTGATTACATTTAAAATAATTAAAATTCAACCCCCACACCGACACTCAGCCAACTATTTAAGTATGTGGAGCAGGCTATTCACAGGCAATCTTCACTAAAGTCACAATTAAATGTGGCAATCTTCGACCGAAGTACACAATTACAACCAAATGGGCTTAATTGAGATACAATCAGCTCGGCAAGGCTGGAAATCAGAAAGGACTCAATTGAAGGAGAAAACCTGCACATGTGCAAATAATAAAATTAATTGACAATTCATTGCGAAACTGTTATGGCCAGGGAAGGAGAGCGACCCAATACACACACACACACACACATACACATACACGCATGCTACCATGCACTTTGGCAGGACGCACAAGTTCAAGTGTTATCTTAAAAATTCAACATATAAGCACATAATTTAAATTCTGTTAACATGAAATATCAACTTCGGCGCTCCCGGACAAAGTTGCAAATGTCCACACGAAGGCACACACACACACATATATAAACACACATGGACACTCAGGCTCACTCTCAGGGACTCACAGGCACTCACAGGCATACACTCAGGGACTCACAGGCAGGCTCACATATATGCACGCACTTGCAGGCGAGCGGTCAAGTTGCCGGCTGGCTGGCTTACGTATGAGTTTATAACGAACTCATTTAAGTTTATTTGAAAGATACACGGATAACGTATGTGGCGGCAGCGACCCAATGAAAACGGTCCAATGGCCGCTAAGGGAGTTGACTTTATAACGTGGTGCTCGGTCGCATCTTAATTGCAAAGTGTGCGGCGATTGTCCTTTTTGGATTGTCCCCGCTATGCATAACAAATTGCAAACCCTGGCTGGCCTCTGCCATAATACAACAACATACACAACAGTAACAGTAACAACAACACCAACAAAAACAACAGTAACAGCAACACCAACAGTAGCAACTTTCCACTGTTCTAACGCAAATGAAATTACAAAAATCCTTGCAGTACCCGCAGTCACTTTGGCGCTGTTGTTTCCTTCACTTGGCTTTGGCTTTGTTTCCTCTCAACACTACACTACACAGCAGCATTTCTGAGGGGGTAGTGGCATAATTGCTCTGCTCTGCCCTCTCCAGCGCAGCAACCACCTCACTCAATGTTTAATTGCCATTTAGTCCTTTTTAATAGTCTTCAGCATATAATAGTCTAAGCGGGCGCATCGAAAATAGTGTGTCCATTTAATTCTATATACGAGTCAGAATCACCGAGCTTCATTAATGACCACTCCACGCCGTGTGCTGCAGATTTCGCTCACCAGCTTCATTGCGTTCATTTTCGTTCGTCCTTATACGTTTTTTTTTTGTGTGCTCTCTCTTTGTTTCTCGTTTAGATGAAGTTGCTGGCAAATGTTGGCCTTTTCATGGAGTTCCATTGGGTTTAGAGGAAAATTCTTCTTCAGTTTCACTTTTGGGTCATTTGGCGTTATCGCCCAGTGCGGATCGCACATAAATTCCAAGTTTATTGTTGAAGTACGAGTAATGATAACTTCTGTCGATAGCAGGACAATTAGGCCGTGCCTGCTGCAACAACATGCCACAATATTTTGCATGCACTTGCGCGAGTCTGTTGCCAGTTCATAGTTTAGGGAAGATTTTTGATTTTTGTTTAAGGTGGATGAATTGCTTCTGAGGGACTTCGATTAATTCACGATGCCTTCGCATGGGGTGTGGACGCAATGAGCTAAGTTCATCAAGTAAGTATTATAAATATGTGTAGGTATATACAGATTTAAAGGATCATTAAACGAAGCGATGGAAAGGAACTGGTGGAATGGTTTTCAACGAATTATTCACTATTCTAAGAATTTTGCGAAAATTAGTTTTGGCTGATAGTTCCATCACTGAATTGTAACACAAAATATGGGAATGTAATACAAAAGACGATCTAAGCCATAGATTCTTCCTCTGTCGCAAGTGTATGTAGGTTCCAAAGACAGTCGGTCAAAGACATAAACTCCTGGCTCTGTCTAAAGTGTATATGAGAGTCGCCAAAAACCTTTCTTTTCTCTGTCTAATGCTTATATAGCTCTGGGGAGAGAGTCGGTGAAACCTATAAACTCCTGGCTCTGTCTAAAGTATATGTAGGTCCCAGAGAGAGTCCATGAAAACCATAATCAGGTAGTTCTGTCTGTAATTTATGCAGGTCCCTGAGAGAGTTAGTGAAAAACATAAACTCTTTGCTCTGTCTAAAGTGTATCCAGGTCCCAGAGAGAGTTGATGAAAACCATAAACTAGTGATTCTGCCTAAAGTGTATGCACGGAAGCATGTGAGGGTAATTTTTATACCCAAGGCCGGCAAAAGCTCGCACACAGCTCCAGGGGGCCTAAGACCCATTAGTCTCTCCTCCTTCTGTCTGAATATCCTGGAAAGGTTTCATTTGAGACTCACTATAGACAGACAGAAGCTGGCAGTCTCTCAGCAAACCTACTTCAAAGGTAAATCAGTTGAGACCGCCTTAGTCTCTAGTATTGAGTGCTCCCTGCATAACAACGACTTCTCCCTAGTGGCTCTCGTGGTCATTGCGGGAGCTTTTAACAACATCAAATCAGACCCAATAATCGATGCGATGCGAGACTTGGAGGTAGAACCCGCCATTAGCAGGTGGATTGAAAACATGCTTAGTAGCAGGATAATCAATTCACGGCTGGGGACGGCGTCGGCCAAGAAGCCCGTGTACAGACACACAGCTCAAGGTGGAGCTAGTTCACCCCTACTCTGGAATCTTTCGGTAAATGACCTGCTTGTTCGACTGGAGAGGGAAGGGTGCAAGGTGGTTGCTTATGCGGACGATGTTGTTATTAGTATCTCGGGAATATACATATCTACTCTGAGAGACTTGATGCAACACATGTTGAACATTCTCTGTAAATGGACTACTGACTGTGGGTTGGGGGTTAATCCGACCAAGACTAAGCTGGTGCTCTTCACTAGGAAGTATAAAATTCCTCCATTAATAGCTATACAACTAATGGGTGTAGATATTAACCTTGTCGAGGAGGCTAAATATCTGGGTGTTATCCTAGATAGCAAGCTGAACTGGAAGGCTAATATAAGCGAACGCATTAGGAAGGCTCAGGTAGCTCTGTACTCTAGCAAAAGAGTTATAGGTAAAAAATGGGGGTTACAGCCTAAGGTAGCTTATTGGATATACACAGCTGTGGTACGACCAATCCTTTTTTATGGAGTGCTTGCTTGGTGGACAGCCCTAAGCAAGTCCACATACAACAGGGAGGTAACAAAGGTACAAACAACGGCAGAGGTATTCATAAGTAGTGCCATTAGAACGACTCCAACGGCAGCTTTGGACGTTATGCTCGATCTGCTGCTTGTTAGGCTTTTTGGCGAAAAAGTGGCTGCAGACTCAGCTATCAGGCTAAAAGCTACGCATCAATGGGTTGCCTGGAACGTAGGTCATGCGTCTATTTTAAGACATTTTGAGAGTATTCCTGACTCTTTCGACTACATCACACCAAACCTAAAGTGTATGTAGGTCCTGGAGAGAGTCGATGAAAGCTACAGACTGCTAGGTCTGACTAAAATGTATCCACTAGCTAAGAAATAGATTTTTGGTCGGTGCGTCTCTGCTACACGCTTGTGTTAGCAGAGTATTTTATGTGGCTGCATCTATGCTGCGTAGCGGAGAAGTGGCTGAGTTCTTGGGCTGCTGCCCCTGCCAACGTCAGTGTTTGTCCTTCAGCAAGTATTGAGAATTGAACCGTTCCTTCCAATTGCAGTTGCGTCCAACTGCCAACTCCGCCTGTTGCTATGCTGACCCTTGTTGTTGCTGTTCTCCGCATTGTTGTTGTATTAATTTTATATATTATTCTATTATTTTTTTATATACCTTATTTATGAATAAATAAAGGTTAACCTTGGATTCGAAGGTCTTGGAAGCCCATACTCATTCTTCGTTATGGCAGTTGTATTATTAATACTGCAAATACGGCAACAACTGAAGAAACCATTGATTAAGTGAAGGAATTGGTGCTGGAAACCTGTCATTTTTGCTTGCGAGACTTAGCACAGATACTAAACATGTCTCACGACTCGGTTTCTACCATAGTAGTTGATGTTTTAGGCATGAGATGTATCGCACGACTCGTTCTAAAAGATCTGAATTTGTTGCTAAAAGAGCATCGAAAATCTGTTGCTGAGGATATGCTTTCCCAAGTCACCAGTGATCCTGTATTCATGGAACTGGTGATGAGACACTGGCTTACGAGTATGACATGCAAACAACTCAACATTCAACAGAATGTAGAACAAAAGAAGAGCCGCAACCGAACGAGCCACGTCAAAGTCGGCCGAAAATCAGAATCAAGGCTCACTATTTATTTAGATTTTTTGGTATGCTACATTCTGATATCCAGCCGCAAGGTGAAACAGCCAATAAGGCATGTCATTAGGGAGTTATAAAGCGTTTGCGTGACAGCAAGGAGGTCAGATCTATGTAGCAAGGAGGTCAGATCTATGTACAGTTAGTTTTTGCGTCACTATAATGCACCATCCCATAAGGGATTCTTTTATGAATGAATTTTAGAAAAACACTCAACGAATATCATCGAACAACCTCCGTATTCCCCAGATTTGGCTCCTTGTGACTTCTTCCTGTTACCAGAGTTAAAATTGCTACTTCATGGAGTAGGTTTTGAGTCAATCAAAGGCATAAAAGAAGATTTGAAGAAGGAACTAAAGGATATCCCGGCACTGCCGTATAAAAAGTGAGAAAGAAATTTTATTAATTTAAACAAAATTTTCAAATAACTTTTTTATTAACGAACACAATCCAGTGATCTGATCTATTAGCCTAACTAATTTTCGCATTTGCATACTTTTTACTGGAAATTCACTTGTACAGGAGTTCACAAAGAAGCTATTGAAAACATTTTACTACGCCTGGTGGTTCATTTTCAGAAAGGACAATGCAGTTATTTCAATGAACATAGTTTCTAGGCCAACATCGATGACACAAACAATTCGTGAACAAACTCAAAGGATTCATTCATTTGAATCGATGACACCGGGTGGGCGGGCAGTAGTGGAATAACACCATTACGATGGAAGAACCAAGTTCAGGAGGACCTCAAAGCACTCAGTGTTCTTACCAGAGACGACAGGCGACCGCTTATAATTCGCCAATGATCGACAATGATGATGATGATGATGATGATGATGGTAATGATGATATAAACGAAAAAATTAAATGTTCTCAGCAGTCCCATATTCCATAAACAGACCTTCAACCCTCCGTCAGGTGGTTCCCTGGTCATTGAAGTCGCTAAATCACTTCCTACCTGGGCGAGTTCACCAAGATTCCTTGTTCAGGATTCATTTTGAAGTACTTTCCAAGGTTCCATTATAGTGCAATATTCATAAACAAAATAAAAAATTGTACTTTAACAGAACCTTGTAAAGGTTCCCTAATAAACAAGCTCTGACTTGGAGATTACCAAGATTTTGTAAGAGCAAATTTTGTGTAATACTAGAAAAAATCCCATACCTCAAGGATTCTCTCCCAATGAAGTTCGAATACCTCAAGGACTCTTTCTAAATGAAGCTCAATGAACTCCAGAGAGGAGTATTGATAAAGTTGACTCTGAGATATAGAACGATTTCTGTACATACATAAAGAACAGTAAGGGAGTGGTGGAAATAGACAAACTGAAGGAATCAGATTCCTGCCGCTGGAAAGGGACAAACTGAAGGAATCAGATTCCTGCCGGTGGAAAGGGACAAACTGAAGGAAGCAGATTCCTGCCGCTGGAAAGGGACAAACTGAAGGAAACAGATTCCTGTCGGTGGAAAGGGACAAACTGAAGGAAGCAGATTCCTGCCGCTGCAAAGGGACAAACTGAATGAAGCAGATTCCCGCCGATGACTCACACTGCCACACATTTCAGCAATCATATCGCTTTCCGGCAAATTGTAATCGAAACTAAATAACTTCAAATCTTAACTGAAACTATTGCAAAGATGAGCATAAATTGATAACTGAATGTGTGTGAGTTCTATGAAAGGAAGCTCGTCCCCATTTGGTGCAGGAAGAGGAGGAACATCAAAAACTTACGCAATCTTGAGGCAACACCAACACGCGTTGGGCTCGTAAATAAGTGCAAAAATTGCGTAAAACAAAAGGATACACAAGTGAGTAGTGTGTGGCTCGGCCAGTACTCGCAGCAGTAATACATACGCAGAGAGATTAACTGCAGATGATAAGGAGCCAGGGAGTGTGGGGTGGTACTGCTTCAGAGTACACAAACGCCTGCTTCTCTGCTGTGCTGACGCTGGTGAATTGTGGTGGCGTGGATTTTAAAATTGCAAATTGATAAGCAAATGTGCTGAGGTGGCAAAAACGATATTTGCTTTTCCTTTTATTGTGCTGAGAATAGTGAAGAGCATCTAAGAGTGTGGGAGAGTGTTGTGAGTGAGATGTGTGTGAGTGAGATGTGTGTGAGTGTTTCAGTGTATGTGTATGTGAAGTGTACTGAGTGTGAGAGTGTGTGTATGGCTATTTGACGAAATTTAATGTCACATTAGATGAAATAAGCAACTGTTCAGATTGTTGGGGAATTGCTGAATAAAATTGTAAAATTTTGTTTTGCTGGTTGTGCAAAAGTCCAACAAAGCAAGGACATCAAATAAACTAAAAGATTGTGGTGTTCTTGTGTTGTTGTTAGTGGTGTTGTTGTTGTTGTTGCTTCGAAGTACTCGCATGTAGGTGTGGTGCGTGCAAATCCGCTTAGGTTTAATTCATTAAATTTGTTTGTTGTGAAGAAAAATGCCATAAAAACAAATTTAGCCTCGCAGCGTGGCACGCTCAACGTTCAGTGCTCAGAGGTTCACCCCCACCCTCTGGCCTCATAAATTTCTGAGCTGATATTTCTATATTCTATGCTCCCCCACTCCTTGCTCTGGCTAAACAACATTGGCTGCATGACCCCTGAGGCGCATACACCGAGTACTCGCACTTGTACCTTTAATGCACGCTCCACACAGGCTCACCCATGCACACAAAACACACACATAAACACACTCGCTCTGGTCCTGGCATTTGCAGCTGGTTGGCCCTATTGAAAAACGCTTAAATTGTTTGCATTATGAGAAATATTAAAAAGCATTAAAATAGCGTTTCAGCTCAGCTCGACGCAGCCCGACGCAGCTCGACGCAGCTTGACGGACGCATCACAACGAGCAGCTCAGCTCAGCGCGTTATTTTATTATTTTACAGGGAATTATCTCATTTGAGTGAAGATGCCGGGGCATAAGCTCATGTTATAATGTAATATCCTTAAGATGCTTTTTGTTGGTGGTATTCTCCTTGTTCTCGTTGTTGTTCTCGTTGTTGTTGTGCTGTTATTGCCATTTTCGCTCACTCCTTGGGAGCTGTTGTTGTTGATATTGTTGTGTTTATATTGAACAGTAGCAATCTTTTTTGCATTAACATTTGTTTTGCACATTTTTTCCCTCTCTCCCTCTCTCTCTCCCCCTCTCTATCTGTCTTTCTTTCCTTTTCTGTTTTAAAATATATTTTACTATACCTTTGTGCATCGTAAAATAATTGCTTCAAGGGATGTAATTTTCGTTTATTCCTCCCGCAGAGCTCGGCAAACAAATGCGGGCGCACATAGGAACTCAAATATTTTCCTTTTCATTTCCTTCCTGTTCGTTTCGTCCTTTTTTGCGAACACTGCAACTTGACTTTTAATAAATTTTTCTATTAATTGTAAACTGAATGAACGAAGAGTATTTTAAAATAAATATTCACATTCTTTGCATTGGTTTCTGTTCGTCTTTTTATGTAGAGCAAATTTTAATTATTAAATTGGTATTCAAAGTGAAGTTCATAGTTTTGTGTGAATAAGGAACACATGTGGCCCGAGCTTTATAGCGCCACCCCTTCTTTACTGCGAATAATTTACGGAGAATGTGTTTTAAACAAGGAAATGTTTTTAAAAAAGGCAATGGGGATTTTAGAGCCAAAAAAATGGGAAATTCTTTGAAAGGATCTGAGATATCACTACAAAGACGATTTTTCTGGCTTTTGCTTATAAGCCAATGCAGAGCGGTCCTTTCTGGGCTAATATAGTGATGGTCTAATGTAGGGATGACCTAATGTAGTGATGACCTAATGTACTGATGACCTAATGTAGTGAACGTTGCCTAAATACACCCTTACTCCAAGATAGACCCTTTGCGGTTGTGATGACCTACACTCCCGCAGTGTTCAGTTAACATTCCACTCAACAAAATCGTGGTTTACTTCTCATTTCATCAACTAAGTGGCTGAGATCTACCCCAGGAATTGAAACACTAAGTTGACTGATAGTACTCCTTCAATTCTCTGCACTTATCGTGTCTTTGCCACGAATGAGGAGGCGCATATTAGGGTCAGTTGTTTTGAGAATGGACAACGTACCGTCCTTATCCCTGACCAGACTTCTGAGATTCATGAAAGAGTAAAAGAAGTTTCAAAATGTGTAACTTCCCATTTACCATCCTCCAAATCCCCCTTCTGAGATTCATGAAAGAGTAAAAGAAGTTTGAGAAGGTGTAACTTCCCTTTTATAATCCTCCAAATCCCCCTTCTGAGATTCATGAAAGAGTAAAAGAAGTTTCAAAATGTGTAACTTCCCATTTACCATCCTCCAAATCCCCCTTCTGAGATTCATGAAAGAGTAAAAGAAGTTTGAGAAGGTGTAACTTCCCTTTTATAATCCTCCAAATCCCCCTTCTGAGATTCATGAAAGAGTAAAAGTAGTTTCAAAATGTGTAACTTCCCTTTTACAGTCCTCCAAATCTCCCTTCTGAGATTCATGAAAGAGTAAAAGAAGTTTGAGAAGGTGTAACTTCCCTTTTACAATCCTCCAAATCTCCCTTCTGAGATTCATAAAAGAGTAAAAGAAGTTTGAGAAGGTGTAACTTCCCTTTTATAATCCTCCAAATCCCCCTTCTGAGATTCATGAAAGAGTAAAAGTAGTTTCAAAATGTGTAACTTCCCTTTTACAGTCCTCCAAATCTCCCTTCTGAGATTCATGAAAGAGTAAAAGAAGTTTGAGAAGGTGTAACTTCCCTTTTACAATCCTCCAAATCCCCCTTCTCTCAAATATGTCCAGGCTTATAGTAAGCTAATGCAATCCTGGCAGTCTTGATTTTGCATGACCAAGAATACGAACACGCTACTAAGTTGTGATATGGCGTCGGTGAAGAGTGTTCGCTCAGCTCCTTATTGATATATATTATTATTTTTTTTTAATCAGTTAGTTTAAGTTTTCAATTAAAAATTAAACCTATTTATTAGCGTGTCTTTTAATGGGCTTAGATTTTCGAGTGCTTGGAGACCATTTTCTTCGGCTGTACTCCGGCCTACCCCAACTCTATTCTATTCTCGTCTATTCCCATCCCCAACTCTATTCTATTCAGTTCCCCAACTCTATTCTATTCTCTTCTACTCCTTCTATACTCTAGTAGTCTTCATACCAACGAGAGATGCAATGAGTGCCCTGAGACTGCCACAGAGGTTTTGTGAGACTATCTAAAAAGTGGCTTACGTCCTATGAGCCCTCTTAATGAAATTCCTAACGCTTTAATCCGCTTCATGTCCGTTTATCTACTCTTAAATACGAATCTACTGTGTACTTCAGTAAAAATGTCCACATTATTCCTCCCTTCAGTTCAAGTTCAAGCTTTTCAGTCTTTCAGTCCTTTTTATTTGAATTGCCTTATAAACATTTGGATCGAACATTTTGTATGGCGCAGCTATTGATAGACCCAACACTAGGATATTAATTCAGCTGAGTCCTTTTTTTAAGCATTTTATGAGACTCTCAAGCGCCCATTACCAAGGATATTGATATTGAGACTTTGGAGTTTATCTAGCAGTGCTTCTCATATGAATGATAACCAACGTATTTAGGATTAAAGATTATAGTCACTAAGATAGAATGCCAGTTATGTGACAGAATGGCAACGAATTAAGGATTAAAAAGCATAGTCTCTAAGATAAACGGCGCATTATGTGAGTTGTATATCGCAAACCGTGCGTACGGGCGACGAAACTCCAGCCGAAAAGGTGTTCGAAGCGGAAGCCGCTGGACGACGACCTATTGATATATATAATTAGTAGGTTTAAGTTTTCAATTAAAGTATAAACCTATTTATTTGCGTGTCTTTTAATTGGCTTAGATTCTCGAGTACTTGGAGACCTCCTTCTTCGACTGTTCTCCGGCTCCCAATTCTATTCTATTCTCGTCTATTCCCAAGTCTGGTTAGGGTTTCCTCGACTTGGTCCTTCTATCGGAGGCATGATCGTCCTCTACGTCGTCTCCAGTCTGGTATACCGACTGGAGAAGACGAGCGCAAAGCAGAGGCACCTGTCCAGCTATGCTAAGTTCGGTCGTAACCCTATATCAGATTGTCGTCACAGATTCTGTGATTAGGTCATATAAGTGAAGGAAGTAATATTGCATGCCCTGGCAACCTTTTAGAGCTCTCTGACTTAAAATATCGGTTTCATCACCCTAAAGGTTTCAGTCATCTTTTAACCATACGTTGAATTCGTAGATATACACACTCAATCCTTTATAATTATGTTTGTGTTTATCCGACTACTATTTTAGACTCGAGGAGAGACAATTCCTTATTCATCAGAGAATATCAAAAAAGTCTCTAATACTGAGCATTATTAACCTCAAAAGTATTCCGCCCTTGGAATCATTTTTTGGCAGTGTTGAAGAGGTTTCCCGGGTGAAACTAACGAAATTGGTTACCTTTATCAAATCCACAGGACTGCTTAAAGAAGTTCCTGAGGTATAAAGGAAAAGCTCCAGTGTGCCACAATGGGCCTTAAATAGACCTAAGTGAGTTGAAGGAGAACCATTTAACCTAATCCAAACTAACCCCGCAAAAGTTATTTTAGTGACCAAGAAAAAAGTTACTGTTTGGGATCATTTCTGACGCCAGCGACTTACCACTTTGATAATGATGAAAACCAAGCATTCACTATCAACAAGGACCTCATTTGAGAACTGTCCGATAAGTAAAATGGAAATATTCACACCAAACATGGCATAATAATAGCTCTGTTGCGTGAACAATTGAGTGGATCTGTATGGCTAAAATTATAAAGGACATTTATTTTACTTTCCTTTTTTACCTTCCTTTACCCCTTCCTTACATTTGAGAATATGGACTTCAAAAGTGGAACACCCTTAACCATAGACACGACTTCGGTATCTACATACAGAACAAAAGGACACGAATGGACTATGTTTGACTGTCTTCTTAACTTAGTAAAAAAGACACCTCCAGTTACTTGGCTTTGTTTGACTGTCTTCTTAATGCAGTACAAATGGCACCTTAAGTTGCTTGACTATGTTTGACTGTATTTTTAATCGAGTACGAAAGACACCACCAGTTGCTGGGCTTTGTTTGGCTGTCTCCTTAACGCAGTACAAATGACACTTCCAATTGGGACCCCCTTGTAAGTAACTCCTGATGTACTCGTATGTACACCTCCCTAGTTTTTTTTTCTGCTCCTCTGAATTAGTTGACTCCCCACACAGTCACCGCTGCAAATTAGTCAGCATCAGGGGCACTTGTCGGCGCACATAAATCAATACTCCAAAGACCCCAAGTACCCCAATGATTCGGCTACTCCCAGCAGCATACATATGAGTACGTCCGGGTGTGTGTGTCGTAAGTATGCCACCATATTACAAAATTATTTTCGGGGCATAACGAAACGGCTTCCGAAATTGAAAGTAAACATTTTGTTTCTTAATTTTATGGACAGTGAGTGATGTTTACATAAGTTTAAGTAAGGCTTTCCGAAAGTACTCGCGCATTGGGGTACTGCTGAAAAGCAGCCTGCAAAGGGGTACGAGAAACGCAAACAAATTGCCGCCAACTACATTGCCACACATCTGCTGCATGTGGCATAACAAACGCACACTAATCGTGCACTTGTCTACTGAAATTTTTCGGCTGAATTTGGAGCTGCAATTTTTTTTCTCATTTTGTTTCTGTTCCTTCTTTGTAGCTCGTATTTTGATGGAGGCAAGCCACCAAATATGAAGATCACTCAGCTGTCAAAATCATTTAAAATGTTAAATCATTTCAATATGGCAGCGAACTACAATGAAGAAACAATCACACACACTTGTGAGGGAGTGTAGACACGAGTATAAGGAGAGAGCAGATGGTATGACCCAGCAGGGAAGTTTTGAAGTGGTTCCGTTCTTTTATGGGAACTAAAACTAGTGGGATATTAGCTGCAAAATAGGGTCGGGACAGATAGTTGGAGCAACCATCCTAAGGAAGGAGCTGCTGATAAACATTGCTTGGAACAATTGCTGCAATAAATTTAAATCCCCTGAGGGAGTTGCAAAGGAAGAGATGATAATGTTATTTGAAATATCTGAATCTCCAAAACATGATAGTTGAGAGTCAATAGAGGACGATGAATAATGTTTATTGAAATTAATGAATCTCCCCAACCTAATATTTCAATGGGCGTATCCAAAAAAGAAGTGACTATAATCTGATTAATGTTTAAATATGATTTAACAAGAACTCTTCGCTTCCGCACTGGTTACCAGGTTAACTGGAACTCTTCTTCTTCTTAGGTGGTCATTACAGCCCGTGGTCGGGTTACGGCCGATTTGAGCACGTCTTGCCAGGCGCCTCTGCTTCGCGCGCTCCTTCTCCAATTAGTCACACCAAGCGTGGTCAGTGCTTCCTCACCTTTGTCTATCCACCGGAGGCACGGTCTCCCTCTTCGCTTCGAATTCCGTTTTCACCGGAGCTTCTTAACTGTAACTCATCTGGCACTAAACTAGTAGTCTGAGATCTAGTTCTCATACCGTTTTAACCGTTAACAATTAATTTAACACCAAATCGATACCCATTTTAATATATAGTAGACATATAGCAACATATGTTGGGCTAAAGAAATGTCTGCTTCCCGTTGGTTGGTGGATTGGTTAATATGGCTGTCTATAGAGGCATCACTTACGCCCTAGATCCATTTTGCTGCCACCAGGCTCTGTACTTTTTCAACTTCCCGCCCAGCGAACCATTTGCTGGCTCTGGTAATGGTAAATAGGAGTACACTTCGTATTGAAGTCCCCTCTAGCTCCGAAAGGTGCCTGAAGAAGTACTGTCCCATATAGTGGAAGCATATTTTTGCCAATATTGGGCACTTGCATAAAGAAGGCCCACACTTTCTTCTTCTTCCTCAATGTGGCTGTCCATAAAGATATCACTCAGGCCTTAGGCCTCTTGTGCCACCACGAGGAACTCTGTCCTTTTTCAACTTCCCGCCTCAGCGAACCATTTACTGGCACTTTCTTCTTCTTCCTCATTTCCGCAGCTTCTACAGAAATCGTCATGAGGAAATCTAAGAGTATAAGCATGTGTTCCAATAAGGCAGTATTCGTTTATACATTATACGAAATACTGGAAAAATGCTGGGAATATCGAAGCAAATACTTCAGACAATAAGAAATGAGTTTTTTATTACCATCATCAGACACTTTATTTTTGGATTGAGTCCTCGTAATAGCAATCAAATTCATAATTATGTCCTTTGATAGTTAAATGGAAACTCTACTTATCAGTTAGTTCCCACCTTCCCTTATTTGGGTAGTCATCTTCTCTGCAGGGGCACTTACTTAATACCACTGGTACAGTGATGGCTAAAAATATAGAACAAATGGCTAAAAACATGAACTGAATAAAATTCTATACCCAAAGCAGATTTCCATGGTTTTATAGGAAACAAAACTTAGTCATATACTTTGTGGTATGAGTATGAACCTATCTTACTGAAGGATTGAAGGATTCGCTGAAATAGAGCAGTTGGAGAGGTTCACTGTAAACTGAACGTTGAAAACTTGTTCATTATTAGTTCAGCTTAGAAATGTGCAGAGCCTTAACTAACTGAGAAGTGTCCAGGGACTCCAAATTGTGGCGTTCCAGTAGAACCATTTAAATCGTTATCGTACTTTATCCTCTTCTTTTTGTTTGTACTGAGCTGAAAGTAAGTCATTAAAGAAGAAAAGGTATGTGTGCTCTGAATAAAGTAGTGAGAGTGGGATGAGTAGCTGAACTGACTGGTTGGTTGGCTGATTGGTTGGTTCAGGTGACTGATGCACGGCATCCTTGGATGAATCGCAATTAGCACGTTAGAGCCGTTTTATAACTACTACCCCTCCTAAACGCTGGAAAAAATATGGGTTGTTGTCTAGATCCACTTTGTGGGATTTAGGTATTTTAGAAGATCCTTCAATTTTACAAACGAGAGATCGGATAGACCTGTTAGAAAATAGTTTCCCAGGGCTCTCTTTCTGGCGACCGCCAGAGCTGGGCATTTGCAAAGAAAGTGAATTATTGTTTCCCTCTCGTCCTCGACTGACTTCAAAGGGTATCTATCGATTATATTTATGTATATGCAAACAATCGATCCAGTGCACTCGGAAGGGCCAACTTTTAGTCCGGAACTGATGAATTACACTGCTGGGTTATGATTCAGCCATGAAAATAATGCCAATCATATGTATGTGTATACAAACTATCGATCCAGTACACTAAAAAAATCCCATTTTAGTCCAAAAATAGTCAGTTTCAGTGCTGAAAATAACGACATTCATACAGAGATGGTTACAAGTATGTGTACTGAGTCCTGAACTATACTCTGATCTGATCTCTTAGCAAAATAAATATTGTCTAGAAGATCGTGGGAACTTTTTACCAATACATTTTGGTGATTTTGTCCAACTTTCTCCTATTCCAAGCATTCTTAATGGTAGTCTCTAGAAAACCTTTGATAAAACAGTACAACTTCTTTGAGGAACCTGTCAGTAGACCACTTATAATCGTGCTATTCTATAATTTATTATGTTTCTTATGATATTCAAGCTCTCTGCTCCTTTAATTTCTTCCTTCCTTTATACTCTTCTCTAATTCCTATTCTCTAATTTCTTCTTCTTCTAATTATTCGGTGATTTATACTCTTCTCTAATATTTCAGTATCTATACTGAAGTTCGTCAGAGGTAGTCTATGGACTGTTTGTATTTGTATATATCATTCCTCTTTTAGACCCCTGAAACCTATTTTAATATATGAGTTTCCTAAATACAAATCACTATTTCCTTCTTGTATCAGCCTTCACTGTATCTGCCAAACATGAAATTGTATACGCATACGAGTTGGCTTTGGGAAGTGAAGATATATGACAGCGAATTGTGTTGTCATCCGGTGCCGAAAAATAACAGAAAATGTTCTTCAAAATATTGTTCCGAAACAAGAAAAAAAAACAAGAAAACTCCGACTCATGTATAAGTGAAATGCCATGTTTATAGTTACGAAATACGAAGTATGCGGCTTCGATCTGATGTGAAGTGGAGGTGACTGGAAGGTCTTATGTGGATAAAAGTTACACTCATACTTTAAGATGAAGTGTGAAATTAAAGAAGATGTTATACCGGAGACATTGGCTTAATATTTCGTAAGATTGATTCTTAGCTGTGCTGAAATGATGTTACACCGGAGACATTTGCTTAATATTTCCTATGTCTGATTCTAAACTGTACTAAGATGATGTTAAACTGGAGATATTTCTTTAATATTTCGAAAGTCTGATTCTTAACTGTGCTGAGATGATGTTACACCTGAGACATTTGCTTAATATATCGTAGTTTCTGACTCTTAACTGTACTGAGATGATGTTACACCGGAGACATTTGCTTAATATTTCCTATGTCTGATTCTAAACTGTACTGAGATGATGTTAAACTGGAGATATTTGTTTAATATTTCGAAAGTGTGATTCTTAACTGCGCTGAGATGATGTTACACCGGAGACATCATTTACTTAATATTTCGAGCAATGATTCTGAACTGTTCTGAGATGATGTTACACCGGAGACAATGCTCAATATTTTCCTAATTCTGATTCTGAACTGTGCTGAGATGATGTTACACCGGAGACATTTGCTTAATATTTCGTAAGTCTGATTCTTAACTATGCAGAGATGATGTTACACCGGAGACATTTGCTTAATATTTCGTAAGTCTGATTCTGAACTGTTCTGAGAAGTGGGAATGTGCTACAATGTTGTTTGGTGGCCAATTAAGTGAATATCATAGAGAATCCCCTATAATGACTGATCCATCAACTATTCATTAGACAAAGTTTTGGTACAAGTCATTTGGAAGTATTTTCAGCTGCTGAAGAGAGAACTTCACTTCAAATACTCTCCAAATCCTTGAAGAAATCATTCAATAAATAACGAAATAAACAATAATATCAAACAAAAGTCTAACACCAGCCTAACTTGAGTGTGTTTAGAACGTGTATTCAGTGAGTCAAGTGTGAGTGCAGCATGTGTTCCTTCCACATTTTTTGTGCCACATTTTTCAATACCTTCTTCATCCACGAATTTCGACACTGTCAACTTGAAGCCTTTAACAACACGTCTGTCTCTGTGGTAATGTTAGGAGCACTTCAACACTGCCAGATATGCCATCATAGGCCAATCAATGTGTCAAGTGTGCATGTTTCGTCATGAGTGTGTAGGGCTCTTTCACACTCAGGGTGTTTATTTACCGATTCTCCTGCAATCGATAAAAATTAATAAATTTTTATTGCACCGCTGCGACTGGGAGAGTAATAAATAAGAAGCTCGTTTAACATTTGCAAATAGTGACTTAACCAAACCCCTTCCTTCTTTCTACTTCCTACTTCCTACTTACTCCTTCCTTCTTCCTCCTTCCTCCTTCCTCCTTTCCCTTTCCCAACGCCTTCCAAACCAATATATTGCTATATACTATATGTAATTATGCAGCCATCACCACCACAGCCACTGACTTCGCTCGAACTCAGGAGCCGCAGTCGAGCTCTTCAGTTGCTAAAAGTGTTGCTGACATTATTATCCTCGGATATTGACAACTTTATGGACGTAATCCTTCCCATAAGCACGCGCCATTAAAATACCGAAAATAACTCGCTGCGCATCAAGGTACTTTATATGAAAATTTTGTCATAAACTATTCACCCAAAGTCGTCGATTCATCCGTGGTCGTGGCTCATATTTGAAACGCCATTGCCTCCAACTCAAATTAACGGCGTGTTAAATAACACTCGTACGTGTATCGGCGGGGGGCGTAAGTGAGGGGAGTGGTATTGGTGTTGGCGCAATGAATTCATGCAGATGTTGAAAATAGTAAAAATTATGTTTGTGGGAGAATTTTTATTGCCGCTTTCGGTGATTTCGTGCATAATATGAAAATTTAAGTTCTCGCCTCGTCTTCGACAGCAGCCCAACACAAAGCCCCTTCCCAATGAAGAGCCGCAGTTAAAGCCCAGAGCGCCGAGTGAAAAGTTAACAAATTGGAATATATACGTAGGATATAATTTTTTATGAAATCTGCCATTTGTGGACTAACTCACGAAATGGCAATAAAATCATGAGCCCATGTGGGTATGTGTGCGGGTGCGTATCTATATGAGTGTGTGAGCGTGTGTGGTTACGGGCGCAAAATTAATACAACAAACAAACCACAGAAATTTAATATTCTAACAAAAAACAAAACATTTGTGGTGGATTCTAAGAGTGTTCTCACAAAGTGGAAGAAGAAACTGGCAGAGAAAATGGAGGATGTTGCGAGTAAATTTATATGAGATTTCCCTGACATCCAACAGTTTCTTTAGACAACTTGAAGTGTGACTCTAAACTGTGAAGATGAAATTCGTCCACTGACAAATTTCACCCACACAAAATCTAGAAAAGTAGGCGAATCAAATTTTGATTCGTTTGTTTCTTTCTTTTGTATGAAACCAATTCTCAATCACGTTAAACTTTCAGTGGGTTAAATAGTGATTGAGAATCTTTCAAAAGCAGAGGAAGAAACAAGGCAGAGTAAGAAACAAGGCAAAGTAAGAAACAAGGCAAGAAACAAGGCAAGAAACAAGGCAGATTAACAAACCAAGCAGGGTAACAAACGTCCAAAGCAGAGCAACAAACAAAGCAGAGTAACAAATAAAGCAGAATAACAAGCAAAGCAGAGTAACAAACGTCCACAGTGGAGTAACAAACGTCCACAGTGGAGTAACAAACGTCCACAG
This sequence comes from Clusia tigrina, assembly GCA_920105625.2. Classification (NCBI taxonomy): domain Eukaryota; kingdom Metazoa; phylum Arthropoda; class Insecta; order Diptera; family Clusiidae; genus Clusia; species Clusia tigrina. The sequence goes on from OV050031.1 coordinate 221,349,235, forward strand.
TGGAGTAACAAACGACCACAGTGGAGTAACAAACGTCCACAGTGGAGTAACAAACGTCCACAGTGGAGTAACAAACGTCCACAGTGGAGTAACAAATGTCCACAGTGGAGTAACAAACGGCCACAGTGGAGTAACAAACGTCCACAGTGGAGTAACAAACGTCCACAGTGGAGTAACAAACGTCCACAGTGGAGTAACAAACGTCCACAGTGGAGTAACAAACGTCCACAGTGGAGTAACAAACGTCCACAGTGGAATAACAAATGTCCACAGTGGAGTAACGAACGGCCACAGTGGAGTAACGTCCACAGTGGAGTAACAAACGTCCACAGTGGAGTAACAAAAGTCCACAGAGGAGTAACAAAAGTCCACAGTGGAGTAACAAAAGTCCACAGTGGAGTAACAAAAGTCCACAGTGGAGTAACAAAAGTCCACAGTGGAGTAACAAACGTCCACAGTAGAGTAACAAACGTCCACAGTGGAGTAACAAACGTCCACAGTGGAGTAACAAACGTCCACAGTGGAGTAACAAACGTCCACAGTGGAATAACAAACGTCAACAGTGGAGTAACGAACGGCCACAGTGGAGTAACGTCCACAGTGGAGGAACAAACGTCCACAGTGGAGTAACAAACGTCCACAGTGGAGTAACAAACGTCCACAGAGGAGTAACAAAAGTCCACAGTGGAGTAACAAAAGTCCACAGTGGAGTAACAAAAGTCCACAGTGGAGTAACAAACGACCACAGTGGAGTAACAAACGACCACAGTGGAGTAACAAACGTCCACAGTGGAGTAACAAACGTCCACAGTGGAGTAACAAACGTCCACAGTGGAGTAACAAACGTCCACAGTGGAGTAACAAACGTCCACAGTGGAGTAACAAACGTCAACAGTGGAGTAACGAACGGCCACAGTGGAGTAACGTCCACAGTGGAGTAACAAACGTCCACAGTGGAGTAACAAACGTCCACAGTGGAGTAACAAACGTCCACAGTGGAATAACAAAGGTCCACAGAGGAGTAACAAATGTCCATAGTGGAGTAACAAACGTCAACAGTGAAGTAACAAACGGCCACAGTGGTGTAACAAACGGCCACAGTGGAGTAACAAACGGCCACAGTGGAGTAACGTCCACAGTGGAGTAACAAACGTCCACAGTGGAGTAACAAACGTCCACAGTGGAGTAACAAACGTCCATAGTGGAGTAACAAATGTCCACAGTGGAGTAACAAACGTCCACAGTGGAGTAACAAACGTCCACAGTGAAGTAACAAACGTCCACAGTGGAGTAACCAACGTCTAAAGAATCTAAGCAAGTTGGAATAAACCAGCTGTGAACCAGGAAGTTTTTATTCTGTTGACGAACCCTGGAATGGCTGAGCTTTACCTCGGCTCCGAAAAAGTTCGTGACAAGACAAACGTGGCTAACATTCTCTAGACAAACGTGGCTAACATACTGTGGTTAGTTTGATGGACAACGCTGAATACTCAATGACTTGGGCACAACCTGTCTTCTCTAAATAACAATGATTGAATAACAGAAGTTAGCACCGAGAATTTCAAATGATATGTTCGAGCCAATTCCCCTTCGTCTTTCACGCTTCTATCCCTGCAAAAAGAAAGGTCCAAATTAAGGGAAATTTTACTTATGTCACGAAATGAGAAATAATTATGAGAAATCATTATGAGAAATCATTATGAGAAATTGGCCCATTCCCGATTTTTTAAATAGTTTCCGAGCCACTTCTCAATCACTTGTCTTAAACTTCTTGTAACAATCAATTGCTACGTTGATGATCCATGGTTTGGGGCAGCTTTCAACTAGGGGAATCGTTCCACTTATACGGCTAGCAAAAAGCGTCTCCCTATTCAATGATCTCTACTTGCGCATGTGCTAAATGAATACTCATCTGATATCGCTAAGGATCTCACATGCCGTATTGCTAAGGATCTAACAGGTGCCTTTCGTTCAGTCAATCTGACCTAACCTAACCTGATATTAATACAGATCAAGGAAATGGGTCTGAATCATGTCTGGACTGTGTCTAGATTATGAACAATGGACAAAGTTCCAACGCTGACCAATGCTTTATGGACAGAATAAAGATCAGTAGATCTGTCCTGGTATTTTCTGGGCGATATTCGGGGGTTATATTTGTTATATTTGTTATATGTTTGTTATATATTTGTTATATATTTGATATATTTGATATATATTTGTTATATATGTTATATATTTGATAAAGGTGTGATCAAAATATAAGCGTTATTTTCATCTTTTCGTGAGCTACGTATGTTCGATGTTCGCATTTTTTTTTTTTTTTATGTTGATACACATGTCTGTTATATATGTTGGCAATATCAACCATTTTGGATAGTCAGTTTGTTTTTGACAGATAAAAAGGTTAGTCGTGTTTTCGAGTTTCGTGTAAAAAATGAAATTAAATGCGCAAGGACATTTGAAATGTTGACTGTGGCCTTTGGCGACTCTACTGTGATCAGAACACAAGTTCAATTGTGGTATAACCGGTTTAAGGAAGGCCGAGAAGGTGTCAAACGTCCGGGTCACCCGAGCACGTCAACAACCGATGAAAACATTGACGCAGTGAAGAAAATGAGTTTGAATAATCGTCGAATCACTATCAGAGAGGTTGCTGATGATGTTGGCATATCGTTCGGCTCATGCCAAGCAATTTTTTAGGCATGAAACGACGATTGTTCCAAAATTGCTAAATTTTGAGCAAAAACATCGTCGCATGGACATCGCTCAGGAGCTGTTTTTGGCCAAAAACAAAACCGTTATCATGCCTCAACCACCGTATTCACCGGACTTGGCCCCCGATGACTTTTTCCTCTTTCCAAAACTGAAGACACCGATGAAAGGAAAGCGTTTTGCTACGATTGAGGAGATAAAATAAAAATCGAAACAGGAGTTGTTGGTTGTTTCGAGGATTGAAAAAAATGCTGGCATAAGTATATTATATCTGAGGGGAATTACATATCTGAGGGGACAAGATAGTTGTTGATGAATAAATAAATACTTTATTTTTTGATCACACCTCGTATATGGGATATATTTGTTATATATTTGTTATATATTTGTTATATATTAGATTGTTATTGTTTATTCTGTGATAAAACAAAAGCTATGAATTACTTTTCTTTTTACATTATTCAATCTTCCGACCATATTTCAAGGTTCCAAGTATATATCTGGATTATATTATTCGGCTTATTAAAGTTCAATATTTTGCCTTTGAATAGTGCGGGAAATTATAAAACTAAAATAGGTAGGGTGCCAGAGCAACACGCCTCCCGAAAATCACATTAAAAAGGGACTCGGAGAGAAGCCTCGATCATTAATCTCTGATTATGAGAGCCAAAGATGCAGCAGATTCCCTTATTGGCGCCATCAGACCTGAAAGGAGTCAACTGCCAGACTATGGATTTGCCAAGACTTGCGAGATATGTTGCTTCCAGTTTGTCCCATGTTTATACTGGAGTACTTTTCGTGGTATATCCTCATATCTGAGAGATTAGGTAAACGAATTTCCGAAAATTAGTATGCCAGGACTTCCATAATTTGTTATTTCAAGTTTTTACAAGTGTTTATGTTCTCGTAATTTTCACGGTATATCCTCATTTCTGATAGAACATTTACCCACTTTTCTAAATTTCGTTTAAAACATCTTTCGAGACAAAGATGTAAATCAGATCTATTAATTTCTGGAACCTTTGAAATCATTTTTGATATCCTTTGATTATTAAAACGACAGCTGTATTCAGAGTATGATCTCATTATAAATGAAACCATTTGAACCACTTAAAATATATTCACAGTCAATGAAACTAACCTAATTTCCTCAATTTCTTTTAAACCGTCTTTTGTGACAAGGATGTAGATCAGATCTATTTAGTTTCTGAACCTTCGAACTCATCTTTTGATATATGTTGCTCGTTGAAATGGCAACTTTCGTCAGAACATAAAACCATTTGTACCACTCGAAAGGTATTCACAGTCGATGAAACCTAAGTTCCGCAAATTTTTTTATCTATCTTTCGCGGCAAAGATAGAGGTCAGACCTATTATGTTCCAGAACCTTCGAGATCATCTTTTGATATATGTTGCTGGTTAAAATGGTAACTGTGTTCACACCATACATAAAACAATTTAAACCACTTGAAACATATTCACAGTCAATGAAAATAACCCGGTATCTTCAATTTCTTTTAAGCCATCTTTTTGGACAAGGATGTAGTACAGATCTATTGCGTTCCTGAACTTTCGAGTTCACCTTTTGACATATTTTGCTTGAAGAAATGGTAACTGTCGTCAGAACATAAAACCATTTGAACTACTTGAAAGGTATTCACATTCATAGAAAGTAACCCGCTTTTCTCAATTTCCTTTAAATCATTTTTCGCGACAAGGATGTAGATCAGATATATTTCGTTCCTGAACTTTCGAGTTCACCTTTTGACATATTTTGCTTGAGGAAATGGCAAGTGTCGTCAGAACATAAAACCATTTGTACCACTCGACAGGTATTCACATTCATAGAAAATAAGCAACTTTCCTCAATTTCCTTTAAATCATTTTTCGCGACAAGGATGTAGATCAGATCTATTTCGTTCCTGAACTTTCGAGTTCACCTTTTGACTTATTTTGATCCTTGGTATACCGACTGTATTCAGAACATTATCCCATTCTACATAAAACCATTTGAACCACTCGAAAGGTATTCTCATTCATAGAGAATTCAATCATTTTTTTATACAATTTAATTAAGATTGGTTTGCTGATGGAAGAGAGTTTCAAGCAGATTTGTGTTTGGCAACTGTCGATGCCGCCCACAGGATTACTTTGGGCCTACGTACGCATTCACCTTCGAGCTACTAATTACGAATAAATTGCACAAAAGCTTCGCATGGGGCACACACACAATTCGCCCAGCACTGACCGGACGTCGGTGAATTGGACCAACCCCGCTGATTTAATACGGAGAACAACGCAACAAAAGCGAATATGTAATTGTCTTACATGTGCCTACTCGAGGAAACCCCCGAGGACGTGCGGCACATAATAAGACTGACGTGTGTCAAAAAATACTTTTAATTTTAATACTAATCCATCATAATGCTCACACTTTTATTTGACAGAAGGCACATCATCAGGGGTTGTTAATTGCAACATGGCCGGGCTGTGTGTGTGCCGTGCTGTGTTTACTGTGCTGAATTTGCTGTGCTGTATTTGCTCTGCTTTGCGCTTCGTGCAGGACTCGCTGGGCGCATACCGCATATGGCTAAAGGTGATCAAGTGCATGCAGTAAATAAATCCCACTGCGAGCGGGCAAACAAAATCCACAAAAGGCAGCAGGAGCAATGGCTCAAAAGGCACACACAATGTTAAAAGTTGATATTCCAGCGACAGATGAGCTCAGGTTTAATTTGCTAGCGCAGCCACGTAAGGTGCAGTGTCAATAGAGGCGCTTAGTGACATTTTCCATTACACGCCACTGCCTCACTCCATGCCACATTGACAGTCACTGGCACTGAGGCTGCGAAACTTTAAATAAATAATTTTCCACCCTAGCACAAGGCAAGGTAAGCAAAAAAACCAACTGGGAAAAGTTGAAGTCTGTAATCCTGCACGCACGCATATCAAGGTGCACAAATGAAATGCGCTTTGCCAAAACACCCTCCAACCCCCACAGGAACAAGGACACACATACTCAGGCATATAAATACGCATACGAATACACATACGCATACGAATACGCTTACGCTTACGCTCATACACCCGCGATTAACGCCGTTTGAGTGCATTCGAATGAAGCATAAATTACTCATACGCTGCTAATACGTACAACATAAAAACGAATCCTGTACACACACATACAAAGAGAGAAAGTGAAAGGAAGCTAGAGAGCGGTCGAGAAGAAAATCTCATTGTTCCTGTACCATGCGCCGCCGATTGGATTAAGCGGTTCGCAGGCAATCAACTTCACAGCCAGCATTCGCAGTCACAGTCGCATTCGCAGTCGCACCGCTTCATCCGCTCATACCCTCTGTTCCACAAGTTAAACGCATTTGGTTGCGTGCGGGCAACCATTCGGCCAGCAGCTCATCCATCCATCCATCCATCCATCCAGTTAAAGAACAATTCTCAACTTTTACCTTTTAGCACGACGTTTGAGCGCCTCTGCCTCTGCCGCAGCCGCAGCCGCCGCCGCTGCTTTTGTGCTCGCGCTCGTGTCTGGTTACAGCGGCAGTGCAAATATTCTCAATTGCAACACTTTCGTGTAGATTGCTACATTAGCAAATGAGGGTTAAAGGCCTGCATTTAGACATCTGTGTGGATTTTTGCTCACTCGCCAGAATAAGTAACAATTCAGTTTAATAGTTCATGGCGGCGTAGTTTCGGTTGTTGTTAATTGAATATTGGCAGGATACCGGCGTTAATGGATGGTGTGTCTTGCGGATTCAAGGTACACCCGCTTTTTTATTCAGATTTTCGACTCTCTCTCTCTATACAATTACCATTAAAAAACGCATCTGGGGTCCTTGGTACAAGCGCAGTTGACATGAGGCTGCAAATTATCAGACTGAAGGATGCTTAAATAATTGAGCTTGCTGCTAGGGAGTACTCTTCGGAAGATTAATTATACGTAAGAATAATGGTAAAGGTAATATAGAAAAGTGTTTATGATCTGTCATCATTTTTATGTAGCGGGAAGTCCACCCCGCTGGGATGGACTGCGGACAGTCAAAGACATGCAAATATGCACATATTGCGGGCAGCATATTTTTACTTAGTTCAAGTCCATTTATATAGATTGATTATATATATGTATATTATCAGTTTTGTAGATAGATAATATACATCAATGACGTTTTTGATTATGTTGTAGTCGGCCATTTAAACAACGTCTCCAGAACATTGCAATTTGCTTATATTAATCATGGCTGTTTCATATTGCTCAGCTTCCTGTTCCAATAGTGGTGTCTTGTGTCACATTCTACCTCTTAGTTCGGTCCTAGCATGATACTTAGTATGTTATTTTGCCACACAATTCTCTCCTAGGTTACCCCGTATTACGTATTTCTATGTTTAACCAAGATTCATGCCATTCATATACCAAACGCTTAAAGCCTCTTCTCCAAGGAGGGAACTGAAAGGAACTTGATAATGAATTCCATAAACTTACGGTGTCAATGAAAGAGAATCGAGTTAGGTTAGATAGTGAGTCTCAAGACAGTTCAGTCCATCCGCTTCACTCCTAGCAGATGGACTGAATTGTCTCGTAGAGATACCTCGGAGACTTAAGACTGCATCAACTTCCACAGAAAGACACAGTTTCGAGCAATAAACATCAAGGCTGCTTTCAATAAAGCATCGATTTCTTCCAAGTTGATGAACTATCAAATCTACGCCAACCACACACATACCGCGTGGCATTTTTGAACACTCCTTCCAACTTATGTAGCGAATGAGAATCCAGTCTATTGTACAAGTATACCAACTCAGAATATGTAGTTATAGGGAGAATGAGCTCAACAACTGGCCGACGTCGAGTGTCAACGGGAGTGATCTGAAGCAGACTTTCTTAGACACATGATGATAGTCAACGGGAGTGATCTGAATCAGACTTGCTTAGACACCGGACTGTATAATAAACCTTTCTGACCACATTGATAAAGGATGATCAACACAAGTTAATCTAGAATTGACAGTAAAACCCAAATTGGAAACCTCAGATACGAACGCCACCTGACTACCATCAACTCGCAGTAGAGGAATGTCGTCAGAACGTATAGTTTGTGTAAATATGGGTAGAACATAGGTATGACTTTAGAGGATTCAAAGACAATGCATTGTCTAACACCCTTCGACCAATCTTGCCAAGGTCCTCATTAACTCTACAGCACAGGTCATCCAATAGCCCCATATGTCTAGAAAGGTAAATTTGGTTGTCATCTGCTTATGCATGAACCAAACTATTGTCACAAACTGTGAAAATATTACTGAGGAACATGGAAAAGAGAAGAGGGCCAAGAACAGACTCCTTACGATACACCCACATTAAATATCTTGAAACGAGAGAAACTTGCACTCTCCGCATTCAACCAACAAGGAAGATGCACATAAAACACACAGCAAAGTCACTAAAACTAAAATATGCTCTCAGTTTATCACACAGTAGAGAGTGATCAACACTGCCAAAAGCCTTAGACAAGTGAAGAAGACATAGACAACTCACTAATTCCTTATCAAACTCAATCCGGACCTGAGTTTTGCTGTCGCTAGAATTGGCAGTAAAACCTAAGTCCAAGGGGTTTACTGTCAATTCTAGCTTAACTTGCATTGATCTTGTTACAAAACCTTGAGCAGCTATTTCCAACTCTAACTCCAGCCTGAAATGAAGATAAGGGATTGTTATCATCCAAGTAGCGCTGGTTTGGACATCTCGTGCATATGGACGAAGAAGTTCCAGCCAAAAAGGTGTTTGAAATGAAAGCCGCCAACTTCGACGTAGGGGACCACCATGCCTCCGTTGGAAGGACCAAGTCGAGGAAACCCTAACCACTCTTAGTATAACAAATTAGAGAAGTCGCACGCAAAGCAGAAGTGCCTGGCGTTCGCTGTAAGTTCGGCCGTAACCTGATAGAGGGTTGTTTCGCAGATTCTGCGATTAGGCCACGAAAGTAAGTAAGTAAGTAACTTAGTAATTGGCTCTGTCATAAGATCTTTGCATACCTTTGACATACAAGACAAAATGCTATTTGACCAAAACTCTTTAGGCTCAGATGAATTGGACTTTTTAGCGACAGAGACAATTGTTGCAGCCTTTCACAGACTGGGGAGGCTGCTACTAGTGAAGCAGAGATTGTTTATATGAGTAATTGGGCACCAGATATCAGCACAAGTTAGCATACACACATAATGTTCATTAGAAGGCAATATAACAGAATAGATACTCCATCTTCACTCACAGCATTGGAACTAATCTTCCTGATGCACCTTCCAACATGCACAGTATTCAACAGAATGGAATAAGGAAGACTACTACAGTGACGGAACTTACCTGTGACAATAGTATTATGAATCAAATGGCTGGCAAAGAATTGATTGAGGATATTTGGGTCCTGCAAACAAACAGATACACCTCTACTACACACTTTCAGCTGTCTTAAATTATTCCAAAGTATGTCATTTCTTCAAAGTATGGAAGTTCTTAGGGACTGAATAGTTTCAATGCTTAAGACTCGGATCACTCAGTCAGAGCTTGCCAATACAGTTCTCACAAAAGATGTCAATAGAGGAACACTACAAGGCGGAGTGATTTCACCACTATTGTGGCTACTGGTCATTGACAATATACTTAACATACTAGACTCCATGGGGTTTAAGATGGTAGCATATGCGGACGATGTGGTGATAGCTGTATCAGGCATGTTCCCCAGCGTAATAAATGATATTATGCAAAAGGGGCTGAACAAACTGGATTCTTCGGCCACAGGATGTAGACTAGGTGTGAATCCGAAAAAGACAGAATTGATACTATTCACTAACAAGACCTAAATTCCGATCTTCAGCCTTCCGACTCTTAATGGAAGACAACTAAAACTTGTGGAGAATGCCAAATACTTTGGTGTTATCTTGGATCCCAAGCTAAATTGGAGAACCAATATAGAGTTACGGGTCCGGAAAGCCTATGTAGCCTTCTACTCTTGCAAAAGAATGTTCGGGAAAAAAATGGAGACTTTATCCCCATATCACTCAATGGATGTACGAAGCAATCATGGGTCCAATACTCACATACGGCTCAATAGTTTGGTGGCCGGCGCTAGTTAAGGGCTATGTTGTTCAGAGACTCAGTAGAGTCCAAGAGCAGTTGGCGCCGGGGTTGCAGGGTGCCTACGAACATGTCCTTCGGAGGCACTCAATGTAATGCTACATCTTCGCACCATTGACCTTTACATTAAAAATTTGGCCTGCAATAGTGCACTAAGGTTAAAAGCGACAGGTTGCTGGGCTTAGAGACCGTATGGTCATGGTAGGGTGCTATACGCAATGCCCAGGGAACTAACACAAATGACAACAGACTACATAGTACCACAAGTAGACTTTAAGAAGGACTTCACGGTTAGATTTCCTTCAAGAGAAGATTGGTGCAGGCATAAATTTGAAACGGAATACGATATACCCATTTATACAGACGGGTCCAAAATGGATCTTGGGGTGGGCGCTGGGGTATTTTGAACACACGCTAACATCAATTGCTGCACACGCCTACCTTATAAGACTACAGTTTTGCAGGCGGAAGTTCTCGCAATCAGGGAGGCGTGTCGGCAAATTACCCAAGACATTAGAGGAGGACATAGAACCAAGGTTGCAATTTTTGTGTACAGCCAGGCCGCTATAAGGGATCTACAGTCAAACAACATTAACTCCAGGTTGGCCAGACAGTGTACGGATGAACTCAGAGCGCTAAGTCTTCATGCTGACATCACATTCATCTGGGTTCCAGGCAATAGGAACATCGATGGGTTTGAGAAGGCTGATAAGGTGGCACGAAGGGGGGCCTCTCTCGACCTAACCTTGCTTCTTTGTCTATCTGTATGCCATCTTTGGAAAGTTCCGGAGTCTACGTATTCGTATTCCCACCTTTGTTACTGGTTGTTTCCAAGTCTATCTATATTCCATCGTTGGAGGGTTCTGGAGTTTACATATTCATATTCCCACCTTAACCTCTGGTTGTTTCTAAGTTTATTTGTACTCCATCTTTGGAGGGTTCCGGAGTTTACGTCGTTATACTCCCACCTTTATTACTGGTTGTTTCCAAGTCCATCTGTGCTCCATCTTTGCAGGGTTCCGGAGTTTAGGATCGAAGCAGGACTTCATTTGTTCTTCAAAAGGGCTTCATTTGTTCTTCAATTATGTTAGCAAAATACTCTTAAGATTCCATTGACAACATTTTCTTATATGAAAGTCTTCAATATATTTTTCTAAAAATCCTCATGCAATTCCTTCTTAACCTTGGTAGAAGCCTGGACCGATTTCAACAGCGATAACAATTTCCTTTGACATTTTCTCTTAATTTTCGTAATGTCTGTGTGGAAATATTCCGTAAGAATGAGCCTCAAATTTCTATGCCCTCGCCGGCACATCTTCAAGTCTTCTGTTTACATTCACCCTTTGCAAGTGAAAGAACCCTTCCCACACCTTTTGCTCGAGTACTTTCATGTTTATGCTTGATTTCTGTGTATTTTTTTCTAAGATATAAATAAAATATGTTTGTTTATTGAAATCCATTCAATTTCGTTTGTGAAAATCAATCCGCACTTGCCGCGGGACTTTCGTTTCGTCGAACTTACTTTCCCCCACTTATGTGAGAAGTGGCCATATATCAGTGTTTAAATTAAGGTCAAAGTAATACACATAAATTAACAGAGTAAGTTTACAAAAAAGCAAAGAAAAATTAAAAAGCGTACATACAAAAACATTCCTCAGAGCCTAAATTGCCGCGCGCACTCCAAATCGCATACCTCGCTGACGTCAGGCAGCGCGGCACTATGGTGGTGCTCGTACACGGAATGTCTGTCTGACTGCCAATTGGGTTGGGCACGGCTCTCTGTGTGATGGCAATAGACGAACAACATTCCCTTTACGCTCATTGAATGTAATTTATTGCATAAGTGACACGTATTTGCTTATCAGTTCAGAGGGCGATACTTGGGCCTACGTAGACAGTCCTCTAAAACTGATAAGCATCGCCATGGGCGAAGAAGATTCCCACAACGCACACATACCCACACACACGCACACACACTCGTCCATGAGGGAAGAAAGCATGCGACTTAAAATAAATTGCACGAGAAAAAATTCTAATTAAATTATGCACATTTTGGAATTTCTTGACATTCAAGACCAAGACTGGCGACACAAAACTCGCACACTCCACTCCACTACACTCGTGCCGCACCAGCAACACCGCACCAAAGCGGCATCACAACATCATCGGGGACAACGGAGACAACGGGGACAACTGACTAAGCAACATCTGGAGTCATAGTCAAAATCACTTTTATTGATGGCGTGCCAATTAAAATTGATTGAAAATTCTTGGCATACTTTGCATGCATTTGCCAGGGAACAGGACATGGCCGTGTACAGGGCACGGAAGGGCAGGGCAGCTGCTTATGCGGGCTCATGTGAGCATAGGTGATATGTCTAAATGTGTGTGCGGTGTTGCTGCAAAGGGAATCTTAAGAAATCCTTTTACTTTTCTCCATTGCTCCCTGACACACACGGTTCAGACAAACGAAATTGTTGGCCATGCTTGAGCGCCATTTACACTCGCTGCGTTATTTATTAGCATGTCCTGGATTCGAACTTTGAAGGTTGCATTTCACTGATAAGATCGAGAGTTGGGAAGTGGCGCGTGCCGCTTTTTACAAGTATTTAAGAATTTTTTAATTGAAAAACATTTAAATACTTAAAACGAAAAGTTAAGGGACGAAAATACATTAATTAATTCGTGTGTTTGGTCAGCCAAAGTGGGGGTGGGGCTGGGGGTTGAGTCAAATTTTTGAAGGGGCAACAAGAAAATTGTGATTAAAGTAGATGTTTAATAGAACAATGGGCATCAATGCCTGAGTAATGGGAAACCTCTTCATCGATGGTTCTCCCGGCCTAGTCACTTCTCAAAATTATAATAATTGTATATAAGGACATATGCTATATTATATAAGGACATATGCTAGGACACTCACAAATTTACAAAAAGTAGAAAGGTCTGTTTAAATCGCTTCTTCGTAATTGAACTTCCAACGAATTGTTTTGCTAACTTTTTATGAATGTTTTAAATTCAGTCAAAAATTTGTTCCCTACCTTTTGTTAAAAATGGAACGCAATGTCCTTTAAATGAAGTCTTCGGACCATAATTGCAGGAGACGATAAGCTAACACGAATTTGTTCCTTACTTACTTACTTACTTAGGTGGCCCTTACAACCCGCGGGCGGGTCACGGCCGACTTTGGCAGCTCTCGCCAGGCGCCTCTGCTTCGCGCGCGCCTTGTCCAATCAGTTACACCAAGCTTGGTCAGTGCTTCCTCAGCTTGGTCCGTCCATCGGAGGCATGGTCTCCCTCTTCGTCGTCGACCTTCGGCTTTCGTCTCAAATACCTTTTTCGCTGGAGCTTCTTCATCCATACGATGGACATGACCCAGCCAGCGTAGTGGCTGAATGCTTATAGGCACGTTCCTTACCTTTGTTAAAAGTTGAACTTAATATCCTTCAAATGAAGTCTCCGACTATAATTGCAGGAGACGATAAGCTTTTCGAATTGTCAATATAATTTTCCCAATCTTCAGGTATTATTTAGTTGTAAAGCTGGGCGTTATCCTTAATTACTTCAAATATGACCGCATCCGTTATCATAACTTCACAAAATAAAGTCTCACAATATCACTTCAAATAATCTCAGTGGGCGATTCAAACTTTTCTCATAGTCAGTCCATCTGTGTCAAGTGATAAATGGCATACGAACCGTCCTTGTGAAATCCACATGTCTTCCAAATGAAATTGTTCCCTTTCCTGTCACAATAACTCAGTTATCATTTATCTGCAGTGGAGTCCTTGGACCATGCAAGGCTCTTCTTCATAAGTAGCGAATTAGTTCGGCCCAAGTTCTAAGAGTAGAATTACTCGTATATTCTCAGTTAATCAGTTCCAACCAAGACTCTAGGAAATTATTATACAGCCTCTGGTACTATTCTTCAGAGAAGTATTTCAGCAGATTCCCCTCATCTTAAACATTACCCAGGTATCTTAAACACTACTCACTCCTTTATCCCAATAATTCTAATCAACAGTATTCGTAATTCTACATAATATATTAATCCTTTTTCTATCACGTATTGGTGTTCCTTGTACCCTGATGGTCATCTCATCCCTACTTCTTGAGAATGAGTTCTACAACTTCGCTACTAAGCAAAGTTACAGGTGGAAATTAACATACATTTGGGTGAAACCATGGACATTGTTAAACCAGGTGGAAAAATGCCTAAAGAGACTATAAAGAAGGTGAAAACTTCTACGGGAGTTTCAATGGGAATATAGCGTCCCGCCCAACTAAAAAAATTATATACATTTTCTGCTTATAGGGAAATCTCACATATTCAAAAGATATCTCCATACATAAAAATTAAAAACCGCGAGTAATCATTACGTCGTCAGTCCCAGCAATATCACATTGGCCTGAGACAATCCTTCATCTCTTCAGAACATCAATCTCTTCAGAACACCAATCTTTTCAGAACATCACTCTGTTCAATCAATCTCATCCATCTCTTCAGAACACCAATATCTTCAGAACACCAATCTCTTCCGAACATCCATCTCTACAGAACATCAATCTCTTCACAACATCAATTTCTTCAGAACATCAGTCTCTTCAAAACAGCAATCTCTGTCGAACATCCATCGCTTTAGAACATCATTCTCTTCAGAGCATAACTCTCTTCCGAACATCCATCTCTTCAGAACATCACTCTCTTCAGAACATCACTCTCTTCGGAACATCATTCTCTTCAGAACATCAGGATCTAGAGTTCGAAATTGTTAAATTGTTAGGAAGCCATCACAGCAGGAAACATCGACAAAAGAATACCTTTCTTGAGTTGAAAACATTTGTTCCCTCAAAAATCGTTGGAACTCACCAACTTAAAATGGATGAATGAGGTTCATATTGAGAACCTTTTTGAAACATTGTTTAAAGCACATTTTAAGGTAACTTTTGAGACTTGTTTTGTGCCAGATTTGACCTAAGGATAAATGGCACAACTGATGCATTTTCACTCAATAGATCCGTCTCTAGCCGCCCTCTGTGGTGTAGTGGTAAGCATGCTAGCCTCAGAAGGTCGCAGGTTCCAATCTTGCACCGGGAAGATATAATAATAATAAGATCAATGCTAAGAAATTGGAAGTATACTTTGGACTTTAACCGTGAGATGGAAACCGTCAAGGAAACTGAGGAAGAAGGCATCATAATTGGTATTTTCTTATTAACTCTGGAGAAATTGTTGTAACACGAACAAATATGAAAGAATTTGTATTAGAAGAGGGAAGGAATGTGTGGGAAGTGACCTCTTGGAACGTAGGGGACGACCATGCCTGCGATGGAAGGACCAAGTCGAGGAAACCCTAACCACGCTTGGTATAACAGATTGGAGAAGACGCGCGCAAAGCAGAGGCGCCTGGCGAGCGCTGTTAAATTCGGCCGTAACCCGATAGCGGGTTGTTTCGCACATTCTGCGATTAGGCCACGAAAGTAAAACCTCTTGGAACAAAAAGATTTATATATCCTAACTGATAGCCACACTGCAATTAGGGTACTCAACTCTCAAGAAGTGACATCAAAACTAGTGATGGAGTATCTTAATAGGCTGGACATCCTTCGCCAAAGCAATCATATATGGATCCTAATAGGTTTCTGGTCACGTAGGAATCTCTGGTAATGGCGGACAAACTTTCGAAGAAGGGAGCAGCCTCTCCACTTGTAGGTCCGGAACCATTTTATGGCTTAGGAAAGGCCAACTTCTTCTCATTCATACAGGAAGTAGAAGGCAAACAAATAAATTTATACTTAAAGTAGAAGGCAGACTAAGAAGATCATACTGGAACACTTTACCGGGACTATCACAATCATAATCGCCTATAAGGACCTATAACCTCAATCGTTTCATAGACTGTTTGGAATTAAATAAGACTAATAAATATCCTTTTAAATAAATAGACAAGAATAAACTAAGATTCATTACAGGGATTCTAACAAGGCACTGGTAGGATGAATTGAGAGGACAAGGCACTGTAGTTTGAATTATCACCGAACAAAACTGGAAACTTACTCTAATGGAGTTTGCAGGTTTTGCGGGGAAGAAGATGAAATCCCAAAACACGTCCTTTGATCATGCCTAGCAATAAGGCAGAAGTGAAAGAAGCAGTTGCATAATCATCTAATACCGGGTGATGAAATGAGACTCAACAAAATTGGCTTGATAATAAAATTTATCGATAGAACTGGACACAGCAAAATTCTCTGAAACCATGAAGGGGGCACCATAGATCGCTAAGGTCGGAGTGCAAGGTCCCCCTTAATTTTTTTTTTTTTGGTTAGAGAGGGTAAAAATGCTTGTCGCATCTTCAAAACTGTCGTCACAGATTTAGTATGTGAGGATTGCACTCAGTAAAACATCCCCTCCTTCGCTGCGAACTCTCCCCACCCTGGAACCCTTTTTATACTTCCTTCAAGGTAGAGATTCTCACTTCGTCCCTATTGGACTTAGTGATGATAATAATAATTATAAAAATTGTAATCCTATCCAAAATAATCTTACCCTGAAGGTACTCGTATACCCAAAAACAGTTTTAATGCTTCATTCCTCTGTGTTAAGGAGTTATCGAAATCTGGCTCCACATTCTAAGGGACCATGGCACTCCTATGTTAGCTCTTATAATTGTTTCTTCCTCTCACACTACCTTTCTGTAGTTTATAGTGATGTTATATCGATTCCTTAACAACCAATCACTATTATACTCACCTAATACAGTCTTCATTAAAGGTCCTTTTATAACTGAAACAGTTTGGCACAGATAACGAAACATTTTATAACCGATAAAACAAGATGTATTGGACCTCCACTTCACACTCTCCCCCCTCAACAGCCGGATTGCATATTTATGAAACCGCAAATTTCTCTTATCCAATCGCACCAATTTTTCACAACAACAGACAACAACTATTATACAAAAAAAGGATGTTGTCAATCCCCAAAAGCGCACAAATTCACACCAAAAACCATGCAAATATGGAATACAATAATAACAACAACAACACCAACAACAACAACAACCAGACCAACACCAGTGGCAGCAAAGTTCTCGCTGAACACAACCAAAGTCAATTTGCTGTGAAAAATTTTGCAACAACAACAACAACACCAACAACAATAACAAAAAGGAAACGTGTGCAGTGACGTACTCCAGCGACACCGCATAAAACAATGAAAAAATTACGGAAAAATTGTATTAACGGAACAGACACACAAGCACACAGAAACACACACACAAACACACAGAAACACACACACAAACACACACAGAAACACACACAAACACACACACAAACAACACACTCACCCAAAACCCATTCACACTTGCACCACGCAAGGGCACAGCGAAGAAAAAAACTCTGCCGCTAGTAAAAACCAATACTCTGCTCATATGTCCTGGCGTATCCTTTGCACACGAACCAACGAACGAACGAACGCTTTGCACTTTTTATGCTTCGTTCGATGGCAAAAAATCGCAGTTGAGTAATTTTTCAATTGGTGAATAATTGACGCCTGTAAGCGTAGGTGTGAAAACCACTCACGCCGCCCCTCCCACCTCCCTTTCATATTTTTACCATTCTTTTCTTTTTCGTTTTTTGTGGATGTGCATTTGGCTCACTTTGTGAGTGTGTGTGTGAGAGTGGGAGTATGCTGAAATACATGAGTGACGACAAGCAGATCAGTGCCCGGTGTCAGTGCCTCCGCTGTGAGCCCCTTGTGGAGCCCGCCAAACTGCAGCTGGGCGGTAAAATGACGATGATGATGTGTGGTTTTGTTTCTGAGGTATTCCAATGGTGCTTGTTTGGGTTGTGCTCGTATGGAATGCATAACCAAATTGCTTTCCCTGTGTGAGAGTATGCGGATGACTTTTGTACATTTGTGGGCGGGTGGGTTAGTAGGTGTGTGTGTGTGTGTGTTAACTGAATATGCTGCCAACAAAAAGCCTCTGCCGCAAATTGAGTGAAATGGTCGACCAAAGTGAAAAATGATTTTTAATTGATGCTCTTGTGTTGTTGTTCTTGTTGTTTTATGCTGGGTTTTCATTGTTGCTATTACTATTGTGGTTGTTCTTGTTGCTGTAGGTGTTATGTGCGTTGCTTGTATTGATGTTGTTGTTGTTATTATTGTAATTTTGAGCTGTGTGCGATTGCAAATGATGACTGACTGCAATTGGAAATTTGATTTGGGCGATGAAGTTTAATTGTATTCTTCCAAAGTGAAGTTTAATTTAATTAAAGTGGACGAGACAAGAAGAGGGAGAGAAAGAGGGAGAGAGAGAGAGAGGGAGGGTTGGAGAGAGAGGGGGAGAGAGGGGGAGAGTGTGAGCAATTGATAGACAGAGAGACAGAGACAGAGACAGATAGAGTGTGACTGACTGATAGAGAGAAAGGGAGGATATGACAGAGAGAGTGTGACTGATTGATATAGAGAAAGGTAGGATATGACAGAGAGAGTGTGACTGATTGATATAGAGAAAGGTGGGATATGACAGAGAGAGTGTGACTGACTGATAGAGAGAAAGGAAGGATATGACAGAGAGAGTGTGACTGATTGATATAGAGAAAGGTGGGATATGACAGAGAGAGTGTGACTGATTGATACAGAGAAAGGTAGGATATGACAGAGAGAGTGTGGCTGACTGATAGAGAGAAAGGTGGGATATGACAGAGAGAGTGTGACTGACTGATAGAGAGAAAGGAAGGATATGACAGAGAGAGTGTGACTGATTGATATAGAGAAAGGTAGGATATGACAGAGAGAGTGTGACTGATTGATAGAAAGAAAGGTAGGATATGACAGGGAGAGTGTGACTGACTGATAGAGAGAAAGGGAGGATATGACAGAGAGAGTGTGACTGATTGATATAGAGAAAGGTAGGATATGACAGAGAGAGTGTGACTGATTGATATAGAGAAAGGTGGGATATGACAGAGAGAGTGTGACTGACTGATAGAGAGAAAGGAAGGATATGACAGAGAGAGTGTGACTGATTGATATAGAGAAAGGTAGGATATGACAGAGAGAGTGTGACTGATTGATATAGAGAAAGGTGGGATATGACAGAGAGAGTGTGACTGATTGATACAGAGAAAGGTAGGATATGACAGAGAGAGTGTGACTGACTGATAGAGAGAAAGGGAGGATATGACAGAGAGAGTGTGACTGATTGATATAGAGAAAGGTAGGATATGACAGAGAGAGAGTGTGACTGATTGATATAGAGAAAGGTAGGATATGACAGAGAGAGTGTGACTGATTGATATAGAGAAAGGTAGGATATGACAGAGAGAGTGTGACTGATTGATATAGAGAAAGGTGGGATATGACAGAGAGAGTGTGACTGACTGATAGAGAGAAAGGGAGGATATGACAGAGAGAGTGTGACTGATTGGTATAGAGAAAGGGAGGATATGGCAGAGAGAGTGTGACTGATTGATATAGAGAAAGGTAGGATATGACAGAGAGAGTGTGACTGATTGATATAGAGATAGGTGGGATATGACAGAGAGTGTGACTGATTGATAGAGAGAAAGGTAGGATATGACAGGGAAAGTGTGACTGATTGATATAGAGAAAGGTAGGATATGACAGAGAGAGTGTGACAGATTGATAGAGACAAAGGTAGGATATGACAGAAAGAGTGTGGCTGACTGATAGAGAGAAAGGGAGGATATGACAGAGAGAGTGTGACTGACTGATAGAGAGAAAGGAAGGATATGACAGAGAGAGTATGACTGATTGATATAGAGAAAGGTAGGATATGACAGAGAGAGTGTGACTGATTGATATAGAGAAAGGTGGGATATGACAGAGAGAGTGTGACTGACTGATAGAGAGAAAGGAAGGATATGACAGAGAGAGTGTGACTGATTGATATAGAGAAAGGTAGGATATGACAGAGAGAGTGTGACTGATTGATAGAGAGAAAGGAAGGATATGACAGTGTTCATGGCAACAGAAACCGGTATTCATGTATCCTTTACAATGTTTTAACCTCCTCTGAATTTTGTGAATGCTAACACCAGCCTGACCCGTCTGCATCTTAGCAGGGTTTCTGGCCACAGGGATATTCCAGGCAGCTGCAAAGCGAATATTCTAGCCCGAAAGGGTACTACAATACCATTGCTACATGTCAGCTACTAATTAACACAATATCCTAAGGCGTAGCTGGCAGGTGCTGGTCTGAAGGAGCAGGATCCAAAATAGATAGACTAACCTGGGCTGAAATAAACGTCAAGCGCTCAAATGATCTATTATCTCTAAATAGACAAAGTATACATAGCTACCGTCATAAGTGTCCTAGCGCGAACACCAGTGCCAGGGTACTCATCGTAGTAGGCTGGGGATAGTCTAAAACTACTTCAGTAGTAGTTGCATGTGTGAGGAGAAGCAAGAGTCTATCGAACACCTGTTATGTAGGTGTCCATTGCTGTCCAAAAGGAGACTCGCAGTCCTGGGTGACTACTCATATGACTTCTGCACGAGTTGCATGGGCGAGGAGGAGCTAGATTCCATTGAATACCTTATATGTACGTGTCGAGCGCTGTTGAAAAGGAGAGAAATTTTCTATGGTGACTACTTTCAAGACTCTCTGGGAAAGATAAGAAAATAAGCTCCATGAACTGCTTCATAAATAGCTTCAAATGGCTGGACTTCTGACTGGGAATGGGAATTTTGTCTCATGCTGCATCAGAAAGTGCCAATCATTGCCTAAGTGTGCTACCGACCTACCTACCTACCAACCTACCTCCCTACTTACCATTGCGTATTAACGCAGATGCTTAGTGGCCACGGGTGCTTCAAGGAATACTTGCACAAATACAAATACGATGATGACTTGTTTTGTCCAAGTTGCCCGGGAGAGCAGGATGACGTGCAGCATATACTTTTTCATTGCCTGCCATTTAACGAGAGCAGAAACAACTTGAGCGCTGTTTTCGGAGAACAACCAGCAGTGGCTAATCTGGTAACGCATATGTGTGAAACCGAGACTAAATGGGAGGCAGTTTGTTCTACAGTATCCATTATGATGATAACTCTGCGGAACACTGAACGCGCCCGAACAGCAGCACGCCTAAGCCAGTGCTGTGGAAAACGTCAATAGGGGTGCAGCAAGAAGTAGAACTGAAAATGGACAGATCTAAAACTGACGATCGAGCGGTAACGCTCGTAACGGCTTCTCGACGTATTAACTAAAGGTGAAGTCCCGAGAAGATAATCCGACCGGACATCGGGGTGAAATTAGTAGGTTAAGGCCCCGCACTACAAGGGTTTTTGACTACTTTACATCTCGTAAAAAAAAAAACCTACCTACCTACCTACCTAGCACCAGCCTAGCAATAAAACGGAATCATTCAAAGATATCCGCATTGGGCCTCTTTACACGATCGGTAAATCGTGGTTCAAGACTGACTGGTTTTTGAGATATAAATATGAACATCGATAGGAGAAAAATTGACAACTTCGAACGCCTTTTAACTTATCAGCGATCCGCTATCAAGGATTTTCATGCTTTGGCATCATTTGTTAGTAGGATAATCCAGTTATTGTAACCATGACGAAATGGTTCCCCACAGTATTTTGAATGGTTCCTCACACTCCTTTGAATGGTTCCCTACACTCCTTTATACTATGTTTCCAATCTTTGTGTGCCCTTTCAAGAAAGCATTTCCTAAAAACAGCTTCATTTCTCAGTCAAATCAATTCATCGAAATACAGAAGAACACACTCTTTGGAGACTCTTCACGGTGAAATAAACGTTCGCCAAGGATTTATTTCATAATATCGGAATGAGTGGGAATGAATGTTGATAAGAAGAATGACCGAAGTGATTCAAGCCATAAACTCAATGTTAAGGAACTTACTTTCCAAAAATTGGAAGGCTTTTTTTGTTCTATATTGAAACCAGAAACCGTTTACAAAGCGATATAATCGAACCCAAACTCCTCATATGGAAAATGAATAAGATTTATTCCATAAGAAGGAATGAAATAATATCTTTCCAGTAATGCCAAAGTAATTCCAAAATAACTTCTAAAGGAATGCCTTCTTCTTGTGGGTTGAAAGAGAGTGGTTGATGGCCGCCAAATATGCAATACCCTGCCATTAGAAATCCTGACTTAATAGCTTCTCAGTAATGTGAAAATAATTCCAACACAAATTCTAAATAAAAGACCTTTTATTTATGGGGCGGAAGCGAGCAAAGGACGACTGCAGAATATACAAGACATTGCCATTAGAAGTCCTGACATAATAGCTTCCTGATAATGCCAAAATAATGCCAATACAACTTCTAAATGAAGGCCTTCTATTTGTGGAGCGGAAGAGAGCGGAGGATGGCTGAAAAAGAGAACATATCTTACCATTAGAAACCCTGACATAATAGGTGCTCGGTAATGCCAAAGAAATTTCAACATAACTTACAAATGAAGACCTTTTATTTGTCGGGTGGAAGAGACTGGAAGATGGCTGAAAAAGAGATCCTATCTTGCCATTACAACTGCTGACAAAATAGCTTCTCAGTAGTTCCAAAGCAATTCCAGCACAACTTCTAAATGAAGACTATCCATTTGTGGATTGAAACTGAGTGGAGGATGGGGGAAAAATGTACAAGACCGTGATATTAGAAGGCCTGACGTAATAGCTTCCAAGTAGTGCCAAGGAAACTTCATTATAACTTCTAAATAAATACATTTTATTTGTCGGATAGAAAAGAGCGGAGGATGGTTGATAAATATAACATAACTCGATTTACTTACAAGACCTGACATAATAGCTTCTCAGTAATATCAAAGTAATTCCAACACAACTTACAAAGGAAGAGTTTCTATTTCTCAGGCTGAAGGGAGCGGAGGATGATGAAATATATACAAGGCCTTGTCATTAGAACTCCTGACAAAATAGCTTCTCAGTAATACCAAAGTAATTCCAACACAACTTCTAAATGAAGTCATTCTATGTGTCGTCGGGAAGAGTGCGGACGATAACTGAAAAATATAATAGAAAAGCGGGGCGCAATTGAAAAAAAATTTTATAAAACTGCATCACACTTGTTTGATCCAGAATTGCTTCTTCAACGCTTTGGAACACTTCAGACCTATTGTTTCAGATGAAATGCCATCTATTCATCGTGATTCACAAACCAAAAAAAAAAGTACTCTTGAACGTGATGGAGACTCCATTCTATCACAGACAATATCCTCCTCAAACATGCCTATGTCAATGTGATTCCACCAACAACCAGCACAGAACTCATGTGTAATTCAGGAACTCCAATTGCACCTTCAGACACAGAAACACAGAATCCATTTCATAGTTGCGGCCGATGTGTCAACTTAGTTTGTAGGGTGTTGCCTGCAACAGTCGCACAAACCGCTCCTGATAAGCGTGGAGTGAACGCAGCAGTCACAACCTTCCGGCACGGCAATGACGACGTTTTCGAAGTTAATCAACAGCACAGGCAAACTCCATTAAACCCAGCTTAGCAAGCAGGAACTATAAAAAAAGAATCTCTGATACGGATATGCAAGCACAGGAAATGCAAAAGAGTGAAGCAGACAAAAACGAAACCAACAACAACACCGACAACAACCGCAACAACGAGGAGCGAGCGAGCGTAGAAGACGCCTGATAAAAACTTAATTAAAACACGCCAAGCAGGAAAAGAAAAGTCTTTGTGGAAATGATGAAAATTACCAGCGAGTGAGATGAGATCGCAGGACACCATGGGAGAACAGTGGAGGCCAGTATAGGGTATAGTGGAGGGAGTGTACGGGTATAGAGAGGCTATAGACAGGCTATAGACAGACATCACTGATGTATACGTGGCTGTAACCTCGGCCGCTTGGACAAAAGTTCATTCAGTTGCTGCGTACTGAAACTGAACGGAAAGTTGGAACTGCGATAAGAGCAGCGGCTACTTGAAAGGCGCTCCCACTTTATCGGGAACAAATGCCGACAAACGCACGCGTTAATGCGCCACAAACGGCAGTGCAACACGCAATTGTCGAACGAGGAGCATGTGAACGGACGTCCCCAGTTTTAATCTCTGTGTACGGCAGAGAGTGCAGCCAGACTACTCGTGGCGCATTCACAAGTGATGACATTTAAATTTTCCCCGTAATTTGCAAGCAAACCAAGCAAGCCAGCGAGCAGCTCCTTTGACCACAGCTCCTCCAACAAAACGAGCGTTTGATGCATAAATCCAACTGATAGCAAAATGTCAGCTCAGCGGTGGCGGGGAACCAGGCCCGGCACTCAGACTTTGACTGCAGTGCCTGACGGAGTGCGTTCAACGACCAGACCAGCACAGGCGCTGAAGCTGACGCTGGAGCAGACGTTCGCGCCGACGCCGGCAGCGCCTGATAAGAAAAAGCGAGCCACCAGTTGTGTGCCACTTTTGCTGCGGTTTTGATTTCTGGCTGACCGCTTTGAGACACGGTGCCCAGTCGACGGTGGGTGGTGGGTGGTGCGTTGGTCGGGCAGGGCCGCGGCTGTGTGCAGTTTTTGTAAAGAGCTCATGATAAAAAAAAATCGCGACAAAAGCAAATTAAAAATGATGAAATGTAATTTGCATGTTTTTTTAACGACGTGGTTGTTGCTTTCGCCATTCGTTGTTGTTGTTGTTGTTGTTGTTGTTGTTGCGGTATGTTCCTTTTTGGCAACGTTGTTTAACCAATTTTCTTTGGTGTTTTTGGAACATTTTTCGAAGAAGACTTTAATTAAAAAGTTTCGCCGCTCGTTTGACGAGTTTTTTTTTATGTTCACTCTTTTTCCTGTCCCACTCGGAAGCCAACAGCGTCAACGTTTTTCCAGTGGCAGCGTAAATATAATTAAAATGTTTGATGTCATGTGATTTGTATTACAAGCGTGTCTCCTTTTTGGTGGGTGCGGCATTAATAATAATCATTTTTAATATGTGCAAAAATAAAATTCATAAAAATTGGATGCAAGCCCACTAACACACTTGTGCAGGGACTTGAGCGACAACAATGCTCGCGGATACTCGCGGAGACTCTTTCCTTGAATTGGAATAAACTTAGCGGGGAAAAAATATTGCTTCGGGGGTTCCCGGCAGGCTATTTATGCTTGATTCGAACGACTGTGGGTGTATTAACCGAGCACTGCAGACTCGGGCCGCACACAGACACACTTAGGCTTACATTGGGTGATTTTTTCAGCAGCTTTTAGGATGAGGGGGTGAGTGCAGGGAACCCATACACTTATGTAGCAACGCCAAATACACAGCAGGAACTCTCCTTATGGATCTTAAAGCCAGTTATGTCACAGATTTAGTACGATTCATCAAGAGCTTCCAATAGGGTGAGAGGGTATACAAAGTGTTACCCCATTCGGTGTCTTTGGGTCTTAGTATGTCGTCTAATACTGGCTGTCACTTATCTCCTTAACTGTCTATGATTCATTGTGGTAGGCCTTTCTTCAGGTTGCTCACGAATTTTGAAGGTTGTACTCTACTACTATGGGGTGTTCATCTCGTAATTTCTATATACCTGACTTATTCTATACTGACTCGCCTACGAGGCTGGGTCAAGAAGGGCCTACATATTACAACAAATGGCGAAGCCACCTCAAATCCAACATTTTGCTTGTGAAGAAGCTTATTTCAAAAGAACTCACTAAGATTTTCTGACTGATCTGTTGAATTGTTTTGTTGTGACATCCCTTTTGAAACCGACACTTACGAGTAATTTCGTAAAAATGGAAATAGTGGATTTCATGTGCTCATCAAACACTATTTTTGCTAGTAAGAACCCACCACGCACACTAAACAAAACCTTGAAAAGTATTATGGGAACTCTTCACTATCAAATGGAACCATCCAACATTGGTTTATGGAGTTTCGGTGCGTACATACAAGTGACAGCGAATGTTCTGGCCGCCCAATTGAGGTCACCACACCAGAAATGGTCGATAGAATCCACGGTATGATATTGAATGATCGGCGAGTTAAGCTGCGCCAACTTAAAGAGGCTACAGGCTTATCACGTGGGTCAATGATTTCTATTTTGCATAAATATTTGTACGAGTATATGAAAAAAATCCTTGGGTGCCGCGTTTGTTGTCAATTTCGGTGCGGTCGTACCAACACAAGTGATGCCGAACGCTCTGGTTGCCCAGTTGAGGTCATCACACCAGAAATTGGCGGTACAATCCATGCTATGGTGTTGGGTGATGGGTGAATGAAGGTGTGGGAACTTGAAGAGACTACCGGCTTCTCACATAGAACAGTGAATTCAATTTTGAACAAACATTTGGATATGAAAAAGCTATCCTCAAGATGGATGTCGCATTTGCTCACAATTGACAACAAATGCAATCGTCTGACACCTCCAAAAGAGTGTTTGGTGCGGTTCAATGGCAAATCCCGAAGAAGTTTCTACGCCGCTTCAAAATCGTGGAAGAAACATGGATTCATCCCAACACCCCAGAGACCAAGGAACACTCGAGACAATGGAGTTCTCCGGGTGAATCGAAGTTGAAGAAAACCATGGTGGGTTTGTCGGCCAACAAGGTCAGGGCGACAGCTTTTTGCAATGCGCGTGGTGTCCCATCACATTGATTACCTTAAAAAGGGTAAAACGATCACCGGAGCATATTATCCAGAATTGATCCAACAAATTCGACGTCGATTTGGAGCAAAAACGACCGCATTTGACGAGGAAGAAAGTTCTCTTCCATAAGAGAACTTTCTTCCTCGCGCAGTCGCAATGGCAAAATTGCATGAATTAGGTTACGAATTGCTCCCTGATCCAACATATACTCCTGATTTATCCCTACTACGACTATATGCTGCTTCCAAATACGCAGAAATGGCTCGGCAGTAAGAGATTTGTGTCGAATGTAGCGGTCATCGATAAAATAAACGTCTAAATGACCCCGGGCCTCGAGAAATCGTATTATTTGGAGGGCATCAAAAAATTGAAGAAACGTTGAAAAAGTGTTTCGAGCTAAAAGGAGACTATGTTGAACAATAAATCGTTTTGTTTGCCGAACAGAGTGTTGCTGTTGCAATTTTCAGGAACTCAGGGACCTGTCCTCGTATATGGTGTCATATGTTGATCGATGCAGTATTTTCCACTTACACACATACTGTGAGAATCTCTGCTTACTTCTGGAATATGCCTAAGGACGTCTCTGTTTTTGAATATCTATATTACGACTCTTAAATGGATATCCAACTGGAACCGCAAAGGATGTTGCAGGTATGTGTGTGACCTTCACGGGAGCCAGTGTAACCTAGCCTAAGGTAACCTCAGGAATACGCCATTATTCACTACCATAACACCGGAATATAGTTGCTGACTTAACCAGTTATATTCGTCATTGCCTCTCATTGATAATCCAACTATTTCCTAAGGACACTTATCATTGTTTTGTCTTTCATTGCATCCAGAGAGTTTCTTGAAAAGATTATTCATCTTTAGTATAGCATAATATCTTGATTTGTATAAGTTTCCATTATAATGGAATTACTTTAATTGCTAGTGCCACTTCACTACTGCTCTCACTTAGTTTGAATGTCCTTTCTCTGAAACTCAGTCCACTCTTCACTCGTGCAACATTGCTTCGTTCATATCTATATAGTCATATCCCATATATTTGTATTTGTGATTGACTTTGTTACTTTCTGAAGTTGCACCATCGAAGAAAGAAACTCTGATAAGGACCTGCGGAATAAATGGAATAGAGAGGGTAACTTACTTACTTAGGTCTCACAGCAATGAGACAATCTGTAAAGCGCAAGGATCTCTCATGATATGCAGATCAATCGCGGGGGAAAATGCAATTCCCAAGATCCTGCGATGGATGTACATCATGATAGTATGCCCAATGATCACTTCTGGAGCGGTCCTGTGGGCTAGGAAAACAAGACAACTAAACTTTGCGCGAGCACTAGCTAAGGTGCAAAGGCTTGCTGGCGTCTATAAAACTGGGGCTATGAGAATCTGTCCTACAGCCGCCCTGAACTTCATACTGGAACTTACACTCCTGCACATATTTGCAGAATCGCAAGAGAAGAGGGCTCTGTATAGAATGACGACGTCAGTAAACGGTCCTGAAAGTCTGATCGGGAGTCAGATGGTCGAAACATTATCAAAGGCCATTCCAGACATCTGTGTATCGAAAGACTTTACAAACAGGCGCTACAGTTTCACTAAGTTGCTTAAAACAGAGTGGAGCTACAAAAACGCAAGGAGAGGTCTCAGCGAGATCAGATCAACCCACACTCATCTGGTATACCGATGGGTGTCTGACAGAACAGAGTTCCGGTGCGGGTGTATTTGGACCAAGATACAAATACTATGAATCTGGAAGCAAATATACTAGCATCTTCCAGGCGGCAATCCACGCTATTGAGAGATGTGCACATTTCAACATTGAAAACGGTTACGAACGCAACAAAATTGCCATCCTGTTGGATAGCCAAGCGGCCATTAGGACACTTACTTCTGAACTATTAAGGATGCTGGCTTCTGGACTATTAAGGATGCTACAGCCCCCTTCGTTGTAAGGTCATCGGCAATCTCGTTCCCTTCTTTGTCCTGTACTGGAACCCATAGAATGGTAAATTTGTTGCGTGAGCCAAGATCATTCAATTTCGAATTGACCTGATAAGAATATCGGTTGAATTGCTCTTGGCTCAAACAACAAAGTTACCATTCTGTGGGTTCCAGGACATACTGACATAGAAGGACACGAGATTGCCGACGAACTTGTAAGGAAGGGGGCTGCAACACCCTTTATTGGCCCAGAACCTTTCTGTGGTGTAGGCAAGAGCAAGTTGATCAACAAGCTTAGGATCGATGAGGCACACCATAGGCACAAACACTGGAATAATATACCAGGGCTAAAGGTATCAAGGAGTCTGCTAGGGAGATACCAACTAAAAAAATTCGAATCACTCATCAATCTCTTTTAGAATAATCTTAGCATGATGACAGGCCTACTCAGAGGACACTGTAAACTGAACTCCCATATGGTGAGGAAGAGGGTCACCTCGGATGGCTGATGCAGATTCTGTGTGGAGGATGATGAGACGTCCTTGCATGTGCTGACACAATTCCCGGTTCTCTTCCATACCCGCAGAAAATACTTGGGATTCTTCCAAGGCTCTGCCAGTGATGTGAAACCTCTGAAGCCAAAACTTGTCATCACATTTATCCAGAGGATAGGACTCAAAGACGTACTTTGAACCTCTGATGGGGCACAATAGATCGAAAGTAGCGGTGGTTTCAAACAATAATATTTACTTAAATGTCCTGGCCATAGAATCTGTGATCACACCCTCTTTGCTGGTTTGGGGCCAACTTCAAAAATTCCCGGCTTAGAAGGTAACAGTCTCTGTGTTAAGTTGTATGTTTATTGATGAATCATTGACACCAACAACAAGCATCACTCTAATAGTTTAGGTTTGATTGGCTGTCAAGGACACGAACACGGGGTCAGAAGACACACTTAGGCCAGAGATAGGCCCATTGTGATGACTCTAATAGTCAAAATACGATTCTTATAGATATACAGTGGATAGTATAAGTTTATATATCCTATTTGCTAATAGAACTTTTGTCTCTAGTCCGCCTCCTTCATGATCTGTATCACATCAATTCGGTATTGATTTACTAGCACCACCACGCGTAAGTTCCTTAGAACTACTACGGAGGATTATATTGTGACCATATTTGTGTCATTTGTGCCACGCTAGATGCTTAGAACTACTATGGATGAATACATTGAATGAATGAATGAATGAAATAACGAGGGAAAATGTACCTCGACCAACTTGATCGATTGTACTCCACTTGCATGTAATTAAAGGTCTCCTATTAGTCGAACAGTTCCAAGGAAGCTTAGCACTGAGTTGGAGTTCATTGCTCTAATGTCTCTGCGCTCGTGCCAGTAATGCCCCAAGTATTTCTTGCTACTCCGAGCTAAGGCTTCGCAGTTCATTAGAAGTTGCTCTGGTGTTTCTTCTACCTCCGTGCAGAACGTACACGTGTTTACTGGTGAGAGTCCCAGTTTCATGAGGCTTCTTGTTAAAGGACAGTGACCTGTGAGGTGAATGTATTATGTCCACCTTGTGTCATTTACTAGTCACGTTAGTTGCTTCGAACTGCTATGGAGTAATACATTGTCCCCATATTGTGCCCCCATAGATTTGTAGCATTTGCCTGGAGACCATGAGAAGAGTGTTGTGTCCTTGTTGCAGACCTCCTTCAATGAAATGCATAATAAAACACACAATTCCTTTTTAAATATTTTGTTATATAAAAATAAAGTTAATAAACATTTTTCAACTAAATTACATAAAATAAAACCAACAAAAATGGTCACTTTTAATATGAGCACATTTTCCACATACCAATAAGGACATAAAGAGTATACAATAAATTCCCTCTCCATACACACAAAAGAAAATATTAGTAAAATACAAAAATATTAACTATGAATTAATAAAATTTTGTTAAAATTGCCTTAAAATTATAATAAATTAAGTTTATTTCATGTTTATTTAATATTTTTTTTTAATGTTTTCAGTCTTCATCCGAAGAATTGTGGAGTAACTTGTGTCCAACATTTTTGCAGTCATCTAACAAGGAAGATTATTTTTCATAAACTGCAACTTTTATTGCCCGCATTATCTTAAGGAGCACCACACAATAAACACAATAACAGCAACGAGAACAATGCCAGCAACAACCACAACAACAACAACAACAACAACCAACCAACCAACCAACAACTAGCAGCAACAACAGCACCATGGACAAGGCTGGTAAGAATGCAACGCCAACCCATAAAATGCCAATCATATGCAATGGTCCGGGGCAGGCATCACCAACGCATGACTGTCAACTGGCGGGCAGGATGTGCAGAATGCAAAATGAAACATTGCAGCAATTTGGCAGCACTTCTGCGGCAGTTAAGCAACTCAACCAGCAGTGTTGGGTGTGTGTGTGTGTGTGTGTGCGTGTGTGTGCGTGTGTGTCTTAAGTGGCCTACGCTCTGGCAAATATACTCGCAGTCAACTTGGTTGGTGCCCTGAAGTGTATTGTTGGTCCTGGCTGTGTTGGTGTGGACAATTTCTTGGCAAATTTCTTTTAAAACTGTTAATATGCGCCCGAAAGAGCTGTCATAATTTGCCTAAAATTATGCTTATTTTTAATGCTCAACACATTAGGAACATTATTTGTCCTTGCATTAAGTATCCTTGCACATACACACACAACGCAATTTGGCCGGGCATTTGAGCCATTTGCTGCATATGCGTATTGTTGCTTCGCAGCCCGAATGTGAAACGGAACTGTTGGCCATTTACAATATTACAACGGATGTAATTATTATGAATATGATTGTTGTGAAAAGGATTTCTGATGTGAATGAACAGAAATAAATTTTTGTTGGTAATTAACTTTTACGCCGGAATGATTATTAACAATGCCATAGAGCAGCACTCGAACAAATGCCAACAACACCACCACCAACAAGTATTCCAACCATTATAGATGAATTTTTATGTAAGAGCCAAATGATGTTTGCTGTGAAAGAACGTGGCATCGAGCTAAGCGGAAATCAGCTAAAACTGCATGCGGACAATAGAACTACTCAGGTTGCTACCGAACGTAGCTGAAAACCCTCCCCATTTGCACTGCTGAGGGCAAGTATGAGTAACTGTCTCGCCATCCCCATATAAAATTTACCGCTCTTTGACCTAAGCACCAAAATCCTTGTGGCATTTAGCGTGGCAGCAATTGCCGTCTCAATCTTGCTTCAATCCCCACGGACGTGCAGTTGGCTTCCGCACAATTGCCATCAAAATTATAAACATTTGTCAATATATATGAGGATATACTTACTTCTTCCGTTCATTCCTATATGAAACTCACTCACGCAGAACACCTTCTGCACCCCAGGCTTCACTTTAAATTTTACAACCGTCTTCATTGCATGTTGCCTTACTTTTTATTATAATTTCAGCCAGATATCCTGCGATATAATCGTTTTCAGAATCTGTTGACAGAGTGATGCCGCCGCACCATCTCCAACCGCAACGCATAACAATCAACGTAATCGTTTTTATCGTTAATTTCACGTAGAAAATGATCTTTATTCAAGTATGTTACGCGTAAACTACATGAATACATAAATGAAAAATTATGCAGTTGACAATTTGACGTGTGTCTTTCGCCATCGTGCACAGACAAAAAACGGGCAACCTTCTGTCTCATCATTAAAATCGTCGACAAGGGATGATGAGGCCGTTGATGAAAATTATGATAATGCTCTTACAAATAGCCCAGTGTGCAGCATCAAAGAAGCATGCAATTTGACACCTCATACAAAACTAAGCACCGAACCTGCCAGCCAGATAACTGCATGTGGCGATGATGCTCTGTCAGTGGCTCATAGTTGGAAATTAGTAAAAATTAGAATCAAGATAGGAATAGTACAATGTACATACGCGAACTATGCCTAATCTGACTATATTACTTACCTAAAGAAGTCAAGCAACCGTGTAATCTCACCAGTCTCAAATCACATCATAGCAACATAGAGTAAAGAGTAGTATCGTGATGGAAAGTGGTGATTCACAGTGATTGAAAGTATTGCTGGTAATAGAGTGGAATAGAATATAATAGAATAAAAGTGGGCTAGGCCCAAGAACCGCCGAAGAAGGAGGTCTCCAAACACTCAGACATTAATACCCATTGATCTTACTGTAATATCTCTTTAGAGAAGAAATGGAGTGGGCCGGAAAACCCCCGACGAAGGAGGTCTCCAAACACTCAGACATTGATGCTCATTGTACTAAAAGCCTGAACATATTTGGGTGAAGGCAGAGACAGATGATTGTGAAGGGAAAATTACACCTTATTAAAACTTCTTTGACTATATTATGAAGTGCTTTGGAGATTATATCTTAGATATGAGCAATATCCCTCATCTTGATTCCTCTAAAATACATTAATTCCTGTCGAAAATGAACCTCAAAGAAGATTTATAGAAGCGACTATCCTCATCTTTCAAATAAATAGGGGCATCGCAATAGATCTTTCAGGTCGAAGTGTATAACACCCTTAAATATATCTAATATCTAATATTATGAATCTC
The DNA here is from genome assembly GCA_920105625.2 of Clusia tigrina. Lineage (NCBI taxonomy): Eukaryota > Metazoa > Arthropoda > Insecta > Diptera > Clusiidae > Clusia > Clusia tigrina. The sequence continues at coordinate 221,382,264 of OV050031.1, forward strand.
AGAAGTCTAACCCAGGGATAAGGAATGCACGTTATCCATTCCCAAAACACCAGTACCTAATATACTTACTTACTCGTACTTACTTTCGTGGCCTAATCACAGAATCTGCGAAACAACCCGCTGTCGGGTTACGTCCGAGCTTGACAGCACTCGCCAGGCGCCTCTACTTTGAGCCCGTCTTCTCCTAACTGTTATACCAAGCGTGGTTAGGGTTTCCTCAACTTGGCCCGTCTATTGGAAGTGTAGTCGTCCTGTACGTCGTCGTCCTCTAAGTCGTCGTTTAGCGGCTTCCGCTTCGAACACCTTTTTCGCTGGAGCGTGTTCGTCCATAGGCACGACATGTCCAAGCCAGCGCAGACGTTGTATAGTGAAGCGTGTGACTATGTCAAAATCAACATCTGAACCTAATATGCACCTCCTCATTCTAGCAAAGGCGGGACAAGCGCTGGTTATTAGAATGTTGCCAGTCTAAAACAGGGGCTTTTCGAACTCATTCATGAGTGCAAGCCAAGAAGACCTCTTTCCTCAAGAGACGAACCTAAGAATGTGATTTTAATATGCATACAACTAGGACAGAGAATTAGAGAATTGACTCACGGATCCCGGCTGAGTGAACGTTTTAAGCAATGTCTCTCACTCAAGAGCGATTGGCACACTCTTGAAATTTTATACTCCTTGTTTGAGTTCATTATGCATGATATAAACTCCTTTTGACTCTTCTTGAATTGAGACTCTCTTGAATTTGAAGATAAAACGACGTCATAAAAACCAAATGATCATTATGATGGTATCCCCCATCTTTTCGTAGGGTTCCACGAACTTACCTTAGAGTCCTTCAAACTAAGCACTCAAGAGTGATTTGAATAATGGTGTTGTCCATACTCAATGTTTCGCCATAGACGGTCTCTTTCTAGGTAAAAATATCACACAAAAATTAGGACACTCTCCAATTTCCTGGTAGATTTCGACACTGTTATGGAAATTGCTCCAGAAGACTCCTGCCTCTGATGATGTGGGGTCAGAACAGAAATTACTCAACATAAATAGAAACAAAAATTTGGCCATAAATGTTTACTCTACTCAGGCCTTTTCTATCTCTCTCCCAGAGGACTTTTAATGGAGGGCGCACCAGAAACAAAGCGATCTACACTACCCAGATGACATCTGTTTTCTGACACACACTTTGCAAGGAGTTGGGGATAAACTGTGTCGCTTCACACAAAATCCTTTCCCAATCGGTCTGAATATCAACATGAAGAACACCAAGTTGATGAAAATGGAAACCAGCTATCACTTACTCTGAGTAAGATGAACATGAAGAAGACCAAGCTGATGAGAGTGGAAACATCAAACCAGTTGAAACTTACTCTGAGCAGGATCAACATGAAGAAGATCAAGTTTTTGAGAGTGAAGAAATCAAAACCAGTTCCCACTTACTCTGAGCAGTATCAACATGAAGAAGATTAAGCTGTTGAGAGTGGAAACATCAAACTAGCTTTCACTTACTCTGAGCAGGATCAACATGAAGAAGATGAAGCTGTTGAGAGTGGAAACCAATTCTCACTTACTCTGAGTAAGATCAACATGAAGAAGACGAAGTTGATATGAGAATGGAAACATCAAACCAGCTCTCACTTACTCTGAGCTGGATCAACATGAAGAAGACGAAGTTTATGGGAGTTGAAACATCAAACCAGCTCCCACTTACTCTGAACAGTATCAACATGAAGAAGACCAAGTTGATGGAAGTGGGAACATCAGACCAATTCCCACTTACTCTGAACAGGATCAACATGAAGAAGATTAAGCTGTTGAGAGTGGAAACATCAAACCAGCTCTCACTTACTCTGAACAGGATGAGCATGAAGAAGATTAAGCTGTTGAGAGTGGAAACATCAAACCAGCTCTCACTTAGTCTGAGCAGGATCAACCTGAAGAAGACGAAGTTGATGAAAGTGGAAACCAACTCTCACTTACTCTGAGTAAGATCAACATGAAGAAGACGAAGTTGATATGAGAATGGAAACATCAAACCAGCTCTCACTTACTCTGAGCTGGATCAACATGAAGAAGACGAAGTTGATATGAGAATGGAAACATCAAACCAGCTCTCACTTACTCTGAGCTGGATCAACATGAAGAAGACCAAGTTGATGGAAGTGGGAACATTAGACCAATTCCCACTTACTCTGAGCAGTGGTGGTAACGTTGTCTGTATAGAAGACGTTGAAGAATTATACTATCTTGCCAGCCAAGCTTGATGGTGGGGCCTCCGTTGACTTTACGGCTCGAATAAACAAAGCTGGATCAGCCTTCCACAATTTAAAGTACTTTAGAATGGTAATGAGACCAAAGAGATCTATTGTACCGACCTCTACTATTAAGGGTATCCCTGCAGAATCCCATCCAGCCCCTATAAAATCTCATCCATCCCTATAAAACCTCATCCAGCCCCGTTGCCCTCAGAAATTCGAGTATCGTCGGCTTTATCTAGCGTTGATATTTCTTTGCCTAGTATTGGGTACGATCCAAGGTATCTTCTTCTCACATGCATTAGTGGATTAGTCTTCCACAAGCTACAAAGAAGGTGTGGCGATTGCGTGAATTGTCCCTGAAGCCTACAGATTTTTGACCCTGAAGAGCCTACAGATTTGTTAGTGCAGCGTAAAACCAGTGCTTTTATAGGGATCGGAGACAAGGATGGCATCAAAATTTATCTGTAATAGGCTTCAGACATTCGTTAGCAAGTATCTAAGCAACATATGCCTCATCTATAGGCTAGTGATCATCTCCAACGAAGATTTGCTAACTCTCACCAACAGCGAACTGGTGAACGCGGAGATCAAGAGAAGAAAGTGGATGGGTAACACTTGCCGCAAGGAAGCTGACTACAGAGCAATATGGGAAATCCCTGAAGACTACAGATTTTTAACCCTGAAGAGACTGCAGATTTGCAACAGCAGCGTAAAACCAGAGATTTATATGGATCGGAGACAATCCTAAGTTTAGTAGGACATAAGTTACAATTTTCAGTTATACTTGGCTTCTTGCAACATAATGGGGTAGTCATGCCTTTCCCGGCGCTGTCCTTGCGCTGACTTGGCGCAGTCCTTGCGCTGACTATCACCATCCCAAGTAAGATAACTTTTAAGTCAGTGCTTGAACGGCGTCACACCGTGGTATCTCAATGGGCCGTTAGGTGTGCTCAAGTGTGCTTTTGGCTAACCAGGCGGCCACTCCTACCTACCTACCTGCTTGGTTCCAGGTTCCTTCCTGACTTCTGAATACACACATTTAGAATTATGAAAAAGATTTCCATTCTATCCACACTGATGACTGACTATCATGACTGATAAAATGTCAACACTCGGGCCAACTTGCCCCTCAGGTAGCTGCATTGTGTGGCCCGATAAGAGTGTGGCCGTCTCAGCCCGCACTGCAGGGGTCAAAGGTTATCAGTGCTACTTTGTGAGCAAACAGAGCCCTGTTAGAGATACGACTGCGGCACATGAATCACTGCGTCCACTCGGCCACATTGACACATTGGTTTCCACAACAAAAAACACAACGAAAGCAGAGACAAAGCCAACCCGGACTCATTCAAATATTTACTCAATTTTGCGGTCGCGCCCTCCACTCCATTCAGCTGGATTTTTGGGCGGCCACGGAGTATTTATACAATATTTTATTCGAAAACAATTTCGTGTTTGCGCACAATGGCGGCCAGGATAACAAATGCAGGAATGGCAGGAAAACTGAAAACTGAAAAGTGAAAAGTGGAAAAATAAAAACCAAAATGGAAATGGAAAAATCAAAACAATTTCAACAATTAAATTGAAACGTTTTGTGTAAACAAAAGAAATATCGTTTTGCTTTACTATTTCGCTGAAGTTCTCCAGCGGCGTTAAGGGTGCTCTGGACGAGCAGCACTACTGAGCTCGCTGCCGGACCAATCCTTAAAGTGCTCAGTTTTTAATTGTTTGAACGATGTGCTGAGAAGTGCGTGCGGGGGGAGGGGCGCCGATTCATGCCCTACAAAGTGCAGCAGAGAAGAACGTTTCGTTTTTGTTGTTGTTGTTGTTGTTGTTGTTTTGCTTTATTTCTCCCCAATGCTTAATAATTTTGTTTGGCTTTTTATGATTATTTGCTCTAAAAATAATTTTATTTCATTCTGCTTTTATTCTGCATCTTTTTCATTGCTTTTCCGCTGATTTACTTATTTTTTTTGGTGTTTTTTTTTTGTTAAATTTTAATAGAAAATTAATTCCTGCGTTAAATTAGTTTCGGCTTCGGAAATTTCCTTCTATTGACATTGAGTGTGCGAGCCAAAGGACACAGCCAGGAAAGTGGAGACGCGCTGAGCAGCCGGTTTTGTTGTTGGCAGCTCATTTGCGGAGGCTGTCGCATTTTTTAAGGACTTTTTGTGGTTTTTAATAGCCTGCGCGGGAAACAGCGAAGCCGAAATGTAGTGAAGTGGAAGTAGTACAAAAGCGCTGCAAATGCTCCTCGGGGATCGATTGAGGTTTGCGATCTTAATGAGATTTTTAATTGGTTGACATTAGGGAACGGACCCACAGCTTCGGAAATGTGTGTCGGGCATCGACTTCAACTGGGTAAGAATTGTGAAGGATATTTAGTGGACTAAACGATGAAGTGGGGGCTCTTTAGAGGAACACCCAGCGAGAAATTGGAACAAACAAAATTGGAAAATGGTAAAAAAACGGTCAAAAACTAAAAAAAATGTTGCTGAAAATTTTGAGAGAAACATAAAAATAAGGAAAAAAAATTCCAAAAAATACTTGGAAATTTCGGAAGATAAATTTTGTTAATAAATAAAAAAAGTTTATAAAAAAAAGTTATAAAATAGTTTCAAATATTTCACATACTAAAAGAATCAAAAATAATATGGATGACACTTTATTATTTATTATTATAATTAATAAATTGTAATTATAATTTATTCACTATTATCAAATTAATAAAATTGTCATTAATTATATTAAATATTTTATTAATTTTATTTATTATTGTAATAAATAAACTACTGTTGCAACTTGTCTTGGCAATAATTCGTTGAGAAAAAATCTTCATTGTATTAAATTTTTATTTAATTTTGAATTTATTAGAATAAAAACAATTGTGTTACAGTGAAAGCATTCCAGAAACTGGAGAAGGAGTCATTAGCAAACAAAACCAGAGTTGTAGGCGTGTTCTACCACTTCAGCCACTGACACAAATGAAGTATGAGCACAGAATAATAATAGGTTGCAGAATAGCCGACACTGCCCCCTAAAAGAACTTTTGTGTTATTCTACCTCTCAAAAATTAGTGATCCACGGGATCACAGCTATCCTATCTACTATACCCTATTGATTTAGTACCCTTATAAGTCAGAAATGTCAAAGCATTTCGTCCATTTAGTGACGTCAAAGCATCCCAGTTTTAGTCATCAGGTCCTATTCTACCTAGATGATCCTTGTCTAAAGAAAATAAGTAGTTGAAAGTCATGTTCTTCCATCATCTTTTCCGTATGAGTTCTTAGCTATGAAACCAACCAACTTTTGAAACCTTCAAAAATCTTTTTAGGTACTAGAATGCGAACTGAAATCCCAACTCACAGCTCATCAGTAACAGAACACTGTGCTAAAAGACTGGTCCAAGGTAAGAGTAAGCAAAAAGCGTTCCTTCAACTCACTTTGAACAGAATTCAACCGTTGAAAATTACCTCACTCTAATAATTTATGAGAATTAATCGTCATTTGCGAACTGGAAACAAAACAGATAATAGAAAATCATTCCAGGATTTCATCGGAGCATTAATCTAAACAGTCCCACTAATTTATTATGTGATCATTTTAGCATGAGTAGTTAATTATGGATCCAACCAAGTTTTGAAACCTTCAAAACCCGTTTTAGGTACTAGAATGCGAACTGGAATCCCAACTCACAACACATCAGTAACAGAACACTGTACTAGAAGACTGGTCCAAGGTAAGAATAAGCAAAAACCCATTCCTCAGCTCACTTTGAACAGAAACCAATCTTCGAAAATGGCCTCACTATAATAATTTTCGATGATTAATTGCCAATTGCGAACAGAAAGGAAGAACATATAGAAAATCATTCCAGGATTTCATCGGAGCATTCATCTAAACAGTCCCACTAATTTATTATGGGATCATTTTTATACTCTCCTGGCTCCAACCTCAATACATGAGAGATACACTTAAAAACGGAAAAAGAAATCAGAATTGACCTTAATCGGTAGATCAAATTTCTTTACTAATAAATAATACCCAGAATCTGATGAGAAAACTATTCCATTATATTCATATCTTCCATTATAGTTCATTATATTCACATCTTCCATTATATACCATTATATTCTAATATATTCACATCTTCCCTAACATTCCATTATATTCATATCTTCCATTATATTCTCTTATATTCACATCTTTCAATATATTCCACATCTTCCATTATATTCCATTATATCCTATTATATTCACATCTTCCATTATATTCACATCTTCCCTTACATTCCATTATATTCACATCTTACATTATATTCTCTTATATTCAGATCTTTCAATATATATTCCACATCTTCCATTCACAACTTTCACATCTTTCATTATATTCTCACGTCTGAACAGTCATATACAAACCCTGTGATAGGTACTCCATCAACCCATTGAAAACTTTATTCAAAATGATACCCCTTTAATTGAGTTAGACATTTCCTTCGGAAACATCCCAGCTATGGGCAATATCCCCATATCAAACGATGAAGACCCTTCCTCAGAGAGGATGTAAAAAATGCATATATTAGATTTATATTGACACGTCTTTAATTGAGTTATAGACTACTTTTAGAAACCTCCCAGCTATAGAAAATATTCCAATCTCAAGCGATGAAGACACTTCCTCAGAGAGGAGGTAAAAAAAATACATATATAAGAGATATACTGATACATCTTTAACTGAGTTATAAACTACTTTTGGAAACATCCCAGCTATCGACAATATCCCCAATATCAAGAGATGGAAACCCTTCCGAAGATACGTAAGCAAATACACCTATTAGAGGTATATAACAGCATAGAACAATAGGGAGTTTGAGCACTGCAACTGTTTTCAAGACCAAATTAATATGCAGTTAAGCAAATGAGTTATACAACTATATCTCTGCTTCAAAAATTCTCCAGACGATCATATGTGAGCACAGTTCAATTTGTTCCCACAATCACAGAATCATCCTTCAACCCAGGTTTCACAGCTAAGAATTCACAACCAAGTTCTCACTGCCAATAAGGAGAATAATGATGTTCTCCTACACCCAGCAAAGCATGAAACCATTAACAAGAATCAGGACAATTGCAGAATCTCATTATTATAGTGAAGGGAGGATCTTACACTCCGACCTTAGAGATTTATTGTGCCCCTTTCATGTATCAGAGTATTTCTCTCAGACCAGCTTCCTCCCTACATTTAAGTATTCAGTCTATATTTCTGAATCTTATTTCTTCATCCGTTATTAGATGATTACCCAAATGCTTCTTTCGTTTGTGGATTAGTGTTGGGCATGATCCCAGCATATGTTTTATGGTCTCATCTTCTTCCCTGCAAAAGCTGCAAACTCCATTAGAGTAGGTTTTGTCAGGTGATAACTCAACCTACAGTGCCCTGTTAGAAGTCCTGCCATGGTTCTTAGATTATTATTTTCTAATTCCACACAATCTTTGAAATGATTTATGTTAAACCTATAAACAATTTTGATTATGATAGTCCCGGAAAAGTGTTCCAGTATTATCTTTCTTCGTCAGCTACTTCCTGAATGAATGAGGGCTCCATAACACTCTTTTAGGTCATGAATCATTACTATTCCAGACTTGATATATGGTAAAAAGAGAGGAAGGTCGAAACAGCCGTTTGAAACACAGTCAAGAAGCACATATTGAAGAGCATACGAATGGTAAAAAGAGAGGAAGGTCGAAGCAGCCGTTTGAAACACAGTCAAGAAGCACATATTGAAGAACATACGAATGGTAAAAAGAGAGGAAGGTCGAAACAGCCGTTTGAAACACAGTCAAGAAACACAGTCAAGAAGCACAGTCAAGAAGCACATATTGAAGAACATACGAATGGTAAAAAGAGAGGAAGGTCGAAACAGCCGTTTGAAACACAGTCAAGAAACACAGTCAAGAAGCACATATTGAAGAACATACGAATGGTAAAAAGAGAGGAAGGTCGAAACAGGCGTTTGAAACACAGTCAAGAAACACAGTCAAGAAGCACATATTGAAGAACAACGAATGGCAAAACGAGAGGAAGCTCGAAGCAGCCGTTTGAAACACAGTCAAGAAGCACAGTCAAGAAGCACAGTCATGAAGCAGAGTCAAGAAGCACATATTGAAGAACATACGAATGGTAAAAAGAGAGGACGGTCGAAACAGGCGTTTGAAACACAGTCAAGAAACATAGTCGAGAAGCACAGTCAAGAAACACATATTGAAAAACACACGAGTACATTCCAAATCAGTGAAAAGCTTAACTAGAAACTCAACTTGAATGTAACAAAAAGCAAAACATATTGTATACACTTATTTCTGGTCAGCCTATAATATCAGTAATATCAGTTATTATACCAGGTTCCAGGTATTTAGCACTGACATCCTAAGTAGCGCAAACTTTGGCTCCTTAGGTACACAGAATCTACTAAGGTTTGTCACACAAATCAGGTAGATTCAGAGAAATAAAAATGGATCCTCAAATATAGTACAGGGATCTTTCATGATCTCAGTGCTATATATAAGGATAGTTGTTCCGACAAACGAAAAGTATTCTGGTAATGCCATAAAATGTTCTCCTCCACAAAATGCCACAAAACACAATGTCATCCACCACGAAAACTGAACGCTTCACATATATTATGATGACTACATTGAATACAAGGAAGGTGGAACCTTCATGAACAGGGGACTAACTCCGTGAACCTTAATGAATGAAGTAACAAAGTCCTTCACAACTTAAAACACTCACTTCAACGAAAATACAATGCCTGATTGATTGGAGGCCTCCATCTTCGGCGGCGCTCCGGCCTACCCCACTTATATCTATCTATCACTTTAACGAAAGTTCCAAGCAACTCAGTTCGTGACCCTGCCAACCACATAATATAAGTAAATGAAAAGTCAGCATAAGTTGTGGGGAAACCTTATCTTACCGACGATTATGATCCATGCTCATTGAAGATGCCGAAACACATGAAACAAATCGGCGAAAACTCGACATTCCAGGCACAATTCCCACCATACAAATTTTTAGCCAGAGAAAAAACAGGAAGATCCTTATCCAGCAATCCAGTAAACTGACAGTATTCCCAGAAACACCGAAAACTCTTCTAAAAAGACGGCAACAACAGGATAAGTTTTTAACTCAAAAATCCCTCAACAGAACGACTTCCAAAGGAAAATGAAGCAACACTCTGAGAGCCAACAGAATGACTCTAAAAGGAAAATGAAACAAAACTCCGAGAGCCAACTGAATGACTCCCAAAGTATTATCAAACAACACACTGAGAGCCAGCGGAATGACTCCCAAAGGAAAAGCAAACAACACTCTGAGAGCCAACGGAATGACTCCCAAAGGAAAAGCAAACAACACTCTGAGAGCCAACGGAATGACTCCCAAAGGAAAAGCAAACAACACTCTGAGAGCCAACTCAACGGAATACTCCTCAGGCAATTGAACGATGTCCTCCTCACATCACATCACTATCTTAATAAATATCTTAACCAAGAGTGAAAAAATCCAAAGCATCCCAAGGACATTCCCAAAAGGCATTTACCAACATATATTCGCCTGGGAATATAACAACGCTCTTTGAGCTCACAATCATCTCCTCGGAAAAGAACCCACCATTCTCTCCAGCACCTATGTTAGAAGGAGTGGTGGGTTCACCAACTCCCCGCACTTTATAAGAAACTCAACATTCACCATTTACACTTCTCAACCCACTATTGCGGTGCACACTTTTCCTTTGAGTTAATGCCCGCATCACAGACTTGCTGCTATGGCAACCCTGGTCACCAACCTGCTTAGCTTATTAATTTAAACAAATGACGTCACTTTAATTAATATTGTTATTTATATTTGCAAGCATACAATTCTCAGAAATAAGAAAGAAATAAACAAAAATAAAGTTCAAATTGTTTTTCACCTCCTCCGCCTTACAACTTCTTGACCACTTTGATGTCGATGGTGAAGCAGCACATCTTGTCGCCATCGGGCTGCTTCAAGGACCACTTGATGGTGTAGGCGCTCACGGGGAACTTGCTCTCGATGGGCACGGAGGTGGTATAGGTCTGTTTGTGTCCACTCTGGACCGGACAGGCTGTGTACTTGCAGGCTGCCTTATCCATGGTGATCAGCGGCAACTCCTCGGTTTCGCTCTTCACCCACACTAGGCCCGCCTCCAGGGTTTCCGCATCGAAATTGGGCGTGTAATCGAAGGACATGGTGGCCGATTTGCGACGATGGATGCGACAAGCGGCGTGTGAGGCTGCCTCGGCGCAAGGATCGACGCGCACTTCGTGTATGGTACAATCGTTCAGATGGGCGGCGCATGGCTTGTAGTCCACCACTTCAGCCAAACTTGTGGCGGCCAAGAGCAGCACCAGGAACACACAGGATTTCAGCGAATACATTTTAAGGCAGTCAGTTGTCAGTCAATTTTAGATCGTCTTTTCGCGCGTGATACTCGCCACAAAGTGCTGCTGGTGATCGGAGCTTCGACTGGAAATGTTGCCTCCGCGATTTCTACACAGCTGATGCTGATAAGTGGCGTTGTTGCGATAGATTGGGTCTGAGCGCTGCTGACCTTTGACGGCTGCCGAGCGATAAGCCAAACAAAGTACAGTTCAATGGTTTGCCAGCGATTTGTTAGAACTGATAGAACTTCTAACAACTGATAAGGAAGTAGTAGAGGCAGCGAGGGAATCGTAATGCGTTTCTTTTCTCGGTATTTTCTCTCGTTGTGTTTTTTCTACTTAGGTTAATCACACTTTTCAGCTTGACTGCAATTGATTCCGTGCAGAGTATTCCGAAGCACTGATAAGGCAATGAGCATGGTCGCAGGGAGTTACAAGGCACTGCGGTGTATCACGCTGAGTCAGTGATTTACACAGAAGTAAAATATGGACAAGTAGAATAAACAACACGTATGATGCGGTGTTCCAAAATGCTTCCAAACTGTTGCTGATAAGGTGACTGCAATACCATAGAGAAAGGGAGAGAGAAATAGAGAGAGAGAGGGAGATATATGGAGAGAGAGAGAGATAGAGGGAGAGAAGGATATAGAAAAGGAGAGTGATAGCGAGAGTGCTACGAGTATATAAAATTAGCCTCAAATTGTGAAGAGAAACCTAACAAAACTGAGGCAAACGGGTGCCGGGAAAGCCTTGTGAAGTTGAGCTTGTTGAGGCTCAAATAAGGACACATACTTATATGAAAACTGAGAAGTCTGAACACGCTTAATGAAGCTTATAAACTGTTGTACAAGTAAGAAGTAGAAAAAGACAATTTCTGAGTAGCAATCGAAGTGATTGGGAGCAATGTAGTACCAGTATCCACTTATAATCTAGACAGAGGTGACTTACCCAAAGCTGTTTTAACTGTTATCTTTAGAGATAGGCATCTTTAGAGATTGGGAGCAATGTAGTACCAGTGGCATTAGCCAGTTATCTAGACAGAAGTGACTTCCCCAAAGGTGTTTTAAATGTCATCTCCAGAGATAGGCACCAATCTCATTGAATCACTTTCGGAAAACTCCAATAGAAGAGATATAAAACCTTCAACGTGTTGACCTGCTTTGCCAAGGGTCTTAGAGTTCATATCAATAAAGAGGTCACATCTTGGAAGTCGAAGAATGTAGCAGCATTTTCCACCGTGTTGATCCTCTCTGGTTGAGGTACAAGTTGTTCATATCGTAGATGTCAAGATCTTAACGGCGAAACACCCAGCAATGGATCAACCAAATAGCTCAGGATTAATTTACGACAACTTAGGCTGCATTGAGGAGTGATACTTACTTACTGACGTAGTTGGTGGAAAATCCTGGTGGGTCAATGGAGCAAAATGAGCCTTCGCGATTCCAGCTGGCATCAGAGGCGACTACTGTTGAGCGCCGCAGATACCAGTTGGAAACCAGCAGGTCTTTCTGCATATGGTCTTTCCATCTCAGGGATAGAAAGACCTGCGTCGCCCACCTTAGGGAACTTGAGGATTGTTACTTGTGTTTAAAACTTCATAAACTAGATAAGTTGCGGTTTGTCTGGGAAGATCTGAAGACAGCAGAACCTTTCATCGACTTTAAAAATTCTAATATATATGACTAAGTAAGCAGAATAAAAGCATTTGGTAAAACTGGGGGTCTGAAGCCAGCTGGTGTATTTTGGCTGTACACAGAACTGATCACACCAACAAGCTTGTATACTGTCATATGGGTACCGCATCTGATGACGCTCTGAATGCTTTGTTGAACTTGCCACAAGTGGGTCTAATGATTCAACAGGAAGGAATGAAAACGTCGGCTATATTCATATAAATTTTGCATGACGTCAAGAACTTTGAGCATAGAGAGATGTTCAAGAGACTGTCAGAGCAATACTAGTTTTTTCTGGCACCGAAGGACAAAGGTTTACCTAGAGTTTCTTTTGGAAGAAAGTCTAACATCAGCTTCACGACAAGGGAACAATGGAAAAATCCAGAGTTACTTCTAGGGGGGTCTGTCGAAAACTTTCTTTACTGGCGGCTTCAAAACTGAAATGGCAACTGAGGCTGGCTGGCATCTGAGTGAAAATATCAGAGGCTTCTCGGCTATGGGAACAGTTTTCCAATCGGAAGTGTTTGCTATACAGAAGCCGGAGGAATGGGTAATTGAGAAGAAATGGCGCGGTAAACAGCTGATAGTCTGTAGTGACAGTCAGGTTGTATTGAAGGCCCTGGGAATCGCGTTAACTACTGCAAAAATTGTCCTTGAATGTAAGTCAAGACTTAACTCTGTCACAAAGTGGAATTTACTTGAAGTTATTTGGGTTCAGGACACTGTGGTGTACAGGAGAATGAAGTAGCTGATGAGCTGGCAACTGATATTCTCAACTTCACAACAGCATCTGGATGGTTTAGGATCACGGGGAGCTGAATGCTTTTGATGGATAGGAGAGGGGGATTGGTCTCACCCTAAGAACAGATATCGCAATGGGCCAATGGGCCTCAGAGTGAAACTTGCGTAACTCGGAAGCTACCTGGTTAACCTAACCTAACCCAACTGACAAACTGTGAATTTGAGGGTATTCCAATGGGACCAGAGCCATTTATCGGCATGAGTTTAGCAGGGGCTATTGAGTCAAGAGCCATGTGAGTAATCACAAGGTCTGAGGGTACAGTTCAGTTGTCTGCAAAACAACTAAGTTCTGCCTAGAGGGCCCGAACAAGAGAGTTGCAGACTTCCTTCTAACATTACGTAGAAAAGATTGGTTGGGCTGATCACAGGGCAGAGTCCTTGGGCCGTCATTTGGCATCCGAACAGCTTCTCCTGAAAACGGGATGGCACACGATATTTTCTCTACGCTTGTTCTGGCTTTGCCACACGTATATTATGGTAAACTTTTTGGCAATGAACAAGGTATATTCCTTATTCCTGGACATACTTCTGAAATTTATAAAAGAGTCAAAGAAGTTTAAAAAGTTGTATCTTCCCTTTCACAATCCTCTATCTTCTCCTACCCACAAATATTCCCAAGCATATAGTACTAACTCTAAAACACAGATTTTTCAGCTAAGGACTTAGTTTCTTAGAAACAGACATTTCAGAGCAGGAATACAAAGAGGATATTACGTACTTCCTCCTCTCGATAAAGTTTCTATACACAAGAACCATTTTATTCCCCTGTTACTAACATCATTATCTCTGTGATCGTACTATCATCACTCTCTATTTGATCAGTCCACCTTACTCTATCGCCCCGAACTTTCAGCTGAGGTCTTCGCCTTTTCAAAGAGGGGATACAGAGAGGATACTAGATACTTCCTTCTCAAGAAACTTCCGATACAAGAAGATTTTTGTACCAATGTGATGCAACCATCATTATCTCTGTGATCGTAACATCATCACTCTCTATTTGATCACTCCACCTCACTCTAAAACACAGAATTTTCAGCTAAGGACTTCGTTTCTTAGATAAATACTTTCCAGAGAGGGAATACAAAGAGGATACTATATACTTCCTCCTAAAGAAACTTCCGATACAAGAAGATTTTCAGACCCCTGATATACTAACATTATTCTCTCTGTAATCATTTTCTCTGTGATCACTCTCCATTTGATCCCTTCACCTTACTTAATCACACCAGACTTTCAGGTAATGACTTCGTTTCTTAGATACAGACTTGTCAGAGAGGTGATACAGAGAGGATACTATATACTTCTATATTTCTCCCAAGCTCTAGACAATTCCTTCAGATAAACTCCAAACACCTGTAATGTAGCACATCCAGCATCAGCAATGCAATATACGAGTATTGTACCCTAGTATGAACGACTACTTCCACAAAATTGCTGCTCCAAGTAATTCTGTTAAAATAAACGAAAATATGTTTCAGTGAACCCACTCATACACGACCAAAAACATTCATTAAAGACACTACTTCCACACAGTTTTCTTAAAGCATCACATTTCTCCAACTAATTGTAAGGTTAAATTAGTCGAATTAGTAATTGTCGCTCCTCCCTGCACTGGCAGCGAGAGACAATGCTGTTGACATTTCATCAAATGATGCATGCAACCATTCAAGTGCGAGTACATTGATATACATAAACGCCAGTGCACACAGGAGACCTGACAATAAGCACAACAACAGCTCATGTGATGCCAATGATTCCAAGTAAGCAGCATGTCTCAGCTCAAATGTCATCAAGCATACAAGCGCAGAGCACAATCAACCGAACCGACTGATTCGACAGATCTACGTACGAGTGCTGAGCTGTTCGAGGTGCATGTGACTGACATCTTGCGACGTTCGCTTGTCGTCTTTGATAAGTTTCTGTGTCTATATACTGGTTGCTATACTGCTCCTTGCCATGCCCGTGCTCACCCAAGGCTTCTTCAGACTTGGTAATACTCAGTGTGTGAGTGTGTGTGTATTTGTAGAGTGTGTGTGTGTGTGCCTACTTCGACGGCTGTTTAGGTGCATGTCAAATTGTCAACAATGTTTGCAGCAATTGTCATGCAGCAGCAGCTCCAATTGCAACAAATACAAATTTGTGTGCTGCAGACTCTTGTTTGCTGGAGGCACATTCCACATAAGCAGATTTCAGGCTTCTACTTCTACTAACTGACTGACTGGCAGCCTGAATGTCAGTATCTAATGCCATTTTAATGGGAAATTTAATGCCATTTCAAAGCTTCACAACTTGGCATATTTGGCTCATTAATAATTTGAATATGCACCTTGACGATTTAAGTCCATAATTAAAGAGAGACTAGGATGGGATGTTCTCCTTGTAGTCCCACTAAGTTATCCAGAGTTTAAGGACAATTTCTACTGTGAACTTTGGAGCCATCCTTAAATGCCATTTCGATGACTCCTTGGGTTACGCTCGTATGATATTGATTTGCTCACAGCGTTCTAAGATGGCACTTCCCTTATTCCTTGGATTATTCTCAAACAATTTTGTTCTCCTGGTCACTTCCTAGAATGACTCTTCCTTTATTTCTTGGATTATTCTCAAACAATATTTGTCTCCTGGTCATTTCCTAAAATGACTCTTCCTTTATTCCTTGGTCTATTCTGAAATACTCGTAACCTGCTTTAGTAGCTGAATTGTAGTGTCTTCCGGATTAAAGAGAAGTAATGCAGATAAATACAAAGAAAGGATCTCAAATAATTTTGTCCTCCTGCCTGCCTAAAAGTAGTCTTGATTTATTCCTTGGATTATTTTCCAATAATTTTGTGCTCTTGGACCCTTCCTAAAATGACTATTCCGTTATTCCTTGCATTATTCTCAAATCCTCAAAACTTTGTCCTGCAGGTGAATTGTACCGTCTTCCGAATTATGGAGAAGTTCTGCATCTGACTACAAAGAAAGGATCTCAAATAATTTTAGCCTACTGGACCCATCCTAAAATGATTCTTCCTTTATTCCTTGGATTATTCTCAAATAGATTTTGCTTCTTGGCCCCTTTCTAAAATAGCTTTTCCTTTATTCCTTCGATTATTCTGAAATAAATTTGTTCTGCTGGCACCTTGCCAAAATGAGTATTCACTTATTCCTTGGAATTTTCTAAAATAATTCTCTTTTCCTGGCCCCTACACCAACTTAATCTTCCTTTATTCCTTGGATTATTTGCCAATAATTTTGTTCTCTTAGCGCTTTCCTAAAATGACTCTTCCTTTATTCCTTTGATTATTCTCAAATATTCGAAACCTTCTTATGCAGATGAATTGTAGTGCCTTCCAGGTTATGGAAAAGGAGTGCGGATGAGTACAAAAGTAAGGAGGTAGTTTGTAAGATGGTTTAAGGGGCAGTGTCTGTTTCATATATCAATACATTCACAGGACCTTCCAAGCAAAGGTCTTCTTAAAACTTTTCTAATTCACAAATATTTGATTCTACTGCCCTCTTCCTAAAAGTTCACATGAGTACAAAATTAAGGAGATAGTTCGTAGGGCGGACTGGGTGCCCAGAACTTTGTCTGCTTCATATATAAATGCATTCACTGGACCTTCCAAGTAAAGGTCCTTCAAAACAAAGGTCTTATTATTCTATTTCTCCAATAATTTTATTCTGCTGGTCCCTCTCTAAAAGTACAGATGAGTACAAAACTAAGGATATATCGTAGGAGTTCGTTTGTGCGATCAGGACAGTATTCGGAACATATAGCAATCCATTTAGAAGACCGTCGAAGGTCAAGCAGAGAGAGCTTCTTGAAAAATTAAACCCATTCACCATCACAGTTCAATAAATGACTTAAATCCAGTAACAAAAATTTATGTTCCTATAGAATAAAGGATAAAATATGAAACAAGGATGAAGAAAGGACAAACTAAATGAGATTCGATATATGCTCATACATATATAGAAGCACTATTAATCCCTACAGCATCAGTGAAACACCCCGAATTTCTTAGTATAGGACGGCTGTTCTTCCTTAGTAGAAGATTGTTGCTCCTTTAGTAAGTGGAAAGACTCACATAGGAAAACTCTCACTCTCGAGCACGCTCCGGAGTCGATGGTGACCACGAATCCTTTAATTGGATACCTTAAAATTATGTTTGGACAAAGTGTGTGATTCACATATCAATGCATTCAGAGGAGTTCAATAAATGACTTAAATCCAGTAACAAAAGTGTGTATTTCTATATAATAAAAGATAAAATTGAAACAAGAATGAAGAAAGGATATATCAAGGCCGATGAATGCTCGTACATAGAACCACTATAATCCCTTGGAGCATCTGTGATACACTCCGTAAACCTTAGTAGATGATGCATCTCTTTCCTTAGTAGAAGACAGTTGCTTTTTTCAGTAAGTTGAAACCAACCGTAGAATCACAGAGGAAAACTCCCATTCTCGGGCACGCTCCGGCATCGATAGCGTCAACGAATCCTTTAATTGGAAACCGGTCCACAATTTCCAAGCGGCTCAATATCAAACTTTTTAATTGCTTTATTAATTAATACCTCGCATCCGAAGACACTCGTGGCCTTAAATGCATTACATTAGCCGCGTAATTCTAAACTTTTTATCGCACTCCAAGGACGCTGCTTCTTAACTCGGCACCATTTTCATATTCAAAACATGTTTTTCGCCCCGAAAACTGAGCCGGGCAACGAGGCACACAACGAGTTTCCACTTTTTCAAATAACAAATTGATAGAAAATTAACACTGGACATAATTAAAAGCATGAAACTGAAAATGAAAATCAAAACGGACGAGGACGTGGCAGTGGACGAAGACGAGGACGAGGACGAGGACGAGAACGAGGAAATATGGAAAATCCATGAAAAACTGAGCACAACTTTAACGCACGTTTTAAATATTTTTCGCATAAATTATGACAGATTTTTTCCGCTTTTTTTATGTGCTGCGGTGAGTAAACAAAACAGGATAACAGAATTAATTCATTAAAATGAAATTTTGTTGATCACTTTTTTACTCGAAGGACACACAGAAAAAATTGAAAAAAAAAAAATTTTTTTTTAAATAAAAGAGGAATGGAAAAAAAATTGCTGAAAAAAAGATGTTTTATTATTTAATGAACTTACCGCAAATTAAGGGAAGAGGGTTCAGGCACGGCTGCAGGAAGCTGGTCAGAAAGGTTCGCAGGCGTCGCTGGAAGCCTGTGAAACTAAAGAAAAATTATGAATTAATATGCAAGAAATGTCAACAAGTCGCGGAAAAAGAGCTCGCAGTAAAGAACTGAACAAGTCGCCGAATAGACTTTTAAGAAATCATTACTCACACTTCAATGGTTGGCCTGGGCGCACTCGCACAGGACTCGCGAATTAATGAAGTGGTCCCCAGCTTCGGTTTTTCTTTGTGTTCCTGTGCAGAATGGGTTAATTTTGTTTTACTTTGGCGTTAAACTTAAAAAGAATTCAATGCAATTTGCATAAACAAATAAAATTCGACTGAGTAAATTACAAACTTGCGGTTAGTGCAAATGAGATTTGACATTTAAGCAGAGCGAGACAAACTGCCTGTGAGAGTGAGGGAGATAGAATGAGGCATTGGGTGGTAGAAGCCAGCAGTGGAGGGAATTAGAAAGAAAATTTCAACAGAATGTGATGAGAAGAGCTGAAGTTGGTGCAGATCAAGTGTGAAGTGGGTTTCTCTGCACGATGATGTAAGGACTTGAAAAGGAGGTGTCAAAGGGACTTAAATGATAACATTAAGGAGCACATCATGATCTCTTCTGTCCTCTTCCAGCCAACTCGATCTACCGCTTGCAATCTTAAAGGTGCATTTCTCTGCAGAAAATGTGGGAACTTGGAAAGAAGGTGTCAAAGGGACTTAAATGATAACATTAAGGAGCACATCATGATCTCTTCCGTCCTCTTCCAGCCAACTCGATCTACCGCTTGCGATCTGCAAGGAGCGTTTACCTTCAGCAGAATGTATGCACTTGAAAAGGAGGTGCCGAAGGGATCACTTGATAATCATCTATTTCTCTCTTTTCTGTCCTCCTTCAAACAACTCGATATACAGCTTGCGATATGGAAGGTGCGTTTCTCTGCAGGATAATGTATGAACTTGGAAAAAAGGTGTCAAAAGTGTTAAATGATGGCTTTATTGACTACTTTATAACCATCTCTTCATTTCTCTTGTGTCCCCCTCGATCAACCAAATCGATCTATAACTTGCCATCTCCAAGTGGCTTTCTCTACAGGATAATGTATCAACTGTTATGAAAGAAAATGACAAAGGGACTGAAATGGTTGCTTTCTTGACCACTTCATAATCAACTCCTCTTTTCTCTTCTGTCCTTCTGCAGCCTACTCGATCTGCCGCTTGCAATTTTTCTCAGCATGATAATGTATGAACCCGAAAGGAAGTATCAAAGAGACTGAAATGGTGGCTTTATTGATCACTTCATAATCAACTCTCCTTTTCGCTTCTGTCCTCCTTCAACCAACTCGATATATAACTTGCCATCTCCAAGATGCCTTTCTCTACTGGATAAGGTATCAACTGATGTGAAAGAAACTGGCAAAGGGACTGAAATGGTGGCTTTATTAATTACTTCATAATCATCTGTTTTTTCTCTTATGTCCTCCTCCTGCAAACTCGAGCTACTGCTTGCGATCTGCAAGGAACTTTTGTCTTTAGGAGACTGTATGAACTGATATGAAAAAAGTATCAAAGAGACGTAAATTATGGCGTTCTTTACCACTTCATAATCCATCTCTTCTGACTCCGATCTAACGCTTACGATCTGGAAGGTGCCTTTCCCTACAGAAAAGTGTATGAACTGATGGGAAAGAAAGTATCAAAGGGACTGATATGATGGCATTCCTGACCACTTCATAATTATCTCTTTCTTTCTCTTTTGTCGTCCTCCATCCAACTCGATTTACCGTTTGCGATCTTCACTTTCCTAATCCCATTGTTACCTAACACGCTGTACACTACGTCTAGGTAACGTTCTCTAAACCGCCTTCTATGGAAGAGTTGGATAAGGCTGTGCTAAAGTTCTTCCTGCCAACGTTGTCTCCTATGCTCCATGTTTGGACTCAAAGTTTGTACCCGTTTTTTCGGGTTTTTTCAGAAGTATCACCACCGGCGTATCATCCTCGAAATCTATCACAGTAGCTTTCATCGTCAGTTTTAGCAGTCCCAATAACCAAGTATTGTTGTACTTCTCCATTGTTAATGTATATCTAAGGGCTTCCTCCCGATAGTTACATACTCCTTCTATCATCCCTGTTGTCTGCAAAATATTCGATGACTATGCTGGAGACTAGTCTTCATGATCTGGTGACGATTTTTAGTATATGAGTCCAGTACACATTCCTCACATTGTGGGATTCTCAACATCCAGGATAATAATACTTCAGTAATGTTGTCTTCCACGTTTCCAATACTTCGCTTCTCTGCCTCTTGAAGCCAGGTGTGTTCTGCTGGCTTTCAGTTGTCTCAATTGAGTCTGTTCCATGGTAAATATTCCTTAGGACTCTCCCTGCCTTCCTTAGTAGCTTCGGGAATTTAAGGCTTCATTCCTTGAATTTGGTTATTTGGTTTGGGATTTATGTCCACTTCTTCATACAATTCTATGAAGTTCCCTCTCTCACTACTATGAAGCATGTTCTTGAGCTAATTTCTTTAGCATTACTATGATCGATGATACCCGTGTAGTTTGTGCTCTTCTCAATCTGTCCTTGAAGCAGTCACATATTTATTCATATCATATTTCATATACACTGCTCGTCATTCCAGCGAAGGGAGCCGACTTCTTTGGGAATTTTCTTAATCTGATCTCATAACCTCTGAAATATTACTACTGACTCTTCTCCTGAAGGAAGATGGTATCTGTCCAGACGTCTCCAAATCACCAACATATTTATTCATATCATATTTCATATTCACTGCTTCCAAATCGTTATTCCAGCGAAGGGAGTAGACTCCTAAGGGAATTTTCCTATTCTGGTCTCATAGACTTTGAAATATCACTGCTGACTGTTCTTCTAAAAGAAGATGGTATCTCTCCAGACGTCTCCAAATCACCAACAGTCCAGCACCTCGAGCTTCCAGCCTTAACGATTCGCAAATAAATGTTCGGATATGATATATACTTCCTGAGTCAAAGTCGGTCCTCATAGATTGGTTGCCACTATTAGGGTCGTGCTCACTTACCTAGGAGTACCATTTCATCATTTAGCCACATGGGCCTAAAATCGGCTAGTCTAGGCAAAGTCAATGGACAGCCACTGAATCTAATCTTAACATTTCATCTCCAGCTTTGAGGATACGCTTAAAATAACAATTTCTATTACACACAAATGAGTCCTTGGCAATTACCACATTCTAAACACAAGTTATTGGAACAATGTTGTTAAAACGAATATGTTCAAATATTAATTTCTAAATATTTCCCGGAATTCAGCGACATCTCTAGAAATTTTGACACTCATGAGGCCCTCACTGTGACGCTTCCCTCCCATGATTCTTGAGTTCATCGCATCAACAACAACGAGTTACTTGGCAGTTGATATCACAACTCTCGCTGGCGTCTCACATTAAACCAAAGAAAAACAAAGCAGTCGAAGACGTTGATATTTGTGAAAGAGAAAGCAAATTACGGAACGTAATTGGCGGTTAAATGTGGCGCTTCAGGAGTTTTCAAATATATCTGCTTCTGCTTGATCCTTTGCCTTCAAATTAGTAGCAAATGAATACGTCAGAGAAAGTAAATAACGAGTATTTTGATAAATACAAATAAAATGGATAAAAAATAGCAGAGGAGGAGGACGAAAAACAGTGTAATCCCACCTCATGTGCCATAAAAATAGAAAGAAACATTCCGAAAGAAAGCGAAAAACAGTTTTGGCTGCTTTGCGTTCATTGTCTGGAGGATTTTTATTTCTCGAAATAATCTGCAACCAGGACTAATCTTCATTTAATTTCATTTGCTGCCATGTATTTTTTGTGTTGTTTGTTTGTGTTGTTGTGCTTTTTGCTCAAGGAGCGTATCTGCACGCAGCTTATACGCATTCGCTTGAATACCTTTTCATTTGTTTTTAACACAAAACACAAAACAAACAACTTCCAAGGACAATAGAACGCAAATGATGAAATCAGCACTAGTTGTACACTCTCTCTTTGGATGGGTGGGTGGCTGTGTGTGTGTGTGTGTGTGTGTGTGTGTGGCTCCGTAGACAGTGAAACTCTTGGAGCGCACAAATAAGACAATTTAAAATAATATTGCAACATTTCATTGGCTCCACAATCAGCACAATGATCAGCAGCAGCGTCACGACTGAAGCTGGTGTGCCCGCTCCGCTTCGAGTGTTGCTATTTATATTTACGTTAACCATTGCACGTTGGCTCCGGTGAAGCTGATGGCACTACCTCCGCTGCTGCTGTACAGCTACTGTCGCTCTGTTCCTCCTCCAAATGTCAGCGTCACTTAATTTGATTTCAACAATTGTCCCGACGCCCTGCGAGCTCGGCTATAAAACGCTCTACAGCTGTGCATACGGCAAATGAGATTACAAAGCCACCAGTCAGTGTGGGCTGCAATCAGCCAATGGCAGCATAGCTGCCAAGCAAACGCAATCAAAGGCGAAACGATAAAAAAGGCATCCGGAGCAGAATGAGTGCAGCGGGGAAAAAATTGCGGCAAGTGAAGCAGCGTGTCAGCGGCAGGACATAAAATTAATCCATAGCGCACTCCTAAGAAACGTGTAGCTGGGTGGGATTTGTGCTCGCACACAAGATCCTTCGCGGTCTTTGTGCAGGATTTTTCCTTTGCTTTGGTTCTGTGCCATTATGAGCCAGCGAGCCACCTTCTACGGGCAGGAGGAAATCCTTTGCATATTTATTTGCCAGCTACTCAAATTAAATTCGACGTGTCGCTCTTTACAGCACAACAACAACAACAACAGCAACAACAAGAACAATAACAACAACAGCAACAAGAAGAAGTAGACGAACAAGAACAACGGCAACAACAGCAAGAACAACAACCGCAACAACAATAACAACAACAGCAACAACAACAACAACAACAGCAACAACAAGAACAATAACAACAACAGCAACAAGAAGAAGTAGACGAACAACAACAATAGCAACAACAACACCAATAAGAACAACGCCACCAACACCAACAACAAGAACTACAATAGCAACAACCCCAATAAACACAACGCCAACAACAACACCAACACCAGTAACGAGCACAAAAATACTCGCACGAGCTGCGTGTCCTGTGGGCTCTGCGCACATCAAGGAGCTACGCTTCCACCGACTCGTGTCATTTTTGTTCCCAGAGCGTTTAAGCATTTCTGATTCTTTTATCGTCTTAATCTTTTTTATGTTATTTCCTTTCCTATGCTGGCATTTCTGGTTATTTCTTTATTTCATTTTGTTTGTTTGCTTTTTTTTCTTTTGCTTCTTTTAATTTTTTGTTAAGAAAATTACTAACGTGTTGTTGTTGTTGTTGTGTGTTTTGCTTCTCTGAACGCTTTGGAAATTTATTAAGCGGAATAATTAAATAAGCTTCGTTTCCATTGTATTTAATTTTATTCGAGCATATGTAAAAAAATCTTGATTTATTTTTATTGGCAAACAAACTTAAGTCGAGGCATCAGTCGAGTGAGATTTCCGCTGTTCCATTTCATCTCCGTCCTGTTCCATCTCCGTCCTAACGCTGCCACGCTTTGTATTAATATGGAGCAAGCTCCACTGAAATGGGTCATTAGAAGCTTGAGCTGGAGTGTGGTACTAAATATCTTAGCCGCATAAGTCTATCTAAGCGGTTTAGTAGGGTGAGGAGAGCGCATTAAGGTGGGAGTAGGAGATAAAGTAAATAATTGCTGGCAGGCTCAGAAAATTCACTGAAGGAGCCAATTATGGCAACAAAATATAAATTTCCCCAAGACTCGTAACATAATTTGCACCAAAAATCACACTCTAGCAGCGGAATGTCCAACATAAACTGATGCGAGAAGGAACACAACGAAAAGTTCTTAAGTAAATATTGGGTTGCAAAGTGTGGATTGATTTAGGTGGACACACACAGGAACAGAAATAAAGTGTCGGTCCTAGCTAACAAAAGATATCCATAAAGTAAAGGCAGTTATGGGACCACTGTAATTGTTTTATGTTTTGGCTGCAGCTGTGATAATCATTGGAAGTTATCATTGGATAACCACATACTCCCATGCCTCATCAGGGCTGTGCCTTAAGCTGCAGAGTGTCATAAACAGAAGCAGACACAGAAACAGAATCCAGAACAGAACAGAAACAACTTTCTGTTTCTGTTCTATCGACAAACGCTCATTTTCTGTCGTTAAACTCGGTAGTTTCTGCTGCAAATGTACTGGATTCTGTTTCTGTTGCCGTTTATGCGTTGTCAATCTTCGCCTTTCGTGTTTTCAAGAGCACAGATAATGAAATGGTCTCTCCTTACATTTCGCTCTCTCTATCTCTCTCGCTCTCTCTCTCTATCTCTCTCTATCTGTATCTCTCTCTATCTCTACCTCTCTTTTTCTATCTTTCTCTATCTCTCTCTTTCTGTCTTTCTCTCTCCCTCTCTCTCTCTCTCTATCTGTCTCTATGTGTATCATGTAGGCTCTCACTTTTCTGTTGTTCTTACAAGATGGGTCTGTATATCCCCCTGCCAATCTCATATGTTTTCCAAAACAGTATCCAGAACAGAACTGAAATAACTTTCTGTTTCTGTTCTGTCGACAAACGCTCATTTTCTGGAGTTAAATTAGGTAATTTCTGTTGCAAATGTACCGGATTCTGTTTCTGTTGCCGTTTATGCGTTGTCACTCTTCGCCTTTTGTGTTTTTTTAAGAACACAGATAATGGAATGGTCTCTCTCTTTATTTCACTCTCTTTTCCGCTCTCTCTATATAATATGATGTAGCAGCTATCTACTGTTCTCGCTAAGATGTATCTTCCCCTCTCCCAACCCCCATATATCTCATATACTCCCCAAAACATAAGAGGTTTTATTAACTCAATACTTGGCATTTCTCAATCAGCTGGTCCGTTGATTTCGCAGCAATTTCTCTGATACTATTAGTTATTGAATCAGTTTTCATTCCGTGTTGATTCCGTACCGTATCCGTACTGTATCCGCATTTATTCCGTATTGCTTCTGTGTTGATTAAGTGATGTACGTCTTAATTCCGTACTGTATGCGTATTTTACCCGTATTTATTTCTTATTGATTTCGACTTGATTCCGGAAAGCTTCTGTAATGTACCCGTATTGATTCCTTGTTGATACCCTACTGCATCTGCATTGATTCCACATTGATTCAGACTTAATTCCAAATTGTATCCATATTGTACCATATTGATTCCGTCTTGATTTCATCTTGGTTCCGTATTTATTCGGTATTGATTATTTCTTCATTCAGTAATGTACACGAACTGATTCCTTCTTAATACCGTACTGTATCCGTCTTCCGCCCTGTATCAGTATTGTATCATTGTTGATTCCGTCTTAATTTCATTTGGATTCTAGATTTGTTCCTTACTGTACACATATTTATTCCGTATTGCTTACTTCTTGATACCGTACTGTATCCGACTTTGTTCCTCACTGATTTCACCTGGATTCCATATTTGTTCCATATTGTACCCATATTGATACTTATTGTACCCATATTGATACCGCATTGATTCTGTATTGATTCCGTGTTAAATCCGTATTGTCCACATATTGATTCCGTATTGATTCTCTCTTGATTCAGTAATTTAGACATCTTTATTCGGTATTGATTATGTTTTGTTTCCGTACTGAATCTGCATTGTACCTATATTAATTCCGTCTAGATTTCAACTGGATTCCGTATTTGTTCCTTATTGTTCCCATATTGGGTTCCGCATTGATTCCGTCTTAATTCCATATTGTATCCATATTGTCCACATATTGATTCCGTCTTGATTTCACGTTGATTCCTTATATTTATTCCGTATTGATTCTTTCCTGGATCAGTAATGTTCACGAATTGATTGCTTCTTGCTTCTTCCTTCTTGATTCCTCACTGTATCAGTATTGTATCTATGTTGATTCCGTCTGGATTTCACCTGTATTCTACATTCCCTATTGTACCCATATTCATTCCCTATTGATTCTGTCTTGATTCCGTATTTATTCCGTATTGATCATATCTTGATTCATTGATATTGTCTTAATTCCATTCTGTATTCATATTGAACCCGAGTTGCCTCCCGGCTTGATATCCCCATGATTTAGTCTTGATTGCGTACTCTACGTACTCTACTCTATCCATATTGATTCCGTTTTGTTTCCGTACTGAGTCCATATTGACCCAGTACTGATTTCGCTTTGATTTCGTACGATATCCGTATTGTACCCGTATTGACTCCTTCTTGATATCAATGTGATCCCATATTGATACCCTAAAGTTTTCCTAATATACCCGCATTGATACGGCCTTGATATATTCCGTATTAATTCCGTTTTGATTTTGTACTCGTTTCATAGTGATTGCGTCTTGTTTCCGTACTGTATTCGTATTATACCAGTACTGAATCGGTCTTGATTCCGTAATGCTTCCGTAATTTACCGGTATTGATTCCACCTTAATGCCGTATTGATTCCTGCCTTGATTCCGTCTTTATTACGTACTCTATCCATACTGATTCCTTATTGTTTCTTTACTGTGCCCGTAAGCACCCAGTACTGATTCCGCCTTGATTTCGTAGTATATCCGTATTGTACCCGTGTTGATTCCATCTTGATTTCACTTTGATCCCATATTGATTCCCTAAAGCTTTGCTAACATATCCGTATTAATTCGGCCTTGATACGTTACTATATCCGTATTGATTCCGTTTTGATTCTATACTATATTCATAGTGATTCCGTCTTGTTTCCGTAATGTATCCGTATTATACCAGTACTGAATTGTTTCAACTTGATTCTGTGTTGATTCTGTAATGCTTTCTTAATGTTCGTATCGATGAAGGTTGATGGTAAGGTATCGATTCCACCTTAATACCATACTAATTCCCGCCTTGATTCCGTCTTGATTCCGTGTTCCATTCATATTGGTTCCGAACTAAATACGTATTTACCCAGTATTGTTTCCAGCTTTGATTCCGTCTGGATTTCACCTTGATCCACCTTCGCCTGGATATTGGTGGTATCCATATTATACCCATACTTATACCTCATTGATTCCGTATTGATTCAGTGCTGTAAATTCATCTGTATTCATCTGTACGCTAGAATATTACCAACTAAGGCAACATCTTTCAACATGACAGATTCCAATATCACTGACACTGAACTTAAATTGATCGTAGATCGAAATGGTAAACGAATCAAGCAATTCACCGCCTTACCGATTGATTGTCGGCTTCCTTCTTCCGCCTCTATTACCACGGCTACACCACTGGATTTGCACTTAAGTGGCCTACGTGTTCCGCGAGTGTTTTCGACGTCTGCCACATCAGCAGCCTGGCAGTCAAAATAAATACATACATACATACATGCTCCTGTCGAGCAGAGGTATGAAGGAAAGGCACACGCTCCAATCCACAACAAGACCGAATCACCAGCAGAAACGTGCCTGCATGGACTAAAAATGAGCACCTTTGTTTAAAATTCGGCCAATTCGGCGGCTTGACATGAAATCCCGCACGTATGCGCCCACACGCTCGCGTCCAGTCATTGCACTATTTGGGGGTCCACGAAAAGTGAGCGCAGCGCAAAATTCGGGAATTGGCAAAATTATTATGACACATTGTCACGGTTACTTTAAAGTTGCGCTCGTACTTTGTATGGCGGCAGCGATCGCCATGTGTGACGACGGCTGTCTGAGCGTATCGTGTGTCATTTAAATAAATAGAAACAAATGAAGCCACCAGAGGCAGCAACAGCAACAACAACAACAACGGCAGCTCCAGTCGGCAGCTGAACTCGACAGCGTCCGTTTGAAGCGAGAGTGTCTTAAATGCTGATAAATGTTTATGAAAGCTCGCTTCATTACTTATACAGCACCCTCATTAGTTTTAATAGTTTTTAATAGTTTTCTTGAGAAATTCACTGCATGCTAAGTAAGCTGCTTAAAAGTCAGCGCAGTGATGGACGCAGGACGGGCGCAACGGGTGCTGTGGGGCAGCAGGCGACAAGGCAGGCGAGCAGTCATTAACAATTAATCCCAGTTTGATGGGTGACGCGCTGAACGAACAACATTTTATAAATTAGCTCAACTACAACAACTGCTCCCTCAACCCCAACCCCCCCAAAAACAACCGAGGAGGAGGAGTGATCCAATACACGCGTATTCAAATATGGTCCATCTCGAGCTGTGCACCTTTTTGAATGACGTCTGTGCCGGCAGCTCCTTGCGGTATCCTGCTTAATCTTACAAATTTATTTTATTCTGTTTCAAAACATTTCACTTGATATGCTCGCCTTGTACAACTGTGTGTGGCAAACCCTTGCTTCCAGTTTTCCTGTGTTTCTCCTGAGTATGTGTGTGTGTAGGTCCTCTGTCCCACAAGTGATGTTAATTTAGTAGTGGCACAAACTTTCTTACGCATGTGTGTGTGCGTGTGTTTAGAGCAGGGGCAGGAGAGCAGCACACTTGTCGCTTGTCACTTCTTACAAGCAGTTTTCGGTTGCTGTCCTTTAATACCCCTTTTTGTCCTCGCACATGTATCCTGAGGGAGGTGAACTTCTTAAAGCTGCAAAGTTGTGGATATGCAGGAAACTGCTATAAAGACTCAGCGACGCCACTCTGAGGAGGGTACACATAAATTGCATGCAAAGCAGTGGAGCGAATGGATGTGCATTTCGTTACTCCTTTTTTGCGTTACTCCTTTCTTTCGTTACTCCTGTATGACAGGTTTTTATAACACCGATTTATGGCATAGCAGAGATCGGACAGAATGGATTCTTCTGGGTTTAGGAAGCACCTGAAGTGGCGGTATTTATTTTACTCATAGAAGAGGACTAAATGAGCATAAAGAATGAAACAATTTGAGTGGTCCCTCCAACTGTTTTTCTAATAATGTAAGTACCTCCATGGAGCTGATGTAATCGGCTCATTTCAAGTATACTGGAACAGTCATTTAAGACAATATAAATGAAACATAGGTAGATCCGTTCTAGGCATTTAATTCATTACTCAATATACATCAAAATATAAAAAAATGCTGTTCCTCTAATACGAGTATGTAGCCTTAATCCCACTGTATACCAGGATGCCCGGAGAAAGTAACATGCCCTCTTTCCTGCATGTCTTGCTTAGCAAAACTCTCCCATAGATTGCTACCAGGGTAGAATTACGAAAGAGAGCAACAGAACGCTTGCGTTTATAACGGCTCTATGGCAATGCTTTGTGAATTCTGATCTTGGTTCTCTCTTGATTCTATAACGCTTCCTTAGTGTTAGTATCCATGAAGGTTGATGGAAGGATGAAGGTATCGATTGTACTTTAATGCTGTACTGATTCCCGCTTTGATTCCGTCTTGATTCCGTGCTCCATTCATATTGATTCCGAACTAAATATGTATTGACCAAGTATTGTTTCCAGCCTTGAATCCGTCTTCATTGCACCTTGATCCACCTTCACCTTGATCTTGGCGATATCCATATTGTACCCGTATTTATGCCTCATTGATTCCGTATTGATTCAGTGCTGTACCCGTATAGTCATCCGTACAGCCCATGGAAACAGAGCCCATGGAATCAGAGCCAATGGAAACAGAGCCCATGGAATCAGAGCCCATGCAATCAGAGCCAATTACCGGTATGAGTTTAGTAGGCACCTATGAATTGGTGTATAATATTCACAAGGACAGATGGTGCAATTTAGTTCCCTGCAAAACAACCAAGTGCGTCCTAGAAACCCCGAACAAGAGAGTTGAAGATATCGTTCTATCATTTCGACAGAAAGATCTTCCATCATGGTCCAATCCATCACGGCCCACAATTCATGGGACTATCATATGGCGACCATAAACATCAGCGAGAGTCCGAAGGGCATCTCAGGTCTGGGGGCGGAGTAGGACGGCACAACGCATTCTCGCTGTGTTTGTTCTGTTTTTATAATAACATACTAACATACTAACCAGCGCTTGTCCTAACTTTGCCAGAATAAGGAGGCCCACAGTTAGTCCCGTGTATTTGGAATGGACATTGTACATTCCTTATCCCTGGCCAGACTTCTGAGATTCATAAAAGAGTCAAAGAAGTTTGAAAAGGTACAGCTTCCTATCTCTTCTCATTGACAGTATCCTCTAACTGCCTTCTACTTCCAATATTATAAGACAATGGGCATCACTTGCCTTAGTGGGCCTCACTTGTGCTAGGACTTCCTGCTACGGTGGTTCTCCGATCTAGGTTGGTAGGCAGTTAAGGCGCCCGCCGAAGGGCACACTTAGGCCATCATTGACCTCTGGTTATACCGCATGAGACATCAGGACCCATCCCATTCAAAGGTCCAGCCATTTGGAGCTTTTAATGAAGCAGTTGATGGAGCTAATTATTATTTTTTTTTTGAAATATCTCCCAAAGAGTCCAGAAAGTAGTCGCCTAGAGAAGTGCTTCTCCTTTTGGACAGCGCTGGACACATGCACAACAGGGGTACAATGGACTCTTCCTCCTCCTCGTCCATGCAACTCCTGCAGAAGTCGTTAGAGGCAATTCCCAGTCTACACCCGTGTGTGCCTAGAGTCCAGGGATCCGTTAGTATGCTAATCACGGAACCTATGCGTTCTCTATTCTCCGATCTAACCCAATTCTGTCTCATATATCTATCTATTCTTGTTCATATTCCTCTATTTTCTAAACAAAATTTGGAAAGGATCATTCAGTCTACAAAGTGTCGCTCGTTTGGATGATTCGCGAACGTCACACCTCTACTTCTAAATAGTCACTGTCTGCAGATCCAAAGAAGTTAGCATGAGTTCCTTTGTGATTATGTATAAGTCAGAACTAGGTTCTGGCTTTCAGAGGAAGTAAAAGAGTACCTTTGTAGGCAATGTCTTCATATCAGTCCAAGTATGTGAGTTGCTTGTCTCTTCTCACCTTGGAAACACTCTTGTCATTGAGAGTGTTTCCAAGTGAGAATTGCAGATCTTCTCACCGGATTCCAACACTGAATAAAGGGAAATTATATACCAATTTAGAAGCATTCTGGTCTATAGACTGAAGCGGACTGGTCTATAGACTGAAGCGGACTGGTCTTTAGACTGAAGCGGAGTGGTTTTTAGACTGAAGCGGGCTGGTCTATAGACTGAAGCGGGCTGGTCTTTAGACTGAAGCGGACTGGTCTATAGACTGAAGCGGACTGGTCTATAGACTGAAGCGGACTGGACGTATTTTAAAAAATAATATTCTGAAGCAGTCAAAGCAAACACGAGTAGCTCAGGACACTTGTACGAGTATGTACAGATTTCCATTTGTAATTAGTACGGAACTATTACTCAAGACAACCCCACCTGGCATTAGTATGCAGACTCATAATTATTCGGGCTAATTATAATTATTAATAATTATTATATTTTTGTATATATTTTATTGAATTTTATAATTATTTGTAAAATAGTCCCACTCGATGCGGTGCGTTGTGGTGCAATATTGAAAATTAGGCTAACTTGAATTTGGAATCAATGCATTATTTGTATTACTCGTAGATTCTCTGTATATATGCAAACGTAGGTGATATTACAACATTGTCGGAGCCCACCCAAGGTGCACACGATTTGTTGCTTTGTTTTCTTTACTTGCACCATAAATGAACTCGCTTTTAGCCGCCAAAATTTCAAACAAATGTCAGCCAGCAACAACAACAGAGCGAATTTTTGCGAATTGTTTACTTTGGCAAAATTTGAGCGATGCTCAGGAAAAACACAGTTTGATACACACATGCACATGCATACAATACAAAGCACCCAGTAGGAATTTAGAGCAATGCTAGTAGTTGCAATGGAAGCAAAGTGTAGTAAGACAAGTTTCATTTTCTAGTAAGAAAATGAAAGATCATACAAAATTTCAGCATAGAGAAGAAGTGGAGTAGATCGGAGAACTGCCGGAGAACCACCGAAGAAAGATGCATCCGCACTCAGGTAATGATGCCCATTGAACTGGAATTTCACTTTAGAGAAGAATTGGAGTAGGCCGGAGAACCGCCGAAGAAGCAGGAGGTCTCCAAAAACTCAGGCAATGATGCCCATTGATCATACTGTAATTTCTCTTTAGAGAAGAAGTGGAGTAAGCCTGAGAACCGCGAAGAAGGAGCTCTCCAAGCGATCAAGCAATGATGCCCATTGACTTTACTGGAATTTCACTTTAGAGAAGAATTGGAGTAGGCCGGAGAATCGCGAAGAAGCAGGTCTCCAAGCGCTCAGACATTGATACCCATTGAACTTACTGTAATTTTAATATAGAGAAGAAGTAGAGTAGGCCTCAGAACCGCCGAAGAAGGAGCTCTCCAAGCGATCAAGCAATGATGCCCATTGACTTTATTGGAATTTTACTTTAGAGAAGAATTGGAGTAGGCCGGAGAACCGCCGAAGAAGCAGGCCTTCAAATACTCAGGCAATGATGCCCATTGTCCTTACTATAATTTCCCTTTAGAGTAGAAATGGAGTAGACCGGAGGACCCCCGAAGAAGCAGGTCTCCAAAAATTCAGGCAATGATGCCCATTGTCCTTACTGTAATGTCACTTTAGAGAAGAAGTCGAGTAGACCGGAGAACCGCAGAAGAAGCAGTTCTCCAAGCGCTCAGACATTGATACCCATTGAACTTACTGTAATTTCAATATAGAGTAGAAGTAGAGTAGGCCTCAGAACCGCCGAAGAAGGAGGTCTCCAAGCGCTCAGGCAATGCTACCCATTGTCTTTACTGTAATTTAACTTTAGAGAAGAAGTCGAGTAGGCCGGAGAACCGCCTTAAAAGGAGGTCTCCACTACTGTAATTTCAACTTCACGCAAGTTTCTATAGAACCAGTTGCACATTTTTTCTTTATGGAGTATGATTAATGCTATGAATACTTCACCAGGATATCTTACTATGTTTTTATACTTTTTCTGTTATAGGGTAAGAGACATTTTGTTGAACCAATAAAGTTATTTTTACTATTGTGATGAAGCAATTCATTCCTCTTTTCCTGCAGATTTACATAGCTCACTGACTGTCGTAGGTATACTGATGTACTCCAGATAAATACCTGAGAGACAGACAATATTTCTATAAGAAAAGTAGTTTCTTTAACCACAGAAATACTCAAAATAGTCCTGCATAAATTGGTTGCAAGGGCTAATTAAAATATATTTTATTAGTCGCACTTGGAGTGCGAGAGAAAGTTCAAAGAGAATATGTTCACAACACACCCTCTTCCAAAGTTCCCATCCCACATTGCTTCATACATTTACATACATCATCATAATTTACTCCTATGATCCCGCGAGGGAGCAAAGGACCATAAACATCAATGCACACTTTTGTTCTCACAACTCCTTTCTGGCTTCCTTAAGCCTTACTTGGCGAAGAAGTCAGTCCCTTTGAATATGTTCATCATACTTACAAAGTAATCGACTACCCAATCTGCTTTCAACCTAGTTCCAAAGTAATGAGGTGTCTATTGAAGTCTACTGACAAGATTGAAACGACCGTTTGCCTTCCATGTTACTTCACGACTGACTCTTTATTCTTTCTCCTTTGTTCAAGGTCCGTGAATTATATATATACATGAATGGGTTGACTAGCTACACTATAGCACTTTCTATTAAACAAAACTGCTCTGTTAAATTTCCTACTGGGCAGCTAAATTAATACCAATACCCAAGCGTGTGTGTGAATGCTTCAAATTAAAATTAATTTCAATTTAAACTTTTCCAACTTTGCGGTTTGCTAAGCAATTTTAACTTTTGTGAACCACATGAAAATTTTGCACCTTACAGACTGGTATTAATAGAAATTTATGGGGCACACATGAGCTAACAACGCCTGAACCCTGTCCTGTCCGCCTCCATACCGTGCCCAGCCGCCTGAAGCGGCACAACAACTGCCTACGTCTTGGACTAGAGCAGCAAAGTTATTTCACCTTCTGAAGGTCTTCAACTGAAAAGGAGCAGAGCAAATTTATTAATTGTGTCTTGTGTACTGGCAAAGCTAACAAGAAGACACGGGCGTATACACACACACACTTCCACACACGCACACTTGCACGCTTACACACACTGCCACTCTTTTGGCTTTTAACATGATTCATTAAGCATTTTACAAAATTGCCCTCAGCTACCCTTACGGAAGTGTGTGGTCTGCCGGCTCGCACCGTGCTGAAGAAATTTGTCTTCATTTTTATAGCCTCACCTCAAAAGCTGCTTAATTCATTTACCTACTTAAGCTATGGGACACAAGCTGCAAACTGTTAAGCGACTGGTTGGGCAGGACCAAAATACACACATCCTTTAAATGGGGGAGGGCAGTGCGTACATAAGTGAAATTGCTTCTGGTCTAGGAGTAGTGCGCGGCTGGTGCCCGGGCGTCAATTGGCAGGGAACACATGTGAGCTTGTGTGCTGGAGATTTGGAAGATAAACTATGATATGCGGATGCACCCAGCAGGAAACTCTGCAAAGCAACATCAGTTTAGTAATCGAGAAAGGATTGAAGTGAGTATGGGAAAGATTAATGAAATCTTTGATAACCTGGTGGTATGACTGGAAATGAACAGAGTGGAAGTATTTCATGGTATGAGGAGGTTTTGAACTTTGTTCGTAGGAGCTGAATGTCATTACTTGGTGGTATGACTGGTAAGGCAGAGAAGGAAGGTGCTTCACAGAATGGGGAGGTTTTGAACTGTGTTCGTAGGCGCTAAATTTCATTACCTGGTGGTATAACTGGTAAGGCACAGAAGGCAAGTGCATCACAGAATGAGTAAGCTTTAAACTCTGTTCTTAGGTGCTAAATTTAACTACCTGAGGACGTTTGAAACTATTTTCCTAGATGCTAAATCTCAGTTTGGTCTGAAAGAATTTGGCCCGAAGTTGGAGACACACTATACTCGTTAGCATTCGAATATCCTTGTGCGATTGCTCCACATAAGGCGACTTATGTCTTTGAGTAGTTTGATTAATTCCTCGCTTGCTAACTAAGCAAAGACATGAATTATTCTTCCTGATGTCCTCTGAAGTCCTAGCTGAAACCTGACTATTATCTATAATAACTCCTACTATTTCCTTGAGGGTGTCCACATCTGTGTATCACATCACTGTAGGTACTGGCTACAAAGAGCCAGCAGAACAAGCACCAGGCAGCATCTTAACAGCAGCATCATAGCAGCAGCATCACAGCAGCAACATCACAGCAGCAGCATCAAATACAACCGCAGCAACAACGGCACACCTCAGTGTAGCGTTTTGATAAGACGAAAAAGGGGTTAGAGCTGTTAGGATTTGATACCCTGGCGGGCTATGGGGAATTGCTTTGTGTAGTTCATACAACACAAGTAGTTCTTGTTGTTGTTATTGTACACTATTGTTGTTGTTATTGTACACTATTGTTGTTGTTGTTCAGCTCTTGAGAAACCACATAATAATTCTTTAGAACAATGTAAAGCTAGAAAAGTATACTTTACAACAGGATATGTTACTCTCTGTGTAAGTGTTTCATACCGGGCATGAGGAAGTGGCACACACACGGCGCCACAACCAACACACACACACACACACGTGCATAGGTATATGTGCACTTAAATAGACCAACGTCAGCACACATGCCACTCATCAACAGAAGAAATTTAATTTAAAATCCTTTTTCAGGAAGTTTGCTTGCCTCTCTTTTTTGTTAGGGCTCCCCAGCACTCTGTCTGTGTTTCGTCCTGCTTGGAGCACACAACATTCGTAAGTAGCAGCTGTGGTCACGTGAGTGGGAAATTTGCTTTCAGCGTTGAGAAATAGTTAAGAATAATCTTGTAATAGGGAGAAGATGAAACGTTCTCCATAAGAGTTGATAAGGAAGTTGTCTCGCGGGTATGTTTGAATAGAAGGGAAGGGACAGGACTTTATATGGCAAACTGAGCTGGAGGATTTTTGTTATATAGAAAGTAAAGAGAGTCCTTAAGGTGTTCTTGCAAAGGCGAAAGCTTCCTGTCAAACAGAAAGTGAAGGGAGTCCTGAAGGTGTTATGGCAGAAGTGAAAGATTATTGTTAAAGAGAAAGTGAAGAGAGTCCCTCAGGTGGTCTAGTGAGCTGAAAGATTCCTATCAAACAGAAAGTGAAGAGAGCCTTAAGGTGTTCTGGTGGAGAAGAAAGATTCTTGCCAAACAGAAAGTGACGAGAGTCCTTAAGATGTTCTAGCAAAGGTGAAAGATTCCTGTCAAACAAAAAATGAACAGAGTCCTTAGGGTGTTCTGACAGAACTGAAAGATTCTTGTCAAACAGTACGTAAAGCGAGGCCTTAAGGTGTTATGGCAGAAGTGAAAGATTCTTGTCAAACAGAAAGTGAAGAGCATCCTTCAGGTGTTCTGGCAGAGCTGAAAGTGTGTGAAGCGAATCCTTAAGGTGTTATGGCTAGGCTGAAAGATTTGTGTCAAACAGAAAGTAAAGCGAGACTTAAGGAGTTCTGGCAGAGCTGAAGGATTCGTATCAAACACAAAGTAAAGAGAGTCCTTAACAGCACCGATTGTAGGCAAGCATTGGTTTATTCAATGAAATGTGGTTATAATTATACCACAAGCGACTCCTTGGTACTCGTATGATAGTGAAGAGTGTTGATTATGTCCAAGATATCCATACCAAACCTGCTATGCAGTAGTCAACGGTATCAAAATTAGTACTCCAGGTGACTCTCTCAAGGATCCTATATATAAACTTACACTGATTCACTGAATACGAGTTATAAAATCAGTTTCGAAAGAGTCTGACGCGATGAGAATGGTGGTGTAGAATACAAACTGATTAGCTATAGAAGACTATGTCCACTGTACTCCATGCCAGTGTAGATAGTCCTGTGCTATGATCCAATTCGGCGAACTTATGCTACAAAATATTCTGAAAAAACCAATGAACTCATTCGAAGATTGAAAAGACATCCATCGGGGATGGATGCTGGGATTCACTTCGGCAGAAATTATGATACAAAGTATTCGAAATAAACCAATGAACTAATTCAGGGATTGAGAAGACATCCATCGGGGTCTTATAAGTGTTTTCTATGCGGATGGTTACAGGATGTTGACTGGAATGACCAGATTGGCGACTTTTTCTCCATATCAGAAATTGATGTTGATTTTTCATTATATTCCTGCTCTACAAAAGACGAAGGATTCGCAATGTCTTTTGGAGAAACTCCGCTGTCTTTGTTTCCCCACACCCCTTGGTGTGAAGGACTAGAAGAGGTCGCACAATTAGGGACAGTTTCGCTCTTAAGATTTGCTAAGAGCGGCTCTCTATTTAATGATTTATACTCTTAAACTCTTAAACGGATATCCTTCTAACACTGCAGAGGACATTGCAGGCCTTTGTGTGGCCTTCACGGCCAGCCAGTTTAACCTAACCTAACTTAACCTTGTTTCCCACACTGAATCTAAAATGCATAAGTCTTTATATAAGACTTCTTTTGAGTTCTGGGCGTGTTTATCTGTGAGGTGACCATGTCACTACCGGTCAATTCAGTACCTCAGCCCTTTCACTTGAAACCAACTACAATCCCTAACTCCTCCTCAACCTAAATCCCTAACTCCTTCTCAACCTAAATTGGATTGTAAAATTTGACTCGGAGTCGGAACAAGAAGTCAGCACCTCCACTTACACGCATGGATTTTGGAAAACTCATTACAAAATACCCATCTTCTTCTCAATTTGGACCTGCTCTAATCCCGCCAGAGTGCAATTGAAAAAGTAAATATTGATAATTCCATTTTAAGCCGCAACAGTCGCACACACAAAAACTTCAACATTTCATTTATTAAACTCAATAAAGTTCAAAAACTTCTCAAATCTCAACAAAGCGAGTCTCAGAGATACAGAGTTGAAAGTTTGCCACACAACGAAACGGCGGCAAATTGCGCCACGGTAACGCAACGCAACAGAGTCAAACTCGGTGTTGAACTGCAGCAAATACACCGAAGTGGCGGCAAGTGGCAAGCAACCACAGCAACAACAACAGAGAGCAAGGCAGGACAGGGCAGGGCACAATTCCCCAAATGAAACCCGTGTGCATACTTAGCCACTCCAGGCAGTCATCCAACCATCCCGATATGGTGATATGGCAAACTCATCACATTAATTTCAATTTGCAGCAAGTGAAAGTTTGGCAGTCATATGCAGAAGAGTGCAGTGGAAGAGCGAGGGGCGTATGAGCAGGAGTCTATCAAATATGAGTTCAGCAGAGAGGTCTTTGCTCTATCCAGGGACCATTTTTTGTTC
The DNA here is from genome assembly GCA_920105625.2 of Clusia tigrina. Classification (NCBI taxonomy): domain Eukaryota; kingdom Metazoa; phylum Arthropoda; class Insecta; order Diptera; family Clusiidae; genus Clusia; species Clusia tigrina. Next base: position 221,420,926 of record OV050031.1, read on the forward strand.
CCTTATTTCCCTTATTTTCCCTTATTTTTTATTTCTGTTTCAATTTTTAAGCGTATCTATTTAAATGCTCTCATAAATATTGACAAGAAATTTTAGTCTGTACTTTAATACTATTTTGTGAGACCCAGTAGGAAAATTAAGGTGAAATGTGAATATAATGGCTAGCAGATTAATTAATTTTTTTGACATATCTTTATATTAAATGGTGAATAAAAATGAAATTTGATTTAAAAGGCATTACCTGTCACTTGCTTCCAAAAGGAATTATCTGTCGCTTGATTCCAAAAGGCATTACCTGTCGCTTGATTCCAAAAGGCATTCCCTGTTTTTTCTTCTTATGTCTATTTTCTTCGTTCGAATATTTTCTTTCCTTGTTTTCATATGAAAAAAGGCACAAAAAGTAAGTGATTCCAAAAGGTATTACCGTGTCACTACCACAGGAAGTGCTCTCCATGGACTAATTGATCATATGCTTGCTTGCTGGTTCCAAAAGACATTCCCTGTCTTTTTCTTCTTATGTCAATTTTCTTCGTAATTCAATTTTTTTCTTTCCTTGTTTTCATATGAAAAAAGGCACAAAAAATAAGCGATTCCAAAAGGCATTACCGTGTCACTACCAAAGGAAGTGCTCTCCATGGACTAATTGATCATATGCTTGCTTGCTGGTTCCAAAAGACATTCCCTGTCTTTTTCTTCTTATGTCAATTTTCTTCGTAATTCAATTTTTTTTTCCTTGTTTTCATATGAGAAAAGACACAAAAAATAAGTGGTTCCAAAAGGCATTACCGTGTCACTTTCGAAAGAAGTGCCCTCCATGGACTGACTGATCTCATATTTGCTTCCTGGTTCGAATGATTTCTTTCTCATAACTTCATATGAAGTGCGACAAAATGTGGTCCTAGAAATTTCGCTTGTTGTAGAAGCGATTCCAAAAGGCATTCCCTTGTCAGTTCCACGGGAAGTGCTGAAGTTTGAACATATGCTTAATTCTAAGTTATATTATTATTATAAATTTTTATATAAAAGGAAACAAAGAATGCATCAATGACTCTCGCTTCTAGTAGAGGTACTTCTAAGAGGTATTCCTCTACCGATTGCAAGAGAAGTACTTACAAGAAAATTACTTAATTATGTTTCCTTTGGGGTTTAATCATTTTTGTTCAATGATTTTGTTTCTTTAGGAAATAAATAAAACGAACAAAAAGTCAATCAAGGACTCTCGCTTATTTTAGAAGTATTTCTAACAGGCATTCCTCTGTCGATTACATGAGAAGTCCTTACAAATAAATTTATTCAATTATGGTCACATCGGGGTTTAATCATTTTTGTTCAATAATTTTGTTCCTTTAGGAAACAAATTAAAAGGAACAAAAAGTCAATCAAAGACTCTCGCTTCTTTTCGAACTCCCTCTAATAGGCATTCCACTGTCCATTACATGGGAAGTGCTTACAACACGATCACTGAATTATGTTTCCTTCGGTGTTAATCATTTTTGTTCTAGGAGTTTGTTCCTTTTAGTATAAAAATCAATACAGCAAAAAGCTTAGCAACGACTCTCGCTTCTTTTAGAAGTCCTTCTAACAGGCATTCCTCTATCGATTACAAGAGAGAGGCTTACAAGACAATTATGAAATTATGTTTGCTTCGGTATTAATCATTTTTGTTCCAGGATTTTGTTCCTTTTACTATAAAAATTAAAAGGAACAAATCACCAATCAGAGATTCTCGCTTCTTTTAGAGGTCCTTCTAACAGGCATTCCTCTATCGATTACATATGAAGTGCTTACAAGGCAGTCATTGAATTATGATTCCTTTGGGTTAAATTAATTATTATTTTCGCTCCATACTTTTGTTCGCCTTTCTATAAAAATTTAAAAAAATACACAAAGATCTCTTCTTATAGAATTGCTTCTAACAACCATACCTGTTGATTCCTTGGGAAGTGATGCTCACGAAGATTGAACATATTTTCTCCTTCCTCATACGATACTTGTCTTACCACTGTTTTATATGTAAGGAAAGAAATAGTGAATCAGTAAGTCTCTCTTCTCTTAGAAGAGCTTCTAGAAGGCATGCCAATGACAATGCCACGGTAAGTGCTGACCGGAGTTTTTTGAAGCCACATTGCTTTTGTATTGAAATGCTCCGATCTTCTTTCGGTTTCTTTGGTAGAGTGTTTGACTACGGCCTCGAAGATAAGACTTCAAGCCTGTGAATCAGAATGTGTTGGAATGCTAATTGGAAGCACTTGGTAGGTATTACAAGAAACATTCTAAAAATTCTAAATTACTTTTAAAAAGTCACACTTTCGCGTCACATTTTTGCAATATTTCCGTGAAAAGATTTGTAAAACATTTTATAGAAAGTATTTTAAATTCCTAAGGTCCTTGCATATTACCCAGAAGGAAACTCGTAACTTCTGGGTATGGAAATGTTCGGTATAACTAAAGGAAACTTCATAAACCTGTCAGTAGTAATAGTTGATAGTGTCGGTGACTATCTCCCACAAGAAAACTGTGAATTGCTTATATTCATAATGGATTATGGAAGCACTCAGAGGGAAGTTTTCAGTCAGTTTCCTACTGGGTATCTCTTTCATGCCAGTAGTATTGACACAAACAATATCGCAATCACTTCCGCTAACAAATCCTTTCTCAATGTATATCCTGCAAGCAAACATAAAGTTTTCTAAAAGCAAAAACAAAAACAACACACAGAGTTAAGCAATGAACACAATCACACAATCACATACACACACAACACACACACACACACACAACACACACTCACTCGCACACAAATCCACACTCAAAGCCGACTGCACAAAGCTGAAGTGTGTTTAAATACGGCGTGCGCCCAACGGAAGTGATCTGACTGCCTGCCGCCTGCCGCTTGCTGCTTGCTCCTTGTGCCAATAGCGACAATAAAACAACAACACTTCAATTTGTGTGTTCCACTGGCAACAAGGAAAGCGGCTCCTTCTCTGCATATAACGCACAGGGCAAAGCCTTCCAAGGTATGGGGGAAAAAACGCGCTCCACCATTACTCTCACTCACTCTGGCGCTGATGTTGGCACTCTGCGTGCCTTTCAATCCTTTCGATTTACGATTATGCCATTTAACGATTTGTGAATTGCACTTCCGTTATCCTTTTTCCACGCGCGTTGACTAAACAATAAAACTATAAATTCCTTTTTTAAATATACACTCAAATTTGCTTCATTCCCCAAACAAACGTTGTGCAAATTGTTTGCTTTTGCTTTCGCTTAAATCGCTCGGTCGCACGGTCGCCTGCGTGCGCGCTCCTCCCCCCACTCCCACCTTCCCTCTTTCACTCGTAAGCTGCGATTGCTTTCGCTCTCAAGAAACGGTAAATGGCATTTGCTGCGGAGCATTATTTGTTAAAGGATATGCAAAAGTTTGTCGTACCAATAAAACTATTCTCAAACAAATACGACTTCAAGGACTTCAACGTAAACTATGCTTACATCCTTGTATCCTTTTTGCATTTATTTGCATATTTGCTTGCACAAAATTCGCTCTGCTTTCTTAGCGCTTTGTTTGTTTTAAGTAATGCACATCCTTTTTGGTGTTTTTTTTTGGAATATCCTTTTTTGCGTTCAGTTCCTTTTTAGCTCGTTTGTTGGTACGCAAGGAAGAAGTACAAAAAAATTATGCTGAAGCATTTCATGCGATAAGTATTGCGTACGAGGATGTGTGCGTTCCTTTGCAGGAGTCAAATGAACTTCCGCTGTCGTTGTCGTTGCCGTTGATGCTGCTGCTGCTGCAACGCATTCAAAGAAACTTCATAAAAGTATGGCAAACTTTTCAGATTTCTATATGAGTGAATCTTTAAGACTTTTATGCGTCGAAGGAAATCTGGGGAAGTGCCCCTTTATGGGTGGCTTTTGTGGCTAGTTTAATAGAGAAACATTTTAATTAACAATGGGTTGTAAAAATTGCCTGCTTTGTGAGGGAAACAACATAAAACGGAGTTAACTTAAATGGACTGTCGACTCTTACTGACTATAAGGCAGCAATTGTTGTCAGGGAACAGTCAGGAATCTTGTGGATGGGAGGCGAACATAAGTACCAAACTGTCAGTAGCTTACAAAGGATACGTGGGAACTGCAGCTACAGAAGTCGAAGACTATCTATGAGTGTAGTATGACAGACCAGGTTTATCTCTTTAGACTAAATATGTTTATTTCGTATAAGTAATGGGAGAAATTTTGGTGGCTGAACAACAGTTTAGAAGGACCTTTAAAAATTCTCCTTAAATACATATAGCAGTTATGTTATATGTAGTTATAAACAGAGCAAAAATGAGTTAGCATTAATGGCTTATATGTTCTGCACACTCCTGCGAGTACTTCCTGTATTTGGTCCATAGTTCCTTTCGCTATACCTGATATATATATTCTGCGTAGTCCTGCGAGTACTTCATTTAGAATTCCGTAGCATTTGATCCCTATATCCATTCACTAGACCTGATTTATATATTCTGCGTAGTCCTGCGAGTTCTTCCTTTACAATCCATTAGCATTTGATCCAAAGTTCCATTCCCTATACCTGATTTATATATTCTGCGAAGTCCTGCGAGTACTTCATTTAGAATTCCGTAGCATTTGATCCCTATATCCATTTACTAAACCTGATTTATATATTCTGCCTACTCCTGCGAGTACTTCCTGTACAAATTTCGTAGAATTTGATCCAAAGTTCCATTCACTAGACCTGATTTATATATTCTGCGTAATCCTGCGAGTTCTTCCTTTACAATCCCTTAGAATTTGACCTATATAACCTTTCGCTATACCTGATTTATATATTCTGCCTACTCCTGCAAGTTCTTCCTTTACAATTCCGTGGCATTTGGTCCATAGTTCCTTTCGCTATAACTGATTTAGATATTCTGCGTAGTCCTGCGAGTACTTCATTTAGAATTCCGTAGCATTTCATCCTTAGTTGACCATTCACTAAACCTGATTTATATATTCTGCCTACGCCTGCGAGTTCTTCCTTTACAAATCCGTAGCATTTGATCCATAGTTCCATTCGCTATACCTGATTTATATATTCTTCATAATCCTGCGAGTTCTTCCTTTACAATTCCGTAGCATTTGATCCAAAGTTCCATTCGTTATACCTGATTTATATATTCTGCCTACTCCTGCGAGCACTTCCTGTACAATTCAGTTGCATTTTATCCATAGTTCCTGCCTCTTTACCCTGATCCTTTCCCTCCTCTGCAATATTGCAGTTCTTCTTTCAATATTTTGCCTTTTAAAACACGTTCATCATGTTCTCCATCACTACTGTCTTCGAGCTAAGAACCTATTCAACCAATGGAATTCTCATGCAGGTGAATATACATATTGTCCATCAAGATTACTTCAAAACGTTTCCTTAGTCCAGTTCTAATATCAAACTGAAATGTTTCTTATTTCATGCTCACACATCCACATGTTTCGAGGAAAAACCTTCCTTATAAGCATTAGAAAAGGACATCATCAAAATATTATATTTGTGCCAATTGGGTGTACTATCTTAGTTTCAGGAGCATCATATTCCAGGACTTCTGTTACATCACCAAGTTTATTATTTAATTAATAATTCGTAATTCTTGAATGAGTCCTTAGTTCATTAATCACTCAGCCTTTATGGTCTAGAAATAATTCTTCCATATGATTTTACTTCCGAAATAGGAAGTCACATTGACATTCCATATACGTCATCTTCTCGAACAGCAAGTAGAGTCATTCTGCAGTATCTCAGTCGTCGACAACATTCTCGCAATTGCTTCCTTTTTTGGTGATGCACTCTGAAAGAGGGCATCCTTTTAGCTGTTGTACACTCAATGAGGACCTCATTTTGGCCCGAGATACTATAAATGAGTGCGAAAATTTTGCCACTGTGTTTCAAGGAGATAATGTGAATGTCGAGCTTTACTTTTATGTCTTCCCTTATACTTTGACTACTAATCAGAACTGTCTCAATTACCTTCTATTGCTTCTTTTATCCTTTGACTACTAATCAGAACTGTCTCAATTACCTTCTATTGCTTCTTTTATCCTTTGACTATCAAAACTTCCCCAATATTGTGTTGTGGCATTTTGAGGACTACGCTCAATAACCCGATCCTTGCAGGTCAGATTAACTGAGTATGCATTCAACAAATGCTTCACGAGCACCACTGCAATAGTCGCCTCACTTTGAAAGGTGGACTTTTGAAGGTCACATTGTACATTATGTCCTAATAATATTGCTATGGACACCACTCTGGTGTCAAACTATTCCTGTATAACTTCGTTCTGACCATAAACAGTAGGATTTTCATGAGTTCTTTGAATTAGAGGGCATCACAGTCTCTCCACACACTCCTTGTAGTGCCTATCTACCACTTTCATACTGTGGGCAATAGAAGAAGACATGTTTGGCTTCTTCTATCTCTGTACCTCCACAGTAGGGGGATTCCTCCAAGTGCAATCTGTCCAGGTATGCCCGAAAACCTCCATGACCTGTCAGCATTTGTGTGGCGTGGTAATTCTCCTCACCACCTGACCAGCTCACCTATTGCTGAATATTGGTGATCAGCCTTCTTGTCCAGCGGCCATTTGAAGATGTGACCCACTAGTCTTGCCACTCTTGAAGGGTCCTCCTCTTTACAACTGCCAAGAGCTCTTCTACACTTGTCGCGTGTATCCCTGTGCCGTGGTAGAGGTTCATTAATGAGGTTCATTGACTGGTGGAGCAGGATCCTGTCGCTGAAGTAGCTGGCAATCATTCGCCTCAGGTAGATAGGTATCCCAAACACTGCTAACGCGCTGGCTATGCGTTCCCAGCTAGCTGATTTGAAAGCATTGTTGACCCCTAGGTTGATCACAAGGCAATACCTCTTGGTTCCACCCCTCCACCGTTTCCCCTAGATCCCTTTTTTGAGCAACTGGACAAGTTCGTTGATGGCGTCCACGGTGGATCTCGCCTTCCGGAAGCCATATTGCCGTTTTGAGAGCCCTCCAGATTTTACAATGGCCTCATCAATCCTGTCACAGATTATCCGCTCCAGAATTTTTCCGAAGGGTGCTCTGTTGGTTATGCTAAAGGGTCCTCTGTTGGTTCGTTGGCTTTCAGCGCCAGGACCAGTCTTTGACTCTTCCAACGCTTTGGGAAAATGACTTCTCTCAAGCAGGCGTCGTAGATTTTCCTCAGTGGCTCTGGGTTCAGTGCAGCTGCGGTTTTGAGCACTCGGTTGGTGATTCCAATTGGTCAGGTGCTTTCTGATATCCAAATTGCTCAACCACCCGCAACACGTCATCTATAGTTACACTGGGTATGCATTCCTGCGTTTAATCGACAGGGAGCTCGTATGGGACATAGTTCTGTACTGGAAAGAGCTGTGTCAATATGCGCCTTAGGAACATTGGATAGGCTGGAGCCGACTGACGCTCAGTACTTGTCAAGGACTTGAAGACTGTATGACCTCTCATATGATGAGAACACAGACACATACTGATACTCTAAGATAAGCTCCATTCAAGGACATGGGATACCATATGATAAGACCATAGACATATTATGAGACCCACGATTCTCCCCATTCAAGGATACGATAGTATCTCAAAATATGAGATCTCAGACACAATATGTGACTCACGACTCTCCCCATTCAAGGGCATGATAGACCTTATGATAAGAGCATAGACACATTATCAGACCCACGATTCTCCCCATTCCAGGATACTATGGTCTCTTAAATGATAAGAACGCAGACACATAATGAGGCTCACAACTCTCTCCATTCAAGGACACTGTGGTCTGTCAAATTATGAGAGACACAGACGCATTGAGACTTATGATTCTCTCCATTCCAGGATACTATGGTCTCTCAAATGATAAGAACACAGACACATAATGAGGCTCACGACTCTCTCCATTCAAGGACACTGTGGTCTGTCAAATTATGAGAGACACAGACGCATTGAGACTTACGATTCTCTCCATTCCAGGATACTATGGTCTCTCAAATGATAACAGTATAAACACATAGTAAGACTAACGATTCTCTTCTTTCAAGGACTCTGATACACTGCGATACACTACTAAAGACTCTTCAGAGTTGTTCACAAGTGCTGAAAGACTGAGTATCTACATATCAGGATCAAGGGACAACAGTATAAAAACACAGCCACAAGGAGAAAATAGTTCGAAAACAAACACTCCAGAACACTCTTCAGAATTATGAACACAACGTGAAAACTCGTTCACCTTCAGGCATCGCAGGACGAACAAAAAGTATTGTATTCATGACAGAGTCAAACTCATGATTGTGATGAATGCTGACGTTTCTTTTGTTCTGCACACCGCAAAAGCAATTTTTAGTTATTCACTCCTGTTTCCTTGTTCCGTTCGATATGCGGTTTATTCAGAAATACCAAAAAGGGTACTAAAATTGTGAACACCCCCCGTAATACTCGCCTAATTAGCAATACTAAAAAATAGTAACGCTGCTTGAAATACTTGTCAGGGCTACCACCGACAACCACAACTATGTAGGTATGTACAAATGCTCGAGGACCTGAAGGCTTGAAGGCGGGCTGTGCATTCATAAATCACTGTCAAAACTATAAAATCTCTTGTTCGGCAATTAATGCGCAGATTGCACTTTTAAAACATAAAACTTTGCATGGACGAGTAGGTACGTGAAGGAGGGCATGTGTGTGGCTGTGTTTGCATATGCATGTGCCTTAAAAATCAACCAAAACAAAAACAACAACAGCAGCAGCAGAAGTGAGAAGCTTGTTTGCTCAAAGGATCTGGGCACCACGTTGGTCCTCCTTGTGCTCGTTCATTTGTAAGGTACAAATGCAAATTGGCATTTAGCACACAGGCACATACACACTGAGGCACACGCACACTCAGGCAGACACACACTCAGGCGCACACACATACACATCCACCTAGCAGCACATAAAGCCGTCTCAGCCGAGCGCGTACCTACCACGCTTGCATTCCGATTAGGTATGTGCACATTTTGTGAACATGTGCTTGCCAAATGCTGCAGACGCTGTGAAACTGTGCACGAACGAAATGCCGCAGCGACGCAGAGGTGTGAATTGATGCTCCTCCGGCTTTGATCAAACAAGGGTGCCGGGCAACCAAATAATATCAACAGCACCACAGCCAAGGGAAAACAATTAAAACGGCAGGCATTCAAACAGTCATTTCGGGGCCTGCACACATGCACTGGCTAACTGGACATTAAGCCGGGCAGGACATTCTTCGGCGCAGTGGCGAAGTAATTTTCTATATTTGCCCTTTTTATTTAAATAAATTCTAAATCAGTTACAATGTAGGTAAAATGTGTTTATGCTGGGCTTTTGTTTGTTGTGTTTGTTTGGCAGTGGTTTATGTCCTGCAAAGGATCACAGCAAATGCCACATATGAGCGCAGGCGTCTCGCGGCACCAAAGCAACCAAGATGCCAGCAAGCAAGCAGCCAGCAAGCAAGCACCCAGCAAGCAGGCAGGCAGTCAGGCAGACTGGCGGGCGTGTATGTTATTCTAAGAGCATCAGGAGGCAACAAGGATAAACTGCTAGTGTATAGAAAGGAGTGCTTACACCAGGGAAAGTATTCATGTTCTTTAATTCTGTTGTTTAATTTTTATTCTGTTCTTAGTGGGCACTCATCGGCGCTCTCATATGCACGATTGTGACAATTGTTCTCACATTCCAACGCATTTAGTCAGCTTTTAGTTTAATATCTTCTTAACATGACGCTGTTTACATTCAAAGACTGCAGCAACACCATTTGAAAATGCACTCATTCACTCATTCATTATCTACGAATGTGATGCATGATGACAGCGAACGACGCCTGGCCTATCAGCATCGTAAACTATGATAGCCGCCAGGCCGCCACAAGTGCAAGTGTAAAAATACCAGGCATACAGCCAAAGAAAACTGTTCTCATTATCATTCCGATGCCTTGATTGTGAGTCTTGAATAGATCGCACACATATTACAAGGATCATCACTGTTCAGTTTAGCAATGCAGCAGGCAGTAATAAAGTTAATGAAATGTATCTGAGCAAATTCTTGGTTATCAAATTTGCTATCAATTCCATTTAAGTTCTTTTAGAAATGTCCTGGTTTTAATCTAGATTATGATCCTCAATATGGTCCTTCTGTTTTAAACTGCAACTGTCATGAAAGTTGTATCTTCACATACAACAAATTAATGGCAGCTTGAACTGAAGTGCTTTGGGTAAAGTGAGATTAGTTCACAAGACCGATGTTGAAGCCATGAATCGAACCACAGACTTAGCAAGTTCAAGGTACTATTTCCTTATATTTTATTATTGGTGATAATCTTAGGCGCCTCCGTGAACTTTTAGGGAAGAATACATTTCTTTCTAGTACTCCAACCTCTTTCAAGTGGTGATCTTAGGCGCCTCCGTTACCTTATAGGTAAGAATACATTTCTTTCTAGTACGCCAACCTCTTTCAAGTGGTGATCTTAGGCGCCTCCGTGAACTTTTAGGGAAGAATACATTTCTTTCTAGTACTCCAACCTCTTTCAAGTGGTGATCTTAGGCGCCTCCGTTACCTTATAGGTAAGAATACATTTCTTTCTAGTACGCCAACCTCTTTCAAGTGGTGATCTTAGGCGCCTCCGTGAACTTTTAGGGAAGAATACATTTCTTTCTAGTACTCCAGCCTCTTTCAAGTGGTGATCTTAGGCGCCTCCGTGAACTTATAGGGAAGAATACATTTCTTTCTAGTACGCCAACCTCTTTCAAGTGGTGATCTTAGGCGCCTCCGTTACCTTATAGGTAAGAATACATTTCTTTCTAATACCCCAACCTCTTACAAGTGGTGATCTGAGGTGCCTCCGTGAACTTATAGGGAAGAATACATGTCTTTCTAGTACTCCAACCTGTTTCAAGTGGTGATCTTAGGCGCCTCCGTTACCTTATAGGTAAGAATACATTTCTTTCTAGTACTCCAACCTCTTTCAAGTGGTGATCTTAGGCGCCTCCGTTACCTTATAGGTAAGAATACATTTCTTTCTAGTACTCCAACCTCTTTCAAGTGGTGATCTTAGGCGCCTCCGTGAACTTTTAGGGAAGAATACATTTCTTTCTAGTACGCCAACCTCTTTCAAGTGGTGATCTTAGGCGCCTCCGTGAACTTTTAGGGAAGAATACATTTCTTTCTAGTACTCCAACCTCTTTCAAGTGGTGATCTTAGGCGACTCCGTTACCTTATAGGTAAAAATACATTTCTTTCTAGTACGCCAACCTCTTTCAAGTGGTGATCTTAGGCGCCTCCGTGAACTTTTAGGTAAGAATACATGTCTTTCTAGTACTCCAACCTCTTTCAAGTGGTGATCTTAGGCGCCTCCGTGAACTTTTAGGGAAGAATACATTTCTTTCTAGTACTCCAGCCTCTTTCAAGTGGTGATCTTAGGCGCCTCCGTGAACTTATAGGGAAGAATACATTTCTTTCTAGTACGCCAACCTCTTTCAAGTGGTGATCTTAGGCGCCTCCGGTTCCTTATAAGTAAGAATACTGTTCTTTTAGTATGGCAACCCTTTTCTTGGTGTTGATCTCAGTCGCCTCCAGGAACTTATAAGAAGAAATTTCTTTATAGTATTCCACCCTCTTCCATGATGTTGGTCTTAATAACTTCCATGAACTAATTATTAGAATAAATTTCTTATCCTTCCAGAAGCTCGACAGACTTATGAATAAAATCCGAATATAGTGGGACTCTCCAGGTAATCCTGAGGTGGGTAGTTCACCGATAAAAAAATGAGGTCGTGAATTGAAGAGATTCCGATCTCTAAAAAATACCAGAATAGGAAATGCACTGACATTGATTTGTCTGCTATGATCATTTGAGTATGGAAACCATTCTATTCCAGATCAGAAATATCGCTCATTGCACCCTACACTCTACAATTAATTTAATATTTTATTATAACTAAACTATTATTTCATTATTTTTGAGATACTAAACCACTCTTAACTACAAATTATTCCTTTATAAGTAGAAAGAATTCCTTTAGCCCCAGGATAACTTTGAAGAACGCAAACACTTCTTCACATTTGCTTACAGTGTACTAACAATTTTCCTTGTGGTTATTGTTTGAATAAAAGATCAGCCACTTTTAAGTTTGGCTCTATTTCAATTTTGAACCAACCAAAAGCCGAAAAGCACGCACTTGTTGGAGTCCATTATATCCGCTGTTGCCAGCCGTACCGCCCCTACCACGCACCGCTCCAACGTCTCACCCGCTCCAACCACACACCTCCCCAACGTCACACCCGCCACAACTACACACCGCTCCAACCTCACACCGCTACACCGTGCGTGTGTGAGAGTGCGTGAGCACATTGCGTTGCATTAGTTTCCCAGGCATTTTAATAACGCGTTGTCAAAGCATTTCATTTAACCCGAAAGATCGCGCCGCAAACCTAAAAAAATTATATAAAGCGATATGACGATGATGCCAGTGTATGTGTATGTGCGAGTGTATGAGTGTGTGAGTGTGTGTGTCAAGTGTCGCCACGCCTGACTGAGAGATAGATCTCGAGCCTCATGTGTCTGCCACTCACACAGCCATATTTGAATCGGTTAAAACACTACAAAAACAATGTCAACAACAACAACAACAACAACAACAACAACAACAACAACAACAACAACAACTGAACACTCCGGACAAATGCTCAACAAAATTTGAAATATTTAAAAATGTTTATCAAAAGTGCGCGTATCTTCAAGCACAGCTTTCAGATACATTTGTTTAGTAGCCGGTGTGTATACACCCAGTAGGAAAATTAAGAGAAAACTGAAAGTTAAAAGGCATACTTTCTTCTGAGTAACTTCGGGCAAATTCAAGCAAAGCTTTCAGATGCATTTGTTTGGTAGGCAATGTGACTGTTGGTATATGTATGCACCCAGTAGGAAAAATTAAGAGAAAACTGAAAGTTAAAAGGTATACTTTATACTTAGTGACTTCACGCAGCTTCAAGCAAAGCTTTCAGATACAGTTGTTTGGTAGGGAGTGTGACTGTGTATAAAGGCACCCAGTAGGAAATATTAAGAGACTACTTACAGCTAGAAGGCATATTTTCTACTTAGTAACTTCAGGCAGCTTCAAGCAAACCTTTCAGATACATTTGTTTGGTAGGCAATGTGACTGTTGGTATATGTATGCACCCAGTAGGAAAAATTAAGAGACTACTTATAGATAGAAGGCCTACTTACTATTTAGTACCGTACATCTTCACGCACAGCTTTCAAATTCATTTTCTTGGGAGGCAGTGTGACTGTAGGTATATATGTATGCACCCAGTAGGAAAAATTAAGAGACTACTTATAGATAGAAGGCCTACTTACTATTTAGTACCGTACATCTTCACGCACAGCTTTCAAATTCATTTGCTTGGGAGGCAATGTGACAATGTGACTGTAGGTATATACGTATGCACCCAGGAGGAAAAATGGGAGGAAATGTATATTGGGAAGAACTATTTTCAAAAGATCTGCTGAAATAGTAAGACTAGATTCTTTGTAGACGGCTACAACTGACTTCTTTCTGAAACTCCATAAGCTAATTCAGTGATTCCATGGCATTCCTGTTGGAATCACTGACAAAGGGGGCACCTTATAGTTTCATAGATGTAAGAACAAATGAAAAACTCCGAGTTAAAAATGTAGTATAGAGCAAATGATATATAGAGATATGTTTGCCAACAGGGGATCCATTATTTGCTAAGAGGGTATCCATTCAGAAATATGAGAAGGTCCTTGCAATTAGCAAATCGACTTTCTACAGATCTGTTACTTATACGACTAGTTTGGTTGTTGTCTGCCAAATATATATTATATATAAGGATATATATGTATAATATTCCAGTTATGTAAGGAACTGGTTGAAATTGTCTTGTAGAGTCTATACTGAGTCCTTGGCATGCATGTTAGAACCGCTTACAATCAAGGAAGCTTCCTGTTTCCCTGATGTGTCAAGAAAAGACAATTTTGCTTGACAAGTATTCTTGACTCTAAAGTTAGTGAAAGCAGCAAGTATTCAGTACATTTACACACACATTTGCTTAGTATGCACCCACTAGGAACTATGAGAAAGACATTCCAATTAGAAAACTAAATTACAGCAACCAGAAAACACGTGGGACACACCTGACACGAGTATTCTAGTTGAAGTGACCAAGTTTTCTAATTGTAGTGTCTTTCTCATAGTTCCTAGTGGGTGTATACTATGCAAATGAGTGAGAAAATATACTGAATACTTTCTGCTTTCACTAATTTTACAATTAAACACCTGGTACAGGTATTCTGATTGCTTTAAGCGAGTTTTCTAATTGTAATGTCTTTATCATAGTTCCTAGTGGGTGCATACTAAGCAAATTTGTGTGAAAATGTACTGAATTCTTTCTACTTTCAATAACTTTAGAATAAAACACCTGATACGTGTATTCTGGTTGCTATAAGAGAGTTTTCTAATTATAGTGTCCTTCTCATAGTTCCTAGTGGGTACATACTAAGCAAATATGTGTGAAAATGTACTGAATTCTTTCATCTTTCACTTACTTTCGAATAACACACCTGACACGTGTATTCTGGTTGCTGTAAACAAGTTTTCTAATTGTAATGTGTTTCTTATGTTTCCTACTGGGTAATATAGATAATAATACCAACCAGTATAAACGTATGAGGTGTGTAATACATGTATTCTATTATATATAAATTTGGTTGATGTCTACCGGCAAACTCTTTCGGCATCCTGTAAGAAATTGGGTGAGTTTGAGTAATCACTGATTACATGACATGCCTGTTAGAACCACTTACTAACTACTACTTAGGCACTTACTAAGAACAACTTAGGAAACCGAAACAGATTGGAAAGCTTTTGTTGTCAGGTATTCTACGCTCTCTTAAGTTGTTCTACAAAGGCCGCCTTTCTATGCCTTTCTAAGTCTTTCCACGCAAACTGCCTTCCTTCATCTTGAATTTCCTGCTGGGCCTATGTGTGTGTTTTGTTATGTGACTCTTAATGTGGTCGAAGTTGTGCGAGTGTTTGTGTGCGACACATGTGAATTTGTTCATGTTGCTGCATACGAAAAATCATTGACTGCAATTGTTGTGTAACTGCGTGTGAGCGCTCCGCCCGCTTCGGTCCGTTCCGTTCCGTGTCAATGTCCTTTGGTGAAACTTCGCTTTAATTAAGCGCAGCATTTGACACTTTTAATCGTCTCTTAACCGTTGAGTTACAAACAGGAATTTGAATTTCGTTCTTTTTTATTTCATTTTTAAATATCTTTTTTAATTTTTAATCATCATCGCGCTAAAAATAGACGCTGAGCGCGACTGGTACTGCTGCCGCTGGTCTGGCGTTGTGCGTACACTATTTTAAATAAAAAATTTATGTAATTCAAGTAATTGTGGAAGCCGCTGTTCTTGCTGCCGTTGTTGTTGTTGTTGTTGTAGTGGTGGTTGTAGTTCGTGTTGTTGTTGTTTTTTATGTTCTTGTTTCTTTTATGATGCTAGGCAGCGATCATTCGCAACTGTTGTGTCAACTCTGGCTTAATTGCGGCAGACATTTCCCTATTGACGCCTCAGTCGGACAAGTGGAGACGTATTTTTAGAAAGTCACTCATTGGTCCGGCTAGAACGGTTCATTTAGCTTAAATTGTGCAAATTAAAAACATGAATCAAACAAAAATTTCAACAATAATCCTATATCAAAGCTGTTCGACTGTTAAGGGGGGTATCATGATGTCTGAAGAGCCATCAGAGCATACCCAAGGAACTGATGACTTCATTGCTGGGAAAAAGTTTCATGCCTACTTTTAAATAAACAGAGGCTGATATAAAACTATCAAAGCAAAAGTATGGGGCACGGGGAACATCTTTAGAACTCAAATGGCGAATCAAATAGAGCAGAGTGTCCTTGATAAGACAATGTTGAGTTTGTGGCGGGCTCACCAATCAAACCCAAACTAAATCCTGCTGCTCTCAATAAATGAAGACGAAATATTCGCAACCAAAGCAGAGGTTGAGCCCAGTAAACTCCCAATGGCAATGAGTAGGGTGATTGGCGCAGTAAGTAGCAAGTCTTCTGCAATGATGAGCCGTCCACATCTGCTTTTGCAAGGGCCACATTAGAGGCCACTCATACAGTTCCCATATCCTCTAAAGAGAGACTGTTAATCGCAGGGAGTAAAGGTGGGAATTTAAGGGAGGGACGCAGCCCAACATACCAGACCAAAAATATCAGTCTCAATGTGAATGTCTCTTGTAATCTTAAACTCACTCGCAAGGTTATTCTGACTTTAAGTCCCACTCTCAATTTCACTCTCAATACAACTTTTAATCTCAGTCCCAATTTCACTCTCCGTACAACTTGTAATCTCACTCTCAATTTCACTCTCCGTACAACTTGTAATCTCACTCTGAATTTTACTCTCCATACAACTTGTAATCTCACTCTGAATTTTACTCTCAATAAAACTTGTAATCTCACTCTCAATACAACTTTTAATCTCACTCTCAATTTCACTCTCAATACTATTTGTAATCTCACTCTCAATTCCACTCTCCATACAAATTTTAATCTCACTCTCAATTTTACTCTCATTATAATTTGTAGTCTCACTCTCATACATCTTTTAATCTCAGTCTCAATTTCACTCTCCGTACAACTGGTAATCTCACTCTTAATTCCAATCTCCATACAACTTGTAATCTCATTCTGAATTTTACTCTCAATAAAACTTGTAATCTCACTCTCAATACAACTTTTAATCTCACTCTCAATTTCACTCTCAGTACTTTTTGAAATCTCACTCTCAATTTCACTGTCAATACAACTTTTAATCTCACTCTCGATTGCACTCTCAACACAACTTGTAATCTCACGCTCAATTGTACTCTCAATACAACTTGTAATCTCACTCTCAATTTCACTCTCCATACAACTTGTAATCTCAATCTCATTCTAAATCTCACTGTAATCCCAATCTTACTATTAATCTCAATCACACTCTGAATATCACTTTCAATAACAATTAACCTCTCCTTCAATATTCCGACTCACTCTCTCTCTCTCTCTCTCTCCTTCACTCTCTATCTCACTCTCAATCTCACTTTCATTCCCACTTTCATTTTATCTTTGTTGTTCAATCATACTCTCAATTTCACTTTCAATCTCATTCCCATGTCACTCTGAATCTTACTCTCAATCTTACTTTCCTTCTTATTCTCAATTTCACTTCCATTCGCACTCCTCATTCTCATCTCTGAATGCTACTCTCAATCCCACTTTTAATCCCACTCTACATCTCCTTTTGAATATCACTCTGAATCTCATTTTCAATTTCATTCTTTCTCTGAATCTCATTCTAAATATAACTTATAATTGCAATCTCACTCAATTTCATTCCCAATCTCACTTATAAAAGCAAGCTCACTCTAAATCTTGCTCTCAATCTCACTCTTAGTCTAAATCCCAATATGACTTTTAATCTGAACTCACTCAGACTGTCACTTTCACTCTCGGTATCAATCTCAATTTCACTATCAATCTCACTCTCAATATTACTGTCAATCTCAATTCGAATCTCTCCTCAAATTTCGCTCTGAATCGCACTTTCAATTTCAATCTTATTCTCAATCTTACTCCGAATTTCACTCTTTATCCCAATCTCACTATGAATCTTACCTTCAATCTCACTCTTAATTTCAATTTCAATCCCACTTTCAATCGCACTCCGAATCTCTCTCTCTTCTCTCTCTCTCTCTCTCTCTCTCTCAATCTTATTTAGATTCGCATTTTCAATCTGAATCTCAATCTCAATCCGAATTTCACTTTCAATTTGAAACTCACCTTCAATGTAACTTTGAATCTCATTTTCACTTGCAATCTAAATTGCCTGCTCAATTTCCCTCAGAAGCGCACTTTCAATCTTAATCTGAATTTCAAATTTAATCTCAATATCAATCTCACGTTGTATCTCAATTCCCTTCTCAATCTCACTATGAATTCCACCTTCATTATCAATCTCAACCCCATTGTGAATTTCACTATCAATCTCAACCTTACCTTCAATCTAGCTCCGAATCCCACTTTCAATATCAATCTCACTCAGAATTTTACAATGAATCTCATTCTCTCAATCCCCCTTTCAATCTCACTCTTAATATCACTTTCAATCTTACTTTGAATATTCTTCTAAATCTATCTCCGAATCATACATTCAAACTCCATCTCAATTTCACTCCGTTTTCGCTTTCAATCCGACTTTCTATCTCCCTCCAAATCTGTATCCGAATCTGACTCTCAATCTCACTTTCAATATCACTCTAAATCTCACACTGAATTTGGCTCTCAAACGCACTTTTTATTTCAATCTCACTCGATTTCATTCACAATCACACTTTTAATATCAATCTCACTCGGAATTTCACTTTCAATCTCAGTATCAATCTCAATCTTATTCTCTCAAACTCACTCTCTGAATATGTCTGTCAATCTCACTCTTAATTTCACTTTCAATCTCACTCGGAATATTTCTCTGAATATCTCTCTCTCTGAATCATATTTTCAATGTCCATTTCAATCTCACTCCGTTTTCACTTTCAATCTCAATCCCAGCTTCAATCTCACTCTGTATCTTACCTTCCATCTCACTCTGAAGCCCACTTTCAATTTTACTCTTAATCTGAGTCCCACTCTCAATCTCTGAACGTCACTTTCAAGCTCACTCTGAATCTTACCTTCAATCTCACTCTGAATCACACATTCAATTTCACTCTTAATCTCGGTCCCACTCTCAATCTCTCTCTGAACATTACTTTCAATCTCACTCTGAGTCTTACCTTCAATCTCACCCTGAAGCCAACTTTAAATATCACTCTGAAGTCCACTTTAAATCTCACTCTTAAACTGAGTCCGACTCTAAAACTCACTCTGAACACCACTTTCAATCTCACTCACAATCTCACTCAAAATTAAAATTTTGGTCAGTGGTTTAATATATTTGAGTGACTTTTGTTTCTTTCCACGAGCGCAGTGGATACCATTCATGCTGCATCCTTCGAGGCGAATACTTATAAAGGAACCAAACGATTGATATGCTTCCGCTCTTCCCAGTGGAGCAGAAGGTATTCAGGACCAAATGCGGAACTTTGTACATGATTCCACTTGTTAAAGTTACACAGGATTTCCAGCGCAATTTACAGGACAAAGCTCAGTTACCGTTCTGTCACTGCATTGTATTTGGTCAACAATGTACCGATCTATTATGATGGTAGTCAACTCCACTTGCCTGTCACATCCTGTAATTTCTCGTACCGTATGCGGGTATTCCTCAACAACTCTTACCCAGTCCTTCTTTGCCACGTTAAGCGTTTCCGCTTCGCTTAACTTAGGCCGTAATAGTCACACCTCGCCTCAGCCAACGCTCGACTCTTTGCATAAAGCTGGCGGCGCCAGGGAGTAGCGAAGAGTGAGCGGAGCGGAAAATGTCCGCAGAGCTCATGCAAATTGTAAATCCATTAAATAAAAATAATGCGGCGTTAACAGGACGTCAACACTATTCGCAGCCACCACCAACGTCAGCCAGAAGCAGCAGCGGCATTATCACAACAACACCAACAACAACTCCGACAACAACTGCGACAGAGTCATTCAGTCATCCCAGAAAGCAGTGCAGCTACCTTTGGCGGTAGCACTCAGTACTCAACACCGTCACCATTAACGTCAGCATTAGTACGGAGCAGCAGCAGCACCAACACCACCGTTACCAAAGCCATCACCACCACCACTGCTGCTGCTGATGCTGCTCCCGCCACCGTGCCCGAGCATTGCAATCAATTAATCTAATTTAAATTTCTTTGTTTCCTTTATTTCTCCCTTAGTCTGCTGATTACTTGTAGCCACTCCATGCAGGCGGCATACGGAAAGCTGAAAAAATACAGGCGAGTGGCCAGGGAAGCCAGCCACGCAGAGCTCGAGCTCGCGCAAGCAACAACTGTTCCTGTTCCTGCTCCTGCTCGTGTGTTACGAGCTCTGCTTACTTAAGCTCATCAGGTTATTACAGCGTTCCTTTGTGTTCTTCTCGTCCTCATTGTTGCCACTGTGGCCACTGCCGCGTACGTGGCACAATTGGCGGCGATTATGCATAATCACTTTTTTCCAGGTTGATCAAGCGCAAGCGAGTTGTGTTATTAAACTGGATAGAGTGATACCATCACAGAAGACCAGGTGGCGGACGCCGGGCAGGGGCAGGACTTAATTCAACTTAGTATGTAATGCAAATGCCAGGGGTAATAGAGTAGTAAGTATGAAGGAAGTACTGAATATAGCAATGGCTATTCTCAGAGCGGGACATTCTGAGAGGTTCTTATAAACCTTATACAAGGACTGAAAATCGTACATGAAAATATATGTATTGAGTTCCGAAAGTTCTCATGTTTGATTGATGTATTTTTGGAGATGATTGGGTATCTGGATAAGGTCTTGTGAGCCCCCTTCAGGTCCGATGTTGACCAATTGTATTATCAAGTATGATAAAGTCCTTTTTACGGTCCTGTTTGTCCTGGCTGATCACAAAAACAATGTAGCCTGAGCCTATAAAATGTTTGTTAGGTAAGCTACAAATATGTTGAAGTCTGGGAGGGCTGTACCGATGAGTTTCTAGTAAGGACTCATACCAAGACACCATTACTTCATCTGTTCTCCAAATGAGTTTACAAAAAACTAGGTATGAAAGGACGAAGTCTGAATAATGTGAGTCTGAAAACTCTGAAAACTCTGAAAACTCTGAAAACACTGGTTCTGAGTAGTGTGGGCTGATGAGACAAGGTCTGAAAACAATGTGTCTGAACAGACTTCGACTGAAAACTCTTGGACTGACAACACTGCGTTTGAATAGTGTGAGTCTGAAAAGACTTGGTCTGAATAGTGTGAGAGACTGGGTCTGAAAATACTGGGTTTGAATATACTAATTCTGAAAATAATAAGTCTGAATAGTGTGGGGTTTTAATACAGTGAGACTGAATAATGTTGGCCTGAAAACACTGAGAAGAATAGGTCTGTAATGATTAGGTCTGAAAGCACTGAGTCAGAAAAGTGTTGATCTAAAAAGAGTGCATCTGAAAAGACTGCATCTGAATAGACTGCATCTGAAAAGACTGCGTCTGAATAGTGTTGGTCTCAAAAGACTGAGATTGAAAACACTGGGTCTGAATAGTGTGCGTCTGAGACGACTGGATTTGCATAATGTGGGTCTCAAAACGTTCGGCCTGAAAACACCCGGTCAGAACAGTGTGAGTTTTTAAAACAGTGGATCTGAATATAGTGGGTCTGCAATGACTGGGTCTGAAAAGACTTGGGTTTGAATAGTGTGGGTCTGAAAAGACTTAGTCTGAAAAGACTAGGTTTGAATATACTAAGTCAGAAAATAATAGGTCTGAATAGTGTGGATGTGAAAATAGTGAGACTGAATAGTGTTGGTCTGAAAACACTGAGTCTGGAAAGACTTGGTCTGAATAGTGTGACTCTGAAAAGACTGGTCTGTACAGACTGGGTCTGAAAAGACTGGATCTGAATAGTGTGGTTCGGAAAAAACTGAGTGTGAAAAGACTTGGGTTTGAATATAATAACTCAGAAAATAATAGGTCTGAATTGTGTGGGTCTGAATAGTGTGGGTCTGAGTAGTGTCGGTTTGAATAGCGTAGGTCTGAAAAAGCTGGGTCTGAATAGGGTGGGTCAGAAGAGACTGGATCTGAAAACACTGGGTCTGAATATTGTTGGAGTCTGAATAGTGTTGGTCTGAAAATACTGGGTGTGAATAGAGTGAGTCTGAAAAGACTGGCCCTGAATAGTGCTGGTCTGAAAACACTGGGTCCGAAAATACTGGGTTTGAATATACTAAGTCTGAAAATAA
The DNA here is from genome assembly GCA_920105625.2 of Clusia tigrina. NCBI lineage: Eukaryota > Metazoa > Arthropoda > Insecta > Diptera > Clusiidae > Clusia > Clusia tigrina. The sequence goes on from OV050031.1 coordinate 221,442,907, forward strand.
TGAGTCTGAATAACGTGGGGTTTTAAAACAGTGAGACTGAATAATGTTATGCTAAAAAGACTGAGAAGAATAGATCTGTAAAGATTCGGTCTGAAAGCACTGAAAAGAATAAGTCTGTAAAGATTGGGTCCGAAAGCACTGAGTCAGAAAAGTGTTGATCTAAAAAGACTGCATCTGAAAAGACTGCGTCTGAATAGTGTTGGTCTCAAAAGACTGAAATTGAAAACAATGGGTCTGAATAGTGTGGATCTGAGAACACTGGATTTGCATAATGTGGGTCTCAAAACGTTCGGTCTGAAAACACCCGGTCAGAACAGTGGGAGTTTTTAAAACAGTGGATCTGAATATAGTGGGTCTGTAAAGACTGGGTCTGAAAATACTGGATCTGAATAGTGTGGTTCGGAAAAAACTGAGTCTGAAAAGACTTGGGTCTGAAAACACTGGGTTTGAATATATTAGGTCAGAAAATAATAGGTCTGAATAGTGTGGATCTTAAAACAGTGAGACTGAATAGTGTTGGTCTGAAAACAGTGAGTCTGAAAAGAGTAGTTCTGTATAGTGTGACTCTGAAAATACTGGGTCTGTAAAGATTGGGTCTGGAAGCACTGACCCTGAATAGTGTTGGTCTAAAAACACTGCTTCTGAATAGTGTTGGTCTCAAAAGCAAAACTGGGATTGAAAACACTGAATATGAATAGTATGGATCTGAGAAGACTGGATTTCAATAATCTGGGTCTCAAAACTTTCGGTCTGAAAACACTCGGTCAGAACGTGTGGGTTTGAAAACAGTGGGTCTGAATATATTAGGTCTAAATACAGTGAATCTGAATAGTGTGGGTTTGAAAAGACGGGGTCTAAAAAACCACTCCACCATTAATCTAACAAAACAGTTTTTTAGTGAATTGACTTCATTTTGATTGGGTCTGAAAATACTGAGTCTGAAAAAACAGGATCGGAAAGTGTGGGTCTGGAAACGCAGGTTATTCCACTAAAGATTATTCCTCATCTCCATGTTCAGTGTATATCCTTTCTATGCTTCGAAGGACTGCCGCCAGTTACTTTGCTTATTTTGTCATGTTCAAATTTGCACATCATCTGATACCATATCCTTAAACTCGTACTTTCTGCCTAGGCCAGACCACTGAGAGCAGCTCCAGAATACGCAGCAATATGGAAAATAGGCAATTCGAAAAAGGCGTCGCTTTACATGTCCGCCACCTTATATGCCCCCATGGAGTAATAAGGAAGAAAAGGGGTGTCGAGCATTATGAAAATCACGTTTCTCATTTTTCTATTTTCTTTTAATATTTTTTTCAAATTGTTTTCTCTTTTCTAATTTTTTTAGCCAGTGTTTCAATAATCCTGGTTCCTTGTGCAGATGTGGCCGTCAGGAACCACCCCTTTCGCTCAAAATGCAATAATGTTAAAAATGTTTACCTTTAAAAGCGAAATTTTTGAATTCACTTCAATTGAGATATTTACACATATCCTTCGCCCTTTATCTGTGGGTGATCAAGAGGACGTGTGAGCTTGGGCGAGTGTGTGTGTTTGTATGTTTGTGTTTGTGTATATAAGAGTCAACCAGGCATGCACATGCATAAATCGCAAATGCGAAATCCAACAAACTGTAGCTAAACTCCAAGCGGAAATGGGGCTTAAATGCCGTTTTATGTGTAGCCAAAGTGCAATCAGCCATTTGCGTCTGCCAAAAAATGCCAGCAAATAAGCAAAAACCAGCAAGAAACACGACCAACAAGAACAGCAACAACAACAACAACCATGAGCGAAAAAAGGAAGAAGCGCTGCACACAAAAAATCCTCATAAATGTGAGCAAAACCGCAGCAACGTAAAAAAATTTGTTACCTTCTCCCACAGGCCAGCGGGGAGTGGACTAGCCTCATCCCAGTGGAGCACACAAGTAGTGTAGTTTTGCCAGTGGGAGTGTGTGTGTGTGTGTGTGTGTGTGTCACACACATGAGTGTCTATGTTGGATGCACTTTTTTGCAGCACTGAGCCGCGCATATCCTTTTCCCCCGCGCCACTCTACTACACTTTTGGGATATCAAATTCCGCACTCTGGCAGCGGCTAAAAGGAAGGTAACGCAACAACAACAACAACAACAACAACAGCGTGAGCCAAAAAGAGTGGCTTCGCCGTCAGTCACAGTTGGCAGCAGCAGGAGCAGCTAGATTCCCACTTGCTGCTGCAAGCACATTTTCAAGTTCAACCCGCGAGACATGCCATCTGCCAATATCGAAATTGCCGGCAGCGTCGAAGGGATAAAAAGAAACTGCGGCCACGAACGAAAAGGGTTGCGGCGCGCATATTTATTGAGTGTGGAGTGACTGACAGTTACATTTGATACGAGATACGAGCGACCGACTGGCAATAACGGTGAGCGAGGATTTGAATTTCTTTATTTGCCGTCATGAAATCGGTTTTCTGCAACAGCCAAAGCCATTACGGGAAATACACACCTAAATGAGCAGCGTGTGGGCGGGTGGGGCGGTTCGGTAGCTATGAAATCGTTCACTTTGACATAGAAAGGGTATGACGATATACACAAATAAAGGGTGTTTCATTAAGAGAACGACAATTCTATTTAGAATGAAACACTTTAACGGTCTTAAGGGGCTTAGCGGCATAGACCAGGGACTTAGCATATATTCAAGAAATAATCCAGTTGGGTTAATTCGCAGGATCGTGGAGGCCAATTGAATGGAGCATGATGAGTACCCCACCGTTTGTGGGCCAGTAAGGCATGCTTAGACATCCTTTTCCAGATGTCCTGTAATAATATTTGTGAAGTTATAAAGAGAGTTTGGGAGATACTGACGGAAACTATGATGTTTAAGAGAGAGCTACAGAAATGGGAAGCTGGGAAAGGATTGAATCATTCATCATCTGAAATCATAATATTCGGCTTGAAACATTAATGCCCCTATTTGATCCCTATTCCAACGCGATGTGCAACTTCTGAGGCGTATTTAATGGCCAATTAACAACTCCAATTTGAGGCCAAGATTATCAGATGAAGGAGTTTCATGAAATATTTGCATGGAAAACCCTGAATAACAGAGTTCTGTGCAGTCCAGAAGCAATTTATGTGTCTCAAAACATCTGACAAAAGTCTCATAAACTCTCACAGAAAACACTGGAAATTAGACAGGAGTCAAAACAGGACTAAGTTGTGACTATCATTTCCATCATGTTTGCTTCTCATTTCATTCACGTCTCCTGATTGCTTTCATGTCTCCTGAATGCATTTACGTTTCCTAATTTCATTGACGTCTCCTAATTTTATACATGCTTCCTGATTGCATTCACCTCTCCAGATTTCATACACGTCTCCTGATTGCAATCACGTCTCCAAATTTCATTCGTTTCTCTTGATTGCATTGATGTCTCTTGATTTAAGTTACGTCTCCTGAGCTCATTGACGCCTCCTGATTTCATTCACGCCTCCTAATTGCATTCACGTCTCCTGATTGCATTCACTTTTCTTGATTTCATTGACGTCTCCTGATTTCATTCACGTCTCCTGATTGCATTCACGTGTCCTGATTTCATTCACATCTCCTGATTTCATTGAAGTCTTTTGATATCTTGTGCATCTCTTTGTCCCAGTACTCGTACCATAAAGGATCAAAACTGAGCAAAACGTCTGCTCGAGTTTGCTAGAAACTCAAACTAGAATCCTAAAAACACGAGGCAAAGGATTTATTCCAAGGCGAAGGATTTATTCGAAGGCAAAGCGCACTCTTATACTAAACTGTATGTCCTATTTTCCATGAAGTCCAAGCCACAACTAAAACATCCTGCGAGTGCCATTGCAACTGACCCCACTCCCCTTCTGTCTTTAACACTACACTGACCAAGTGGAGTCATTTGACTTTGACTAGTGGGTACTCTGCGAGTAGTGTCAATCAACCCGGCTCCAATGTGTGCCCTGCGAGCAGTTCAATCATATTCATTGCAATATGATAGATCCGCAGCCGTGCAACAACAATGAAAATGCTGAGCAATCCCAAATACGAAATCCACGAAGCAGACTGGATGAATGCTGGTCGGCGAGTTTGGCATGAGCCTGACGCTTGCCCTAGCCAGGCTGTCTGCCCCTGTCTGCCCGGCTGCAAGAAGGTGTCGCGCTTCTGCTTCTAGCTGGAACAATGCATGAATGAGTGCTGAAGCAACCCTAAATTGCATTTTATTGAGGTGTACTACGGGAACGAAACAATACACGCCAAGTGATACGTAAGCAGAGCGAAGAAAGGCTGGCAAGATGCTGGCAAATAAGGGAAGGTGCACCACATCCTGGACAGACAGACGCAAAAAGGCAGGTAGCAAATACACAATCAACGCATATACAATTTAGAGGAAAAGCTGCACAAGCGCGACGCTCGCAGGAGTATTGTAAAAATACTGACATGCGGGCAGGATTCGTTCTGTTGCTGTTTATGAGTGTGTATGTATTTGAGAGTGTATGTGAAGTGTGTTTGTATGTGTATTAGTGTGAGGGTGGGGTTTTTGAACCACACAGGAAGGAAGTTTTTTTAAGTTTTTTAAGGACATGCAATTTATATTCAAAAGTTATTTACATAAATGTCCTGTAAAGGATAAACGAAAATTCATGTACGGAATTCATGTCCAGCAATCAATGCAAATGAGCGATTTAATTTACACAGCTGCCTGTTGTCTCTTTCTTGCTCTCTCTTTCTCTATCTTGCTTTCTGTTGCTCTCTCTTTCTTCCCCTAAATCTGTCTACATCACTATCTTTCTCTTTATCTATATTTCACTCCCTTATTTTATCTCTCATTTTAACTCACTTTCCATCCCTTTTTTCTCTCTTCATTATTATCCAATTATTTCTCGTTTTTCTTCCTCATTCTCTCTCTCAGCATGTCTCTGATTCGATCTCTCTCAATAATTCTTTCTTTTTTCTCTTTCCCTCTGAATCTCGCTCTCTCTTATTCTCCTCTTTTTTGTCTGAGTTTCTTTTTCCTCTTCTATATTTCTATTTTGTCTCCTTTCCTTATTATCCTATTTTTTCCTCCTTATTATCTCTCTGAGCATCTCTCTGAGCATATCTCTGATATGATCTCTCTAATTCTTTGTTTTTCTTTTTTCTCTTTACCTCTATTTCTCGCTTTCTCTTATTCTCCTCTTTCTTTGTTTGACTTTCTCTCTCTTCCTCTATATTTATATTTTGTCTCTCTTCCATATTATCCTATTTTTCTCTCTTTTTTCCTCCTCATTCTCTCCTCTCAACTTGTCCGTGATTCGATCCCTCTCATTATTTCTTTCTTTTTTCTCGTTCCCTCTGCTTCTTGCTCTCTCTTATTATCCTCTTTCTTTGTCTGAGTTTCCCTCTCTTCCTCTATATATATTTGTATGGGTTTCGCTCTCTTTCCCTTTCTTTATATCTCTGGTCTCTCTATCTCTATCTCTCTCTCTCTCTGTTTCTTATTCTTCTAAAGAACTCGCACCCCCGCTTCGTTTAGAAGGCCTTATAGAAGTGCTTTAAAGGCCATAAAGTCAATGGAAGACAAGCATAGCAGCTCATATTCATAAAGGACTTCAAGAAGGCCTTCTCACACAGATATTACCAGGTATATTGAGTATTTTAGAAGGTTTATATTGCTCTTTTGAAGACAAACATTCCTTCCCGCTATATACCGAGGCCCTTTTAAAAGTTCTATAGCAGCTTGACTTCCTTACTTTTAAAAAGCTGATACTGAGGATATACAAAATACTCCCCTCACTCTCTCTGTCTCTCAGGGTATGAAGCTGAACGCAGTTAACTGCAATAATTATAAGTCAAAAATCCTTCAACTTACACACGCAAATACACTCACGCACACACACACTCTCCGTTATTTCCCTCACTGCCGGCCACCTACAAATAAATCTCTGTTGATGGAACGCCTGACAAAAAGCAAAGCACAGAATTTCCAAAAGCAGTTTTAATCCGCTGCAGGATTTGCACCCTAACGCACGCACCCCACCGCTGCCACCACTCCCCACACCGCACACCAAGGACATCAGCTGTGCGTGCGTACAGGTTTATAGTCGCTTACCTTGTTGTGTTGTGTCCACATGTCCACCACGCTGCATTTGTGCACTTCGTCGTTCGTGGCTCGGCGGCTTTGCGGCCGGCGTGTGCTTTGCGCGCTTCTGTGCCTTGATTTACCTTTTATTATTATTTTATTTTTGTACTTTTTTGTTGTTGTTGTTGTCGTTTTGCCATAAATGAACGGGATTTTTGCATCCCTTATAAAGCGTTGCGCCGCTCTGAGGGATGCTTTGTGGCACATGTGTTTGCGGTGTTAATCATTCAATCTCTGTACACACACGCAGCCGACAAAGGTGGAAGAATGGATTCGGAGCAGAGCGGATTTCTGCACTTTTATGATGCAGTTGGTGCCTTTGTAAGCGAGAATTGCTTGGATGGGGGAAAGGGGAAGTTATACTGTTCTAATCTAGAATAAAGGACACCAACTGGTTAAGCCAACAATTAAAGGACAGATGAGTACGATGAAAGAAACTTAGAGTAGATGGAAAATGAGTTTCTGTGGGATTGTGATAGTCTTCGAATGGTCTCTGTGAAACTCTCATGATGCCTGCAACAAGGTACAGGAATACTGAAATCTATATACAGTATGTCTGAGAGATTGGTGATTTAATATCATAGTGTATAAATCATCGATGGATATTATTATATACCCTTGTCAAGAGGGTCTCTATAAATAACACTAGAAGGTAGCATACACCTCAATAAATCCACGGCTAAGGCTATGGACCAGTTTTTCACTCCGGTGTTGGATATACCTTCTAGTCAGGATTACCATGCTTTGCTCTGTTTCCTAACTCTAGTTCTGGATGCTGTATCTGTAAGTTGTATCACTGTTTCCTCCTCAGTGTTGCAACAGCTGCGGGAGTTAGTATTGATGATTAGCATCACCCAGTGTTTTCCCATACCCCAATCTATGATCATCTTGATTTGATATCGTCTCTTGATGGGAGTGATGGGAGAGAACTAGGAGAGATAGCTTTTTGATTCTTAACGCGTGTTCTCCCATAATCCAATCTATGATCATCCTGATTTGACATCGTCTCTTTATGGTAACATATCCTCCCAGTTTTTTTTATTCTTAACATCACCGCTTGTTCTCCCATACTCCAGTCTATGATCATCCTGCTTTGATATCACTATGGTAACATCTCCTCCCAGTTCTTTTGATTCTTAACATCACCGCGTGATCTCCCATACCCCAATCTATGATCATCTTGATTTGATATCGTCTCTTGATGGAAGAGAACTAGGAGAGATAGCTTTTTGATTCTTAACATCACCGCGTGTTCTCCCATAATCCAATCTATGATCATCCTGATTTGATATCGTCTCTTTATGGTAACATCTCAGTTTTTTTTTTTATTCTTAACATCACCGCTTGTTCTCCCATACTCCAGTCTATGATCATCCTGCTTTGATATCACTATGGTAACATCTCCTCCCAGTTCTTTTGATTCTTAACATCACCGCGTGATCTCCCATACCCCAATCTATGATCATCTTGATTTGATATCGTCTCTTTCTGGTAACATCTCCTCCTAGTTTTTTTTTTATTCTTAACATCACCGCGTGTTCTCGCATACCCCAATCTATGATCATCTTGATTTGATATCATCTCTTGATGGTAACATCTCTCCTAGTTTTTTATTTAATTCCTTATTAATTTGGACCTGTTCCAATCGATGGTTCACAGTTTGTCTTCAATGTATTTCCTTGTGAATTTGTTTTCTCCAGTTCATTTAACAAGTCCTGTCGTCCGTCATTTTAGTCCTGTCTTCTTTGGAGTTTTCGTATATTCGATTATTTCTCATTACTTCCAAGTTGGACACCATTCTAGGGCTTCATTATTGCTTTGTAGACCAGTATTTTGATAACACCAGCCACATTGTAAGTCATGGCTAAAGATATAGGTAGAATTATAGCCAGAGGTATAGATACGTACAGTTTGTTCGGGAGAGACGAAGAACTCTGAAGTTGTATAAACAACCCAAAGAAAATCATGAATCAAGCTTAGTTACCACAAGAAATTCTAAATAATCTGAGATCATCATCATCATCATCATCATTCAGCATTACAGCCCGGGGTGGGCTTTAGCTGTTTCAACAATCTTCTTCCATTCAACACTTTCTAGAACCACTGATTTCCAGTTTTACACTCCAACTTTCTTCAGGTCGTCGGTGACGCCATCCAACCGGCCTGTTATTTTTGTTAGACTCCAAACCAACTAAGATCGTAGCCATTAGAAAAAGTCGACTGGCAGACTTGAATGGCTTTAGAGGGCTACATTAAGCAGATGGCGTTAAGAGTATTTTAAAGAATGTTCTGGAAAGCAAATAATGTATACGGCTCCGTAATATCAGTCACCAAAAGATGAAATCAAGGAAAGCCTCTGATATTTGAAATAATTTTGTAAGGAAGAGTAGTAAGTAAGTAGTAAGGAAGAGTTATTTAGGGGAGTCTAGAAGTGAAGCAAAGGAAGAAGAGAAAGATATACAGATACAGTTAGTTAAATATATACATAGGATATAAGTACTAGATATAGGTATTAAACGAGAGATGTATCGGTAGATATGTGGATAGAAATATAGGGAGAAACATATTTAGGGATATACTCGTAGGTAGATATGTAGATAGAGATATATTTAGATATATAGATTGAGATATAGGTAGATATATAGGTAGAGATATAGGTGAAAATGGAGCTAGAGATATAGGTACAGATATTGGTAGTGATATTGGTAGAAATGTAGCTAAAGTTATGGTAATATATATAGTTAGAGATATATTTAGAAATATTGGTAGCAATACAGCTAGAGAAATATGTAGAGATATATAGATAGAGATATAGGTAGATATATAGATTGAGATATAGGTAGATATATAGGTAGAGATATAGGTGAAAATGGAACTAGAGATATAGGTACAGATATTGGTAGTGATATTGGTAGAAATGTAGCTAAAGGTATGGTAATATATATAGTTAGAGATATATTTAGAAATATTGGTAGAAATACAGTTAGAGAAATATGTAGAGATATAAGTATATAGGTAGAGATATAGGTAGAAATATAAGTAAAAACACAGCTGGAGATATGTGTAAGAACATAGCTATATAGGTAGATATATAGGTGGACATATAACTAGACATAGAGCTGGAGATTTTGGTAGAGATATAATTCGAGCTGTAGTCAAATAGGCAAGTAGACATAAAGAGAAATATAGGTAGGGATAGAGAGGTAAATATATTTGTAGATATATAGGTAGAGATATAGCTACAAATATTGGTAGAGATATAGTTAGAAATATAGGTAGAGATACAACTGGAGATATATGTAAAGACAATGCTATATAGGTGGAAATATAACTAGGGATATAGCTACAAATATATGTAGAACTATAGGTATATAGTAGACTCTGGCAGGTTTACCTCACATGCCACTGTCGTTTAAGAAGCCAGCTCATGAAACTGGGACTCTCACCAGTAAACACGTGTAGATTCAGCACGAAGGCAGAAGAAACACCAGAGCACCTTCTAAAGAACTGCGAAGCCTTAGCTCGCAGTAGGAAGAGATATCTGGGGCATTACTGGCCCGAGGGCAGAGACTTTAGAGCAATGAACCCCAATTCGATACTAAGCATCCTTAGAGCTGTTGGACTAATAGAAGACCTTTAATAGGTACATGCAGGAGGAGTACAATAGATCAAATTGATCGAGAGACACTTTCCCTCTTTATTTCATTCATTCATTCACTCATTAGTAGACAGTACAATGGGCATCAATGACGGAGTGCTTGAATACTTCCTTCTTCGGCGGCATTCCGGCCTACCCCACTTCTATAAGTATAGAGCATAAAGCATCACGTATTCCACGCCTTGCCAGTGTTTATATTAAAATAGAGTTTATATTAAAACAGAGTTTATATTATCACAGGGATGAAGGATACACCAACCTAATTCAATCAAATTAATCATGGTGAGACTGTAAAAAAAGGATATTTCTTTCAACCCGTTCTAGACATAAATATATACATATATACCCAATATCCGTCCAATAATTGCCAAAATCACACACTTGCAACACAAATTTATTTTTAATAAGCCTTCTTCGTAGTAACTATTCGGTGCATTGAGCCGTGGTGCGTAATCTGAAGCTACCAGCAGCATGCCCAGGCACACAAAAGCGTCCGCTGAGCAATCATCTGCACTGACACGTTGCTTTGCAATATCAGACTGCAAAAAATACCTCTTTAATATCACAAAAATCAAATATACTCACACTCACACACACTCTACACTCTCACACGAATCCTTACTAATGACTCAAACAAGCGCTTGCACTGCTTTGGCTGCGTCTGGTGCTGCTGCTGCTGCCGATGATGATGATGCTGATTACTTTCAAAAGGCAGGGGAAAAACCTACCCCGGCCAGGACACTGCAATTGAGGTGAAACCGAGAGGTAAAGCTGGGCAGAAAGCGCATAAGGGTAACAAACAGTAACGGTAAACGCAGTGGTGGCAGTCCCACTGCTGCTGGCACACATCCTGCGGGCTGCAGGCTACAGCAGCAGCGGGCGAAAGGTGTACAAAGCCGTAGCGATTTGTGTTATTAACGTTTTTATTTCGCAAATTGTGTGCTGTCAGTGTATGTGTGTGATTTTACAGCTCGATTGCATGTACGAGTACACTGGTTTTTTGTTGTTGCGTCCCAAATTGCTACTGTGTCGTTGTGTGTTCATTTATTATCCTTGAGCTTAAAGGTAAGCAAACGGCAGGTCGTGTGTCGCGTGCCGTTACGGTTTTAAAGAGGGAAAGAATCAAATCAAGTATGCAACAATGTGAGTGTCTTTATGTGTGAGAGTGTGTGTGTTCGTGTGATGCTCTCACGCATTACTTGCTGTTTGATTTTAATGTCCTTTTGCCATCTCGCCAGTGCGTACGACTATTTTCGTATAATTTCTCTCTGTTAATCTGTGCACTGATGCTCTTTGTTTGCAGACTATTTTCCATGCTGACTCCCCCTGCCGTTGATTCCGATGTGGCTGTGGCCGCTGCCGTTGCCCTTGCAATGCAATAAATAAAAACAGGATCAAGGTAAATTTGCCTTTGACGTTGGCTGCTGGATTCATCATCACCAGGGCCAGCATTCTATTTGTTGTTGTCGTAGTGGCCTCAAGCACAATTGGATTTATTTATTTACGCTCGTCCTTTAAAGTTTCTGTTTAACGTTTCGTTCGAATCAGTTTTGATCCTGTTTCTTTTCGATTTCTGTTTGCAGTGACTCAGCACACGCTTAAAGAAAACATTGCACGGCCCGAGCAGTTCATGGCGCAATTATTTGTTTTCACTTAAGCAGGAGTTGCAATTGTAACGAATTCTTCTCAACAAAGATGAGAAATGAGATGAAGGATTATCTTCCTGTACACAAACATGTCATAACGTGGGCCGATAATATTGAATCAATACAAAAGGGATCGGAAGCAAGTTTGAAATAATAATAATATTTTCAAAATAATAATAAAATTTCCTATAATAATAATAAAATGTGTTCAAATAAACTCACACTGGGCTCATAGTATTGAAAACTCTTGTAGAGTCATGTCCTTTGACGTCTTTAATAGTTGCACCCCTATGCAGTTAAAGCAAACCATGTTATACCTCTACAGGACACGTATTTAGAAACCATTATAATACTATATGATGTAATAAATACCACTCTAAGTGCAGGTAGTGGTGCACTTGAAGAGTCCTTCGATAGGAATAGAATGATAGTTAAAATAAACAATGTTATTCCTCTACAGGACACGTTCTAATCAGCATTTTAGGAATATCTAAAAGCCATTGAAACCCTTTTTTATTATATAAATACCGCTGTAAGTGCAGGTAGTGAGGCACTTGAGGAGTCTTTAGATTTGAATAGAATTAAAGTTAAGAAAAAACATATAATTCCTCTTCAGGACACGTTCTAATCAGCATATCAGAACTAGTTGGAAGCTACTATATTACTTTATAATGTTATAAAAACCACTCTAAGTGCAGGTAGTGGGGCGCTTGAAGAGTCCTTCGATTGAATAGAATGACAGTTAAGAAAAACCGTGTTTTTCTTCTACAGCACACGTTCTAATCAGCATTTTAGGAATATCTGGAAGCCATTATAACCCTTTTTTTATTATATAAATACCGGTCTTTGTGCAGGTAGGGGGCTCTTGAAGAGTCCTTCGGTGGGCATAAACTGAAGCTAATGATTGCATAATTTGTTCATTATAGAATATATTTGAAGAGGAAACATTTCTGAAAACATTTCCGAGGCAAAACCTCAGCTAAGCTCTTTTTAAACTGTGGTAAGAATGGTGAGAGAGTGATCCTGTTGTGTAAGCAGCTCACTAACCCCAACATAGTCAACAATCTTCCTCATTCTGGCGTATATTGACAGCCTCTTTTATATTAAGCTCCACTTATTCTATTGGGTTTGTCTCTCGATCAATCACCTTCTTACCCGAACACTCTTGACCCCATCTTCATTTGGCAGCTACTTCCCTACGATTATTACCTAAAATTATTCTCATAAAATTCTTCCAAGTCTCCACGAACTGTTCCACACTAAACACATAAAACACAGCTCTTAAATTATTAGCTCGAGTGTGAAGTGTGCGTCCCGCTCCCTTGCTGCCTTGCTGCCTGTTCCACAAAGTACCTAGTCACATATTTGCGTATCCTTTCGAATATGCTGTAAAATTACACCATTCCACATATTTGCTCAGCTGCAGTCGTTCTGCGAGTGCACGCATTGGAAGAGTTCCGCGCTACGGTTTCTGTTAATTTTTCACGATTCCACGAGCGTTTCATCATTTTCACCGCTAAGTAAACATTTGAAAATATCCAATTTCCAAATTGCAGCGCATGCCAAAAATACTAAAATAATCAAATTGAATAGTTTCGGAAGGGAAGCAAACAAAATAGAACTGTAAAATATGAAAACGTGCAAAGCAGGATGAGAGCCAAGCGGGATCATATGGCGTGGTGGAAGAAAAAAGAATTAATAAACAAAAAATACCACAAAAAAACACAACACAACAATTGCCGTAGTGGAAGGAACAGTTGAAGGATTAGAGTATGATAAATAAGTAGCTGAGGAGTTGGAGGAGTTTCAAGTAGGATTTGGTGACGTCATGAACTTAATTGATGATTATCAGTAACAAGTATAATATGGGCGATGGAACACCACCCCAGTTGAACAACTCTCTTCTTTTTTGATGGCTCTACAAGTGATGATCGGTCTTGGCCGCTTCCTTAAAGTTCGCCAGTCACCTCTGCTATAAGCGCGCTGGCTCTAGTTGGCAAGGCGAAGCGGAATCAGGTTCCCCAATACCTGCTCTTTTCAACGGAGATTAGGTCGTCCTCTTCTGAGCGTTCTAGCACTGTGTGTGGAAGAATGCACACTCTTAGCCGCAGCGTCCACATCCATTCGCTCAACATGACCAAGCCAGAGAAGGAACATATGAAGCCCAGCCAAACACTATGGATGCTGAATCTCTCTGTAGACCTCTCAGTTAAGCCATGAAATATTGAGGACTTTAGCTACATTCCAATTATTATAATAATCCAGGCTTTGAAGTCTTATCTATCTAATATCTCTATCATTGACAATTCTCTGTATTATCCTTTTTCAAGACAAGCGTCATGTGTCAGCTTTGAAGTTTATTTGTTGACCTTTGAACCAGGTAGGTTGCGCATGCTCTCTCTCTTTCTTTCTCTCTCTTTCTCTCCCCCTCTCTCTATCCTTCTCTCTCTCTCTATCTCACCCCCTCTCTCTATCCTTCTCTCTCTCTTTTTTTCTCTCTCTATCTCTCCCCTCTCCCTCCTCTTTATTTCTCTCTCTTTCTTTCTCTCTCTCCCCCCCTCTCTCTGTCTCTCTTTGTTTCTCTCTCAATCTCTCCCTCCCTCTCTTTCTTTTTCTCTACCATATATCTCTCACCCTCTCTCTCTCTCTTTCTTTTTCTCTATATCTCTCCCCCTCTCTCCCCCTCTCTCCCTCTCCTTCTCGCTCATTCTGCTTCTCACTCTCTCCTTCTCTCTCTATCTCTCCCCTTCTCTCTTTCTCCCTGTCTCTCACCCCTTTCTCCCCATCTCTCCCCCTCTCTCCTCCTCTCTCCCCTATCGCCTTCTCTCTTTCACTCTATATCTCTCCCCCTCTCTCCTTCTCTCTTTCTCACTATATCTCTCCCCCTCTCACTCTCTCTCCTTCTCTCTCTCTCTATCTCTCCCCTTCTCTCGCTCCTTCTCTCTCTCCTTCTCTCTCTCCTTCTCTCTCTCTATCTCTCCCCCTCCTCTCCCCAGCTTTCCCCCTCTCTCCTCCTCTCTCCCCCTTTCTCCTTCTCTCTATCTTTCTATATCTCTCCCCCTCTCTCCTTCTCTCTTTCTCACTATATCTCTCCCCCTCTCCCCCCTCTCCCCCTCTCACTCTCTCTCCTTCTCTCTCTCTCTATCTCTCCCCTTCTCTCTTTCCTTCTCTCTCCTTCTCGCCTTCTCTTTCTCCTTCTCTCCCTCCTTCTCTCTCTCTCATTCTCACTATCCTCCTCTCTCTCTCCTTTTCTCTCTCTCTATCTCTCCCCTTCTCTCGCTCCTTCTCTCTCTCCCCCCCTCTCTCTCTCTCTCTCTCCCCCTCTCTCTCTCCCCCTCTCTCTCTCCCCCTCTCTCTCTCCCCCTCTCTCTCTCCCCCTCTCTCTCTCCCCTCTCTCTCTCCCCTCTATATATCTCCTCCCCTCTCTCCCTGTCTCTCTCTCTTTGTATCTCTATCTCTCCTCCTATCACTCTCACTCTCTCTCCTTCTCTCTCTATATCTCCCCTTCTCTCTCTTTCCTTCTATCTCTCTCCTTCTCTCTCCCTCCTTCTCTCTCTCCTTCTCTCTCTATCTCTCTCTTTTCCTCTCTCTCTCTCTATCTATCTCTCTCTCCTTCTCCCTCTCCTTCTCCCTCTCCTTCTCTCTCTCCTTCTCTCTCTCCTTCTCTCTCTCCTTCTCTTTCTCTCCCTCTATCTCTCTCTATATCTCCTTCTCCTTCTCTATATCTCTCTCTCCTTCTCTATATCTCTCTCTTTCTCTCTCTCTCTCTCTTTTCCTCTCTCTCTCTCTCTCTCTATCCCCCTCTCTCCCCCTCTCCCCATCCCCCTCTCTCCCTCTCTCCGCCACAATGCTTACTCACACACTCCTGTAGCATCCCTAAATGTTCACAATAACTGAAAAAATCCTTGCACACAGGACACTCGTAAAGGCAGCCTGTGACTTCTCCCGGCGCATCATTTTATGAATGAGTTCGCTTTGTGCAACGGGATAACGCCGCTTGACAGTTCCATTGACAGTTGTGGCAACTGAAGATGACGCTGTGTGGCTGTTTTGTTGTCACGCTTGGCGCACCTTTTACAGGATTTCTTCTGTTTTCTTTGCATCGAAAAAGGATGCAATAGGCCGGAACGCAAATGGCACGAGTCAATAATCTAGCGGGCTCATTGTTGTGCCTCAGGGATAATGGCATATTCTGTCGCTGGCTACACGAGAGATGAAGGGAGGAAGTCTCTGAATGCAAAAGATACTTGAATGAAAAGAAAATACTTTGCAACGCTGTTATGTGGGCGCGATAAGGGAAGGATCAAAGATATTCTCTACAAGGAGTTTGTACAGAAACAGATTTCAATAACTCTTTGAATTTGGATTCTTAGTTATTAGACAATTATTTTATGTAAGGACAATAATTTATAGAAATTTTATCAAGGCACTTCTTTACTATGCAAGTTACTAACAAGTGAGCCAGAGCAAGTTCCAACAATAGTCCTTTTATGGATCTTTGGATTCTTATTTATTATTTTATATGTGTAAGGACAATACTTTACATAATTGAATAAGGACTATTCAAGTTACTCACAAGTGAGCCAGAGCAACTTCCTACAATAATCCTGTTATGGATCTTTGGATTCTTATTTATCAGACAATTATTTTATATGTATAAGGACAATACTTTACATAGTTTTATCAGGACTTCTTTACTCAAGTTACTCAAAAATGAGCCAATAATTTCCTACAATAATCCTTCTATGGAGGTCGATAACTGAAATATTAGTATTATAATTATTATCAATTTGTATCAAAAGCAAGGTCCTTGCTTCGTTGGTCCATGATTGCTACCAATGCAACTTCCTCACACTGAGGAGTCAAAAGAAAGAGTAATAAACGTGGTTGTCGTTTCCAACGAATGTTTTCCCATGATATTATCATTAGAATGGAAACTCTCCGAATCATGAACCACCAACCTTCCTCACAGTTATGATTTTAGGAGGAAATTGCCTCAAGGGGCCTTGAACAGGCCTAAGTGAATCTTAGGACAGCCATTTAACCTAACCTAGGATGAAATTTGTTATACTCTTATAGGATAACTGAGTCCTCATTCCACCCAGTTATAGGAAAGGGACAGGAGAAGGTTTGTTCCCTTCTAACCTACTTAATTACTGATAATGTCATTGATCTTGTATACAATATTTCTTAAGAGATCGGAGATTGAGTAAAGTACCCCTAATGTATAGAAGAAGTCCTAATTGAACTGAGAAACTCTGTGAGATGAATTCACTTTCTTCATCTTAGTCCTGGGGAAGCTTAGCAAGATACTCAATATGTCCCTGATATGAAGCTGATCGCTAAAATAGATTTTGATACTCTTAGCAAGAGACTCAAAATGTCATTCATATTCTTGATCTTTTATGTAATATTTCTTAAAAGATAGGAAACTGTCTGAAGAAGTCCTTAAGTATAAATGCGAACAATTTAAATGAGAAATTGTGTGAGATGAAGACACATTCTTCACCTTAGTCCTGGGGAATCTTAACAATATATTTGCTCAGCACTGAATTCACCTTTGGTACTCTGTACAAAATACTGAAAATGAAGGAGACCACTTAAAACACCTTTGGTACTCTTAACAGGATATTCCAAATGTCTCTCATATGAAACTGCCACCTTCATTCAACCATTTAAACCCTAACAAACTGAAGGATCTTATTAACTGCACGAGAAGGAACAGAACAGTTCAAGGCAAGTCACCGAAAACTTTCTATTTGAAGCTATGAGGTGCTTTCTATCAGAATTCGTGGATAATCAAAATGAATGGGATGAGTACCCAGTTTTAGAAGAGTAACCAGTTTTCGATGAACAAAGAGTACGCAGTTTTATATGAACAATGAGTACATAGTTTTATATGAAACATGAGTACCCAGGGTCAGATAAAGCATGAGTACCCAGTTTTAAATGAAGCATGAGTACCCAGTTTCAGATAAAACATGAGTACCCAGTTTTAGATGAAACATGAGTACCCGGTTTTAGATCAAACATGAGTACCCAGTTTTAAATGAAACATGAGTACCCAGGTTCAGATAAAGCATGAGTACCAAGTTTTAGATGAAACATGAGTACCCAGTTTTAGATCAAACATGAGTACCCAGTTTAAGATGAAGCATGATTACCAAGTTTAGATGAAACATGAGTACCCAGTTTTAGATGAAACATGAGTACCCAGGGTCAGATAAAGCATGAGTACCCAGTTTTAAATGAAGCATGAGTACCCAGTTTCAGATAAAACATGAGTACCCAGTTTTAGATAAAACCCCAGTTTTTAATGAAACATGAGTTCCCAGGATCAGATGAAGCATGAGTACCCAGTTTAAGATGAACCATGAGTACCCAGTTTTAGAGGAAACATGAGTACGCCGGTTCAGATAAAGCATGAGTACCCAGTTTTAGATAAAACATGAGTACCCAGTTTTAGATGAAACATGAGTAACCAGTTTTGGAGGAAACATGAGTACCCCGGTTCAGATAAAGCATGAGTACCCGGTTTTAGATGAAACATGAGTAACCAGTTTTGGTGGAAACATGAGTACCCCGGTTCAGATAAAGCATGAGTACCCGGTTTTAGATGAAACATGAGTAACCAGTTTTAGATGAACCATGAGTACCCAGTTTCAGATGAATCATGAGTAACCAGTTTTGGAGGAAACATGAGTACCCAGTTTTAGATAAAACATGATTACCCAGTTTTGAATGAAACATGAGTACCCAGTTTTAGATGAAGCATGAGTACCCAGTTACTAGGATGATCACCCACTTTTGAATCTAAGCAAGCTCTTTACGCAATTTTTACCTTCACGAATCCGTTCACTACGGTCAACTTCTGGGTAGCGTCAATTCCAACAACGTACTTGGACTTCTTGGGCACTCAACTCAGGCTCAGACTCCGTCACCAGAGTTTAGTTTCTACCGATCCCCTACTTTAGTGCCAAACTCACACCCCAGCCGCATTTTAAAGAAAGAATTGCTGCGTTTACGTAACGAAACTCAAAGGGAGCTCATTCATTGCCGCTTCCATTCCAATGCTATGAAGTAAATCTAAGATTTTCGATGGCTACGCAGCCACAACGACTCTAAATTGCCCTCAAATTAGAGTGGTGTAGAAAAAACGAATTCCCACGCTGACACCCAACCACTTGCAACATTTTCCAATTTTCACATTTCCCACTTTTCTTTCTAAAGTTGACACTCGCTGGCGCGGTCGCTCGGTCGCTTGCCACTTAATTGTCACATAAAGTGTCAAAATGAGTGCAACAGAAATTGGGAAAATTCGTTGCGGTTTTATTTGTTGCATTCCTACTTTAGTCGAACAATACTTTTTATTGTGAAGCCCGAAAACACTTGAGGAGTTGGTCGGCCGCCCCTCTGTCCTTCCCCATAACCTTTCCACTGCAGCTGAGAATCAATTTCCAATGCATGCATGACGGTATTTATGCGTTCATTAGTCAGTCAAGTCCACGCCAAGTTTACTGCTAATTAAAAATTCTATATTTATACATGAGCATGCATGGTAAGTTTGTGTGTAAAAACAAAGGCCACAACAACACTATTTACAGCAACATTAAGAGCAATTCAATACTTTACTTTGTGGCCAAGCGCACGCAGACACCCTTCCTGGCAGCGCCCGGATTCCTTATAAATCGGATGCACTTTTTGTTGCGAGTACTCCTGCGTTTATTTGTAGAGTACGGCTGGGGTGGCTGCAGTGAGCGGAGTGCATGTGGGCGATGTTGTGAGAGAGTGAGTGAGTGTGAGTGAGTGTAAGTGAGTATGAGTGTGTGTGTGTGCGTCACTGTGTGTGTGTGTGTGTGTGTGTTTTAGAATATATGTACTAAATTTTGGTAACCGCGCTGCACTTACAACATACTTTCCTTGCTCCGTATGCATTTTTAGTGGATTCCGAAGCGACCCAAACCTGAAATTTTCAGTGCAAGGAGATTTATGTGTGAAAATGCGTTATTGGACCAAAGGGTAATTGTGTGTATGAGTGTGTGAGTGCGGATTTGTGAGTGTTTTAAACTAAAAATAGCCACGCACACACTTAACTACAATTGCGACCATCAGCCAAATTCTTTAAAAGCAAATAGGTAGGTATATCCCAGTAGGAAAGTTGAAGTAGGTGAAAAGATGTACTCGCAAACCACAACGCTCGCAGTTAGTTCTGACAATATCAGGCAAATTATGTTTTGCGGACTGTTATTCAATGATCATTACTTCCGCGAGTCCTTAAAGGAGACTCATTTGGTGTCGCTAAGGACCTGATAGGTCGATGCATGGCCTAGTCGTTCAAGCAATCGGTGTTGGATATGGTCAGCATTGATTTTTCAATGGATGATGAGAGTTTAGGGACCAGTGATTCATTTTATACGGTTTCAGTCGTTTTAAGAGTAGTTTCCCGTAGTTTAACTGAAAAGGGCAGTTTAATGGGTAACACAGTTGAAGGACACGCTGATGGGATACTTTTGGTTCCTAGACCCAGCTAAACGTGATTCTGTTTGGTCGTTTCAAACTGGGACGGGCTGCATAAATAGTTGAAGACCGTAGAAACAATGGAAACAAGAATCTTAATTACTTCGACACCTAGACAGAGGTGTGTTCCATAAATGGTTAAAGATAGTTGGAACAATAGAAACAAGGATCTCGATAACATCGACACCTAAACAGGGATGGGCCCCATAACTGGATAAAGAGAGTAGTTACAAATGAAACGAGAAACTCAATAACATCGACACCTGAGACAGAATTGGGTCTCAAAAGCAAATAAATAGCTTAGTAACAATTGACAGGAGAATCTGAACAATCTGAGATAGAAATGGTCCTCAAATGTCAATGACCGAAGTCAAAGCCATCACAATATCGATCATTAAACTGGGAGGAGCACCATAAATAGTTAAAGAGCGTAGTAATAATGGAAACAAGAATTTCAATTACTTCGACACCTGAGCAGAGATGGGTTCCATAAATGGTTAAAGAGACTTGTAACAATAGAAACGAGAATATCGATAACATCGACACCTGAAGCAGAAATGGGCACCATAAACAGTTAAAGAGCATAATAATAATGATGATGGAAACAAGAAGCTCAGCAATACCGATACCTAAACAGGGAAGGGCACCATAAATGGTTAAATAGCCTAACAATGGAAACAAGAATCTCAAAAACATCGACACCTGAAACAGAAAGGGGCTCTTTAAATAGTAGAAGAGTGTAGTAACAATTGAAAAGAGAATCTGAACAATCTGGAACAGAAATGGGCTTCAAATGTCAATGAACGAAGTAACAGCCATCACAATATCGATCATTATACAGGGATTGGCACCATAAATGGTTGAAGAGCCTAACAATGGAAGCAAGGATCTCAACAACATCGATACTTGAAGCAGAATTGGGCATCAAAAACAGTTAAAGGAGAACCTCCACAACCTGAAACAGAAATGGTCTTGAAACTGTCAAAGAAAGAAGTAAGAACCATCACAATATCGATCATTATACAGGGATGGGCACCATAAATGGTTAAAGAGAGTTGTAACAATGGAAACACGGATCTCAACCACATCGACATTTGGAACAGAAATGGACACCATAAGTAGCTAAAGATCATCGGCACACAACTGTAATGAAAAAATCAGAAGAAAATAAAGCTATTGAGAGAAAAACAGCGAATAAATGTGGTCATATAGAGGGACAAACCAAAATATACGAGTATCTATTCATAATAAAGCAATGATGAAGTTATGACTACTTAAGAATTGAAGTCCTTGAAATGGAGTAAAAAGAAACCTATGTCAAAAAGAGTATCATCACAATGACTTGAAACAGAAGATTTTGACACTAGTTTTGTCCACAGAAATACAACAGCTCTGAGAGACTAACATCACTACAAAGTGACACCAACAGCAAAACAATAAATTTTTTTATAAGGTAAATCTGGTAATAAGTCCACCGTGAACTGTTCTTATGTTCAAAAAGTGAATAAAATTAAATCGGGGTTCAATTATTCATTGATATTTAATGTATTACCTTCAAAGCAATCTCCATGGTACTCAATACACACATTCCAACGCTTCTTCCAATCCTCAAAACACTTTTCATAGGCCGATTTTGGAATCGCCTTGAGATCCTTCTGGGAAGTATCCTTTATCGCCTGAATCATCTCAAAACGAAATGGTAACTAGAGTCGTGGGAACAGGAAAACGCCACACGAGGCCTTCCCAGGTGACTACAGAGCTTGCGGAGCGGTATTAATGTTGTTTGGTCAAAAATTCGGGTACACGATGAGATGTGTCAGCCAGTGCATTGACGTGATGAAGAAACCAAGAGTTGCTTTTACCAAAGCATTCAAATAAAACACACGGACGTTGTACATGAAACCACTCAAAATCGTGGTGAATCCACTCAATACCGTGGTGTGTCCGCTACGGCCGCTGGCAGCGAAAAAGACTTGCTTTTCTCTGTATTCTCTGGTTTTTTACGCCACTCCGGCCTCTTGTGACGAACATTCTCCCTTAAACGTTTCAGTTTGCTCACATAATACTCCTTATTTACTGTTTGACCTTATGGAAGGAACTTGGAGTGGACCACACCACGGCAACCAAAGAAAACAGTCGGCAAAACTTTGATTTTGGATCGACTTTGACGTGGTTTTCTGGGTTTTGGCTCGTCTGAGAAGCGCTAATCCAATGATTATTGGTTCGTTTCGAAGTCATATTCATAGACCCATGTCTAGTCGCCGGTAATGATGGCATCGATGTCATATTCATAGACCCATGACTCGTCATCGGTAATGACGGCTTCGATGTCATATTCATAAACCCATGACTCGTCATCGGTAATGATGCCTTCGATAACAATTTGCCCCAGAGAAAGCATTTCTTTAGCGTTCGCGCGTTGATGTGAGGCTGTTTTTGTAAACAATTCAGCACTCTCGGCACAAGCCGCTCTTCAACTCGTCGCATCCCCAAAAAATCGTAAAAATAGCTCTGCAGCGATCCAAGCGGACCAAATAAAGGAGATCCCCATCACTGGTTGCAAATGCAACTGCTTTTCTCCATGGTGTAGTGGTTAGATTGATAGTCTCGCAGTTGTTCGATCAGGGGCAAGTTTGATTGCCACTCCTTGATATGGTCTCGCTATATACCTTCTCAATGCTTTTATCGTTCTTGACGAATACCTTAGTTGATAGTGGTCATACTCCCAAGCCCTAACAGACCTAATAAAGTAACACAATACCCCCTCGGGTCATCAATTGACACTACATACCTCATGCCTCATGCGCCTCGCATATATGGAACTCATGTCGTCAAACGTACTCTCTTAAGGTGAAGAGTGACATTGAGCAGAAACGGCAACAGAAACAGAATCCAGTACATTTGCAACAGAAAGTACAACATTTAACGAGAGAAACCTTTGGCGACAGAACAGAAACAATTCATGGGAAGAGTGACATAAAAGCAGAAACGGCAACAGAAACAGAATCCAATGCATATGTAACAGAAAGTTCAAAGTTTAACGAGAGAAACCTTTGGCGACAGCACAGAAACAATTCACCATGAGTTGTATCTGTGCTGTCATTTCTGTGTCCTTTTCCATCGTCATCATAGTACTGGATTCTGTTTCTGTTTATGACACTCTTCACGAGAATTGTTTCTGGTCTGTCGCCAAAGGTTTCTCTCGTTAAATTTTGTGGTCTCTGGTGCAAATGTACTGGATTCTGTTTCTGTTGCCGTTTCTGCTTTATGACACTCTGCAGCTTTAATGAAGTATCGCTCAATACTGAGTTGATATTACGTAGGCGTCGTAGACATGTAAACAAATTTCGCAATGTGCGAAAGAGATGGTTATATGTGCTCTTTTTTACTAAGAAATATCGTCGCGTCTTTCTTAGTTTCAGAAAACCGAGTAAAATAACATTAAATCATCTGAATTATGTGTTGTGAAACAATAAACCCGGCAAAGTAACTTAAACTAGTTTAAGTGTGATAGAATTGCAAAAGCTGAACACCACTTTGGACCCGGTGGTTGGTTTGGACCGAGGGTCGCCAGCCATTTAACCTAAATACCTTTGTGAAACGCTAATCCCTGAAAAAGAACTTAAACTAGTTTAAGTAGATAGAGTAGCAAAAGCTTAGCACGCCTTTGTATCGAACCAACCATCCCCGGAGGGACCTCTGTACTGTCAGACTGCTAGAGATTAATTGCGTCTACCCACTGGAATGTGGTGACAACTTCCCTACATCCTCAGTATATTTCCTACTTGCCTGCTACTTTAAACTGAAGTCACCAGATTAAAATGCTGGGTCTTGTTAACTAAACTCTAATTAAGTTAGAGCACGAGTACACCCTTTCAATTTGTACTGTCACTGGCAGGCAACCCAGCAAACACTGTTCTCACGTTCAGATAGAGTACTCCTCGGGCTTAGAAGAGCCTTCCGTGGCACTCTGCGCAATTATAAATTGATATAAATTGATTTTCTCTTTGAATCACTTTTGAATAGCATCGAATTGCAAGGTTTTTTGTATGCCACCAACCGTTGCGTTCGACCCATTGACTTACGCCGCTCGCTGCATGCTGGCACCCGCAGTTCTGCCACTTCGATCGGTAGGCGGTGGCAGCCAGGATCGATTGATCGATTCTGTACTCTTGGGTTGGTTGGTTTTTGCAGCTGATGTTGCTCTACTTTGACATTGGAAAAGAAATTAAGCCATATTTTGAAGCCTTCGGTGTGGGCAGTGTGGGAAAATGTGTCGTTTGGTTGTGTGGAATCACAGAGGAGTAGAACATTTACATGCGGGAATAGTGTGATAGGTACGAATGGAAGGAAATTGTATTCAGTGTTTTAATTGAAGCGAAATTTGCGAAGCGAGTTTTGTCCCAATTTTGCAGTGAATGTGGTTTTATAATATAATAATTGAATAATAATATAATATAATATTGAATAATAATATAATATATAAATATAATAATATTTAGTAAGTATGGGAATAGTATCCTTGAATAGGCCTCTCTGATTTGGTGGTAAGGAAAATAGTCTCACAGTTGTGTGGTGGCGGGATTGAATACCTTCCAAGATATGGTAGTGAAATATTTCTTCAATATATTTTATCTTCAAGATGAAGACCTGAGTTGCCACGAACTTATTTACCCAAAGTCTGCACATATTTAATATATAATATATTTTATATATAATAAATATATAAATAAACTTATAAGTGTATTATTGGAGTTACAGAAGTTTTTGAGTGAGAAGGATAACACAGAAAAGAAGAACACACATGATAGTTTTGAATGAATGGGGGTGCAGTGGTTGAAGGCAGTTAAGTCTATTTATACCACTTGACGAATCCAAGGAATTCCAGTATCAGGAATCCAAGTTTAGGCTATTAAAGAGAGGCAAAAGGGTGGCTGGGGAAAGAGGCAATATCGAAGGATTTCCAGTATGAGGAAAACAAGTTGTGGCTATTAAAGAGAGGCAAAAGGATGGCTGTAGAAAGAGGGAATATTAAAGCTAACTCTATTACCAAAAGTAGGGAAAACTATTTGAATCTGAAGAAACCAGAAATTTCTTAGATTTGAGTCAAAATACGAGGGGATTTGTGGGCTTTTGTAGGACATAAACCAATATTGTTGTAGTTACTCGGGCCTGTGACTCGCTTGGAAACACTAAACCATGTCTCTGTGATTTCCACCATAGCTACAATGCAAAACTAAGGCTTGAGCAAGGACTCTACCGATGTGTAAGGACAATTAAGCGATACAAGAACCTTTAAAAAGTCGATAAATTGGACGAATATTTTTCGGTGGTCCATTCAATTGTTCTCTAGTAATGTTTTTTCCAATTTGTCTTACAAAACTTTAATTAATTCTATCAGTTTATGAAGTTTGTTGATTTTTTTAATTTTATTTTGATATTTTTCCTCACTAAATAATTGAATTTATAAATAAATAATTATATATAAAATAATAAATATATATACAAAATAATAATTATAAATAATTAATTTTATTTTAATATTTTGAAGATCCTCATTAACTAATTTTAATTTAATATTTTTGAAGATTCTCCCTAATGTTTATTTTCTTATTTTTGAAAATCTTCACTAAACAATTTTATTCTAAAGATTATGAACATCCTCATTAACTAATTTTATTCAGATATATTTGAAGATCCTCACTAAACAATTTTATTTTGATATTTTTGAAGATCCTCATCAACTAATTTTATTTTGATATATTTGAAGATCCTCATCAGGTAATTTTTATTTTGTTATATTTGAAGATCTTCACTAAACAATTTTATTCTGATATTTTTGAAGATCCTCACTAAACAATTTTATTCTAAAAGTTTTGAACATCCTCATTAACTAATTTTATTTTATATTTTTCAAAATTCTCACTAAACAATTTTATTCTGATATAAGTATTTCAATTAAATAATTTTTATTTTGATATTTCTGAAGATCCTCATTTACTAATTTTAAATTAATGTTATGAAGATCCACACTAAACAATTTAATTTGGATACCTTTGAAGATCGCCACTGACGCTCTAAATAAAAAGGCAATATTATTAGAGAAAATGTAGTAAAATCCTCTTCAGCGGATTCAAGACACCTTGCTTAGCTATTTTAAACTCATTTAAAATGGATAAAAAGTCAATAAGATTCTCACAGTTCTTATTATTATTACCCTTTAAAGTAATTTGTCTAATTAACATAAGTTCTTTCACCTCCTCTCATTATAGAAACCTAATTAGAGCCTCCCACACCGGTCCAGAAAGCAATATTTTGTTCACAACTCTCACAAACACCGTCAAACTAATTTGAAATGCTTTTTTATTCGCCATATATGTGAGGCAGGTGTACTCCCATTGTTAACAAACACACACACTCTCACACACTCTCATACCCACTGATATCCGCTCACACACTGTTATCGCTCATAAGCTCCACCTTTTTCCCCCAACAGATGAGCAAACACACTCATGTGAACACATGAACACCAACCGAGCTGCACACACACACGCGCTTACACACACTTGTTAACCGCTTTAAAAATTCATTTACGAATTGTTTGTTGTTGGTGCTGTTAATGTTTTTGTTGTTGTTATTATTGTTGTTGCTGTTCTTATTGTTGTTGCTGTTATTGTTACTATGGTTTTTGTTGCTTTTGTTGTTGTTGTAATTGCTTTCTTGCTGGGGTGCTTTTCGGTTTAGATGTGTGGATAAGTGGGCATTTTTTGTTCTTGTAATTGCAACGTAATTTGCGTTTGTGCTTTTTAATTTGAAAAGAAATTTAAATTTTGTTGTTGTTGTTGTTGTCGATGCTTGTGTTTATATATTTTTTGGTGATTGGGCAAATTCCTACGAAAAATTTATTGTATTTATTGATGATAAAAAGCAACCTTTCAACGTAATTTAAAGAAAACTATTTTTCCTGATTAACAACTTATTTTTTGGATTAATTATTATGCATTTATACCGTTTATTATTATTATGTATTTATTATGTATGTATTTGTACCATTTATTATTATGTATATATTTATTATGTATTCATACCACGGAATCACGAAGGCCGGTCCTAAAAAATTATGTCTAATTCTATGAAGTAGAAGAACCTTTGCAGGAGGAATTGGACACCTTTACATGGTAAAACTGTATGATCAAACTGCATGATCAAACTGTATGATTAGACTGTGTGTCTGTGTACTTTGACAGTTTGCTATTACACACATCAAGCAACCCATCAAATTTCAGTTTCTCGCAAATCAAAATAAGTGATACGGATGTTTGCATTGCATATATTGATTTGGCACATAATGAGGTTAAAAAACAGAGGAAAATCTAAAAGATAAACACAAAAAAAAAAATATGGATGGAGCTCGGGGTGATAGTCTGCTTCAGGAACAGTAGCTCATTATAAATATAGAAATTTGGTACAAAGTCTTCTTCCACTCCTGCCCACTTTTATTAGTTTTCTTGACGTTTTACTATTCTTCTAAATGGCGTTCTCAGGCTATAAATTTTTTTTGTCAGGCCAGTTTTGTGGCATTTTTGTACCTTTCTCTATATTTTTCAAGAAGTATTTCAGAATCCACGGCTTTTCATTGCAATCACTATATGAGCGACTCTTGACCCTCTACAAAGTTTGAAAATTTCTATGTTTATTAGCTTACTAATTTCCAAAATAAAGTCATTGTCCTCCTTATCCTTCATGCTAATTTTCTTATACTGCAACGGACTTCCTGACAAGGAAGTTTAGTAAATTATATGTTCGCTTATATTCCCAATTGGTTCCATAATAAAGAAGTTTCTTGCCTACAAAGTAACAAAAAATTAGGTCCGTGAATACTCGCGTTGTTGGTGTTGATGATTTCAGCATAACTTTGATTATTTTTCGTTGACGTAATTGAGAAATTCATTCCACAATTCAACACTAGAATTATTCGAACAAACGAAAGTGAAATTTTGCAACTTTACACTGAGAAGGTTGGTAGACTCGATTATGGTATATTTAGAGAAGAATTCAAGTAACTAAAGATGTTTATAATGGTAATGAATCAAAATTAAGATCTTTCCAAAGAGTCAGGAAGTAGAAATAGCAAACATTTCCATGACCATATCCTTCCATGCCTTATTTTGTACATTACCCCAAATATAACACTGGAAAATTTAAGTTCTGCCTTTTAAACTGAAACTTAAATTTTGCACTGTGAGAAATAATGTAATGAAAAATTATTCCACAATTTTAGAGGATTGGAAAATCGTACCATAATTTTAGAGGAAGAAACAATCCAATTTTTCAAGATTACATTCGCTCTTTTTATAATTCGTATGCACAAATTATTAAAGAAGCCTAAAATCTTTCTAAAATCTGTTTCTTTCGAGTCCAAATTGGTGTTAGTCCTTCAACCAAATCCGTGCAAACAGAATTCATTACGGTATCAAGTATAATAAATAAATAAATGAATTTCTAGAACTGAAAGTCCTGGAATCTAATGATCTATTCCTTTTGTATAATAATAATTTTATTATTATATTTCACTCATAAATAAATAAATAAATAAACAAAGTCCTAATAATTTAAAAAACGCATTCGATTTTCCCCTAGAATTACTCCGAAAATTTAACAGCAACACAAAGGCACCCCTCTGTTAATGTAACAGCAATGTTACAGTTTTCTCTCTCGCTGCGGCGCTGAGCTGCTCGCTTTTGCAGATGGCTGCAAAGCTACAACAAATACAATGTTTGAAAACAAAACAGAGAGCCCTGCTAAAACCCACAGACACACACACACACTCACAAATAGTGCACCACCAACACAGCAAAACGAACGGTATATTTACACACCGTTAAGTACGTTATGAACTGAACTGGTGGCTGACGGAAAAATTACGTTTTGCCGAGAAAACACGAAACTCACGGTGGGCAACGTACTTGTGTGTAGGTTGTGTGTGTGTGTGTGTGTGCATGGACTCTAGTCTTTCTCATTTGCTTGTTTCACGGTGTGTGCTGCCACTGCCTCTGTCGAAGTCGCAGTACTGCTGCTGCTCTGCTACTGTTGCTTTGAATGCCACTGCGCCCGATGCTGGCTGCTATTTTACCGTTGCTGCTGAGCGTGTGTTGATGCTGTTGTTGTTGTTGTTGTTGTTGTTGTAATACTTTATACACGCTCTTTACTGTTGCTGAAATTCTGTAAGCATGGATGGCTGTCTGTCCTGCTGCTGTGTCTGTGTGTCAGTCTGCTTTTTCTATGCGCTCACACAATCAACCGTTCGTTCTATTTGTACACGACAGCGATGGCGATGGCGGAGGCAGTGGCAGTGGCGACGGCGACGAGCGGCAACACAAAAAAGTTAAAGTAGTAGCGACCAGAACGTCGCGGCGTCAGCACGCTAATTTTATCCGCTATCAACCAAACTGAAATTAAATAAATCCGCACACAATTTCAATATTATTGTAACGGAACGAATTGTGAAAGTAAGCAACAAAAAAAAAAATAACAGAAAATGAATTAGCAAAGTCGCTAAATAAACACAAAATTACGCAAAATATTTCAAAAAAGAAATCAGTGCAATTGGTAGAGCGGTAAATTAAAAAAACGCGCACGAATTAAGCAGCAGCACTTGACACAGAGACAGACAGAGCGCACACAGGCAGGCAACGTTTGCAATTCAACCGGTTGTTCTCTCTGTTACCTCGTGTAAATAACGCGTTTACAATTCAAAAAATTCAAATGAGTATTTGCAATACCCAATTAATAAACTAAATAAAAAGTGTCAAAATAACTCAAGCAAAAAAAAAATACAAAACAATGTGTGAAAATATGTTGAAATAAGTGCCAAACAAAAATCAAAGTTACTCTTTTGAAGCCACCATTTTGATTGAGAAGAAGAAGCAGCAGTAACTAGAAACGTGTTTCCGTACTCAAGTGGTGTCTTCAATCTCAGCTTTCTGCCTAAAGCCCCCCTTACACGCACGCCCACACAGGCAACCTGCACCCGTAACTGCAGCTGCAGCAACACCACCACAACAACAACATGGGGAAACTGAAGGCTAGCATACAAGCCGAGCAGCACGTTAATTACTACTTCTGCCCACTCGCCAGCGAAGCTTAAGCGCGCTCGCACAACCTCACTCACCACACACATATACACACACAGCCACACTTACTTAAATGGCTCCAACGAACGTACGCGTTTTGGTTGTGCTTATTAAAACCAGGCTTAAAATTTAAATATTATACGAGAAAATAATCAGAAAAATCACTTGTTGTGGCCAGTACTAGAATTGTTGTTGCTGTGATAATACACTCGCCCGCTCGTACACACAAACACACACACACTCACAGTAACAAACAAACGCTCCCTCAGTGGTCAAAAAGAAAATTCGTATTTTGAAAAATACAATTAACGCAAAAACTCCATTCCAATGTTGTCTTGTTTGGTGCCGTCGTCGTCACGTTTTGGACAAGAGGATAATATTATTATAAACCAAAGCATGCCATCGTCACCAGCCTTCTCCATGCAATGTAAGTGCCACAATTGTTTATATAAATAGTTAAGCCATGAAATGTTTACACCAAATGTTTATGAATATTTGAACACAAGATTTAAGAACAACTTCAAACTAATTGTTCAGATATCCGGGCTGTATATGTATATACAATCGTCGACTATTATTACAATATGTCAATACTAAGTCTTCATATATTCGGGCTCCCAAATCATCAAAAAGATCGAATATATTTACATACATTATATGAATATTAAGTCTTCATATATTCGGGCTCCCAAATCATCAAAAAGGAATATGTACATATATATCCATTATCTCAATACTAATTCTTCATATGCAAATTAAGTGCCAATCCACCCAACTCCCAAATTGATAATTTCATATTTCTTATTTATATTTTATTCGAATTGATGACTCAACTTTTTGTTGGGTTAAAACACAATTTCGAATTGGATTTCTTCAAATTATCAGGCGTTTTTTTTTTTTTGCGTCTAAACATATTTTATTAAATATTATTAAGGAAAACAACTGCCATTATCAGCATTCGCAGAAATGCATTTCAACGGCCAATGGGAAGGGGAGCAGTTTGTTATAATTTAGAAAACAACAACAAAGCAATTTTTTAAATAAATACTTTGTGTCAACTCTGAACTTTCTTTTTCTTCTCTTCTCTCGCAAACAATTCATTCATAATAATATTAATTTATATTATTATTATTAACAATATTAATTTATATGAATTGTTTTCCAAATAAAAATAATGGCGAGTTGTTATTCTATTCTCTGAGCTCATTGTGGTGGGATGAAGCTAATCAGTAGGCAGGGTTTCTTGTTGTCTTGTTATATGAACCAGACTCCTGATTTTATCTCTTTCGAATGGTGTCATGGTTTATCCTGAGGATTATCTACCTGCCAAAGTGTAGATAAGAAGTCATTTAAAGTGTTTTGTAGGAGACTGGCGGTTGATCATCCTCATATTTTTATATGCAATATTTCCCTGTTCTAATACGAACATTGATTTAGGTTTCTTAGTATCGTTTGAAAATCTGAGAACTTCTTCTTCGCATGTCACTTCAATTCAATGCCTGCGATGTGCAATTTACTGGGAAGGGAATCTTTTCTACCGTTTCTGACACTAATCTTGCAATTAGTTTAATTTGTAAATTACTTTGTTAGACACTGAATTATTAGAAGATATTCCAAGGAAAGTGGTAAAGAAAATCTGCAGAATTCAAGGTTATATTATAAGAGTTAAAATATTAGTTGGTTTATATCCTGAAATATTGAAAAATATTCCAAACAAACAGGGGAAGATAATCTGCAGAATTCAAGGATATTTTAAAAGTTTAAATATTAGTTGGTTTATATCCTGAAATATTGAAAAATATTCCAAACAAACAGGGGAAGATAATCTGCAGAATTCAAGGATATTTTAAAAGTTTAAATATTAGTTGGTTTATATCCTGAAATATTGAAAAATATTCCAAACAAACAGGGGAAGGTGATCTATAGAATTCTTGGATATTTTTATATCTTTAAAGTTCAAATTTTAGTTTTTATTTGTATAAAGTTTGTATTCCAAAATATTCTAAGCAAACATGTATTGAATATCTCCAGAATTGAAGTTTTTTTTTACATCTTTAGAGTTTGGTTTGTTATACTTTGAAATATTTCAGGATATGACAAGCAACAGGGAAGAAAATCTTCAAAAATCAAGGATATTTTTTATATATTTAGAATTTAAATATTAGCTGAAATATAACAAAATATTCCAGGCAATCTTGCAAAGAAAAACTCCAGAATTCATGGATATTTTATGAGTTTAAATATTACTTTGTTTACACCCTGAAATATTGCCAGATATTCAAAACAAACTCATGTAGAAAATCTCCAGAAATGAAGGATGCAATTGTATGGAAAGCAAGCAGAGAAAGAAAATCTGTAGAAATCAAGGATAATTTTATATCTTTGAAGTTTACTCGTAGATTCTTATATATTGAAATATTGCAAAATATTTCAAGCAAACATTGGACGAAAATCATCAGAATGAAGGATACTTTTATATACAATTAGAGTGTAAATATTAAATTTGTTTACATCCTGAAATATTACAGGCTATGCCAAGCAAGCAGAGAAAGAAAATCTGCAGAAATCAAGGATATTTTATTTATCTCTGAAGTTCAGAAGCAATCAGGGGACGATAATCACCAGAATGAAGGATATTTTTATATATTTAGAGTTTAAATATTAGTTTTTTATAGTTGCCCTGAAAAATGGCATAATATTCCTAACAAACTCATATAGAAAATCTTCAAAAATCATGAAGATTATTGTACAAATATCTGTGGCAATAGAGGAAGAATCGTTGAAGCCTTTACCTGGATGAGTTGCGATTTGTTTAATAGCTTATAATATTCTTGTTCGATTGGAGGGTCTCTATTAACTCATCTTCTATAATTAATGATTATAGAAAATGGATTATATAGTATTAAAGTATAATATAGTGATAGTATATATAGTGATAGTATATATAGTTATAGTATATAGTTATAAGTATATATAGTTATATATATAGTTATATATAGTTATAAGTATAGTTATAAAAGGCTGATGAGACTAAAGGCTGATTATAGAAAATGGATTATATAGTATTAAAGTATAATAAAGTGATAGTATATATAGTTATAGTATATATAATTATAGTATATATAGTTATAAGTATATATAGTTAGAGTATATATAGCTATAAGTATATATAGTTATGTATATAGTTATATATAGTTATAAGTATAGTTATAAAAGGCTGATGAGAGTTAATGATTATAGAAAATGGATTATATAGTATTAAAGTATTGTATAGTTATAGTATATAGTTATAAGTATATATAGTTATATATATATAGTTTTATATATAGTTATAAGTATAGTTATAAAAGTAAATTTGTTATTAAATAAGGTGGTAATTATGAGTAAAGTCACCAAGCAAAGTTTAGGATAATTCGAATTTTTTTGTTTATAATCTGTTTTGTTTCTTCTAAGAAACCGCCTTTAGGCAGTCATGATTTACTTCAGATATTATGATTCGTCTACCATGGATCTACCTTTAATCAATTAATATCTTATTACACAGATATCATTCGGATAATATATAATAGATTATACTATTAATTACGCAGATATTATGCTTCTCCTAAAGATCGACCTTAAAATATATATTTAATTACACAGATAGGGTTATTCAACTTTGTGTGGATTGTGCTTCGAGTAGCCTCGTTTCAATTTTTATTTTATCAAATTAAAATTCCAAGCTTCTGTTTTTCAATTATTCTATAAATTACATCATTTTCAGTATTATTACATCGTATTCAGTATTTTTGTAATTTGTGTTTTATTATTATTCTCATCTTAAATTCCTGACAAATTGTGACTAAGTTTCCATCTAGTAGGCCTATGGAATCTTGACTATTGGGGATGTTGTACTCATGCTTATGTTGTTTAATTACGGAATAGTAAAAACATCGTTTAAATAGGGATAATTTACATTCAGTTTAAATGGCAACACAATCCTTTATTGATTAAATTGTTATCCTGGTTTAAATGTTTCTTACTATAGTCCTGCATCAGAAGCAATAACCAATTGTTCATTGTAATTATGCTAGAGTCATAGTATTAATTTAGAGTCCTAGTATTAGTTTAGAGTCATAGTATTAATTTAGAGTCCTAGTATTAGTTTAGAGTCATAGTATTAATTTAAGAACCTTTCATTGTATTCATTTAGTGCCATAGTATTAATTTTGATTGACTATCTTCAATGATATTGTGATAAAATTACAGCCTTGCTTTCCACTCTTACAATATGAGGCGTTGAAGAACCAGAGTGGAGCAACCAAACTTTTCTCGAAACTGAATTTTTATATAAAAATATTATCGCTTTATTTGTTTTATAACTTTTTGTTTTCTTCTTCTAATTTTAATATTACTGTGGTTGATCTATCCTTCTAATGGAGTAGATGCATTTTGTTAAAGGGTTAATACTAATCTACCTAGGTAACTCTATGTAGGTAAGGAATATTTTGGCTATTCCCTTATCATTTCTTAAATACTGCTTTATAATCACAATTTCTTATTTGTCAGCATTAGTTTCCCATGAGTCCGCCTTAACCCGGTAACGGGTTGTGATCACCTAATTCTGTGGTCAGGCCATCTAAGAAGACGACATTCCCCATAATCTTGAATTTGTTTATGGTTTTGATTTGATGTTATAACCCTTTAATTACACTGGTGCACATTGTTTTCATTCCAGTTTTAATTTCTATTCCTTCATAGTTCTACTTTCTATTCATTTATACTTCTACTTTTTATTTATACGAGTATATACTATATTTCTACTTTCTATATATCTATTTATAAAACATGCTAAAATCTTCAAATAGTAGGAAGGTTCGGCAGCCGCATCACCACTAAACCAGTGATGCCACTTAGACCACCAGTTGGGTCCGTTGTGAGCCCCGGATGCGAGGCATGGCTACGCTTCCCTCTCCAGATTGAACCAACCTGAGCCTTTTACAAAGCGAAGAAATCTTCAAATAATTAATATTGTTTTTCTGGTTATCAGAAATATTTAGATTGGAATATGCTTGTTTTCCATACCAAAACACTTCCCTTATCTCTGCAATCGAAAGTATAATCAGCACCTGAAGGATAACTTCATTTCTAAGGATTTTTAGTACCCAAAATATTGGTATCCTTCCATACTTTTGCTCTCTTGCACTTCTCCTCTTGATTATGTTGAACCCTGATGTAAGGTGATCCACTTAAGAGAAGAAACATCTTCCGAGAGCTCGCCACACATGTCAAAATCGCTGTTGTCCTGTTGAATATCTCTTTTTCCCCGTTTTTCTTTAAATATTCGAATAATAACTATCAATTTACCTTAAAATTTGTTTAATTTTATTTATTCAGTAGAGCAAAACAGAAGGAAATTAAAATAGGTTTCATTTGCTTGATGCTTATTTATTATTATAATAATATTCTTATTAGAATATTATTATTATTAGAATATTATTATTATTAGAATATTATTATTATTATTATAATACTATTATTATTATTATTATTATTATTATTATTATTATTATTATAAGTTGGACAATAATGAATGTGTGTATTATATTGTTATTTCCTTATTAAATTCGGTTCTTCACCTAAAGTCCTTTTTACCATCTTAAATGATGTGCCCGTTGTTTTCTTGATTCCCTATTTAAAGACGTGTATTTTCCGCTGTTTCTACTCTGGTTTATATTAAAGTAACTTTTATTATTCTTAGTTTTTTACGTGCACTATTTTTACATTGGTTCCGCCATTCAATTCAAAGGATTTTCTACTAGTTCCAACATTTTTTCTAATGTCAGTACCATGTAGGAGGAGAGAAGGAGGAGTAATTTTTATGCAGATTAGTTCCGAATAAATCAAGCTTTTTCTAGGGTCATTCTAGTATGTCAGTTATTAAACGATTTCTCTAACACTGTTTTAAATCCTTTGATCCCTGTTTTTAAATCTATTGTCTGCTGTACCACAAACAATGGTGTGGTTGGTTCCAAGGCAATTGTGGTACATCAAACTCGATTTTTGTGAGATTTCCCAAACTACCTCAAATACCGCTATAAGCTGGTGGTAAGCATGCTAGACTCACACTCGTGGGGTCACGGGTTAACATACTGTTCCAAGCATGGTCTGAAAAATAGTTTCTCCCTATATCTTTTTCTCTTCGAGCCGAATGCCTTAGTAGCTAGTATCTACTATAGCAGCTATAGGAACATTCATACATCATATCTGCGCTTTAACGCTTTTTTTTCTTCTTTTTTTCTACTTAAATTTAAAGAGAGAAACAGAACTACGAAACGGAAATAGTGATTGCCATTTCGAATCTAGATCATGGTCCTTAATTTTAGAAGCAGAGCCAAACTAAATTTATATCATATGATTGATTATAGAATCATTTCTCTCATTCGATGTGGTCCATTTACCAACTTCCCAACTCGTATTTCATAGACTAATGAAATGTGAAGTTACTTTGAACAGTCACTGAAACTAAAATATATTAAAAGCCTGTCAAAGGTTATCTCCGGAAATTAATAAATGACAAATTTACTTCCTGGAACATTAACAAACAAACGCTGAAAAACTAACATAGTAAATCAAATAATTAGTATTGTTTTTCTGGATATCAGAAATATTTAGTTTCGAGTATGCTTGTTTTCCATAACAGAACACTTCCCTTATCTCCGCAATCGAAAGTATAATCACCACCTGAAGGATAACTTAGTTTCTAAAGATTTTTAATACCCAAATATTTATTTCGTTTTGTTCTCTTGCTCTTCTTCTCTTGAGTATGTTGAACCTTTATGTAAGGTGTTCCACTTAAGAGAAGAAGCATCTTTCGAGAGCTCGCCATTCATGTCAAAAGCGTTGTTGTCCTATTGAAGAACTCTTTTTCCTGTTCTCCATATTCCCATATTTTCCTTTAACTGCAATAGAACCGCATTTCCGTATCACGCCTGCTTAATAATAATCCCATTGTATTTAGTATTAAATGACACGGACACATCCTCTTTTTAACTATATTGACCACAGACCTTTAAGTCCTGGCAGCTAGTGCTCTTTTTCTTTGGTAACATAATAGTTGTATTATCCTTTTTCACTTATTAATAAATAAATACTTTAACTATACCTACATATTAAAAATTCTGTTCAAAGAACAACACTGACCGTGAGTGTCCTAGATGTTCTACATAGATAGATAGATAGAATTGGGGTAGGCCGGACAGCCGCCAAAGAAGAAGACCTCCAAGCACTCAGACATTGATGCCCGTTGTACTAGATGTTCTAGTCTTATAATAGAATCAGGAATGAGTCCAGAGATTGTTTTACTTCATAAACTAAGATGCTAACATCAGTAAATGGAGTAATTAGATGTTAGTAGGCCTACTTGGTCCAGTGCTGAACACGGTATTAGTGGGAAGTAATGAGTTTGTATGCTTGCGAAGGCACTGGTTCACATTTCTCTTATATGTCTTATATAGGACAAGTAATTTCCGGCCTATAAAAACTTAACCACACTCTTTCCTCACTTT
Organism: Clusia tigrina; assembly: GCA_920105625.2. Taxonomy (NCBI): domain Eukaryota; kingdom Metazoa; phylum Arthropoda; class Insecta; order Diptera; family Clusiidae; genus Clusia; species Clusia tigrina. Next base: position 221,480,518 of record OV050031.1, read on the forward strand.
ACAAAAAAACACAGGATTTGCCATAATTAATTTGTGCCTCATTCGAGATGTTTTACTACGGAACTGGTAACTTAGATCTAAGTAATGGTCTGCCAATAATCCTTTCTCTTCATTGCTAGTATATATAATATATGTAGTTATTCCCGAAACACTTGGGTGCATCATTATGTTGTACAAATAATTAGCAGGTGTGTTGAAAAGTCCCTTCTTCTCGAGATATTTTCCCAAACATAATCCCGAAACACTTGATTGCATCATTAAGTTGTACAAATAATGATGAGGTCTGTTGAAAAGTGCTTTCTCTTCAAGACATATTCCCACACGTAGTTCCAAAATACTTGGATGGGTAATTATGTTATACAAATAATGATCAGGTCTGTTGAAAAGTCCCTTCTTCTCGAGATATTTTCCCAAACATAGTCCCGAAACACTTGATTGCATCATTAAGTTGTACAAATAATTAGCAGGTGTGTTGAAAAGTCCCTTCTTCTCGAGATATTCTTCCAAACATAGTCCCAAAGTACTTGGATGCATCATTATGTCGTACAAATAATGATGAGGTCTGTTGAAGAGTCCCTTCTTCTCGAGATATTATCCCAAACATAGTCCCAAAATACTTGGATGCATAATTATATTATACATATGTATAATGATCAGCTCAATTTTGAATTATAACTATCGGTGAATATATTATCTATTCCATGCATATTTAAATGAGCCATCATGTAAGAGGAAAGGAGAGAACATGGAGTAATTTTTATGGTCTGAATATTTATTTATTTATAAAGTAAAGTAAAAATTTGTATATAAAGTAAGAATTGATTGTTATTCTACTGACAAATGCAGGAGTTCTAAATAAATCAAGCTTTGGTTGGGAAGAGTTTCGGAAACAGTGGCTTTTCTGGCGGTGATTTCAGTGACTTTTTATGGATTTCTGCTGGATTTTGTTTCACAATCGTAAATATATTCAACCATAATATGAAGATTCCATTGAATTTAATCTACAAATAAGGAGTTTAATATTTTCATTACATATTTTATTTACACTGAATAATTGTTCAAATCCGCATTAGCACTTTCCTTGTTATGCTTTCCGATTTGTACCTAGAATCTATAAACTGTTTCTTCTCTGATTATATATGTATTTATTTATTTATACTTGGCTTTTTGCTCTCCATCGTCGGCTTTGCTTAACCGCACACAGGTTCTACGAAATCTGGCAACTGTTCTTATACAATCATTCGATTTTTCTGTCTCAACTGCCTTCGCGAACCAGAGTTCTTCAACTACCTACCGCCGCCTACCTACTATTCCCAATTTCAATCTACATATCGTAAAGAAACTAGCTGCTGTTCCTTAAGAATCAGTTCAAGATCATTGCACACTTGTGTGTGGTCCATTTGTCAGCATGCCTCGCACATGGAAGCGAACGTTGCAATCTTATAAAATTCACCTTAAACCACAAAAGCAAACTTTGAAAAAAATTGTAAATGAAAACAAAACTCACGACCACGCTTTCAACACAAGCAGCGAGGAGAGCATCCTGCATCAAGTTACAAATACAATTTTTGTTGTTCTGAGGTTGCTCTGCGAGGTATTCCACTTTGAAATCTGGTCGACAACACCGCAAGAAGGTCCGTCCGCCGCATTACGAGTGCAGTCGCAAGTTTCATTACCTCAAAACTTGAAAATAAACACCTTCGGAGCAGCGAAGAGGAAAAGCAAAAGCAAAATCACAGAACACTTCATTTGTAAACAAATAAAAATATAGAACACAAAAAAGAAAAACAATAACAATTACCTCGAAGTGGCTACGAAGAGGGTCTTTAAACTCTAAGCAGAGCTCAAGCCAAACCAAGCCAAACCAAGCCAAGCCAAGGCACACCACACCACACCAGACCAGAGTAGTCACAAGATTTGTTTATGCCCAGAGCCAGAAAGGAACGAAATGAATAAAAAAAATTGAGAAAAAGTGTCGCCTTGCTTCATAAAATTATGTCTTATTGTTTGGAGTTGGTGGGCGCAGCAAGAAGAACCTGAGCATGGACTGTTCCACTCCTCACACGATTGAGTAAACACAACAATAGCACGAAGTGTGTTGAGGCTGATGCAGGTTGCCTGCCTGGGGTACTTCCTTGGTCCAATTTCTTCCTCGCTACTTTGTTGGGCTCGGAGTCGTAGGCTGTGGTGTGGCTCACCTTTTCTGTGAATTTAAGGGTAGTTCTTTTATGGAGGAATGAGTATTAATTTCACTGTAATACGAAGGTGCATCAAGGATGATGCTGGTTGTGGTGTTGTAAACACAAATTCGTTTATTGTTATTCTTACTTTTTATCACAATTTGTTTAAATACAATTTTCAGTGAATTATTTAATTGCTGCAAATTTTTATATAAAAGAAATGGTGTTAAAAATAACTAATTCTGTAATATGCAAACGGGAACTCTTGCGCGCGTGTGTGTGAGAGAGTGTGCATATGTTTATGTGTTTGTGTGTGTGTGTGATTGTGACTGCGCCAAGTAATTGGCCAATTGAAATCTGATTTTTTGTGTGGTTTGCTTCTTTTTTGTTAGCATTTTGGCAGCACTTTGGCTAATTTCATTTCGCGACAAATGAAATTGTTTTAGAAACACGCCTCATTATATTCAGCGCTCACACACACACACGCACACCTCTTGATATGTGGTGTCTGAGTGGGGTGGCTTGCGACAGATTTTTGATGTGCCACAGACGAATAGAAAAAGTGGCGCCAATGAGAAATAACTCACAAAAAGAAATTATCATTAGCAATTTTTAATATTGAGGTATACGTAATTAGTTGTTCATATGTGGGCGTGTACGTGGTACAATTATAAAGCAAACTGCAACTTAAAAAGTCAATAAATTAAAAGACCTTGAAGGCAAGGTGCTTACACTGCCATCACTCTAACAATTGTATTCAAGCAGCCCTTATCAACTTGGCATCTTAAGATCTGGTAGGAAATAGAATAACTCTATTATTCTACCTACTCTCCCGATTCGTCCGGATTTCTCCAGTTGCTGGAAGTTCTCCTCAGTGAATCAGAGCTGGAATCGTTTACAATCCCAATATAAATGAAGCCTAAAGAATAGATCCAAGCCTCAGAATGATAATGAAACAGAGAAGAAACCTTCATAATAAGTGTACCAACATGAAAATCTTATTAGTATGGAAAGTTGGGGGCGTGACGAACGCTAAACTAATATCACTGGGGTGTAGTTTATATATTGTTGTGTTTTGTGGGACTATTGTTGCAACTAACTAGACAAAATACATGTTTCTTAATGTCAGGAATGATCTCAGCGAGTGTATTAGGCTCCGTTTCCATGATCACTCCAAGCCATGATTGAAAAACTCGTCAGTTAAGAAGAATCTTGGTCGCATTTGAACGTCAGCTTTCCTTGGAACTATTCACAAAATACGAATGAGTGTTTTGTCACTCTTGAAACTATTCACAAAGTACGAATGAGTGTTTTTTCATTCTTGAAACTATTCACAAAAAACGAATGAGTGTTTTGTCACTCTTGAAAATATTCACAAAATACGAATGAGCATTTTGTCACTCTTGAAACTATTCACAAAATACGAGTGATTCTTTTGCCACTCCTGTCACACACAGCATGAAAATACTTAACTTGGAGCTCCCAGCCAGGTAAGCGGGAACATGAATAGTCGTCCGAGACAAATTTATAATGATGATGCTTTCGATGAAGGATATGGTAGAATGGATATGGCGAAGTTTTCAACAGTGTTTTTCAAATATAAAGGAACAACTAACAGTAAAATACTCTTCAGTATAGCATACAACCATCAACTGATCTGATTGAACTAATCTGATTAATCTACTCTGATTGAACTGATTTTGAAATAACATTTTCACCCATAACCACTGTTGAAGGAGTTCATCTCCACAGAGACGTTCCCTCAATCATACTTAATAATAATTGACCTTCATAGTTATCGCATTAATAGTGTCCAATGACGCTACCAAATCACAACGCATCCTTCAGTTACTTCTCCAGGGAGAAATGCTAGCTCCAAGATTTCCTCTGTACGGATAGGTTCTTTTCAAGCATTTTCAAACTCAATAGGACGACTTGAACCAGCCGACATTATACATTTTTTGAATGCCTCAAGGTTGGATAAGATTTTATAGGGATATCATATTAGCAGAGAGCAGTACAATAGGTATATTTGGTCGCAGTGCTTCACACACCTCCTTATACATTACATAGCATAGTTCTATATTAAATAAAGTTTTGTTTGTTTTCAAAGCTTATCACGCCAAATTACATATTTCCCGTCCTTGAAGATGATGTTTTGCTGACACATTAGAATTTCACAAACTATTCTTAATAATGCCGAATAATTTCGTGCCATTTATTGTGGTGTGGAATTATCCAGTTTAAGTTCTTACAAAGTGTTTATATCATTATGAATATTAAGGAAGACTTCGTCCCACATGAAACCCTTACAAGTAATCTGAACATCCTCATAGGAACGTTTCTAATCGCCTTACGTAGCGATTGAAGGTACTTGGGGACACTACTGAATTCCTTCCACTCTCAAATTAAGTCGATTAAGTTATTGAAGCGTATTACAAACTCATACGAGACCTCACAATACCTACATTAGAAAACTTCACTACTTCCATTACCTTTTCTTTCTTTTCTTTTGTTTCCAAATACCCTATACACATAAGTACATAATTAGGGTAGCCTCTTACTCATTCATGTTAACAAGTCCATATAAATACAGTTGTAACAAACAGCCCTAAATAACCATTCAATAAACACTCCTAAGTGATTTGTACCTCTCTTATCTCAAGCATGACTTTTACCTTTTCCGCACCTCACACCAACCACACACAATTACCCTCTGACAAGTGGCAACAACCTGTTAAGACCATAATTTGTACCATTAACAAATACAAATAAAGTAATCATGAAAGGCACCTCCTACACAACACAGACAGACAGACCCTTATAAACACAATCAACAAACGCCGCCTAAGGCAAGAAAGAAGTGGCAGCTTGTTTTAACCCCGATTTACACACGCCACGCTTCCATGACGACACCTTGACATGCGCACGCGATGGCCAAGTACAGGTACAAATGTTACCAAACCCACAATAACACAAACAATGCAGGAAACAACAACAACATCAACAGTAGCAGTCAGAATAGCCACAATTACAACGACAACAACAGTAGCAGCAGTGCGAATAGCTACAATTACAACAACAACAGAAGGTGTATATAAAAGCATGCTGAATACAGGTAACTCCAGAAGCAGAGTCATACAAATGCAAACAGGTTCATTCATACACGTTTTATCATAAGTCAGACATAAGCCAGACAGCACCTACACACACACACACACACACACACACACACACACACACACACACACACACGTACACAGGTATACGAACAGATAACATAGGAGACCCAACCAAAACCTGTGCTATCGTAAAACAGCACCTCTCACCACACTCTCACCTATAAGCACGGTCGGTTTCACATGCCAGAGAGAGCAGAGAGTGTGGCTTGGCAAGGTGTGTTTGTTTATGGCCATGATATGCGCTGCCATTGTTCGTATTTTTTCCGTCTGTTGTCAGCGGTCGCATTTACCTTTCGGGTGACTCGTGTGAGTACGTGTGTGTAGTTCTTGTATTCAAAGCAGTTTTGGTATTCAGTGTAATTGTTGTAGTTGTTGTATTCAAAGTAGTTAGGGTATTCAGTGTAATTGTTGTATACGTTGTAGTTGTTATATTCTCTGTAGTTGTTGTTGGTGTATTTAAAACAGTGGACATTTTGTTGTTGCCGCTCCTACTGTTGACCGTTGACTGTGTTTTATGTGTTGATTTATTATGGCTTTATCTGTTGTTAGACAACCGTGACGTAGAAAAGAGTCGGGTTCCATGTCCGCCGCAATTGTTTCGAGTTGATGTTTATATTTAGGATTTAATTTTTGAGCATTTCAGTCCACAGGAAGTTACCACACACTCATACGTGCGTAGGTGGAATTGTATTTGAGAGGGTATTGTGGAAAAATAAGGAAAAATCAGGCTTGGCTTTTTAAGTATCCTGAATTGATTCGGAGGTGGATTGAATTTTTGTTTAATATTACATGTTGATATTACCACAACAACAATGGAAATAGTAAGAAGTCAGCCAGTTATTTTAGAAAGGTTGCAGTGGCAACCTTCTTCAGGAAAACTCATTTAGACACTTGAAGGCTCATTATGACACCATCAGAAACCGGCGAAAATCTCACACTATGAAAGAGATTTTCTGGTGGGAGTATTCTGAATACATCCAGAGTACTTTCTCTACTAACTTTTCGTAAGAAAGACATCGATGTAGTTCTAGTGAGAAAATATCGATATAGTTTTTGTAACAGAAGATCGATATACTACTACTAACAAGATATTGATATACATAGTTCTAATCATATATCCATTCACATGAAAAAGCATAGTTAGATATGCGTATTTATCATGAGTGAGACATGAACCTAATTATCTGGTAAATTATTCAATAATAATAGTTCCGGATCATCATCACATTAGCAGCAAATAACAACAAAAAGATAGGCAGCTTTAATGTGTTCCATATGTGCAAATAGACACACCACCCTAGTTGCTATGAATATTGAAATCTCCTTTGGGTATCAATATAGAAGATATTCTTTTAAAGGACAGGATCCTAGCGATCACAATATAGAAGAGATTCAGTTAGGGAATCGGATCCTTCTCAAAGAGAATATTTCAAAGGACAAGATAAAAGAGATCTAGTTAGGGAACCTCTGCGTCGCAATATAGAAGAGATTCAGTTAAGAAACCGGATACTTTTCGTTTCAATATAGAAGAGATTTAGTTAAGGACCAGGATCCGCAATATAGAAGAGATTCAGTTAGGGAACCGGATCTATTTTGTCGTCGCAGTCTAGAAGAGATTCAGTTAGGGAACCGGATCTATTTTGTCGGAGTATAGAAGAGATTCAGTTAAGGAACAGAATTATTTTCGTCGCTAAAGAGAAGATATTCATTTAAAGGAGAGGGTAATTTTCGTCGCAATATATAAGAGATTCTGAAAGGGAGCCAGATCCTCTGCGTCGTAATATAGAAGAGATTTAGTTAAGAAACAGGGTCCTTTTCATCGCAATTAAGAAGAGATTCAGTTAGGGAACCGGAACCTTTTCGTCGCAATATAGATGAGATTCATTTAGGGAACCGCATCCATTTTTTCGTCGCAGTCTAGAAGAGATTCAGTTAGGGAACTGGATCTATTTTGTCGCAGTAGAGAAGAGATTTAGTTAGCGAACCAAATGCGCTGCGTTGCAATATAGAAGAGATTCAGGTAAGAAACGGGATCCTTTTCGTTTCAATATAGAAGAGATTTAGTTAAGAAACAGGATCCTTTTCACCGCAATATATAATAAATTCATTTGGGGTACCGGATCCTTTTCTTTGCATTATAGAAGAGATTCAGTTAAGGAACCGGATCCTTTTCGTTTCAATGAAATGAGATAAAGCTAGGAAACCGGATATCCTTTTCGTCACAACATAAAATAGATTCAGTTACGGATATAACCGGATATATCGACATTCATATATATATATAGTGATCTATTGGTTTTTACTACACAGTTGACCTCAAGACAGCAACGCCGTAGAAAGTTCTTCACACTATCGCTGAAATCGACTCTTCCCTCCCGTATATAATAATAGCAGATGAAATATGCGCGCTTAACAATGAGATTTATTGACTATCAAAATACATTTTTCCGATTCCATTCTGAAATTTCTGTCTATCTCCACCCGTGCGCAGCTACAATTTTCACACCTCCGCCGACACCTCAAACAGGGCCGCCCCGTCATACACGCGCACATGCACACACCTTAAGCGAAGCCAGGCACGCAGTTGTCGGCCACTCAGGAGGAGAACTGGGCGCTTAAGTTTATAATTATTTAAATTTTAATACAATTTTCCCATTAAGCGCGAAGCAGCAGCCGAGAAATCTTAAGTGTAAACAAAGCATAAAGCTGTCAATGGGCAATACTCATACCGACAAATTGAAGGTGCGAACGAAATATTTACTAAATACTCGGTAGACACCCACCCGAACGGGCAGGCCAGGCCAGGCAGGCAGTAAAGCGGCGGGCGAAAGTGCTGAGCTGCCACACAAATTGCAGATGAAAATATTGTACACGAATTAAATTTCAACGCGCAACGTAATTATAATTAAATGTAAAATTTATGCATGTGTCCGGACGTGAACACGTTCCTCTCTGTGCCACCACCACCACGCAGTTGGAAAGGTAGCGCCCATGGAGAGGGCAGATTCTGAAACTGTTCCTAATAATTGCAGTGCGCAGAAAGGAAAATGCAAGTGCAATTCTCGAAATGTACACAACGAACACCTTTCAAGCCACGGCAATTAATTTCGCGCGAGCTACTCGAGATTAATTGCGTATGTCCACACGCGCTCAAAATTATGGCGTCTGGCTATGATGCTGCTGATGCGTTGTTGTGGTTGTTGCCACAGCCGACAACTAGCGAGCGATCTTCTACTGCTGTTTTGGTGTATTAGCTGAATTTGTTGTTGTACATGCGTGCAGGCAGCTACCGTTTCAGGCATCAGCAGCCTCCGCAATAAATGTCAAGAAGCACGCACCCAGCGGATCCACCGAAGGGGCGAGCACCGCACACCTTCAGGCGAACAACAAAAACACTGAATAAAAAAAGTTAAAAAACATAAAAAATAATTTATAAGCGTTTAGCTTAGACTAAAGTAGTTGTAGCTTAACGATACACGCTCGCACGCACAAAAACAGCCAAGGCAGAACAGAAAGCGACAACCCAATAGGAAAAGTTTCGTTTAGGACAAAAATAGAACACTCAGGGTTAAGTAGTGAGCGCACGTGTTTAACGGGGACTCCTATTTAACCAAAGAACATAAAGAGTTAAATTCTGAGTGTTCTGTTCTTGTATTATCAAGCAAATTCTATCAGACTCATAATAATAGTCAAGCGATTTCTTCGGCTGATTCTACCATAAAAAAGTAACAACTTTAACAACAGAATACTTCCAACTATACTCTCATTTACTATATCCTAACATAATTTACCCACTTGTGGATTTTTCCCTCATAAAAGTGGAGGAACCGAGCTAAACACTGCGATGAACACTCTTTCTGTGCAACAACTCGTATTTAAACCTGAGTGTTTCAATTTTTATTGATTTATTTGTGATGTTCCTCCCTCCGCTGGACTATTTTCTTTGGTGGAAAAAGTATGTGAAAATTGACAAATTGTTTGTCATAGTGAGAACACTGCATCATTTATTGAAATGACATTCTAAACTAAACCTTTCATGATATTATCAACAGGCTTCATTTGTATGCAACTGTTTGTAGATGATTACAAAAGGCTTGAAATGAAGTCATTTGGTTCAAAGGGATTTCAAGTGAATGTGACTTAAACTGAATGTGACTTCAACTGCCTCTAACTGACTTCTGTCCAACTGTTTGTAAATGACTGTAAGAAACTTCAAATGAAGTTATCTGAAATGGACTTCGAGTACTGTAAATGACTTAACTAATTGCAAGGGACTTTGAATGATTTCAAATAACTTCAACTGATTGCAAGTGATTTCAACTGATTGCAAGTGACTTCAACTGATTGCAAGTGACTTCAACTAATTTCAAATGACTTCATTTGTGTTGTAAATGGTTTTAAAAAATTTAATGGAAGTCATCTGAAATGGAATTCAACTGATTGTAAGGTACTTATTCTGACTATAACGGACTTCATTTCTATCGAAATATTTGTAAATGATTGCAAGAAAACTTTAAATGAAGTCATATGATTAAAAGGGACTTTAACAGATTGTAAATGGCTTCAACTGGTTGTGAAATCAACTGATTGAAAATGACTTCAACTAATTGAAAGTGACTTCTACTGATTGCACGTGACTTCAACTGATCGTGATCGTAAATGACTTCAAGTTAATGTACATGACTTCAACCGACTGCAAATGACTTCATTTCTATTCAACTGTTTGTAAATGATTGCAAGAAAACTTAAAATGAAGTCATCTGATTAAAAGGGAGTTGAACTGATTGCAAGGGACTTCAACTGATTTCAAATGACTTCATTTGAATTCAACTATTTGTAAATGATTATGAAAAATTTACAGTGAAGTCATCTAATTAAAAGGTACTTCAACTGATTGTAAATGACTTCAATCGAATGTGAAACCAACTGATTGAAAATTATTTCAACTGATTGAAAGTAACTTCAATTGATTGTAAGTGACGTCAAATGATGGTAAATGATTTCAAATTATTGTAGTCACTTACAACTGACTTTATTTGTATCTAACTGTTTTAAATGATTGTAATAGGCTTAAAGTGAAGTCATTTGAAATTACTTCAAGTGATTCTAAATAATTTCAACTGATTTCAAGTGACTTCAATTTATTGTAAGTGACTTCAACTGATTGTAAATTACTTCATTTGATTGTACGTGATTTCAACTGATTGCAAGTGACTTCAACTGAGTCTAACTTACTTTCAAGTAAAAATAAACGAATCTCATTATGAACTCCAAAGAGTATTGCCATGATTTCAATTGAAATTTTGGTCACTGCCAGATATATGTTTGCGTATGAATATTGAAATGTCCTTTTCGTTTCAATATAGAAGATATTTATTTAAAGGGCAGGATGTTTTCGTCACAATATACAAGAGATTTAGGTAGGAAATCGGATCTTGTTTCGTCGCAATAATGAAGAGATGCAATTAGGGAACCGGATCCTTTTGTTTAAATATAGAAATTATTCAGTTAAAGGACAGGATCCTTTTCATCATAATACAGAATAGATTCAGTTAAGGAACTGGATATATCTACATTTATATATATTGAACTGTGAATCAGTGACCATGAAGCGTTGGTCACTTCAGTGACATTCATATGTAAAGATATTTCTTGCGTACATCAGAACTCATAAATGCAGAAAAGTTACAAAGCAATGTGAGTGAATTCTCCAAAGACCGCATCGTTCCCACGATTCTCCAATCGACGCATCCTTCCCACAATTCTCTCCAAAGACCGCCTCCTTCCCACAATTCTCCAAAGACCGCATTCTTCCTTCAACCGTGATACTAAACTCTCTGCTCTCTGTAGCAATAAAACTCTCTGCTAGATATCTCAGATGCTTCGCGAGACCCACGTAAATTGCCTACTGGGTGGAAAAGTGGCACCCGTTTAGCAGAAACAACATTGCCGTCCAATCTGTTGTAATCGATCAAATTGAAATTCCATAAAATCAGCGATTTTACATTTTTTAATTTATTATTTGCTGGGAAAACCGGTCGTTCCGTGAGAGAGAGAGAGAGAGTGAGAGTGAGAGAGTGATCAGGAGAGCATAGTGGACAAGGGAACGGCAGAGCAGAGAAGGGAAAGGTAGAGCAGAGCAGTGTAGCCAGGCACATTTTGGCCATTAACTCTTCCGTTGTTCTGCTGATTGTTGTTATTGTACTCGTAGTTGTATTTTTAAATACCCTTCCTTCTTCCGCTAGCGAGAAGCCTAGTTGAGTTGGCTCGAGTTTGATGTCAATGGGCAGCTGCTGCTGCGCCAATTCTGGGGCCCCCAGCTAATAGAAGCATCACATTATTAATTGATTCTACATTGAAGATTTTGTTTTATTTATTGTGTTGTGTTCGGCTGTGGTTGTAAAAGCAAAAAATTATTCACATTTTTTAATGTTATGAAATTTTACCAAAACTGATAAATCAGAAAATTCGCTGCCATAGAAATGCGATGTGACGCAGTACCTCCATGAATAGTAGGTGTATCGGAACTGGCAAGGAAGCAAGTATAGAGCTGAGCCGTGAGCGGAATCAGTGTCAAACTAGGATATATCTTTACTGAACCAAGTATAGAGCTAAAACAGATGTAGAGCTAAACCAGGTTGTGGAACTAAAACAGATGTAGAGCTAAAACAGATGTAGAGCTAAACCAAGTTATGGAACTAAGACAGGTGTGGAACTAAGCCAGGTGTGGAACTAAACCAGGTGGAACTAAACCAGATAGTGATCTGAACCCATTATAAAGCTGCACCAAGATCGGAACCAAAGTGAAACCAAGTATTGAACGAAACCAGATATATAGTGAAATCAAGTATATAGCTAAACTAGATGTAGAGATAAACCAGATGTGGATCTAAATCATTTATAGACATGACACAAAGAGAGGAATGATAGTAAAACCAAGCAAAGAGCTAAACCGAGTATAAATCAAAGTATAGAGCTAAATCGGATATGGAGATGAAATCAGTATAAAACTGAGCCATCACCGCAATCAGAAATCAGGTATATATTTGTACGAACTTTAGACCTAAACAAGTATAGAACTAGAATAAATATATAGCTAAACCAAGTATAGAGTTGAACCAAGTATAAAGCTGAACCAATTATGGAACTAAACCAAATACAGAGCTGAACCATAAGCGGAATGAGAGTCAAACCAAGATCCATCTTTGCTGAATCAAGTATAGAACTAAACCCGATGTAGAACTAAACCCGATGTAGAACTAAACCAGATGTAGAACTGAACCAGATGTAAAACTAAACCAGATGTAGAACTAAACCCGATGTAGAACTAAACCAGATGTAGAACTAAACCAGCTACTGAGTTCAACCCATCATAAAGCTTAATCAAGAGGTGGATCAGAGTCTAACCAAGTATATAGCTAAGTCAAGTATAGAACTAAACGAGGAGTATAGAACAAACACAAGCATAGAGAGGAACCCAATATAAAACTGAACCAAGAACTAAATCTTAGTACAATGGGCATCAATGCATGAGTGCTTGCAGGCCTCCTTCTTCGGCGGTTCTCCGGCTTACCCCACTTCTATGTAAGAACTAAACCAGGTATATAGCAAATCAAGTATATAGCTAAATCGAGTATATAATTAAACCTGGTATATAGCAAAGCCCAGTTCAGAGAGTTAAACCCTTGCCGCATTTTACAGAAGAACACTTCTCAGTCTCCCGTGAGGTGGGTCGAAAAAATTGGGATACATCGCAGCACAGTGTTTCATAGCAAAGCGCATTCGTCGAATTCCTTTCAATTTGGCTGCGTTTATTTAAACTTTTAACAATTATTTGTGCAATTGTGCGCAATTTATTGAGCAATTGAACCGTGATGTGGTTCTCGTGAGAAAAAATTGCACTGCAAAAATTGTTTACATGTTAATTTTTTGCCAAATTTTACAAAGGCTGCGACCGACATCCAGGACCACGGACCAAGCCGAAAAAAGGGAAGAAAAATTGCATTTTGCAACGGTAGAAGTTGCAAGCGCTGCAATTAAAAAATAAAACCCTTTGGCTACCTTTTTTCGGCAGCGCGTGGGCCGTGCCGGGCCGGGCCTTTGTATGAAAATTGAAATTACACCAACAGCAACAACAACAACGACACCAAAGCGGAAAGCGTGTCTCTTTCGGCTTTGTGGAAACGTAACAATCTCCAAAAAATAAAAACAACAACAAAAAATATACGAAACAATTGTTTTTGGTGTTTATATTTTTTTTGAAGATTAATTTTTTTTTTTTATTTTTTTTTGAGCTGTTCTGCCACCGCACACTCTCAAAGCTGGCGGCGGCAGCAGCAGGCAACGCACGCATTCCATGCAATTTTCAGTTAACAACTGATTCAAAGATACTTTTGTGTAAAAATAAAAAATATTGGCAAACAATTTACTTTTACCCGAAAAATAAAATCCAAGTAAATAAAGCATAAAAAAAGAAACAAAAACAAATAATTTGTGCACAAAGCAAGAACTTGACACAGGCGGAGTTAACGTCAGCAGCCGTGCGCGCCTGTCTACCAGCGGCAGATGGGTGCAGGGCAGCACCAGTAGCACCAGCAGCACCATCACCGGCTCCAACACCGGCACCATCGCCGACACCACCGATACCGAGCGAACAGCAGACACCGCAATTCTTGCACCAAAGCGTTCGAGTAATTTTCACGTTGCGCCACCTCGAGCTGCGGCCCGCGCCGTCAGCTCCACCAACCACACGTACGAGGAGTATCTGTGAGATACATTGATTTATTGTGCATATACCAGGGCCGAACACGCCGGCGAAAAGGATGCGCTGGACCGCTTTTGTTGGACGCTACGATATGCTGTGGTGCGGTGTGCTCTGTGGCACAAGGTATGCTCTGACTGTTTGGGACTTTTGTTGTTGTTGTTGTTGCCTTTATTGCTGCCATTGTTTTTGTGTGTTTTCGTTTGGCAAATTAAAAGCACATTTAATAATAATAAAAAAAGTTCAATTGAAAACATTTTTCTTTAAATTAAATTGAGAATGTTTTACAATTTTTTCCTATGCTTTTTTTTTGACTCACTTTAAAAGTTGAACGCATTTTGCCATTTGTCAATAATGGAACCGCCGCCCCGCCCCTCACATACTTTCATTGAAAATTGAGCGAAATCAAAATCCGCCAAAAGTGGACAAACACAGAAGACACACACGAAATGGGCAGAAGAAAGAAACCTTTAAGTTAAGGCAGGCAGAGACTGGGCAAACAGGCAGAGACTAGGCAGGCAGAGCTAGGCCGGTAGAGACTTGGCAGGCAGGCAGAGACTATGCAGGCAGAGACTAGCCAAGCAGAGACTAGCCAAGCAGAGGCTGGGCAGGCAATCACAGAGCGCCGCGCATTGATATTCCAAATTAAGAAAAATCAGTTTGAAAATTAGGCAACAAAAATAAAGGAAAAATTGCAGAAGAAACACGAATTTTGTTCGTACAAATTGGCAAATGTTCAAAGAAGTTTCTCTTCTTTCACTTGGCGTTTTATTTGTGCATGGCGTGAATTGTAAAATGGCTTATAAAGCTTTAAATGGCGCTAGCATGGGCGGCGGAGGATGTAGGAGCTGCCGACGCAGCCGCCGCAGCTGAGCAGCAGGACTAGCGAAAGTCAAAACTAGTTTGCATATTTAAAGGAGAAAACAAAACACAGTTCACGAAGTTTAAATGCGGCGCGCTGCTACGGAATATAAAGAATATCACAGAGGAATTAGTAAATAGAAATAATTTTGCAATATAAATAAATACAAATATTTAATAAAAATAAATATAAATATTTACACAAAATATTTTCATATTCGAACATTGACGAAGATTTACTAAAATAGTGACAACAATATAAGAAATATTATTACAGACAAATATTTGTTTCATATTCCAAAAATTAACGAATACCAATTAATTAAATTAAATAATTATAAATATATAATATTAAAATATAAAAAATATACAATAATAAATAAATATATATACTAAACATAAATAAATATAATAAAAATAAATTAATAAGCAAAATTAATGAAAAATGTAAATGAATAAAAATACATGAATAAGCAAAATTAATGAAAAATATAAAAAAATAAAAATAAATGAATAAGCAAAATTAATTTAAAAAAAAAATATAAGTAAATAAAAATAATTGAACAAAAAATTAATGAAAAAAATAAAAATCATAAAAATATAAAAAATAAATTAAAATAAAAAAAATAAATGAAAAAAATATAAAAAACAAGTAAATACAAAATAAATAAATAAAAATAATAATAATAATAAAAAAAAATTTAAAAAATTATAAATAATTATGAAAAATATAAAAAATATACAAACATAAATAAATATAAATAAATAAATACTCAAAACATAAATAAATGAATAAGAAAAATTCATAAAAAAAATAAGTAAATAAAAATTATAAAATAATAAAATTAAAAAAGTAAAGAATAAAAATTAAAAAAACAAATAAGTAAATATAATAAAAATAAATAAATAAAATAATGAAGAAAATTATAAAAATAAATAAATAAAATAATGAAAAAAATAGTAAATAAATAAATAAAATAATGAAAAAAATAATAAGAAATAAATAAAAATGATAAAAATAAATTAATAAGAAAAATAAATGAGAGTAGTAAAATTAATTTTAAAAAAATAAATGAAATTAAAAATAATAAATAAAAAAAATTAATATAAAATAAATAAATAATTAATAAATTAAAATAATAAAAATATATAAATGAAAATAATTTGAAAAAACAAAAAAATAAAAAAAGTAAAAAAAAAATTGAAAACCATTGTAAAAACCATAAATAATAAAATTAGTGAAAAAAAAGAAATAAATAAAAAATATATAAAAAAAATTATTGAAAAAATAAATGTATTATCGGCATTATCGGCAGATAAAAAATCAAAATATATAAAAAGAATATTTTAAAAATTTAATTAAAAAATCATTATTGATCATATCAGATAAATTGGCCTTATTTTAGTTTTCTGCATTAAATTAATAATAAAAAATTTAAACTTAAACATAAGTACAGGAAACAAATTTAACAAAGAAATTGTATAAAATAAATTTAAAGAAAAAAATTAAATATATAACGAAAAAATTTTATAAAAAAATCTTTAACTAAATTAATAAATTTCTTTCTTTTCTAATTATAAAATAAATTATTAAAAATTTGTTGAACAAATGTGTTAAAAAATTGTTAAATTAATTATTACAAAATAAATAAATAACAAAAAAATAATATTAAAAAAGATAAAAATATTATTAAAGAAAATTCTGAAATATATTAAAAAATTAAAATTATAAACTATATCATTAAAAGAAAATAAACTAAATTATGAAAATGAAATAATAAACTAAATTATTAAAACAAAATAATAAACTAAATTATTAAAATAAAATAATAAATTACATTATTAAAAAATTATCAAATATATTTCTAAAAAATTAGTTAAATAAATAAAATAAAAAATTACAAAAAATTATTAAAATAAAATAATAAACTAAATTATTAAAAATAATGATCAATTAAATGTTTAAAAAAAGAATTAAATAAATAAAAAAATTAAATTAAATTAAAAAATTACAAAAAAATTCTTGAAATGATGTACTAAATTATTGAAATATGATCAAATAAATTTAAAAAAAATAATTAAATAAATAAAATAAAATTTTATTAAAATAAAATAATGAACTAAATTAGTAAATGATCAAATAAACTTTTAAAAAATTATTTAAGTAAATAAAATAATAAAATAAAACAAAAAATGAAGCAAAATAAAAAATTACAAAATAATTAACATAATAAACTAAATTATTAAAAAAGATGAAATAATTTTTTAAAAATTAATTTAATAAATTAAATAAAAATATATTATAATAAAATAATAAACTAAATTATTTTGAAAAATAAACAAATAAATTTTTAACTATTTAATTAAATAACTAAAATTAAATAATAAATAAAGAAAATAAAATAAAAAATAAAAAAAATTCCAAAAAAATTTTGAAAATGAAATAATAAACTAAATTATTAAGAAATGAGGTAAAAAATTTTAAAAAATTAATTGGATAAATAACAAAAAAATTCATTTAAATAAAATAGTAAACTAAAATTGTTAAAAAATTATCAAATAAATTTAAAAAAAAAAAATTAATTAAAATAAAAAAATACAAAAAAATTATGAAATAAATAAAAAAAATAATAATATTTCTCAACCAAATGAAAAACTAAGAAAATTGAAATAAATTTACAAATTTCTCCAAAATTTCTAAAAATAGTTAAGAAAAAATTTAGAAAATAAATTATTAAAACAAACAGTTATCAAACAAATGAAAAAAAAATTGTATAAAAAACCAAATTGGCAAATTTCTAATTAAAGTTAAAACGAAAGGTATGAAGGCAAATTAATCATTGAGCTCAGTAGTTTGTTTTGGTGTTTAATAGTCTGGACGCCAGGATGTCAGTCAGTCATTTAGGGAGACTGGCAGCTACCAGCACCAGCAACAGCACCAGCGGAATCATCAGCAACAGCACCAGCGGAATCACCAGCAACAGCACCATCGGAATCACCAGCAACAGCACCAGTTCCAGCTCCTGCGCCATCACCAGCATATAACACTGACATTTAATGTTGCTGCTGCACATTGAGGCAAATGATTAATTATGTTTGCATGAGAGCAGCGTTGCTTGGCTGCCACTGCCACCTCCTGTTCTACCGTGACTGCTGCTGCTATCACTAAAATAAGTGTTGAGATATTGTCCCAGAGGAATAAACCCAAACGAACTCATCCCTGCAGCTGACAAGAGTCTGAAGATGTGCCAGTGGACAGACTGCTCTGATAAGGCAAGGCAGGCATTCAATAAAAAAATCCGAAAACAATTTATACTTAAATAAACGAGTATATAAAATATAATCAATATTTAAGCTCGGGAGTTGACTGTTGGAGGACTCCAGAGGGTTGAGAAAACTATGAAATAGCTTAGAACAAAGATGCCGTGGAAATTGGAAGTTAGATTTAAGGATGTTGTTGTGGTATAAGGAAAATTAAAGTTCGTAAAGGAATTCCAGACTAGCAAGGAAAGTATTCAAAAGAGAATTTTAAATGGGAATCAGCTCTTCCAGTATATATCTACAAAGAATGAGGAGGAGGCGTAGGGTAGTAGGAAAAACGCTCATTGGGCTAAAGGAGAGGTAGAAAAGATGCTCACTACCGAGCTTAGGGAGAGGTAGGGTAGGAAATACGTTCACTACTGAGCTTAGAGAGAGGTGGGGTAGAAAAGATACTCACTGAGCTTAAGGAGAAATATGGTAGAAAATATGCTCACTACCGAGCGTAGGGAGAGGTAGGGTAGGAAATATGTTCACTACTGAGCTACAACTGAGCTTAGAGAAAGGTGGGGTAGAAAATATACTCACTGAGCTTAAGGAGAAATATGGGTAGAAAATATGCTCACTACCGAGCTTAGGGAGAGGTAGGATAGAAATGACGCCTTCTGAAGCTAAACACGGAATAATAATGAATATGAAAGCTAATGCTCAGTAACTCCCACTTTACTCCCACTACTAAAACGTTGAACAATTTTGCGTTGCATTAATTCTGGCACCAGGATATTTTCTCATGGTCATGCCTGGTTTAAAAACTGCTGAATTTGGTTGCGTTCCAACACTCACAGAATGAGTCATCTTTGTCATATCCCGTTGTGACCCAGTGTAAGCAGCAACTTCTTCATGTGGCTGCAACATGTGCGTTTCGCTCATTTCCTCAGTGTATCCGTGTAGGTAGCGATTTTATAGGTACTCCTCACCCACACACACACACACACACACTCACATGCACATTTGAATGCAAATTAATTTCAAGGTAATTGTTCTACTCTGCTCTGTCAGTCAGTCCGCCACATGCGCGCGCAACTGCTCCAGGAGGCTATTAAAGCTGCATACTAAAAACCAATGAGAAGAAAACAGAGGAAAGAAGTGAAACTCGTAAAATCCCATGGAAGCGATCCGTCGACTGCAGTTTCAAAAGGGCACAAAATGCGCATTTTTCATGCAGAACGTCGTCATGGCTGCAGATTTCTAAAATTAGTACCAAAGCAGCTCAGACTGAGCATGATGAGAGCGTATTCCATCCATTCGGTGAAACGACGGCGTGATGCACCTTTGGAAAAGTATTTCAAGTGTGTGCCTGCCAAACTGGCACAGCGTTGCCTGCATATGTGGCACTTTTCCTTGAGGCATTTTTTCGTCTTCTTTGTTTGTAGTGAGAGATTCGTGCAAAGAATCAGTTACCTAAGTCAAGGCAAGACGAGACTAGTCAAGCCACCTTTGAGGCGACTTGTAAAGGTGCACCTCTTTCTGTGTTGCAGCTAAAATTAGCGCACAGGCAGATTGAAGTCGTAGGCAGGCAGTCAGGCATGTTGTGTTTCGGGATGTGTTGTTCGGCCTCATGTAGGGGCATGTGTTTTTCATGTGTGCCTCTTATGCCTCAGCATGCCTCAAGGTAAGACAATTTGAAGTGGTGTGGCTTTGAAATTAGGAAATTAGTTGCAAGTACTTAAGTTATTAAGGAAGTCGAAACGATCGAAAGGGAAGGGTGGGTCTAATGAGAAATGGCATAAATATAAATAAAATAGGTAAATAAAGTGATCATAAAATCTTTACTTAGATCAACTTTGAATTGGTTGAGGTTTTAGTGAAATATTCAGAAGCCACAGGGAATGATGTTGGCCTTCATTCTGGAAATAAACCGGATTCTAGAGAAGTGAGGAATGTGTGTAAATATGGCCATGGTGATATGTGAACTTCAGTGTAAATAGGAATCACTGTCGCTCGTCATTGAAGAGTATCCATTGAGTCCACCTCCAGAATATTCCTTCGAGTCCACCGTTAGATTATTCATTCAGTCCATCTTCAGTGTAACAATTGAGTCCACCTCTAGAGTAACCATTGAGTCCAAAGGTTAGAATACACATTGAATCCAAGAGTATCCATTAAGTCTACCTCCAGCGTATATTGAGTCCACCTTCAGAGTGTCCATTGAGTTCACCTCCAGAGTCTCCATTGGTTCACCACCAGAGTATCCATTATGTCCACCTCCAAAGTAACTATTGAGTTCACATCCAGAGTATACATTTAGTCCACCTTCAGAGTATCCATTGAGTCCACTTTTAAAGTATCCTTTGAATACACCTCCGGAGTATCCATTTAGTCCACCTTCAGACTATCCATTGAGTCCACTTCCAGAGCATCCATTAAATCCACCTCCAGAGTGTCCATTAAATCCACCTCCAGATTATCCATTCGTGACAAAGTATTCATTGAGTGGACTTGAGTGGACTCAATTGATACACCTCCGGAGTATCAATTGAGTCCACCTTCAGACTATCCATTGAGTCCTATTTTAAAGAATCCCTTGAGTCAACTCTAGAGTATCGAATGTGTTCACTTCCAGGGTATTCATTGAGTCCACATACAGAGTATCCATTGAGTCCAAGTACAGAGTATCCATTGAGTCCACATACAGAGTATCGATTGAGTCCACATACAAAGTATCCATTGAGTCCACATACAGAGTATCCATTGGTATCTTGTAGAGGTTCATATTGTACTGTAGGAGGTCTTATACTGTTCATTTCTTTATATAAGTTCCTGATTGAACAGTTCAGTACCTCCCAGTAATCCATTCCATTGACTCAGTCCACAAAGCACATCGTAAAGTTCCGTTTATCGTCTCTGCTACAATGTTTTGCTTCCAACTCTTTATATATATAAATATAGAGATAAACAGAACAATTCCTTTTTCTTCTTCTTTTACTTGGTCTCAGCCTCTGGGAGAATGGCACTAAACTTTCACCCACAATACCAAAAACCAAGAGTAAAGATATACCGATATTTTTTAGTGAGACTTTTCCAATATAATTAGTCCAATTAATAGTACATTTTCTGCTTTCTTCTTTGGAGTGTGTTCCAGAGAACCATCGATTGGTTTCCTTGTCATACTCTCATTAATATCTTGTAATAGATTTAAGGTTTTTTTTTTATAATACAATTCATTCTTTTTTGAGATCTTCAATAATGTTTTCTTTAAAGATTTCCAGAATACTCAAAGTAAGCCATATTTGATTGCTTCCTTCATGTACTATTCCTGTCTTAAATGATTGCTTCTTTCCTTGATTTCTTGCTTCATAAACTATTCCTGCCTTAAATGATCGATTCCGTCCTTGATTTCTTGCTTCATAAGATATTCCTGCCGTAAATGATCCCTTCCTTCATATGTTATTCCAGACAAATACATTTGTTTCATTGTTTTAATTTAATTATTTTTTTTTTGTCCTCTTGGAATGTGTTCTGCTAGTAACTCATTGGTTTCCTTTTGATTTCTTCAACAACATTATATTCTACTCTCTTTGATTATGTGCCGAGCCAACCTATTATTTGCTTTTTTTTAATCTCTTCAACAATATTCTGTTAGTATGTTCTTCGAAAATGTTGCATCCAAACCATTTGGCTTCCTATTTAGTTTTTAATATTATATTCCTATCTTCTTGTGTGGTGTGTTCCAAAAATCCTTTCTTTCTTTTTCTTCCTTTCTTAATATTCGTCTTTCTGTTCTCTTGACATCAGTTCCAGTCAGCTCATTAACTTTTCTTTAATTTCTTCAACAATATTCTGTTCGCATGCTCTATAAATGTATGTGGTCCAGACAAACCTATTCGCTTCTTTTTGATTTCTTGAATAATATTCTATTATAACCTTTTTTGAAAGTGTTCCGAGCAAACCTATTTGCATATTTTTCATTTCTTGAATGAGTTTGTATTCTAATCTTCTTTTTACAATATTGTTTCTTTCTTTATTTTTGCTTCATTTCTTAATATTCTTGTTTTCTTTACGTCTCTTCTAGCCAATTCATTAGCTTCTTTTTTATTTCTTCAACAATATTCTGTTCTAATCTTCTTTGCAAGTGTTCCAGACAAACCCATTGGCTTGCTTTTGAGTTCATCACTAATATTATCCTTCTTTTTGTATAGTGGTTTCCATAAAACCCTTTCTTTCTTTTTGCTTCCTTTCTTAATATTCTTCTTTCCGGTCTCTTTTAGTCTGTTCCAGACAATTCATTACGTTCTCTTTGATTTGTTCAGTAATATTCTGTTCTTCTATGAATGTAATCCCATTCCTTGCCTATGATTTTATTAGTTCTTCACTTTTAATATGAGAACCATTGATCTCTCTTATTCTATTTTATGATTCCGGTCTGCTCTGTCCTCCGTCATCTTTGTTCGTTCCTCGAATTCATTGCTTCGAAAGTTTGCCATAATTTCCCACACACGTGCGCTATAATCGCTTATTTGCGCCACCCTTCACCTGTTTTCGGGCAATTACCATAAATTTCCAATAATTTTCCCAATGCCCGATCGCGTCGCCCCGAGGCATTTGCCACACCTTTATTATATCATAAAAGCCATAAACATAAATACTCGTACACCAGCGGAATTTATAGCGGGGCTTAAGTGCAGGAATTTAAATCGCAGCACGCTTTGGCGGGCGTGCTTCTTTTTGCTTTAATTTTGCTGTTGTTGTTGTTTGTTCTTCCAACGTCACTTACAACAACAAAAGGCGAACACGCAAGCTTCTAATAAAATATGATGATATTTATTAAAATTTTTTTTTTTGGAAATTTTTTAAAGTTTTTTCTGAGGTTTTTTAAGTTCACCTCCGCAAAACAATTCTGTTCCATATTTCGTTATTGTTGTTGTTGTTGTTGTTTGGAACTATGCGCGTTTTAAATATCAATTCGCACCTTGTACGTGAATTATGTGCGACATTTTTGCGTTCACCCATTGTGAGAACGAAAACAAGTGGGCCGCGGGGGCGGGTAGGGAGCCATGCAAGGAGCCCAGTTGGCAAGTTTGTTTACTTTGAAAGCGCATAAAAACGATTCCATTCGCTGTAAAAACGAAATAAAAACAAATGAAGTGTTGTAAAAGTGTAAACGCGATATGAGTGGACGGACAGATTCCCACAGATATCGTGTTAGCTTTTATTTATTATTTTATAAACTTATTAGTTACATTAACAGAATTTTATGGCAGACAGTTTCGAAGCGTTTCCGTTTCCTATAAATTTGTTTACTTTTCCGAATTTATGCACATCACTTGCTTTTAACAAATTATTCCTATTAATTTTTGAGATTGCATTTGCCAAAATTATTTGCAGCATTGTGCATAACAATTCGCCGCAGGAAAAGTGTTAGTACTATTAGGCTAAAATAGTTTCAATGTATACATAGTTGGGTGAGGAGGATGCCAATACCTCCTATTGCGTCTATTCAACAAGAGAGAAATGGCATTAGTTCATAGCAATGACGTTAGTTCATAGCAATGAGGTTAGTTCATAGCAGTGACGTTAGTTCATAGTAATGACGTTAGTTCATAGTAATGACATTAGTTCATAGCAATGACGTTAGTTCATAGTAATGAAGTTAGTTCATAGTAATGACATTAGTTCATAGCAATGACGTTAGTTCATAGTAATGAAGTTAGTTCATAGTAATGACATTAGTTCATAGCAATGACGTTAGTTCATAGTAATGAAGTTAGTTCATAGTAATGACATTAGTTCATAGCAATGACGTTAGTTCATAGTAATGAAGTTAGTTCATAGTAATGACGTTAGTTCATAGTAATGACGTTAGTTCATAGCAATGACGTTAGTTCATAGTAATGACGTTAGTTCATAGCAATGACGTTAGTTCATAGCAGTGACGTTAGTTCATAGCAATGACGTTAGTTCATAGTAATGACATTAGTTCACAGCAATGACGTTAGTTCATAGTAATGAAGTTAGTTCATAGTAATGACATTAGTTCATAGCAATGACGTTAGTTCATAGTAATGACATTAGTTCATAGCAGTGACGTTAGTTCATAGCAATGACGTTAGTTCATAGTAATGACGTTAGTTCATAGTAATGACGTTAGTTCATAGCAATGACGTTAGTTCATAGCAGTGACGTTAGTTCATAGCAATGACGTTAGTTCATAGTAATGACATTAGTTCACAGCAATGACGTTAGTTCATAGTAATGAAGTTAGTTCATAGTAATGACATTAGTTCATAGCAATGACGTTAGTTCATAGTAATGACGTTAGTTCATAGCAATGACGTTAGTTCATAGCAGTGACGTTAGTTCATAGCAATGACGTTAGTTCATAGTAATGACATTAGTTCACAGCAATGACGTTAGTTCATAGTAATGAAGTTAGTTCATAGTAATGACATTAGTTCATAGCAATGACGTTAGTTCATAGTAATGACGTTAGTTCATAGTAATGACATTAGTTCATAGCAGTGACGTTAGTTCATAGCAATGACGTTAGTTCATAGTAATGACGTTAGTTCATAGCAATGACGTTAGTTCATAGCAATGACGTTAGTTCATAGTAATGACGTTAGTTCATAGTAATGACGTTAGTTCATAGCAATGACGTTAGTTCATAGTAATGACGTTAGTTCATAGCAATGACGTTAGTTCATAGTAATGACGTTAGTTCATAGCAATGACGTTAGTTCATAGCAATGACGTTAGTTCATAGTAATGACGTTAGTTCATAGTAATGACGTTAGTTCATAGTAATGACATTAGTTCATAATTAAGTCAAAGACCAAATAGAACAGACACTCTAATAAATGACGCGGGAATCGATTGTCTTTTCTTATTCTTCTTTGGTTAAGTTGTGCATATGACTATCTCTTTCGCCCATTGAGATTGTTTGTTTACATGTCTACTACTCGAATGCCATATCAACTCTGTACTCATCGTGAATTGTTTCTCTTCTGTAGCTCTTAAATTTGTGAGGTATTTTGATGAACATTTTTAGTTGGCTGACAATTGTTTAAATAATTTCAATTTGAGGCAGATTTTTGAAATTGCATATGGCGCTTGACATGGCTGACGTTGTTGTTGTTGTTTTTGTTGATGTTGCATTTTGTGCTCTAATTTATTAATACAAATGGCTTCATTTCTTAATGTGCCATTAATGAAGCGTTCTCAAATATTTCATTTTATATTTTGTCAATGAAAATTCAATTAATTTCAAGCGAGGTGAAAATTTATTCTAATTGTTAACAATAAATAAAATTATATTAGAAATGCAACGCCTCCTTTTCTAATGAATTTACGTTTGGTCAAGTATGAAGAAAAGATTCCAACAGAAAGAGGAACAGTCGCAATTAATTTATCTATTATAATAATTATATAGAATGGATGTGGTCGCTCAGAATGGCATAAATCGCGTCTTTAAGTGCTCATTGAGATATAATGCAGGCATGCAAATTTGGCATTAATAATAATAAAAATATATTATGAATATATTATTATGAATATTATGAAATAATGATGAATAATATTGAATATATTTATAAGTAAATAAAAAAAAAATTATTTTTATTTAAATTGGAAAAAATAGTTTTGCAAAAAATTATGAAAAATTGTTTAAAAAATTCAAAGAAAATTAAATTTTAAAAGTGGAACATTTAGTTTAAAAGAAATGATGGAAAGTTTAATGAAAAGAAAGAGAATGAAATTAAAAAAGTGGAAACCTTAAAAATAACATTTAACAAAAAATTTTTGAAAAACTAATTTAAAATAATGACGAATATTATTTAAGAAAATAGTATTTTAGAAAGATTTATTGAAAATTTAATAAAAAATTATTACTGAAGAAAAAATTAAATAAAATTGAACTTAAAAAAGTGAAAATTTTAATTTAAAACAAATTATTATGCAAAATTAGAAAAAAATAAAAGAGAATTAAGTTTTCAAAAAAAAAAAATTATTTTGGAAAATTAAATGAAAAATAAAATAGAATTAAATTAAATAAAGTGGAAAATTTCATTTAAAAAATAATTTTTAACAAAAATTTATTCAAAAATTAATTAAAAATAATTACTGTAAATTAAATTAAAAAATTATTTAAAGTTAAAATAGTATTTAAGAAAAACAATTGAAAATTTAATAAAAAATGACTTAAAATTAAATATAAAAAAATAATATTTAAGAACAGATTTTTTGGAAATTAAATTAAAAAAATAAAATTGTTAATTAAAAGAAAGAATATTTGAAAAACGAAGTTTTGAAAATTATATACAGAAAAATAAGAATTAAATTAATATTTAATTTTAAACTAAATTTATATTTGTATACTTATTTATATATTATAATTATACTTTATTATAATTGCAAATTCGTCATTAATAATAAAATATTCTGAAACGTGTTTAATAATTCTAATAAAATTGAAGAAACATTGGTTGCTTAATAATTTTATGAAAATCAAATGAAAAAATTATTGAAAATTAATTAAATAAATAACTGAAAATTAAATACAAAAAACAACTGAAAATTAAATAAATAAATAAATAAATGAAACTTAATTAAATATTATTAAAAATTAAACTTATAAAAATTAATTTGAAAATGAATTCAGAGAAAAATTTTTTTAAAGATATATAAAAAATAACAATTAGATATATTTCAGATATGCAAATTTGGGGTAAATAATAATAAAATATTTGCAGATTAATTACAATTAAATTGAAAAAAATATGAGCAAAAAAAAAATTATTAAAACCAAAAAAAAATAAAACTGAAAATAAAATAAAAAACTAAATCACCGAAAATAAAATTAAACAAAACGAAAATTAAAATACAAGAAAATTATTGAAAATTAAATATAGAAAAATATATTTTTTCATATTAAAAAGATTGCAAGAATTTTTTTATAAAAAAAACTGAAAAAGTTTAATTTAAATTTTATAAAAATGTTAATATTTAGTATTTAACAATTAAAGAATATTAATTAATATTTATATAAAATAGTAATAATTGTTAATAAATAATATTTGAAAATTAAGGAAAAAAATTTAATAATTCAAGAAAAAGTATTTGAAAATTAAAGAAAAAATATTTGAAAATCAAAGAAAAAAATTTTGAAAAAAAAAATTGCATTTTAAACGCAAATTGAATATTTAATAAAATCAAATTACCGAAAATAAAATAGAAAAAAAACTGACTGAAAATAAAATAAAAAACAAAGTAATTGAAAATAGAATAAAAAAACAAATTAATTGAAAATAAAATTAAATAAAAAAATAATTGAAAATTAAATTAAAAATAAACATTTATTTATTTTAATTTAAATTTAAACAACTGTATATTGAAATTAAACATTCGAAACTTAAAGAATATTAAAACATATTTATATTAAATAATAATTATTAATTTTGTTATTATATTATTAATTATTTAATTTAATTATTAATAATTATTAAATTATGTTTACAAATTAAAGAAAAAATGTTGGAAAAAAATTTGAAAAAATCGCAACTGAAATTAATTTAATTTTAAAAAAACAAAAAAAAATTATGGAAAATTAAATTTGAAAAAAATTACTAAAATTTAAATATAAACAATTAAATTAACAACTTTATTTAAAAAATTTATTTTTAATCTCCCAGTTTTCTTGAATAATAACAATTAAATTTTAAAAAAACAAATAAATTCATAAATTTATTTTAAAAAAAATTATTTGACAAATTATTTGAGAAAAATAATTTTATATTTTAGTTTCGCTGTTTCTCTCTTTTCCCTTGTAAATTATCCGTCGACAATAAAAAGAGTAAAAAGAGTTCCGATCCGAGCTGAAACCAATTTCTATCAATGTGGCTGATTCCCTGGCACAGACACTGCTTTCATAGGTCCAGAACCTTTCGATGGGGTAAACAGTAGCTTCATAAATATTATTATTATTATATTATTCCTTACACCATAATTAATTATGAGTGCAAGGTGTTGGGGGAATGAGTACTAGCTGCAGAGGCTTTCGACTCGACGAGAAAAAGATTTTATAGAAAGAAGCATTTTGGAGACCAAGCCCGTGGCAGGATTTGAACCTGCGACACTCGCAGGTTCAAATCCTTTCCTCAAATCCTTCTAGCATGCTTACCACTACACTACAGAGGGTGGCTCTTCATAAATAACTTGATATGTGAACGGGAAAAACGAGGCCTATTTTCTATCTATTACTGGAGAGCCCAGCACGCGGCACTCGAGAAGATTTATTGACCCTGTACTCATCAAGGTCGAAGCTATTCTAAACCTCAGAGGAAATGATATTCAACTCTACACTGAACTATTAACAGGAAAGACACTGTGGACTCAATTGCCATATGAGCAAAATAGGACGATTCCTGCCGACTCTGTCGTGAGGAGCAGGATACGTCAGAACACGTTTTATGCACCAACACACTTAACTATCTGGGCCCAAGCAGACTTAACTATTTAGACAGGAGCAGACCTAAGTATCTAGTCACAAGCAGACTTAACTATCTAGGCCCAAGCTGACTTTACTATGTAGGGCCAAGCAGACTTAACTATCTGGGCCCAAGCAGACTTAACTACCTAGCCAGCGGGTTCTTAGCTCCAAATCACCTAGTTAAAGTTAGAGAGTACGAGATTTATAAATAGTCTAGAAGTGTTTTGGTTGGTTACGAGGCTGCACAATAGATCTTTCAGGTCGCTATTAAATAATAATGATGTCACCGTGTACCTGGCGTAATCGGGCCTTGGCTTGCTGCTGGCCTGGTCGTGGCTTCAAACACAACCTTCAAATTGATAAATTGCTCATGAATGTTTCCTTTCTAGTTGCTCCAACAGCAAATAACACTTTGGTAGCTCGGTTGTTGTGTGATTGTTGTTGTTGTTGTCGTTGTTGTGTGGTGTATTTTTAAACAAATAGCAGACACATTATTATTTCGTTGTTGTTGTCAAAGCGCTTCGAGCACTTTGGCGGGTTGTCAGTGAATTATTAGAAAACTGTTCAAAAATTGACAATTAAAAATGACGACGTACATTTTCAACAGGTACAAATTGGCCAAATAGCTCAGCACTTGAATGGGCCCGGAGGCAAAGAGGACACGCACACACACACGCAACACACACTTGGTCAGTCGCACCTGCCATTTTGTCAGCTCGACAGCTGTACAAATATTTTAAATATCATATTTTAAAAGCTTTCGTGGCAGATTTTTGTTTGTTCTGCTGATGTTGGGGGTTAATTGCAAATGAATGCAAGAATTTTGTACAGAAAGAGTCGTAAAAAGTCGCGTTTTTTTGGACGTTTTTCTCCAATTTTTTTTGATTTTTTTTTTTTTTAGTATATTTTTGTGTAAATAGCAAAACAAAAATTAATAAATTGTCAACTTGGTACTGCGCAGCACATAAATTAGCGATATTATTACGGCTTATTAAGAAATAAAAGCACAGCAACAACAACAACCTCAACAAGGGGGAAATTCCACTGCAATCAAACTTACAAAAACGCAAATAAATCAAAAAGGATTATGGCGCGGCAAATTTACAACTAAACGACCACTTTTCAAAGGTTTATCAAAGAGAAATCTGTTCGCGTTTCTGTTTGGTTTTTATGTTGCTTTCAGTGACGCAAGAAACGCATTCTTCGCGGCGTCAAGAAAATCGCATCAAATTGTAACATGTTGTTGCCAGC
The DNA here is from genome assembly GCA_920105625.2 of Clusia tigrina. Taxonomy (NCBI): domain Eukaryota; kingdom Metazoa; phylum Arthropoda; class Insecta; order Diptera; family Clusiidae; genus Clusia; species Clusia tigrina. The sequence continues at coordinate 221,510,494 of OV050031.1, forward strand.
GGAGGGGGGGGGGGGGGGGGGTCTGGGCATGTATGTAGGCGGCGGTGGCGCAGGTGAACAGCACCAGCACAATTAACACACACATTTTTACGCAAATCCGCAGGACGTCACTTTCAAAGAGATGCGAACAAAGGAAAAATAAATTAAATAAAAAATGAATATAAAATAATATTAATATAAAAATAGACAGCAAAACGTATAAATGCGAAATTAAAATCATAATAAATTAAGAGTAGTGGTAGGAACATGATTTTCGGCGCCTGGTCGAATGCCGCACACCCTACGACGCAAACTCAAGCATGTGTGAGAGATTTGTGCGTAGATGGAAGGGGGTTTTATGAGGAGATCATTGAAAAACTAAAATAGATTTGAATATATATATATATATATATATATATATATATATATATATGTGTGTGTGTGTGTGTATATATATATATATATATATATATATATATATATATATATATATATATATACATACACATACATATATATACGTTATTATTGTTACGAAATCAACATGCCATCTGATTGGTTGATAGTTTTAGGGTAAGCGTCAATTTCAACCCCTAAAAATACACACTCGAGAAGGCATGCGTCACTGCGATGAAAGGCTAGTGGAAGTTCTGGTATACAGGAAGCATATAGGCGACTGCACAATTGAGGAATCAAGCTGAGGGATCTTGCTCATAACTAAGATATATTCTCCAAAGCACCTGTGGCTTTTGTGTGCCAATGGTCCGCAGTCAGATGTCAAGGTCTTCAGTCAGGTGGCAAAGGTCCGTTGACAGGTTGCAAAGGTCCGCAGATCAGATATAGTGAGGTTTCGTCACTTTCTCCACAGAATCTACAGAGGTAGCATATGAAGATGGGCCCAACTTATTCATATGAAAGTTGGAGTCTAAGTCTACAGTGTCCGCTCAAAACGCCTACAATGATTCTAAATTAACTCCAAGGAGAGCTGAAGGCCCTGGCAGCTAGTGCTCCCCTTACAATGTAAAATAATAATTAAGTTATTGTTTTTCTAGTAATAATAATAATAATAATTATATCTCCAAGGATTGTTAATTAACTTTTGAGCTGTTTTAGGATTAAAGTCAAACCCAGAAGAGCTTTGGACTGTTGTAAACCTGAAAGATTTTTCCAGGTCTGACTGCTTTTTGCATCTGGTCAGTTATTCAGCAGACCTCCAATGGTGTTGAGTGATAGATAGTCCACAGAAGGATTCAGGGCCGTTGAACTGAGAGGCCGCATGCTTCCTTTTGCTAAGCTAACAGCCTTCTCATTTCCCTCTATTCCTATGTGGCCAGGTAGCCACAGTGGAGATATCTTTGGTTAAAGAACCAAACCTCAATATGACCTCCCTCTCCTTCCTCTCCCACACTATTACATTCGTTTGCTTCACAAACCATGCCAGCAACTAAGACTGCCCAAACTCTGTGTGTAGGGTGGCAATAAATTACCAAAGCACATACAACAGCACGAAATGGGGTGCCACATAAGCTCAATGTTTACTTTTATTATGTTTTCAAAATAATTTTTGGCAAATGTGCCACTTTTAATAATTTATATTTTTGTTAAAATCAAGAAAAAGGTAAAAGAAAAACTAATCTAATATAAAATGGAATAAAATTCTGTTCATTTGACAAATTTTATTAACTTTCCAGTCCAGATCGCGCGGTGCTCCACAAACAAAAAGATTTCTTTTAATTAATTCAAAGTGGTCATAAAGGTGTCATTTTTATGAAGTCTTTTTCTTTTTTCTGTAAGTTTATTTCCATTAATTTTCTTTTTATGTTTAATCCGTTTGATTGTGTGTGCCCACAGGCGAGATTTAGAAAAACCAACAAAACGAACAACATTTTCTTTAATTGAAAATGCAAATAAAAATTTAATAAAAAATTCAAATAAATAACGGCAAAAAAATACATTAATTTATTCAACTTTTGTGTTTGTGGATCCTTCCAAAGTGATGAGAAACGGAATGGCCTCTGCTAATAAAAATTATAACTAAAATAATAATAATTGCGGGAAGGAATTTTGGATATTCTTTCTGCTCTGATGGTGATGACCCCGCCAAAGAATCATGAAGCAAAATCGGAGATTTATTTACTAAAACCTTTTCAAAAATCGTTATTGATAAGAGAAATCTGTTTAATTGTGTGAATTGTAGTCTAAAAGAGACCGATTTCATCCCAACTTACCAACATTGATAATAATAAGGCTATCGCTGAACCCCTCCAAGGAATCATTATTGATAAGAAAAATCGAGAATTCTTTAGGATTACCCTTCCAAATATCATTATTGGTCATAGATATAGTCCAATTATTTGAATTTTAGTCTGAAGAAGCTCTATTGCCATCCGCACCCACCAACATTGGTATCACTGAAGCTCTCCAAAGAGTCATTATTGATGAAAAATCTGGAGAATTCTTTAGAATTACCTTTCCAACTACCATTACTGATAATGGAAATAGACCAAATGTTTAAATGCTAATCTGAAGAAGCTCTATTGCCGTCCGTACCTACCAATATTGGTAATAAGGGTATCGTTGAAGCTCTCCAAAGAGTCATTATTGGTGAAAGATCGGGGATTTATTTACTAAAACCTATTCAGAAATTATTATTGATAATAGAAATAGTCCAATTGCTTAAGTTTTAGTGTGAAAAAGCCCAGTTTTCATTCCATACCTCCCAACAATGGAAATAAGGGTACCAATGACCTCTCCAACAAATCATTATTGATATACAAATCGGAGAACTCCCTAGAACTACCTTTCTAAATATCATTATTCATAATAGAAATAGTCAAATGGTTTGAACTTTAGTCTGAAGAAGCTCTATTGCCATCCGTACCTTCCAACATTGGTAATAAGGGTATCGTTGAACCTCTCCAAAGAATCATTATTGATGAAAAATCGGTGATACTATAACCTTTCCAAATATCATTATGGATAAGAGAAATCTGTTTAATTGTGTGAATTGTAGTCTAAAAGAGACCGATTTCATCCCAACTTACCAACATTGATAATAAGAATATCGCTGAACCCCACCAAAGAATCATTATTGATAAGAAAAATCGAGTATTCTTTAGGATTACCCTTCCAAATATCATTATTGGTCATATAAATAGTCCAATTATTTGAGTTTTAGTCTGAAGGAGCCCAATTTCCATCTAGGCCTACCAGCAATTGTAATAAGGGTATCGTTGAGCCTTTCATTATTGAACAAAAAATCTGGAGAATTCTTTAGAATTACCTTTCCAAAAATCATTTTTTATAAGAGAACTCTATCCAGTCATTTGAATTTTAGTTTTAAAGTGACCGATCCTCCGACCATCATCCCAAACTACTCACCGACAGCAGCAATATCCTTTCCTTTACATCTTACCTTATCCTTTACATTGGTATTGAGAGGGGAGAGGATATTTCTGCTGCGTACAAGAGTACTCCTGGAATCGATGTCAGGGGAATTCATCATTCTTTGTCGTGTTGTGGTCTGCATTATTGGAGCGTAAGTAAGATTGTAGAGAGGACATTTTTAATGCGTACAATGTTGGATGAAGCTCTCGGAAGTAAAAGGCAACGACATATTTGTGATCTGGGTTAGACTTCTTACCAATATTTGCAAAATAAGCTGCCGAAGTTAGAAGAATTGATTTGAACGACTTAACTAATGACTTTTGCTAAAGTTGCAGAGACGGAAAAGGGCAGGAATGAGTCCTTCACTGGCCTATCTCTCCATCGAAAGCAGAGAATTGCATCATTAGTTAAGTCGTTAAGTTTCAGAGAGACGGAAAAAGGCAGGAATGGGTCCTTCACTTGCCTATCTCTCCATCGAAAGCAAAGAATCGCTTCATTAAGACCATTTAGGTCCCCATTATAAGGTCGTATGTAAAATCGCAAAGCAAGTATATTTCTACCTCGTGCATTGTAGGGTCTAGCTGTGGGAAAGAAAAGGCAACGACATACTTTTGGTCTAGGTTAGACTCCTCAATACAGACTGGAGAAAGCCTGTGATTGTTGTCAGGGGTATTCATCATTCCTTGTAGTAGAAGCAGGTTTTGAATTAGGCGACTTAACTAATGACTTCTGCAAAAGTTGTAGTTATGAAAAGGATCAAGTAACGGCCTTTCACTTGCCCGACTCTTCGCCCTAAACGAACAATTACTGCTTAAGACCAGTATTGTCTTTATTATGAGGTCATAAGTAAGATCGTAGTGATCATATTTCTGCCGTTTACAATGTTGGGTCTAGCTGAAAGTAACGATCTTATATTTGGTCTAGGTTAGACTCCTTAATATAGACAAGAGTTCGCCTAAGATAGGTGGCAAAGTTATCACCGATCTTTGTAGTGTAAGCTATTAAGCTAGAAGAATTGATTTAGGGGACTTAACTAATGACTTCTGCAACAGTTGTAGTTACACAAACGAGCAAGCTTGACTTCCCCGGCTCTACGGCGAAAGCGTAGAATTGCTCCATGAAGCCAATTTAGATCCCCATTATTGCTTCGTAAGTAAGGTTAAGGGTACAATGGGCATCAAGGCCTGAGTGCTTGGATACCTCCTTCTTCGCTGCTATCTAAGTAAGGTCGTAGTGAGGCCAAAATAGCAGAAAGGAAGAAATCATGGAGTAGGTAGGTAGGTAGGAGTGGCCGCCTAGTTTGCCAATAGCTCACTTGAGCACACATAATGGCCCATTGTGATACCACGATGTGGCGCCGTTGAAGCACTGGCCAAAAAGTTCTCTTACTTGAGCTGGTGATAGTCAGCGCAAGGGCAGCTCCAAGAATCATGGAGTAGTTCATAATAAATACATTATATATCATAAATGCATTATATATCATAACTACATTATATCAAATATAATAGATATATATAGTATACACATTTGGCTCATAATACCTCCTCTATATTATCCTTCCTACTTGCTGTGCCGTGTTGCCTTCACTATTGTGTATATCGCCCCCTTTGTACATCAATTTTAATGCAAAATTATTCTTTAATTTTTATTGCATATTTTCTAATGAACACTCTTATTAACGAACCTGCTTTGTTGTTGTTTTTCCACAAAGCCACACTTCTCTGATGATCATGAATGGGGTGGTGGTGCTGCTGCTGCTGCTGGTGGCTATGAATATGGTTATTCACTCGGTGGGTTTTGTTAATTTATCGCAACGCGCTCCCAGCAGCACTCCCAGCAAGTGTGTCAGCGGCTCATTTAACTCAATCAATTTTAAATAAAATAGAAATTTAAGAATTTGTTTGTTGTTAGTGTATTTTTTTCACGTAAGAAACGCGATACAGGCGCGTTACGACGTCGCGTATAATGAATACCAACAACAACCACGTACGTGCAAGTATCAAATGTATCCAGCAGTTCCGCTGAGCCCATCAGAGAGGCCCACAAAAAAATATAGAAAATAATAATGGAAAAAAGTTAATGGCACACAAATTAATTTCAATTAACTGTTGTTGGCGGTAGACGCCGTGGCCCAATGATGTGCGAACGGACTGTCCGATGGCTGGCTGGCTGACTGGCTGGATACCCCGTTTGCTCGATACCATGTGTTGCCTGCTGCTGCCGGGGGGTACGGGCCTGCGCTTCGAGTGGCCCGCTCGCCTGTCATCGTCATTGATCATTGAAGTTGTCATAGGCATGAAACGTGGTACGCGAGCAAGATGGCAGGAAAGAATTCCACTGCTCGGGGTTTATTACATTTTCGCACACATGCAAATCAATTGAACATGATTGATCAGCACTTAGCATGAAAGCTGGAATTGAAGTTAATGAAGAATATTAATCATCCAAATTGAAGGTATACAAAACAAAGCCCTCAATGGTCGGCGAAGCCGCCTGGCTGGTCCACTAAATAAGTCGGCCAAAGAGTGTGGCGTAGTGGGATGTTGGATTATGTGTCACGCTCACGGAAATTTCCAGATCGACTCTTACGTGTCCTTCAGGTTCACACTCACAGATATTTCTAGATCATATTTTTGTATCTGTCCTTCTGATTCACACTCAGAAATTTCCAGATCATGCTTTTTAAGTGTCCTTCGGATTCACACTCACAGAAGTTACCAGATCATGCTTTTTAAGTGTCCTTCAGATTCACACCCACTGAAATTTCCTGACCATGCTTTTTAAGAGTCCTTAGACAGCTTCACACTCCCTGAAATTTACAGATCATACTTTTTTCAATGTCCTTAGACAGCTTCACAGTCACAGAAGTTTCCAGATCATACTTTTTTAAGTGTCTTTCAGATTCACACCCACTGAAACTTTCAGACCATGCTTTCTAAGAGTCCTTAGACAGCTTCACACTCCCTGAAATTTCCAGTTCAAACTTTTTTCAGTGTCCTTCAGATTCACACTCACAGAAGTTTCCAGTTCATACTTTTTTCAGTGTCCTTCAGATTCACACCCACTGAAATTTCCTGACCATGCTTTTTAAGAGTCCTTAGACAGCTTCACACTCCCTGAAATTTACAGATCATACTTTTTTCTGTGGCCTTCAGATTCACACTCACAGAAGTTTCCAGATCATACTTTTTTAAGTGTCCTTCAGATTCACACTCACTGAAACTTTCAGACCATGCTTTCTAAGAGTCCTTAGACAGCTTCACACTCCCTGAAATTTCCTGTTCAAACTTTTTTCAGTGTCCTTCAGATTCACACTCACAGAAGTTTCCAGTTCATACTTTTTTCAGTGTCCTTCAGATTCACACCTACAGCAGTTTTTACTTTTTTCAGTGCCTTTAGACAGCTTCACACTCACTGAAATTTCCAGTTTTTTTCTTTTTTCAGTGTCCTTGGACTAATCTCATGATTAAGAAGATTATATAACTTTTTCGGTGTGAAGGATTCTTATCAATCAAAGTAAAAGAATCATAGTCCAAGATATAAGAGTTCTGCAAAGGGAATGTGAACGGATTTTAAATGAGATTCTCTTTTAAGTACCCTTGGACTAATCTCATGATTAAGTTATGAACATAATAATGATTTTTTCGACGCATGGGCTTCTTACCAAGCGAACTGAATGAATCATGTTCCAAAAAAGTCGTCCCTACAAAGGATTATAAATGTGAAGGAAATAGTTGATCGTTATTCATGATTAAACATGAATGAGTGTGAAAGTCATTAGTAAAAAGTTCTAATAAGATGAGATTTCTATTTCACCAGTAGATGTAGTTCTGAGTTTCGGAATGGCCTCGAAAATACCCGATATAAATAAAAACTGTATACGTCATGACGATGGAGTTCAGTTACAACTGGGATATGATTGTATATGCATGTTATTCTATATTCATAGAGGTGAATGTCAGATATTGTTGACATTGTTTTGACATTAACTAAGTTGGCGTCTATGGTCTAGGGAGACTAATCTCCCAATTGTGGGTTCCCAATGCATGATATCATAATATGTGCATGTTAATATATATGTTTGATATTCACAGATGTGAGTTTCAGATATTGTTGACCTGTTTTGACATTAACTAAGTTGGCGTCTGTGGTCTAAAGAACCTAGTCTCGCAATTATGGGTTCTCTGGTCATGATATTCTTATATATGCATGTTAATGTATAGGTTATATACTCATAAAAGTGAATTTCAAATATTGTTGACTTGTTTTTAGTCTAAAAAAGTCAGCCTCTGTGGTCTAGGGGACCTAGTCTCGAATTTGTGGCTTCCCAGGGCATGATCGAGTCGAAATTGCTCGAACTTGTTCTTCCAAACCCTTTCAGAGGTATTATAAATAAATGAATAAAATAAAATTAACTCATTAAACAGGAGTTTTTAAACTATTTCACACAATCCAGTGCTCGAACCAATACCATAATTTTCGTAACAATATACATGCATATTTCACCATATGAGGAAAGCCGCAGTTCGTCGCTCCCTTTGCTTTTGAACTATTCCCAGTTACTCGTAGTCGCCCTAAGAAGTGTGTTTATAGAACCCTTCAGCTTCTTAGAACTTTTATAAGAATATTCGTATACTCTACTTATCTCAGTATCTCTTTGTCGCCCTAAGCAATGTGTGTATAGAACCCGCAAGCTTCTTATAATTGTTATACTTATACTCATACAATCTCCTTAAACGATTGCCAGCATCTCGTAGTCGCCGTAAGCAATGTATGTATAGAACCCGTAAAGTTCTTAGGACTTTTATAAGAATATTCGTTCTATCTCCTTGTCTCAGCATCTCGTTGTCGCCCTAAGCAATGTGTGTATAGAACCCGTAAGCTTCTTAGAATTTTTATACTTATCCTCATACAATCTCCTTAAACGATTGCCAGCATCTCGTAGTCGCCCTAAGCAGTGTGTTTATAGAACCCTTCAGCTTCTTAGAACTTTTATAAGAATATTCGTTCAATCTCCTTGTCTCAGCATCTCGTTGTCGCCCTAAGCAATGTGTGTATAGACCCGTCAACTTCTTAGGATTCTTATATACGTATACCCGTACAATCTACTTGGATATTGCCAGCATCCCGAATTCATCAGCTTCTTAGAACTTTGATACTTATACCCTTACAATCTCCTTGCAGATGGCCAGCATCTCCCTGTCGCCCTAAGCAATGTATCTCTAGACCCCATAAGCTTCTTAGAACTTTTATACGCATACTCCTCCATAGTTGCCGTTACAATAAGAAATCTAGAAACTGTTCTTGTTGCCTGGCAATTAAACTGATTACGCAATTGCACCTTTTTGCCCACTTTGTTTTGAGGTCTCCTCCAATGTGCCGCCACTTGGCTGCGCTTGGCCAAGTTGGCCCAGCCCTGCCGCATTGTTTTGGAGCAGAACACCAGAGCCAGAGCGCATATTTCTGCGTCTGCTTCTAAATATGCGTGAATTTATGAAATTGCTACGTTTCATAAATCTCTGGCGTTGTTCTGGTTTTTTCCTTGAGAGATTTTATTGTCTTGCTTCTGGCCATCAGTGCGTTCGTTTTCTATTATGCAAGTATAGAATGGGTATGTGTGTGAGTGTGTTTGTGTGTGAGTGTGTTTGTGTGCAGCACGTTGTAATTATAGAAAATTTATTTTGACAACTCGTTTGATGTGGTTTTATAGCAGGTCAGTGCATATTTCTCTGTGTGTGTGTGTGTGTGTGTGAAATTTTCTTTGCCTCAGTGCCATTGTTGAATTGTGAAATATTTTGGCAAATTTGATGACAACTTAATTGCTTCTTGTTGTTGCTTTTTGTGAGCATTTTCGATAGCACTGCAATTGTCCTCTTGTTAGAAATGCCTCACAGCCCAACACACACGATCATTATTTGCCTAAATGCTTTACTTAAATTACTCTGCTAAATTATATATAAAAATAAATCGTTTTTAAAAGCCGAACCACACAATTCTATCGCTTAGTTATATATATAATGGGGTTTTAATTAAATTGTCCACTTTCAATTTATTTATTATCTCATTAAAATGAGCGAAGAAATTCATAAATTTTGAGGGGTTATTTTAGAAATCATCCTCACCAAAAATTCGCTCTGATCGCTTAATACAGAAATTAGTGGTATCTGAAAAAATAGCTCATTTAATGTAAGTTGGTGAGTCCATATCAGAGATATGTTCCGTTATGTGACTCCTCATATACAAGTTTTGAGTTTCGCCCCACGGCGAAAGGTAAATAACGAAGGTGAACTTGTGACCCGTGAGAGCTCTGAACAAAGAAAGGCTCAGAGTTGATGAATATAATCTTCTATTCTTTACTACAGGTTTACTGGAGTCTTAAGAGAGCTTTGCCCCCAGACTGAATATACTCTTCTATTCTGTATTGCGATGTTACTGGAGTCTTAAGAGAGCTTTGCCCCCGGACTGAATATAATCTTCTATTCTTTACTACAGATTTACTGGAGTCTTAAGAGAGCTTTGCCCCCAGACTGAATATACTCTTCTATTCTGTATTGCGATGTTACTGGAGTCTTAAGAGAGCTTTGCCCCCGGACTGAATATAATCTTCTAATTCTTTACTACATATTTACTGGAGTCTTAAGAGAGCTTTGCCCCCGGACTGAATATAATCTTCTGTTCTTTATTGCGATTTTACTGGAGTCTTAAGAGAGCTTTGCCCCCGGACTGAATATAATCTTCTAATTCTTTATTGCGATTTTACTGGAGTTTTAAGAGGACTTTTCTCCCAGACTTGGAATAGGTAGCTCAAACTGCGTCTTCTGTCTGGAGGAAGAACAGTACGATGCATAGAATTTTAATTGTGCTTCTTCTGCCTCTGCCAGAATTAGGAGGCGCATATTAGGGTCAGTTGGGTTAGAAACGGACAACGTACATTCCTTAACCCTGAACAGACTTCTGAGATTCTTGAAACAGTCAAAGAAGTTTGCTAATGTGTAACTTCCCTTACACAATCCTCTTTTTCCTATTTCCACCAAATATTTCCAGCCTAATAATCCAGTGGGCATCAATTCTTGTAGTGCTTGGAGACCTCCTTCTTTAGTGGTTCTCCGGCCTACCCCATTTCTATTCTATTATATATTCTATTAGGGTAAGTACGCCACCGAAATACTAGAGTAATCCTAACTACAAAGAAGCAAAACATTTCCTCAGTATGGAATCTTCTTCGTATTTCCCTCCTCGTTTGCACCCTATTAGGAAAAGCGAAAGTGAGTTGTTAATGGATGTCCTCCCAGTTCGAAGGTTTACTTACTCAACCCTCAGATTCTCAAGTTCAGTTCAGTAATCATTAACTTTTTTAACCAATATTTGTATTTATATATGATCTATACATAAATATAATAATAATTTGTAACATATTATATATATAAATATATTATATATATAAATATATTATATATATAAATATATTATATATATAAATATGTTATATATATAAATATGTTATATATATAAATATATTATATATAAATATATATATAATATATTATAATATATGATGCCGCTTATATATATAACATATATTATATATATAAGCGACATGATTGTTTTATTCGCAGATCCCCTATCAATCTCTTAGGAACGAGTGGTAATGGAACTTCTCTGTGCGTATAGGCAGATTCACAGCTGTTGTCCGAACAACTTTTGTTGGTATTTTTACATGCAGTTTGTCAGCTGTTAAAAATTGAGAGCGCAACGAAAGTTTGCTTGGCTCTCTTTCGTTCGATCAAATTGATTTTGATTTTCTGTCCGAACAGCTCGATGATTAGGATTGCCACCTACTCATTTTTATTATTTTCGTTGCCAATTTTATGTATTATTATGAGTGAATATCATAAATACGTAGGTTGGCAACAATACAAAGAAACTAATGACTATCTGAATATAAATAAAAAAGTATGCCGAAGAAAGCGGTGAACCATACTTCAGATCACTCTCCAACAAAAAAATTTTGAGAGCATAATAAAAGTTGTTCGGACAAAAGCGGTTAATCCGCCTTAATACCTTAATACGAAATGCCTCAAATGAATGATTGAAAAGTATCCATGCTGCATAATATTGTCACCACTTTTAGGTGGACGTTCCTTTTTATCGACCTTCCTTATTACAACAACAGAAAACGGGCGCGACCGGGATTACCAACTCTGATTTGAATAAGCTTACAATAGGAATCCATTTCAATTTCGAGAAAATCATCCCTATCGAGAATACTCACTCTGATTTGAATAACATTAAAGTAAGAATCTAGTTGAAAACCGAGAAACTAATCCAAATAGGACCCGAACCGAGAAACTAATCCAAATAGGATCCGAAACGAGAAACTAATCCAAATAGAAATGTTTAAAAATATGGAACGTTAAGTATAGTATAATAGATATCTTTTGATCTGATTGATATATCTGATTAATTCAAATTATGATCTTATGTTCCGAATGATATATCTGACTAATTATTTCAATTATGATCTTATGTTCCGATTGATATATCTGACTAATTATTGCAATTATGATCTTATGATCTTTTAAGAACAACAAAAAACTGGTGCGACCCATAATTTGTATTGGGACCACTCCTTCGGATTAAAATAGGAATTCTGTAAAATCCGCCAATCATTCCTATCTGAAATACGCCCTCGAATTTGAATAAGGAATCCAGTTGAAAACCGACAAACTGATCCAAAGTAGGACACAATTGTTTAAAAATATGGAACGTCCAACAAATAGAGTCTAATGGATGTCTTATGATCTCAGTGATAAGGCCGACTAACTGATTCCAAAAGAACCGTGGACCTTACTAGAAGTCCGAACAGAGTTTTATTCAAATATTTATGTATTTATATTAAGTTAACTTATTTTATCCGAGTAATTTTAATTTATATTTTTGATAAAGTAGGCAGGTAAACCCAACTATTATTATCTGTTGTATTCCCGAAAGTCCCTCACAGTTAATTTGTGCAAATTTTCCCTACATCACTGAATGAAACAATGAATCAAAAGAGCACTCGTACTTAATTGACTGGAGCCCTCATGCACTCGAATTATTCATTCATATTCTTATTGGTTTTGCCCGCATAGCGCCGCGAAATGGAGGGAATCTATAAAAATTGCGTCAGAAGCTGCCACAGATGCAGTCAGCAGCAGCAGAGGCAGTACTAGTAGCAGAGACACTACTAACAGCAGAGGCAGTACTATTAGCAGAGGTAGTACTAGCAGCAGAAGCAGTACTAGCAGCAGAGGCAGTACTAACACAAGAAGCAGTACTAACAGCAGAGGCAGCAACCACCAGCAGAGGCTGTACTAGCAGGAGAGGCAGTACTAACACAAGAAGCAGTACTAACACAAGAAGCAGTACTACCAGCAGAGGCTGTACTAGCAGCAGAGATAGTTCTAGCAGCAGAGGCAGCAGCGGCAACAGAGGCAGCAGCAGCAACAGAGCACATTTAACGATCTTGAAAAGAAAGTGAAAAACAATTTGAACGTGCAACGAACCCACACTCACACTCTCAGGCATTCCTGGCTATTAACAACAATAACAATAATAATTGTAAGCATTGCACTTCAAATGCAATCAACAACGGGCAGCCGCAACAACAACAACAACCAGCAGTGACAACAACAATAGCCAGCAAGAAAATAACGTTAAACTACCTAATTTTCCTGCTGGGGGGATTGATAAAACAATTGTTGCTGTCATATCGGTAAAGGTATGGTTTTTTTGTATAATTCAACTGGAACTCGAGGGGATTTTTTTTGCTTTTATATCATTTTGAACACGCCAAATGCACCCGTATGCGCACAGCGGCTAACTCACATATTGGTTGTGGTTGTTGTAGTTGTTGTTATTGTTATTGCCGTTTGTCTGCATGCGGTTAATTGACGTAAATTAAGGTAGGCTATCAAATAACAAAACGAATATAACAGCGAAAAAAAAACAGAAATTATTTTTAATGCCTCTTTAATAAAAATTGAATTTCGTTTCGGTTTGTAATTTCGTTTTGTTGTTGTTGTTCTGCTGGTACATTTTTATAGTATCTTAAAGCCACAAGATCGGTAGCTGGGTGTATTTGCCTCACATGGTTCTGAGGCGGAGTGTGTGTATGTGTGTTCGTGTGCATGTGTGTGCGTCTCTGGTGCTCAATTGAAATTAATGTTACTACCTCCGCGTAGTACTTTGGACCGTCATGAACCTTCACAGCGATAAGCGAGCGACCAACTCCATTTTGTGCAGCGGCGCTTTTTACATTCTTCTTATTTTCCTCATTGGCTCAAGTTATTTTTTGTCTTTCTCTGTCGCTCACCTTCACTTAGGCCCGCTACGACCGTCGACGGTGTGCTCGTGCCTGACTGTGTGGGGTGCATGTAGAGTGTGTATGGGTGTGTGTGCGTCTGTGCCGAACAAAGCAATCTTCCAGATACTCTTGCCGGTTGAGTACGCTTGAGCTCTTTAAAACTGATTAAGGCATTCAAGTCTTGAAGACTGCTTCTTCAACGTGTTTTTATTTCTTTCTTTCTTATGGGTTGTTTTTGTTGTTTTTTTGTAATTTTGTGGTAGTGTTGGACCTGCTGCAGAGCATGAGATCATCGTCTTTTACATTGAAACGTTAAAGAACTCGCAAGCCATTCACGCACACACACACACTCACACATCAGAGTTGTACCAGAGCTGGATGAGTGGAATAAAATGAGGCAAGCACACAAGAGAATGGAAAAGGTTGCTTGTGATTTGTTTGATCTTGAGGTGCAGGGTGCGAGCGATAATTCGTACACATGTGTAAGCCTATCGGGAAATCTCCTTGGCATTTAAATAAAATTAAAATAGGAATCAGTTATAAGTCGGAAAAAATCAGGCCTATCGGCAATACTACCTTTAATAAGATTAAAATAGGAATCAATGAGACCTATCGGGAGCACACACTTTGGTTTGAATAAGCCTAAAATAGGAATCCAGTTCAAATCCGAGAAAAAGTGTGCCAAAGACGAGCACTTAATTGCTTAAAAATATATGTAAGACGAGATATAGTACATTGGATGTCGTATGGTCCGAGTATCTGACTACTTAATATAACAAAAAAACGGGTGCTACTGTCCATTTATCCCTATTGGGAATACTCCCTTTGATTTGAATAAGTTTGAAATAGGAATCCATTTCAAATCCGAGAAAATCAGATTGAATAGGAATAATATTGAAATACGAACCAATTACAAGTCCGAGAAACTATTTCCAAAATAGAACCCAATTGCTTCAAAATATAGAACGTCAAATATATAATGTATTTTGATCTCAGTACTATATATGAATAATTATTACAACAAAAACACGGGTGCGACCGATAATTTGACCCTATCGACAACACTCCCTTTGATTTCAATAAGATTCAAATCCGAGAAACTGTTCAATATAGGACCCAATTGTTTAAAAATTTAGAACGTCAAATATAGTATAGTCTCTTTTGATCCCATTGTTTTATATGAAAAATTATTACAACAACAAAACAGGTGCGACCGATAATTTGTCGCTATCGAGAACCAATATGGTATAATGTCTTGATCTCAGTGCTATATATGACTAATTATTACAACAAAAAATCTGGTGCTACCCATAATTTGACCCCATCGAGAACACTCCCTTTGATTTGAATAAGATTAACCCAGTTCAAATCCGAGAAACTGTTCAAAATAGGTCGCAATAAGGTTAAAAATATGGGACGACAAAATTAGTACAATGTGAATGATCTAATATATCTGTCTAACTATTACAACATGTTGGATTGATTATTTGTACACATTCAACCTTATCAGTTTTAATATATGAATGCATTTAAAATTCAAGAAAATCGGCCCATCGGAAATACTCCCTTTGGAGTTGATGAAGATTAAAAGAGGAATCCAGGCAAATCCGAGAAACTATTCAAAAGAGGACCAAATTGTTTCAAAATATATTGGAAGATAATAATAGTGTGGAAGATTGTTCCATCATTTGAGAGGCAATTCATGCAAAACAATTATAATTAGTTCCCTGGGATTTCAGTAGAATTCTAATAGGATTATTCTTAATTAGAATATGATGGAATATTCTAATAATACAGTATGGTGCTATAGATAGTTCGCTTGGATTTCAGTACAATTAAAATAACCATAAGAATATGCTCTATTAGAATATGATAGAACTTTTTTTATGGTCCGCTATGATATTATAAATAGTTCCCTAGGATTTCAGTACAGTACAAATAGTCCTAAGAACATGCTCTATTCAAATAGGATGGAATATTCTGATGGTCCGGCATGGTATTATAAATAGTTCCCTTGGATTTCAGTACAATACAAATAGTTCTAAGAACATGCTCTATTCAAATAGGATGGAATATTCTGATGTTCCCGTAAGGTATTATAAATAATTTCCTCGGATATCAGTTGAATACAAATAGGCATTATAATATTATCTTTTTATGGTTCGCGAATGTTGAGGCTGAGGATTCCCTGGGATTTCAGTAGACTTCAAATAGACATAAGAATATTCTCTATTAAAATATGATGGAATATTCTTAAAGTAGAATACAAACAGTCAAGAATATCCTCTATTAAAATCGAATGTTGAAGATGAGAATTGTTATACACCAAATTAATACAAAGCAATTATAACTAGATCCCAGGGATTTCAGTAGATTTCAAATAGAAAAAATTTCTATTAGAATATAATGGAATATTCTTATGGAGTGCGAGTGGCGAAAAATTTTTCTATGTACATATATTTAAATTGTATATGTATATATTTATGTACTCGTATGTAAATTTTTCTCTATTTTAATCAAAATCTAAATGCATTTTCATTATTTCACTAAAAATCTCGAATAAACAAATAAATTCAGTCATAATTTTGAAACCAAATTAATTGAATTCCATTTCACCGCTTCTCCTGATAACTGTACTCATGCCTCCCCCCCTAAGTCTGATAGTATGAAATTGCCTTATCTAAAAATTGTAGTTAATTCCCAACTCTTTTCCGTTACACACCCTGTATGCTCCATTAATGACCGTTTCACACGCACACACGCCAGCCTGCATACCTACGCGAATGCGTACACTTGAGTGTGAGAGTGTGTGTGGAATTGCTTTCCGCCTCCATGTTGTATCGTACCGCATTTAACTCGTTTTGTGTGCGACCGCATCGGAGCAGGGCCCAGGCTTATCTTCCTTTCTGTGACTTATCGCCTTGAAAATATCTTTCAGTTAATTTGTTTTTATTAAAAATTTTGATAAAGCGTAAACGTACGTTTAATTAGACGCAGTGAGGTATGCACCGAAGAAGAGGAGAGACAGACAGAGAGAGAGAGCCACACAGTAAACAAAATGGCGTCTCTGTATTCACTCGTTTCATTGTACGAGTATTTGGGGTTATTTCTTGAGTCATGATGAAATTCACCAGAATTCCTCACAATTAATTGTAATCTTTGGATGAGTTGAAATTGGTTTGGAAAGGAAGGAAAGGGAGAGAACAGTTATAATATTTCCTAGTATCAAAAATTGAAGAATTTGCAAAGCTTGCTGATTAAATTTTGAAGCCGGTTTCGGTAGAAAGTCGGGGAATCGGTGAGGAAGCTTATCGCTAAATTTACCTATGATTTATTTTTAAAATTTTTTGACTTAGTAGGGCAATGATTCCATGAAGATAACATCTGCGGAGTTACCAAGGGCAACGGAATTTTTTGAAGTTTTTATAGAAGTGTTCAATGATCTTATCATATGTAGGTTAAACCAAGATTGCTGTGACCCCAAAAAGGTGGCAAGTATTGCTTATCTAAAGAACTGAAAAGCCTCACAGAGTACATAATCAGTCCTTTGGAAGTGTAACCCTCGATTATTTGTGGGGAGGTCTCCGTCTCTATAGAACTGAAAGAGTATATCATCAGTCCTTTGGAAGCGTAACCCTCTCGTATTTCTTTCAGGTCTCCATATCTGTATAATTGAAACGATTCTCAGAATACATCACCAGTCCCTTGGCAGTGTAACCATCGCATATATCTTTTGAAAACTCAGTATCTGTGGCACTGAAGGAGCTCTCAGAGTACATCATCAGTCCTCTGGAAGTGTGACCCTGTCATATATCTTTGAGTTCTCCATATCTATAAAACTGCAATGTCTTTCAGCAGTTCTTTTGAAGTGATACTTTCACATATTTCTTTGGAAAATACAGTATCTTTATAACTGAAACGCTTCTCAGAGTACATCATCAGTCCTTTAGAAGTGTAACCTTCTCGTATTACTTTCAGATCTCCGTATGTGTAGAACTGAAATGCCTCTCAGAGTACATCATCACTCCTTTAGAAGTGTAACCTTCTCGTATTTCTTTCAGATCTCCTTATCTGTAGAACTGAAATGCCTCTCAGAGTACATCATAAGTCCTTTAGAAGTGATACCCTCGCATATTTTTATTGAGAACTCCGTATCTCTATAACTGAAGCTTCTCACAGAGTACATCATCAGCCCTTTGGCATTCTAACCCTCGCATATTTCTATTGAGATTTCCGTATCTTGAATATTTGAGCAACTTTTCTGGGGATTTATTGAAACACGTCAGAGTGCATTCCGCGACGAAAGTCCTTGGAAGTACAGCCTGACATTTCTTATGATGACCAACCTAGAACCTTGAAGTATCTAACACAGTGATCTAAGGTCAGGGCGTATAAATATCTGACTTGACTACTTCACGATTCCGTTGTTCCCTTCAGTTCCGGCGATTCTTGTCTACTTTGAACACGAATTCTAACCTGTAAATTAAAAGTAGGCTGAAAACTGAGGATTTACCTGTTTTTTGGTGTTTCAACATTTCAAAAAAAATATTTTTAATTAAAAACATTCACGTGAAAAATCACTTTTAATGAAAGCAATAAAAAGGTGTCAAGAGTTCTTTGCCTTTCTATGATGAATTTAAATACCGATTGTAGGTTAAGAAAATTGCAATTGAAACAGAAAATCAAATATTAAAAATTTAACTTTTTTGTACTATTTTCAGTTCCATCCTTGGCGTCCAGTCTCCATCATCACCATCAGAACAATGCCAAGAGCAACAGCAGCGTCGACGATGAGAACTCCTCGTCGGGACCTGCAGCATCAATAGGAGGAGCCACGTCGCCGCACGTTGATTTCATGCTGGTCAACTGTCCTCAGTGTCATGTGCGCTTGTCCGGATTTCAGGTGAGTAAAGACGGGATCTGAACTTTATTACCCCACCCCCTCCCTGCCCCTTCAATCCGCTACAGAACTAGTGACACTCAGAAAATTGTATTGTGAAAAATTTCCATTTGACAGGCGCTGCGCGAACACATCGCCCTGGAGCATCCGCACGACAAGCTCAACTTTGAGAATTTCCACATGACTGGCGGCAATTATCTGCATCATCAAATTGGCAGCAGCAGCAACAACAGCAACAACAACAATAACAACAACAACGACAGCGATGACAATGAGAGCAACAGCAGCACCACAACTGCTCTCAAATACACCAACTCGGTGAAGAGCAGCAGCAGCAGTCACAACAACAACAACAATAATAATAATAACAACAACAACCACATTAAAAACAACAACAATAGTATTAATTCAGACCACAACAGCTGTGCCGCCACAGCTCTGGTAGGCGTGGCAGCGGCGGCAGCAGCTGCTGCAGCTGCATCAGCGGTAACATCCTCGTCAACTACATTGACGCATTCGCCGCATCACCCGCACATCATGTTACCCAACAATGCCACGCCAGCATCCTTAACGCCAGCTTCGCCCCCCACGCCACCCACTGATCTCAGCGCCAGCTCACCATTCGCGGCTGCGCACCAGGCGGTCGCTGCAGTGCACCAACTGCCGCCACATTTGCCGCCCAACTTGCATCCTGCCGCTGCAGCTCAGTTCATGGCCGCCCTGGCCATGCAAACGGCTCAAAGTGCTGGTGGTGGCGGTGTCTGCTCGAATGGTTCCGCTGCCTCGTCCACCTCATCGCGCACCTCACCCACCAGTCAACTGTTGGCGCTGACAAACGGCCATCATCACCAACACCAACACCGCCATCAGCAGCAACAACAACAACACCTCCAACACCATCACCACAACAGCCAACAACAACAACAGCAACTGCAACTGCATCCACACCACCACCACATGAGCGGCTCCAGCAGTGTGTACGATTTGGAGACGGCCCGCTCCATGTCGAGTCCTGGCT
The DNA here is from genome assembly GCA_920105625.2 of Clusia tigrina. Taxonomy (NCBI): domain Eukaryota; kingdom Metazoa; phylum Arthropoda; class Insecta; order Diptera; family Clusiidae; genus Clusia; species Clusia tigrina. Next base: position 221,530,123 of record OV050031.1, read on the forward strand.
CGAACATGGGCGACGGCGGTCCTTACCAGTGCATGCACTGCACGGCCGCGTTCCAGTCGCGCGACTTGCTGGACAAGCATGAACTGCTGCACTCGCCAAACTCGCAGGCCCAGGCGCAGGGTGTGAACCAAGTAAGTAGTAAAACTCCACTTGATTATATGATTAGATAAGTCCCCCGGGACACAGCGCAGAGAGTCAGAGAGTGTATCAAATGTTGCAGTTGCAAGTGCAAATGACACGTTAAATTAGTTTTCTCTCTCTCTCTATTCCGACTGAGAGTGTGCGTTAAGTACCTCGTTCTGTGCTGCGGTGGTTGGAACAAAGGGACGACATTGTCTGCTTGGTAGAAATGTGAGGTTCTGCGATGTTACTAAAAGAAACCAATTCTTCTGACTCCTCTACTCGAGGCGACTGAGCTGGTGCGTTCTCTGCTGATAAGTACAAAACGATTAACGATGTACTCGCTTGAATGTGAACCGTGCTGGGGGTATGAGAGTTCGTATGTGACTCCAGTTTTATCCATGTATGAGTGAGTCATTTATGTAGTTACACTCTGTATGAAATGTTAGAAGCAAAAGTAGCATGGAAATCGAAGAAGTTTTCCTTGAAGAGCTCAGATATTGTGCTGGTGCCTTTTGTGATCTTGGAGGGACTCTTTTTTGTGTATATGTATATTGAAGTCCTCCCTCATTTTATAACCAAAATCCATGCTGTGGGCATGTTTCTCAAGTATCTTCAGGAGTTCTCCACTATCTTTAGGAAATGTTCACTAGATTGCTTTGAACCGTAAATGGATTCGATTCACGCTGAGAATTGGTGTATCATCGGGAAATGTTTCTCAACTATCTTGAGAAGTTCTTCACTATCTTCAGGAGATTTTCACTACACTGCTTTGAACTGGAAATGGGTTCTATTCACGCTCAGAATTGGTGTATCATCGGGAAATGTTTCTCAACTATCTTCTGGAGTTCTCCACTATCTTCAGGAGATGTTCAATATATTGCTTTGAACCGTAAATGGGTTCGATTCCCGTTAAGAATTGGTGTATCATCGGAAATGTTTCTCAGCTATCTTCTGGAGTTCTCCACTATCTTTAGGAGATGTTCACTAGATTGCTTTGAACCGTAAATGGGCTCGATTCCCGTTAAGAATTGGTGTATCATCGGAAATGTTTCTCAACTATCTTCTGGAGTCTTAAGAATTGTTGTATGAGATGTTCACTAGATTGCTTTGAACCGTAAATGGGTTCGATTCACGCTAAGAATTGGTGTATTATCGGGAAATGTTTCTCAACTATCTTGAGAAGTTCTCAACTGTCTTCAGAAGATGTTCAATATATTGCTTTGAACCCGTAATGGCGATTCAATGGACTTTAGGAATTGTTGTATCATGGGCAAATATTGATGTGAGATGGTTAGATACGATTGCACTCCCTTGGGGGAAGGAAACTCTGTATCATTATTACCACATGAGTCGAATTGACTGTATTACTTCACTTCAAATCATATCCCACTGCTATATGACTACAGAATATCATACGAAGTAGTTCTTTTTCCTAATATAGCAAAAAAGGTTCTTGTGTCAAGCATTAACAAAGACCGTAGGCATGTCAAGATATGTCAGGGAGCAATATATTTAGTCCTCGAAGGATTCTGGAATATTACTTTACTTGTACTACGATTAGACTTCTTCCAACGACCCATGATTCATGCGGATTCCCAATTCATTCTGAGCTGAATTAGAAAGTTGTTTCGGATTAGGAGTGATATTCCTTAGAATCCGTTCGAGTAATTTCGGCATATATACTCGTATAAATAGGATATAGGGTTCATGGGTTCATACATTGCTATTTGTGCGGAGGCTTTTCTAGGTTCAAATATATTTTTCTTCTGAACAAATCTGCCTCATTCTAATCAACTCGGCCCATTATTGACTACTCGATTTTCTTAATTATTTTTATTAGCCATGAAACATCATCTTGGACTATGCTGCAAGGTGTTTCTGATTATTTCTTTCCATCATTTTTCACGATTCTTACACATTAATTTATTCGTTTATTGACTCTTTTCTATAATTTTAATTTGATTTTATTTTTATTTATTACCTTGAATTATGTTGCAAGCGCTTTCTTTGCTTATTTATTATTTACCCCAGAGTTCGGTCATTTGTGGTTTTCGAGTCTTGGAGCGTATTTTGTTATTTATCGTCCCCCGAACAGAGAATTGTTGTTTTCGTTTCACTGACTATTAATTGATTGTAAGAGCCATAATAATAATTTAAAGGCAGTTGGCACAAATCTTTATTAGACCGACATTAGCTTCTTTTATTGGCGTTTGGCTGAGTGTGTTTCCTCAGTTTTATTTTCGCTGAAAAGTTAAAGTTCAAAACCAAAGCAGTAAATTACAAGAAATTTCTGTAAGATATCTGGAAAGAAATATGTCTCCCGAGCGCCCATGTAAACGCACGCAAACACACGCACACACACAAACACTCTCACGTTAACACATGTGCAGGCATAACAACTCGAGAGGGCTTCATGCTTGAACCCTATGAGGCACGCTCACACACAAACACACACAAGAGAGAGAACGGAAAGCAGCCACTTGATGAGACTTGTATGAATTTTACAAATATACTCAAGGAAAATTGTTAATAATCACGCGATCAAGGCGATCAAGGTAAAGCGGGTTGAGTGTGCCTTTGGATACATACACGGAATGTGTTCATGGTGTTCTTTCAGAGATCTTTTTGGGAGGAAATACAGGGAAACAAATTTTTAGGTCTTCAGGTCTCTCTGATATGAAAAAACCGACACAATACATGGTTAGAATTCATTGGAAAGAAACATCGAAGTTTGTGCTGAATGTTAAATACTAAAATTATGTATTTCCCAGAGTTAGTGGATTAGTTTCTATATGAGAACTCATTAATAGACATAAATATATAAAGGAAATATCAAAGATATTAACATTAAACTTGATAGTGACTATCACCGATATTGCGAAGTCGGACTCGAGTCGGGCAGTATTTCTTTGATGAGGTTTTTCAAGTAGTAAGCAATGATTTTAGTAGACAGAGAAGTATAAATAATTGAGCAGTGATCTTAGTAGACAGAAGCGGAAGCAATTAAGCAGTGATCATAATAGACAGAGAAGTATAAATAATTTAACAATGATCTTAGTAGAACGATCTGATCAACGATAGTGACTTAGTAGGCAGAGAACTATAAGAAATTTAATCTTAGTAAACAGCAAAGTAGAAACAATTTAATTGTGGTCTTAGTAGGCTGAGAAGTATCAGAAATTTAGCAGTGATCTTAGACAGAGAAGGAGAAGTAATTGCCTAGTGATTATAGTAGACCAAAACGGGGAAGTAGGAGTAATTTAGCAATAATCTTATTAGACGGAATAGTAGAAGTAATTTAGCAGTGATATTAGTGGTACGATGTGATCATGATCTTATCTGAGTGATCTTTTTAGACAGAGAAGTATAAGTTAGCTGTGATCTTAGACAGAGAAGGAGAACTAATACGTTGTAGACGGAGAAGTAATTTAGCAGTGATCTTTGAGAGAGAAGGATAAGTAATTGAATAGTGATTTTAGTAGACCGATTAAGTAGAAGTAATTTATCAGTGATCTTATTAAACAGAAATGGAACCAATTTAGCAATGATCTTAGAAGAACGATCAGATTAACGATAGTGATCTTAGTAGACAGAGAAGTATAGGAAATTTAGCAATGATCTTAGTAGACATATACTAGGACGAATATACACAGTCGAATATGAGTTTTGAGCTAGCATTGATCGTCACTTCTTTGAGTAAACAACTTCCAACAATCCATAGTGCGAGTATAGTTTATCTCCCTTCTCATCTCGGTAATGAGATTCTAGTGGCAATATATGTAGTGATATCTGATATGCTCATGTAGTGATATATCGAAACTCCATCGGCTCAAAGGCTGATTGATGATGACAACATTGTTGATGTAGCTGAGAGTCGTCTGTAATTAGCGGTGATACTGTAACTGAGAGACTGCTTATATGTTCCTTCCTCCACTTCTCACATATTTTGTTCTTTATGTTTACGCTGTTTTATGTTTTATGTTTGTACAATGAACCTTTAAGTGCTCTCCCAAAGAAGGCTGTCATTCTAATCTAGACACTTACTACGACCTGTGATATATGTGGGTAACCCTAAGATATGTAACTCTATGATAAGTAACAGTATCTTCGCCAAGAAGGCATTCTTTCGCCAACAGTCTCAATAAGGGATTCTTTCTCCACTAATGTCAAGAAGGGATTCCTTCGCCAACAGCGACAAGAAGGGATGCTTCCTCAACTAATGTCACGAAGGGATACTTTCTCGACTAATGTTAAGAAGAGATTCTTTTCCCAACAATTTCAAGAAGGGATTCTCTCGCCAACAATCTCAAGGAGGGATTTTTTCTCCACTAATGTCAAGCAGGGATTCTTTCGCAAACAGTCTCAATAAGGAATTATTTCCCTAACAGTCTCAAGAAGATATTCCTTCACCAACAGACTCAAGAAGGGATTCTTTCTCGACTGATGTCAAAAAGGGATTCTTTCTCGACTAATGTCAAGAAGGAATTCATTCCCCAACAATTTCAAGAAGGGATTCTCTCGCCAACAATCTCAAGAAGGGATTTTTTTCCACTAATGTCAAGCAGGGATTCTTTCGCAAACAGTCTCAATAAGGGATTATTTCCCTAACAGTCTCAAGAAGACATTCCTTCGCCAACAGACTCAAGAAGGGATTCTTTCTCGACTAATGTTCCCCAACAATTTCAAGAAGGGATTCTTACGACAACAATCTCAAAAAGGGATTCTTTCTTCACTAATGTCAAGAAGGGATTCCTTCGCCAACAGCGACAAGAAGGGATTCTTCCTCAACTAATGTCACGAAGGGATACTTTCTCGACTAATGTTAAGAAGAGATTCTTTTCCCAACAATTTCAAGAAGGGATTCTCTCGCCAACAATCTCAAGGAGGGATTTTTTCTCCACTAATGTCAAGTAGGGATTCTTTCGCAAACAATCTCAAGAGGGGATTTTTTCTCCACTAATGTCAAGCAGGGATCCATTCCCCAAAAATCTCCCATATTTATGATACTGTTATTTTATATTTTAAGTTTTACGTTTTCACAATGAGCTTAGTGAGTTTTTCCAAAGAAAGCTGTCATTCTAATCTAGACCCTTCATGCCCTGTGTATGTGTGGCATAGGTAACAATCTGCGGGAGAACCTTCGCCAGCAATCTCAGGAAGGCATTCGAGATTACCATAATCAAATCGGGCGACTAACCATTTTCCGTGAGTGCACCGCGCCGCCTGCTTTCAGGCACATCAGCCTGAGAGTCAGCAGCATATTGGAAATGATCTTTGGACATGCCACGGCGTACGCAAACAAAGGAGCGCTTTGTTTTCGAAATACCTCAATGCTGCATTTCACAATGAAAAGGAAAAGTTTAAAGTAGAAATCAGAACAAAAACAAAGGCAGCAGAAGAGAAAAAGTAAATCACAAATAAAACTGTGTAAAAAATATTTTAATAAATTGCCACTTGAGCGTTTGATTGAAGTTTCTTGATTGCGCGTGTTGGGCAAAGGAAGAAAAATGCAAGAAGACGGTAGGGAGCAGATTTATTTATCAGTGGAACCGCGGCCAGTGCCGACCAGTGTTGTTGCAGCCTCACCAACCACAAAAAGAAAGTACACGAACAAAAAATGAAATTATTATAAAAGTTGATTTATGGGCACGGCATGCATCGCGTCCACACTCAGGCTCGTAACAATTCGCTCCGCCGCTGAAAAGGGCGGCATTGTGCGCAGATAGGAGCGTGCACGACGCTAACTTTTACTGACATTTCCTGTCGCAAGTGCAGCGCAGCCGCAGATAAAAAAGTGAAACTTGGCAGTCGAAAAAATGACGCTCAAGTACTCGAGTGCTGCAAATGAATTTTCGATTTTTTCTGTCCATATTCAAAAATCTTTTCTTATTTCAAAAAATATCTTTTTTTTAATAAGTTTTTAGTATTTTTTTATTGAAAGTTTAAAGTACAGCAAATGAATTTTCTTATTTCAAAAAATATCATTTTTTTAATAAGATTTTAGTATTTTTTTTATAGAAAATTTAAGTACTGCAAAGTAATTTTTGATATATTAAAAAAGCAGTTCATATTCAAAAATATTTTCTTATTTCTAAAAATCTTCTTTTTTAATTAAAAGTTTAAACTACTGAAAATCAAATTTCCATATTTTTTTAGTTTAGTAATTAAAATTTTTGGAATGTTTTTAATCTTGAATTTTTGGTATTTTTTCAAAAAAAAAAAATTTTTAACTTCTTAATTACTTTAAACTTCCATTGTTTTGTTTTTATAGAATTTTTGTATTTAATTTTTATTTAATATTTCATTTATTTTTAAAAAAATTTTTTTTTTAAATTTAATTTATTTAATGATTAAATTTTTCTTATGTTAATATATTTTTATTTAATGTATTTTATTCAATTATTTAATTTTTAAATGTTTCTTATGTCAATAGTTTTTTTAATTTTTTTAATTAATTTTTTTTTTTAATTTAGTGTATTTTTTCAATTATTTATTTCTTAAATTTTTTTGTTTTCTTTTTTAGATTTATTTAATTTATATTTTATTTAATTAAATTTTTGATTTTTCGTATATTAAATTCTTTAAAAATTTAGTTAATTTTTTTTAAAATTATTTAGTTTTTCATATGTATATATTTTTATTTTATTTTTTTGAGTTATTAAATTTTTTTTTATTAATTAATTTTTAAATTTTTCTTATGTTAAATATTTTTAAAAATTTATTTTGGAATTGTTTAAATATTAATTTTTTCTTATGTTAATATATTTTGTTTTATTTTTTTAATTTTTTTTCTTTGAATTATTTAATTATTAACTTATGTTAATAATTTTTTAGTTTAGTTTTTTTTTTAAATTATTTAGTTCTGAAATTTTACTTATGTTAAATTTTTTTTAAATTTAGTTAAAATTTTGGAAATATCTAATTATTAAATTTTTCTTATGTATTTAGTTAATATTTTTAATTGATTTTTTTTAATTTTATTGAATAAATTTTTCTAATGTTAATATCGTTTTTATATATATATTTTTTTTATGTTACAAATGTTTTTTGTTATAATAATAATTTTTTTCATATAAAGAAATTTTATTATAAAACTTTTCATACGATAAATTTTTGTTATTCAATTATTTATAATTTTTTTAAACATTTTTTTTAAATAATTATTTAATCACTTAGCTCTAAAATCGTTTTCATATTTTTTAAAATTTCTTCCAATATAAAAAAATTTTTTAAGTTTCATTCGATTGAAACAAATTAATCTTTTTTTTTAAACATTTTTTTGTTGATTAAAAAAGTTTTTATTTATTAAATTAATTTTAAATAGTTTTTATTTAAAAAATTTTATTTACTTCAACTACAAAATTGTTTTTATTATTTTTGAAATTTCTTTCAATTTAAAAATTGTTTTTTTTTTATATTTCTTTGTTTATATTTGTATTTATTTAAAATTTTATCATATAAGAATTGTTTTATTTTTGATTATTTTTTTAAATGTTTTTACACTTTTTTTGAATAATTTTTTTAAGTATTTTTTTATATTTTTTGTTATGTATTCAATTCTTTTAAATTTATTTTCTTGTGTCCCAATGCACTAAAATCGCAGACCGGCGCTAGAACAAAGTGCATTCGCCAATATTCAAAACTATTTGAGTAGCAAAGCTGTCGTATGCTCTATTTAGTGTCTTCAGAGAAAGTGTGCACTTTCCCCAGTACCACCCCCACTCCCAGCCCCGCCACAGCAGCAGCAGAGGCAACCGTTCAAGCTGAAACAAATCAAAAATACATTACAACAAATGTAAAAGTAAATAAAAATGAAGTGAAACAAAAGTTGATAGAAATTTTGAGACCAAATGACAAAAAGCGATCGGACACACAAGCAAGACAGACGGTAGGGGGAGCGACGAGGACAGAGAGAGCAAAGTAAGAAAAAGTGTCAAATATGAATAAATCTGCTTGGTTGGTGGCTGCCACAAATCTTTTCAAGTTAACCGTGCCACACACGCACACTCAGTCACACAAACGAACACTCAGTCACACAAACACACAGAGAGACACTCCACAGACACGAGCACACACGCTCCCACTCACGGAGCCTTACCTATCTGCCCACCTTACACTCGCGCTCGCTCACAGCAAATGTGAGAAATTTGCAGTTAATTGCTTTTGACAGCGACAGAAGCCGCTTACACAAAATATTTGGCTATAATAGCGGCGCTGCTGTCTAGGCCAACAATATTGCACCGAGCAGCAGCACCACCATTCATGGCCCCACGCCCCTCACACGCGCAAAACTCATGCAAATCAGCTCTGTCGGCTGTGCAGGCTTCGTAGGTGGGCGCCGCTCTCACTCTTAAACAGTTATGAAATGGGGGCGTGTGTTAAAAAATTTAGTTTCTCACATTTTCGCAACGGAAATTGAGTTAATTATTTTATTTTATTTGTTTTTTTTTTTAAATTAAGTTATTAATTTTTTTGTTCATATTTTTTAAAAAATATTTTTAGTTATATTTTTTTAATATTTTCTTTTAAATATTTTTTCTTTATCTTTTTTTAATATTTTCTTTTAAATATTTTTTCTTTATCTTTTTTAATATTTTTTTTTTATATTTTCTTTTCAATATTTTCGTTTAATGTTTTGTTAATATTTTCTTTTTAATTTTTAATGTTTTCTTTTAAAAACTTTGACTGAGAATGACACAAATTATGCTATAATAGCGGACATTATTAGGTGTATACAAACAGGCGTTAAAAGTGCGCGCTTCTTCTGCTCTTGTGACGTCAGCACACACGCTCCTCTCGTGCATTGCGCGACACAAAATTTTTAAAAATATTATTTGTGACTTTTTTTGCACACTTTTTGATGAATTTTATTTAGTGCCTTTTAATGTCTATTATCACTTGTTTTGTTGTTGTTGTCGTTGTGTTTTTTTGTGGGGTTGATAGCAAGAATAACAGCAGCAGCAGCGGCGGCGGTGGGTATCAGAGGCGCAGTGGAGCTGAGCGACTAATGTGAACTGTGATTCTGACGACATGACGCAAGTGTCGCACCTGTTCGTTCAGTTTTGCGTATGGCGGAATTGACATGAATTTCCTTGCAACATGTGCGAGCATGAGAATATTCACATTGTTTCAATTGTAATATTCAATGAAATAAGCGTAAAGCCTGAACTACAATCTAAGGAGGGACCACAGACATCTGATCTAGTACCACAGCCATCTGATCTAGTACCACAGCCATCTGATCTAGTACCACAGCCATCTGATCTAGTACCACAGCCATCTAATATAGTACCACAGCCATCTGATCTAGTACCAGAGGACGATTTCAAAGGCTCATTTCAAGTTGCGCAAACTTTACCTTCTCCAAATGGTTGATTGCATTTTTTGTGGCTAAAGCTTGGAGTCTAAATGCTTCTATTCAATTATATTACTAGGTTGGTCCTTTAGTGGCCTCCTTGTAGCCACCTTTATGCATTTTTTCGCCATCCCAAATACGACACTCTTGTTCAAATAATTCCTGAAGTTTGGTAATTGTAGGTTTCATTGAAGCAAGTTGGTCCTTGGCAGACCAATGAGGCTCAAGATATTAGGAGTCAACTCAATCCTAAGCAATGAGACTCAAGTTAATGTGAGTCAAACCAAACCTATCCAATGTAATTTAACGAATTATGAATTTGCTCAAACTTGAGAACAATACAGCTCAAGATATTAGGAGTCAACTCAAACCTGATCAAGAGGCTCAATTTAATATGAGTCAAACCAAACTTGACCAATTTATTATGAGTCAACTCAAACCGAAGAACAATATGAGGCTCAATATATTAGAATTCAAACTAAACCTGAACAATGAGTCAATCAAGATATTATGAGTCAAACCAAACCTGACCAATGCAGCTCAGGGTTTTATGAGTCAACTCAAACCTATGAACAATGCAGTTCAAGGTATTATGAGTCAACTCAAACCGAAGAACAATATGAGGCTCAATATATTGGAATTCAAACTAAACCTGAACAAAAACGCTCAAGGTATCATGAGTAAAATTAGAGATAAATAATGAGGCTCAAGGTATTATGAGTCAAACCCAACCTGAACAATGAGACTCCAATTATTATTACTCAAAACAAAAGTGTTTCAATTGAGGAAAACTTCAAGGACACTTCCACATAAAAAACTGCACCCTCTTTCTCATGCAATTTACACCAAAATGTTCACTCTTCTGCTGGATCGCCTAAGAAAAATGTCTGATACTAGAAACAACGCAACAAAAAACTATATAAAAGGTTTCAAAATAACTACACTATGATAATATATCCAATAATAATATTAGTGATATATTTCTTATGGATAGAACTGTCGCAATAGCTCGCTATCATGCATAAGCAAAATACTTTGACCAACCTTCTATAAAGGACACCACAAAATCGGAGCTGTTCAGGGGACACTTTTGTTATTGTTGCATTCCTAGTAGGGCTCTCTGTTAAATTTAAATTTCTTACGGTGTAGCAAGGGAGTCAAATAGGCCTGGTATTGGCAGTAAAGTGAGGTGCATATATCCAGGTTCTTTTCTTCCTTCAATTTATTGAAAGAGTCAAATAAGTCACATAGGTCTGATATAAGCACATATCTCCAGCTTCTCTCCTCTACATTTATAAGAGTCAAAAACGTTACATAGGCCTGTTATAGCTGCATATCTCCAGGTTCTGTTCTTCCATACATTTATTGAAAGAGGCAAAGAGTCCTGGTATAAGTGCATATCTCTAGGTTCTTCTTTTCCTGCATTTATTGAAAGAGACAAATAAGTTACATAGGCCTGGTACAAGTTTTCTTCTTTCCTGCATTTATTAAAGGAGGTAGATAAGTCACATAGGCCTGGATTAGATGCTTATCTCCTGTTCCTTTTCTTTATTCCTACATTTGTAGAAGGAGGTAAATAAGTAAAAGAGGCCTGGTATAGATAGACGCATATCTCCAGTTTCTTGTCTTTCAAACATTTGTTGACAGAGGCAAATAAGTCGCATAGGCTTGGTATAAGTGCATATCTTCAGGTTCGTCTCTACCCTACATTTATTGAAAGAGGTCGATAAGTCACTTAGTAGGTCTGGTATAGCTGCATATCTCCTCTTGGTTCTCTTCTTCTCTACATTTATTGAATAAGTAACATAGGTCTGGTATAGGTTTATATCTCCGGGTTCTGTTCTTCCCTACATTTATTGAAAGTGGCAGGTAAGTAAGATAGGCCTATTATAGGTGCATATCTCCAGTTTCTTTTCTTTATTCCTACGTTTATGTAAGGAGGTAAATAAGTAAAATAGAGATGGTATAGATGCATATCTTCCCTAAATTTGTTGAAAGAGATATAAGTAGACCTGGTATAGCTGTATATCTCCTGGTTCTCATCTTCTCTACATTTATTGAATAAGTCAAATAGGTCTGGTAGAGGTGCATATCTCTGGGCTCTTCTTTTCCTGCATTTATTGAAAGAGACAAATAAGTCACATAGGTCTGGTACAGCTATTCTTCCTTCCTGCATTTATTGAAGGAGATAGATAACTCACATAGTCCTGGATTAGGTGCTTATCTCCAGTTCCTTTTCTTCCTTCCTGCATTTATTGAAGGAGATAGATAACTCACATAGTCCTGAATTAGGTGCTTATCTCCAGTTTCTTGACATTTATTGAAAGAGACAAATAAGTCGCATATGCTTGGTATAACTGGTTTTCCTCTACCCTACATATATTGAAAGAGACTAATAAGTAAGATAGACCTGGTATAGGTGCATATAAAACGGTTATCTTTTCTTCAATACATTTATTAGAAGAGGGCGATATAGGCCTGGTATCGGTTTATATCTCCAGGCTCTGTTCTTCCATACATCGCCTGGAGCCTTGAGATATAAACCGATACCAGGCCTATATCGCCCTCTTCTAATAAATGTATTGAAGAAAAGATAACCGTTTTATATGCACTTATACCAGGTCTATCTTACTTATTAATCTCTTTCAATATATGTAGGGTAGAGGAAAACCAGTTATACCAAGCATATGCGGCCAAAATAAGTCACTTAGGCCTGTTACAGTAACATATCGCCAAGTTCTCTTCTTGAATTTTTTTAAAGAGGCAAATAAGGAGGAACTATATTTATATATAGAACGGTTATTTCTTATCATAGCGCAATGAACTGAACTTAAGCATCATTCTTCGGTTTCACCAGTCTAAGAAACTGTTTTCATGTCGTTTTAAAGGCCATTTCCAGGTGGCTACCAAAAAACCCATGAAAAATAAACTAAAAGAAGAAAGTGTTGTTTCGAATCAACTTGAAAATAACACAATTCAAAACTAAACAGAAAAAACCAATGAAGAAAACATAATTTATAGCTCAGAATAAGACGCAGCACGGAAAAAAGCAATGTCTGTGTACATAAATAATAATAATAAAAAAATTAATGCTAAATAATCAAGCGTTGCAGTGCGCACATTTCTGAGCGACCTCATTTCGTGTAAGCTTATCAAATTGTTCCTACGCGCAGTTCCAGTTACGTTTCCAGTGGAAATATCAAAATAAGTTTTAATTGAAATACGAAATTGTGTTGAGTGAAACACTGAATGAAAACTACGCTCACGTACACTTTCCTCTGCTGTGTGGTGGTGGTGGTGCGGTGTACCTTGGCTCTGCTGGGCTATAAAACAAATTGTGGCAACACCCGAGAATCTGGGGAGTTTCGTAAGGCCCCAACAACAACCAGAGCGCAGAGCCCATGAAAGGTTATCAGTGGCCAGTGTCAAGCATCCAAGCTGAAAGCCACACGCACCAAAATGCTGCTCACTCTTGCAAGTGAAATTGTTGCTATTAAATAAGAATTAAACTTAAAAATGTTTTTGTTTTTGGAGGTCGTCAGCATTGCGTGCGTGCGTGCGTAATAAGGAGGAGAAAAAGGCGGGAAAATATTTGCAATTTATAGGAACGTGGTTTTGCCAGCTTAAAAGGACAATCAATTCTTGTTCGCGTCCTTTCTTTGCCATCTCTTATATTGGTATTTTGGGCGGACTGTATCAAAAGTTTATGGCAAATGCCAGGACCAATTTTATAGGAAGTACTTAAGCGAATGTATTCACGTATTTATGCGAAAATAATACATTTAAGTTAATTTATTTCTTTTTAATATCTTTTAATTGTGGCTTAAGGCGCTCGCCAGATTAACCGTATTAAAAAATTTCACAAAAGACGGCGGAAAAGAAATGATAGCACCGTGGTTGTCAACGCGGACAGTGCAAATTGTGCAGAACAGCAACAACAACAGCAGCGGCGGCGACGGCGACGACAGCGCCAGCGGACAACTCAAATTTAATTGCTGAACGCTTTAAACAGCAAGAAATGAAATGTTGCGTTATGAAAAATTAGCTGAGGAATTAAGGAAACATAAATTATTAAAGACAAATTATTACTTTTTTGTGTACGCTTTTTGTTGTTGTTGTTGTTTCTGAAATAATTTTGTGTATTTTCTTAGAAATTATGCGGAGAAGTCAGGTTGGATTGCGTGGTTTGAAAATGGGGCGAAGAGTGGCAGAATTGGCATACAATTGTGCATTATGAGGAATTGTGTAGTGTAACTATGAGGAATTCCTTCATTCTTTGCTTTTGGATATGGTTGTTCCATGACCGTCATCATATTTCCCTATTCGATATTGTTCTATCCAACAACATCATAATTCCCTATTTTATATTGTTGTTTGTTCTTCGAACTCTTTCTATTATGATAAGGTGAAGATCATCATTATTCCCCTTTAACCATCATTGTTCGCTCTTCGAACTCTTTCTATTATAATTGCAGTAAAGAACAAATACCAGCTTTATCCTCTTACGTATCTTTTTCGCCCTTCGAACTCTTTCTATTATAATATGGTCATCTTTATTCCCCTTTAACCATCATTGTTCCCCTTTAACCATCATTATTCCCCTTTAACCATCATTGTTCGCACTTTGAACTCTTTCTGTTATAATTGCAGTAAAGAAAAAATACCAGCTTTATCCTCCTTCGTATTGTTTTCGCTCTTCGAACTCTTTTTATTATAATTACTGTAAACTGACAAAACCGTCCCCTTTCAGCATTGATGATGATGTGAATACGTTGTGAGTTGGTGTCATCCTCCAGCTCTGCGACCAGCATGTAACTCTTTATGCACCCGTATGTGACTTCAATGTTGTTTATTACTTTGGCGAAGGCAATAATTCCCTTTAATGCTAGGGTCCTGCTCTTCCAATGTGTAGTTATGTAACAGTTTGCTCTGCGTCTTGTTAGCGCTGGACAGTTGGCAAGTAGGTGTTCCATAGTTTCATCCTCTTCACTGCAGTATCTTCATGTTTCAGTGTGTGATTCGGCACTGTTATTCGCTCTTTGAACTATTTCTGTTGTAAAATGTTGAAACATTCATGACCTTCATTATTCCTGTTTGAACATCATTGTTCGCTCTTCGCATTCCTTACGTTACAGTTACAGGAAACACCCAAAAAATCACTATTCACTTTTGGTATTGATCTTCCTTCTTTGAATTATAATCACAATAAATACAGAAAACCATCTCTCTTCCTTTTAAGTATTGTGATGTTGGCTCTTTGAACTCTTTCTGTTATAATATGGTAAATATCCAATATCCATGACCATCATTATTCCACTTTCACCATCATTGTTCACTCTATGAACTCTTTCTGTTATAATATGGTAAAGATCCAACATCCAAAGTCTTCATTATCCCATTTTGATATTAGTACTTTCTCTTTGAAGTCTTTCTGTTGTATTTGCTGCAAATATCCGGAAACTATCACTATTTCCTTTTGACATTGTTGTTCCGCTCTTTGAACTCTTTCTGTTATAATTACAGAAAACCACAAAAATCATTATTATTCTCCTTTGATATTGCTGTTCTCCTTTTGAGCACTTTCTGTTATAATTATCAGCCAAAAGTATCTCTCTTCACTTTTCATATTGGAGTTCCGCTCTATGAACCCTTTCTGTTATAATTACAGTAAAATTTGAAACAATCTTTCTTCTTTGTAGGTATTGTGATGTTCGACCTTTGAACTTTTTCTATTATAATACGGTAAAGATTCAGCTTCCAAGACCATCATTTATCCCCTTTGCTATTGGCGTTCGCCCGTTGATCAATTTTTGCTATAATTAACACCCAAAAGCATCTCTCTCTGCCATTTTATATTGGTGTTCCGTCATTTGAACTCTTTCTGTCATAAATCATCTCTTTCTTTTAAGTATTATAGTGCTCGCTTCTTGAGCTCTTTCTGTTATAATGTAAAAACCGAAAACCATCCCTCTTTCTTTTAAGTTTTGTGATGTTCGTCCTTCGAACTTTTTCTATTATAATACGGTAAAGATTCAGTTACCAAGGCCATCATTAAACCCCTTTGTTATTGATGTTCCCCCTTTGAGGACTTTTTGTTATAATTAACACATATTCATATTTGATATTAGTGTTTCGCTATTTGAACTCTTTCTGTTATAATGGTTAAGACCGAAAACCGTCTCTTCTGTTTAGGTATTGTGATGTTCGCTCTTTGAACTCTTTCTGTTATAATGTAAAGACCGAAAAACATCTCTCTTTCTTTTAATCATTGTGGTATTCGCTTTTTGAACTCTTTCTGTTATAATGTGAAGACCGAAAAGCATCTCTTTCTTTTAACCATTGTGATGTTCGCTTTTTGAACTCTTTCTCTTATAATTACAGCATAAAACCAAAATTATTTATACTCTCGTTTGTTATTGACAGCACGAAGGATTGCCCATTCTTCCTTCCCTCCTTATCTTCTTCCTCATAAATTCTCAATAATCTTGAGTCTAAAAGTCTCAATAATCTTTAGTCTAAAAGCAACAATAATCTTCAGTCTAAATCTGGAACTGCTCGTGTAGAAACCCGACACTTACCTTAGCAGTGCCATTGAACAATAATCGGTTCTTATAACTCAAACTGAACACCAATGTATCTGATCTATATATAAATAGCATGATATAATAGCCATATAGCAATAACTCTATTCAGAAGGGTTCCCACCTTACCTCACCACCAGCTATAAATAGAAACAATTTTTGTTGCTGTTGTTGTTGTTGTTGTTGTACTTTTTAACAACTGTGTACATGGAAAAGTCATGAAATTGTGACTGGCTTGTTCGCCATAAAAAGAGTCACCTTTTCTTGTTTTACGCTCAGGGTATGCGAGGCAGGACGTGGGACGCAGGACATTAAAAAAGAACTACGTACAACGAAGCCATTGCACTATGGCCACATGGGGTGCTCAAGTTACAAGCAACAATCCTGCACAGACACAAGAAATGTGTACAAAAATAAAAGGATAAGAAGAAAAAACCACTTCCTTGCCGCACTTTGAGAGGAAGAATACACAGACAATGAAGCAGTTGACTTGTACATTTATGGAAAAAATGGACAACTGTGTAAATTGTAAAGGAGAACAAGAAATGGGAAATAAAAAACACAAGGAGACGGGAATGTGTGGAAGTGTACAGACAGGGAGAGCAAGGAGAAGTCTCTTACGAAATTAGCCGCACTCCTCGAAGGTTTATAGTTTTGTTAGCTAAGCAAGGATCCTTGTATATGGAGGGTGTGGCTTATGATTCTTTCATATGGCAAGCTTGGAATTTTCTTTGTGGTGTGGACACCTGACCATATTTTATAAAGTAAGCCATTTTTTGTGGAACGTGGTACAGACCAGCAATGACTGGAAGCAAATTCAGCGGTGTTAATCGTGCTCTGTCCTTATTAATCTGGACAAAAACTTCTCCAGTGAGTCGATGCTTTCTTATTATATTCCAATGTCATCAATGACACTTTCAGTTGGCATTAAAAATGACAGGAATTCGTCGGCATTTATTTTGTGTTCAATTTTATCATACTGACAAGGAAGGTGGAGGACCCCCATTTGTAGGTAAGAGAGAAGTCACTTACAATAAGCAGAGAAGTCACTTACAATAAGCAGAGAAGTCACTCACAATAAGCAGAGAAGTCACTTACATAAGCAGAGAAGTCACTTACATTAAGCAAAGAAGTCACTTACAATAAGCAGAGAAGTCACTCACAATAAGAAGTGATATAACTCCTCCATATCCTTGGAACCAGATATAAAAACTAAAGAATAATTACCTGAATTGCCGGCTCCGACACAGTACGGTACGCTGAAGCCTCTCGCAATGCTGCAGTTCGTTCCACGGAGGATACAACTTTTCTTCGGGCGTTCACCTTCAGCTTCTCGGCCCACAATTCGCTACCATACAGCAGAATGGAGTGCATTGTCATCATCAGAAGCTTCCTCTTGCTGGATGTCGGGCCTCCAATGTTTTCCATTAGTCTGGTGACAGAAGTCGTTACCCGTGCTGCCTTCGCCGCCGCATTTTGCATTTGTGCCCAGTAGGTGAACTTGGAGTCAAGCTGAATTCCCAGGTACTCTATCACCTTTTGTGTCCTGATGGTCTCGCAGCAAACTCTCAAGTAAATTTCTATTAGAATGTGCTTTCTCGTGAGGAAAGCAGTTCCGTCTTTTCCGTGGCCAACTTCAAACCGTGTAAATCGAGCCACCTCTGCGTTCTGATCATGACCTGGTTCAGCTTTCTTTGGGCGTCTTCCGAGTCGCGTGCGGTGATGACAGCCGCAATTTCGTCTGAGTATTCCACTAGATGAATGTCATCTGCGTATCCGACTCGATGAGTGTCATCTGCGTATCCCACTAGATGAGTGTCAATGCTGTCGTAGCTTATATTCCAAAGGTCCGGTCCGAGGATGGACCCTTACGCTACCCTTGACGTGATGGTTTTGCTTGGGTTGGGCCATTATTGGCCTCGTATATCAACTTTTGATCTTTAAGGTAGCTCTGGATTATCTTCTTCAGATCAGCTGGTATATGAAAACGATTTTCGAGTGCCTCCATCATTTCCACCCACCTAGCGCTGTTGAAAGCGTTTCTGACGTCTTCTAATGTAACAAGGAGGACCACTCGCCTGGATGTGATTTCTTTGCTGTGCCGCTAGCACACTTTCTATGACGCCTTCTACGGAGCCAATTGAGGACTTTCCTGGCCGAAAACCGTGTTGTCGAGTGGATAATCCCCCAGCGTTTTCGATGCCTGCAGCTCTTCGGGGTTTGAGTAGTCGCTCCAAAAGTTTGCCAGTGGTCGATATGCTGACGGTGATTCGGAGTGTATTTTTCCCTTTAGTGATTCGCACCTTTGGTGTCCCATTTCTTACAAGCCTGACAGAGCTGTCATCCATTAATATTAGGGACATAGCAAGGTTCATCACAGTATCAGGATGGTTTCCTGCAACATGACGGGGGAGTCGTGCCTTTCCTGGCGCTGTCCTTGCGCTGACTATCACCATCCTAAGTTAGGGAACTTTTTATTCAGTGCTTGAACGGCGCCACACCGTGGTATCACAATGGGCCATTATGTGTGCTCAAGTGTGCTTTTGGCAAACTGGGCTTTCACTCCTACCTACCTGCCTACCTACCTACCTACCTACCTACCTACCTACCTACCTACCTACCTACCTACCTACCTACCTACCTACCTACCTACCTACCTACCTACCTACCTACCTACCTACCTACCTACCTACCTACCTACCTACCTACCTACCTACCTACCTACCTACCTACCTACCTACCTACCTACCTACCTACCTACCTACCTACCTACCTACCTACCTACCTACCTACCTACCTACCTACCTACCTACCTACCTACCTACCTACCTACCTACCTACCTACGTACCGACCTTACTGATCAGCACCAGCCGCTGTCTTTTCCATAAGTCTGGGAATATTCCTTTTGTCAGGCAGACATTGTACATTTCGAGAAGTATTTGGGCGTGGCCATTTGACACTATTTTTAGGACTTCTGCTCGAATGCCGTCGATACCCGGCGCTTGTTGCTCTGTAGGGTGATGGCGGCTGCTTTAAATTCATCTTCCGTGAAGGGAGGTGGGACTTCCTTGACCAGCACTTCCGATTCTTCTCTTAAGGCATGTATAGGGAATAGAGCGTTTACTATGTGTTCCATAGCATGGTATTCTAGGTACCGGTAGCAGTAGCAGTACCTCAAAGCTTTTTTATGACTACTTTATATCCCAGTCCCCAAGGATTGTTGTTTATATCTTTTCGGAGCTCCTCCCATTTCTTCTCCATGCTAGTGCGAGTAGCAGTTTTGAGGGTTGTCCTAGCAGCTTGAAGATCTTCTCTGTCAGCAATCGCAGATCCTACATACCAGAGAATACAGAAAAAGGAACGTCTTTTTCTCTGCCAGCGTCCGTAGCGGACACAACACAATTTTGAGTGGATGCACCATGATTCTGAGTGGATGCACCACGATTTTGAGTGGATTCACCACGAGTTTGAGTGGATTCCCCACGATTTTGAGTGGATTCACCACGATTCTGAGTGGATTCACCACGATTTTGAGTGGATTCGTGTACAACGTCCGTCTGCTTTATTTCGCTGCTTTGCCTTTTGACGTTTAAGTTTCCTTTCTCTGTGTTCTCTGCTACATACCTGGCCCGGCCCTAGTGTACTTTCTTCTACACCGCAGAGAGATCCGTCGGAGTTGAGCTATTTCCTCTGTCCACCAGTAAACGGCCTTCCAGGTATAAAACAAGGAATATAAGAAAATATTCATTCCCAATTTAAATCCAAATTAATTCGAGTTAAATGAAGGAATTTTAATTGCTTCAGTAAATAAACACTTTTGTCAGACTCGTATATCTCGGCTACTGCCAAGACTGGGCTGGCATAATTCATGGGAGCCAACGAATCAAAGGCATTTTTTCTTAAGACTTTAGAGTGAAATAACTTTCTAAAAACAAAAATGCCATTCTATTTTAGTAGCACCTGATTCCGTGTCCCAAAGACACAGACACAATCCTCATACATACGTACCTCAAACATACATACCTCATACAAACATACCCACTTCATATACATACACTCACTCATACATAACTACATGCAAACATTATTTATTTCCCATTAAAAAAGAATCTTAAAATTTTATCATTCACTTGGGAAATGTTTCAACTTTTTCACAAAAACTCGTAAATAATTTCTTGGTAGAAATGCGTTCACAATTCTTCAACTCAGGGTTCCCCGAGTCGAGAGTCCCTCTAACAACTGACTTGCTCATATTATCCAAGGACTGGGTGGGCTCGTTTGCTACTCGTATATAGTTGATCCATTGGATATATGTATGTACACTTTCTCGATATTTAATGTGCGGTTTGGATTGCCAGTGCTGTAGGAGGCGTCTTGCTTAGTAGTAATCCCCATGCCCATATCTACGCACTGATGCTCTGCTCTAATTTCCCTGTCAATGCGGTTGACAGTGCAGTGTTGTTGCTTTTAATGGAGCTGGTGGTGGTGTTGTTGTTGGTGTCAGTATTGTTATTGTGAGTTTTCTCGTTGTTGTTGTTAGTTTTCTCGTTGTTGTTAGTGTTGTTGTTGGTGTTAGTTTTCTCTTTGTTGTTAGTGTTGTTGTTGTTGTTAGTTTTCTCGTTGTTGTTAGTGTTGTTGTTGGTGTTGATGTTGATATTCATGTTTCCTGCACTTTACATTGATGTGTAATAATTAACTTGTGTTAATATCTTTGTTGATATCCACAGTCACAGAGCAGGAAGATTTATGACATTGAAGTGCTGCTGCTGTTGATGGATGCACAATATCTCAAACACTTCATAATTATTATGAAAGGAATCTCATCATCAAATGCAGCTGCGGAGTTGTAACTTTGATCAAACTGCAACAAAATATGCGAAACCCCAACTGATTGATTAGTTTCCGAAGCAGTATGCAAAGAGGTCCTCATTGCTCTGTTTCCGAAGCAGTATGAAAAGAGGTCCTCATTGCTCTGTTTCCGAAACAGTATGAAAATAGGTGCTCATTGAACTTATTTCCATTTGAACTTATTTGTCCAAGAAAATAGCATGAAAGCCGTACTAGAATTAATAATCGATTAAGGCTCTATCCGGTTCCGTAATTAGTGTCCTAACGAGACACTGACTGGACCCTGGATACTCACGGTTGTAGGCTGGATATTGCCTCTAACGACTTCTGCAGGAGTTGCATGGATGAGGAGGAGGAAGAGTATATTGTACACCTGTTATGCACGCAGGAGTTGCATTGACGAGTTCCTCCTCCTCGTCCATTGTATACCTGTTATGCACGCAGGAGTTGCATTGACGAGTTCCTCCTCCTCGTCCATTGTACACCTGTTATGCAAGTGTCCAGCTTTCTCCAGAAGGAGGCTCACTTTCCTAGGCGACTACTTTCTGGACTCTTTGGGAGATATTTCAAACAAAAAGATTAGCTCAATCAAGTGGTTCAGTAAAAGCTCCAAATGGCTCGACCTTCGAAAGGGATGGGAACTGTGTCTCATGCGGTATCACAAGGGGTCGATGATGGCCTAAGTGAGCCTTTCGGGCGAGCGATTTATCTACCTACCTAAGTCTCTATCTACCTACCTAAGGCTCTATCTACCTACCTAAGGCTCTATCCCTTGGTCGTATGTAGTGGTCTTTGGGTCGCAACTCCAGTCATCCTTAGAGACACTTGCTGCTTTTTGTGGAGTCGAAGAATATATCGTAAAGAGGACAGGCTTAGAATAAATGCTCTCAGTGCGATTCAGTCTCTTCCTGATCTTATCTATTATATTTGGGTCCTATATATTGGTCTTTCTGTCATAACTTCTGTCTTCCAGAGAAGCATCAGAGTATACAAAGTAAAGAAACTTAAACGTCAAATGGCAAAGCAGCGAATTAAAGCAGACGATCGTTGTACATGAATATACTGACCTTCGTGCTGAATCCACTCAGAATCGTGGTGAACCCACTCAGAATCGTGGTGAATCCACTCAGAATTGTGTTGTGTCCGCTACGGACGCTGGCAGCGAAAAATACTTTCCTTTCTCCGTGTTCTCTAGAAGCGTTTTCTCCTTTTTTTTAGATCCCAAGAATATATCGTAAGGGACGTATTGGAGGTAACAATCGATTCTGTTTCTATTCCTGATCCTTTCTATTATAGTTAGTTCCTATGTACTGGTCTTTCTGTCCTATTGTTATCCAGAGGCATTTTTCTGCTTATTTGTTGGGCCCAAGAATATATCGTAAGGAGTACCGTATTAGAATTAATATTCGATTCAGCACACTTCCTTTCTATTCTATCTGGTTCCGATTGTCTGACTACTATGAAGTGGTATTTTCTGTCGCTAATTCAATCATCCTGAGACACATTATTCTGCTTTTTTGTAGTACCCAAGAATTATTACTCGATTCAGCACTATTCCACATCCTTTGTATTATATCTGGTTCCGATGGTCTGACTACTATGAAGTGGTATTTTCTGTTGCTACTTCTGTCATCCTGAGAGACATATTTCTGCTCAAGAATATATCGTATGGACCGTATTATAATAAACACTTGATTCAGGCTCCATTCCCTATCCTTTGTACTATTGCTGGGTCTGATGAACTGAGTCCTATGCAGTGGTCTTTTCGTAACAACTTCCAATCATAGACACACATAGTTCTGCTCGTTTGTAACATTATGTTTTTGCATTATTCGATTGTCGTTTTGATGTCTTTTAATCTCATTGAATCGTGCTTATTATTATTATGAGGATACCTTGGTCGATATCCTAGAGAACACAGAATTAAACCACAATACCTTGGTCCAAAAGATATCCTAGAGAACACAGAATTAAACCACGATACCTTGGTCCAAAAGATATCCTAGAGAACACAGAATTAAACCACGATACCTTGGTCCAAAAGATATCCTAGAGAACACAGAATTAAACCACGATACCTTGGTCCAAAAGACATCCTAGAGAACACAGAATTAAACCACGATACCTTGGTCCAAAAAGATATTCTAGAGAACACAGAATTAAACCACGATACCTTGGTGCAAAAAGATATCCTAGAGAACACAGAATTAAACCACGATACCTTGGTCCAAAAAGATATCCTAGAGAACACAGAATTAAACCACAATACCTTGGTCCAAAAAAATATCCTAGAGAACACAGAATTAAACCACAATACCTTGGTCCAAAAGATATCCTAGAGACCACAGAATTAAACCACGATACCTTGGTCCAAAAGACATCCTAGAGAACACAGAATTAAACCACGATACCTTGGTCCAAAAGATATCCTAGAGAACACAGAATTAAACCACAATACCTTGGTCCAAAAAAATATCCTAGAGAACACAGAATTAAACCACAATACCTTGGTCCAAAAAGATATCCTAGAGAACACAGAATTAAACCACGATACCTTGGTCCAAAAGACATCCTAGAGAACACAGAATTAAACCACGATACCTTGGTCCAAAAAGATATTCTAGAGAACACAGAATTAAACCACGATACCTTGGTCCAAAAGATATTCTAGAGAACACAGAATTAAACCACGATACCTTGGTCCAAAAAGATATTCTAGAGAACACAGAATTAAACCACGATACCTTGGTCCAAAAAGATATCCTAGAGAACACAGAATTAAACCACAATACCTTGGTCCAAAAAGATATCCTAGAGAACACAGAATTAAACCACGATACCTTGGTCCAAAAGACATCCTAGAGAACACAGAATTAAACCACGATACCTTGGTCCAAAAAGATATCCTAGAGAACACAGAATTAAACCACGATACCTTGGTCCAAAAAGATATTCTAGAGAACACAGAATTAAACCACGATACCTTGGTCCAAAAGATATTCTAGAGAACACAGAATTAAACCACGATACCTTGGTCCAAAAAGATATCCTAGAGAACACAGAATTAAACCACGATACCTTGGTCCAAAAGACATCCTAGAGAACACAGAATTAAACCACGATACCTTGGTCCAAAAGACATCCTAGAGAACACAGAATTAAACCACGATACCTTGGTCCAAAAGACATCCTAGAGAACACAGAATTAAACCACGATACCTTGGTCCAAAAGATATCCTAGAGAACACAGAATTAAACCACGATTGTTGTATATTTGTGGGGTTCTTGAGGCTTGTATATTTGTGGGGTTCTTATATATCTGAAGGCTTATATATTTGGGGGGTTCTTAAGGCTCTATCCCCCCCTTCCTTGCTAATATTTCTTGGTCCAACGAACTGAGTTCTATGCGAGATCAGTGGTCTTTCCTGCTTCCTACCCCTTAAAACATTAATCACCATCATCCAGAGAGACATTTTCTCTTTGTTGGTACTTTTTTATTACTTCGATTGGTTTTTTGAGATCTAATTTAATTGTGCTTCATTCTTGGGGCATGGTTTTTGCCCCCACTTTTATAGCAAAGCCACAAAATTTCAGTTTTCAAGGCTTTCAAAAATTAGTCTAAATGATTCCTGTTTAAAATCAACCAAGAATAAGGACATTGTTGACTCCTTAATAACTAACTTTTTTCTCTTGAGTGTATTGCTGTAATGAAATTACACAATTTAAAGAATAAATTTCAACATTTTCCCCACAGAAGTGTCATAAATTGTGAACTTTTTTGCAAATTTTTAATTTGTTTGTTGTAATTGCGTGATTTGTTTTTTCCTCCTTGTAAACAAAAAAAAAATTGTTTTTTTATTTTTACATAATTTTTTCCGAGTGTGTGTGTTTGTTTTTGTTGAAGTTTTCGTATATTATGCAAAATAAATTGCTATTAATTTTTCACTTTGCATACGCGTGGAGCGGTGTTGACCTTTCGGCTGCGTCGCCACTTTTATTTTTATACTTTACACGCACGGACACGGACGTATACACTTGTAATTGGGTGTGCCTCCGAGTGTGTGAGTGTGTGAGTGTGTGTGCTAACCCCGCCCCCCAAACCGCTGCGCCCCATTATCATTTACAATGGCAAATACTCATATTGCTACCTAAAGTGCATGCAATTTTTCAATTTGGGCTGCGCTGCTGAGCGCCGCAAAGTCCTTCAGCGGCGTTTGCTGAACGGTAGGTAACAACAACAACAACAACAACAACAATGAAGGAGCAGCAGCAAATGAAATGTGGCAAAAGTTTAAAGTTATAAATACGCACACTGGGAAAAAAAAGAACTGAAGTTAAGCACAAATATTTAATTGTTGCTTTTTTCTGTTTCAACTTTGGCTCCCTCAGCGGGCAGCGGGCGCCCCACACCGACCGGGCCATGCCAGGCCACGCACACAAGCAGTCAGGCATAAATAAAATGAAAGCAGCATGCAGCAGAAATGCTGGATGCATGTAAAAAGTTGACCAATAATTTATGGCCTTCCATTTGGTCAGCAATTATGTGTGTTGACCTTTTAAACTGCAGACGACGTGTACTTCAGGCAACTCCATGTTGTTAATGATGCAGCACTGTATGAGTAGGAATGTATATATATGTATGTGCATGTGTGTATGTGTGTGTGTGAAACAATCATCATCATCATCGTCAGCCCTACTCGTCAACAGTTTAAATGTGGCATTTTGTGGGCAGCACTCAGCGGAAGTAAACAGAGAAAAAAACCACTCGCACATAATCGGGGAAAAAAGTGACTGTGTTTTGAAACAATTTTTTGCCCCTTAACAAATGTCGTGCGACCACTCCCCCAGCATCTCGCCCGATATGGATTCGTGAGCAGCCAGTCAGTCGACCTGGTTGAGGACCAGCTGCACAAATGCTTTTTGAGCGCTTCGACATGTGCGTACTTAAATGTCGCCACAATGACCGCGATGTGTGGATCAAATGCGGTTATTCCGCAGCCTCAGATGCTGACTGCCTAGCTGAGTGTCGACTGACTGCCTGACTCCCAGACTGCCCCAATACCTCAATGCTTGGGTGCCTGGCTGAGTGTCCGACTGTCCGACTGACTGCCTGACTGCCTCAATGCCTCTCTGCCTGACTGCCTCAATGCCTCTCTGCCTGACTGTGTGTCCGACTGACTGCCTGACTGCCTCAATGCCTCTCTGCCTGACTGAGTGTCCAACTGACTGCCTGACTGTCCCCCTGCCTGACTGCCTGCCTGCCTCTCTGCTTGACTGCCTCGCTGAGTGTCCAACTGACTGCCTGACTGCCTGACTGCCTGATTACCTCTCTCCCTCACTGCCTGACTGTCCGCCTGCCTGACGGAGTGTCCAACTGACTGCCTGACTGCCCGTTTGTCTCTGTGCCTGACTGAGTGTCCGACTGACTGCCTGACTCTGCCCCTGCCTGACTGCCCGCCTGCCTCTCTGCTTGACTGCCTGGCTGAGTGTCCAACTGACTGCATGACTGCTTGATTGCCTCTCTGCCTGATTGCCTCTCTGTCTGATTGCCTCTCTGTCTGACTGCCTGACTGTCCGCCTGTCTTGCTGAGTGTCCAATTGACTTCCCGCCTGCCTCTCTGCCTGACTCCCCTGACTGACTGCCTCTCTCCCTCTCTGCCTTACAGCCTCTCTGCCTGCCTTTCTGGCAGAGTGTCCGACTGACTGCCTTTCTGGCAGAGTGTCCGACTGACTGCCTTCACTGACCGACTCCCGGACTATCCGACTGACCGGCTCGAGCCACCATGTTGGCAGAGTGAAAAGACTCGTAAGTGTGTACCACGCATTCGAACTGCAGGCGGTTCTGCTGCTACCTATATTCGCATCGTTATTGATTCTGGGGGAGGCATTAAAAAAGTTTCAAGTGCGGCGGCATTTAATGGCAAATAAAATTTAAAATGTTTCTTTTTGTTGTTGTTGTTTACTACAAACTGCAAGTGTTGCATATGTGACACGCATGCCAGTAGGAAAAAGTTCAGCGTTGAATGACCTGAACTAGCACATTTTTTCGACATCGTTAGAAGCAAGGAAGTAGTCGGTGTTAGCTTCGAAGTGTATACCTGAATATAGTTCTCGTACCTTTCTTTGTATTTCTGGAGCCCAAAAATTGTTCATCAACGATAGTTTCGTTTCTTTCCAAGTGGGAAAAGTCGGTCATTGGAATGCTGAATACAATATTCATACTTTTCTGCGTCTCTTTCCAAGTTGGAAATAGGCGGGAATTTGAATACCTGAGTACTCGTACCTTCCTTTGTAATTACAGAGCTCACAAAGTGTTCGTCGACCCTAGCGTCATTTCTTTCCAAGTAGGAAAAGTCGTTCATTGGAAAGACCTGAAAATATTTTTCTTCTCAATTAAGAAGCCAAGAAGGTCTTCTCCGTGCTCGCTTGTTTTTCTTTTATATTTGATATGGAATAGGCTAAAAATAAAGAACACCCACCATCACTTCTTTTGGAAGTTCTTCTGTTAGATATTCCACTCGCTTCTATGGGTAAGGTATATTAAATTAGTCAATCGCGTTTCCTTATATATGAAAATAAGTTCTTCCTGTGAGATATTCCACTCGCTTCCATACTAGCTTATTTTTCTTTTCTTTTTTATAAGGAATAGGGTAAAAATAAGCTCTTACGCTAACACTTCATTTGGAAGATCTTCTGTTAGATATTACACTGACTTCGTAAGCTCCCTTATTTCTTGTCTTCTTTTGTATATGACATGGAATGGGATGAAAATAAGTTGTTCCGCCATCGCTTCTTTTGGAAGGTCTTCTGGTAGATATTCCACTCACTTCCACGCTCGCTAAAGTTTCTTTTTTTATATGAAATGGAATAAAAATAATCTATTCCACCATCACTTCTTTTGGAAGATATTCTATTAGATACTACACTAGCTTCCATGCTAGCTTATTTCCTGTCTTCTTTTGCATATGACATAGTGTGGGATGAAAGTAAGTTGTTCCGCTATCGCTTCTTTTGGAAGCTCTACTTTTAGATATTACACTTACTTCTACTTTTAGATATTACACTTACTTCCATAGGTAAGGTATACTAAATTAGTCATTCACGTGTACTTATATAGTCAAATCCAGCCACCTGCTCAAGAGCGTTCGTGGTAGTTATGTTTTCGTTTGCTGGACCCCCCTAGGAATGGGTCAAAGGTTAGCAAAGGGAGACATAGAAGACATTTTCAAATAAACTTTGTATTTTCAAAGTTTTTAAAATAAAATAAAATTGTTTTGTTCTACAATTCAAAATTTTGCTTATTTTGTACTTAATTTTACAATAAAATTATTTGTTTATTTGATTGTTTCATTAAGATTTCTCTAGTCTAGTTTTGTGGCAGTGGACGTAAACCTTCTTTCCCTCTGAAGGATCTTTAAACAAAAATTGGTTTAAAAATAGTTGGAATTTAAACTTTAAATTTTGAAGGGTCCGAATTTTACTAAATTGCATTGTGGAGTTAAATTTCAGGCCAATTACTCTTGATCTATGTGTAGACCCATAAAAACCTGTTCGTTTTGCTTTCTTCAGCATGTATTTTTATTTCACTTCTTGTCACTTCTTGGCGCTTTTTGTCATTTCTGGTCACTTCTAGTCACTTCTCAAATGCATCTCAAATTTATCTCAAATGCATCTCAAATGTATCTCAAATGCATCTCAAATGCATCTCAAATTTATCTCAAATGCATCTCAAATGCATCTCAAATGTATATCAGATGCCACCTGAAACATGGCACCATCTCTCAGAAAGATTAGGGAGAAGGGCGTCTTTTGCCACACATGTTGACTTGACTATGTCATTACCCTTGAAGGTATTATATGAGGCCTTCTGATAGCATGGTCTTATGGCTTTTCCAACTGGGATGCAGAAACTTATGTCCACTATTCCACTATATGGGGTATATACATGCATATGAATGCATATGATTGCGTATGAAATGTCTGTAGGGGAGAGAGGTGTGTGTGGGAGGCAAGTGTGGGTGTTTGAGGTATGTGTGTGTTTGTGTGTGTGTGTGAGGTCTGTTTGTATGCGTTTGAGCATATTTTAAATTTTAATGCCATTTAAGCGCATAATGCGTAATTAATCTGTGCAAATTGGTTTTTTTTCTCAGCATATTTTTATTATTATAATTAATTGTTTTCACACATAATAATTTACAACATTTTTTGTTTGTTTTACTTTATTTTTAATTTTTTTCCTTTCCTTGTTTGCCCTTTTGGTGCGCAGTTGTCGTTGTTGCCGACTTAATGTAAATCTCTGTGCGAATAAAAAATAGTTGCAAATTAATTATCGCTGTTAAAAACAAAATAAAACACATGAATAATTATTAGCGACAAGGTGCATAAATGTTTTATGGCTTGTTTAAATGTCATTTACAAAGTTATAAATTCCTGCCCGGAGAGAGATATATTTATATTGTAAATTGCTGAAACGATTTACTATTGAAATAAGTGGATAATGGGTGATGCGTTTGTGGTGTAGGAGTGAACATCCGCCCACTCTCCCACTCAACGCATATGCCAGCAGATTAATGACTGTTCGATTTGTGAAATATGAATAAAATCATATAAAACCACAGTAGACGAGGTGGGAGAAAGGAACAGGGTTTTTTGGTCCTTGATAATTGTTTGATTTGTGAGATGCGGTTTTGTAGAACCTCAAAACTTTTCACAATCACTTTGGAATACTTCCGTTAGGCCTTGAACACCTTAATAGAGACCTTGAAGACTTTAATAGATACTTTGAATACCTTAGTACATACCTGGAACACCTTAATAGAGACCTTGAAGACCTTCAAGAACTTAATACAGACCTTGAAGATCTTAATGCAGACCTTAAAGACCTTAATACAGACCTTGAAGACCTTAATACAGACGTTGAAGGTCTTAATAGAGACTTCGAAGAACTTTGAGAACTTAATACAGACATTGAAGACCTTAATACAAACTTTCAATACCCTTACTCACACCTTGAGGACCTTAATACCGACCTTGAAGACCCTAATAAAGACCTTGAAGAACTTTGAGAACTTAATACAGATCTTGGATACCTCAATACTGAAGTTGAAGGTCTTAATAGAGAGCTCGAACAACTTGAACCTTGAAGACCTTCATACACACCCTGAACACCTTAATACACACCCTGAACACCTTAATACATACCTTGAACACCTTAATAGAGACCTCGAAGATCTTCAAGAACTTAATACAGACCTTGAAGACCTTCATACAAACTTTCAATACCCTTACACACACCTTGAAGACCTTACTACACATCTTGAAGAACTTAAAACAGACCTTGAAGACCTTAATGCAGACGTTGAAGATCTTAATAGAGACCTCGAAGAACTTTAAGAACTTAATACAGACCTTGAAGACCTTCATACAAACTTTCAATACCCTTACACACACCTTGAAGACCTTACTACACATCTTGAAGAACTTAAAACAGACCTTGTACGCCTTATTTTACATAACTTAATACTTAATACAGACTTTCAATACCTTAATTCTCACCTTGAAGACCTTGCTACACACCTTGAAGACCTTACTACATACCTTGAACACCTTAATAGAGACCTCGAAGAACTTAATACAGACCTTGAAGACCTTAAGACTGACGTTGAAGATCTTAATAGAGACCTCGAAGAACTTTAAGAACTTAATACAGACCTTGAAGACCTTCATACCCACCTTGAGGACCTTAATAGAGACTTCGAAGAACTTCAAGAACTTAATACAGACTTTGAAGACCTTGAATACCTTAATACACACTTTGAAGACCTTACTTTACATACAGACCTTGTAGACCTTAATATACACTTTGAAGACCTTAATACAGGTCTAGAAGACCTTAATACAGGTCTAGAAGACCTTAATAGAGACCTTTATGACCTTAATACAGGCATATAATAGTTTTTATGTTCACCCAGTTTTGAGTTTCCCAGTCAGCGATCTAGAATCTAAGGTCAGGTCAGAGCTCAGCTGATTTTCTTTGATATATAATTTGATGTATTTATAGAACCGCCCTAACTGTTCTTATCTTGTCAAGATGAAAGTGAAAAATTTATGAGTGTGATATAAGTCCTCTACAAATCTTATCTAGTTTCAGAAAAGGCCTCACTGTAAGTCCTCTTTCTAGTTTAAGAAGAGAACACAACATCAACACAGGGTCAGGAAAGTGGCTCAGCTTCACTTAGGAAAGATAGTGCTATAAATTTGTGGTATTTTTCGGAAAGAAAGATATAGTACAGGAGGATTATGTCAGTATTTTGATGAATTGTCTGTAGTTCCGTAGGTTTGACCTGAATTATTCCCACGGCACACAAAGTTTGACTCCCAAACATGAGGAAAATTCCGCTACCGCCTTTGGACACCATAGTGAAGGAGAGATCGGTGAAGATTACAAAATCCTGCCTATTCTTCGCTGAAGATTACAAAATCCATCCTGCCTATTCTTCTATGAAGATAATTTGTATTGAAGAACTAAACATATTCTACTATTATACTGTGCTTCTTTTAACAAAGGATCCTACGTATAGCATCTTTGGAAGAAGTTTCTCAAACGGATTTTAGTTAGTTTCGCAACAGAGTTTTCTTCCGTGAAAGGTCGTGGAAGATTTAAATCCTTTCTTTCACTGCAAATATTGCTAAAGTCCTTACTTTCTTCACTGCATATATTCCTCGTGGAACTCCCCTCTAGATTTCCACGAAACAGAGCTTCTTTTGACAGGAAATATTGCAGATCACTCCAATTTTGGAACAATTTTCTTCCCAAACAGAATTTAGATAGTTTCGCTGCTACCAAGATTCCTTCGTGTAAAATTAAAATTCTTCCTTTTCTTCACTGCAAATATTCCTGGTGTCACTCCCCATGGTTTCACGAAACTCGGAGGTACTTTTAACAGGGGAAATATTTCAAAACCTCTCCAACTTTGGAACAATGTTCCCAATCGGAATTTACTGCTACCAAGTTGCCTTCGTGAAAGGTCGTGGAAGATTAAAATACTTCCTTTTCTTCACTGCAAATATTCTTAAATCCTTCCCTACCCTCCCTGCATATATTCCTGGTGTCACTCCCCATGTTTCCGCGAAACTCAGTGGTCCTTTTGAGCTAGCTTCAACTTCAATTGGGGCTAGAATGAGGAATAGTTTCAAGACCACTCCACCTTTGGATCTATTTGGTATAAGAGTAATTCTGGTGTTATAAAGATGTCGTCTGAGGTCAAGGTTCAACAAAGACCGTCGAGCCAACAATGATGATGATGAAACATGTCATTCCCGCTTCAAGTTGACATTGAGAACTGATGTTTCTGGACTGTGATAATATCAGTTTTATCAATTTTAATGTTGCTCCGCAAGCCAAGCAATGTTTCTGATCCTTTTATTAATCGTTCCCGCTTCAAGTTCAGTTTGAGAACTGATTTTCGGGATTGTGATAATATCAGTTTTATCACTTTTTATGTTGCTTCCAAACCCAAACAATGTTTCTGATCCTTTTATTAATCGTTCCCGCTTCAAGTTCAGTTTGAGAACTGATTTTCGGGATTGTGACATCACTTGTTTCCATGTTACTCCCAAGCCAAGCCATGTTACTGGCAATCCCGCTCCTTTTACCAATCTCATTTTTAAACAAACTGCTGTTATTTCGTTCTAAGTTTTCATTACTCGGACTTTTCTCTCACATTTCTTTTCATTCTTTTTTGGATGTTTTGTATTCCTGCCACTAAAAGAGCACCTACGCGAAAACTTTTTTATGAACACTTCAGAAAAACAAAACTTTGATGCAAAGCAAAATTTTTATATCGCTCGAAGGCATTATGAATGAGAGCAGTGGCTGGCCACACATGGACACACACACCTATTATATACATATGTATGTATATGTACAGCCCGCCCCATCCACACCCACACAAGCGGAGAGCTTCCTGCGTATGAAATTGCAAAAATTTTTTGATATTAGTTTTTTAGATAAATCTGCATGGGAGGAGGTGGGCTTTAATGCAATGAATGGGTGTGTTTGTGGGGGCGAGTTAGTGTGTTTGTGTGTATGTCAGAATGTGAATGTGTATGAAAGTGTATGAAAGTGTGTGAGGGTGTTCGTTTGTTTGTGTGCAAAGGTACATTTTGACCAGGGACCAAAGCGCAATGCACAAAAAAGCCCTCAACTACTTAAGCCAATATGAGCATTTTTACACGGTCACACACACACACACGCGCGCACACACACTCTCTCTCCCTCACAGGATGTGGTTGGAGGTAACTAGCGGCGTGGCGTGGCGTGGTTCACTTTTTTAGCTTTCATAATTTTTTTCTCTTCAATTTTTTTTATGATGATTTTGATGGCTTTGTTGATGGTCATGTAAGAAGGCGGACAGCCAACTGGGCAGACTGGCGGTGGGTATGGTGTCTCTAGAGAGTAGTTCAGCCAGGCAGCAGGCAGCCAGCTGGGCAGGCAGCCAGTTGAGCAGAGCCACCCACCCACAGCGTCCACTTACAGCACACCGAAACACTCTCAAGGTAACAATCACTGCTTATGGCTGCTTAAGATGCCTTTTTTCGGACTTGCATATGAATTTATTAGATTTTTTGCCTATGATGATGATGATGATGATGATGACGATGCTGAGGTTGAGGCTGGGGCGGACCGCTGTGGTTGAGTGAGTGTAACTAACTTGGTTGATGAGAGGTTGGAAAAAAGACCACAACTGCAATTGTTAGTGGTGGTGTTGTTGTTTGTAGTGCTGCTAGTGGTGTTGCTAGTGTTGTTGCTAGTGTTGTTGCTAGTGTTGTAGCTAGGGTTGTTGCTGTTGTCGTTGTTGTTGTTGTTTATGTTTGTTTCGAGCCGCTAAAAGTAAATTATAATTTATGACCACAGCTCACGATAAGCATTGCAGGCAGGCACCTTTAATGGCCTGCAGCAGCGCTAACAACACCACCACCAACAACACCATAAGCAAGGAAGTGAAAAAAGAATGAGGACAGTAATTTCTAAGAAAAGGGTGTTTTTTTTTGTCTTAGAGACCATTTTTTACGCCGCACTTGCTCGCATATGCGTACATGAGCGACGCCATTTCCACCTTATCAACAAACTGAAGAAAAACAACATCTACGTTTGCTGCGTTATGAGTGCGTAAGAGTGTGAGTGTTCCAGTGTATTGATGTGTGTGTGTGTGTTGTTTTTTTTTTTTTTTTTGTTCTTCAACTTTCCACGCATAGGCGTGCCTGGCTGAGTGAGCTCCCTACCGCTGTGTACACGAGCTTATCAGTTTTATAGTAAAATTTATTTTGTACCTTATCACACACACATATTCCACACACACACACACACATGCACATGTGTGCCGATACGAGTTCATTACTTGCCCGCCTGCCGCCTTCTCATCTAAGCTAGCTCGGCCTGGTTCTGGTTCTGGGCCTGGGCCTGGCCTGCACAATTGGGAGTTATGAGTGTGACTGACTGACTGGCAGACAAAACGCTTTATTTTTATTTTCTGTGTTTTAGTTTATGGTGCAGCCAGCCGATACACCACCATCATGCAGAGTCGTGTGATAGGCATTGCTTTACGCCCCCTCTCCGCTCCCTGCACTGCCCTCACTTGCTTACGAACTGAGCTAGCAAGCGCGCATTGCTCTAGGCTGTGGCTTTGTCCCCTGATAGCAGTTTTTTCTACTCTTTTTGTAGCTAAAGTACGCCTACGTTTTAAGATATTCTATGGGAGTGTTGTGTATATATATATACATACGTGTATGTGTGTGTGTGTATGTTTTTTATATATATTATGACGGTGTTATTATTATACTTTATTGTTGCTGTGATAAGAAAAGTAAAAGTCATATCATTCTAGTTGAAAAAATGGTACACTTTGACTTGGAATCTTGTTTTTATTGAAAAGAAAAAATAATTTACTTTTTGCTTTTATTGCAAAAGAAAACTTATTACATTAAGAACTTACTTAAAGAACTTAATTTAAAACCTTACTTGAACAACTTACTTCGACAACTTACTTCGACAACTTACTTTAAGAACTTACTTCAAGAACTTGCTTCAACAACTTACTTCAACAACTTGCTTTAAGAACATCCTCTAAGAACTTACTTCAAGAACTTCCTTCAACAACTTGCTTTAACAACTTACTTCAACAACTTACTTCGACAACTTACTTCAACAACCTAATTTAAGAACTTACTTCAAGAACTTGCATCAACAACTTACTTCAACAACTTGTTTTAAGAACGTGCTTTAAGAACTTGCTTTAAGAAATTACTTCAACAACTTGCTTTAAGAACTTCCTCTAAGAACTTACTTCAAGAACTTGCTTTAACAACTTGCTTAAACAACTTACATCAACAACTTACTTTAACAGCTTACTTTAAGACCGTAGTTAAACAACTTACTTCGACAACTTACTTCAACAACTTACTTTAAGAACTTACTTCAAGAACTTGCTTCAACAACTTACTTCAACAACTTGCTTTAAGAACATCCTCTAAGAACTTACTTCAAGAACTTCCTTCAACAACTTGCTTTAACAACTTACTTCGACAACTTACTTCGACAACTTACTTCAACAACCTAATTTAAGAACTTACTTCAAGAACTTGCATCAACAACTTACTTCAACAACTTGTTTTAAGAACGTGCTTTAAGAACTTGCTTTAAGAACTTACTTCAACAACTTGCTTCAACAACTTTCTTCAACAACTTGCTTCAACAACTTGCTTCAACAACTTCCTCTACGAACTTACTTCAAGAACTTACTTCAATAACTTACTTCAAGAACTTGCTTTAACAACTTACTTAAAGAACATACTTCAACAACTTACTTTAAGAACCTACTCTAACAACTTACTTCGACAACTTGCTTCAACAACTTGCTTCTACAACTTCCTCTAAGAACTGACTTCAAGAACTTACTTCAAGAACTTACTTCAAGAACTTACTTCAAGAACTTATTTCAAGAACTTATTTCAAGAACTTACTTCAACAACGTACTTTAAGACCGTACTTTAACAACTTACTTCGACAACTTACTTCAACAGCTTGCTTTAATAACTTGCTTTAATAACTTACTTCAAGAACTTGCTTTAATAACTTACTTCAAGAACTTGCTTGAACAACTTGCTTCAACAACTTACTTCAACAACTTACTTAAACAACTTACTTTAACAACTTACTTCGACAACTTACTTAAGCAACTTACTTAAACAACTTACTTTAAAACCTTACTTCAACAACTTACTTCAGAAATTACCACCTTTCTTAAAGCTTGCAATAATTCGTTTGAAAAAATTGTACCTCTTCTTTAATAATTGTATTATTCGATCAAAATGGAAGGCAGATAAGAACACAACTTTTGTAAGTTTTGCAGAGGAGAGGCGTAGGAATTTTAAGCTTCAACGAGCTTTTAGGAAAAAACACATCGTTCTATTGAAAAACTGCTTTACTTCGTCTTGGATTTCTTTTTATTGAAAAGGACACATTATTTACTTTTTTTTATAGAGAAAGAGAAATTATTACTTGATGAACTTACTCAACAACTTACTTTAAGAGCTTACTTCAAGAACTTGCTTCAGACATTACACCCTTTACCACCGTTTACTTCGTTTTGGTTTTATTTTTTATTGAAGCATTATTTACTTTTTGTTTTTATAGAGAAAGAGAAATTATTACTTGAAGAACTCACTTCAAGAACTTACCCCAGGCATTACAACCTTTCTTAGACCTTAAAGTTTCTCCACAAATTTTTCCCAAAAATGTTTTCTTTTAGTTTCATTGCCTTGTTTTACTTCTTAATTATTAATTATTTTAATTTTTTAAGCAATTGAAATTAATTGAATATGCAAAAAGATGTTCTCACACATTCCTTAACGCTTCCACGAAGTTAAGAGCTCCTTCATCATAGCCAATGGTACAAGAATTTGTACAAAATGTCTCTACAATTTTTCTACTCCTCCCTGTCTTCTATTTTATTTACTAAGAATTTACTTTAATGCTATTATTAGTGAATACGAATCCAGATAATTGAAGAAAATTGTTAACAACACTTCGCCAATGCCTTTCCTAAAGCTTGTTGAAGCTTAAAGCTCCTTCCCCACTCTTCTCTCTGAACTTACAAATTAGGTTTCTTACCTGGCTTCTCATTTTTAAGAGAAATATAAAAAACTAGTGTTCCATTTAATGAGATTGTCTTCACTAATCCAGATTAACTGAACGAAAGTGTTAAGGAAACTTTCCTCACTATCTTTCCCAAAGCTTGTTGAAGTTTACAGCTCCCTTGCTTCTCCTCGTCTCTCCTCTTCTCGCCTCTTCTCGCCTCGTATTTCCTCACCTCGCTTCGCATCTCCTCGCCTCGTATCTCCTCGCCTAGCATCTCCACGCCTCGCATCTCCTCGCCTCGTCTCTCCTTGCCTTGCATTTCGTCGCCTCGTATCTCCTCGCCCCACCTCGCCGCTCCTTTACCTAAAAAAAACCCCAGCAACGGATGAACGCAATATGTTCGGTTGTGAATGTGGTATTGACCCAATTTCTGAGCTAATAAACAGCAACAAAAAATTACGTTTTAATTAAATTGATAAATGTAGGTGCTGAAGCCGCCAATCTCTGTTCTGGGTGTCTACCTACTTTACACTTAAGCGATAAGCCAAGCCAGCCGCCCAGCTACGCCAGCATCAATAAATTTTGTAAATTTTTAATGAGCACTCAGTTATAGGCTCGTATTTACGAATTGGACACAAATTTCGACGTAAATAAAACCAGACGCGAGCTAATTTACACAAAAGGTTTTCTTATCTCCCTCTTAAAACGCTGTGCTGTCACTTTCAGAATAAATAAACTGATTGCATTTTAAGACTAAGGTAAAACCAGACGCATTCGTTTCCTTTGTTGATTGCTTAATCCCGAGGTTCAGTTCTAGTCAAGGGGATTATAAAGCGTGGGTTAATCCGAAGGAAATTTGATTGATT
Source organism: Clusia tigrina (assembly GCA_920105625.2). Taxonomy (NCBI): domain Eukaryota; kingdom Metazoa; phylum Arthropoda; class Insecta; order Diptera; family Clusiidae; genus Clusia; species Clusia tigrina. The sequence goes on from OV050031.1 coordinate 221,568,035, forward strand.
TTTTGAGAGAGTTAAAGCAGATTTGATACCACACCACCAGGATAATCTTCGTGCTATACAAGAAGTGCCGCAAATAATATAGCAAAAAAGGATATCACGTGATCATTCAACCACTTCCTCAATAATTATAGGGAGCCTGGGTATTTTGGGCCATGAATCTTTCTTTGGGAGTATATTTTCTTCAGTGTATTTTGAATTGTTTTATCTGATATATTTGAGAATAAAATCATTTTTGTTTCAATAATATTATTATTATAATTTTATAATTTTATAACTTTATTTCTATAAATCAATTTCTTTTATAATTTATATTTCATTTTACTTTGGAATGAATTGTTCCAGTTAAGTCAATTATTGAAAATAATTACAGCTTAAAAAGGTTATTACCTTAATGTCCTAAGATCAATTTGTAGAGATAAATAAATAAAAAATAAATTATTCCTTGAAAAATAATAACTTAATTATTATTTTACATTGCAAGCTGTTTTCCACAATAAATTTTTTGAAATTCAGAAAATTTGCGGACATTTAAAGCAACAAGTTTTCTTTATTTTTTGTTTTAAATAAAAAAAAATGTTTTAATTTTTGTACAAATAAAAAAAATGTTTTTTTTAAGTAAAAAAAACTTTTTCCCTTAATTTTTTATTTTTTTTTAAATAAAACAATTGATACTTTTAAATTTTTTTCCAAAATACTCATCACAATTTTGTTCACTTAATTTAATTTGTTGAGTAACCTGAGCTGAAATAAATTGGCCCTTAATGAGCAAACAATAAAATTAATTGTGAAGGAGACTAATTAATTTACCACATGTGGGCATAAAGTAGTGCCGCGGACGGTGGTTCATTGTTATAATGGGGTATGACTGCGCTCTCATGCCCAGTAGCAATGAACCTTTTTAACGGACATTTCTCGAGCAGCCAACGAAATTTTATTTAATTTTATAACATCCTCTCCAAAGCCACCACTCGCTTTTTTTAAGTTCGTTCACATTTCTCACGACTGACATGTCGAGTTTTATATCGTGTTGTTTGTAGCTCGTTTTTGTTGTTGTTTTTTTGTCTCTTTTGTTGCAGCAGTTAAGGTGGGATTCACAATTGATCGTATCCGGTCGTTAAAATGTCGGAAAGGCCAACACAAAGCAGCAGCAACAACAACAAGTCAGGAAATACGCCCACTTTTGCAGCAGGTTTCAAGTGCAAAACTGGTTTTTTTTAATGTCGAATTTTTTGTTTTTTTAGTAGATAAAGAGCTTAATTATTATTTTATAACCCTACTTCGCTCCACCTAAATACATGTGTTCATACACACACATACACATGCACATGTACATACTCTCTCTCCATCTCCTCATTTAACAGTAACAGAACATTAGCCATTGTTAATTTTTTCTGTCGTATCAGTTTAATTCCCCCCATTTCGTGAGCTGTAAATGGGCATTTAATTGATAACAAACGCGTCCAGTCACCAGCCGCGCAGCACTCACTCGGCCCCAGCCAACAGCGAGTGAGTGTTTGAGCGAGCGATTTTCATTGTTTGCTTTGTTTGTTGTTGTTGTTGCTGCTGCTGTAGTGCAGCTAGCAGCAGCAACGCTGCGCGTTTATAATTTTGTGGCACAAGTATGAACGAGTACTTTTTTTACTTTGACGTGTTTAACTACCAACAAAAAGGTAGGCGTATTTTTTAATGCTCATTTGCTCATGACTCATGGCACATTCATACACACCATCAGCAAGCGCGGTGGCGGAGGTGAGGGCAAAAATGGTTGACTCTCTGCTTAATAAACACAAACAAGTTTTGGTGTGAGCAGCGGCACTGCTTGTGGAAAACCTGTTACGAATTACGAGTATGTACTGTGTTTGGCTGAGCCAATGGGAGGCCAGTGAAAACTGGTTTAAGTTGTGGCGCGAGGTGTGGTTGCGTCAAGCGAGAGCGTATTAGTAACAAAATGAAAGATGCGAGTTTGATGAGAACTTTTTTAATACGCAATAAAAGGAGTTTTAAATATTATAAATAAAGGATTAGAGTAACTGATCATGCCCACACAACAACAAACTTTCATTGCCATTTTTCTGGCTGGTAAATTAATGAATAATGTTTCATTTTTTATGAATGTTTCTGCCTCTACTCCATTTTGAATGATGTGCTGCTCAAGTGTGTGTTACTGGCTCATCATTAGCAGCAAGAATTTCTACCGCAACATGATGGCTTTGCGTAAAGCCAACAACAACACCGAAACAACAACAACAACACCACGAGTAGCCGCAAACAAACATAGAAACATTAGAATAACAGGTGAAGCAGCCAGCGAGCGAGCGGAAACGGAAATTTATGTTTTGTTTTTCCGTTTCTGACGTTTGGAAATGTTATTTTTTTTTGTTTTTTAATTTTCTTTGGGGCTTTTTCGTCTTCTTAATTACTTGTGTGTCCGCGTAAACAATTTCGAAACGTGTAACGCTAACGAAAACAAATTATTTAAATATCTTTTACAATTTTTCAAATTTCCAAATGCTGTCAATAAAATTATTAGGAGGCGCGTTGGGCCTATTAGGCGACAGGGCACATACTTGTAAAGCTTCTGCTGCTGCTCCCGCGCCCCACTCTGCTCAGCATGACATCAATCGCGTTTGTTTGTGGTTGGTTTCATTTTGCTTAAGCATTAAAAAAGAATTTTTTTAAATGCTTTTATGTAGTTTTCATTTGTTGGGGGCTACATTTGTCACTGGCTGGGCTGGGATACGACTAATTTGTGAGCAGTTGTAAAAATATGCGCAAATTAGCATTCTGTGATGAAGCCTGTAAAATGAAAGTGTTTTTAAATATGATGTTCGTATGAGTTGTGTCGCAATTGTTGTCGTTATGGTGGTGTTGCTGCTGTTGCTATTTGTTATTATTGTTGTTGCTGTTGCTGGCTGCCTCATCATATTTGGCGCATGATGTCAACAATTGTTAGTGAAGTGACAACACCACCACACACAAAAAAACAAGTGATTTTTTATTACGTTCAAAAATTTGATTTTTACCACCATAATCGTCTAAATTGTTATAATTGTGAAAATATAATCAATAATACACTGGACAAATTTATCTCAAATTTTTTAATTATCGAAAACATTTCTCTTTTTATTCTAGTTTATTTCTAATCATAATTTTATTTCTTTTTAAATTATTTTTGTTATTGATATTTTGTTAATATTTTTTAATATTTTTTAATTGAGAAATTATTACTGAATAAAAAATCATTTCTCTTTTTATTTTTTTTATTTATTATTTTTTTTATTATTTATTTTTATTAATAATTTTTGTTTGTTAAACTTGATTTTAGGTTTTAAAATTTTCTTCTAAATTCAAAATTTAGGTTCTAAATTCATTTTTATATTTTAAACTTTATTATTTTATGTTTATTTATTTATATCAAAAAAAAATTTTATATTTTAAAATTTATTATTTTTTATATCTATTTATTTATATCTTAATTTATTTTGATAGGTCCAAATATTTTATAATTTTATATTATTTATTTATTTATCTAAATTAATTTTTATATTTTAAAATTTGTTATTATTTTATATTTTTTATTTATTTATATTTTAATTAATTTTTATATTTTATAATTTTTTATTTTTATTTTATAGTATTTATTTATATTTTTATATTTTACAATTTTTTATTTTTATTTTATAGTTATTATTTGCTAATATCTTATTTTATTTTTATAGTTTAAAATTTTGTATTTTATATTATTTATTTATTTTTTAATTCATTTTAATATTTTAAAATTTTATATTTTTTTAAATATTTATTTAAATCATAATTTATTTTTATATTTTTAAATTTGTTCGTATTTTATATTATTTGCTTATTTCTATATCTTAAGTTATTTTAATATTTTACAGTTTTTATTTATTTTTTTTTCATATGTTAAAATATTTTATTATTTTGTATTTTTTTAAATTTAATTCCATTTTTTGTAAAATTTGATATTTAAAATTTTATTTATTTTTTTGTTACTTTTTTATAATAATTTTTTAATTTATTTTTTTTTATTTTGTTAATTTACATATTTATTTTAGTTGTTTTTTATGGTCATATAATAATAAATTATTAACTTTTTATTTAATTCACATCCGTATTTGTTTTTTTAGTTTTTCCTTTAGGTATCTAAATTTTTTCATGATTTTTTCTTAATTTTTTTATTTTGTTCTTTTTATTTGTTAATTTTTTTTATTTTTTTCATAATTTTTTGTTAATTCTTTAAAAATAATTTTTATTTATTTACTTTTTTATTTTGTTCTTAGTGTATAAAATGTTTTTAAATTAGTTATAATAATTTATTATTGTGATTAATCCTTTTAAAATAAATAAAAAAATGTTTTTATTAATTTTGTATTATTATTTTTGTTTATTTTTTCTATGGTAATACTAATTATTTATTTCTTCATTTATTATTTTCTTATAAATTCATTTGTTATTTTCTTATATTTATTTATTTTTTCATTATTTCTGTTTAATAATTTCAATATTTTTTGTTTATTTTTTTTTAATTTTTTGATTTATTTTTTTCATTTGTTGCTAAATATTTTAAATTTTTTTTTATTTTTAATTTTTTTTATATATGTATGTATATATTTTTTATTATATATTTTTTTATTATATATATTTTTTTATTATATATTTTAATTGTATTTGTTTGGAGTATATTGAATTTTTTCCAAGTGTTCTCATGACTAATCTTCCTACCAATTAACACGCTCAACACATTAGTCATTTACTATATAAGCAAACAGAAAAAGGAGCTTGCATTGAGCGAACCACTGTGCGGCAATGCCATTAAAACGTAGAATCTTAATTAAATGCGGTAAAACTTAACGAACATGGCGTCGCAGAAGACACGTCTTCCAAAAGGCCAGCCACTGATATTATAGGCAACCCCCAAAAGTGACAAAGACTGATCATGCACATGTTCCATGGAATACATTCCACTTACACACATACGCACACACGCTGTACATAAACGCTGCACTGAACTGAACCGAAAGACAGTATGAGCAAAGTTCATTTATAGGAATTGCTCTTATGGCAGTACTCGTAGTAAGTACCCCATAGGAAAAGAAAGCAGGGCTGAAGGATTTGCTAATATAATAGACCACTATTTCTCGCTATCAAGACGGCGGTATTTTGCTTTTAGAAGAAAAGAAAATTCATGTCTCCTATCATCTCTTTTTTGGAAATACTTCTCACAGGCTCACATCCCACTGTCGTTTGTTTTAAAGGAGCTGATTGAAGGTTGATCAAGCATTCCATATACTTACTTTATTATTGATATTTAAATATTTTCAAATGCTTTAATTTTTGTCATAATTTTAGAGGCCTACTAATTAGTCATCCTCCCACTGACTATAAGATCTGCCAAAATGTTTTCAATATTTCTCCTTGACATTTATTACTGTGGCATAACCACATTTGCACCTACAGTGCACTTGTAAGTCAACAGATTCATATATATACTATCATACCAAATAATTTGATAACTACTGATTTATGCACCTTAATAATAATAATAAATATATAATAAAAATATGTAGTTTGTCTAAAAAAATAAAGAATAGAAAAAACAGAATTCTCTAGAAATGAGTTTAGAGACAACATTTTATTACTGCATACTTAACAAGCATCGAATTTTAAAAAACGCAAAGTTGTGTTCAATTTCCCACTGGGTTGTTGGTGGGTAAAGTGCTAAACTAGTATGTAGTAAAATAGAAATGAATGCAACTATTTAAATTGTTTTTGCAATAAGAAGCTCAGCGCGATCTTCTTTTCCTCTGCTCTTCTTCTGCTCCGCTGCACTTCTGCTGCTCTTCTGCCCTACTCTTCCTATGCCCTGTAGACGCGTATCATCGTCAACAATATAAAAAAGCGTAAAGCAGAGACTCTCCGTGCACTGATCTCATATTTCAACGGGGTTCATGCGAACGCATCCCCCATGCCATCCACGGAAAGCATCGGCATCAGCAGCGTCAGCGGCAGCGGCGAGTAAAGTGGGGAAAAGTGAACGAGTCAAGTGATTCACATTTTCAATTTAGTATGCGAGACAACAACAAATGAGAAAAGTACTCGTACATATTTCAATTGAAATTGCAAAGAGCAAATTAATAAATTTTTGACACCTTCGTTAGTATTGGTTTGGCGAGGGGTGGGGAGGGGAGGGTAGGTTCACATCAGCAACGACTCCATGTGTCTCTTTTAATTCCATGCAAATAAATCAATTTAAATTACCGTGTTAATCTCTAAGTAAGAAATTACGCCCCCTGCCAGCGCAAAATGATTTATTCAACTTTAAAATGTATTTTGTTGTCAGCTAAGGAAAAATTATGTCGAGTCAACTTGACTGGAATTTATGGAGAGTTCCACCTCACAGAACCGTTGCAAGCCAATATTTAATCTATTTAACAGTTGAGCTACTTTCGAACTATGAGAAATTTATACCAGCGCACGCAAGTCAAAAGCGTGGAAGATCAACAATGCACATTTATTAAAAAGAAATATTGAAAATGCAATGTTGAAATTTTTTAAAAGAATTATGGCTTTTTTACGCGTGATCTTATTAATGGCTCGGGCGCCCACAGCAAGATGTCTCATATGCATCAACACTTAACATTTCCTCCATCAAAGGTACTCGCGCAAATGTAGCCACATCTTTCAGTGCTGCCTGTAAGTGGGGTCATGAGAGAGAGATCAGTGACCAGCATAAAAGGCGCTTTTGTTTAATAATTAATATTTTCTTAAAAGTGGATATTGTACATTTTTTATTTGTTTGCTGCTGTTTTAATGCGGAAAGAAATGATATTGAAATCTAAATATGTATCTTATTTCTCCCACTGTTCCCCTACCTGAGACACATGTCTTCCCATTTGAAGCAATTGTTGTCTATTTCTATTATTATTCCACTACATTTTGTTTTCATTCTCCAATTTGCATTCTTGGCGGCAATTACGAGTATAAAAAAATCACAATGCCTACTTTTTTATTTACGTTTTCCCAACCAATCGCGATTATGATGCTGATGATGGTAATGATCATCATCGGCTGTTGAAGAATGATGCCTTCTGTTGATTCTTTGTGATTTTGTTTATTTATATGCATTTGTTTAGTTGTTGTTTTATTGCCTGTTTTAAATTGTGTTTTTCACTTTTCGTGCTGCTTTGTTGCATTTTAATAGTGCTCTCACTCTCATGGAGGCATAGTTAGAGTTGTGGAAATATGTGATCAGATAAATTGGTTACTCGTTCCTAGGGAACTTCACTGAACTTCACAATAAACGCTACTTTTCAATATGCATAATTCGTAATTGCTTTATAATAAACTATTGAAAAACGACTTAAGTTCTATGTGGTAATCATTATGAAGAACCGTTTCGTGTAAATATTGTATTACAGTTCATCACATGAATTTTAAATCTATATACTATATGTAACGTCATGCAATGTATGTAAATTATACCTTTATGTAATTTAGAGGTGGCATTGCTTTTGTATTGTTTTGAGAAGTATTCGGCACTATGTTTTAAGCGCATTTCCAATTTTTGGTACGAACCAAGTCCAAAGAACACAACACTATAGAGGGCCTTAGACGGTCAATACTTTGACGTCAATTGTATGGATTGGTTAGTAAAATATGTGACCTATACACATATTGTTCACTAATACACCTACATTATTTGACGTCAAATGAATGACTGCTTTAAAACAGTATGCAAACAGTATGAATTATAGATAATAGGTACAGACCAAACTTTATTTATTTATCCCAAAATCCATGCATAGTATAAATTTTATATGGGTGTCTTTAAAATTCTTCCTAGGTTCCAAGTCACTTAAGCAAATGCCAAAGAAAAGTAAGTCCATTTCCCATTAATTCACTAGGTCGCTAAATAAGTTTATTGTAAATCGAAAGTGATTTAGAGAACTTATAAATTGTTCGAATTGTTTCACAATTCAAATTATTTCACATTTTATATTATTTCATTTTTATTTACATTATTTATAACTTATTTCATTTTTATTTGCATTATTTATAACTTACGATTCCTTTCCAAAGCTAAAAATCTGATTGGAAACGTAGTGCTAAATATATAGGAACCATGTTACTTTTGAACATAGTAGTTTTAGATATACGTAATCAATTTGGAACTAAATTTAGTAAATTTTACTGCGGCTACTTTTTAACACAACCAGTTCAAGTCGAAATTATTGATTTTTATCGAATTAATCGTGGTGCTACACAATTATACATGCAAAATTATTGAAATTCCACAAATAACGGGTTTTTTTTAAATGATTAGAAATATTAAATAAAATTATATGGAAAGTTATTTAAAAAAATTTTCTGCGAAAGTTTCTATATACGAGTATATGATAAATTTCAATTGCTTCTCATAAGAGAACATGAAGAACTCCGCAAATAATGTTGTAAGTACCCACAATTCTCTAATTTCTTCATCACTATTTGTGCACCCCCACCCAGACACTCAGTTGTAACGAATTCATCACAAGTGTCTCGCATCTCTTCTTCGGTTTTTATGGCCGATCGACCATATGAGCGCACACCTTGCTCTCATTACGTTTTCCGTTTTTTAACCCCGCTTCCCCACCGCTTACCTCTGTACCATAACTTGTCGTTGCTGTTGTTGTTATTTATGCCTTATAAAAAATTGTTCGCTCGCACACACAACGTGGGGGCACGATTTGGTTTTCGTTTTTTCTACGTTGTTGCTTACCTTTGTGCCACCGTTGTGGCTGCATTATTGTTGTTGTTTTTTAAATAGGTAATTTAGCTACATTGCCATCCACAGTGTACCTGCCGTCGTTCTCCCGATCATACAGCGTTTTTTGTTTTATATTCGTGTCTGTAAACTACTACAAGCGAAATTTACCGACAGTGTTCGGATTGTACGACGAGCTGGCTCGTTCGTCTTTATTGCAATTACGAGCGCAATTAATAATCCAGTTAGTTTTAAGTACATTCCTACCTTTGCCGCGCTCTGCTCGCGTATTCGAGTAAGTCGCGCTTAGTCTACCACCTGTGTTTTAATATGTGTTAAAAGTTTCGTTTCCTTTTTTTATTTTAAATAAATTCAGTAGACTATTTTATTATTTTTTCAAATTATTTTTGATACAGAATTTTGCTACGAATTTTCCTTGTACAAATTCAAATTTTAAATAGTACGTTTGTCGTGTTTTTTTAACGATCGTGTGCGGTTTTCTATGCGTTTAAAATGATTTAATGTGCGCGTATGTTTTATTGCCGGTTTTTCGAGATTATTTCTTCCCTTCGTTGTGCTGTTTTTATTTTATTATAATTTTGAAGAAAGAAATCAACACAGCCATTTACTGGGACTATTTTTTCTCTCTTGTTGGTTCAATTTTTATTTGTTGTGGTACGTTTTTATTACCTCCGAGCGCGTAATTTTTTAAACAATAACAATGTTCTGCCTTCGACCAGAAGCAATGACTAAAATCTACATTCATGGCTATGAGGAAGATTTTAAACCTGTGGTAATTTATTTAGAAATTTTTTATTTTTTAAACTAAAGTTACATTATTCAGGCGAAAGTACTTCATCTTGGAAATATAGTCTTACAATAATTTTTGTGACCAGGGGGCAATGATAAGGTAGAAGCTAATTAAAGGTGACTTTTATGGTGAAAAAGATAGGAGACATTCAGTATTGCGGATGCAAGTAATATTTAGATTATAAAAGATTATAGAAATAGTCTTCTGGATGCAATTAATATACATATACATATATTATAAAAGTTGATAGACTTAAAATGTGAGCGTGAGAGGCGAATATGCCTTCCCTATAATTGGTCCCCACTGAGAGAGTTGCTACAGTCTTCTCTTGCCTTCTTAGTAATGCCATGGCTGCACCTAAACAAGTTCTTAAGCTTCCAGTGGCGCTTTACCAGACAAAATCAGCCACACACAGTTTGGCGCATGTGTAAGTGTGCGCAAAACGACAAACGCTCAAGTGTGGCGTCTCTGTGGTCTCTGGCTTTACTCCAATGGTGTTATTGTAGCTACCTGTGTATTCAGGTTTCATGTAAGTTTAACAATGGCCGCTGCACCTGGCCTGACTTTCTAATCGCAGATTTGTTGTTGCTGCGATTTTAAATGAAGCCACTTAAACTGCACAGTAAAATTCACTTAGCTTCCAACACAGTGTGCTCTTCTCTAAAATGGGCACCTGATCTACACCATATATGTCGGTATCGAAAGTTCTTGGCCAGTGATTTAACTTAATATTTAAATTTAATACTAATAATAATTTTTAAATATAAAATAATAATTTTTAAATTGATTAAAACAAAGTTCTTTGCTAGTGTTAATTTATTAATTAAATTTTTAAATTGAATAAAACAGAAAGCAATAAGAAAATATGGCGTGCTATTAATTTACCTCCAATCTGTTCTGAGAAAATTCGCAATTCATTATAATCTGTTCAAAAGTTCACTTACTTTTCACTCGTCGAGCGTTCGAGGAGCTCTTATCTCGGCGGTTCACTTATCAGCGTCATTGTTTTTGCGCCATTTTCATTCATGAATCTCTTTTGGCAAATCCAATGTGTTTATTATTGTAAAAATGAGGTATAATATATACTCACAAACAATCAGATCAGATTAGTTTAATAAGCGAAGATTCTCTGCTTCTGTTTTTGGGTTAGAATTACTACTGCGCTTTGACCTACTTCCACGTTTTGAAGTGATTTCTCTCAAGTATAGAAATTATTTTATTAAATTCTTCTATTTTCTCTTTCAGAGTTGCAAGATTTGCAACAAGGCCTTCGCTAATGTGTACCGTCTGCAGCGGCACATGATCAGCCACGATGAGTCGGCGCTGTTGCGGAAATTCAAGTGCAACCAGTGCGACAAGGCGTTCAAATTCAAGCATCACCTTAAGGAGCACGTACGCATTCATTCCGGCGAAAAGCCCTTTGGTTGTGATAATTGTGGCAAACGATTCTCACATTCCGGTTCGTTCTCATCGCACATGACCTCAAAGAAGTGCATCAGTATGGGCCTTAAGCTAAACAACAATCGCGCTATGCTGAAAACGCTGGAGAAGAACGGCATCTCGCACCATCATCCCAACCAGGCGGTGCCAACGAAGCGAAATTCCGCAAATGGCAAATTGAATGGATTGACGGAGAATGCTGCAGCCCTGCAACCGAGCCTACCAAATCCGATGAACTATTTTGCAGGCGATGTGGGCGGAAATGGATCCTCCAATGGAGCAGCTGCGTCGCCATTCTACCAGAGTCTATTGCCCAAGTACAACGAGTACAATGCCATGAATGCCGCTCTGTTGGCCTCTTTTCCGAATCCATTCTATAGCATGGCCCTGGATCCACGCATTCATCCGTATAGTATACAGCGATTGTTGGAGTTAACTGCTGTAGGTCAGCAGCAGCAACAACAACAGCAGCAGCAGCAGCAGCAGCAACAGCAACAGCAACAACAACAGCGCCATGCAGAGGAAGCAGAAGAACAACAGCAACACCAGGCCGAAGAGGAGCATGCGGACACAGTAATGGAAGATAGCATAGAAGATGAAACGCCTGACGAGCCGAAACTCGTAATGGATTTGGACGAAAGTGATCCAAAAGAGATTGAAGACGGAGAGGCAGAAGTTGCATGTAACAAGCCCATTAGTTTGGAACATAGTGACGGTTACAAAGACGAAACCGAAATTGAGCAACATCCACGGTCGCTCAGTCCCGTGGAAAACATAACGGAAAACAGCTCAGATGTACCGGAGACTGTGGCTATAATAAACAAAACTGTTGAGTCATTTCCCATTGCTGAGGTCAAACAGGAACCAATTCGTCCACCTACCCCGACAGAGGAGGAGCTTGCAGTACCAACAACAGTGGCTGCAACAGTGAAGGTAGAAGTGGAAACCACTGAAGCTGAGGTACTAAATGCATCAATGCCGGATCTGATCCCATCCGTTATCCAGCATGATGAAGTGGACGATTGTGCACCCGAGTTGCGTTGTAGTCGCTGTGACAAGCAGTTCAACCATCCCACTGAGCTGGTCCAGCACGAAAAGGTGCTCTGCTGCCTCATCAAGCATGAACTGGAACAGCATTACCAGCAGCAGCAACAACAACAACAGCAGCAGCAGCAGCAGCATCATCATCATCATCATCATCAACATCAACAACAACAGCAGCAGCAGCATCAACAACAACAACAGCAACAACTCCATGAATGTTTAGAGCAGTCTGCCAATTCATCATCGTTCCTGCAGTGTAGCGACGGCGAGGACGAGCAGGAGGAACGCGACTCCTGCTCTCGCAATGACTGCAGCAGTGAGAGTGGGGAGCGTAAAGTACGCGTACGCACCGCCATCACTGAGGAGCAGCAGCAACAACTGAAGCAACACTACGCCATGAACGCGCGGCCCAGTCGCGATGAGTTCCGCATGATTGCGGCCCGTTTGCAACTGGATGCGCGCGTAGTGCAGGTGTGGTTCCAAAACAATCGCTCCCGCGAACGGAAACTGCAGGGCTACCACAACAACAACAACAACAACAACAGCAACAATCACAACCACAACTATAATAACGGCAACATAGGTGCTGTTCACAAGATGCCATTCCCCATGCAGACCGCCGACGTCAGTCATCTCAGTCTGGAAACTGCCTTGGCGAAGACCACCGACGACCAACCGCTGGACTTGTCGCTTAAGCGCGATGGTGGCTACACTGCGAAGCGGAATGGCGCCCATCAACAACACTCGCCGCTGTACGGCATCGCTCCGTTGCAGGCCGGCGGCGCCGATCTCAACGAGGCCATTAATCTCAGCCGCAAAATGTCCGCGTCCATGTCGCCCGCATCGTTGTCACCGTCCTCGGCCGCTTCCGTGCCACACGCCTTCAAACACCAAGCAGCGGCGGCGGCTGCTCTGTATTTTGGCGGACCGCCACAGCATCACATACGTCAGACGCCCTCCCCGCATGAGGCACCGCTGATGCACCAGACATCGACACCGCGCAGCAGTGCCGGATTCTCTGCAGCCGCTGCAGCTTCTCTGGCCGCCGCTGGCCACTTGCCATACATGCTGCCCAGTGTGGCCGCCGCTCAACGCAGTCTGGTGCCCATGGAGGCGCTCTTCCAGATGACCCCTGCCGAGTACGCACGCAATCCGCTCATGAACAGTATTAAGTTGGGTGGCGTCGTAGGAGGCGGCCTGCACGATTTTCGCGGCACCAGTCTCAGCCCCGGCGGCTCAGAGAAGCGTTCCTGGCGCGATGACGAGTCCCGCATTTCGCACGACGACGAATTCGGCAATTCGCTGATGCCGCCGAAACCGAAACGTGCCAAAGCCGAGACGCACGGGCACGCCGGCGATCCAGACTTGCCGTTCGTGTGCGACCAGTGCGACAAGGCGTTTGCCAAGCAGAGTTCGCTGGCGCGGCACAAATATGAGCATTCCGGTGAGTTTCATGCCGTTTTCCTCCTCCCTTCTTACGCGCCAGTTTGAGGAGGCGTCTGATTGTGCAGCTTACAATTTTTTCTGTTTATTCCAGGCCAACGTCCCTACCAGTGCGTCGACTGCCCGAAGGCGTTCAAGCACAAACACCATTTGACCGAGCACAAGCGTCTGCATAGCGGCGAAAAGCCGTTCCAGTGCTCCAAGTGCCTCAAGCGCTTCTCACATTCCGGCTCCTACAGTCAGCACATGAACCACCGTTACTCGTACTGCAAACCCTACAGGGAATAGGTAAGCGACAATTCAGCAGCCAGCACCTCCGTCTCAAGAAGCACAGCAACAACAATAGCGGCGGCGGCGACCGCTGCGACAACGCATTCGCATGCGAATGCCGGTCAAAAACGCCAATTAGGGGCAAATTTGCTGAATATGGTTGATCTGCGCAAGAAGCTAGCGGGCACTGGTGGTGGTGGTGGTGGTGGTGGTGCTGCCGCCTATCAGCAGCATCATGCAGCGGCTATGCAAGTGTTTCAGCACCATCACAACCAGCAGCAGCAGCATATGCACCACCATCATCTGCAGCAGCGTTTGCAATCGCAGCGCTTTGCGGCGTCTCACCTGAGTTGGCCACCAGTTGCTGGTGCGATGTTACCGCCAGCGTTGCAGCAGCACCATCACCCGCCCAGACCCACACCACCACCCCCGCAGCCGCCGCCGCCGCTATTGCATAACTCGCATGCCATGCAACCGCTGCATGTGAGCAATTCAGCGCTATACCATCATGCGGCTGGCTTAATGCAGCCAAGATTTAATGCACCACCACCGCCAGCTCCACCTGCTCCTCATCACCATCATCATCAACAGCAGCAGCAGCAGCACTCCCACACGCATCCTTTCGACTTTTTCAATGCTAAGATGCTGCTCAACTAGTGCAGCTGTGGGGGAGCAGTGTTATTACATACTCAGCGCCCTATCGTTGCTGAATTTGGAGCTGAATAGTGTGTGGCGGACCAATCCTAGCTGAATTTGTAGCTGAATGGTAGATAGGAGTTGTGTTGTTGCTGAATTTCGTGCTGAATTCATCAACGCTCTATTCAGCCCTCGTGAAAGTCGGAAATCTAATTGATTCTTAGCATATGTGATGATTTTAGAGCAAAAAACCTGCGCTGAATTTCAAATTTTCTTAAATACTAACTTGAAAAACAAAAAACAAATCAAAAATCGCACTTAAACGCGTACTTAAGCATGATAAATTTTGTATATATATAGATATATATATATATATATATATATGTTTCGTATATATAAGAAGCCTGCCGAGCAACAATTTTATAACAAGTATTTCAGTTAGTTTTTTATTTAGCTCGTCGATGTGAGTGAACAGAAATGAAAGGAAAATAAGGCAAAGAGAGTGATTGAATTGAGGTTTTCATAACTATTATTAACAGAATTTTTAGCGGGCAGGTTCCACAAGAATCCTGGCCAAAGTTTTCGTTGACTTTGCCGAGAGTTGTCGTATTGTTACCAAACAGAATTTTGCCATTTTTTTTTTTTTTTTGTTTGTTTTTATTGTAAATTTTATTTAATTTACTTTTCGCCATATTTAAAATTATACAAATTTTTTTTAATTTCATTTAATAATTAATGTTTTAATTATACAAATTTTTGTTATTCATTTCTTGTGTGTAATGTGAGCTCATTTTTAATTTCATGTTTAATTGCAGTCCGAGTGCAATTGTTGTCATTTTGGGGTGGACTAAAAAAGAAAAACCTTTCTTTTATGCGAATTTATTATTTAATTTTATTTGAACAAATGTCTTACATTTTATTTTGTATTTATATCGTATTAAGTTTTATTACATGCATATGTGTATTATGTATATTTAAATTATAAATTTATGCGCTCACAATTTATGTTCTTCCAATACTTCTTCGCTTTGCTGAAACGTTGTTTCAAACAAGAACAGACGAGAAGCCAGTATCCTTATAAAAATACTCATTTTTATGTGCGACTTTTTAAAGTCTTTTATTTATATAATTAATATAAAAATTATACTTGTATTTGCTGATATTTATAATTGAAGAGTATTTCTTTTACCGATTTTGTTTTTGTACAATTTGTATATTTATGTTATTACATTATTTTAATGAGTTTATTGATATGCAATAAAAATGCATGTGGAAATGCATGTGAAAATGCATGATTTTCAAATGTAAGTGAACCAGGCTGGGTTTTTAAGCAATTTTTTTTTAAATTTAACTGCGTCATTTTGTGTAATTGCTATCTTCCTTTTTTGTTTTAAGTGTGTAATGTAAAATTTTTCAAAATTACCACGCAGGCAGGATTGGTTTACTATAGGAATTCTAATTTTTAACTGATATTCTTTTATTAAATTTTGTATGTTTTATTTTTTAAATTATTATGAAAGAACTTACGTTAAAAATGTTTTTTTTTAATCTGATATTTTCTTGTTTAATTTTTTTTGCATTATATTTTTTAATTTATTAAGCATGAACTTCTGTAATTAGATTTCATTTGATGTGTCAGTGTAAGAACAGAGTGACCATAAGTGCAGAAAGAAAATGTTCTAGTGGCGTACTCTATGCTTCTCAGTGGTATTTAAAACTTGCACAGCATATTGATCAGAGACCACAGAGACGCGACACTTGAACGTCTCGTTTTGCGCACACTTACACATGCTCAAAACTGTAGTAGTGTGGCTGATTTTCTTCAGAACTAATAAACAAGCAGTTTTTTAAAACGTCCGAAAATTTGACATTTAAGTGTCGGTTCTCTGTGTTCTCTGATATTGATACCAGAGAACACAGAGAAAAGAACGTATTTTTCGCTGCCAAAGTCCCTAGCGGACACAGTGGATTCACCACGATTCTGAGTGGATTCACCGCGATTCTGAGTGGATTCACCACGATTCTGAGTGGATTCACCACGACTCTGAGTGGATTCACCACGATTCTGAGTGGATTCACCACGATTCTGAGTGCATTCACCACGATTCTGAGTGGATTCACCACGATTATGAGTGGATTTACCACGATTCTGAGTGGATCACCACGATTCTGAGTGGATTCACCGCGATTCTGAGTGGATTCACCACGATTCTGAGGGGATTCACCACGATTCTGAGTGGATTCACCACGATTCTGAGTGGATCACCACGATTCTGAGTGGATTCGACACGATTTTCAGTGGATTCAACACGATTTTCAGTGGATTCACGACGTCCGTCTGCTTTATTTGGCTGCTTAGCCGTTTGACGTTTAAGTTTATTTACTCTGTATACTCTGCTTGATACTCCTCACTTTTTGAGTGAGTGCCTTTCACTGTTTTATTCTCTCTCTGTCTCTCTTCCTATTTCTCTCAATCTCTCATTGAAACTGGTAAAGGTGCAGAGTGACTTAAAGCAGAAACGGCAACAGGAACATAATCCATTACATTTGCAACAGAAACTACAACAATTAAGCACAGAAATGACAGCACAGAAACCACTCTTGGTAAATTGTCTCTGTTCTGTCGCCATTGTCTGTGTGTCTGTTTTCTATTGTTTAATTTTGTACTTTCTGTTGCAAATGTTGTGGAAAGAATCCACATCCTGTTGCCGTTTCTGCTTTATGTCACTCTACATCTTCACTCGATGAACACATTTTTGGACCACAAGGTGTTAACATGACAATACAAATTACATTTATTATAAATTTTACCATGTTTTAACAACAAAATAGTTAAATTGTAAAACTCTTGAAAGTACAGAAAAGCTGTTAAAATAACTCGAAAAATTTATGGAAAAATAACTCGAGAATTTTGTGTAGAAATAACTCAAGAAATTTGTATAAAAATAACTCGAGAAATTTATGGAAAAATAACGCAAAAAATTTTATGGAAAAATAACTCATGAAATTTATGGAACAAACTCGAAAAATTATTATGTAAACCAATTTATATAAACAATATTTGCATATTTGGCAGTTTTGGCCAACCTTTGTAAAATATCTATGTAAAAATTACACAAGATTAACAAAACAAAAAAAACCATAAGTTATTCTACGCGTATTTTGCTTTGGAGTAAACCTGTAAAAGAGACATAAAATTGAAACAAAATCAAACAAATTAATTTTGTATACAATTTAACACTCAACATATACAATTTTATTAAATATTTCTTTTCTACAACTACAACAAAAAAACACCCACCGCTTTGCTGCTTTCCAAAAACTGATACTAAACTACAACAACAAATATGCGCAAAAAGAATTTTGTGTAATTTTACATAAAAAGTAAATGTGTGAAATTTAGTTTTCATCGTGAAAAAAATACCAATAAAATTTTAAGCGAATAAAAGTAGTTAATTTAAATATTACATGTAAACATAATTAAAATTAAGTACAAGGCTGGTTTGATATTTGAATGAAATACAACAAAAGTCGAAGATATTTGAGAGAAATACAACAAAAGTCGAAGATATTTGAGAGAAAAACTGCAATACACAAAAATATTTGAGAGTAATACAACAAAAGTCACTCAACTCTATTCTGAGTAGCAATTTTGCGATGGAGAATCGCATTTGTTCGATTCGATTCGCTGTTAACAACTGTCCACGGCGAATGAGTTGAGAGTGCTTCAGTCTCAATCGTTCCTAGGATATGATTATTATCATTCACTGTTTCGTGCGTATTCCTAGCAGATTGACAACAGGCGAACTTAACTGGTGAACTAAATTTGCACAGCTGAAAATAATAGTGACAGAAAAAGAAGAGAGAAAAAGCAAAGCATGTTGGTATCTTTTTTCTCCTTCTTGAATACTACTTAATAAACAGCAGAATTTGGCATAAATGTGCTCAGTATTGCCTGGTCTGTTGGAATAAAAAATTGAGTGAATCTAAAAAAACGTGTTTCTTCTTGTCGTTAAAGCAGTATGGACCAAAACCAACAGAGCTTCTAACCCCATATGGAAGCTAGAAAGCTCTTGCAAGCATTTGCCTTGGTCACCACGGTTTGCATTGCTCTACGTATTTACCTTAATTATCAAACAGCTCTTGAATGTCCACAAACACAAATTTCGAGCATGTTGTAATGTAGTTGTGGTCGCGTAAATCTCTTTGAAATTTCAATAACATTTTTGTTGTTTTTTGTATAGGTTAAGAGAGAAAGCATCTCCTCCTCTCTGTCTCTTGTGTCTTTCACTAACTTCAAGAAAACAAAATTAAGCATTGTTCTACTAAAATAATGTAGCTATTAAAATTTACCTTCTAATACTTAAAACTATGTACTACTATAATTAAATATATTTAAAAATTATAAAAGAGATTACTAAAAGAAACCTATACGATCATTCCATTAGAGAGCAGGTGTCTAAAGAAGGAGGTACTCGTAACTTTACGCATTTACATACAGACGCGCCTTCTTTTTCTTAAGTGAGATCTGTAAAACATTTAAGCTTAAAGTTAAATTTAAAATTAAAAAAATCTAATAAACATATAAATTTGCAGATTTAAAATTTAGCTGCATTCAAAAGAGAACAAAATTAATTTGGGCCTTATTAAAAATTATTTTTAAAAAATTTTTAAATATTCTTAGAAGTAGAAAAAAATTAATTCAAAAACTTCTGAAAAAACAAAATTAATTCAGAAACAAAAAATTAAAATTTAGCTTGTAACAAATTTGCCGAGTTGTGTTGTAATTTAATGTCAAAACCTAAATTGTAATTTAATGTGAAAATCTAAAAGAAAAAAAAATATTTTTGGAAAAGTTAAAAAAAAATTTAGCCACAATTTTGAAATCTTAACAAAAAAAAAACCAAACTTTTAGCCAAAATGTTCGCACATACAAAAAAAAATTTTATATATATAGTATATATAAAAGAATAACGATTCATGGACAATAAAAAATTTAATAACTTAATTAAAATTTTACAAAATTCCTAAAAAAAAAAAAAAAATAGTAACGAAAAATTTAAAGAGAAATAATATTACTATAATTTAAATGAAAATTAGTTTGCTTGGCTCATGTTTTCCTTACCAGGGGTTGAGTGATCTAGCGTGAGCTTGAAGAAGTCAACTCTCAACTCGGAAAGTGCTCTTTTTTCTATGGGAAAAAAGCAAAGAGTATCCAAAAGCAAGAGTATATACATAGATATTGCATCACTCAAAATTTTGTGTAATGGAAGTGAAGGCGATTTCACAAAATTCGGTAAGCGGCAAGGGGAAGCGAGATGCAATGCGTGTATTTACAAACAAACTTTTTGCTACAATAACTTCGTAAGTCATGCGAGCTCTATATATGTATACTCTTTGAAAAAAGCCTTTTGAGCAAAACTTCATAAAATTGAGCCCCTACGAAGTAGAGAACTGCAGTGTGTTTGAAGACCTTGCTAATAATGCTACACCCACTCTGCCTAAGCGATTTAGTTTGCAAAAGCTAATTGAGTGGCGTTTTTGTACGCGCCTCAAAACTACTCCAAGCAATCACGGCGACGATTTACTCGCTCACGCTTAAGACGCTTCGATCGCACAGGTTCCTTCCTTACTTTCTCCCCTCTTGTGTTGAGCGCCGACGAGTAAACGCAACCAGAGCAGAACAAAAAGAAAACAACAAATTACAGGAAATTGATTACAACGAATACGATTACACAGCTTACGATTAAAACTCTTAAACTACCACAACAACAACAACAACAAAACGAATAACAACAAAAGGTTTCCTAACAACGAACATTTTTGTGTTAAAAAAATTTACCCAACATACAAAAAAAAAAATAAATAAATACAAAAAATGCGAATTTTGCTTTTCCATAAATTAAAAACCATTAAAATTGCATTTAAATAGAACGCACATAGCTCCAATTTGATTTTGTATATTTTCTGTTTTGTATAAACTTATTCTGTATTTACATTGAGTAATTTAATATTAACTTTTTTATAATATAGTTATAATTTTTTATATATATATTTTTTTTGTTTTGTTTATTGATTGATGATTGTAATTGTAATAATCACACTACACCCAGCTAGAAAATCCAAAGACACTTGTACTATAAAAAACAAAAATACATAAAATTAGCATAAATTGTATTGTAATTTTATATATGTATATGAATAAGAAAATTAATAATTTTGCTTAAATATATAAAAAAAAATATATATATATATATTTCCTAAATATTAAGTTGCAAACATAGAAAAAAAACTATATATATATATATATATATATATATATATATATATATATATATATTTAAAACTAAAAGAAAATAAAAAAACAAAGCAAAATTATATAAACATTTATAAAAAAAAACCAACACTAATTAATTAAAAGTGAACTTCAACTTAATTTTTAAGCACGAATTTTTCCTTTGGAAAGATTTGCATTAAGGCCTTACAAACAAAATGTTAGTTATTAAATTTAAAAAAAAACAAAAATTAATTAATTAAAACGCAAAAACTAAGTTAAAAATTAATTATTAATCTTAAGTTTTGAAAAATGCCACAATTGAAAAAACCCCAATATTGAATTTTTTTACTATTATGTAATTTTTTGAACTTTTTTATATGTTTACAAATTATTTTTATTATTATGATTTTTTTTTTGTATATACACATAATTTTTAAACACATATTTTGTACATTTTTACGTATTATTAGGTTTTTAATTTTTTATTATTAGATTTGCGTAAAGTTTATTTTAATAAATGTATTGCATAAAAAAAACGAATGTTTAAAATAAATCTTTGCATAGTTATATTAAATATTTAAGCATTAAAATGTTATATATATATAAATATATATATACATAAAATTATATACATACATGCATATATGTATTTTAATCAAAATAAATAAGCAAATACAATTTTTTGTCTTAAAAATTTACAAATTATAATTATAAAATTTACAATATTAAAGAAAAAAAAAAACTGAAAATATGAGAAAAATAAAATCTTTATTGAAAAATTATATGAAAGTTCTTTTTATTCCGTTTTTCTAGAGGATTCTATGATTTGTACCACTGTAGTTACTCGTTGGACACAGTCTCTTGCAAGTTGTTGTTTTGCTTTTGTAAACAGGTTTCATAGGTACGAGTTGGGAAAAGCCGAAGGGGGAGGTGAATAATAGCAATTTGTTCGTATGGGAACATTTTTAAATGCATTTTACATTGAGCAGTTTAAGCCCGCCCAGAGCGCAGCAGAGTAAATAAACGAAAACGTGTCAATGCGATATTAGGGCATTCTTCACTATCGACCTGGGAGAGTTGTGGGAGAGAGTGTCAGTGAATGTCTCAGAGAGACTCTTGTCTCATTGAGCAAGAATGATAGAATAGAAGATTACGCCATACTATTCCTCTCGCGACAAAAACTCAGCACAGGTGATTGGCTGTGACGTCATAAGGCGCCTTAACAATATTTTTTTTTTTATGAGAAATGCATTTGCAAAGGCAATAATTTATGAATTAAAAGGATTTTAATTATTTTTTATAATATATAACTTAACAAATGCACTTGGAAGTAAACGAGTACAAATTATTGAAAAACTTCTTCGATAAAAAGTACTTAAGCAGCGGATTAAGTGATTTAATAAATATACATTTAATAATATTATATAAATATACATATATTTAATATATATACACATATTAGGATTTGATTTCCCATAATTTTTTCATTTTATATTCCCATTATTCCACCAAAACAGTAAATAACTTTCACGCCACAAATTTAACCAACAAATAATTGAATAGAACAATTATTTGAATGCCAAATCAACTGAAATATATTATTTCACATTTATTTATATAAATATTATCATAAAATGCGATAAATATTAAAATATTTAATATGAAATACAAATTATCACGTTTCCCACACAAAAATGTATGCATTTTGGCTGTTCTCTCATTTCGTGTGTGCCTTATGACGACATGCGCAGTGAGAGGAAATTTTCTTATCAGCATTAGCGCAATCTTCTATTTTATCATTCTTGGGAATTGAGTATCGCATTATCCACTTCAACTTCTGTCGAATTTCTTTTTCTTTGGCGAGATGTGGAAGGTGAAGCTAACATTTGCATCTCTTCAGGGGTCTGGCATGATGGTGCACTGCGCCGCATTCTGCAAACAAAGAAAAACTTCACAGAATGGACACAATAATATATTGTTACACATTACTCACGATCGTGGAATTACGTGGCTTCTTAAAAACTGAAGCCGGTCCAATAAATTCCACTGCCTTGACATAGAGACACCACTGCCAGACGAATTCAAAGATTTTCGAATCTCCTTACCAAAGCGCTCTCTTAAACCATCCCACCGTTTCTGCACCGAAAACAATAAATATAAACTGCTGTATTCAGGGCTGCAGCCCACACGCCGTAAGGGCAGAAATCTAACTTGAAAATTTGCGCCAACATTATCTTACCAATTATATTTTTAATTTTTATGTTAATTGAAATTTCGGTTTAATAAAATTAAGCTCTGTTTTGTATTGAAACACCCTGTAAAAAGATTTCACAAATATTAGCTTTAAGTACTCATAGAAGCAGTAAGTATTTGACGTTTGGCTATCAGCGAAAGAGATATCACGAGCTACAACCGGAAGTTGGCATAAGACAAACAAAGGTGAAAAAAAGGATGACAAGTCCACGCTGAAACATAAATTATAAAATGCAGAACGCCACAGAGTCTCGCCAAAGTATATCCATAATAAGTAGGCGGCCTCTGCCGCAATAGAACAAAAATTCTGCCGACCTTGGTATCGTTATATTAATTTTATTAACACAAGTGGAAGGAAGTACGAAATAGTGGTGGAACAAACTGAAATAATGGTACATACTTATACTGGGTTCTTGAAAATTAAACAATGTCTACTTATATTTTTAATCCTTTACTAATATGAATGAAATAACAATTTTACACACATTTTACCTACTATTTGGCGCACTAAATAGTGAAAAATAACAAAATAGAATAAGAAATGTGCAAAATGGTATGCAGCAATAGTATCGTGTTAATTTCATGTGAGTCCCTGTATTTTAATGCTGCAGATGCTGTGGACAGAATAAGATTTATATATATACATATATATATATATATATATATATATATATATATATATATATATATATATATATATATATATATGTATATATATGTATATATGTATATATATTTATATATATATATATATATATATATATATATATATATATATATATATGTATATATGTATATATATGTATATATGTATATATATATATATATATATATATATATATATATATATATATATATATATATATATATATATATATATATATGGTTCTATGGCTCCGCAAAGGACCGCGAATAAGATTGGATCGCCTTTACGCGCAATGCAAACTGTTGCATCGAAATATTCGTTCCGCTCTCACATATCCCTATACAAAGGCATTGGGGAACAAACTTCTAAAGAGTATGAACAAACTTTGGATCGCTCGTATACAGATAGCTAATGCGGCCCATAGACGATACATCATGATCATACTCATTCGTGTACGTGTTGAATGAAGCTCCGCCACAGACGAGTGATCATTATCGAAGATCATCATTTTTTCATAGTCGTCGTTGAGTGTGGTTGTCATGTCTCTGTCGGATGACGAAGTTTTGTGTGCGCTAGCGCTTGTACTGTGCAAGGAAAAATTGTAAAAAAAATATAAAAACATTTTTGGATGAAAGAAAGGCACAAACAAAAGAGTACAATAGCATTCCAGCAGAAACACATTTTTTGTATTTTTATCCGCACACATCCTCACACATTGGCAGTCAAACTCAAATCAGCAAATTTTGCATGTAAATTGCCAACAAACGACGATCATCCATACAACATGATCAACATCGTAATAAAATTTACCCTCAAAATTTAATGAATTAGATTTTCGACGATCAGTCAGTGATTACAGCGAGATCATGTCTGTGTGACACATACATGCATATTTTCTCTCTTTTTCACACATACTATTATATATGATTATGATCATGATGTATCGTCTATGGGCCGCATTAGTTCACTAGATATTCTTTGGTCTCGCTCCCTTCTACTGACAGACACCGACCGACACATTACCACACTGAAACGGCCCAGCGGGACATTTCAGTAGATAAACATGATATATTTGACTGAAGGACTGAGAGTGCAACACTGAAACGGCCCATACTGTTCGGACTTAACCTAAAAAGAACGTACGCGGAGACACACCACTCTCACTGGTAAGTAATATTGGTATAGTACCAATGTAAACACACGTAACAAGTACTTTGGAGTACGAAGCAAAGACAATATACAACGTAGATACGTAAATACTCTTTGCACGAAGTACCATAAGAAACCCGTCGTTGCGCGGTAATCCCAGGAATCCTAAGCCCTGCCTTGTCACGGTACCCAAACTCTGCCCAAGCACCAGTGAACGTACTGGAAGTACCCACCGCTTTGTCGCTGTACGATTGCTCCGAGAATATTCTGCTGGTAGCCAATCGAGCGACACACTCCAGTTGGTTATCTTTAGTTTTCACTTCTGCCTCGTCTTTTTGAAAAAATTGCCCTTATTTTCATATTCAATTATTTTACTAACCCATAAGATGTTTGCATATAAACTTGGTCCTTCATTTAAATATACCGTAAAAAACGGAACGGAATGATATTTTTCTGTAAGTTAGGTTCAAATTCTGAATTAAAGTTTCGGAACAATGTGTTACCAGGGAGTGAATTAAAAAGCCGGTAAAAATCTTCGGCCCTGTGCCTCTCGGGAGGAGGTTCGGCTGTCGAGCAGGGTTGCTCTCATATATTCCCATCGGTGCGGAGCATAGATGTAAAGAAGGAAACAGATTGCACTGCAGTGCCAGCTGCAGTGCTTTTCTACTGCAGACGGGGGGCCGAATTATTGGCTAAGAGGGATTAACTCATCCTGGGCCCGCTGCACTCGTGCATGACTACAGCACATCCTTCAGTTTCAGCCAGTAACTGTATGGGGATGGGAAATGAATATTCAATCAGGACTCGCCGCCGGCACACAAGGTAAGTACATCTCAACAGTGTTGGCGAGGGTTCGTTCCAGCACAAGAGTGGCCACAATTATGGCCTCACCTGAATTAAAGCATGTCAACAATTTTAGCTCAGAACCAAAGATCTCTACAAATGTATTCGTTTTACGGCCATAAAAATTAAGGGCTCTAACAAAACTGCGGCAAAGTATTTATTGTATTATAACTCTATAGCCTGCTTAGCGCTTCCTTTGTAATTTTCCCTGGTGGGATTAGCGGGCTTATCGAGTCATTGAAATCAATTTCTATTGAACACAAAATTTTGCAATACAAATTTTACAAATTTTTACAATGTTTTAAGTAATACAATGACGCTGTAAGTAGGCGTGACGGCAATTGCAGCTAAAATCATTGAAAGATTTCTCCGCTATTCGCACATAGATTCTCATAAACGGAGCTCTTGTCGGTATTCCAATGGGAACAGTCTGACGCCGCATCGCCTTCACTGATTTTATAAAGCATATCGTTTGTATGGACGGCCTTCTCAAAGTTGCACGAGAAAAAAATGCAGTACCTGGAAATGGATGAGGAGCATTAGGACCACGACAAGTCTGTTGAAGATCGCCAAACTATACTTCCAA